>CM060569.1:18498750-19880000 GCA_030625065.1 Alectoris magna
CCGCGAGGGCGGCGGCGAGCGCAAGGGCAACTACTGGACGCTGGACCCGGCCTGCGAGGACATGTTCGAGAAGGGCAACTACCGCCGCCGGCGGAGGATGAAGCGGCCCTTCCGGCCGCCCCCGACTCACTTCCAGCCCGGCAAGAGCCTCTTCGGCCCCGACGGCTACGGCTACCTCTCCCCGCCCAAGTACCTGCAGTCCACTTTCATGAACAACTCGTGGCCGCTGCCGCAGCCCCCCGCGCCCGTGCCCTACGCCTCCTGCCAGATGTCCGGCGGCAGCGTCAGCCCCGTCAACGTGAAAGGACTCTCGGGCCCTGCCTCCTACGGCCCGTACTCGCGGGTGCAGAGCGTGGCGCTGCCCGGCATGGTGAACTCCTACAACGGCGTGGCCCACCCGCACCACCCGCACGCCCACCACCCGCAGCAGCTGGGCCCGGCCAGCCCCGCGCCGCCCGCCGCCCCGGCCGCGAACGGAGCCGGCCTCCAGTTCGCCTGCGCCCGCCAGCCCGCCGAGCTGTCCGTCATGCACTGTTCCTACTGGGAGCACGACAGCAAACACGGCGCCCTGCACTCCCGCATTGACATCTAGGGAGCGGGTCCCCGCCGCCGCCGCGCAACGCCCGCTCCGGCCGCGCTCTCCTCCTCCGGCTGCGGACGTCCTTGTCTCAGCGCCCGCCGCGGCGGGCGGGCAGCTCCCGGCTGGCGCGGTCTGTCCGCCAGTCCGTCTGTGTGTGTCTGTCTGTCCTCGGAGAGGCCTCGGGATCGGCTTTTTGTCGCTTTATTTCTGGGGGGCGCGGGGGACGCGGTCACAACGGGCCGCTGCCTCTCCGAACTCTGCTCCTTCGTGACTCGGCCTTCAAACGCTCGGGCTCGGCCTGCGAACAGCACGGCCTTCCCGCCGGGCCCGGTTGCTGCCGGCCGAGCTCGGCCTCTTCCTCCCGCTCCTCTTCCTCTTCGGCCGCAAAGCGCGGCGCTGCTGCGGTGCCTTTCCCCGGGCGGCGCCGGCTGGGACTGCGCGGTGGGAGCCGGGGGGGTCGGGACCGCTCGTGAGGGCTCCGGCCGCGGGAGATACGGTTTTTAAAGGAGACGATGTCCTCTGAGGTCTTACAAGAAATTTTATGTAGGTCTAAAAAAATATATTTTGATGTTATAAAAAAAAAAAAAAAAGACGGTTTCCTATGAAATTTGAATATTTCTCCGTGCTCATAGTATAATTGATAATGAAAGTTTAAACTAGCTCCATATTTTTGCCCCCAAACCTGGCCCGAAATGGATTTCGGTAGGTTCTGCTTTGAGTGCTCGCCCTTTTTCTTAAAACGTTTTGATCCTTCGATTTTACATAGATGAATGTGAAAAGAATTAGCGTGTATAACACAGGGGCCAGTTCTTAGCGATTGTGTAAGCGTTTCTGTAAGCTGATAGATGCTGTGGCGTAGTACCGTTTTGGGACCAACTTCTCTAGAGTGGCCTAGCACTGTTAATGTACTTTCTAGCCTTGTAAGGTCTCCAATAAATGCCTTTCTCTTAATGGTGTTTGTTTCTCTCCGCTTCTCCGTGCTGGGACCGAGAAGCGGCAGCGCCGGGGCCGCCGTGTGTCGCTCCGCTGCGGGAACGCCGCTGCCCGGCTCCGTGCGGCCCCGCGGGTACCCCTGGGCCCGTCCCGGCCTCTGCCCGCCGCGCCCCCGGCTCCGCTTTTGCTTCTCCCGCTCACTCGGGGCCGCGGAGCGGGGCGATGCGGCGCAGCCCTGCGCCCTCCTCCCGGCCCGGCCGTGCTGCTAGGGAACCGGCGGCCCGTCCGGGCCCCGTGCCGGTGCCGGCGCTGCTGCCGCCTGTCGCTTTCGCCGCGGGGCCGAGGCCCGAGCAATTGCGCTCCCCGGGCCCGGGACGGGCTTCCAGGCCCGCTGCAGCCTCCGTGCCCCGGGAACGAGGCGTCTTGCGGGCGTGGCGTACGGAGCGGGGCCGGGGAGCTGCGCGGCTCTCTGCGGGCCCCGCGGGACGGCGCCGGGAGGGAGCTCGGCGCGCTGCTCTGTTCCGGCCGGGGGCGGCGGTGCGGGGCGCGGGGGCTGCGGGCCCGGCTCTGCCTGGGCACGGCGGGGAGGGAGCGGGGCCGGCTCGAACTGCAGCACCGGTGCCACGCGAGGGGAAAAGACGGAACGGGGCCGAGCGCGCCGGGGGTGCTGCCGCACATCGGCCCTGCTGCGGTTCGTCGCCGGGGTCGGCGCTGCACGGCGCTGATGTGACCGTTCCTTGTTCGTTCAGCGCTGCCCGTCCACGCTCGTTTCCTCCGAGATCCGTCGAGGTCGTTGTGAACTCGGAAGAGACCCCCGCCACCACGGAGCCGCTGCCCTTCCCTCGGGGTCTGCGGGCGGTGACCCTCAGGATGCGGCCCCGGCAGCTCCAGCACCCAGCGTCGGAAGCGGAGCGGTTCCCGGCTCTCGGTGCCTTGCGATTCGGGCCGAAGGGCTCTTTCCCGAGTCCCTCCTGGTCGACAGGCGGCGGGCATAAGGTGCCTCGGGGCTCTCGGGTCTCCCGTGCCCAATGGGCTCTGCCTCGCGATTGCGGGCGGGCGGGGTACGGCGGCTGCTCATGTGCTGGGCCGGGTTGTGCCCTCCGAGCTCCGGGCTCCTGGCACCCGCGCTGCTGCAGCAGAGCCGCGCCGCCGTCTCGCCCGTAGGATGTTTTCGCGATCATTTTCTGTATTTTATAAACAGAGGCGGCACCGAATGTAAACTCGTGTGGTTAAATAACAGCCGCCGTGTTCGGGGCACAGCTGCAGCCTTCGTCTCGCATCGCCCGGTGCCGAGCCAGGCTTGTCCTGCCGCTTCGGGAGCGGCTGCGGCTCCCGTTCAGGTCCCAGTGACCCGGGCAGGGTTCGGTGGTTCCCTCCCGACTCGTTGCTGCCGGCGGCGACGGGGACTGACTTGCACGTGCTCGGTCCCGCAGCTTGGGCCGCGCGACAGCTCCCCTGCCCCGCGGGATCGGGCTCCGGGCCACGAGAGTGGCCCCAAATGGGCCGGATCGGGTTTCTTGCCGGGGCTCTGCCCAAGTTGGGCTCTGATGTGCCCCGGGCCGCGCCGTCCCCAGCTCCGCTGACCCCACACGGAGCGGCAGGCTCACGGCTTCGCGCTCCGTACGAGACCTGTGCTCGTTATCTAACGACGACCGGAGGGCACCGCGCATCCCCACTCTGGCCGGAGCGGGGGGAGCCCGGGGCAGGGGGACTCGGGGCCGCGGTATCGACCGAGCTACCGCCTGTCCGCCCGAGCGGCCCCGTCTTTATGGGCTTTATGCAACACTGGCGAGAGATGAAAGCAGACGAGCGACGACTGCGCTCTCCGTGCACAGAGCGGGCGTGGAAGCAGCCTCCCCGAGCCGCCGCCGGAGGGGCAGCGCGCTGCGACAGGCCCCAGGGGAGGGAGGGCTCAGCGGCCTGGGGCTGTGTGGGAGCCCACCGTCCCCCGGCTGCCCCTCAGCAGTGCCGGGCCCAGAGCGCTCTTCTGCGCGCGCCGGTTTATCTTCTGCCGCCCTTCGCGCAGCCGTCGGGCCTTGGCAGTGCTCGTAGGGTGCATAGCCTTGAGTCGGGAGAGCTCCCGGCCGGCTCGGCGGGGCACAGCTCTGCTCAGCTCGGCTCGGCTGCGGTGTCCGGGGCCGGGGTGCCCGAGTCTGCCGGTCGAGCAAGGAGGGCCACGCAGCCACTCTCACCTTGCGGCCCCTCCCGCCCGGCCGATCGATGCCGCCTGATTCCTGGTATTCTTGTCCGTGTTTTAAGTGGTGAAAAAGTCATTTCCAGTCCCATGGTCCGCGTTTCACCCTGAACTCATTGAAAAGAGAGTGTGGGGTCAGGACTGTTTATTATACAACCAATTAAAACAGGAAAATATGCAGAAGCTTCATTCAGAGAGATCCGGCTATTGTTAAGCCGAAAACGATATTTTTGTTTCAGAAATTAAAAAAAAAATACGTTTGTTATTTAAAAAATCGCCGCTCCGCCTGTGACGGTCGCGGCCCGGCCCAGCTCTGCCTCCCCTCTCCCCACCGCCGCCCCCCGCTGCCACTCGGAGCTGCCGTGGGATCCCCGCTCCCACCCGCCCCGGGGTCCGGCCCCGCCCGGAGCCGATGTAGCCTCGGGGCGGCCCTACTGCAGGGGAAGGGGGGGGGGAGTGGGACAGCGTGCATCGGGGGTCCTCTTCCCGGCCTCACTGCCGAGACCGGGGCTGCCCGCCCGCCCGCCCGCAGGACAGGCCGCGGGCAGCGAGTCTGGGGCGGGTGGCCTCGGGCAGCCGGCAAGACGGAAAAACCCGACGGTACCGCGGGCGTTGGCCAGGATAAGAGCAGTCGGGAGTCCTCGGCCGCTGGGATAGAAGCAGGGCGCGCCCGTTGGGTCCCCCCGTGCTTCCTCCACCCTCCGAGCCCCACCCGAGCTGCCCGGGCCGGGGGTTCCGGGGCGATTCTTCCTGGCGGGGCGCGGCGCGCGCCCGCCCGCATCCACCCGCCCCAGGTAGCCCCACGGTGCGCTCGGCAGCGGCCTGGGAGGCGTTCGTCGAAGCGGGCCGTCCTGATGCGGGCAGTTTATTTTAGTACCCGAGTTGGATTGAAAACAGTCGCTGTGTTTCTTGTGGTTGTTTACAGTCTGTTGGTCCCGACATCACAGCACTCTTCTGGAAAAGTCTCGCAGAGCTCAGGCAGGGGGAAACCAGCACAGAAGTGACTCGGAAAGCGTGATGGCAAACGGTTAATCAGATCAGAGACAGGGAGGCGGAGGTAATCAAGGAGTTTTCACTTAGAGTTTACTTGGATGGACATCTTTTTCCTTTTTCCCTCTACAAGTTTATAAACCACACGGGGCTCTCTGAGCCAAACCAGCAGCTGTGGGGCTCGCCGGGCTGCTGGCAATCCGTTCCGAATGAACGCCGAGTCGCCCGAAGTGAAATCCGCCTCTCAATGGAGCATCGCCTTGGTCGCGGCCCCGGCGCACGTAGCGCAGCTCGGGGGCAGCGGGGCTGCTGCTGGGGGCGCGGCGGCCGTGGGGCTCCCCCGGGGACGCCCCGGCACGTGGCACCTTACGGCGCAACACCGCCTCTGCCTGCTCGGCTTTGGGGGGGGCCGGCCGGTGCAGCCCGCACACAGCCTGTGTGCAGACCGGGTAAAGCCCAGGCACGGCCCGCACGCCGCCCGCTCTAGGTGCTGTTCCCCCGGCAGTGCGGGCGGCTCCGGGTACCGGGGCAGAGCCGCGTAAACCCGGCAGCTCCTCTGGCAGACGGCCGTGTCACCAAGCTTCGTTTCATTCACTCCTCTCCCTCTTTAAGGAGATTTTTCACACACAACGCGCACATTCCGTTATGCGCTATTACGGAGTAACGGGGCAGCTCGCTCTATTTCTCCTTTACTCGATTTTCGATGAAATGAGGCGGCCCGGCTCTAACGCCGTCGGGAGAGCGGCACAGCCCCGCACGCTGCGCTCCTGCCCGCGGGACGGCGCGTCCCTCCTGGGCTCCGACGGCTGTGCGCTTGGCGCGGAGTGGCGGGAGCCGTGGGGGCTGCGGGCCGGGAGCGCAGCGGGGCCAGGAAGTCGCCCCCAGGCCGCCCCGAGCAGCGGTGGCCGCGCGTTGCCGTCCTTTTCTCGTGCTATCGTTGTGCTCCGCGAAAACCCAAACAAGCAATGAAAAAACGGGAAAGTCGAGCGCGACGCGTGGGATAGTGTCCGGAATTATCAAAAGCGGGGAAAAACAAAAAGGAGTCGCTCCGTTGTCGTCCTTTTATATATATATTTTTTCCCAGGTGTTGCTTTTAACAACGTTCAAAAAACAACGAAGCGGGAGGAGGCGGGCGGTGTCGCCGATGTGCAGAGCTTCCTCCGCTCCCCGCCGAGGGAGGGGCCCCGCGGGAGCTTATCGATGCCCTCGGGTACAAAGAGTGTCGATGGGAACAGAACACCTCAGCCTCGACAGAGAGGTGCGGAGGACGCGGGGGGGCTGCCAGGACCCGGCTGTCCGCGTAACAGAACCCGCCGTCACCGGGCCGAGGCAGAGGAGGCCTTCGGGGACGGCGAGCTTTCAGGAGTTCGAGGGCTTGGCAGCCCGAGCTCTGCCCCGATCCGTCCCCAGCCAGGGGCCGCAGTGCTGCGGGTCCGGGGTCGCCAGGGGGAGGGCAGCGGGTCGCTGCCGCCCCGTCGGAGGTGCCTGCTGCAGGGCCGCTTTCTCGGCGTGTCCCCCTGCGGGCCGCCTCCCTGCTCCCCGCTGCGCCTCCGAGGCACGGGGGAGAGCTCTGAACTTAGTGGAAGAATTTGTAGCACCCCCTTAGCTGCACGTCGCTGATCCCTGCGCCCGTACAGGAGCCCCGGCTGCGCCCCGCGATGCAGCCCCGCTCCTCTCCCGGCGGTGGGCTCGGCCCCGTTGCCGCGGGTGGCGGAGCCCCGCTCGGCCGGCTCTGCCCGGGATTACAGCTTGAGCCTTCGGTTCAGCGTCCGAAGTCCGCACATCTCTGCGAGCCATCGCGGAACGGATTTTTTCCTCCCCAGAGTGGGAAGAGAGCGAGGGGATTACAGGCAGGAATGTCTGCTCACAGCGCTGCGGGCACTGTCACATCGCGGTTGGCTCTTTTTTTGCTTGCTTTTTTTTTTTTTTTTCCGTCAGTCTTTCCATTCCTTGAGGAAAGTTTTTCAGTATCTGAATCAAAGTGCATTATTCCAACTTCTTCTCTTTGTTTAGTTTTATCTCAGCCCTTTTTCATGTTTCCATTTAAAAAGTGACAGATTTGGTGGAGCTCTCAACTGTTTCCCATTAGAGGCGGAGAGTTCACCCGAGTGTCTTTCTGATGTTCCCCATTACCCGTTCGGGACTTTAAAGCCGCACACGGCCTAACGAGCCGCAGCCTCGGGGCCGCCGGGCTGCCGGGCACGGCGTGCTGCTGGCGGCGGAGCGGAGTGGGGCTGGGAGAGGAACCCGGGAGCTGGGAGGTGCCGGGAGGGGCCGGGAGGGTATGGAGGGGATAGAGGTGGCCTCGGGCACCCCCCGACACGACCCAGCCCGGCGCTGCCCCCTGGCGGAGCCCCGGCTCCGTGCGGTCCATCGGGCTTGATCAAACGAGCTTGCGATTGCAAAATGTGCAGAGAAAGGAAAGAAAGGGGCACGGCTCTGGGAAGTGGCTCCTTCCATGCATCGCTCACGTTCCTAATGCACGGGCCGAATGCCGGCAGCGGTACGCAATTGGTGCAGCGAAGAGAGCTGAGTTCCCGCTATAGCGCGGCTCGAGGTGCTCACACTTCGTTATCTCCTGCACGAATTCTCAAACTATTTTTTAGATCAGCTGCTGTCACTTATTTGAAAAGGAGCTGAATATCCATCAAGTATTTAAAGAAGTAGTTTGCTGCAGTGAATCCCAGAGAAACCCCGTGCTCGGGGCGAGCGTTCGCACCAGGTGCGAGGGATGAACGGCTAAGGCTGCGCCGCGCTGCTCCCCCTGGGGCGGTCAGCTCTGCGATGGGGCTGCGGGGGCTGCCGGGGTCCCGCTCCGCGCTGCCCGGGTGTGCCGGAGGCTGTCGGCGGGGTGCGGCCTCAGCGGGGATTTGCTGCCTTACACCCTGCGCGGGGATGCCAGGGAAGGACGGCAGCGGAGGTGCCGACCGTTCCCCCTCTCGGCTGCCATCCCGTTGCCAACGGCAGCGCCGAACCCCCCGAGCCCCGCGTTGCCCAAAGCCGGGCAGCACCGCCGTGCGGAGAGGGCCGTCCCCCCCTTCCGTGCTGCCGCGAGAGCATCGCAGCTCGTCCTGTAGCGTGCTGGTGTGTGACGGAAGGGCCCGGGCCAGGGAATGTGCCGTGGTGAACAGCCACGTGTGCAGAGGTGTTCCGGGACTGCTTTTTATTTCTCTCTTCCACTTTCTGAGTGGCAAAGACTAGAGCGGGGCTCAGTTTTGGAGAAGCGAGGCTTGAGGTGCGGAGGGCTGCGGGCTGCGTCTGTGCAAAGGTTCTCACGGTGCTCTGGGAGTTCCAGGGGTCCTACATCGGGAGGGGGAAATCTGTTGTGGTTATCTTTATTGCTGTCGTTGTATTTGTTTGCTTCTTGAATGAGACCGGGGCATTGCTGCAATAACGCAAAGCTGCCACAGCCCCTGGAATACCCCAGATAAATCTTTCTGTACTTTCGTGCTGTTGCTCACCTCGAATGAAAGGCAGCCTCAGTCATGATGAATTTGCTTGGACCGCAGGCACTGCACCTTTGCTGGCACAAATCGGAATGGAAATAACAAAGTCAGGGCAGTGCCATTGCATGAGGTGTGGATCTCTACTTCTGCTGATATATTTACTGAAGAGTATTTCTTTGTCATCCTGTGCTCCATGTCACCATAGTGCAGAAGTGCCCTGATCCAGCTTTGGTGCTTTACCCATGAGCCAGATAAAGTGAGTCCATTGTGGTGGCTGCTTGCTGTTTGCTGGCTGGGAATGAGGACACAGGGCTGCTCTGTGTGAAAGGAGCGGGGTGCAAAGATGGAGCTGTGTGTGGCTGCGTCCTCAGCCCACTTGGAGGAGGGCACTAAGAATTCGGCAGCAATGGATCAGCCACAGTGTGATACCGGTTTCTGTATCACTTACACTGCAGCTGAAATGTGAAATGAGCTCCATGTGGCAGCAGCCAAAGAAAAGAAGAAGGGAGAGAGAGAGGAAAAAAAAAAAAAAGAAGCACCCTCCGAAAGTTTCAGTTATCCCTTGAAGCTATATTACAACATATACTGCCCTAATTGAATCAGTGTGAGAACTTTTCCACTCCATTTAGTGCTTGTCTCTGTCCTCCTCTCCCCAGCGATGCACACATTTGATACAAAGATGTACAGGGGACACCCACACCTAGGGTAGGGTTTTAACATTCAGTTTGTTCTTTAACTGCTGAAAAAGAGATGTCAGCTCTTACATGCCTTTGACAGAATCAGTTACAATGTTCACCCTCTTCTCCTCCCTTCTTTAAAGACTTCATGCCAGAGTGTGATGCAGGAAGGATTTGTCTGAGTAAAAACTATATCAGCTCTGTGCTGAGAAGATGATGAAGTTACCAATCAGTTCTAGTGAATTTGGTGGGGTGAATCACAACCTCACAAAGACTGGCAGCAACTTGAGGAGCTGTGGGCAGAGCTGGTGGCAGTGGATAGGGAGTGCAGTGCTGTCCTGGTGCTGCTCACTCCTCCGAGTTCTTTCCCACCCGTGGAAGGACAGCAGGCAGCCCTCACCAAACCTCAGGAGCCCTCGGACATGATATTTATAGGGCATTCTTAGGTGTATGGAGAAAATCTCTGCACATTTCAAAGCATCAGTGCCATTAGATAGCACGAAATTAATTCACAGCTCAGAAAGTGTGAGCAACTGATACCCAAACAGTCGTCTGTTCCATAAGTATTCACATGTGCGAAACAATACGTGATCCACAAAACCATATGGCTCTTGTATCAAGAACATGGAATCAAGTTGAATTATGAAGACTTTGAAAAGGTCTCTGAAATGTCCAGATACGTTTAGTGCAACAATTAAAAACAGATAGATTGTCAGTGTGCATAGAGCAGGGTTAGAGTTAATGCAGTATGAAAGAAAGGAGGGACTGGGCATGAGGCAGAGGAGCATGAGCAGCAGGAAAGGACCAGGAATGAGTGGGGAGATTAAATGCTATTAAGTGGGGGTAGGGAGAGGCAGAAAGAGAAGGGAATAAAGGAAAGAAGTGGAAAAGAAAAGAAAAGAAAAGAAAAGAAAAGAAAAGAAAAGAAAAGAAAAGAAAAGAAAAGAAAAGAAAAGAAAAGAAAAAAGAAAAAAGAAAAAAGAAAAAAGAAAAAAGAAAAGAAAGGAAAAGAAAGGAAAAGAGACAAAGAACAAGGAAGGATAAATATAGTAGGAAATAGAGTAGCAAGAAGAATAATGGCATTCTGTTGTGTAATCTGGCAGCTTTCACTTTAGGATTATGAAGGGATGGAGCAAACCTAGAGGCTACTACTTACCTATTAAAAACATGTGGGAGGGCTTTCCTTTGATGGTTACGTGTTTACACACATGCAGTTTTATAAATGAAAGTGCATGTTGATTGCAGTCTCTGCAGATCCTGCACTGTCCCCTGAAAGCCGCTCTCCCCTCGCTGCAGCACACCCAGCAGCACTAGTTCCCTTCCTGCGTGTCACTGGCAGCCAGAGCTCTCTGCTTCACTTTGCTGTTGGTCTCACATTTGGGAACTGCTCTGTGCCTCCCTGTGGCTCCTGGTGAGCTGACAACCCCGCATGACCTCAGGGCTGGCTGCTGAGATACAATTGCTTTCTCAACGCTGATATCCATGGCAACATTTTCATTACACACTGGCTTATTCCAATCATGTCAAATGCTTTATTGTTGAATCAGCCGTTGGTTTTTTTAATTGTTTTGCTTTGTCCATCTTTCTACCTGCAATCTGATGTTAACATTGGTTAACGTTGGCATCAGTTTTCAAAGGTTTTTTTGGTGGGTTTTTTTGTTTGTTTGTTTGTTTGTTTTTGCTAAAAAGTCACCAAGCAACATTTTAATCTAAGACAATGCAGTCTGTTAGTTTAGCAGTGCTAAAGGTAGGGTGTGGGCAGTTGGTGTATGCAAAAGTGGATGCGAACACGATCATCACCCTGGCTTCAGGAGGGGAACAGGAGATGGGGCTTCTGGAGTGGGCACACAGGCATCTGTGTGATATTGCCTTTCTCTGGAGCACTGAGCATCCCAAGAAGCTCCTGCTGCAGCAGATGAGCTGCTCATGCTGAAGAGGGTCTTTGCTTGCTTCAGGTCAAACTATCACACCCCCTGACCTCAATGTCATTAACATTTGGTTGTGTTTCTGGTGAGCTACCTCACTGCAGTAGCAGTCTGAGGAAACAGCATCTCCCAGGTATGTGCACAGACAGGAGCTGTGGTTTTTAAGGCTATTTGCCAGAATGCTGCTAACACAAATAACATAAAAATATTTGGCATCGGCCATCTCCCCACAGCCAGTATATTGTGGATGGTGGAAAATTTCTTCATCTTGCATTTTCACTGATTTTTTGCTGGATGTCAGCATTGGCTGAGTGTTCCCATCCAGCTGGCTGCCGGGCTTGCAATGGTTTCCAGTTTTCCCTGAGCCATTCCAACTCCATTTGGTCTTGCTTTAGGGGTCCTCCCCAGGGTGTGAGGAGGGTCAGACTCCTTCAGTTTTCGTCCATACATTCTGGAGAGCTTCCACTTCTCCAAAGTTATCTTCAGATCCTTCTCTGATTGCACAGGTCCCCTGGTCCCTCCAGGGATGCCCTCCAGGCATGTTTCTAGTCTGGTGATGAACAGTTTCCTGGTGCTGTCAGAAATGGCATCTCTGCATTTTGTTAGTGAGCTGCATGCTTAGTTCATATGCCCCGTTACAGCTGACGTTGTCCAAATCACTTGAACTGAGGTAAAAGGTTTCCAAGTACAAGTGTGGCTCACAAGTTCATTAAAGATTATACAGTTAATTTGTAATTTTTTAATTATTATTATTTTTCTGGCAAAAGAAGAAAAAAAAAGCTTCCAACCATTTCTGTACTTTTTCTTAATGTCTTTTCTGCTGTTCTGGATAAAAATCTGAGTGAAATTTGACCATTTTCCCTCATCCTTTGATTCATTTCTCATAATTCTAAAAGTTCTGTTATTCTGTTAGACAAGAAACAGAAACCTGTATGTTTAACATTTAACAATGTCTTATTGTCTCATTGCTCTTGGAAAAGGGAATGGAAGAGGAAAAGCCTCCCATGCAGCTATAAACAAAGCAGAAGGAAGTGAGTTCACTGTCCACGGGAAAGCACAGCTCTCCCATGAAGGAGAGGTTTATTTCAGTCGAGGGAAAATGCATCACTGCTCCATCTTGAGTAGTTCTTCCTATCGGGCTGCAATGCTGAAAGTCTTGTTGGGAAACCCCAAGTCTTCCCTCCGTGTTCTTTGTGTACCTTAGTATTTCTGATGAAGATAGTGATGAAAATGAGTTATAACCTACAAAGATTGAAGTCAGCGGTGAAGTTCGTATTGAATTCAGAGATGCACATTGAGGCTTGCTAGTGACAAAGAAATACCAAATTCTTCTTTTTCAGAGGCATCACTTTTAGTGTCTGCCCGATTCTGTGAGTTCCTCCCTGGCTGTTGCTTGGCCTTTTCAGAGCCCCCTCACCCCCCTCATCCATTCCTTGCTGCCCCTGCAACAACCTGCCTCTGGGCAGTATGATGACACCCGCTTGGTCATAGGCATCATCGAGCCGCTGGAGATCAGGGTTGTTATCACTAAATATAGTAAAAAAATGTAAGTAAGTTGAAGCTTCTGAGGAAATTAAAAGGATGGCATAAAAAGATTGCCAGTGTTTTAATAACAGGAGGGAGGAATAGAGACAGAACAAGATGGGACAACCAGGTAGAAATTGCTTCTGGAGTCAGAGACTGAACCAAAGCACCATTGGAGAATGGAGACTGAAATGGTTAAAAAAATATCTGCAAGCCTAGAGATGTTTTTGGGAATAGCAAATAAACAGTAACCAGCTAAATAAAGTACAGAGTTATGGTCATTGCTGCATAATGCAGAAGTGAGTCACATCCTCAGTGTTAGAGCCTCAAATGAGTGAGAGGAGTGTGCACAACACCATCGTCACAGCAGGAGGGTACATGCAGTCTCCCTCAGCATGCCTAGTGAAGGGACTGTGACAAACTGCTTAATGCTCAGAGCTCGATGAATGCACACACGCAGCTAAGAATTCTCATTTTGTTCCCTCCCTCCAGAAGATGGCAAAAGTTAGCTGGACTTATTGTGGATAGATGGAGAGAAATGCTTGAGGGCTGTTTGTGCTGTACTCTGTTTTCAGGTCACATCTAACACTCCAGATGAAGAAGTTGACCCCAAAGCCACTGAAGGAAGTGGTTCTCGGGAGCACTCAGGTAATGCAGCCCAGCCCAGCAGCCTGAGGTGCACATGTCAGGCAGCATGAAGGGCTGCTTCGCTCCACTGGCACCTGTGGGTCCCAGCATGGGTCACACATTTCCCTTTGCAGGTGGGGGAAATTTTTAGTGACACTTCCACAGAGACCAGGACCAGAAACAGAGCCATAAGAACCTTAGATTTTGTACTCAGAATATGAGAGACCCAAACTGCAGGACTTGTTGGTGTTTGTGGTATCAGAGACTTTACACTGAATCCCCTTCAAAGAAGGCTCACTCCTCCAGCACCAAAGAGGACCGTTCCCACGAGTGTGGGTTATATTGTGGCTAGAGCAGAGTGGGGAACTTGGATTCACAGAGGAACCTTGGCCGAAAAAAAAAAAGAATATATAACAAATAATAGAAACATCAGATTAAGTACAGATTTGGCAACAAGAATTTCTTTTCCAGCTCAGCAAGAAACTCTAGAAAAAGGAAAAAAATATTACTAATAAAATCAGAAAAGACATGAAATAGTCTTTTCTTTCTCATACACTTGGTTTGCTTTGTTCCTGTATTTAGCTGCTCTGACAGTTTAGAATTTCAACATTAGGAAAATGTGAAAGTATTTGAGTAAAGTGATATGCCAAAGTCAAGAGGCTTCCTGCCAGCAGAGAGGAGGAACTGAAGACTGCTTGTTTAAGAGATGCTCCTGAGGTGCTTCAGCTTAACCTGGTGCTTATCCCACTGCGAAGTTCAAATTTGATTCCAAACAAATTTGTCCTTGCACTTTTCTTAGCCTGAGGATTTTTACAGCTGTGGTGGCCAAACAACTGATGGTCAGGGCAGATTTGTGCCGTGCCCTTAGAGGGGAAGGGAGCAATGTGCTTATATGGAGGACTGTACAGGCACCCCTGCAAAAGCTGAGATATCAACAATCTGTGGTAACAGACCAACTACACATAGCAGCTATTCCCCTTCTTAAATCTCCTGTAAAAACAGGTAGGCAACACCCTCAGTGGGCAGAAAGCTCAAGCTGTCTTTGCAGATTCCTTGCATTTGGGGGTAGTGTGGGGACAGGTGAGTTCCCACATGAGTTTCTTTTACACTAGGCTTCGGGTTTGGAGGTGCTGCCATTTGGACACACTTTCTCCTTTGGACAGAGTTCAGCGTATCAGTCCCATTGGTTAAGGTCCACTGTAAGGCAGTGAGTACATCTTCTCTTATGAGAAAATATTCATGTCACAGCTGACTTCTTTGAAGTTGTATCCTTATTATTTGAGCTGACTGGGAAGCTTGAACAAAGTGATACCCTGGCCTTCACTTTCTGAGGACATGCAAATTTATCAGAACAAAAATCTGTTTTTTTTTCATGTTGAAGACTCCTGGTCTGACGAACTATTTCTCATCCAGGAGGAGAGAAAGGGTCGATATCTCAGAAATTTGAGTTGAGTTGCATTTTGTATATAACACGAATGTGCAGAAGGAATACGGCCAACCAGCAGTCTCCGGCAACATGAGAAACAAACCCAACCACAAGGAATGCCCCTGCATTGCTTTAATTTGAGTGATTCAGCACTGCTAATTGTCAAGAACCGACTCTGGGCAGGTTGTGGAGCCCTGCAACTGCTGCTGCATTCTCTCAGTCACAGCAACTGCGTCACCAATGGCTTCCCTGGCTGTGGGGCAGAGGAAGCAGGCAGACAATGGCTGCAAGGTAGGAAGCTTCCCGGCCTCACCCCAGCTTCCTCCCCACAGAGGGGTATTACCTGCACCTCTCTGCTGGGTTTGCCTTCCTGCAGTGCTCTGCCTGTGGTAAGGGAGCTGTGGTCAGAGCCCCGCAGAAGTGGGATTGTTCTCGAGTTATGCTTTTACCAGTGCACCGTTGCAAGCTCTGTAGAAACCAATGCAGCATTAATAGCTCTACTGCTGCCACATGAAAGGAGGAGAGTATTTGGATCTAATAAATCAGCTGAAGTTAAAGCAGTTTCTGCCTTCTCTATTACATTTCACATCAACAAGAATGTGGTAAAGTGCTTTTTTGTACTGCTTAGCATCTGACATTTCAGCACATCTTGTAACCGCGCATGGGGAGAGCGCGGTGTTGCTATATTTGCACTCACAGACTTGGAATGAGAATAAAATCTGGAGAGATGTGATGTGTACAGGGGATATTTTTACAGAGGGGCTGGAGCTGAGGAAATCCAAGACAATGAAGCTTGAGTTGTCTTGAAAGTGCAGATTGCTAGTGCAGGGAGGCAGGGCGCCTATCAATTTTTTAAATCATAGAATCGTATTTGCTTCCCCAAACCCTGCTTTCAACTGTGGAATCACACATACTGTGGTAAAACACTGAAATAACATGCTGCGTTGTGTTTTGTTTTATTGGTTTTTGCTGTTGTTTTCTTTTCCCCAGTTACTTTCAAAGTACTTTGTTCCTCATTTTTGTCTCCTAGGCTGCCAGTAACCGAGTTGGGATCTCTCTTCCATCATTTCAGGAGGAAGCTGCTCTCATTGTAAGTGCCACTTCTAGGGGAGCCAAGTTTTAATTGCTTAGATGCAGCACGTGTTTGCTACAGCTGCATCACATCAGTACTGTCTCTGCTCATGCTTTGATCTCAACTATTTTTCTGTTAGACCCCTTCTTGGCTAACAGTGAGGTGTCTGGAAGCACCATAACCCTACAGTCAGAAACACTACTCTTGTTGTGTCAGGACCCTGAGGCCACTAATAGACTCTAATTGGCTGGAGCAACTTCACCTGGAGTCTCAACCCCACACCTCTGCATATAGGGCAGTTCAACTGCCCCTGTGCCCTTCCATCCTATGTGCTATGGGTGCTGGGCTCCAGCTTAGTCCCATCCATGTCTGTCCATTGATCTTGTAGGACCACACCACACTGTCTGATGTCTCAATCTGACGTTAGGCCTGTCTTGTCACTCTGGCATCTGCCTTGGAGGCCTCCGAGGGGACAAGTGAGTGAAGAACCGCCTGTCTTTTGATATGGCCTAACATCTAACCTGCCTCTTCAGGAGGAAGCGAGTAAGGTGTGGAGGTAAAGAAATGCTCGTGAGAGGTGCAGAAACCCATTACTGGTGGGTTTGGCTGAGGTCTGTGTGTCCTAGAAGATGCAGATGAACTGCAGAGAAAAGTGGCAAAACTCTCCTGTCTGCCACCCCTTCTAGGTTCCCATCTCTTCTCCTGGTTTCCATTTTGTTTTTATTTTATTTTATTTTATTTTATTTTATTTTATTTTATTTTATTTTATTTTATTGATTTATTTTGTTAGAGCAGCTTCACCTTCCAAGTCTCCTTTGCTCCTTCAGCCACCTGCGCTTTGCTGTAGTGCTTTTTGTTTCCAGCAGGGGATGCTGCAGCCGCTCTTACAGCTAGCCCTGCTCCGAGGCAGTGCAAGTACGCTCTGCTTTCTCTCCGTGCAAACCGCGCTTGCACTTTTCCCTTTGATGAAGGGCGCTGACCCGAACGCCTTGGACAAGCACGCAGCTCTCAAGGGCTTACCATTGAAGCGCACGGCCGCTTCTCGGGCTGTCCGGGCCCACGTGTCCCGCTCCTGTTCTTCCTCTGTTTATGGAATTATGACTGTGTCAGACGACCCTTGGGAAATTTCCCCTGAAACCGACAGCTATTAGCCCTGTTTTAACTGAGCACCATGCTGTGGTGGTGGTGACAGCGTTTTATTCACGCGCCGGTGTCGGGACGAGATGTTCCGGACGCCACCCGGCTCAGGCGTACAGCTGCGTGCGCCGCCTCTGGCCGCTAGGTGGCGCCTTGGAGCGGTGCCCCGGATCTCGGGCCCGCCCCGCGGGGGGAGCGACAGGGCGGTGCTGGGCCGGGGGCGGGCCGCGGGAACCTGCCGTGTGGTGTAAGGAGCGGGAACGGCGTTCAGCGCTTAGAGCCCTGCTGAACCTCTGTAAAGTGCCGTGGGGTGATGTGCCGCCTGAATGACTTGGAGAATGTGTAAAAGACAACTGTATATTGGAGGTTGGAGCGTATGTTTCTGCAAGGATTAGGAGGGTGTGTCACGATATGTAGATTCTAACCAGCTGGCATCCAGATTTTGTTACCCTTGTCTGAGGTTACCCCGACGGGCCAATTCGGACTCCAGTGAAGTTTGCTTAGGTAATGACAGGGGAGCGTGTGGAGCTGGTGTCAGCACCCCGTGATTTCTAGGAAGTAGGACAATATTTGCCTTCCTTGACAGCTCCCGAAGTCCTTCTAGCTTGAGCAGCAGTTCTGATGCCATCCAGTAAAGGAAATGGAGGGTGGTGGACTTGTTTGCACAGCCATGACTCTGAGGATAACATTCCTATGAGGTTTTATTTGCTGGGAGGTCTGTGTCCAAGTGATGGATTTAAAATCAACAGCGGTTTTATTGCGGTCAGAACCTCAGGACTTGGGCCTCTTGTTTAGGAAACCAGACGTGGCGAGGGAGGGCTGTGCCTGCTGGGCCCTCGGTCCCTGCAGGGAAGCAGTGCTCTGGGGCGGTGTGATGTGCTGCCTCCACTGCCTGGAGCTGGCAGCAGTCACTTGGACAGAAAGTCCAGTGTTGGTTTCAAAGTACATTGAGCATTAACAGGACCTGGGTTATTATCCACCCATGTTTAATGTCCAGACTCTGTCTAGACTCATGTTAGATTCCTGCATGAAAATGCATTTCCTTTCCTCGGAATTGAGTTTTCCACCCTCTTCATTCTCTCAAATAGCCTCATATTCAAACATGAGGACAGGGAAGAGCAAAATTCCTATCTACTACATTGACTGTTTTTTTCTGGGGCATATTTGCACCGAGCTTTCTCTTATTTGCCTCTTTTTCAGGACCTCAGAAGTCCTGGCCTTTCAGTCTTTCCTGGAAAATTCCAGGCCCCATATCAGCAGTATCCTTGAAAGATGAAGGAGCCAGCAGCTCGAGGGCTGCTGTTTACCACTGAGGTAGGCAGGTCTGTCACCTTCCTTCCATCTTAGTGCTGCTTACCATGGCTCGTGTTTTTTTCCACAAGCTATAAGAGTACCTGTAGAACTTCACATGATCTCAGCTCTGCAGCATTCACTTATCTCAGGTTCCTGCAAAGAAAGGTGTGGGACAGTGGAAAAAAAAGAACTCAAACATCCAGACATCTTCTTGACAGCTTTGATCGTAGCTGCACGTTGCCATGAAGGCTTTCCTAAGCTGTTTGCAGTAATACCCAGGTGGGTTTTGTATTAGCACCATTAACTGTGAGCAGCGGTGTCTGAAAATGACCATGCCTTATTACTTTATTGAATTCCCTTTTAAAAAGCCCAGACTGAACTAGTCTTTATTTTATCCCCTCTAATTGAAGTTTGGCTTGAAGTGTTTCTAACTACGGCCAGTAAATGGAGACAAAACCCAATCCCTCCGCAATAATTTATTCACCCATTGTCCAGCAGTGTCTCAAATGATTTATTTGATGACTGTGACTTGGCCACATACAACATGGAATGAGCAGTGGCAATGATGCTCATTAGGACAGATAGGAGAGCCGATGAGAAAACAGATACAACTGTTGTGAATGATTTGGAGAATGTATAAAAGACAACTGTATGCTAGAGATTGGAATGTATGTTTCTTTAAGGATTAGGAGAGTATGTCACAGTATGTAGCTTCAAACCAGCTGGCATCCAGATTTTGTTACCCTCATATAAGGTTATCCCAGCAGGTCAATTCAGACTCCACTGACGTTTGCTTAGGTAATGACTGGGGATTTTTTTTCCCTGTGTATGGATTTTGTCCAGAGAAAGAAGGGAGCAGCCATCAGTGAGCTCCCAGTATTGCCCCGAGTAGAGTGTTCAGCCAGTACATATGAAAGTAAGATAGCGTTACTCCTTGAAAGAAGTGGCAAAATCTGACCTGTAGATATCAGCACTATTTTTCCACTTACACGGAGCACTGGTCACAAGCCAGCAGAAAAAGCTGCCAACCAAAACGTTTTCTTAAAAGGGAACACTGTTAGAAGCCTGGCAATAAGTGTTTTTCTTCCCCTGAAATATGTGCCGAACGCAAATAAAAAAGACTCAGAAGAAGAATCTAGTGAGGTTTAACATCTTGTAATCACATGAATGGATTTGTTAAGGTTTTTAACACTTTGTTCTGTAGTAAATTAACAATTCAGTACTGTTCAGTTAAGCAATAATTAAATACTAAAACAACAGATAATGCAGTTGGATAAATACATTAAAAAAGCGGTAGTGTAACAGGAAAATGCAAACACAGTGAATTCTTTGTTGGTTTAAAACTACTTTGCTGTTCTGCCACTTTCTTTGTTTCTTTATGATAGTGGTTTTTTGCTTGCAAACCAAAACATCAGGTGACTGCCAGCCATGAGTGCACAGAGGAGCTGTCTCCCAGGATGTAGCTGCAGCCTCTAAGCCCGGCCTTACGGCAGCAGTCAGAATCCACGTGGCCAATTGTCCTGCAGACATAATAGTGCTGTATTTATGTATCTCTAAACTTGTTTTTCAGGATCAGTAGCTGCCTGCATATCATGAAGCTTGCTGCTTAACAACAGAAATAAAGCACTTGTCAGACAGAAGCGATGCATCAGTGCAGAGTGGAATTCTCAGGACTAAAGTTTATGTGAGGCAACAACAAAATCCACTGTGCCATTCTCTTAGGCAACAAAGGTAATTTGTTATGCAACATAATGAGGACTTGTGTGTGACAGACGGCATTGGCTCTCGGTTACGAGGCATTGGCATCAACAAGCACATGCAGTGCACGGATATAAGAGAATGACTGTACATGGCAGAGAATTCAAAAGCTTTGATTGTTATTAGTTTGCCTTTTCCCATTTAAAAAAAAAAAAAAAAAAAAAAAAAAGGCAGAATAAATAAATAACTGGGACTTGTCCTGCAGTCCTTTGTGGTCTGGGTAGGGCCTTTGTTGCTTCCAGGGTTGGTCTGTGTGTTACACTTGACTGTATGTGGCTCTGACCCATTTCGCAGCTCTTCTGCACACAGAATGTCAAGAGAAAACAGTACAGGGGGAGAAATGTAATAGTATTTACCATTGCCCAGAAGTCCACTATGTCTAGTCCCTCATGCTCCACTGCTTCTGCTGGCGTCTGTACTCTTAAAAGCCAGTTATCCTTCCTGTAGGGAGGCCAAGGTCATTCACCTGTTTTGCAGATAATCTGCTAGCAAGAGGGCTGCATGCAGAGCAGAGAATAAAACCACAGCTTTTCAAGCAGGGAGGTTCATCATCTGCTCAAAACAGTTCTGCATGCTGGTGTGGTTGGGTCTCTTGTTTGTGATGACTTAGGCTGCTCACTGCCTCCAAAGCTGGGGCTAGACCCAAAGGTCCTGTTTGCTGACATTCCAGTTCTGTCTCGGTAAATGCTTGTGTAACTCACTGCCAGGTATGTGTTCTCCTGGCCCACACTGAATGTTTCCCTTGTTGTTTGGCTGGAAGTGAGTGTCTGCAAGAAACCTCTTCCTGAAGTGATGAGGGAGAGTTTGGACTTGCGCTTTGCTGATGAATTTATGGAGGAGAAATGAAGACTGTCTCATGCTGTGTGTACAGTGGGGAACTGAGTTGAAGCTGTTGGTAGCCCTCATCTTGGCAGTCTGTGAGACTGGTTCTGTCTTCCCAGTGTACCTGTCATATTGCATTTTATATGTACAGTATTCTGGAATAGTCATAATCATGCAAATAGTTTTGTTCCATGACTGCTGTGTTCATCTGGAGGTAACATTTGTTTTTTCAGTCAAGCCACAGTCAAAACTGGTTGGCCAGACCACATCAGGGGAAGTTGCTCCTGTAGAAAAGTTGAAGACTTTCATTTCCTTTTGTATTGTGCCTTAAGCTCAGCTGTCTGTGGCAGGATGTTGGAGTTCTGACTGTGCCATTGACTCAGCAAGGGCCTGATCTGTTTACCTGTGCTGAGTCTAATGACTGCTTAGCACAGTTACGACAGCAGAACAGTTAAAAGTAGACCACAGAGTTAGCCAAGACCTTGGCTAAGCCACCTCACTTCTCAGTGAGTTGGGTTACATGAGAGCACTGTCACAGGCTGGGACTGCTGAAGAACCCTTGTTGAAACAAAAACAAACAAACAAAAAAACTTGAGCAAGGTTAATTTAATTACCACCCTAAGTAATTAACTAAAGCCTAGCCAAATGAATATTACATCATAAAAAGCAATCAAATTCCAGACTGTGAGGATAAGAAGCAAACCAACCAACCTTGCCTTTTATGCGGAAGATACTATCTGAGATTTACATAGATACTGTGCACATAATTAAAGCTATCCTTAATGTGCAGTGCTGCTATTACAGCCCTTGCTATTCTGTAGCAGTTGGTGCACCTTATAATGAACCAGTAGAAAAATGTTTCGGAGATGACAGAAAGCCTTTACAGTGACTTTACAGATGGTGACTGTTAAAGCCTACAACTGTCCTCCCTCTTTTGTAGGAGGAAGAAAACACCTTGTTAGCATCTGTCGGGATGAGTGCCATTTTACATCAAGAAACTGCTGACGATGAAGCAGCCCGGCCAGGTGCCGCACAGGAGAAGCTCACAGGTGAGTAACCCAGCTGGCTCTTTGGTAGTGCGAGTGCAGTGTTTTCAAGTTCACGGTGCTGCTTGGCTGAGCTGTGGGGTCGAGAAGAGGTGAGTGGCTGCACTCACCAGCCCCATGCGAGCTGCCCTCCCAGAGGTACTGCGCTTGGCTGGGCAGCACGGCACAGTTGTGCAGCAGTAGGCGATCCTGGGTCGGACGTGCTGGAGGGTTGTTCTGCTTGAATGCAGCTGCTTGCAAATGTTCTGCTGCTTGGCTCCTCTGCTGCCTTGCTGTCAGGACTACTTCAAGGTCAACATTGTTAATGGATGGGGCTGTGAGTGCAAGGCTTCCTCTCAGCCTGCAAGGTCCATAGTACAGGGATGGTTATTTATGACTTGCTTGTGCAGTACCTAGTGCTATGAAATGTTACTTGCCTCAGCACTTACAACCTGCGCAGGAGACAAAGAGTTCACATGCCCCTCATGCATCTGTCAACCCTGCTGCCTGACTCCCAAGGTCCCTGGGTGGGCAGCTGTGCTACCCTAGCCTTGAGGCTCTCACCCCGGAGTCTGCTCTGAGAGAGCAGCTGGAGCGACTGATACTGGGGATTGAGGCCAGCTTCTAGGGCTTCCTTAAGCCAGCCCTTCCCTCGCACACAGGCAGCCAGTGAGCTCCCACCCTCCAGCAGTGCCAGCACCAGCAGCGCTTCTGTCAAACTTGCCCGTGCCCAAGGGCTCTCTGTTAGCACCTCTTTCTCTTTGATTTGTTATTCCTCCCTGTATCTGTATCCTGTATCTGTAACAGAGGATGCCTCCCCACTTTTTCAGCTGCCCATGCCCTGTTCTGTGCAGTTGTATATTCCCTTTCCAGTGCTGCTAAAGTCGGAAATAGTCAGACGAAGAAACACCTCTTTAATGTTCAGCTGAATAAAGCTGTGCATGTAGAACTGCATAGAACTTGCACCATTTCCATCAGCATCTTGACAGGATATGAATGTGTATGATCACCCCAAACCCAGTTTAAGAATAATTTTCACATGTGAGGACTGAGATTTGGTATGGCTACAGGAGGAATTGTGGGTCTTGTGCTTTAGGTCTTGGCTTTGCAGCCTTTGAGGTACTGCGTTAGGGCCCTGTCTGGGACAGGATGGTGGAACTGACATGCTTGCAGGAGGCTTGCCATCTCTGTGATCTTTGTGTGCATGGAAATGAACCAGGAGAAGTCCATAGCACTTGATTTTAATGGCTCAAACTTGTAACTTTGTAGATCCTCCCTTAACCTGCTTGCAACATCTACAGTGTAACACTTTGGTCAGAAGTCGTCTGAAAATTAGAAGTCCTCCTAAAGTCATTTGCTTTTTTTTTTTTTTTTTTTTTTTGGGGGGGGGGGAGGGTGAAGAGGGGGGTTGTTCTTTCTTTTCTTTTAATGTTAGTGCCATGTATTGACAGTATCTCCTCTGCAGCTGGATTCAGGAGCGCAGTGCTGCCTTTTCCTGCAGCCAGTAACAATATGGTAACAGTGTGTTTAACGGTGTTACACAATTACAATTGGGCAAGCGTGGACAAGCTCGAAATGCGGAACGCCACCGCGGCAATATCTTGTGGGCTTTGCAGGAACATCACGACATTCTCACTTCTTAACAGAAAGCATGTAAATGGCTCCCGGCTCCTTTGCTTGCTCAGATAATGAAGCAAGACTTCCTGTTTCAGTAAGCCAGGAAAATTGCTCCCCTCGAGGTGTCTGATGAGAGTGGGGGAAAAAAAAAAAAAAAAAAAGAGGAATAAAGGCAGCGCTAATAGTGATGGGAACACAAGGGATGTGTGGAGGTGGGGAGGGAGATGCATTGGGCTGTCAGGATCTGAAGAATGCCAAATGCACTGATAAGTGATGGTGAGGCAAGAGGAAGCTGCGGTGGGCAGGGCAGACGGCTGGGCCGGGGGACATTCCAGGATTTCTTTAAAGCAACGGTAAAAAAGCTGAGTGTGTTGGATCCGTGTGCCCAGCAGTCAGTGCCTGTTTCTGCTGCTGTGGGCTTTGGTGCCGCAGCCGGGATCTGTGCCTGGGGACTAGCCCTGCGGAGAGGGCTTCTGCTGGAGGGTGTGAGCAGGGAAGTCTCGGCCGTGTCCTGGAGGCGGGAATCAGGAACTGTCGTGGGGACGCTGCTCTGAGAAGCCATCAGAACCTTCAGTGCTGGTCGTTCTCTGGCTGTGATGAGGCACATGAGCTCCCTCGGTGCAGGTGAAGCGTTTTGCTTCATACCAGTGTCAGAAGGAAGCAGCTTCCTTACAAAGCGTGGCTTATCCTACAGATACCATAAAAACTGCTGCAGAAATGCTGCCAAAAGGCAGTCAGGATGAGCTGCCTCTTTCAAAGTCCATGACTTTCGATGTGGATATAAATGCAAAGGGACTGCACGTCGCTGGGACTGACTGGTTCAGGGTACATCATAACGTCTGGAACAGAGCTGTTCCTCCTCAGCTGCTGGTGTGTTTCACTGCAGCTGCTCTGGAGTTACATAGCTGTTGGGTGGGTGTCTCTGTTGAGGTTACTGAACCACCGCTTCCACGCCCAGAAGTGATCCTTGTCTCTTCAGCGCTGAAAGAAACCGGCAGGATATGATCTTTTTCCTTTAAGAACGCAGTTGTTAAGGAGAGGAAAAGTTCTCTTTCAGCCTGGGTTAATTCACTCATCGCATCTGTCCCGTAGAAACAGAACTCTGAACAGCAGCAAGGCGGAGGCAATGGGGGGAGCAGCCAAGGGCAGGGGGTGTCTCCTTGCGGTGTGAGTTGATGCCCGATGGCACCAACGGAGCTGCGGCTTTGTTGCTTGTGCAGCTCCTGCTCAGCCCCTATGGGATCAGCGCAGCTGCGGGACGGGCTGCTATGCATTGTGAGCTATTCCCCTTACCAAGCTTTAAAGGAATGCCAGGTTTTAAAAACACTGTCGGCACATTTTTAGCGTTTTTCTTTCGGTTTTATACGTCTAAAAGTTGTCATTAAACCTTTCTGCAGGTTCTACAACGTACGCGAGGCTGTCAGCTCTCGTTCCCCCACCGCCGGGACCCGAGAGCGGAGGCTGGGAGTGGGTCCGAGGGGTGGGAGGGTGAGCCCGAGGGGCTGCCGAGGCGGGCAACGCTGCGGGGCACCTCCGTGAAACCTGTCTGCGGCAGGGCGGGCCGGAGGGGTGCCTACGCTGCGGACAAAGTCCTCGGGAGCGGGCGGCCGGACGCACCGGGCGCTCCTCCGCTGCGGGCGGGGCGGGGCTGGGGAGGGGGAGGAGGAAGGGGAGGAGGAAGGGAAGGAGGTGGAGGAGCCGGGCCGCCCCCGGGCGGGGCGTGCTGGGCGCCGGGCAGCCTGCGGTAGGGACGCGCTGTCGGTGCGGGACCGCGGGAGCCGGCGGCCCCGCCAGCGGAGCCGGGTAGGAGAGCTGCGATCGTTTCTTTTCTGTTTCACTCGGCCATTCCCCGCGTGGACTGAGAGCCGGCCCGGCCGTGCTCGGGGGCGACAGGAGGAGGTGGGCGCGAGTCGGTGGCACTCAGGGCTGCAGGGCTGGGGCTGTCCCCGGGAAAGTCGGGCTCTCGTCCCCAAGAAAAGAACGCTGTCTTTTCTTGGGGATGCGCTACGGCTGTGGCACGCTGGTGGAGTTAATTTCTCCTTCGTTTCCTACGGAGCCCGGCGGTGCCCACCCTGCGGCTGCCGGCCGTGCCTCGCCTCCACCCGGCTGCTGCGCGGGGCTTCTCCTTCCCCTTCCACCTCCTCGGGGCCGCCCGGGGCCTTCCCCCCGCCTCCCCTGAAGCTCTGCCCTCCTACCCCAGGGCGCCGGCTGGACGGCCTCACGGGTCCCGTCCCCGGGGAGCTGCGCCTCGGGAGGCGTTGGGAGTCAGAATGCCGGGGGGATGCGGCTGCGGAGGTTCATCTCTTCGCGGGGAGTGGCGGGAGGGGGTTCCGGCGGGGCAGCTCCCAGGGCCGGCAGCGGGCGAGGCTCCCGTCTCCGCGGTGTTGGTAGGAGTTCACCAGTCAAACAACACTGCAGCTTTTTATTTCCCCTTCAATACTTTCCACGTGTTCTGCCCTGAGCTGTAACCTCTTTCTCTCTCTCTCTTTTTGTGTTTTTGTTGTTGTTGTTGTTTTTTGCTTTTTCTTTTTCCTTTTTTGTAATAATACAAAGTATGAGTGTTATCTTCCATAGCAAGGTGTTTTCTTCTGCTGCAATTAATCACTGCGTTGTTCCCCTCTCACCGAGCTGCTCCGTGGAGCACTAAGGCAATCGGTAGCTTGTGGTATGAGCTGCCCTCAGAGTGTCGGAGGGGCAGACTGTTGGCTGGGTCCTTGCTGGACCAGAGGTATTTTCAGTTTCAGACCATTGTGTTTTACTGGCAAGTGTGGTGTGCTGAATGTTATGGGAGGCAGCGACCTGCTGAAGGCACGAGCGGGCCGGGAGGGGCCTGATAAGAGTGGAGCCATGTCTGTGTGTGCATACGTGGCCTTGTTTACTTCTTGCAGACACTGACCTGCAGGAGTGCTCAGAAAGCTGCTGACGTGCTCTGGGCTATACACTGCCCTCGGGTCAGAATCTACACTGAATGTTTGTATGTGATGTTCCTGTAAACGATTTCATACATACAACACAAAGATCAGCAAGCTGACATTTTATGTTAAGGCCATGTGGAATGTGGCCTCTTGGGTACCAGAGCTGAGATGCTGGCAAGGAGAAGTGGAGAAGGAACAGCTACATGTGTGCAGTTCCCAAGCATGGAAGGAGTCTGGCTCCTGTTGTTCAGGTCTCCAGTGTCCTGGTGTAAGGGGTTTCCTCCTTGGCACTGGTGATCTCAAGGGATCCCAGAAATGGTGAGAAATAGACCTGATCACCACAGCACTTTGCAGAAAACTTTAAAGTAAAGCATGTAATTTTTGTCAGCACCTGTAGTGTGTATATACGTCTTTGAGTATGATTGTGGTTGGCAGCTTTGTCTCAGTGGCAGACTGGCCTTCCTGGGCTGTCTCCCAGCTGTGTCACAACCTCCCCGCTGACGTCACATTGCACAGGGGAGGCTCCAGTGGCTGGTCCAAGGATGCCAGGCGCCAGCTGCAGTGAAGCAAGCGCTGTGTTAATGCCACCATTCTGAGGAGAAAGACATCCTGACTTCTTTTTGAGCAGCATCAAGCAGCAGCTAGTAAGCTCCAAAGTTAATGGAGGGATGAGAAACAAACGCAGTTGATCTTCTTACTCTTTCCTTGCCTCAGATCATCCATGACTGCCATGTCACCCTTCCACAGTGCTTCCTTCCCCATGCAGGGGGGCCTGCACAAATCCTGGTGCTTTGCTCCAGAAGCCCATGTGGTGTGTGTGGTAATACCACTGCCGGCATGCTCCCATACCTTTAGTAGATCAGGTGCCCAGTTTCAAGGCAAACAGAGCAGTGAGTGCCCAGGTTTGTTTTCCGTGCTGTTGAGGAAGATATGTTGTTTTTAAGGACCAGGGAGTTGTGTTGGCACACTGTGTGCTGTATTCAGTGCCATTTTCAGAGAAAAATTTCCAGACCTGGTTCTAAACTTTATGACCTTGTCTGGCAGGCTTCAAATAGAAGACCTTATTTTCTGCCTTGGGTAGTATTTCTTTAATTTGGTAGTGAATTTTAGCAAAACCTTTCAGGCCTGTCCTATGGTGGTCCCATTTAAGACAGTCTAGCAGGGTGACTGGGAGCCTTCCTCTGCAACACCTGGGTGTGAGCAGTGCTGGAAACAGGATGCTTGGCAAAAATGGATCTTGGCTCTGAACCATTGTGGTTTTTCTAATGAAATCTGTTTGCCACCTGCACCTCTCTAGGGTGTGACTCTATTTTAGAGATGTTGTAAATGCAGAAACAACCTTCTGACCTTCCTCACTTCCATCTTTTGCTTTATTGCAATTTCCTTCTCTTCCTCTTCATCCTCTCTCACAATCCTGCGTCCTTGCAGACATTCCTTATTGCTGGCTTGAGACATTACCAATTGACCATTGTTTCGCAGCTAATTCAGACAGGAGGAGGAAAGAGCTTGCCTAGGGAGACGGATGGCCTTCAGGATCTAATGAATAACCCCTATTTAGGGGTCACATCAGCTAAGCTCTTATTTTTTATTTTTAATTTCTGAAGGCATCGCACAAGCCTGGTTCCCACCTTGTAAATCCTGAGCATTTGTGAAGGCTCAGCAAAGCTCAGTGCTGGACCCTCTGTGTGCATACACTGCATTCACTTCTCCATTTTGTGAATAGAATGGACTTTAATTAAGAAATGTTGAGACTGAAATTCCCCAGTGACGCTGTCATCCAGGAACTCCATTACCCTTGACGGGTTAGCGCTGTGAGAGAGAGGTTAATTATTATTTTTTCATGGAAGTTTCTCAGATATAAGGAAGTTGTATTTAAATCCCGAGTATTTGGGATTGAATTTTTAATTTATTCTAATCACTGAAAACAACATTGGCACTGAAACTTCAGTGGGAGGGTTGTTTGGGAACTGTTAATTATTTTCAGTCTACTTGGCGTAATAGGAAAGACTATTAACATAACCAGTCTTGCAGGTGATGGTAAATCCAACAAGCATTACTTCTGCTTGTAGAAGATGGTTTTGGTTATTACTAATCTTTCACATAGAAGCCCTCTCCCAGCTGACAGAAATTCTTTACAGAACCAACCCAAGCCTTCTACATCATCAGGAGTTCAGAATGACTTTTTATCTGAAATAAAATGTCTGCCTCCTTTTTAACACAGCAACAAAAAGCAGGGCTTTCATTTCGTCTCATAGAAAACAACATTATGACACCACAGGATTACTGTACAGCAAGTTCTATGTCTTACCAGTCTGTCTTGAAAGTTAGAACGTGTCTGTGACATCACAGGGTGATTTTGGTCTGCTTCAGTTAAATGCCTTCCCACAGCGATATGGCCAGGAGGAAGGTTATTTGCCATTGCTCTTATGTGTTTACTGTCAATGTTGAGGTAGCAGCCTGAATCACAGAGGCTAGTCTGAGAGTGTAATTAATTCTGGTGAAAAGGATATGTATTTTTCAGACCAACCTGCACTTCTGATCTACCTACAGCTTCCTTTGTTGGGTTACTCACAGCTCTGATATAATATTGTCAACATATACGTGAGCATTAAATGGCTTTTGTGGCTTTGAAGGGCTCTGTTCTTGTTGTTGAGACTGTATATTACTTTTGTGCTTGTTGAAATGCAAGGCCGTGTAGTCTTGTTCCTTTTACTGTCTCAATTACGCATTTCCAGGTTGTTTCCAAGCAGGTGTTTGCCATGTAGCAATATTGACTACTGAAGTGGCCTGTGGGTGTAGCAGCTTGTGAAAATGAGCAGTAAAACACCAATTCATGAGAAAGCAGCATAGTAATGCAAATACCCAGCTACTGAGTGAAAGGTACGTGTGAGAAAAGTTAGCCTTCTAATAGTCCAAACAGGGAGTTACTCATCCATCTGTAGGGAAGGAAGAAGAAAATGTCTCTTGTCCCCAAGGCTTCCAGCTTTATGGGATTGATGTTCGACAGCTGTTTAAGAACTCTCATCCTCTCTTCCACTTTGCCCTCCTCTAGCACCCTTACCAGTGGCCAGTGTTGTTTCATTAACAATAACTGCCTTTTCCATCAATGGCTGGTGGCTGCGTAGCTGTAGCTAAAGGAAATCAGTCTTCGGTTGAGTTACTGGTGTGTGGGCAGGAGATGTGAGAGCATCGCTTCATGCAGTTAGAAATACTCAGCTTGTTTAACAGTGGGAGCGCTGCTCTTCTCATGAAAATGTACCTGTTGGTGTTGCCCTCTGAGCAGCTCTTACCGCTGCCTTACTGACCTTTCCCTGGTCTAAACAAGCTGAGCTGCTATCAGTTGGCTTCGTTTTTCTCTTTGCAGACTTTTTTTAAAATTTATTTTAGTTCCCCTGAAATCAACCTTCTACCCTTCTTTCAGTGCAGGTGGGTTTGTGGAGCTCGAAATAAACTGTCATGACAAATACTGTTTCTCCTGAGCTGAACTTGCAGCTCAGGGCAGAGCACGGGGCATACCCGATGAGCAGCGATGCAATACGTCATCTCCACGTGTCCCTCAGCCTTTTTGCTTCCATTTGGAAACACAGAAATGGGAAGCCATGTAAATAGCTGCCTATCTCCCTTTCTCTCCACGTGTGCCTGCAATTAAAATGCTGCAGGTGAGTGAATAGTGAAAAGGAATGTCTATTTCTTGTCTTCTAATCCAAGTAACATCTTGACGGCAAAGAAATTAATAGCGTAGTGACCTTACTTATGAATGACCTAAGTGACTTCTGCAGTCAAGTTTTTCACATGCCTGGTTTTGTTTCGTTTTGCAGTTTTTTCAGTTGCACATGTTACCTACGCGCTGCATGCGCTTTGTCTTTGGTGAAGGAGATGAGAGCACGGAAATCCCATTCTTCATGCTCCCCAGCTGCACGGGCAGTATTACAGTTCCACCTGTGCTGGCAGGGTTTTCCTGTTTTAGAAGATTAATTTTGTTGAGTAACTCCAAGTTCCTCTAAAAAAAACAATTTTCCTTTCCTGTATGGCAAGAGAGATTACAGTCTTCCGAGGCTATAAACTTGTTTATGTCTAACAGTAAAGCATTCAAAGGTACCTAACTGTCTGCTTGAGATTCAGTTCCTTTGCATGGATGTTAATTCGAGTGGCTGCTGTGACTTCTATTACCTCTTTTAGAGGCTGTTGTCCTTGAATCCAGTGCTCCATCCAGTGACAAGTTTGCTTCTTGTTCTCGTTATTTCTTTCCAAGTCACAAAACCTGCTCTCTGCTTTATTGAACAGCTGCTCTGGGTGACTTCAATACTTACATTCTGCAAGTGAGCAAATGTGGTTTCTAACACAGCAGCCCAGTGTTGATGGCCCTGAGCACTCATGCAGTTTTTACTCATATTCTCCCAGAGCCCCATTCAGCCCATTGAACAGCCAGCACTTCTCCCTCTCACAGTTAGCCTGCTCTGGTCTAGTTCCAAACACCAGGGGAAATGGCCTTCTTCCTACTGAATTTTGCTTATGACAAATCTTTTCATTTGTGTCCTGCATTAAACTGGCATTTATTTCCTTGCTGTAGAGGACATTTGAACATGGCTTGCTCAGGGAGCTATTGCCTGCGCTCGTGCTCTTTTTATTGGGCTTCTTTTGGGTTACCTGCCTCTTCTGCATGGTTCTGCTAGGGTTGAATGTTGGTGTTTGGGCCCTTGTGTGTCACCTGTGCCCAAGAGCTGGAGCAGGCGGCCTGACTGCGGCTGTGCTGGGGCACTGGGGGCCTACAGTGAGGGTTGAAGCCTTTGGGTCCGAAACAGGCAGACACCTGCAACTGAAGCGGGGGCTGGGGGCTGTGTACGATAAGCCTGTTCTCTGAAGCACATCACTATGAGCCATGAACTAGAAAGGTCACATCCCATGTGGTGCGAGCCCAAGCTCCACATCCAGGCTTGGTCTCTTAGGCCGTAGTCTACCCTGCTGCAGTAACACATGACGTGCTTGGGGTAGTCGTGTTTTAATTACCTCTAAAATACAAGCAGGTATAGGTGCCACAAGTGAATGTGCTGCTACTTCCTCTGTTCTGGGGCAGCTTGTTACTTATGGGGATGCAAGAAAGGGAAGGCCTCTTCCTAGCTGGAAATAGCCAGGGTTCCCCTGATACCAGAACCCGTGTGGTGATAAGTGAATGTGGAGCCTAGAAGCCTTGGGATGGGAAGAGTACAGAGAGGTAAGAGACAAAAGGGAAAAAAATAGAAGATACCATACATCACTTAAAAATGAATAGGATTAAAGGGACACAGTGTGTCAACTAAAATGAATAGGAGAAGGGAGTTTGTGAGGCACACTGAGATTTTTAAACTTGTTTCTAGTTTAAGCACACAGTATAAAGATGTGTTCATATATCTCTCATATGACTTGTTTTGAAGGCTAGTAAGGTTTTCCATGAATAAGTCTTTGTTTCTTTCTCTGATCTGTCATACTTCATCTTCCAAAATAGCAAGGGTTTAGCAGCGACAATAAGAAGACATCTGAGCTGGTCTCCTGATTGCACCTCAGCACCCAGAACCAACACATCAATTGGTGGTTAATAAAAGCTGCAAGACATGAGCAACTTGCTCTGCTTGTGCCGAGGCCACGGGAGGTGTCAGGGCAGCAGGATGAGATGGTGTCCCTTTGCATTTATAGCAGATTACATCAAGCCTGGACAGAGCATTATTGCTTTGAATCTACCTTCTGATCACAAAAGGAAATCATTCCTAACAAAGATTTGGGCAATGCTGCTAAGGAGATCTGATTTTTGTCTGCTTATTTCACTACATCTAGGTGGAATTTTGGACACAAACCAGAGTTTTGTGTGTTTTTTTCCATCATGTACTTTGTCTCCTGCAGTGTTAAGGGGTTAGATTAAAGGATGTCAGCTCAGCTAGAGAGTATTTTTGATCAGATGTAACAGAAGTCGTTTGATACCAGGTTTTAAAAGTAATACTGACCAAAAATTGGAAAAATAGCTTAACAATTGAGAGGCTTCTGCCAAATACCTTAGAAAAGGTCACGCTCAGCCAGCTGCTTTGGACTAGCACTATGGAAAGAAATTGAGTTAAGCTAGTTCTTTAATAGAAGTCCCCTTAATATCATTACAATATGCATCAGATAGGAAAAACTGAAAGGAAAAGAGCAAATTTGAAACTCTGGAAAAGCGCAGTCAGCTAGATGGAAAGGATGTAAGCAGATGGAATGAATTGGAGTGGGCAAAACGTACAGAACCTGGCATGTGCTGTGCATGTATTGGTTTGGAAAGATGGTTCAGCTCTGCTGGATCGCTCGTATCTGTAAGGTTGTGTGAGAGGGTGTGGAATTAATCAATGTAGGCCCCGAGTGGGAAGCAGGTTGTCTTCTCTGTGCATTGTAAAGGCAGGTTGATAATTCAGGTTCCCAGTGTCTCCGTATCTGTCAAAGAACCCGAATTAAGCAACCACAGTAATGCAGAACTGGCAATAAATGTGTTATGCAAGTGCTCATTCCTAGTGGCTGACTTCAGTAGCCTTAATTCTAATCCTAATGTATTTGTTTGCTATCAGTTGCTAAGTGCAAAGCACTTTGCTAACATCCAAATTATTTGTTTGCTACTGAGTGAACCGGTCGTGTATCAACTGCAGCAGCATTTGGTTCCATCGGTACAATATACAGATGGGAAAGAACATACTTTCAGTGTAAGGAGTGAGAGAACAACCCTTACACTAGCTGAGCTTTCTGCTGGTAATGACACAGGTGCGGCCAAGTGCAGTGATACCTGCGCAAACTGCCTGGTTACTGATGTGTGGAGGTTACACTGAGAGTTGTCTCACTGGGGCTGCGATGTACTCAGTCTGCCCTGAAGGACTTATTTCAAAATGTTTTGTTTCGGGCCAGGTGTGCAGAGTTGGACGTCAGCTTGTCCTTTTAAACTGTGCTCCAAATATGCGCTTTTCATATATTTTAGCAGGGTATGGAAAAGCTGTATCACACTATTCAATATTCTGCATGCTCCCAGCGCGGGGAGGGTCGGGCTATAAGGAGAAACACAAAGCATTGTTTGTTGAGTCTCCTCTGTTATTATTCTAAGTCGGTGTTTATGCAGCGGAACAGCCCCACTTCTTTATTAGATTCTAATTAGAGTCTCTTCTTCATTTTTTTTTTCATTTTCTTTTGAGGGAGGTTATCACCTGATCTGTAACAACTTGAAGTAATCAGTTTTTTAATAGAGTTCATATGGCCAACCTGCTGCAGAGCTGCATGCCAATTCCCTGAGCTGTCCTCGTGGGAGAAGCAGAGAAAACAACAAAAGAAAACCAAGCTCAGCTTTGCAAGGAAAGTATACGGTAAATGACAATTTAGCTGAGCATCAGCAATTCCTAGATGTGTGTGTAAGCCATGGAGTGTAATGGCCTGTTTTTTAACAGGGAACTTAGCATCCACCACTACAGCCTCCTTTTTCAAAAAATGTGTGTATTTCTTTTTCAGTTCACACTTCCCAGTGAAAAATGGTAGTTTGAGATACGACTCGATTAGAGGAAGTGGAAGTACAAGTCTCTTCAATACTTTACTGAGGTCTTTTTCTCAAAGGAGTATTTTGCATTGCAGTAAGGATTTACGGGTTAAGTATACGCTTTTGAAGTTAAATTATTAGAAGAAAACACTGCAGTTAAAGAGTTTTAAGAGGCTTTGAGTATGTTTTACATAGAAATTGCCATACAATGGACTTTGTTACATCTACATCACAAACATTTTTTTATTGCAATGTGGAGTATATTTTTCTATATTGTAGGTGTTGTCCATTCATTGTTAATGGTGTGGGGAGCAAAGATGGCATTTCTACGGTGCGTGTTAGCTGATACCTGACACTTATTGCCATTGTGAAACACCCCCTCCAGTCCACACTGTTACTGATTTGCCTCAATTGGAAGTCATCTTTATCAAAAGAACCTGTAAATGTAGTTAATGATGGGGTAAGGATGCGTTTGAAGCTTCAGCCTAAGTCATTCTGTGTTTGTACAAACGTAGAGTGCCATCAGAAACTCTGCTGGATTTTCATGACGTGGTTAAAGGGCAGTGCATCGCTGCTCCTGTAGGTTGATGGGATTGCTGCAGTTGGAGCCCTCTGATGAAGCCCTCAGCTGGAAGCTGAGAGGCAGCATGCAGCAGCGAGGGGACAGATGTATGGGTAGGCTGGTCTGTGTGCGTATCTGTACATCAGATAGGTACGGGTTGTCATTACACTTGGTCTTGGCCTTCTATGGTCTTCGTGCTGTGCCAGATGAGCAGCCTGCTGCCAGATCCTGGTGGAATGGGTGCACCCACCCTGTGCCGTGGTCCTGCCAAGCACTGCTGTACAGCACGAGGTGGGGGTGGGTGTTAGGCTGGCATCACCTTCCTTGTGCCGACTGACACGAGGCTGCATTCTTGGCGGGTGGCTGCAGGGAAAAAGTGAATGTGAACACATTTCTTCTGCTGTCAGTGTGGTTCTCCCTGCACGTAGAGACTTTAGTGCCTTCAGTACCTTGTCTGAAAAATGGATGCCTTTCAATTGAATGTAATTTCTTGAAAAAACCTGGAAGCCACTGATCTTTCAGGAAATCTGCTTAGCCCAGGCAGTCAGGTTCTTTGAAGCCTAGAAGTCAGAAGTTCTGTCATTCTTTCACCGAAGTGAAATAATAATTTGTGCAGCGAGTTGCTGATTCTTAGGAAAGTGGCAGTGGTGAGGCAGAGCTATTTCCAGAGGTGTTTGCAGCTGCTTTGGTCTTTCCAGTGGTTCCTCTTCTGTGGGGGAGCTAATAGCAGGGAGGAAGTAATGTGCAAAAACCTTTCTTCAAAACATTTCTTAACGAGCACGGCACATTCCTGTTGTTATCTGTGATAGCAATCATTAACTCATGTTTCTAGCAACTCATGTTGCTGTGAACAGCTTTCTGAGCAGGATGGACTCTGGCATGAGTTTGGCTTTGTGCCCGTGCTAATCAGCCTGCATGTAAAGATAGCCCATACCAGGTTCTGAGATGTGCACAGTAGTTTTCCTGTGGTTGCAATCTGCTTTTGCTCTGATGGCCGCAAGTTTTGTTTCACTGTGCTTTTGTCTTCCTTGAGTCACTGCTGTAAGTGCAGCAGTTGTGTGGAGGTGAGAAGCCTCCTGAGAGCAGCTGGCCTTGGGGTCTGGAGCTGTGACATTCAGTGTGCAGGCTCATTGCTGAGCGGAGATTGGGCAAAAAGGGCTGCTGCTGTAAACACGGGGAAAGGCCAGGGCCTGGAGGAGGTTTTGTGCTGGTATTTCTGCCTTCCATGCCTTGCCCAAACAGGAGTATGCTTTGTGCAGTTTGTCTTTGGGATCAGTTTTGTTGCAACTCCATAATGAAGGCTAGGGAAGCTCACTGTGCTTTAAGACCGTCTTGCAACAAGTTCAGTTGGAGCCACATATCAGTAAACATCAAACCAAGTTATTAATATCCCATCTTTAGATACTTCAGTGACTTGCTGCACCACAAGACTGCATGTGTGCTGTTGTTCATGAAAGCCCATCAGAAACTCATTAAAAAGCAGTAGGAGTTTGCTGTACTTTCGGGCTAGAAGATCAGTTGAGCTTTTTCCTTTTCAAACAGCTTTGTGTATAATGAAACGTTTTGCAGATCAGCAGAGACCCTTGGCTCCAGGTAATGTTCAGCACTGCTGGTGCTGTGGCCTCAGCTGGGCCATGAGGTTGACTGCCAGGGAAATTATTCATTAATGCAGAGAACAAGCCAGCTCACCTGCAATTGCTCTCAGCTCTGTGCAGCTAAGAGACATTAAAATAAATAATTTATACCTAGAAGATGGTATAGGAAAGGCATGATTTTCAACAGAGATGTTGGGTATGAAGGTGAAGTTCTTGCTCAAGTACTTTTCAGAGTGGAATGTAGTGTTGTTTACTGGGAGTTCTCAGACACTTGACTCTAGGGCAGTCTCCCCTACAGAAAACCCTTTGGGAAAGCACAAATTCCAGTGGAAAATCCCAGACATTTCCTTGGTCAGTTTTTCATTGGGACTAGTGGTTTTAAGTCTCCTTGAGGTGATTCAAAAGCCTATCTTCATCCAAGTGATGTCCTAGCTTCTATATGTTCTTTGTTTGGAAGCATGTCCCCTTTGGGTTAGTTTGTGCAGAACCACATCTGCCACTGTTGTGGAGTGTCATCGATAGTAAGGGGGAGGAATTACTGGTGTATGCTGTGCAAACAGCATGCATGCCTGAAGCAGTACTAAATTCCAAGGGGATTTCCTCCACCAGTCTGAAAAAGGGCTGTGGCTTCCCAACACTGTGCTCTCACTCCCTGGGGAAAAAAAAAATAAATGTGAAAATACATAGGCTTGAAACTGGTAGGGGGTGGAAGGGGGGGAGATAATGAGCAGACAGTTTGTGATGGAAAGCCAGAGGTTCAAGTATAACATCTTCAGCAGTATGGGAAGAACCCAGTGTATTGTGACCAGAACTTGTCCTTACACCTATTACCAGAACTACAGTATAGTAGGACACCATGTTACTTAATTGCCTAGGCTGTGAAGCCACCAGAGATATCCTTTTCTGAGGAATGCTTCATTAGATAAGGCTTTTAAAATCTATATTGTGAGATGGGAAGGAAGATGCTAGTAGTCTGGCTGGTAAGAAATACACCATTAATATTAAACTTCAGGCGCAGAAGAACAGAGCAAGTTGTTTTTTCCACTATCGTAGAGGGAAGCAATACCAGTTAAGCCAAGGCCTGCAGCAGGAACACTTACTGGAAATGTTTACATGTTACTTAATGCCTTGACATGCATTATTCAGCTTGTGCAATGTCAGCCAGGGTGGAGCAGGGAGGAATGGCTTTGCAGAAGAATGTTTGCTCCCTGTGGAATATTTTCTCGAGCAGAACTACCTTTTTTTGGCAAAGAGATGCATTCCAGGAATAAAAATAAAAAGCTCTTTTGACACGTTTTTATGAACTACTGGAATGTGCTCTCCTGCGAAGGTGACCTAGTCTTACCAGAGGGCTGCAGCCCGTCTCCAGGCAGTGACAGCCCATCAGTGTAGCCTCACTGTAGGGCAGAATTTCCAAAAAAAGCCCTCAGTGATCCCCTTCCAAGCAGAAGAGCTACACAGTAAATGGGGGAGCTACTTAAATGGATGTGGTTTTCTTCTTGGAAATGAAACCCCACCTTCCCAATCAGGCTTATACGGCAAGTGCTCTCCTGAGGAAGCCGCTTCAGTGTGTGCTTCCGTCTCCTGATGTGCCTAAAGGACTTCCTGAGCTTCAGCCAAATGGACTGTGCTGACAAAAAGGCAAGGATGGTTCTCTGCTCATGTTAGCAATGTCACCGTGATATGGGAGAATGGGGTAGGAAAGAGAAATAGACTGGGAAGCACAAAGTTAGGCCAGCACCTCTCTGCTTGCTTCTGTGTTTACTTGGCATCCAAACAGACGGAAGTTTCATGATTCACCTGCTGTCTGATTTGTTTCACTGACAAAGCTATGATAAATAGAGAATTGGCATCATTTGCATAGTTATTTAATCTGACAGGGTATGATTCATAGCGGTGAAGCTTTCAGGCTTGTTGTGATAGATTGCCAGACAGAGTGGGTGAAAAAGGCGCGTACTTCGATTTGGTTCACCAGCACATGGAAACATGGCTGTAAAGAGATTTAACACAGGCATGGAGTCTGGGAACGTTGAGACAGGCTTAATTTGTAAGTTTAAGAAGTTAGAATAATATACTTATGCTGCAACAATTTTTCTTTCTTATGGCATCTAGCCAGGTTTAGTAACATTTGGCTGTTCAGGACTTAAGTAGCTCAAAGAAACAGTCTGAAATGTCATTCCAAGAAATAGCAGCAGTCTTCCTGATTCAGGCTGCCTGGATGGCCCAGCAACCAAAGCCTGCATGGAGCATTGCTGCAAACTACGTACTGGAACTGAGGAGTATTCCCAGGATCTCTTTGACATTGTTTGTGCAGTGCACGTTAATCATGCTGTGTGGGCACTGTTCTGAAATGCATCAGATGCAGTTTTTACTGAGGGCAGGGCTCATGGCTTGTGATCATGAGAAGCTGTACGAACAGAACCGTGAGATGAAAGTGTGTGTTTGCGGAGTTGTGTGTGCCTGGTTCTCACTGATTTCAGGATGTCTTCGTAACTCTTTGTGCTGATCCTACTGTTGAAGAACAGTTTTATAACAAAAGAAACATTGATTTGAATAGATGCTTGTGAATTAGTGTTAGAGAGCTTCATGGATATTTGAGACATCATTAATAAGAAATCCATAAATACTGTTTGAATGCCTAGCTGGTAGTTACATGTATTTTGGTAGCACTTTTAATACCACTTATGGTTTCTATCTTTAAAATGGTAACATATTCACAAGTGGGAAGAAGCACACATCTGAGATTTTAAATAGAGGCTTAAAATAAGTCTATACTTAGAGGAATGTTGTTGCGTGTAATACTTGTCATACAGCTGTACTAGATTTCTAGTAGTGTGCAGTCATCAGTGGAGTGGAAGTGGTCCTGTTTTTCTGTGGGTTGCCGAACTGCTAATGCAGTACCTGTGCTCTCTGGGAGCAGTAATATAATGCATTTGTGTCCATTTCTTTGATTTATGCATGGCATTATAACTCGTGGGAGATAAAGAAAGATTTGTTTCTGAGCAAGTTTTTCATGATTTGCGAGTGGAGCATGACCAAATTCAGAAGTGATGTTCATTGTGGGCTGCAGGTCAGTAAATGGGTTTGACTCAGAGGCAACTGTGTTGGTGTCCTGTCAGGGCTAAAGACTGTCCTCTCTTATGACAGTTATACACAAAATGAAGTTTTGTTAACCCTGACTTACAGCACTGACGTAAGTGACTGGACAATGAGCTTCTCTAAGCAGGCTTGACAGAACAGCAGTTCAAAGACTTCTGCAAGGCTGAATTGAGAAATAGATCGACCTTCGTACATCCCATTGCCATCCCCAGCCACTAAAAAGTGTGATACACTCAGTAGTACTCCTGATCGCTATTACTCTATTTCTTTTCACAGTTGTAACATCTGTTCTGTTATCAGAACAGCCTTAACAAAAAGGCCAGCCAGAAAATAAATAAGTGAAGGGAGGAGGAAGATAAGTTTCTTTAAACCATTTCTGTTCCAGTTCCCATAATTAATTTCTTCCCTAGTTTTGCCTCTGGCTGGGAACAGTAATATACCATTAACCCGAGAGATGTGAAACATGCTGTGCAGTGCTTGGAAGGGTGTCAGAAGCTCCTCCTGTAAGGGTAAGATGCTATTTTATTGCCTTTTCAGTTGTTGGGCAGTCTAATCCTAGTATGCATTTCAGCAAAATGGATCTTCTAAGGTAACTGTGAAATCTGATGGTTGATTTTTGTAATTAACATGTTGCAAAGATGAACGAAACTGGTGATATATCTGTATCAGGACAGGTGTGACAGCTATTACACTTAAAGTGCTATCTAACACATTAAAACCTGCTGGACACTGAAGCCTATTTTTAGTAAGAGAATAAATAAGCTGTCTGTGCCCTACTTTTTGTCAAAATGTGCCATGGGATCTTTATATTTGATTAGAAAAGTCAGTAGAAATAACACAAGGGAACTCAATGTCTCATTGAATTAGTGGCAATTCTAGCAACTCAGTGCTCTTTTTTCATGACAAAAAATGTCAATATTGGGTATGAGGTCAGACCTATGCAGTGGGCAGCTGAGAAGCAGCCGGGGAGAGACTTGTCTGTGTGATGTGTGAGGTTACGTGGAGACACAAGCCTTGGCTCTATTGGGCATTGTTTATTCAAGATGCTTTAATGAGAGATGATGTGTTGTACGGGTGAATTGAACTGTTTTTGCAAAATCTGTGTTAGGAAATTGGTAAAACTAAAAAAGAGTACATAGAAATATTTCTATATAAAAAGAGAACATAGCAGCAAGGTCCGACTGCTGTGTCAGGATGCTGTTGCTCTTTGTGAGGGCCTTGCTCTTGCTTACTCTGACCAACTGCTTTCGATCTTTGCTGTCTGTTACATGGACATCCACATGCCTGATGAACAAGCTGTCTTGTGCAGTGTGCCCATACCCAGAAACCCATTTGTCATGAGCAGGTGCAGAAAATAAGCAACTACGCACAAATGTTGCAGTATGCAGTCGGTGACAACTGTGCACTTTCAACCAGTTTCTGTACAGATAAGTCATATGAAAAATATTGCTTTATTGCAACAAGGTTAGCATAGAATTGGCATAAATTGATCAAAAATGCCACCATTTAAGAGTGTCTACCCCAAAACTTCTAATTGTGGCATTTGTGATTTGAAGCAATACAGCGATGTGCCTACTTCTGTGGAGGTACAGGATGGGGTAAAGGGGTTTGGATCCCAGCTCATACTGGTGCACTCACAGCCTCAGTCAGAGGGACTCTGGTCCCACAGGCCATGGCCCAGACCCAGGGAGCCCAAGAGAAGCGGCAGTGCCCATGGGAGGACAGGCTGTGCAGGTGGGCAGGCAGCGGGCAGCTCTGGGGGCTCAGGCTGCTCTCTGGTTGCAGCCTCTCCTGTGTGACAGCTCACTCAGCCCTTGTCAGGGGAAAAAGGGAAGGAGCTCAGCCCACTCAGTGACAGCAAGGCTCTGTCTCCCTTAAGGGTACATCAGCTGACTGCTTGTACTGCTGATGTGTTACAGTGGTCAGGAAAGGTCAGGAGGACAAGGAAGAGGCCCTCTGTTTCTAGAGGCTTTGGGTCATTTAAGTTAGGCTTACAGATATAAAATGAAAGGCCCCAAGCGCTGCATTCAGTAAAGGCACAGAACAAGGAAGTGCAAGGATGAGTGTCTGGGTACCGGTGCCGCTGGCTGTGTGGGGCCCTGCTTCAGATAACAGCTTGCATCTCTGGCTCCTGTATGCCTGCTGTAGGTTCTCAGAGAACTTTCCAGTGAAGTTTATACACATTAAATCACTGTTAAGCAAAACACTGTTAAAAGCTGCTTGGTGTTACTGCAGGCTGTAGCTTCATCAGCCAAATTCAGCATCCTTTTTTTTGTCTGACATCTGCCTTTGCGGTCTGGTACTGAATGACACTCAGTCCGTTATTTGCTGTTGCCTCCCTCTCCACCGGAGTCAGTGTGAGAAACAAAGAGCAGCTTATTGTAGAAGCACACATGGGTACAGTCCTGGAAAAGAGACCAAGGCGCTGCACAGAACACCTTCTGAGGGAGCGTACTGCTTACAGAACTGAGCCAGGCAGAGTTCTTCACCACAGCCATTCTCATACAATCACAGAATGGCTTGGGTTGGAAAGGACCTTAAAGCTCTTCCACTTCCAACCCCATGCCAGGACAGGGATACGATACCACCCACCTGGTCAGGCTCCCAGCTCCCATCCAACTTGGCCTTGGAGACCTCTGCAGATGGGCATCCACAGCTTCTCTGGGCAGCCTGTGCCAAGACCTCTCTGCCCTCACAGTGAAGAATTTCCTCCTAACATCTGACCTAAATCTTTTCACCACAAGAAGTTCTGTGAATTAACTGATCAAGGCTGATAGGTTTGTGGATGTTGTGTTGTATCACGGGGGGGGGGGGGGGGAGGGGGGGACATCAGCATGTTGCCACCGGTACCAGCATTAAAGTTGCAGTAAATGATTTCTAAGCATCTCCTGGCCAGTACTCAGCTGTGTTTTGGATCACTGCCCCTTAGATTTACTAAGATGCTTTTTCTTTCTTTCTTTCTTTCTTTCTTTTTTTCTTTTTCCCGAGAAGTTTTTTCTGCTTTAGGCCAAAAATCTTTTGCACAATGTTTCCACTCACATTGTTGTCTCCTCTGCTTGGGTCTGCTGCTGCTGTTGTGTTCTGCCTGCAGACGCACAGTGTGTGCACTGGTTCCTTTTTCTGTGTAACAGCCATGTTACACAGGGCTAAAATAATGTATACCAGAATGCTGAAAATGACACATTTTCAAGTGACCAAGAATGTGCCCTAGGTGTACAGCTGTTTTGCATGCAAAGACATGACTCAGATACAGCCTTTTTAGACAAAAACCTTTTGTTATACTGAGAACATATGTAACAATAGCCTGGGGGGGCAGAATAATAGAGCACTTGTTGTTCTGCGAAGGGGGGGTGGGAAGAGAATCTAAAAATAAGGAAATAGAACATTTAAATTATATTCAAGACTTCTGTTTCTGTCACTGCCGTGTAGGGTATAACAATGCTTACTTAAGGTGCTACAGGCGAGTTCCTCGTCCACATAGCATGCGCTGCCCATAACAGCTGCCTGTCAGACACAAACATGAGCAGAGCGCTAGCTGCTCGACTGTAATCTGAAATACGCTGGTAACTGCTGATTGAGATCACTCCCACCACTAAGTACTGAGACATTAAAGCACAGAATGGAAAAGAAATGTGACGTCTGGAGTACAAACCTACAGAAATCTCTCTGTGAGTGGATTTCCCTGAATTCTATTCACAGGTACAGCTGAAGGTGTATGTAATATAAGACAGTGTCTAAGTGCTTGTAGCATTATGCACAATGGGCAATTCAAGGCACCATTATTAAATTGAAAAAAAAATGGCAGTGCAGCGAATATTATGAAGTTTCTGGGTTGCAGCCCTCCGCTGCTTCTACTAAATCACTCTCATCAAACTTGATTTGCTTTTTACAATGTTCTACAAAGACTGCGCCAGATCCTGGAATGTTGCAAAATCTTGCATAAGCAGCTCTTTAAAAATAAAAAAGAAATTGTTTTCTTAATCTTTCCAAGAATAGTCAGACATGAAACCATTCATCATCAGCAAAGCCAACCGGCAAGCCAAGGGCTGGGTATCCAGGCCAAGACTATTGGAATGCTTAGGGTCAAACCCACAAGTATTAGGCTGGTTTGAAAAGGGATACGTCTGGGGCTTCTTGCACTACTGGATTTCATTTGTGCCTTATTTTTCAGACCTGTGTTTCGGTATCGATGTAAGCTTTACACAAAAGGGATAAGCAGCTCACTGAGCTGAACTCCACTCAGTTGTATTGGATGTGATACACAGAGGTGAGATCGTCTCTGTGTGCTCTGTGCTCCTACCTGATAAAACAGTTACATTCATTTTAAATCTGCTGCCTTTCTTTTTTTTTCCCCAGGAAGAAAGGAAGTCAGACGGAGTCACCGCAGTGCTGCGGCACGAAGCAGCAGCATGACGCTCCAACACAGCATGGGGAGTGCCAGGCAGCTGTAAGAGAACCGGGGAAAGGCATGAAGGGGAACCATTAACTGAGACAGACTGCAGACAGACGGCGAAGGCGCCAGCACACGGTAGGAAACGCTCCTCAGTAACTTCTGCCTTCTGTTGAGGTTTGCCTAGATGTGGTATTGCACGCTCACCTTTCATGCAGTGCAGCACCAAAGTAATGTTCCCGAGTTAATGGGGAGACGATTGCCCTTCCCGTGGAATTCCGGTCCACCTGTTGTGGTCGGTCTGTTTGTTTGAAACAGGCAACCCAGCCTCTCCTGCCTGATTCCTGACCCAAGTTAATGGATTTTTAGTGCCCTCACCGTAGATAAGTGGAGCTGATGAGGGATTAAACCCATCTCTCTGTTTTGAACACTGCAGTAACTGGGAAATGAACGGTGACAAACGCGTACCGCGCTGGCACAAATGCGTGGCTGAGGGCTCCCGGACGGGCACCGGCGCGGGGTGCTGGGAGGGGCTGCGCGCAGTGCCCCGCGCTGCTGTGCTCCGCGCCTCGCTTCTCGTAGGGCTTACGGGAAGCAGCCGGAGCCGCCTGTTTCTGCCACGTTCTGTTCTGATGCAGTTATCCCAGCAGCGCCGGGCCGGGCCGTGGGGCTGCGCACAGACCCCACCGAGGCGGGGCCAGCTCTATCCCGCTGCCTTCCCACAGCCGTGTTGGGAACGGTCCGTAACGAAGCGGCCGGGGCCGGCACGCCGGATCGCCGGGCCGAATTCGCAGCGCGGCCGGGCCCGGCCCCTGCAGCACGGCTCAGCTCCGGTCCTCACGGGAGCACGGGCCGGGCGGGACGCGCCTGTTGATTGGCTGCCGCCCGCGGGTCGATATTGAAAGCTGCGCCCCGGTTGGCGGCTCGCGCGGGGGGCGGGGCGGGGCCCGAGGGCGAAGCTATCGCCTAGGTAACCTGGCGCCCGCGGAGGCGGCGTGAAGGAGCGGAGGGAGCCGGCCCCGCTCGCGCCAGAGCCGCCGCGCTGGACGGGAACGGAGCTGAGGCCGGGGCTGGGACCGGCCGCTGCGCGGGCAGGTGGGTGCCGGGGGGTGCGGGTCGCAGTTCGGAGCGGGTCGGGCCGGCGCGGCGGGGCTTTCCCTCGGCTGTTTCGGTCCGTCCCCGCACCGCAGGAAGGGGCAGCTCCGGGCTGCGGCGCGTTGCGACACGGCTGTTGCTCAACCGGGCGGGCGGCTCTGCCCTCGCTCTGGCGCGTGGGGCGGCGCGGCGGGAGCCGCAACAAGTGGTCCGCCAGCGTCGCGCCGCCGACAGCGCTGCCCGGGGCGCCGGGCGGCGCGTGTCGCGCTGTGCTCCCTGGGAGCCGCGAGGAGGAGCGGTACGGCCGGGTCGGTGCTCGCGCTGCCGTCGCGCGTCTCACGGAGCGGGGCCGTGTGCGGCGGACCTGCCCCGGCGCGTGGCGGTGCTGAAAGCCCTCCTGCCGGAGCCGGGACAGCCCCGCGCGAGGAAAGCTTCGGGGTTCGGCGGAAGTCCCCGCGCTGCGGACTCCTTTTGTCCCCAGATGGGCTGACGGGTTCTGCTCCGCCGGAGCTGTCGAGCGCGGTCAAAGCAAACGCCGCGCGCGGCGCTGCCCCCCTCAGGTGGGGCGAGGCGGGCGCCCACCGCTGCGGTTGGCGCCGTCTGGGAGTGGGATCCGAGGGCTGCTAACCGGGTGAGAGCCAACTTCTTGAGGCACGTCTTGCCGTTAGGAAGAGCCGCTCATGAAGAAATAATGTATTTCAACAGTTGTGTCAAGGCGTTGGAAAGTGCGGGACAATGTGTTAGGATGGAATCGGTGACCCAGGCCGCCGGAGGGTGTGGGTCCAGAAATGTCAGTGGTGAGCTGAGGGCGTGGGGTTGGAGCGGCAGGCCCCAGGTAGCTCCATGTATCTGTATCATGAATCTTAGGGGTGTCGAGGGCGCTGTCCTGTGGATTGACTTGGGAACATGCTTAGCTGGGATTCCTGCCTACAATTACAGATTTATTTTAAGTTATTAAAAAAGAACCGCCCCCGCGTATGGTCTTAAAATACTTTTGTTAGTGCCTATTTCAATATCTGTTTTTCTGTAATGAAAATCACTTCCGTTAAGTCAAGTTTCACTTCCCCGGAATATCTGATGTCATAGGTTTGCTGGTTCCCCAATTGTCTGTGGAGCTTTGGCAGAACTCCACATTCTGGTGTAGGAATGGCTCCTGAACAAAAAATAATAAAAGTAATCTCTCTTTGACTCCTATGATGTAGCAAGGGGGGAATGTATCGCGCCTCTTCTCACTGCTTTAATGCCTTTTGCTTTCTGGGAAGCTGTGCTCACAGTTAATGTGCGTGTAAAGTGTAATGCTGCCTGCGTCTGCAAAACGCTCTGCTTGGCAAACGTGACGTTTTTAAAAAACAAAATCCCATCAAAATACGAGCTGGTGGAATGCTGCGTGTGCTGGGTGGGGGCAGGAAAAACATGAGCTGCTTTACCTTCAGTTGATGATGGAAGCGTGTGCTGGTGCCCAGCTGCTCGGCCTGACAGCCACCGTGTGTTCCACAGACAGAGCTCAGGCAGCTCGCTGCCTTTTCACAGATGCAGGGATACGCGTGGAAACTGCCCTGGGCTCTGTGCCTCTTGTCACCAGTTAGATTACCCGGACGTGGCCCCGTGCTGGTGAGCCGCTATCGTTTGACACTCCATTCTATGTAAAGTTCATGTTGCTGTTTAGGCTTTAGGTGGGTTTTCTGACCCGTTGTGCTTGGTAGCAGCAGAGTGCAAGTTATTCAGTGAACTTCTTCACAACTGGCAGCTTTTATGGAAGCAGTGCAGGAGAGAGAACCTGAAGTAAGTGCCATTTGTACAGGTACATAGGAAAGCTTGCTTGCTTGTTTGTTGATGAGTGTTTGTGTTCATGTTGATGTACCCAGAGCATTGATACCCATGGTGTCAGAGGCTGCATCTCAAATCTCACTTTGTTTGCTTCAAATGTGAGGACCTGGAATCCTGAGGGAAGAGGAACGTCAGCATTAGTCCGGAGCACAACTGAGCTTTGTGTTGTGACGGTGCTGATGGCCCTCACAGGGCTGCTCACCGCATGGAAGCTGCAGTGTCTTTTGCTGGGATAACTACGTCAGCTCTTGTGGCAAACACCAACTTAGGTTAGAAGCAGAGCAGATTTTAAAATTAATCTTAAGAATTCACAATAAAAACCTGTAACTGCACAGTTCTACTTTGTGACACAAGGTCTGTACCTGCAGTCCGGGCTGACAGTGTGGTGGGGCTGCCAGCGGTCGCAGACTGCAGTTCCTGAGTCCGCAGCTCTGTGTTTGTGCAGTGCCTGAGGTGTCCACTGCTTTGTGTGCAGCACTGACCCGACTGTTTTACAGGCTGTTGATTTTACGTGAGTAAATCTTCATATCTGAATATTCGGTGGAAGTACATTCAGGAATGGGCTTCCATTTACATGCGTTTCAGTTGCAGGGTGAGGCCTCGGCAAGTTAAACAGGCTGTGAATGTGTTGTGAGCAGAATAATCAGATTTACCTGCTGGCTTCAGCGATAAAAGAAACAATAATGGAACTGACGATGTCAAAAAAGCTTCCTCTGACAAGGAGTGAGATAGGAGCAGTAGCACCACCTCCCCTGGATTTGTTTGCTCTGTTTATTGGTTTGGCAGCTCTAGGTAGCCAAAGTTTCATTGCTGCAGGATATGGCCTCAGGGACTGCACGCAGGCAGAGGGCTGTCCTTGGTAAGGTGTCTGCTGCCTCTGCTTTGTGGTTTTGGCTGAGGCAAAATGCCCCAAATGTTTTTCAGTTGTTTTGTTTATTTATTTCTTTAGAGGTTTGGGGGCAGATGTGATAACTTTGTTGTTGGTTTGTTTGTTTGTTTCCCATTTAAGTTGGAATTAATCAAAATTGCTGTTTTGACTTTGAGGCAAAGTCTGCGTATATGGAAATATTTTTCTCTATCTACTCTAAAAAGAGCATCAAAATGAGGACTGTAATTACTGTCTTGATGCAAAACCTACATTATATAAACTATGCTGCTTTGTTTCTTTCAGAACTATTAGACACGCATGCTTTTGGTAAGCAGTGTTGTCTTTAATGTTCTGTAAGAAACTGAACTACAGGAAGTTTTCTTCTGCTTCCATATATCTTGGTATGATTTGCAGTAGTTACTCTGATTTTTAGATAAGTGTTGTGAATTCTGCATCAAGCTATCCTAAGGGAAATTCCATCACAGATAGCAGCATCCAGTTTTATGCTTGTGCAGTTTAGTCTACGTGTTGCTGTAACACTGAACCGTTTTACTTCCAAAGTTCACTTGCTAAATGATCCCAGATTTTTAACTTCTTCACATTTATTTATGTTTTTATTGTTAACAGAAACTTCTGAGCTAGTGAGGTATGGTGCCTTGGGGCGGGGTGGAGTGAGCTGACCTGGTGAAATAGATCTGCCTCTGAAAATGACCGCTTCACGAGAGGTCATGAAGAATTGTGAATACTGCTCATAAAATAGCTGTATAAATACCCTTGGCTGCAGAAACTGTGACTGAATGGTACAGATATGTCCTATAATGGAAAAAGAATTTGTGTTGTGGATTGAGTTTTTGTGTCTCTATGTGATGGTATATTGCATGAGTTTACTTGTAAGAGGGGGACACAAGAAGCCTGTGATCTCTGATTTCTCTTTATGTGCCTTGCAAGTAATAAGTGCATTTATGTTACCATCTTTTGGAAATGGAGTTTTGGGATATACCAGTGTGAATATTCCAAAATTTTTTTTCCAGTGTTCTTCTGAGGCCTTTGTTCCCATTCTTCTCGTGTCCAATGTAGGAAACAGATTTTTGTCCATGTCTTAAAAATTTTCATCAATTCCAAATTAATCGATGAGGGGTCCACTGGGACCTCAGCATTTGCCCTTCTTTGGGTCGTTGCTGTACCCCCCTTGCCCCCAGACTGTGCAGTGACTGGAGTCGGAAGTGTGTGGGGGTGCTAAGATGGGTTCAGTGATGCAGGTCTTGAGGTTTGGTACGTGCATGGGAGCTGAGCGGGGTGGTAGAGGTGGAGAAACACATTTATGGAAGACGTGAGAGCATCTGCTTTTAGGAATGTTGTCCGTTAATGGGAATTAATAAGGATATTAGCATCTCTTTGGTTTTATTATGCAGTATTGTTATGAAGCATTTGCCATTTTTCAGTGGTTTTGGAGGTCCTTCATTGGTCTGTTTGAATACAAAGAAAGTGCGTGTAAACAGAGAAATGGCGTATTTCAGAAATAAGGTAGGAACTGTCAGCTGCTCAGCAAAGCTTTTGTGTTGAAAGTGCAGTAGCTGCTTTCTGTAGGATGGACTTGACACTTTCAGAGGCTCACAGCACTGCTCTCAGGTGGTTTTATGACACATTTAATTTACCTGCCCAACTCGGGCCAGTTTCTCAGCAGGATGCTCTGGAAGGTATGTAGGGAGGGTTGGCTGAGTCACAAGCAGGGTTCCTTGGGCAGGGAAGTACTTAGTGTGATAGACAGACATATACAGGTTTGAATATGGAAGCTTCATGAATCTCGTGTGCACCCTCCTGATGTTGGGACTGAGCTGTGATGTAAGGAGGTGAAGCATCTGCAGAGCTGTTCAGAGCTGTTTACTCTTAGGAGTGATTTCGGTGTGAAAGGCACGTGTCTGTGCGTGGAGGAGAGCTGTGTGGTATTTGAGGAGTGTCTTTGGGAATTGGTGTGAGAAGTGCTGACTGGAAGGTGGTGAGCAGTAATTGTGAACCCACTTGAGTGAGGAAAGGCATCCTTAGTTTGGCAGGCTGCCAGCAGCAAGTGGTACATTAATCTTTGGCATAAAGCTCTTGCTAGCAAAAAAAAAAGCTTTATTTTCTGGTTTATAACAACAAAAGGGAGAAGAGATTATCAGTCCTTTGCGGCTGATATTGTTCGGCTTCTTTGAAATATCCCTGTCAGAGGCGCAGAGTGCCTTTGACAAAAATCCCTTTGTATTTTATTCCAAACAACAACTAAAGCCCCCCACAACTTTCTATTATACCCGTAGGATGGCTCCGTCTGTGTAACTAACATTTCTTCACATAATTTTATTATGCTTATGCGGTTTCAGATAAAACTTTGTAGTATCACAAGATTTCAAATGGTGTTTAAAGATAAGGGGATACCACTTCTTATATAAAAAATGTTATAAAAAATATGTGGAGCGTGGTGGGTGTTCATCCCAGACCAGTTTTGCTTCCTGGCACTTCAGAAGTACTGATTGTGCCTACTGGTAGTGTTAGTCATATTCTAAAATCATTTTTTAACTAACAATGTTTTTTATGTTTGAATTAGATGATATAGGTATGTTGAAAGTTCTGCGAAGCTCAAGATAACGGTCTTTGTGCTTTATCTGAGTAATAACAGAATATCTGTATATTTTATTGACATGTTGCCTTAAGTATCGGGGTACCATTTTTAAATACTGAATGTGATTCTGCATAGCTTGTTAGAGTTCAGCTGATCCAAGTACATAAAAATGCACTATTGGGCTGACTTCTAGCTCTCCTAAAATTTCAAATCTAGCACACTGCTTTTCCCACACCGTTATCTTGACTTCCTTTTCAACTTCCTTTCTCTGTTTTAGTAGTAGTTTCTACTTTGGGCGCTGTAAATAAGGCTGGTGTATAAAGAGGCAAAGCATCAAGTGTAGCAGACAGGTACTGTACAAAAAAAGGTTATTTGTAACTAACAGTGTTCCTCAGGGGTTGATACTGGGTCTGATCTCACACAACATCTTTGTCAGTGACTTGGATAGAAGGTTAGAGACCGCCCTCAGTGGGTTTGCTGATGGTATAAGGCTGGGAGGAGTGGCTGACACACCTGAAGAACTTCTTTACAGTAAGGGTGATGGAGCACTGGAACAGGTTGCCTGGAGGGGATGTAGAGTCTCCTTCTGTGCGGTTGTTCAGGACCCAGCTGGACGCTGAGCTGCATGGCCTGCTTCAGCCTCCCTGTAGGGTACCTGCTGCAGCAGGGGGGTTGGACTCGATGATCTCTTGAGGGTCCCTTCCAACCCCTGTGATTCCATCATTTGGCAGGAATGAGTTCTTAATGAAAACCGACATTTACAGGAATGTGAAAACAAAACTAGATGTAGTATTAAGACCACAGTTGAGTTGTTCCCTTATCATTTTCATCTGAATTTGTAGTAATTTTATCCAGATCTGCATCAGCTGTGTAGCTTTCGAAATTGAGTCCGTGTATTGGGTGCTTCCATATTTTCTGTTACTGCAAAAACACTGGATTCCAAGTCATATCCACCATGAAATGACAGAGTTGCTCTTTGCCATGTAATGACAGAAATCCTTATCTCTTTCTACTTTTTAAATAAAGAATTTCAGTCTCTGTAATTTTCCCTTTACTCCATTTTGTTTAATGTCGAAGCTTCCATGTTAATTCTCCTGGGTGAGAAATGCTGTGGGTAAAGCACTGGCTGGGGACCTGCTGTAATTAGGTTCTGTTTCTAAGTGTGTCACACGGCTGCTGCTGGAGCTTGGAGAAGTTCAGTTATCGCCGTGTGTTCTCATCAGGGCATTGGGGATGGGGCTGTTTCTTCCCTTTCTTTGGTGTCTTTGCTTAATAAAATTTTATTGCATTTACGTCCTTGAAGATAGGCATTATCTGCAATCACGGCCCTTGAAGCACTTGAGATCCAACTGTAAGATGAATGCAAAAAGCTAATTGAAAATCACTTTGCTGCTGCTAAGGCAGTTGAAATGTATAGCAGAGAAACAATATGCGCTTTGAATGACAACAGAAAAGCTGTAGATGTATTTTGATGTGACCTCAGTAAAAAAAAAAACAACCAACCACACGTATGTCACCCCCAATGATGACCTGTGCCAGCTGATGCACTGCCTGAGTTTGCCTGCTTTCCATGAAAAATCTCCCTTCTTGTATTGAGAACATATTTTCTTACAGGAGGAATTACTTGTAAAAAGCAGGTATACGCGGACTGTAGCACAGCAGCTGGAGTCTTTGTAAAGCATGATATTAAAAGATAGAATATTTATTGTACTGATGTAAAGGGAAAAGAAATGCAACTGATGAACCCCCCTCTATTTATACCCATTTCCTCTATTATTCCTTTTCCAGTGAACTTCTAGATAGAGGTGTGGGAAGGCAAAGCACTTACGGCCTTTCTTTCTCACTGTAGCGCATCACTGTAGTGTCCCTTTGTTTTGTTCTTTTTACGGTGATTCTTTTTTTGCTTTAAGGCCAATACTCCAGGGAGTGGTAAAAATGAAATAAAGTAAGGGTCTCAGAGCCAGACCTAATATCAACCATTATTATGATGCTGCTTCATTAAATTAATGGACGTTGTTGACCTGGAACGAGACTTGATACTTCTGCTATGTTTTAACTCTGTTTGTCTGTGGAGTACTGAAGAGATGTACGTATATAATTACGGTCTTCCTGGAAATTGGGTGGTCTTCAGAAATAAGAGTGTTCCTGATGCTTTGAGCCCACACCTCTGTGTTTTAGTGATGAACGGGTTTGGTTTACCCCAGGGGAGATTTCTTGGGATGCAGCAGCAAATGAAATGGTGTAAGTGTTGTTTGATTTTCTGTTTTCTGTGAAGTGCTTTGCTTTCTGCGATGTACTCATGAGAAATAAGGCTGGGTTATGGGGGGACTTTCATCATGTTTGCTTTCTGATTTGTCATGGGAGAGAGCTTGAAGGGAAGGGAGTGAAGGGAAATGTTGTTCGGGTCTCTTAAGACTCGTACCAAGAGCAAGTTTTTGTTACCAAGTGTGGTGGTGCCATTTTTATTACAGTGGAACCATTGTACTCCTCCACACCTTGCCTGTGGGAGCAGCTCTGAGCAATTGCTTTCAGTCCAGCCCTCCTCAGGCTCCTCTTCAGCCTTGTGATTTTGGAGCTGTTATACAGAAATTTAAGAATGCTGTCTTTTATTCTTTCCAACTTGCTCTTTGTGGTTCATCTCAGCGTCAAGAATTACTTTGCAATTGGATCATATTGAATATAGAATTGTTCTTGATCTGGTTAGTTCTGTTTATCCAAAAGTATCTACAGTTGTAATTCAGCTGTGCTGGAGCCCTGCCAAGCAGGTTGCTCTTTTTGCAAAGGATTCCCCGAGTGCTTCTGCTCTGTGCCAGTGTTTCCATCACACAGGGCCAGAGCTGCTCAGCTCTTTGTGCAGACGCACAGGCCGTGCACTGAAGGGCGTGTTTTTATTTCACTGAGAAGCAGGTCTGTAGAAAGAGGTCATTCTTTGACCTACTGAAACTTCATTAATGAAGGAATCTGAAAAATGCTGTGTAGTATATGTTACTGTGCTGAGCCTTGCAATTGATAAAAACGAAGGGTTTTTGCTTTCTTTTTGTACCGAATATTTTGCAATTCTTGGTAACATAGCTACAAGCAGTGGAAAACGTTATCTCTGTATTCAAAACTGACTTTCTGAACCCAATCTAGGTTTGAACTGTTGACTTGATAAGAGAAGGGTTGTTTTGGTCTTCATTTGCTTCTAGACTTCTCACATTTGGGGCCCTTTGATAATATCATGCTATGTAACCTCATGCTCAAGTTGTTAGATTTATTTTGTGAAATAAAATAGGAAACAAACAGCCTCCCGTGAGCAGAGCCAGGTATCGGCATACTTGTGGTGGTGTTCTTCCTGTGTTTGGTACTTCGTAACTTTCAGAAACGAACCACCCAGTCCATTAATTAATGTTAGGGGAGGGGCAGAGTTACTGTCCTGTTGTTATTTTTCAAACTAAGTTGGTGAGGCTGTTTGTCAGCTCTAAGACATAAGGGTCATTGGTAGTCACATGCTTTTAGTGTTAGAGAATGGATGCAGCAGTTGATTGAGATTAGATCTTTTATGGAAATAGGTTTTGGGAGGCAGTCTGCGAGTATACCCTGCAATGCAAAAACATAGTTAATGAAAGGGATGAAAGAATCTGCTGTAAACAAAGATATCCATATAAAGGTTTGTATGAGAGCCTCTAAAAGTGATTGTCTTAATTTGTCTTAGAAAATTGGATCTCAGGGTCACTCACAGATTCATTTCATGATGTAGATTGTTCACTGAGTGCCACTGTGTGGACCCATCTTAAATTCATTCATAAGAAAGAGAAGGAAAAGGGGGATCATAAAGCTGCCATCATTTCTAAGTCTCAGAGAAAATGGAAGAATTAAGACAGAAACTGAAACTTATATTCCGGCATGTTGTAGTTTTCTGTTCAGTTCTGCCTGTGATCCCCCTCTAATTTAAGTGCCTGAGGGTTTGCTGGTGAGCAGCGATGGACTGGAACATGGCTGTCCTCGCTCTCCTCAGCCCCTGCTCATCCTGCTCCTGAGTTCCCCTTTCAGTTCTGTAGCACAGCTGAGGTTCTTGGAGGGTTTCTGTATGAAACACTGAGAGCCGAGTCTGTGTATTCTGGCATGAAATGTGCAACTCCTTTGGTGCTCTGAGTTTGCAGCACCAGGGTACGAGGCAGTAAAGTCTCTCTACCTGAAAGAGGAGTGAATGAGGAGCAAGAACAAATGGAAACGCACAGCATTTCATTAACCACTAGAGCTTTGTAGCTCTACATTCAGCTTTTGAGTGCTGAATGTAGCTGAAGGTAAACTGCATTTGTTACACATTGGATTTTTTCCTCCTTCCAGACAACAAGTATTGTTAGTGATGACTTTTAGTTCAGGTAATACCCACTGCATATGTTAGCAATGAAATAATCACAGTTGATATTTATCATGTAGTAATATATGGAATTAAGCAGCAAGTTGGACTGCTGCAGAATGTCTTTGAAGTACATTTAATTTGACTGTGCTGTGTTAGTTCAGAATCTGATGCAATGCACTCTTTGGAGGTTGTTTTGGTCATAAAGAACAAAGCCCTTAAAGCTGGCATTGGGAGCAAAGTGGGAAGTAGCTTCACAGAATGGTTTGTAACAATCAACTACTGAAACATGTATTGTTTAGCCTCACTGTTTAACTCTGCTAATGGGCTCTCATTTATATAAAATCAAGTATGCACACTTAAAAAAGTGGAATTTGGGAAGTAAACAGCAGTAAATTTGCTCGGCTTCACCATATTAGGCATTTACCAGTGGAATTGGGAAATGAAACTCTGGCATCTGAAAGTACTGAAAAAATCAGGCTGCTTGGAGAAGATCACAGGAAACAGCAACCAAGAATCGTCCTTTTCTTAGTGTTCTCAAGTAACTTAGTGCCACAAGATCTTTGCAGAACCAAGGTGAAGGCTCCATCTTTAGTTTGTCTGTGTGAAATACAAATACATATTTATTGGTTTGGTAACTTTTGGATGGGATTTGTTTTAGAGTGCTTCTGCATCTGTGAGACAGCAGTGGGAAGAAAATGCATTACCTAGGAAGGCCACATCCAAAACTGTGACAAAATGCTTTGTTAGGACATCTTGAAGATGTTTCAAAGGGTTTAAGACAGAGGGAATGTCTGAATTTAGAATGGCCTTCAGTTCATTAAATGAATATCAGATTTCGTTATCAAAAAACAGAGATGGGGAGGTAATGCTGTTCCTTAACAACTCCCATTGACCTGGTGTTCTGTGCTACACCAAATAACTAACTTCAAAAGTAGGTTTTAGAACAAAGTGTGGGCCATAATTGTGCTACGGTACGGGACCAAAAGAACCAGTACATCACTCAGGTCTCACATGTACAGGAATTGCTGTGCTGCATACCCCCTCCCAGAGGTTTCTGTGTATAAACTGTGATTTTCTATTCTCAAACACTGCTTTAGAGTAATGAAAATCCACGCGAGATCAACCTTTTTATCTGGCATTCAATCTATTTGCGTGTACTGGAAGACAGAGTTTTGCAGTGTGAGTGCTGAGGGTGTGCAGTGATTGCAGACTGGTGGTTGGCAGCTCATTAGCTGTTGCAGACACCTCTATATATGTGCTGGGGAATTGCACAGAGTGATGGATCCTTTTGCCTCTGCCTGCATTGCCACCCAGCAGTTCAGCCTTGGAGCCTCACACTGCAGCATGTGGAGGTATGGATTTGTTGAAAGAGGGGCACTGCTGATGTGATTGCAGAGACTGCAGCTTCCAACTCTTTGCTTCCATACAGCAGATACAGAGAACTGGAGTGAAATACAGCACCACTTGGGGATGTTAGTGAGTGGTGGCTCTGACAGGAGGTAGGAGAGCTTGCCTATACATACAGATGAGTCTGTTCAATCCAAATGACTTGTTCTTTGTCACCAACTTTGCAACTACAGAAACAACCAGCTGAGTAATCACTTGTGCCCTAAGCTGGACTGGAAGTGGAAATGAGCTGGAAAATGTTACTCAATTGACTCTGTGTTTATGAATCAATATAAAGCAAATCTAAGCACTTGTTTGTGAGTCATCAGAAATCAAAAGAACACTGCTGTTTTTATTTAATGGTCATGTGCAGCCTAGAACATTGTGATTTGAGCTGCCAAGCACTCTCACATCTGACACATTCTCATGCCCAGAATCTCTCCAAAGATGTTGTGTATTTTGCAATGGCTGTTATCAACACAGACCGCCATCCAGCATCTGCAGAGTCTCCCCCTCACACAGAGACTGTGCTAATGTTAATTTCAGTGTGCTGCTCTCATGTTCTGGCTAACAGAGACAGAGGGAAAAACTCTCTATCTGCCTAAGTCTTTTTTTGTTAAGCTCTGTTAACAGTGAGGTGTTCTACTTCTGCTTTGCCCAGAGGCATTTTGTTTCAAGGTGGCAGAGCAGAAGAGAAACACTTGAATCATTCTTGGATTTTTTTTTTAAGTGGTTGGATTTTGTTTTGTTTGTTTGCCTACACTCTTGTTTGTTGATCCTAAATTGCCATTTCAAAGTTGCTGTCCTTTTCTCCTTCAGCTGAGTGCCTTTCATTGCTCAGTGCCAATTAGAACTCTGAGTCTTTTGATGGTTTTGTTGTCTTTATTGGAAGGGCTAAAGATTGTCCTCCCATCTTGTCTAGTTCTAAACCAGAATGCATAGTGGGGTTCCATAGCCCTAAGTGCCATCGGGATGGATCACCTTACACAGTTTGGATACCAAAGGGAATTTCACAGTGGTGAGCCATAGCATGCTGAGGCTGTGAGTAAAGTGAACATGGGGCTGCTTCTAAGGGTGAGTCACGGCTGCTGGGTACAGAGCTCCTGCTCTGAGCCACCCTCTGGGGAAACATAACTGTGGTAGCTGGTTCTGCTTAATGAAGACAGGTAACTGAATTTAGCTTCAGATCACATTGCTAGTGTTACGCATTTAACTTAAAGGGGAACACTGGCCTGCATTTTTTAAAGTTACTCATGAAAATGCTTTGTGGTCTTTGTTTTGTCCATATTAAGAAAGGAAAAATAGATCAGGGCTGTAATTGACCTGTAGTTCTGACACAGATCTCTTATGCAACTCATTTGGCTTAGAGCTTGGTATCCTGTAGTTTCTGTCTCTGCTTGTTTTGTTTTGTGTTATTATTTTCTGTGGCTATTTTTATGTGATGAGAGCTTGCAGCTATGTGCCTATTTTGGTTTGCTTATGAAGATTTTGTGTGAGATAAGTGGGCTTCATAGAACAATCAGTTGCTCCGGATTATGAAGTAGTTCAGAACAGGCTGAGGCTTTTTTGGTTTTGCTATTGTTTTTGACCAACTATAAACAATGATTCAAGTGGAACATATAAGGCTAAACAGTGCTGTGCGTAAAACAGGGTGCTGTTCATTATTGATTGAAATGTTTTATCTTGATGTTAGTGCACAAATAACTGCCACCTTTAAGGGATGCAAAAATGTTTTCTCCTGTTGAAGTGATGAAAGGCATAGGGTGATCCCTCGGCGTGGTTCTATTGCTTTGCATATCTAGGAGATATTTTTTTCAGATTCAGTCTTTCAATTGGATTTTAAATTCGGGCTGAGCTGTGCAGTGTGTGGAAGTTAGAGGTTGCTGAGATGTAACCAAATGTGCACTGCGACAAGCTCTTCCTGCTCTGTGTTAATTCCTGACCTTGAGCCATGGCATAATTACTGTGAGTGAAAGTTCTTGAAGAATTTTCTGCCTATTGCTGCTGAAATGGAGGACTGGGGTGGAGAAAAAATACATTGCTTTATTTTTCTCAGTACTTTCTTCACTGAATGGTGTTTGTTTACTGTGTTCTCTGATGGTTAATCTTTGTCATATCTCAGACTCAGTGAAATACTGAGTTTCATCGTTGCTGAATGGATGCTATGGGAACTAACTGAGCCTGACAACCACTTGTCCATTCCTCGGTGCTATCAAGAGCATGAAATGCATGAGACAGCTTTGATGTGGCTGAAGATGTGAAACAAAAGCGATTAAACCCTACCTGTTTGTTTTTGTGTGTACAGCTGTCTGAAACGTCTGCTCGTGCTTTCAGCAGTGCTCCTGGTGCCTCCTCAGTGCCTTCTTCCAGTGTGGATCTATTGCAGAGGGGAAGATGGCCAGGCAGTGGCTGTCTCGTGTCACTCAACCCACTGCAGGTTCTGTAACCTAATGCACACCAGCAGCACTCTGCTCTCCAGCAAATGGTTTCTGTGTACGTCCTGGCGGAGCTTGCGGGCAGCCCGTCAGATGGGTCTTGGAGCTGTTACATTGGAGAGGATTGCAAGGCCAGCAGCTTAGCCAAATAATTTGTGTGGCATCTGACATTGCTTCTGAGAGATTTTTAGTGGGGGGAGAGGGGTTGTTTAATTTGTTTTTTGAGTGGCCTACATCCCCAGTGTATAATTGCATTTGAACGTGTACTGGTATCTGAAAGGTTGACTGGATGTGAGCTGCATTTACACCAACCTTTTGTAACCTCTGTTGTGCTGGTCTGAACATTGAGAAACGTTGGGTTAATTTTGTAGTGCCAAGCTTACTTGGTTTACTTTCTTTTCAAATGCATTTGTAGTCAACAAATTGAACAACACTTCTGTTTAACTTCTATATGGTTCCAATTTATAAACATAATAAAATGGGTAGATGATGTGATATAGGGAAGAAATAAAGTCACATGTTGGTTTGTTGTTTATTTGTTCGTTTAATCAGGCCGGATATTAGGAAGCTGGTGCTGTGCATTTTACCTGTGATTCCCATATTCTGTTTGGGAGCTGTCTCTGTGACTTCCAAGCTCTATTGAAACACTTGTTATTGTTTGGGTAAATTTGGGTATTTGCAGCACTAGCACAGATGCAAATTCAAAACCCCACTCTTTGCTCTGTTGGTAATTATAAGCTTCCCAAGAAATGTTCCTCATCAGTTTAGGGCAGCATGTCAGGCTGTCATTGTCGGATTTGTCTACAGCTGGCTGGTTATCCAGAGACCTCCAGAATGTTGGAGTACCCGGATTTGAGTAAAAATAACCTGCTTCTGCTCCAGACTTGGGGCTGTCTTGTCACTTGTGGTGTCTTATCACCCCTCTGAGGCACTGCGTATCATGGAAGATTGCTTCCAAAGGTGGAAGTTCTGGAAGTAACACTGTTTGTCTTGTATTAATAGTGTGCAGTACTTCCTACTCCCTCCCAAGCCCCTACCTTTTGGCTTCTAGCTTTTAATTCTGACTTTTCTGGTTCTGTAAACAAAACCATTGACATGGTAATAAAACATTAATGCGTGACTGGTACTTTTGCACTGATTGGAAGAGGTTTACGATTTACCCTAATTCCTGTGTCCTTGCAAGTTCCAAGTCCTGCGAGACCTTCATTTTTCTCTAGTCTTTGTGGCCGCTGTAGTTTCCTAGGCTTTAGCCAGGGGAAGTTTTCGGATTAGTTCACACCTTTGTGCACCAAAAGCTTGCTTTCAAAAAGTTGTATGTGGAGCCGTAATTTCATTTCTTTTTCATGTGTAAGCAGATAGGACAGCAACTACTTTGCTCCGAAACCGCTGAAGAAAACTCAGTTGCTTCACAGTGCTATTCGTGCTGATTCCTGGAGAGACTCTGCTCTGCATGGGCTGGAGGAATAACAGCCCTTGTTCCTGATCCTTGTGCTGTGCTCAGTGCCTATGAGCACAAGGTGTGCAGTTGTTTGTGAGAGGAGAAAAGTAGTTACCTGCCCTGTGTTTCGTGGCTTGGCCTGCAGGTGGTAGCGCTACTTTGCTTTCAGTGCAGGTTTAAATGTTTCTGTTTGCTTGTTTAATTTTGCTGGGGGAGCCTTGTTTGCAATGTAGAGCTAATGGAGGTGGTGGCTGTACAGAGGTCTTTTGTCCTGTGCACCTGCAGGATGTTGGTAAGAGGAGACCTATTGAACCATTCTTCTGTTGTTTCAAGGTTGAAATATGCATAGGAAGATGGGATGACTTGTGTCGTGGAGTCCAGTTCTCCACAACAGAACTGCAGATGACATAATGCTCTTAACAATAAAGCAAAATGAAAGCTTACAGCCATGAATAAATGGGAGAATGCAGTTAAGAGCATGAGGGTAACTTTGTATTTCCCCTTCTGTTGGCTTTAATTGCATGGGACGTGGGTTGATGTGATCCAAACTGAGTGTACAAAAATGTAAAAATATTTACAGGAGCTGACAAATTCTTTTACCTTTGACTGTGTAGGAGAGCTTTGTTGTGATTATACCTATGCTGTTAGAAGTGGCACCCTCTGCATTTTTTCCTTTGAGGATTTGGCATTCATTTAATAATTAGATTCTGTGATGTGAATATGATATTGTTGTATTTGAAAAGAGACAAAATGTGTGATTAGATATTTCTGCACAGGCAGTTTATGGCACTAAACAAACTGAATTGCTTGAACTCTCATTTTGTGAATTACATTGTTTGCTTTCCTTTGTTAGGTCGCATTTGGGTCATGTTGTAAAACCTTCTGAGAAAACAGGATTAGTAGTAAGAAAACAATGGTTAAAAGAAGTAACTTCAGTATACAGTGGGACTGAAACAGGAACAGATTCTCCAAAGTAAGTATTACAGATTATTTTCTCTTTTTTTTTTTGGTTGTAAAGTCGGTAGCCCAGTTGTCTGGCTGTTAGCGTTAAAGAAGTCAGAAACTCCATACTCATCCCAGTCAGTCCATTGGCAATGGGCATTCCTTTGGACTCTGCAGAATCTACAACCTGGCAGCAGTTGTATCCTAGGAAATCTGGATAGTCTTCACTTGTTTTTTGGTCTCTGTGTTCTGGGTGTGGCTTTGAGCAGGACGTGGCGTACTGCAGGCATCAGTACACAGAACCCTCATGTTGCTGGCAAATATGAAAGCCCTGTCTGCATCTCCAGTGGAATCTGACGTCTGATTTCTCTGCAGCTTTCAACATCTGACCATCTGTGTGTGGCTTTGATCTTTTATTTATCAGCGTTTTAAATACAAAGTAATTATTGTTTCCTTTTTGACAGATTAAATTGTTCTGTGGGAGTAAACATGCTCTATCTTTTGTGAAGCCGTATGTTTTTTCTTAATGAAAAGAGCCACAAGAACGTTTAGTAGGTTCACAGTGTTTGCACTTCAAATGTGATAGGCAGCTGTGCTTAGAATGTGCCAAGTGTCAAATATGTCCTTTCTCCATTAGCCCTGAGTCACTGCGCATTTTGTCTGCTGACTCTCTAGTGCGAGGAGACTTGTATTCTAATTTGCAAAGTGTTACCCACAGAGTGTGAAGGGGAGAGTGTCCTTCCCCCAGCACGGGCTGTCACTTGGCGACCAGAACCCACTGCAAGAAGAGGGACTGTAGGTCTGAGTCCTCTCCGGGAGAGTGCTTCACCAAAGTCTGCTGCCCCTGGTCTTGGTCTGTCCTTCCAGTCACTGATCTGAGGGAGGGGTGTTCCCTCTGTAAAAAACAACACCCACACAGACCAAAAAATGCAAAGTCTTGTATGCACTTTACTCTAGGGAAGGGAATGCAGTGTGTGTACGTGAACATACATACGACACTGCGAGGCACTGATATATGCCCAGCATTGGCACTGCAGGGCTTGTATGCAAGCCTGGTTGCTTTTAGGTACAACCTCACAGGTTTTATTTCTGCCTCCTTTTCTCTTCTCACAAAGCAATGAGCCGCATTGTGAATCTGGCCAGAGCTATAAGTGAAGTGGCAAAATAGGATGTTGTTTGCCTTATCTGTTGCTCAGCCAGGCTGGTATCTCTGTGGCACCAGCTGGGGGTGGGAGGAGGGTTGGTGGGTTTTGCTGTTGGTGGCAGTGTTGTGCCGTATTGCAGTTCCATCATCCATCAAACCAGCAAAAGTCTTCAATGGACGGATCTCAGATGTGTGTTTTTCTTTACCGTGTCTCATTAACTTCTGGCTTTTGTGAATTATAGGCTGAGACATCTGTGCCTCGTTTATGGTATGAGGAAGCTTAGCTACCTGGCTGTGAGCTGTGTGCTTTGGTACCATGTTCCCTAACGTTTGGATACTGATACAATGTGACTTTTAGTGCTTCCGTTGCTTGAGATGGGGAGCGTAATAGTTTTTCCTGTACCTTATTTGCATCAGCTGTGAGATATCTAAACGTTATCGCTGAGGTTAAAAATGGGGGAAAATCCGGATGATTTTCTGTATGAAACTGATTTTACTCATGCTGTGTGCTACGTGAATGTCATTTGACGGAAGCACGGGGAGTGCACGTGGACGCGCAGTTAGGACCGGGCAGGCGATGCACACCTCCGCGCTGCGACCGCGCGCCCGCCCCGCCCGCCGCGTTGCTGCAGCGCCCCCTGGTGGCGGCCGGCGTTCGCGAGATGCGGAACCTCCGTCCTCGGGGGCTGCCGGAATTGGCGCTGCCCCGAGCGCTTCCATGTGGGCGCTGGGGCCAAGAGCGGGACCGGGTGGCTCCCACAGGTCCCTTCCAGCCTAAATTGTTCTGCGATTCTTAGTTATTTTTGGTCCTTATGATGAGTGTCCAGGGCTGCTTTCAGCTTTACTAACGTTACTCTCATGACAGTAGTTGGTAGTATGCAGTTTTCAGGAGTATTCCTTTCTACTATATGGCATTATGCTTCACGTTGTCTTTATAAATAAATGTCATGCTAGCTGCATGAAATATATCTAGCTGTTTGCTTTAGGCTTGTGTTGGTGCATTTCTTTCAATGCTTGTTCAGCCTTGAGCAGCCCTGTTCATATGGCATGTGACTGTGAACCTCCATAGGGCTGACACTGATACAGGTACTGCAAGAAAACAGCCGTTGGTGGAAAGCAGAAAGTCGGGTGAAATGGATCTCTGCAAGAAATGGACCCCTTCAGGGAGAATGTCTGGATCGATGCATCTGCTCCATCCCCTTACAGGGCATTTTTCTGACTTTCAGAATGCATGGCATCTCTGTATTTGAAGCCTAGGCATAGCCCACTAGTGTGATAATGCTGTGTTTTGGTCTGTGCTCTCTCCTTTTAGGAGAAAACTAAACTCCTCACTAATTAATTTTTCATTGTTTTTAATTATTTCAGTGTAACCCCTCTCTCTAGATGCATACAACTTGTCTGCTGGAGAGTAACACTCTTTCCTGGAGGTTTTGATTGAAAGATCAGAACTAATTGAAAAGTGAATCTTCTAGTCCCTGTGTGAAGAGTTATCTATATATAGGAAAATCTCAATTTCTGGTCTCTTTTATAGAAGGAAGTTACCTAGCTCGTGACTCAGAGATGCAGTGTTTTAATAGCTGAAGGGAACGATTGGCTGCTGGTGAAATTTGATGGAGTAAGTCCCTTTATACAATTTGAAATGAGATTAATAACGAACCATATCCACATTTAGTTGCCTTATAAATTAAATATTTGCATTTCCTTTCCTCCTTATTTACAGTGAACAGATTATTCTGAATGAGAGAACAGCCAAGAAAAAACTAGGGAGCATAATTAGTATTTCCTACTTCTTAATTTGATTATGAAGAATAATCTTGTACAATTCCTGCATAGAAATAGAATGTGTGGGGAGAAGTGGAGAGGGTACATGTTGTAGAATAAATGGATCAAATCACAGATTTTAATGCATCTTTTCATTACAGTTGCATTGTATTGTCTTTTCATATAAGAACAAAACCCCACAATTGTTTATGTCCAGTTTTGCGACCTGAGAAACTGCTTTCTGACCCTCTGTGTTACAGTGACAGCTCTCTTCTAGGTTAAGTTTCAGCTCTTTCTCCTCCTATCCCATCAATCTGCCCAGTACTACTTCCCATGTGCCAGCTCTGCTCTCCTCTTTGCTATGCTTGATTTTGTCTGCCAGGCTCCTGGAACTAACTCCCCTGATGTCAGAGCATTTTGCATATCTCTGTATATGAACTGGCTGTGAGAAACAACTACATTCCTTTGCTATTTTGTACTCACTGTGCATAATATACTGCCTGTGAGTTCCCTGAAGTCTATCAGAAATATGAGACTTAAGTTCTGTCATGAACAACCATTGGAGGGAGCAGGAGCTCACTTTACTTACCTGAGCGTAATGAGGAGTCATTTCCTGCTGACCTCATTCGCATCCATTCTGGGAAGTCGTCTGCATCTGGAATCGCATTCAGTAATGTTGTTCTCCACCTGTACACTCGTTTTGCAGGAAAAAAATCTGAAGATAACAATTTCATTTACATGCCACTTTTATAATTGTACTTTAATTGAATCATAGCATAATGTCCTTGAGAAGAGGTAACCAGCTTGCTTAAAATTAAATTCAATTTTAATTTGAAGCTGGTTAACATTTGCTGTTTTCCCTGTCTCTCGGTCATGTTGGAGTCAATTGCTAATTCAAGTGCTCAGTATTTATTTTTTATTTAGATGCATTAGGTTTAAAGCAGGAACTCCATTCACAGTGGTTTTAAAATTCTAACTTCAGTTTCTAAAGCTTAGTGCAGAGCACCATGGGACGAGCAGAGGAATGCCAGTAAGTAAAGCTCCAGTAGGTGAACAGATAAAGTAATCAGGGGCTGTGGCAAAAGGCCCTAATAATTCTCTGATTTTCTTACTTGTGGAAAGTTATCTGTACTTCATGAGGAGAGTGAGAGAATCTGAGCTTCAGTAGCTGAGAAAACTGCTCTTGGTACCACTCTGAGCACCGCAAGGGAATGGCATTTAAATAAGGCCCTTTGTGCTTTTTATGTAGGTATTTTTAGCAAATCAAATGGTGGTATTTTTATTCCAATTTCTGGAGGAATCCTGACTTAATGGGCACTTAATTTTCCACTCCAGAGGGCCAACTTATGCTGCAGTTGAAGTGAACCACTGGGAAACATTTATAGTAACACATGATCTTTAAAAATAAGTTCCCAGGCTGCGTAGGAGATGTCTTGAATTCTTCAAATCTTTGTTATCGTAGATAATAACTATGACATTCCTGGGGTGGAAAATCTTAGCTTTGCTAAGTTAGGGAATGGTAATGAAGCCGTTTGTATTTCTTTTGTAAATTCGTAAGTGATTTGGACTCAAATCCACCTATTCAGTGGTGCAGCAGGGGCTGGAACTGGATGGGCATTCGGGTCCCTTCCAACCCAAGCAGTCCAGTGAGTCTGTGATGACTCTGCGATGACTCCAGCTGCGAGCCCATCAGATCCTGCTAGCTCAGAGGCTGTGGCAGCAGCTGTGAAATGGTGACTATCTCAGCAGAAGAGGATGTCAGTTCTGCAGAGCCACCAACGTGCATGCTGAGCTGCTGCGTGCCGGGCTTCGCAAGAAACTGGAATTCCATCAGATATACAGGAGGAGTTTTTCCTTTTGTTTGTTTGTTTATTTTAAATCACCTCTGAAGTTTCATAGGACAGAAACCCTCCTGCGTATTCTTATTCCTTCCCATCAGTGCTGCTAGATTCTTTTCCCTTATTTGCTCTGAAATGTTTCCTTCAATGTGTGCTCATCTTTTTATAGTAATCAATGTTTACCTAGTTAGAAAAATGATTACAAAGATTACGTTGTGTGAGCGCTCAGTGTTTCCTCTGCTTAGACTGTGTGATATGCTGCTACTGTTTCCTAGAAGATTACTGTGGTCAGATTGTTTTCTGGTCTGTTTGGGACAGTAAGATACTGTTTGAATGCTGTTTGTGTGTGTCTGGATGGGGTGGCCCTTTTTCAGCTGCTTTCACTACCACAAGGCTTTTTTTAAAGCCCTTTGGCTGCCATGTGATAGAGAGGCAGTAGATAAAAGGGCGTATTGATCACAGCCATGGTCAGCTTGGAGTGTGGTTCCTAACAGTTGTAATAGCTGTGAAAGCTGGTTGAGCTGAGCGCTCTCGGCTTTCATGTAATCAAAACAAGTGACTTTCTGCCATTCGTCCTGCGTTCCTGCAAATACTCATCAGTGAAAACAAAAATAAGTCGAGCTTTGCGTTCAAGAGTTTATTTTGTAACCGAATTACTTTTAACCTGAGGAGCTGTAGATATTGGTGCCCTTAAAATATGCCTTTGTTTGGAATAGTAAATGAAGTGATGAGTAGATGAAACTTATTTCATATGGAAACCAACCTCTGGCACAAAGTGGCTTCTGCCCCTGCGCTTCCCTTGGCTTGGTGCTGAGGGCAGCCCCAGCAGCTAACTGCTGTGAGATGGTGCTGAAGGTGTCAGAATGTATCTCCAGTGCAGGTATGTGGGTGTTTGTATCCACCAGCTTTCTTGCAGCTTCTGTTGTTCTTCTTTAGTACACTCCAGGACAACAGATCCAATGTTGCTCTGGATTTTACTTTGTTGTTCTTTTAGTTTGGAATAGAAAAATATGCCTTAAAAATTTAAGTGTTAGGGGATTTGCAGTCAGATGGCAAGTGTAAGGGAAGCTTCTAATTAATGCTATTCTATGATATTTCACAACTTGGCTTTTTTTTTTTTTATAAATTACGTTGGATTTAGAAGGAGTTACCTGCTGCAGATTAATGTTGTTTGTTGCTTATGAACCACGTGAATTTGTGGGCAATTCTTTGAAACAATACCCTCTAGCCCCCAGCACCAATTCTTTTTCTTTTCCATATCTGTAAGCCAACGCAGATTTTGTGTTTCCAGAAGACAGCAAACCGATGTTGATGTTGACACACCAATCGTGCTGGATGAATCCCAAGACCTTTCTAAATAATTTTAAATGCATCTCTGAGAAAATGCTATTTTATGATTGAGGAAAAAGAAAGTATGGAGAAATTCCATGAGGTGACAATGGAAAAAAGAGAAAATATATGGGCATGTGAAGCCAGCTTTTAATTTTAGCCTGTCTTTCTGGAATGGAGACAATTTGAAATCTCTTCAGTTAAATGAGGAGCAGTAATTTTCCTGTGTAATGTTAAGATTCCATTCTCTACTGCGTTTGCTGAAATTCTGTATGGATTGTCATTAAATTTGTAGGTTGAATTTGAGCTTCAACGCTCATTCAGGTCCTGCTCACTCTTGTCTAGTGAACACATCCAAGGGGAGCATGTCCCAGGATGGAGATACACAGCCTCTCCAGGCTGCCTGCTTTAGCATTTGATGACCCTCGTTTAAAAACAAATAAAACAGCAATGGCATTCTAGAAATTCTCTGTGTACATTTTGCAAATTCATTGCATTGTTAGTCCATATCTGGTCTTCTACAGGGCCTTGTGTCAGGTTTGCTCTCTGAGCATGCTAGAACTCTTGTTTGGCTCTTAATTTCAGGACAGCCTTATGAAATCTCTACCCCTACCTTCTCAAATCTTATGATCTATTGGTCTAAATGATGTCTTTTAGTACCTGAGGATGTTGTGAACGTCTGGGTTTTGTTCCTCGATATTACGTAATGTTCAGCAGTTCTGCTGATGCCTGTCTTGCTGACAGTGTTGCCCACATTTTATTTACAAAGAATGCGTGCCCAGGCATTCACCCTTCCAATGCCACGTTTTGCTTGGGGGAGAAAAGAAGTGGCTGGCAACTCACAGATATACTCTGCATACCTTGCTTTGACCATCACCTTTCCTGCAGCCCTCTTAGCGATCAGCGAAGCAGCAGCCTGCTGGTGCTCACTTCTCCAGTCACGAGATGTTGTAAGTGCTTCCGCTGTGGAGCATGGGAGTGCAGCTACAAAGCCTCCAAGAGCTGTTGGCTTCTGGAATAAGTCTCAGCACTAGAGCCACATCTTCTGTCTGCCTGGATGTGGTCAGTCATCTGGAAACAGAAACCACAATAAGATGAGAACAACGGCAACAAACCCTGTGCCTGCGAACACACAGCTGTTCTGGTTAGCTCTTAGGGCCTGTGGTCTGTTGGCCTTGAACTGTCTGATTATCTTGTGATCGAGGTAACAGTACAGAGAAAAGACAAATTCTGTAACTTTCACATTGATTTCAGAGGAGAAATTCTCACGCTCTGTGGGAGTCCTTATTTGAGCCATTGAGAAGTATTCATCTTGTGCAGGCGTTTAATGTTTTAATTGCTTTTGGCTGGGAATCCTTTCTCGCAGCTGAAGGCAGCAGGAGGCATTGCTCCATGACACGTGGCTGTGCCAGGAGGTGGCCCTGCCCCGTTCCCAGCTCTGCGTCACCACTGCCGGCTGTGGGAAGCAGTGTGCCAGCCTGCAGGCTCTGTTGGCTCCAAGCTTGAAAGAAAAAAAATACCTAAAATCTCAGCTGGATCAGCTGTCAGATCCTGCTAAGAAAGAGCAGTGTGGGGTTTTTTTATCAGCTAGAGCCACTGATAAAACTGTGTGGTGAGGCCATAGTTACCTGACACACACCTGTTGTATGGCACTGTGCAGAGACTTGATCCAGGTGCTGAAAGCCGGTAGGGCAGTTGTTCCACTTCAGTTTTAATGCTTGATACATGCACCGGAGGCAAGAGTTATAGATGGGAAAATTGCAGGCAGTTGTCTTGGTTCACAAGTCTGATTGTAGGTCTTCTAGTTTTTGGATATTAAATATGTACACACAAAGATGAGTCTTATGTTTTGTTTCTCTTCTTGTTCTGGAGATGTCCTACTAAGCTCTGTTCCATTAGTCTAAGCAGCTCTTTCTACTGGTAAGGTAAAATGCAAAGTGAGAAGTTTTGTGCTCCATCTCTGTATAAAGATATAATTCATGTGCAACTCGAAGTTCAGAGCAAGCTTACAGTTTGCATGGGAAGTTTTGTGTGCTGTCACATATCTGTGGCTTAAAGCAAACAAACCAAAAAACATGAACAGAAACCACCAATGCCATTTGGTATTGGGCTTTGCCATAGTTAATTCAAGCAAGATTAGATACTTGTTGCCAATTTGGTGTAACAACTGCTCTTCCTCTAAATGGAATTTTACAAGTTTCTTATGCCTGTATTGAAAGTCAGTGACCGTAAGCATATCCTGCAGAACCTCAGCCTTCATGCTGTCTGCGTTAGAAGATACTAATGGCATTTTGAAGTCTGGCGTCTGGGAACATTTTAAGCTTCCATTGGTGCACTAACACAGTTTGAACAACTGCAAATACTGTGGAGCACATCTAGAACAGGATGGCAATGGATACAATCTTATGCTGAATTTAAATAGAAATGACAGATGAAATAACTTATTACACATTAGTATCATTTCCTCTTGCTGTGCCTGTTAAGTTAGCACTCTGTAGAGGTGATACCAGTTTCTTTTACCACAGTGACCACAGAATGCTATGGAAAGTAGACTGAGCACAGAAATATATGCACACATGTATGAAAATGCTTCGGTTTTAGATCATGCCAATGAATTTTCCTGTGAGTGCTGTTGTCGTTTACAACACAACTCTGGCAGAGTTGCTGTAGTAGAAGCAGCTGAATGATGACACCGCATTTAAAGACCCTCTTGTTAAAGATACGCTAATTGATAATGAACTGTCCAAGCTCTGGGAGTGGATGCTCTGTTATTCTAATAGTGTTGCGTGTTGCACGATGGGATGAGATTTTGTTTCTTTCCTTTAGACAGTTTAAGAGGTCTCTCGCCATGGTAAGCATTCCACAGCCATGGAAGTGTGAAGGGATGGATTTGTAATTAATCTGGTAATTAAGATCAGGTATTTTCATGTCTGACTTGTTTTCATCACTTGATCCCCCACAAATCTTGTTTTGCTTCAGTCCAGTCTGATGGAATTCAGCGATTTGTTATTATTTTATTGGAAACGAGAACCTTATGATAATAAACTGTTATTTGATGCAGATGATAATAATAGGAACTTCCTAATTGTTGCTTCGATTGAGTAAAAATATTTGTACTTATGTATTTCTGCTTTCTGAAAGTTAGAGGCTTTCTTTTCCTGCTTGTTTTTAATGAAAACCCTCCTATCCTTTTATCCAGTACAAGTAGAATATGAAGAGGGCCGTAGTAACAAGGTATGTTGGCAGTAGTCATGCTCCTGTAAGCCCTCAAACTGCAGTAAGGCTGGGGGGAAAGCTTTGGAATAGGTCTTAATACCCTGGGTATTTAGGTGGCAGATAGAGGTTTGGGTTCCTCCTAGCCACCCCTCTTTTGGTACTGCAGATTTTCATCACCTGAGATTTTCACAATGTAAAGTGAATCATTACATATAATTCCTGAAATGGAAGAGATGGAAAGCAGTGCTAAAGAATGAGGCAGAGATATGGACCACGTACATTTCTAGAGTGGTGATTTGGATTGTACTGGTTGTTTAAAAACGATCAGTGGAAGTTACCACTTAATGATGGGCACAGAATATTAACAGCCAATGAGGAGTTACGCTGCTGCAGCTGGTTGGTGCTGGTGGTGTATGGTGTTACTGCGGGCACGCTGGGCTTTGCCCTCAGCCTGCATGTTGGCTTGCTTGATTTGTTCATCTGCAAGCTGTCCATATCAAGTAAAGCATTGCAGAGGCTTTCTAAGGTACTGCCTACATATCCCTGTTATCAGTGAGGACCATGATGCAAATAACAATGGATTATTTGGTCTAAAAGCCTGCCAATTTTAAGGAGTTTTGTGTTGAGTTGCATTTCTGTGAAATAAGCTTATCTAAGAAAGTTAACTTAATGAAACATTAACTCCTTAATATTGTAAACCCTGTGTTTATTTGCTGGTGGTGAGACTTTTCCCAAATGGAGTAGTTTTGTAATGAAAAAGGATAAGAATCTGGAGATGGAGGGGAATGAATCTTGGTCTAGCTTTGGCAGCCCTGCCCACAGCAGGGGGGTGGGGCTCCATGGTCCCTCAGGTCCCTTCCAACCCAGGCTGTTCTGTGGTTCTGTGCAGCCCCTTGGTTATGACATGGTCAGTCTCCCAGAGCTCTGTGCTGCATTCAGCCACGGTGTGCTGCTAAGATTTTGTGGTTGTTGGCTTTGAGGGGAAAAAAAACACAGTAATGGAATGTGATTGGAAAGCTGTATTCATGAATGTGTTGCGTGTCTGTTTGGGAGGTTTGATGCACTGCATGGTGATTATCTGTAATTCTGTGACATGACCAAGTGAAGCAGTTATGCACCGTTTTAAGGCATATGTACACGTGCTTAGCACCTGTATGACGAGAGAAAAGATTATCATTTATTAATGGATTTTGCATAATGACTTAAAAGGAACAGCAGGGTATTAAGCAGACTTCCTAGCCAGGTAGTTAGCAGTAGTGACTGGAGTTCATAACGTTGTTGTGCTAATTGCATTTTCTTTTTTCTTGTTTCTTGAAGGTGCTCTGTGATGCTGTAAGCAGCAGCATCTTGGAGTGTTGGTTACACCCCGCTGCCTCTGCCAGTGCTGTAACAGAAGTACCTTCTGTTGAGCAGGAGTGGGGAGGGGATGGAGGAGGAGGGATAAAAGCCAGGGGGAGGTGAGGGGAGAAATGATGTTGCACCGTGATCTGGTGGGTTTTGTTGCTGTTGGATTTTGGTTTTGTTCTGCTTTTTTTTTTTTAAAAAAAAAAGACCATTTCTCTCATCTGGTGTTGTCCAGCAAGAGTTAGGTAGAGCGTTAGGCTGCTCTGTCCTTAGAAGTGACTTACAGCAGTCTTTTACAGCACTTCCCACCCCTCTGTCAGCTGAAGAGCAGAGAAGGCTAAATACTTGAGTGAATAGTGATCGATGGGAAAACACGCCTTTAGAGAGGCAACTGAAAATACAAGACTTGGAAGGTCAGACAATCTAGCAGTACTACTAAGGGTAGCGAAAAACAACCTGAAGTACAAAGAGCCAAGTCATCAGGAACCCAATGAAGTGCACTGCAGCAGATCACACAAAAGTTTTTCCCTTGCCCTCGGTGGATGTAGTTTACACACTGTGTTGAATTCAAAGGAGATCATTTGTTTTCACCTTTAAAGAATGATGGAGATGAGTGTCTCTGAAGGGAAATGCCTCTTTCCAATAACGTGTTGAAGATTTTCCTACTGTTAGTATAGACTTTGAAGTTGAATTAGGCACTCTTTCCATGTTTGTGAACAACTGTCATAAATTGGCCAGTTCAAAACTACAAAATGGTGTATTTTCATATTAAATATTGCTGTACTGTCTCCAAGAAGTTTGTTTCTATAGTGTTTCATACAGGTAGCTTTAGAAAAAAGTCAAAATGAATTTCAGACTTAGTTTTAGCTACCTTCTGATTAGTCATTTTTAATGTATTTTTAAAATTAAGTCTTAGTGATGTAAACACCGCATGAGTGCTTTACCAGGCAAGCGTTCTTCCTACAGTGAATGGAATTAATGAGTAGGACTATGTATATGTGTTTGCAGTATTGGCATTTGAAACCCCAGACTTGTGAGCTGAACTGCACAAGCAGACTTAAGTAAACTTTCCAAAAGCTTCAAAATGTGTGTCTAATTATTGAAGGTTAAGTACATTGAATTTAATTTTTTTTTTCCTAAGGCCATGTGGTTATGATATTGTTGAGATTCCATAATGCCTCCTGCCGTGACAGACAGCCTTGACATCTGGGCAGTGGATTCACAGATTGGTGCTGATGGCTCAATATCCGTGGACTTCCTATTGCCCACTGGAATCTACATCAACTTGGATGTCCCTCGAGATGCCACTATATCTCATATTAAACAGGTAATACCAAGTGGTCAATTAACTTACATTTGAAATGAGTTCTGGTTCTGATTTTCATGTGCCTTCTGGCAAATCAAGCAGTGAATCTGGGTAAGCATAAAAAATTAATTAGAGGTGCATTCATAGCAGAGTGACTGGTAAAGATGTATGCGTCTGGGGGCCTTGAATGTTTTTGAGCAGACGTCGAGGTATGGAGAAATAATTTCTCACTGATGGTTACACTTCAGCAGAGATTAACATGATTGCTCTATGTTAATACCGAGTTGTTATATCTAAACCTTTTGTTAACGTGTTATTCATACAGTGTGCATTTATTTAAAATTTTTCTGATTAGTGCGGCAGCAGGAGATGCCGTGTCTGATTTAGTTGTCAATACAGGAGTCGTACGTTGTGTTCCTGCTCGTTTTGTTTGACACCAATGGTGGCCTTATAAAGCCACTGCTTGAGTTAGTGAAGAAGTGCCTTGTTGGGACATCACTTAATAAGAGTGAAATCTGTGATTAATTTGCTGTGAGAGGGGTCCTTTTGAAAAATGGGTGTGAAAAATCCTTGTCTATTTGTTCAGAGGAAACAATTTTCTTTACCAAAGAAGGGCTGTGACCCTTCTGTTTTGTTTCAAATGCTTTTAATTCCTTTGGGATGTGATGCTGTGGGTTTTATATTCTGAAAGACAACGTTACAAATAGTTCATCCAGGGAATATTTTGTGTCATTCTAAAGGGATGGAATTAATAAAATCTGGTTTCTAAAATTCTGAGATATTTTAAATTCAAATTTGAGCAGTGGATTCCATCTGTTCTTGTTTACGGAGTGTTTCAAATACTTGTCAGGGAGTAACACCCATTAACAATAAAATCTTGCACATCCTCTAAGCTTGTGTTCATAATGCTGATGAGTTTTATACTTCCGTGCTGGTCTCCTTACTGATGTGATACAGCGTAGATCTGAAGCTACATAAATTTTGTGAATTTGCTGCACTGTTTTGACTGTGAAAGTGTTTGAAATAAAATTGATAAACAGGGAGCTTATAAAACTTACTGTCGAGACTGAGGGAAAAATTTATCTGATTTATTATTATCTGAATGCATTCTTATCTGAGCGTGTCACAGCAGAGGGACGTAGGCTGCATTAGTGCTTTATGACCTTTTTCCATTGACCCCTTATTTTATTTGAAGAGACTTTCCCCATTTTATCACAGTTACATTTTGTAGAATGATTCACTTCTGTAGTTAAAAAAAAAAGTGTGGTAAGAGGATGTCTAAGCTGGGTGTATCCCTGAGTAACAAAGAGAATAAATGGCAGTGCTGGACACGGAGATGGACCTTTGGAGGACCAGTGTGGTGCCTTCAGCCCATCTTTCGTTTCTGGGCAGTGTGAAGGACAGAATTTGGGTAGTAAAATTATTTGAAAGGGTAACTTTTGAGAAGTGAAGGTCAACTTAAGCGTGGAAATGGAAGATTCAGTGTCCGGATTCAATATGGCTGGTGACAAGAATCAAGGATGCTTTCAAAGGAAAATGTGCTCATGTTTGCTAATTCATAGACCTCAGTATTGAAAATAAATGTTAATGGAACATCACTAGACACCAGAGAACATCACTGAAAATGGGATGGAAGTATCTGTCTCTGTTTGCTTTTCAGCCCCAGCAACACCAAGAACGAGTTCTGTATTGAGCTTTGTTGTCTTGCATGCAGTAAATAACAGTCCTACTACTTAAAGTAGGTGCACCAACTCAACTCAGTTTGGGTTGAATTATACTTCTTTAAAACTGAAGCCAGTAGCTGAAATGGCAAATGAACTGCTTGGGGAGTTTCCTCTAAATTCATCATCCCCAAAAGCTGCTCTTATTATGGGTTGCCTCCAAAGGTACTTCTGAAAAATGAGCAAATAGTCTGAGCAGAGGGGAGGGAGGGGGTGTGTAAGGGAATAACTGCACACTTAGAGACCACTTACTGCCAATGACCGTGTGAAGGTGAAGGTGGAATTAGGCACTGGGTGATGTGTAACACCAAGTAATCTGCTCCTTGAACATAATAACCTTCTAAAAGGAAATACATTTCTCATTCTATTAGTTTGGACTATACTGAAATACTTGAAATAAATCTGACTAAAAAATTGTTGTTGTTTTAGAGAAAGATTAACCTGGCATGGTAAAATTATGGAATAGCTGTAGTGATCTTGAGAAAGAATTGCAAAACCAAGCATGTGAGTGACAACAGTAAGGGGCTGGGACTGTGCTGTCTGGTTTTTGTGATATTTCCAACACATTGGAACTTTACATGGCACTGTTGCTGCCCAGTTGCCCCTCAGAGAGAAGGAATGTTAACTGTGTCTATATTACAGAGCTCTTTCATGGAAATAATGGGTTTGAAAACTAAACAGTAACCACAGTATAGGCAGCATGCTGCGTTAGCAGCTTTGCTCCCAGCACATTGCTGTGGACAAGTCTTGTTTGGGGAACATTGCATTTATAATCAGAGGACCTGAGAAACAAGATAAGCTCCTTATACTTCATGTGAAACTGTAAAGATGAAAGCATGAGAAAAAAGGAAAAATAGCCATTTATTTGAGAGTTGAAGAATTTTTAAGAACTCATTTTCTGTAGGCACTGAAATTCTACCATTGGCTATAATTGTACTGTGTGTGACAGTAAGTGGCTGCTTTCAGTGGCAGTCAGTTTTGGGAACTTCATCTTTGTAAATCCTATGATGTTGAAGGTTATGAATAAGTACTGGCATCTCAAATTGAAGTTAGCTCATGTAATAAAAAAACAACAAACCAACCAGATTTTTAATTGATATAATTAGCAATTAGTGAATAACACAGAAAAAAAAACCATAGATTTTGTGTCTTCATATCTTTGAAGTTGGAAATCTTATTCTAGTCCAAAAAAAATAAAAAGCTTTTGCCCAGCCAGGCTGATTGGACTGGGGTACATTTATTGGAAGGCAGCCTTGGTTGTACAAATCCCAGAGACACATGCAGATGTTTTCAGTTTGGCTGTAGTAGTTCAGTTCAGCTTCTTAATTTTGGGAAGTGTGTTTTTCATGCAAGATTTTTGATGCTGCATTATTGATCCTACAGCTCCTGTTTCAAGTGAGGTTTAAGAAACAAGTCCACAATATGTAAAATTTAGACAAAGTTATTCTCACCTTTTTATATATATATATATATATATACATATATATATATATATATATAAAGACAGTTCTTTTTACCTACAATTTTGATTTCTGCTAAGAATTTGATATAGCTTATATTGGTGTTAGGTGAGGGATAACCTACTGTGTAGACACTCAGTTCAGTGAAGCATTGTTGAGTGCTGCACGGATGACTTGCACATCTTGGTGGCCTGCAAATAACTTACAGATAAATTTACCCGAAGCTTCTACAGACAGCAGGGAATTTGATGTGATTTGTGTTACTGCATGTTTTTAACCTCTGGGATGTTTGTGCACATTAGTTGCTGCTTAAAAAAAAGCACAAGACAGATGCTAAAAACAAATCTCTCTTCTTACTACTATTTTTTTCCAGCTGTTATGGAAGCAGGCACACAGCTACCCACTCTTCCATCTCCTCATGGAGATTGACTCTTACATGTTCTCATGTGTGAATCAGACGGCCGTACACGAAGAATTAGAAGATGAAACACGGAGACTTTGTGACGTCAGACCCTTTCTTCCTGTTCTTAAACTAGTGACGAGGAACTGCGATCCGGGAGAAAAGTTGGACTCCAAAATAGGTGTCCTTATAGGCAAAGGTAATAACAGTTACTTTTCTCTGTATTTTTTTGAAAACTTTGTTTTGTAGAAGAGGGTCTTAGTTGGGCAGGTAATGGAAAAAACTCAGCATATTTTTCTTCTCTTTTTGCCTCTGACAGAATTGCTCCTTCTCAGTCTAGAACTGATGAAATTTAAAACAATTTTAAATGCTAAAGATGAAAGGTCTGAAAGTTGATAGATGCTACTCTCTGTGTTGTAGTTCAGCACTGTGTTGTATAACTACATCAGTCAAGAGAAAAAGTCTTATCTCATTAGATAAGGGGATTGGATTGGGAAAAAAATCTATAATATTATTGCTGAGTGATGGAACACTTAATCCCTGAAAGTGTTACCACAAGTAGCCTAATTAGAAATTGCACAGGCAGAGGGAACTTGAAATTGTTATGAGTTTGGTATACATGCTTTCTGAGATGGTTAACGGTATGATTCTTGGCCTTGTTCTCCATTGTGACACTAATTTTCAGCAAACAATGGGAAGCTATTTTTAAGGGTTTCACAGTAACTCGCTCTTGATGTTATTTCAGAATTTTCATCTTTTAAATCTACTGTGGTTATACAATAAAGACTGACAGGGTCATGTGAGGTCATACCTCTTGTTTTACAACAATGAACCATTGTTAGCTCTTTTATAAAGACTGCAGGTTTTGTTTAGATTTCAGCAGTGCGCTGTCTGCCCGTTTGTTAAAGCCAACAATGGAAGCAGCCAGTTTAACTGCTCAGACATACTCTGACAGCTTCTGAGAGATTCACGTTCTTTGATTGAATATTTCTTTTTCTGTGCTTCTAAAAGTAGTGTTTTGTTCTCAAACGGTATCTGGTGCTTTGTGTAATCTGGACAACGTCCATCAGTTTGGGAGAAATGAAAAAACACGCACACTTCCAGATTCTGTGCTTCCTGAACTTCCTTATGGGCTGAAGAATCCACGTTCTTTGGGGACTGTGTATTCTTTCTATATATGTTTTGGAAAAAGGAATTTTATTGGACTTGGATCAGTTGAACTTTCAGTCCTATTGGTTTTATTTGAGTAGGAGGTTTATTTTAATCACAAGGAAGTGTGTCTGTTTGCAGATCAACTATTCTTTTTTTGCCTTTTAAACAAATCAAAAAGATGTCATCTTTAAGGGGGCAGAGCGGGGAAGACGGTGATTTAGAAACACTCTAACGTGTGGTTTTTATGGTGCACTTATGGTGCTGTGTTTGCATTTGCTGTTGCGAGGGAAGACTTAAAACTTCCCAGTCTATTTTGAAAGCAGAGTGAGGTTGGATTTTCCATTTAACGTTAAGCAAGGTATTGTTTCTTGCTGTTTGAACACTTGAGCCAGGTTGCATGGAAATTGTGCAAATAACTTTGAAAGTCCATTGATATACATGGGGGTGTGGAACTCAGCTCACTTTTGAGCAGTCATTTTGGCTGGAAGATCTGAATAAAATCACTTACAGAACCTTACCTTAAAGATGAACGGGTGAGGTATTCTTTTGCTTGATTGAACTCTTGTAGGTCTCCATGAGTTTGATGCCTTACAAGATCCTGAAGTGAACGACTTTAGAGCTAAAATGCGGAGAATCAGTGAGGAGAAGATTCAGTCGCTTGTGGGTCTTTCCTGGATGGACTGGTTAAAGCACACTTACCCACCGGAACAGGAACCCGTTGTCCCAGAGAACTTCCAAGATAAACTCTATAGTGGAAATCTCGTAGTGGCTATTCATTTTGATAACTGCCAGGTAGGAATGGATGTTCATTGTATTTAATGTACTGTTCTTGATTCTGATCTGAGTTAGCATGAGGTCGATCAAACGTGTAAGTGAAACAGAATAATAATGTTACCAGGGTCCTTGACTTTTGAAAGAAGGTGTGGAAGCCAATGGACAGTTGTGAACTGAAGTCAAATTACAGTTTTTTCTGCTTATCAAATTGAAATGTACAGCTCTTACATTTTGTGTTACTTTATGTTCATTTAAACCTAAAACGCACTTCAAAGTTCTCAAGACCTTTTTGGTCAACTGTTATTTGTGTGACTTCACTGGGGTTTGAGTTTAGGCCCGAGAGATGCTGAATGGGGAAGAACCAAATTCAACAGGTTTCTTTCCGTTTGTGGTTCATTTTTGAACATCTTTAGGGGCGAGCTGCTAATTAGGTTGAGAAATAAGCATAAAAAATATGAGTTAGCTTTCCCTCAACTACACATGCACAGAGAGAAATGAAACACTAGCTGAGGCTTAAAATTACCTTCTTGTTTCTGGTAGCCAAGCTAGCAACCCCCGTAGCTTATTTTGAAAAAAGATCTTTTTGATGGTAAAGTTGCTACATTCCTGCTTGATTCCTCATTTTTACACTGTACTTCTTAATGGTGAGGTGTCAGCGTGGGAAGCCTTAGAATCTCAGAAGCATGTAATAATAGACTATATTTGCTGCCCACTTTGACCTAGTTGTTAGATATTGATGTTCTAATGATTAAGCTAATTTTATTTGCAAAGCTGTATTGTTTCTATACCATCTTTATTAACACTAAGAAAAAATAATAATCTGAAGTTGTAAAATTATATCTGGCTCTGGAAACACTAAATGCAGAGATGAGTATTGCTTTTGGTAACCACTAACACTGTCTGATGTGGGATACGTAGGAGTTTGTACAAAAAGAAACCTCGCAACTTTTCCAGTTGTTTACAGCATAGCAGAGGACTTGTCGTTTTTCAGGAACAATAAGAATATCTGTGTTAGTCAGCTTTTGAGGAAGGTGCTGTGTGTAAGTGTGCATTTGATATAAAAGGAATGCAGAAGTTACTGTTGGTTCAAAATGCATTTGCCTGCCACTGTAATAGCTTGGGCTCCCGACATTCCAAATATTTCAGATGCTCTGCTACCAGTTCTGACCTTCAAAGCTGTTAACAGTTCAAATTGGAGCCCTTTTTTAGAGCACTGAACTGTTCTGGGCTACTTTCATTGAGTACTGTAAGGCAACTCGGAATGAAGTAGGAAATTATAAATCTACCTAATTGGCTTTGGAGCAAGATAGAGAACCTAACTGCCATTGCTGTGATGTGCACACACGTAATAAAACTGCTATTTTGAATTAAGTCAGCCATTGTAGGACACCAGGTTCCTGGGAAGGAAAGGGTTCATTCCTGTTTGCCCACTGTCAGTTATGGTAGGAACAGGCCTTTGCTTCTCGGCGAAGTTCTGAGCAGGGGAAGCTAGACATACAAAACTCTTTTTGCCTGACTTTGCACAGTTAGATTTTCTTACTTAGCTTCTTACTAACAAACTTCAACACAAGTCAAAGGAATGCAAGTCAGTCGACACTTGGTTTGTAAATAACCACTCTTAGTGTGCTCGTGTGTTTGTGTGTGTGTGTGTGCAAGAAAAAAAACCAACAACAATAAAAACCCACCCAGAAGTCCACCACAACAAAGAAAAGAACAAACAGAACTTGCTGGACCAACCTTGCCAAATCAACATGGTAGATGAAGGGAGATGAAAAACGTCACAAAAGATCTTTTACATTTGGAACGGTGACATTCAGTGCATTTAAACCTTGTTTTCCCCCTAATTAAAGAAGTTAGTATTGTTTTTTAACTTTTTAAGACAGAAATAAAAGCTACAGATACTATGAAAAGATTTGATTAAAGTTTTTCTTTAGAAGTAGTCTTTCCATGTTGTATGCTATGAGTATTGGCTGCTACCTCTTTTCTTCACTCTCCTCACATCCCCTCAGTCACAGTCTGACTATGAAAGGTGATATTTGGTGTTCCTTTTTGTGTTTTGTTAGGATGTATTTAGTTTTCAAGTTTCTCCTAACATGAATCCCATCAAGTTGAATGAACTGGCAATCCGAAAACGTTTGACTATCCATGGAAAAGAAGATGAGGAAATTGATCCTGCTGACTACGTGCTGCAAGTTAGTGGGAGGCTAGAATATGTTTTTGGTGATCATCCGTTAATTCAGTTTCAGGTATGTAAAGCTCTGTGGAACTCCTTGTAATCATTGCTCTCTGGAGTTTTGGCCACAGTTTCACTTTGTGTCATGTGCCATTGCATAGTGAACAAAGCTGAACAATAGCGTGCTTCTTCCTCATGCCTGCTCTGCTCTCCAATTGCAAAATAAATGTGCATCATTTCCTTTGTAGCTTTGCAATATATTCTAATTGCTTTGATTTGAAAGTTGTTGCTGAAATGTTTTGTTAGTTTCTAATTCTTTTCCATGGGCTTCTAGTATATACACAACTGTGTGATGAACAGGACTCTTCCTCAGCTGACTCTAGTTGAGTGCTGCACCATAAAGAAAATGTGTGAGCAGGAAATGATTGCCATAGAAATTGCCATAAACCGAAAATCATCCAACCTTCCTCTTCCTCTGCCACCAAAAAAAACAAGAGCAACAACTGTAAGTTAATGTGAAGAGTATCTGATATCCAAAAGGAAGAGTGAATTGTGCAATGTAAATTACAGTGTCTGGGATTTCTGCTGTTAGTTCTGTTTTCCAGAATAGGTCTCCTGGGTCTCCTCAGAGCCTTCTGTTGCATGGTAGTTTTACATCAGAAATAGTGGGCCTTGCAGCTTTTTGGATACTTCGCTGTCCTCACCTCCCTCTTTCTCTCTTCCCCAATGCCCCAGAAAGGCTCACTGTCACACTGTCATTGCTGCTGATTCTGCTTCCAACCACATCCCAGAAGAGTGGATAATAATCTGTTACCTGCAGCTGGAGAGATTACTGCACAGAGCTGTATTCTCCAGCTTCAGCATATGAAGGCTCCACTGGCTTGGACAGTAGTGATCTGTGGTCTCTTGTATCCCCTCGTATCTTGCATGATGTTTTCACTTCAATGATGGCAACTTATGCCATCAGATAAGTCTAATTTTTAATGTAGCGCTTCCTTCATTGTTAAACTTACCATGGCCATATAGCACAGTCGTAATTTGTGTGTTGTTACTCTAAGGAATGGGGACAGGCTTTGTTCTTTTAATTTGTAGCTATATATTCAGAGCAACTAATACATTTGAAGAGTTATTATTAATTGATAGCAAGTAGTATGCAATGTATTTTCTTCTCACCCTCCCTCTCCAATATCTTCAACTTGGTGTTTTTTCTGTCCTTCTTTCCTTTTGGAGCACCTGAGGTGCTCTTGTAGTTATGATAACCAACTTGTTTTTTAAGATTTCAAATTCATATTTTTACACGTCTCTTTCAGTTTGTATTTATGGCTTCTGCTGAAAATGTTTAGCTTATGAAGTAATTATGTTGATTAAGAGAGAACTTGCATTTTTATTTCCCTTCTCAGAGCGTATGGGACATTTGCAGCCCCTTCAAGATTGTTCTGTTAAAGGGTAATAAGCTAAATACAGAAGAAAATGCCAAAGTAAGTATTTTTCCACAGTTGCAGAAGACACTGATAATAATTTTAATGCTTTTCTACATTTAGTGAACTCAGAATTGAACAGGTTTCAGCTGAGCAAAAGTGTATGCATTGTTGCTTAATTGTATTGCTAGTAATTGCTTAAAAACTGAATTATTGCTAAAACTGTTGCTTTATTATCTGAAGTTGGATAGGTGCATTAGAGTGTTATCAGTAACTACGGATGGCGTGACTTGTATGTTGGTATGGTGCTTGTTGGACTTTTTTTCAAGTATCTGTGAGTACCGATACAAGATAACCATATTCAGACCAAACTTCCCTAAACATCTGACAAGCAAAAGTAGATTAAATATTATACGTTTTTAATTGGAACTGAAGATATTTCCATCTTTTGTAGTCCAGAATAAACTCTGTGTGTTTCTAAGCATGGATTGTGTGCTTCTATACAATCTGCCTTTTATTTTCTGAACATGCTGCACGCAGAAGAGAAGCTGTAGTATCACTTCCTGTAAAATGCACGTGACTGGGCTGCTGCCTGTGTTACAGACCGCAAGCTGTTAACGTGTGGGGAGTTTTTACGCAGTTACTTTAAGACCTTACCAGACACTTGCTTGTGAACGTTGATTTCCTTTATTTTATTTGACCAGCAATTAATTAAATAGGTCAGAGAGAAATTCAGTTAGCCTTTGAAGCTGGCTGTTCTGATGCTTTATTTGTGATACACATTGTGTTTTTTTTCCTCAGTACTGCTGCCATAACATCCGTGTGCATTCAGTGTGTGTCATCGTACTGCACTGCTGAATGGACCGTGGCTGCAGATTTGGCATATGAGGCAGTGTGGCTTTAGAAATGGATGTCTGCAAAACCCGGCATTTTCCTTTTCTTGATCTGAACTGTTATTTAGCTAGTTGTATTGGCTTCTTTGCTCTACAGTCTGTGGACTCTTACAGTTTTAAAACGGAAGGGGGAAAAGAAGATGGATTCCAGAAGCAGTGTAGCTACCAGATATTTTTTCGTAGACATAAAAAATGAACTTGTATCAATTTCAATATGACTCCCCAGAAGAAATAAAATGTGTTGATCAGAAGCTCGAGAAACAACAAAAAATGATAATCCGTCGGTTTTGGTACCTGTGGAAACGATCCAAGGAGTTTTTAATATTTTGAATGCATTTTCAGTCTTGAAAACTTAACTTTGCCGTAGTTATTCAGTGTCACGCATTAACCTTGCACACTTCTGCGTGTTTGTGTGCATTGTTTGTCTGTGCTGTTACGGAGTTGTGTCGCTGCTGAGAATGTATTTGTTTCCTATTCCTGACTTCTTAGAATGTAAAGTTTAATTACCTGCTGTTGTGCAAGTAAGTACTCAGAATACCAAATCAGTATTTAGTTTTGCTGAGAGCACCAACAGAATTCATATTTGAGTGTTTGTAGGTGGAAACAAAACGTTTGTCAGATGGGAGCTGCATTTGAGTATTTTCACTTAGAGCACCATTGACTTTGTTCAGCTGTTTAACACCCAGCTTTCCGAACACATGACATTTGAAATAGCATTTTGTCTTGCTGTTTGGCTGTGCCAGTGTTGCATCCAGTTTCAGTAGTAAAAAGGAAACGTCAAAACAAAACGAACAAAATTTAGTATCCGGTCCCTTATTTTTAACAGGAATGGAAATCATAGAATTAGAAGTGGTCAAAGGCAAGCAGTTAGCAGTTCATTCCAGGTATATCCAAGCTGCTTTGTTACTATCACATTTTACTTGATCACTTATTTTCGTCCACTACTAAGCAGCTTTTTATTATATTATAAAGTGAAAGAAAAGTCAGGGAAAACTGGGGCCGTACAAAACTGATAATATCAGATGTCAAGAAGTCAATAATATTGAAAGCTATGCAAATGTGAATTTAAAAACCGAGTTTTAAATGAATCAGGCAGACTTCAGGAAATTTACAATAGATGTAATCATAATTCCATAAGATAGCTCTAATCAGCAAAGGATTTTGGTGTGAATTCAATTGAAGGTGCAGTAAATCTCCAAATGGATTAATAAGGACCATCTGATGACTTGTTTCAAGTCAGCTATGAACCAGTTTTACCCAGTTCTCTGGTATCAGCCACAATATTTCCTTTTTGATGAATATAATGCTGCAGTCTGTAATCATGGAGACATTAAAAAAAAAGCCCTGTGAATGGAAACAGGAATTTTGACTGTGAATATATACATAGATTGTGACATATATGTATGTACACGTACATGCATAGTTACGTTTCCCGACATAAGATTTCTTTCCAGCATGCTGTGTTTCATTGGTGTTTCATGTAGCTGTTCTTACCTCACATTGGCTCATCGTGGTGAAACGAGACAAAAATAGGTGAAAGTGAAATGTATGAATCTCACTGGGACTCAAGTAAATGTCTTTAAATTGAGTATTTCGGTGATTGATTATGTTTGGAAAAAAATTGGGATCCTATATATATGCAAGTTAACTGAGTCAGTTTAACGATGGATGTTCCTGTGGCACCTGTATCTAGGAGCATAACTCACCGCAGAGTGTTCTCCCAGTCCTAATACCTGTGTCTGTGTTATGAGTTCAGCCTCTTCATCTGTGGTAGGAGGTTTTTACACGGAATGATCAGATGGGGCGTTGTTTGGACATGGTCTGTTGGTGCTACTGACACTTTGTCTAGGGATTACCCTGGGCTGACGGCAGATTTGCTGTAGCATGGCTTCATTTAACCTGTATTAAAATACCAAAATTGTTTGTTATCAAGTTAGAAATAAACATACGTAAGTTCTGTGTTATATTCTGTGCAGAATTCTGTAGGTTCTGAGGCAGGTCTTAATATTTCTTCTCTAATTTTCCTTGATGCAGGTTCACGTTAGGGCTGGTATTTTCCATGGTACGGAGCTCCTTTGTAAAACTATCGTAAGCACAGAAATATCTGGGAGAAGTGACCATGCTTGGAATGAAGTACTGGAGTTTGAAATAAATGTCTGTGATCTACCAAGAATGGCAAGACTCTGCTTTGCGGTTTATGCTGTGATGGATAAGATGAAAACTAAAAAGTCAACTAAGTCAATGAATCCCTCCAAATACCAAACCATTAGGAAAGCAGGAAAAGTGGTAATCATTTCTTTTCTTTTTTTCCTTTTGTAACTCTGTGTAACTCTATGCAACATGTTTGGTATTCAGAAATCTTTCATTGCCCTCACTTCAGTTTTCAAGAATACAAAATGAATAAGAAAGGTATTGAAAAAGTGTATATGTGAAGAATTGCACATCCTGGTACAAAAAAAACCTTTTCCTGCTTCTCAGACACTGAAAAAGACATGAGCGTTTTGATTTGAGGCAGGTTGGCAAATGACTACTTAACAAATTTTATATTAAGATGTAAGTTTTGTTCTCATCTCTAGAACTCAAGATGAATTCTGATGTGGAAAATGTACGAGCATCTGGGCTCATGTTGAGAGAAACGTGTGTTCTTAGATTGGCAGAGTGGCTCCTTAGAATTAATTCCTATTGTCTGAAAGGACCCAGAGCACGTATGAAAGCTATGCTGGTGCTTTGTTGCTCTTCTGAAAGAGAGCGACACTAAAGATGGAGAATAACAAACCCCACACTAAAATCCCTACCATTTTAGTCTCTACATAGAAATTCTTTCTGTTAACAGCACTACCCTGTAGCCTGGGTAAATACCATGGTATTTGATTACAAAGGACAGCTGAAGAATGGAGAATTCGTACTGCACAGCTGGTCATCATTTCCAGGTAAAGTTTAACTTTCTGTACTTCTATTTGAAGTATTTGAGATTGAGGAGCAGTATCGAATAGAATATTGGCTACATGCGTGTGTAATTTTCCTGTCATAATTTCTTCGCTACATGTATTTTTTTATGTGGAAAAATACATGAAGTCTGAATGTCTTTCATGAAAGTACTGTTGATCTGACAGGAGGACAAATGAGAGCTTGCTTGAAAACAGTGTTCTGAAACTGTTACGTTACAGAAAGAAGGTCACTTGAAACTCGAGATGCATATTTAAATCTAGCGTTATCTGGTTGGGTTTTTTTAGTGCACTTTAGGTTTCATTTGGTTACCTGTGCTATGTGTTTTAAACTCAGCGGGTGAGCTACATTGTATGTGACAGTACTGGAGTTAGACTTTTGTTTTTGAGACTTCCTTCCCTGAAATTGAGATTGATTGGTACAGCAGTCTGAAATCTATGTGTCATTCTTCATTTAATCATGAGAGCTGCAGTATTAATCTGGCTTTAGTGTTGAGGGAAAAGAAAAGGCTTAACACTTTTTACTCTTTTTCATGCCATTTGTTGCAGAGGCAGTGTATATGTGGGCTTACGGAGTCTGATGTTACTGGGACGGAAGCTGCATTGAGGGATTTGGCTCAGGGTAGCAGCATCCAGGGTTCCTTTGATGTTACATTTCTTCTGGAAGGAGAAAGTCGTTTTTTGTTTGTTTCCTCTGTGATAATCCAGCATCTGTGAATATAGAATGTATGAAACGGTTATGCCAGAGAAGCATGCACTAGAGAGATGTTGTGCAGACCGCTGTCAGTCATTTGGACTGAAAGACAGTGACACAATAAGATTATTATTATCTTTAATGTTAATTGTTCTTGCGAACGTTTTAGATGAGCTTGAAGAAATGTTGAACCCAATGGGAACTGTCCAGACAAACCCTTACACTGAAAATGCAACAGCTTTGCACATTAGATTTCAAGAATATTCAAAACAGCCTATTAATTACCCTCCCTTTGATAAGGTAAGATGTGACAGGGTGGTCAAGAATGCTTATATGCAAATAGCTGTTTTTTCTTTACTTTCAGCTGCTTTTGTCACTGAATTCCCTACTTTTTGGAGCTGTTTGTACTTGCAGTACGTAATGATGTCAGTGCTCTGCCTTCATAGTCTTCAGATAATCTTTGAAGACGTATACATTTTAAAATACTCTGTGCATTGTCTCTTGAGGGTCAGCAGCGCAATCACGTTCCAGTACCAATGATCTCTTAAAAAGCTAAACTTAAGTACAACGCTGGAAACCTTCAAATTTTGCCTGCCTGTGACCTATGAAGATCTATTACTGCTTTGTACAGATGTGTCAACTGCTTTTTGGAACACTTCTCTATAAGCTCCTTTTTTTTCAAGACTCTTCATACTGTATAAAAACGGACTGGGAAGATCAGAGCTCTAAACTCTGCGGTTATTCGTTCCGTAGAAGTGCACGTGATACCCCATATATACAATATGGTAGTGCTGTAATTATGTAAAAGATAGCAGAAGTTACTTATCTATGATTATTTCAATGTCAGATTTGTATTTGAATCTGATCTGTTTTAAAATGTCTGTTTGCAGATACTTGAAAAGGCAGCTGAGATTGCAAGAAGCAGTGACAACGCTGCAATGGCGGTAAGCGTCTGCTAAAGGCAGCACTTGGAAATTACTTTTGAGGAGTGTTTTTGTTTTTTTGATCTTCTGCATCAGTCTGAGAGAAAATAATTCAACTACTTGAATAGCTGTAATTCTATGGGCTTTATTTTCTTACATAATCCACTTTGTTGAACTGCCTTGAACACACTCTCATTCATTCTTTTTCAATATATTTTGGACTTCTAAAAGAACACTTTGGCTATTTTTTGTCAAATAACTCAACTGCTGTGCAAACTCTTCATGGGTTTGGAACGTAGGCGAGGTTTCAGAGCTGGAAAGCATTCCCAGGGTGCATAGAATGTTGGGAAACTGCTCGGTTGGATTAAGTGTGACAATTTGCTTGACGGTAGGATGCTTCCAAATAAGTGCTCTGATAAATGATCTTAAGTCTATTAAAAATATTGCTTAAATATGGGTATTACTTGTTCTTCTTCAGAATTCACATAGTTCTAACTTGACAAACTTCAGAACAATCACCAAAATCTGAAGGTGTTTTCTTTATATCATTTATTTACTTTTGGGAAAAATGTCATTGTAAGCATGCAGAAGATTCTCATTTAAGAGGTGAAAGCACTGGGACTTAACAGCGGTAAGAACTGCATTGTGTGTAAGAATACAGCAGTTAACTGAAAAAAATCTCAGTGCTAAATAATACTGGGCACATTAAGTGCATGGGAAAAGTGAAAGCTCGCTGCTGTTGTTGGTGTGAACAACGTGGTGTATAAATAATTGGGAATCTCAAATAGCAGAATGCCAACTCGATAGCGTTGTGATTAGAAAGATGAACATTTTCAGATGCAAGGATCACCTTATTGTGAAGACTGTTTACTTGTTCGTTTTGACACAGAAACATAATGTTTACATAGTTTTGCTACTAAGCCTTTCAATTCAACTAATGATGTGAAGTCTATTCACATCTAAGGAATTTATACTTACAAAAGAATACTTAAAACGTGTCAGCACCGAATTGACACGCATCCTTTCCAGCAGGAGCTGAACAAGTTGTGTGTATATCAGGTGTAGTTTTTGTTAGCTGGAAATCCTATGCAGAATGTTACTTTAATGACAATTGTTTGTTTCCGTTATCAGTCCTAGTTGATTTTTACTACAATTTCTTCTCAGCTTTACTTTGATTTTTTCATTTTCCATTGATGTAACGACCATTTAGCCAACCTTTTAAAATTATGCTGAAACTTCCATTGGCTCTTCTGGCAAAGTTGGCTTTAGTATTAGAAGACTGAGATGTTGCTTATCTAAGTATTATATTGAAGCTACTTTATTCCCATCAACTACTACATCCTTACCCGGATGTGTCAGTTACTCATCTCCCATTAATGTATGGAATTCTGTAGTTCCTGATATCATTGCTTTAGTTTCCACCCTTTCAGTCTCAAATATGTCTCAGGAAAGGAAGAGTTAACTTGCAAAGGTGCTTTCATGCAAACTGATGTACAGAATCAGTGCTTACATCAGTATTTCAGAGAGGTAAAAGAGCACATTGTCTGGAAGAGACAGGTCTGGAAGAGAAGACAAAACTTTCTTTGCACACTTAGCAAATATACTTCCTTTGGTTACAGTTGGAAAAGTCTCTTTTGGCTTTTTATTTAAAAAAAAAAAAAAAAAGTTACTAATAGATGTATAACATTTACTCATTTGAACATCAAAAGGAACAATACATGCATCCCAAGCAAGAGATTTCCACGTTGGAGTTGGAAAGCAGAAATACTGCCACCTAGCGTCCTTAACTCTGAAGTTATTTTTCAGGGACTTCTGCACCCTGAATTTTGAATGACTTCTAGGTGCAGCTCTTAGAACGAGTTCAGCAGTCTGAAGTTGTCGTTCCCTTCTACCTCACGTTCTCCTTGGTATGGCATTTCTGGTACCTGAGCTAAAATCCAAGAATCCTACTGGGTATATCAAAACAGACTTCTCTCATTTTCTAGGGTCGAGGTGGTAAAAAATTTTATATTGTGCTGAAAGAAATAATGGAAAGAGATCCTTTATCTCAGCTCTGTGAAAATGAAATGGATCTCATCTGGACTTTGCGATATGACTGCCGTGAAAATTTCCCACAATCGTTGCCAAAGCTGCTGCTCTCCTTAAAATGGAACAAACTTGAAGATGTTGCTCAGGTAAGACAAAAGGCAGTGATGGTGTGGACAAATGTCTGTGTCCCAGGGTGGGTAATTAAACCTCGCTGAAGCAGACGTTGTTTGTTTGTTTATTTGAGGGAGAGACAACATGCACTCATGGTAGAAGACACCTCTTCTCATCGTATTGACAGTGTGATCAAATAGTGTATGCATAGTGATAGCATGCCTGCTTCACAGGGTGGCTTAATAATAACACAGCATATCCCTGTATATGTGTGGGAAGTGCCTTGTCTGATGGTGTACACGGCAGGTTGGGAGAAACTAGAAAAAATCCATCTGGTGTGAACGGTGACAGTGATGCAGAAACCCAGGAGTTGTTCCCGCCTGCCAGTTAGGTGTGTGTGTCCTGGATATGTTTTTGTCGGGAAGGAATACAACATTATTTCATCCGTGCCACAAGCACTGCAGCAACAAAGTACAGCACCCAGACAGCCATCGCTCTCTTGTTTTCTTTCATATCCGGATTCTCTTTTTCTTTATTAATTCCATTATGTGCTTCTGAATTAATTGTTCACTTTGAAAAGTTGTCTGGAAATATGAATTGTAGAAATGGAAGCATTTGTTGTTTAGTCATGTGTTAATATGTTTTGCATAGCTCAAAATATGTGAAGAAAAAAGGCATTCTGGTTATGTGCTGAGGGCTTTAGAACACAGCCGTTATTGGAAAAGTTGTTTGGAGTATGGATACTTTTGACAGCTCAAAAAATCCCTTAAATTTGAGTATATAAAAAAGAATGTATAAGGCATTTTATTTAAGCTAGTGGTTGAAAATGCACAATCATCCTGATTATTATTGTGTTATTTTGGAAAAGGAATGCAGCGTTTGTTTGCTTGTGCATCGATGGTATTGTGGTTTCTATTTGAAAGCTGCTGTTGGCAGCAAGACCGGTCTGTCTGTAAAGCGAGATGTTACCCCAAGCATGCTGAATGTTTCTGTAGTACTTCGACATGTAACTATTCCAAGGGGCATCACCTCAGCTGAGGTGCAGCAATTGCATGGAAATGTAAGAATTCCAAAACTAGCAGCACTCATACATTGCCTCTTATTGCAATCACAGAGTACTTGCTGTGTGCTGCACTAACTGTTCTACTGCAACAGAATGAGTGCCTTAGTATCAGAAGTGCTGTTAATGTCAGCATTGCAGTGAGAGTCTGACACCTAGAGCAAAAAGTAGAAGCTAAAGAAAAAACAACAGCACAAAACCAGCTGTTGACAAGAAAAATGAACTGGAATATTATATTTGATTTTAATCATCTTTAATCTATTAATTCATGGTGTTATGTACAATGGATGAAAGCAGCTTTCTTTTATTATTTACCACATAGATTACATCCAAACTCTGGTTGCGTTGTAGTATTTTAGTAGAGGAGTTGGCAGTGAATGAATTCCAAATGTGTTTGTCCTTAGTGTCACCATGACTTCCTCACCCTGCAGTGCAGTGTGATGGCAGAACTTGTTGGCAGGGTTCACAGACAGTATTTATTCTCAGAATAGAAATCAGTCGTTAAAAAATAAAATAATATCCAACCACTGTCACTCAAGCGGCACTGCTGTAAGCGAGAGCGACTTCTCTGTTGTCTAACCAGATGAGAGCATTTCGTGCTGCAATTGCTGCAGGTTTCTTCTGTCCAAATGCAACAGCCATTTCTGATATCCTTTGAGCTGCCCTTCTGAGCCATTTATTTGCCATGCCTTGGGTCTTGAGCTGGATGGGCTGCACTTCTGTTAACAAAAGTTCCAAGGAAGAGTGTAGACAGAGAATTATGTCAAGTGGGGGATTTTCTGGGCTGCTTCATAGCGCAGTTAGATCTTGCTGCCTCCTGGTCAAAATCAGTTAAAATTTTCTCATTTTTCTATCCTCTCAAATGATTTCAGCAGCTGAGTACTGCTGGCAGTCAAAGTGAGGAGCTCTGTGTCTTCAAATAACATTCACAGTGAATGCATGTATTGTGGATGGTGAATTTCAAAATTCATTCCTGGATATGCAGCATGTAATGCCGCTTCGACTTTACCTTTTCAAGTTGTGACTCAGATTCTTCATTAATTTTGAACATTCATTATTAACAAAATGTTTCTGTATTTGTGTTGTTTCTGCACCTGATTTAAAGTAGGTCGTCCAGAAATTCTGATACGTTTGTTTTGAAATTTCTTGTTTTGTGTCGGGCAGGCATAACTGCTGTTTGCATTTTCAGCATCTGTTTTATGGTGTTAAGTATCTGCTCAGTGTTAGTATTTAGTTTAGAAATTCAGTACAAGTGTTCATGATAAGTAAGTGTTGATGGCTGCAGTGTTTCTTTATGTAAAGACTGGTGGTGCTGACCTGAGCTAAGGACTGAAGAGATTTCGAGCGTATGTTTTTGTGGGAAGATAATGTTCATATTTAAAAACATCTTTATTTTTAATACATACACTTGGTCTTGCATTTACACGTCTAAGGCTGTTTAATTTATCTATTAGTGTACTGTTTCAGTGTTATTGCTATGTAAGTATTATTAAAAACATATCCTTTGTGGATATCTTCATTGAAATGCAATACAAATGGTTCATTTCATGAGAATTTCATTAGATGCTTTAACAAATGCTTTAATGGACTGCTACACCAAATTGTTTTCTTAAATAGTTACTTTAACTGCAACCTCATCGTCTTCTTTTTAAAACAGCTTCAAGCTCTCCTTCAGATATGGCCCAAGCTGCTGCCTAGAGAAGCTTTAGAATTGTTGGATTTTAATTACCCAGACCAGTATGTGAGAGAATATGCAGTGGGTTGTTTAAAGCAAATGAGGTGAGTTTGTTGTTTGTTTAGCATGCAAGGATTTCTCAAGGTGTGTGCCCAGAGGAATACTGCATTTTGGTTGTCTCTAGGAAAAAAAGCTTTAAGAGGAAAGCTTTCAGTGGACAGCCTGCTGTGAATAATGACCAAATAAAGCAATCTTTCTTGATAACCAAATCGGCAGCCAAATGAAATCTCTTTATTCTGATGTCTTGTATTCAAAGATCATTATTTTCCATGCTGCTAAAGAAAACTGACGTGCTTCTGTTCCAAAAAGTTGTGTGTTCTCTCCTTCATTGGACAAAGGGTGAACAAAGTGTTGTGAGAACTTCTTAACGATGAAAAGATGAAGTATCGCAGTAGTCAAATAATGCAAAAAGATCCGTCCTGCTACTGCATGTTTTTTGTGAGGTATTTGCTGTATCACTTAATAGAAATGTGTTACTGTATGTAATGGCCTACAAAAGACAATTCCTGATTTGATTGACTTTCCCAGTAGCCTCTGCTATCTAAGTTCTTCCCTTATCACATACATTTTACTCTGCAGTGTAACCTAGGGCAAGATTTATTTAACGTTATCATTTGCAGGACTACTGTATTTCCTGTCCTTGAATTCTAATGTCTCTGTGGTGAATAGTTTAAAGATTCATTTTTTAATGGTCAAGGCTATGTGTTTGAAAAAAATGTTTTGACTTCTTTCAAGTGTAAACAAGCAGTTTAACTGCTATCCAAATAATATTGAATTGTTACATCTGGAATTCTTTCTAGAATTCTTAGTTCTGGCTCTGAAACAAAATTGTGTTCAGTTGGATATTAATTTCCTACTTTAAAAAGTCCGCCGAAGACAGCTGGTAGAAGCTGTGAATCCTAATAGCTGAAATGAGAAAAGTAGAGAAAAATAAATGTAACGCAGCATGATTGAACATACTGACCAAGTTACTGAATGGTGTTCCCATGGGTCAGCACTGGGTACGATCTTGTTTAACATCATCAACTTGGATGGAAGGATTGAGTGCACCCTCAGCAAGGCTCCTGGTGGTATGAAGCTGAAAGGTGTGGCTGACGCAGGAGAAGGCAGTGGGGCCATTCAGTGAGACTTGGACAGGCTGGAGAGTTGGGAGGAGAGGAACCTTATGAGTGTCAACAGCAGAAGGTGCGAAGTCCTACACCGGGGGAGGAATGACCACATACATCAGTACAGGTTAGGGGCTGTCCTGCTGGACAGGAGTTCTGCAGAGATGGATCTGGGTGTCCTGGTGGACAACAGGTTTGTCGTGAACCAGCAGTGTGCCCTTGTGGCCAGGAAGGTTTTTGGCAACCTGGGGTGTATTACGGAGAGTGTGGCCAGCAGGGTGAAGGAGGTGATCTTCCCTCTGCCCTGGTGAGGCCACATCTGTAGCACCGTGTCCAGTTCGGGGCCCTCTAGTTCAAGAGAGACAGAGACCTCGATAATTCAGCAGAGGGCCACACAGTTGTTTAGGACCTGGAGCATCTCCTGTGCGAGGAAAGGCTGAGAGATTTGGAGCTCTTCTGGCTGGAGAAGACTGAGAAGGGATCTTATCAACACTCGCAAATGGGCAGGAGTCAAGTGGATGGGGCCATACTCTTTTCAGTGGTGCCCAGTGGCAGGATGAGGGGCAATGGGCTTGAGCTGGAGCACAGGAAAGTCCACCTGAACATGAGAAAGAAATTTTCTTTGAGGATGGCAGAATACTGAAATGGGCTGCGCTGAGAGGTTGTGGAGCCTCCTTCTCTGGAGATGCTCAAAACCCACCTGGATGCTTTCCCGTGTAACCCAACCAAGGGAACCTGCTGTAGCAGGGAGTTGGACTATGTGATCTGCAGAGGTCCCTATGATTCTGTGAAAGTTTTCAGAGTAAGAGAAAGAGAACAGAAGAATATTTGCATCTCTGAAGTCCTCGGGTGATGCATGGAAAAATTACTGCTCTTTCCCTTTCATCCTAGGCAGAGGATTTGGATTCAGCAGGCCCTTTATGAAGAGGGAAGATACTTGAATGTAAAAAGTCCGGGAAAGTTCAGGTTTTGTTCTGGATTAACATAACTGTCAGGTGTCTGAGGGGTTTTTGTGATGGGAAGGGTAGGTACAGGATTCTAGAGAAGATTATTGGAATTATTTTATTATGTCAGAATATTAGGTACTTAAAACTAATATATTAGTTAATTAACACACGGGCTTTTAAAAGAAGTATTTCTACGGACAGTTGCTAAGTGCTTAAATTTGCCTTTGTGAAGTATGAGCACTTTGGGCAAGGTGAATGCTTTTTAAATTTATTTATTTTTTAAGACAATGAGGAAAATGATGTTGGTGTGGTTTTTAAGAGCAAAATCAACAACAACAAAAAAAAGACCATTTTGGCTAAATTGATTGTTTTGTAAGATATATTTTAGTAAATCAGCACTTTTTAGCTTGCAGGTGGTAACTTCTTAAGACAGGTTGATTAAATTACATTCAGTAGAATGAACATTGCTTTCCTTCTCAATTTAAGCTGGGTAACTTTGGAACAGGCTTGCGCATATTCTTAGGTATGCCTCAAGGGCCTTTTTTCCCATGCCTGTTGCAGTTAGATGGCTGGTGGGTTACAGTACTTCCAAAGGTGCAGTTTCTTAGTGAGAAGTTGAGTGGTCAGAGAGGAGTGAATGTTCAGTCTGAAAACTTGTGAACCAATTAATCTCCTGGATGGTTAACCTGGCGCTCAGGCTGAGGTGTTGATTGTGTAACGGATCATGGTAGAATACCAGGTTTTACTTACAGGTTTGATAGCTTCAAGAATCTTTTAGAATTGTAACATACTGATTAGGTGATCAAATCTGGCTATTGCAGTAAGTTGCGTGTGTTCATATTCTCTAAATGACTGAAAAGTTGGGATGAACTCATTGAAACTATTGAAACTAAATCTGTCCTAATTGAGTTTATCATATGCATCTGAATTTCTGGAATGTCATTAATCTGATTATTCTGTCATTAACTGGTTTTTGTACCCCCTTCTAGTGATGAAGAGCTTTCTCAGTATCTTCTTCAACTTGTGCAAGTCCTGAAATACGAACCTTTTCTTGACTGTGCTCTCTCCAGATTTCTACTAGAGAGAGCGCTTGCTAATAGAAGAATAGGACAGATGTTGTTCTGGCATCTAAGGTAGGAATGTTTCCCTTATATTTTTCTGAAACTGTCGATCCAGATGGGACTTCTGGTACGTAGAGCAAGATGTTATTATTTATTTTTACACCTTTGGCATTTATAGATCAAAGCCAGCCTATTATTAAAAGTTTATTACTGTGCTTCGTAATCTACTGTTTGAAGAAAATTCCTCTCTAGGTAACTGGTAAGTTAGGTTTGTGCATGATTTCAGAGCTTGTTTTGACTGTGCTTGTAGTAAAACTACAATATTTGTACCTCACAACTGTGAGGAAGAAAATAAATCAGAAAATAACAGAACAGCAGCTCTGTGTGCTGTTGCTGTATGTGATGAGCAGTTCCATGAAGTCAGGTTTCACCTGCAGAATTGACTTACGTGTTGATTCTGTTTTCAGAATCCAACTTACTTATTCTAATATTTCTAAGTGAAAAGAGCAAGCCCTACTTGAAAGTATTCTGGAGGATAACTGGCACTGCAGTGAAGTTCAGTGGTTTCTTTCAAAGTGTTTCTCCTCAGAGAAATTTTGTTTTTTCTTTATGGAGATTTGAAAACACACACTTGAACATCAGCCCTAACTCTCAATACCATCTATTAGCACTGCTTGCTTTATTATTAGTGGGTCCTGAAAACAAATATCTGATTGCTTCCTTTTAATGTTTTTGCATCTAGAACAGTCCTAGACCGAGAAGCAAGTAGTATGTTGAAACCAGCTATTCCTTCTGAGTGTTCAGCATGTGTGTATTGTTATTTCTTAGAAAGTCTAGCTTTTATCTAAATGACCATGAAGTGTTTTGCTTTTATTAAACTTTTCCTCAGTTTCAACACCTTTAAATGTTAATCTCTAAAATCGTGCGGTCTGTTTTGATGTTCCCTTCTAGGTCAGAGGTTCACATACCTGCTGTTTCAGTACAGTTTGGTTTGATACTTGAAGCTTACTGCCGAGGAAGTGTTGCTCACATGAAAGTGCTTGCTAAACAGGTATACAGTTCCCTCCTCCTTTAAATCTTGACATGCTAGCTTGTAACTCAAATTCTTATTCCATTTTCCTATGGGGCATGTAGGTTACCTTGACAAATCCATCTGTTTAGGAAAGAGGAAGGGGTATGGGGAGATGGAGAGAGGAAAGCATGAATGAGAAGGAGAGATGCGTTTATATGGGTGTAATGAAGGAGCTGCTCTCCCTGGTACAGAAAGCAGCTGGTGCTGTGGGATCTCAGGGGCTGCTTTGCAGTGTTCTGAGAAGTGCAAGATAGTTTCAGCAATACGCATACATTCTAGATTGAGCAGTAGGCTGCCTACGTTATTAGAAGAGTTTTTGTACACTTAAAACTTGTGACATTTTTTCCCCCTGTCAGAGCAGCTTGCCCAATAGAAGCTATTATATTTCTATCTAAAGTTTATATGGATGAGCCCAGGACAACCTCCTACAGCTTTTGCTTTTGTTAAAGAGTGATGCGAAAAGTGCTGAAGCTGTAGAATATACATTGTAGTTCTCCCTGGAAAGAAAGATGTTGAAACAAACTAAATCATTTAGTGTTAATATGGATTTGTTACGTTTTTTCTTTAACAACAAAAAGATATTTGCTTTTAAATACACTTGGTACGTATATTCACAGGCTGTTAAGGAGACTCACACGTCTTGTTACAAAGGCTCCGATGCAGTTTTAGCAAATAAATGTGGATTGTCAATGTGAAATCTTTGAAAATTATAGCTCTAATGGAATTACTGTTTTTGCTGTATCAGGGAAAATAAGGACAGCAAAAGCAGCTCGATAAATGCCTGGTGAATGTTTTCCTACTGTCAATATTGAAAATGTACTGAAAGTGCCAAACCAAACAGAAATGCACTGTCGTGCATTTTCTTACTGGCATTCGCAGAACACAGAAAAGGCCACGTCTTACATGAGTGCTTGTTAGTATTGTCAAAATCATAAAAAGGTTAGGTGATGAAATGCCTGCAGCAATAGACCTAAGGTCAGTAGAGTTTTTGTGCGTTTCACAGGAAACAAATGTCAGTACAATCAAAGAAGGGGCAAAAAAATTCCCAACTGTGCAAACACGGAAGAAATTCAAAGTAGAAATACTTCAAAAAGTTCCTGTTTGTACAACACAGGTTCCATTCTGTTCCCTTGTCACTGATGTTTGTACAGCTCCAAGAATAGTGGAAAGGCAGAGTGCTTTTGGTTTTGACAGATGGCTGACCTGGCAGGTCTCCATTGCCTCAGTTTTATAATCAAACTGCATACAGTTTCCACAGCATCCTGCCTGACAGGGTTCAGTCTGTCTGTAAAAGTGGTAAGTCTTGACTCAGCACCTTAAGAATTGGATTGAAGCTTCCTTGTATAGAAATCAGCTTTTCCAGTTATTTAAATGGATACAGTTTGCTAGAGAATATTCATATTGCTGAGCATGTTAACTACGGCTACTGTAAATACGGTTAATGGACATACTATTGTATGTTCAGCTAACTGCTTAGGTGTAGGTGTGGCGTAGAAGTTATAATCTTTGTATGTGCAGTCTGGGTTTGTTACCAAAGGGCTTTTCTCTGTTACGTTATGTACATTTACAGTGTTAACTTTTCTTACAAATTGTACCCGTAGAAAACTTTTTAAACAGAGGGAAGGGGGAAAAATAAAGGGCTTAACCCTTCCTGTTACACATTGTAAATGTAAAAATATATTGCTTAGGTGATACCTTAGGATTTAAAGCATCCTAATTGATTAGAGCATTTGACTTAAGACTAAATTTTGCAGGGTTTTAATGAGCAAACTTTTGCAGAGCAGGCTGAAGTGTTCTAAGCATGTGTAGTTGTGTATGTGTGAATTGTCTGCAATCTGTCGTGTGGAGTTGTGTGCCCTACCTGCACATGTACAGTGAAGTATCTGCATCCATCAATTGGAGCAATGTTTGTAGAAGGATGAAGCACTCGGTTTCCGCTGGCTTCAACACGAACTGAAGCATCTGTGCTGGGCTTTGTTGGACTGCTGATGAAAACTGAATTTTGTAGGACTCTGAGTGAATGTACCTGCCACACATGAGAATGTCCTTTTAAGTTCGCTGGAAGCGTTAAGGCCCGCTTTAAAAAGTGCCTGGAAATTGGAGATTTCATCCCATCAGTGTATTCGTTATTTATAAACACGGTGCTTCTGGGACATGGGTAACTGAGAAAAAGCTGTTCTCCACCTTTTTATTTTTACTGATTATAATTTCCATTGTAAAAGATGTTGTAAAATTACTTAATACTTCAGATAACTCTATTTTTTTTTTTTGCTGTCAGATGAGATTTTACATATTGTATGATGTGCAAAGCCAAAGCAATGATAAACTATGTCTTTCAGGTGGAAGCTCTTAATAAAATGAAGACTTTAAACAGCCTAATTAAGCTGAACGCCATGAAACAAAGCAAAGCAAAAGGAAAAGATGCGATGCACACGTGTTTGAAACAAAATGCTTACAGAGAAGCGCTCTCTGACCTCCAGTCTCCTCTGAATCCTTCTGTTATACTTTCAGAACTGCAGTAAGTAAAGGATGAATGAATGGTGTTTCACTGTAGATTTAGATTGGAAATGCCGAAGTAGGAACGCCTATTGCTTGAACTTCCTTTGTGTTGTTAGCAGAAATGCTGTCACGGGGAACACTTTCTATAGTGAGAGAAGGTCTGTTGGCAATCTTCCTGAGGTCAAATAGCAGTTAAGTTTGAAGATGTTCTGTGGTCCACCATGTAACTTAATACTCTCTTAGTCAATGCATTACATAGCTGAACATTTTAAAATCTAAGCCTAAGTGTGAATTAGACTACATTCCTGACTTCTGCTTATGACAATAAGCACAAAAATTAAAAATTAAAATATTTAACATATAATAATTATTAATAATAATAATAATAAAAATATTTGACAGCACTTAAATGGAAAGTCTAGAAATTAGTAGGAAGATACAGAGAAGACTGCATATTTTCTGTGTAAATGTAAGTCTTAGTTTAGATGTGTGTGTGTGTGCCACTCATAGCGTCCAACATAGTCAGTGTGTAACAGATACATCCATAACTTGGTGAGCACTCACAGCGTAGTAGTAGAGTGAAAGCTGAGGTAGCGTTTGAGCACTTCATAACTGGAAGTCCACATTTTCTACTGTTTCAAACAATGTTCAGTTCTGTTGAGCTGAATTAATTTTAGTGGACCATAACATTTGTTATATTTTCTTCTAGTGTTGAGAAGTGTAAGTACATGGATTCTAAAATGAAACCTCTGTGGATAGTATACAACAATAAGATGTTTGGAGGAGATCTTGTGGGGATCATCTTTAAAAATGGCGATGGTAAGCAGTGCTGAGCACTTGGAATTTTTCTGTCTTCATTATTCTCACACTTGCACTGAAGCTGTGTTGCTCTGTATTTACCAGCATTTACCAAGGCTTATTTTAGTATCAGTAAACAAATGAAGCATCTTCTTCTGAATAGTTTTCCAATTACAAATTTGCCGATCACGATGGTGTAATCCTGTCCAATCCCTCTGTAACATTTAGCATTGATGAGGATTTTTAGACAGCTTTTTCTGAAAGACAAACATTTGGTAGTTTGTCTCCCATGCACTGAGAAACTGAGGTAGCAGTTCCCACCTTCCATTACAGATCTCCGACAGGACATGTTGACACTCCAGATTTTACGTTTGATGGATGTACTTTGGAAAGAAGCTGGCCTGGATCTCCGGTAAGGAACTCTTGTGGGCTGGTTTGTACAGATGGGGAGTCCACTCTTACCAGTAAAATTTTCCTGCTTGTTTGCTTTCCCTACCATATTCTTTCTGAATGTCTGTATTAGTGCCAAAGGTTTCGGTTGTCATAGCCAAGGTGATCAGGCTGTAGGAGGCACTCACCTTACCTACCAAGGTGGCTTCTGTGAAGTTTATTCCCTAGATGATGGCCCACATTACAAAGTAATTTCTCCATGAAAAGAAAAGTGAGAAGTGAAGTGAAACACTGCGTTTTTACTTCCTGTCAACTGTACACTGCATTTCTCACAATGTATCTGTGTTGCCATGCTGATTATAAATCACTTTGTTCTTGTATTTATTTTATTGTTTTCGTGTAGACAAAAAACACTGTATGAGGTGAGAAAACAGTTCTTTACTTAGGGGTCCAGCAACCAGGTTCTGTGTCTTTTTATAGCTTGCTTGGTTGCATTTAATGTTTGTTCTGTTTGTCTCTGTTTTCTCACGAAACAAACACGTCTATTAACTGTCACTGATTTGGAAGCATAAGTAAAAATGGGGATTCACTTAGTGACTTGTGGCAGTTAGAGCTCCCAGGTTCTCATACATGCATGCAAGTGAAGGAAAAATATTTTGCAGCTTCCTCAGTGTGTCTGCTTCAAACTGTACATTTTGGTGCCATTTCAGTTATGTAGTTCTAACCCAACTAATGTAAAAATCAGTGGAGAATAAGCAACATTTTATGCTAAAGCTTCTATTTCTGCTTGCATGCATTGTGGATACCTTTAACGTGCATTCTGAGTTTTGCTTTGTGTTTTACCAAGAAAAGAATGTTATTTAGGTGTCAAAAAAATTCAGAACAGGATTATCTTTGTATCCTAAAGTCTCCTGCAATGTTCTCACCTTTGTATAACTGGTAGGCATGATAAGCATGACTTCTTTACAAGAGTACTAGAGGGTTCCAAAGAGGAAGAGTACTTTAATATTATTTGAATGACTTCATTTGGATTCTTTATGCTCAGCTTTTCAAATTTTGTGGTTCAAGCATCAGTGTGAGTTTCATAAGGTGCATAACATCTGCCCATACAAGTAAGTAAAATTATGAACTTCTTAGCAGTCAGGAAAATGTGCTACTTATGGAAAGATTCCTTGGAGTGAAGTATGCGAAAAATGGGAAAGTGAATAGTAATTGTTTCTGGAAGTGTTGTGTTTGCTGTGAGATTGCTGAGTGTGAGTTAAATTGAACACTGAAACTTCAGATAATCGATGTCATAAATACACTGTGAGGAGGCAGCATTTAGGGGCAAGGACGACCTCTGGCAGCTGTGGAATCCCATATGAGGCATTCTTCAGTCACTGCCTTCCCAGAAGCTTCGTTTGAGGTTCCAGGCAGGGCCACACACTGCGCCTAGCAAACAGGAATCATCGTTAGGAGTCATTCCTGACTAATGCATTTTTTTTTTTTTAACCTCAAAAAAGGAAAACCAAAATGTGGTTCTGATGTCCAAAGATTTGTCTTAAAACTCTCAGGAAAAAAAAATGCAGAAAAGGGAAATTCCAGGAGGAACTGAAGTTCTATAATTGGCCTCTTCCATTTATTTACATAACTGAGAGCATCTTCCTTCCATTCATCTTTTTTTAGTTCTGATTATGAAATAAAATTCTGGGATTGAGGCAGGGTTATAGTCCTGTATCTATCGGAGAGGTATTAACCTGGTGTTTGCCAAGGAAGGGCTCTGAAGTGACCTTAACTGGCAAAGGAATGGCTAAAACAGCTCTCTAAACACCAAGAGGATGAGGATGTAGGGATCACGGAGTCGTCCTCTTAACTAATCTTTGTTTGCAGCCTGCATGCCTCCTGAGAAGAGGCAGTTCCAAACTCCATCAGTCAGTAGCAGCAGTAAGAGGTTTTGTTGCCCTGTTAGTGAGTCAGGACCTGTTTATTGGCTTGCCTCTCGCTGCTTGGGTGAGGAGACATCTGGAACAGGAGAACAAGCAAGTGTCATATATTTCTGATTTTCTGAAAAATACAGTCCGTGCATCAGTGCCGATAAGTGCAGTCTTTTTTTCTTGCTCTTTATCATCCTTTGAGGTTTAAGTTTCCCTCAAGCTGTAGCTTCCCTTTTTCCTATGGTGGATGCATAATCGATTTCGCACTTTCAGCATTTTCCACTACAGAACTTTTTCAAGTAAAAGCAAGGCTGCCTTCTTGTTTCACCAATATAAATGCACTAACACTTGCTGCTTGCTTGTCTTCCTGGGGAGTTAACTCCCAATCAAGAATATCTTGCCGCATCAGAATGTGTGGCATGGATCTAATGGCAAACAGTTTGCTGCCACTGAGGTGCTGGGGGCAGCATCACTTTCTGTACACATGCATTGCAGTCCCTGATCAGTTACTCATTAGTAATATAAAATGAAACCTTGGCTCTGCCTGTGTCTTTTACTGGAAGTGTGAAGCAAGCACAATGTGGCCATGAGATTTCTCTGCTCTGCAGAGGGGGCAGTGTGTGGGTTTTGAGATCTGCAAAGGGGAGCAGGAACTTTTTGGGTTTTTTTTCTGTTTGTTTTTCACTGTCAACTGTTTTGTCTCCTGGGTAAACGGGCCTCTTGCACACATGGCATGTTCTGTTGTTCAGGTTCCTGTGTGTGCGTTCTGACTAAATGTTGGAACCAGACCAGGGTTTGTATCAGAAAAGGAAGCGTGCGTGTGCAGCAGGATGCAACAGCGGTCTCCGTTAGTTCCTTCATCCTGGGCTGTCACTGGGTGCATGGTAGAGTGCCCAACTGAATAAAACTTCAGGTGCAAACCGATTCTGCTTTTCAGTACAGATCCAACCATTAGACAGCAAAGACCTGCAGCAAAGGTGACTACTGCTCTGTTATTGGGAGAAGTCTGACTCAGAGTTCAGTTCTCCTTAGACATCAGTCAATCCAGTGCAGAGAGCAATTAGAAAACAAAAAAGCATATTCTTTAATTAATCTGTCTACTTTAAAGAAACGAACAAAAGCCCTACCTATTCACTTCTGAAACAAATTATCACCAGAACACTGAGTTGCAAATAGCTTGCCCGGAGCAAAAGTTGTAACAACAGTGGTTGATTTTGCTTCAAAAAAATTCTGAGTCTGAAGTCACACACGTGGACATAATCATGGTAGATGGCAGAAATTATTTCTGTGAGGAATGTTTAAATGTTACAAATATGTGTCGCAGCAGACAAATATGATGTGTCCTCCCAAGCATGCTATGGGTCTGCAGTGTTGCAGCTCTAATGAGAGCAAGTTTCGGTGAAAAGTATTTCTGTTGCTTTACCTGTGCTGCAGCATTGCAGTTGTGCTCGGGGAGAAATCCGTAAAGTCACAGAACAGCAGAAAATCCTAAATTTGAGGACTTTGGTCTTTGTGGATTAATCTTCATTGTGGTGAATTGTCACAGAAGCATTCAGTACGCAGTTACTTTTTGGACTGGTGCAGGGAGTTGCAAATAGTTGTGTGAAATCTCACGTTGAGTGGCTTTGTTTGAATGAAACCAGAGTTCATCAAACCACTGGAAAAATTATTTTTGACGAGTTTAAAGCTTATCATTGTTTTGAAATTGGACCTGGAGTTACAGAGAATGTGTTCATAAAGTACCAGAATCGGGGGTTTTATTTAGGAAGAGTTAGATTATTGAAATAAAGAACAGTATTAACGGTTTTCCCCCTTTGTTTATGTTGATGTTTGAGAAAATGAAGTGAAGAAAGAGGAAAATATCTATCCTGCCCAGAAATGCTGCATTGATCTGTCAGTGGGCTTCATGTGGCATGTATCCTGCTGACAGATGTTGAAGTCATAAAGACTGGGATGAGATGGAAAAGGCTGAGCAGATTTGTCCCTAACTTGACTCCTGTCAAAGTGTCTCTCTGACAAGGATGTTTTTTCCTCCAGTTGTAAGCGCAGAGTCCTCAAGGGGCTGAAGGCTTTCATCATTGCTTGCTTTTGAAGGGGAAGTTGTTGGACATGTGCCCAGTTAAGCTGCAAGTAGGGTGGGTTGAAATACCATGGAAGAGGGCCAGCGTGCACTTTAACCTGGCAATACTTGGCTTACGTTTGTCATGTCATGATAAGGATGGGCAGTGCTTCCTTGTGTCATGCATGCTGGCTTTCAGTAATTACAGATATGCTTCTGTTCATTGTGAAAACCCTTTGGCCTAGAGTTGGGATTTTTAATTTAATACATTAGAACAGTAATGGAATGAAGGTTCCAAATCTGCATTTCTTTTTTTGGTTTGAAGTTGGATGTTCTCTAAATACTTTTCTGAATCTCATCTTCTGTTCACTTTGTTGCCAGTGGAAAAGAGTACCCAACTTTGTGGTTCTTAGCACTTACACCCCTTCAACGGTGGGTTACCGCTGTAGTAGAGAAACTGTTCCATCTAATAGCCCTTACGCCAAGAAGCTCCAATTAATTTTGCCTGGGTTTTTAATTATTTTTCTTCTGTGGCTTTAGATAATAGTCTTTCTCACACAAGAGGTATGGTTCTGCCTTGTAGAAATCAGGATTAATATCTGTTTTGTTTGTAAATGCAAATGATGACGCATCCACCAGCAAAGCTTTCTCCTTCTGTCTGTACACCCACACAACTTTTATGTCCTGCACGTTTTTATACAGCTGTGTAAGTTAGTGAGCACTACTCACTAATCGTGCACTGCAATTAGATTTGCATGAGTGTCTGTTTTTTCATACAAGGATCCATGACCAGAATTGAGAGCACATTTGTGATCTGAGGTGGCTGAAATGAGAGCAGACGTCTCTACATGTGATGCAGTGTCTTTGAAGAAAGCAGTTATGATGGCTTCACTCCTCTAAGAGAAAAGAAACGCTTTGGAAATGTGTCCTTACCTATTTAGACTTATCTCCCCTCGATTCAGATGTTTATCTCTGTCTTACTTTAATGCAGAGATGCTATAGGTTCTTCTACTCGACAGCGCATAAATATTGTTACGTATCAGGTGAATTGAAAGATGTACTCCTGTTTTTCATTATTTTTCTAGTCTTAAAATTAATAGGAGATGAAAAATATTATTTCATTTGTATACTTGAAAAGGGGGTTTCAAGTGTTTTAAGTTGAAATAGAAAAAATAGAAAAAATAGAAAAAATAGGTAAAAAAAGGTAAGTTCATTGTTTCTATTTACACAAATAACCAACCTACAGTATAGACTAAACTCAAGTGTGAATCTGTTATCGACCAATTAACCAGGAAATTAACAAATGCAAATAAAGGGCACCCTCTGTAGTTTCTCCTACAAAATTACAGGTAACGGTATTCTCTGGTATAATGGCAAAATACAGGTTGTTGTTAATTTCTTCTGCATAGGAAAAATGAATGTTTAAAATGAATCACTGTTATTTGAAATTTGCAAACCAAATCCATATATTAGCTTCCAGGAGTGTAATGCTCAAGTTAAATGAGTGTTCAGCCCTCTGAAAATATTCACACAGTAAAGAAGAATTCTTATTATTTTTGGCTTTAACATTAATCTTTGTTTTGTTTCAGGATATTGCCGTATGGCTGTTTAGCAACTGGAGATCATTCTGGCCTTATTGAGGCTGTTTCCAGTTCAGAAACCATTGCTGACATTCAGTTAAATAGTAGCAATGTTGCCGCCGCTGCTGCCTTCAACAAAGATGCTCTCTTAAACTGGCTGAAGGAATACAATTTAGGGTAATTTCTACAATTGTTGTCTCATCTGTAGCGTGACCTACAGAATTCCTTGCAAGTCTGTCTTTCATTGCTCAGGGACGTGTGTCTGTTCTAGCAGCTGTGTCGCTTTCTTTTTTCAGTGTGTCAGATTCTGGCTTCAGATTGCCCCTGGAATTCAAACAGTGGTCCAGCAGATCTTCTGACACTTGCAGCACTTTGATTTCGCATGGTTGAAGATGTGCTAAATCAGGCCAAACAAACAGGGAAAAAAAAAACAACAAAAAAACAGCTTAATGGGTCTCAAATCTGGATGCCATTGTCTTCACAGTTAGATTTCTCCTGTTGTCCATAGCTGGTTTTACAGTATTTTCTCTGAATTAAATCTAATTTTGCAGTATTGTAAGGAGCTTTTTCTATACCAAACCAAAAGTCCTTGTTCGTGTTGAGACATGATATGAAATGCCAGTGGAGTGTGCTGACATCAGTTGGTTTTGTATTTCTAGAGATGACTTGGACCGAGCCATTGAAGAATTCACTCTGTCCTGTGCTGGCTACTGTGTAGCTACTTACGTGCTGGGGATTGGTGACAGACACAGTGACAATATCATGGTCAGAAAAAACGGTCAGGTAAAAACGTGTTCTGCAGACAGAACTGCAGCTGTACGGGAATCTCCTTGAACTTCCAGTTTCTTTTGTGCATCAGTAGAATTAGATCTGCAAGTTGTGAGCTTTCTTTTGTTTACTGAGAATTGTGGAGGGCTGCAAAGAAAGGTTGAAATCTAAGAGGAGTGGAAGGAACAACCACGGCTTGCTTTGTAAGCAGCTGTTTTCTGAGTGAGACTGTTCTGTGGATGTTTCTCCGAGCATCTGAAAGACCCGTTAATGGTCCAGAGTCACAGAACAAAAGCTCCTTTCAGGGTATCATCTGTTAGAAATGCACAAAGTACAGTTTTGAGCATTGTAGCTTTCCTGAATTTAATGTCGAGGTATTAGAAAAATGAATTATTTCGTTGGAGAAATTAATATTTCTTTCTTTGTTTATTTATTTATTTTAGCTCTTTCATATAGATTTTGGGCATATTCTTGGAAACTTCAAGTCTAAGTTTGGAATTAAAAGGGAAAGGGTACCTTTCATACTTACCTATGATTTCATTCATGTTATTCAACAAGGAAAAACAGGGAACACTGAAAAATTTGGTCGGTGAGTATTATTTTAATCTCATCCTTTTGTAACTGAGCTGATCTCTGGTGACAGTGTGCGGTGCAGCAGGGTCCTGTCCAGTTCCCTTTGCTACTTCTCATGTGTGGAACTGTGCTTATGTGTTTGTTACCGTCTGCTTCTCTGCTTGAGCTAGAATTTATATACAGATTACTTTGTACATCAGAAACGGCAGTGAAAAGATACTGTAGATACTGTTCCTTTTTATCTTCTCCAGCAGGTGATGCAGGAGATGGCATCTTCTCCTGTGATTGTTTGGTTGTGTCTTCCCTTAAGCCTTCAGCAGCACACAGGTGCTAGGGAGTGACTCCACTGACTGTTGTTCAACAAAGTGAATGCTGTTCTTGAAGAACAGGTTCCCTTCTGCCCTTTCTGTCCATCACTGCACATTCAGTGTGGAACAGGTTCCCTTCTGCCCTTTCTGTCCATCACTGCACATTCAGTGTGCTCATTAGTCATGGTCTTATTTAGGTGCTTAGGCGTTTATGGTTGTGCTCACAATCCAGTGTTTTTGCACGCTCTTCCCATCTTGGGTTAGAGAGCTGCAATGGAAGACAAAGGTATGTGGTAAGGGAAAGCTCCCCTCTTAGCTCCTACTTACTGAGGAAGGTTTTTCTTTTCCCTTTCAGTGTCATCCCCACCAACTGACAGGATGGTCACTCAGGATGTTCTGCTCTCTCTTTGTTATCAGTTTTCACAGAAAGAGTTTATTGGCAGAGATATAAAATTAGGCATTTAGATACAGCTTGACAATTTCTGTGGCTATTTCTGGAAGAAGAAGGTGTATGTGTATTAGGAGAAATGGCAACTAACTGCCATTGCTCTCCTGGACAGTAATCAAATTAACCTGTAGCTCTGTTTTAAAAAGCATGAAGTAAAGGTGACTGTGCTGTTGCAAGAGCTGTAGAATATGGAGTGGTTTACGTGATGCCTCAAAAAATAATCAGTTTTTCGTTCAAGTGTAACTTTTCGGTTACACTTGAAGGGGGCTTCCTCTCACGGAAATCTACAGATTGGACAGTGGGCATAATGCAGTGACACACTGAGGGATACTGAGCGAGTTCTGAAGTGTCTGCATGAGAGGTCCTGATGCCAGCCTTAGCAGCCAGTTCAGTTATGACCATGTTAGTGGGAAGGAATTACTTTACGGGGACAGGTAGGAATTGGCAGAGGGTACTTCAGTGCCTTTGTTTACGTCCATGGATCCGCTGTGTGTCATCATCTGGGCATTTAACATAACAAATTATTAGAGAGATGGGACAGTGACATTACTGTTATTTGGGGTTATTTTGTTGGGGTTTTTTTTTGCCTTTCTGAGGAACTGTGCCTGTTGTAAAGCTTTTGGTTTTTTCTGACAACATTTTAAGGACTGGTTAGAGAGCTATGGGTTATGTTGTGAGAATGCAGTGGAGGTTCTGTAGACTCAGCAGTGCTTTTCCCTACAACTGCTGGTTGCCTTTTCTATTGCCACGCTCCTCAGATGTTCATTTTAGTCCAGATAACAGTTTTTTGAAATGCTTACCTATTTGTCAGCTGTGTGGGTTCTCATGTGTTGTGTTCATTCAAGTGTTTTCTGGTTGAATATGAAGGTTCCGCCAGTACTGTGAAGAAGCGTACCTGATTCTGCGAAAACACGGAAACCTATTTATTACACTTTTTGCACTGATGTTAACTGCAGGGCTTCCAGAGCTGACCTCTGTCAAGGACATCCAGTATCTCAAGGTAAAAATAAGAGTTACAGCTCAGCCTGATCGTAGCGTTATTCTAGCATGTGAATTTTGGTTCTAAGATGAACAATTCTTAGTTTATTTCAATTTATCTCAAGATTCCCATGAAGTTCTCAAAGCACTCTTCTCCATCTATGTAGAATAAGGTACCTGTTCCTTCTGGGGGCTAAAAGGAAATGATGAATATTTGTCCTTCCCTACCATTCTATGATGAGTTTGGTATCCCTGCATCTGACATCTCACGTGTAGTCACTTCAGCAGTGTTTGCCTCTTGGCTCGCTACACAAGCATAGACCTGTAAAGGTGAAATTTACTTGCTTAATTCTTTTTTCAGTTTTACCTTTAAACTCAGAAAATATCACGGATCCATTGCAAACTGAATAAGAGGAGAAAATTTGTCAAAATAGGAAAGAGCAGAATGTGGGTTGTGTTAAGAGGTGAAGAACCTGACTGCGGGTTTTTAAACTTGCAGTAATGCTGATGTGGTTCTGTTCTGTTTTGCTTTCCTGTCCCAGGATTCTCTTGCCTTGGGGAAGAGTGAGGAAGAAGCACTAAAACAATTTAAGCAAAAGTTTGATGAAGCACTCCGGGAAAGTTGGACTACTAAAGTGAACTGGATGGCTCACACTGTTCGCAAGGATTACAGATCCTAGAAGAGTTTTGGATTTGCACTAAGCTGACTGTTACCTTGATAAGTGTTTTTAAATGGGATCTGTAGTGTGGACCAATAAAACTTACTTTAAATAAGAAAACAAGGCAACAACAAAAAGAAACGGGCTGAAATAATTCCTGATTCTTTTGCACTCTGCTTCTGAACGCCTGATCCCAAGAGTGTCTCCACAAATGGTGACCAACCTGGATAATCAGTTCCTGCTGACTTTGCACGCTGAGAGCTACTAGGCATTTTTAAATATCCTTTGGTACTTTATGGAGGTGTAAATATTTGTTTTATGCGTTAGGGTAATGTACTCTAACATGCTCAGGAGGTTTGAACACCTCTGAAAGAACGGTTTTTTGTTTTAAAATTGGGACTTGAAGAGTAAAATTTTCTTTATTCTAATCTAGCTAAAAATGACCGTGTGTATATTTTTCATATGAATTCTGCCATACTGGCACAGATGCATTAATTCTACTGTAAATAGCAACCACAGTATCACTGTACTACAGGGAGCTGCTTAATGTCTTATACTGCTGCCAAAAGAAGAGTAGCCAGGTATTTGTAAGGTTTCTTGCAGAGTTGATGAGGGAGGGAGGCAGAGACCTCTGAAATGTTGCAGTGTCCAGACAGTCATGGTTGCATGGCTTTGTTGTCCTTTCAGAAAGAGGAAAGGCTAATTTCAAATATGTCTGAACCCCCCCTCGATAACAGTCTCCCATTCAGCTCCTGGGGCTTTTTCTCCCCAGGAGATGCGTTTAGTTCAGCTTCGACAAAGAAGCTCCGTACAGCCCTTCATTGAAACTCTTATGTCAGATTACTTGTGCCATGCGAATGTGCTGTCTTATAAACACGGATGGAAAACTTTCATACGTATCATACAGTGTTTTTTAGAGCATAAATACCAAAAGAAAGCAAATTTTTTTGAAAGTGAGTGTTTGTGGGAAAAGGCCATTCCATAGAACACCAATGAGAGATCGTTCATCTCTTCTGTATTTATTAAAAGCTTGCAGTAACGTCGCTTTACCAAGATACCTGTGTTGAAGATGTTTGCTGAAGAAACTGGATTTGTTTTAATTTATTTAGTGAGGTACCAGCCTTTTAGGTGCTTAAATGGAGAGCAAATTGGTGACGTGCAATAGGAACTGCTGGTTAAAAGATGTAACATACTGTTTCTGAACATCAGCAAGATAGACTTTAACTACTGCTTGTTCTCCAAAGAACACTGGTAGCTCTCGATTCTTGTTGACATTTGAAAGAGAATTAAAACATATATTTAATTTTTGGCTAAATTGTTGTTTTACATAGAAATGTTTTATGTAGGAACTTAATTAAAGGTGGTTTTACTTTGTTGAGAGTGGGGTTTTTTTGTTTCATTGTTCTGTTTTTTTGGTGTGAGCCTTCTAAAGGTTAAGGACCTATCTGGGGCCAGGATGGCATTTTAGGTACTGATTTTATTCCCTTGCTCTAACTCTTGGGGCTGATCTGTCTAACAAGACCTCTGCTTCCAGAATGTTGTAAAAGTAATAAATGCGTCGTCATTATTTGTTTATTTATGTTGTAGAAGCAGATGGAAATGTTAGAAAGAAACTACTCTGCAGCTGACAATGCTAAAAGTGATTTCATCCTCAGCTAATTCACGGCGTGTACATTTGTATAAGCAATAATTCCTAGACATGTTACATTTGTCTGCGAGATGGAGACACCTCTGGTATGTCGTGTTGAGGGACACGTCACTTTTCCCAGAACTTGAGATATAATTGGCCAATCTTGGCTTCTTGGGGCTGGTGAGCAAAGCAGATATCAGGAGGGAGCATGATTGTGTGGTTACACCCATAACTAGCAATGCTGGCGAGCTCCAGATTCCTCCACAGACTTCTTGTGAGACTGGGAACAAGTCAGCCAAGCCTTTGGAAGGGATGTAGTTGTACGCACCTGCTGAAAAGCTGAACGTAAGCTGTGAGTTCTGGTATAAAACGCCTTCAGTGCAGATGGTTGCATGTTATGTTATTTACTTTTCTCCGTGTCTACTTCTAATCTGATCCACGTTTCCACCAGGAAAATGACTGTTTCTAAATGAGCCCTGCTTCCTCCTTCATTGTTACTGGCAGGGGAAAGATACCTATGCACTGCTTGTAGAAATGGCTGAAAATGGATGTGTGCTCAGTGTATACTGTATATATTAGTTCTGTTTTTGATTGTATGATTTTCCTTGACCTTGTATTATGTGATTTGTGACAAATGGTGGCAAATGCTGCTCTGGTATTCCTGCTTGTCTTATATTTGCTTTCCAAGCAAAGAGCTCCCATGGATTTGTCCCTCACCAGCTGCTTCCTTTTTCTTTTACGCTTGTATTAAGTGACAGTGGTGCACTGATACGATAGTTCAAGTGTTCACATTCTAGTGAATCCCTTTGACAGAGCCTATTTGTATACTGAATATAGTGCAGTCCAGTATTCCTCTTTAATTTCCCAAAGCTATGAGATAATTAAATTGTATGGGCTTTCAGTAATTAAGATGTCAGGCTAAGATCATGGTTTTATTTCTTAAGAATGACTCCAATCCTAAATCTTTTAAGCACATAGTCAGTATTACTGTTCCTTCAGAATACATTGTATTGATATGATAATGTCTCAGCTGGCTGTAACTTCTAAAAGTGAAATCCCGTGTTCACATGATGCATTCCTGCTCCTGGCAAGATTTTTAAAACATTTAAAATGTAATGTTTTTTTCTGGTGTATTAGTGCTGAGATAAGGAAGTAGAGCTGTCTTGACGGAAAGCACGCTTACCAGGTGCTGTTGTACGAGTTGGAAGTGCTGCACTGCTGTTAGAGTGCAACAGTTTACGTACGGCTTAGACTTATTTGTAGGCTGGCTCACTAGGCAGGAGTCAGACTCATTTCAAGGTAGTGGTATTTTTATTTCACTTGTCTGTTATTTTATTCCTGACCACAACACCACACTGGCTGCTCCACTGTTTCCATTGTAGAACTTTTGCTTGTGACGTGTTTGTCTGCGGCTGACTGTTGCTGGATATAGTCAGGATGTAAAGTGTTAGTAGTGAAATACTTCCTTCAACTGGAATATCTGTGCAAATCAATCATAGGAAGATCATAACAGATAAAATCTCAAGGGATTTAAATAGACACAGGAATTGCTGATCTTTCATATTTTTGGCATGTCAGTTCAGATAGCTAGCTTTGCCTTTCTGTAGAAAAACTGTTTAGATCACATGGATATGTAAGCTTCCTCTAACAGCTTCTGTGGGAACAGCATGCATAACCTGTAGCCCACGTGGATCTCTTCTTGGGGGGCACAGGTAGTTTTCAGCTAGTGCAAGGACCGAGGAGTCAGCAGATCTGGATTTTCTAACATTCCCATGAGGACACTGGAGACTTTTTAGCTGAAGTCTGAGTGAGCAGAAGGAGAAATGTGCTCTCAGGTATATGCAATTGCAAGCAGATATTTGAAGCAGATTTTGGTACCTTACCCAGGAAGAGTGCAGTAATTTTAACAGTTAATGATACTGAGAAAATCTGAGTACCATGCTTCTCATCTTACCTCAATTACCCTAATAAAAATCTTGTAGTTGTTCTTTTTGAGGGTGACTTCCTGACTGATGAAGAGAGTTCGTGCTTCTGCCAGTGCTTCCCAGGGAATTCAGTCACCCAGCTCATATAAGTAGCTGTTCCTCGAATGCTGTGGCAAAATAGCATTTACTGCTGACCAAGTGAGAAGACAGGGAAACTTTTTTTCTTTAATGAGGTGAATTTGCATGCTGCTATTATGTGGATGCCTTTCCAGCCAGATTAGCCTACATGGGGAACTGCACCACCACTGTCTGGTAAACTGCAAGGGAAGATTTTGCCAGTCAGATGCTGATACAACCTTATCTGCTGTGTCATTTCCAGAACATCTGTCTAAAAGCTCAACTCATTACTTGTTTTAACAGGCTTTACTATATTGGATCAGATTTTAAGCGATGCTGTTGTGATGAGTCAGTCCTTCATCCTTTCAGCCTGTCACTTTGCTTTTCCCCAGGTGATTATGTTGAAGTCTTCCCTAGGTTTGCTTGATGAAGTGGGATGGGGATTAATTTATGTTCCTTAAGTAGTTGCATGTCTTACTCTTGGATAATCTATGCAGGATCGCACTTTAAGAATTTTAAGAATAGCGATCACAGAGAAGCAGAAGAGGTTAATTCTGATTTGCCAGGCAGCATCAGCAACAATCGAGCACCATGGAAACATGGTTTCTGAGGGATTACAACTCTCTGTAGTGCAAAGATATGTGTAAGATCTAATTTTTTGCCTTGGAATTTTACAGCTCTTTCTTCTGGGACTGCCTCTATCCACTGTAATCCAGGGAGGAGTGAGGAACTGGAGCGGTTTGTTCTTGTTTGTGAATCCTGCCTGAGGTTTCCTCCTATTTATCTTCCAAGCTTTGCTCAGTGAGCAACCTCTGGATGCACGTTCTGATGTGACCACTGTACAACACAGCCAGAGCAGCTCATTCTAATTCCTGAAGTTGTTTCTTTACCTCCTCTGCATAAGGAACACTGAATCTTCACCTAGCTTATCACAAAGGGTGCTGAGCAGTATTGCTCAGGAGTGTGGGAAAGATGTTTCCATGGCTGTGAATTTCTCCTATAGAAGCAGTTTTCCACGGGGTGAGTAGCCAACAATATTAAAATGGATGACGGCACGGTTATAGTGCTCCCTAGGTAAGAAAAGCAGTGTGGATTCCAGTCCCTGTACACAACATTGATTGAAATCAAAATGGAACAACTCTTAAAGGGAAGACAGAGAGAGACTCCTTTCCCCTATGGGCCAGTGACTTGTTAATTTAGGAAGAGGAGTGATTAAGCAGAGGTCCAAACTTTCCACCCCGTGTTCTTTTTGCTTGGCTGAATAAAAGGACCCTTAATGTTTAGTCTTGCTGAGATAAAGTTTGTTTAGTCCATTCCCTGCCAAAGAGCAAAGAATATATCCTGCATATAGAGTTGGGGCAGTTGGCGTGGGAGAAAGAGAGGTCATTGCTATGCTCAGGGGCCATCTGCTCCAGGTTACTTGTACACCTGCATTTCTGAATTCCATAGAGACGAATAGTTCTGTGTATGGCTGGACCTTAACGCCACCCTCCTCCCAGCATTGTATATTGGCTAGTCAGCTTTCTGATCATCACTGTGAAGGGAATGGACATAGACAGCTTAAGGTGTGCGTTCCACTAATAAGCTTAAACTTTGAATGCTTGTGCTGCAATACACAGGCTTAAATACTTTATTTGTGAGTTACTCCTTCTCTTACGGAGAGGGGGGCTGGGTCATAAGTTGGGCATTGAATGCTTGAAGGGAGTTCGAACGCAATTTTTGTGGCCAGGATAGTCTTTAGAAGCTCTTTCCCCCATCAAATTACATACCCGTGCCAGTTAATTTAAAAATAAGTTTAATATTCCAGACCACAAGAAACACTGAAACATACCTACACATTACAAACAATTGTAATGTACCCGCTGGTTCTGCCTTTGATACTTGCTTTCTCTTTCGCAGCTCAGTCTGATAATCTTGATTCCTTGAGGGGAAAAATAAAACTCTTTGAAGCTGTTTGAAATCATTTCCTCTTCTTAATAGCTGAGACACTTACAGTTCCTACTTACAGACTTTATACTGGTTAAATGAGTGGATGTGTATCTGCTGCTTATGGTAAGTGTGAACAGCAGTACAGCCGCAGATGCTGATGCTGCATACAGATTGTGCAGACCGAGGGTTCAGCCTAAACGGATCCAAGCTTTGGCGTTTTGGATGTAGTCAGATATCAACGAGGCACCCCCAGCAATTCTTTAATCACATCTGCATACTCTCTGGCTTTTTGTAATCAATGTAGTAGAGCTGCCACGTCCTCCTCTGTCGTAGTGATCAAGCAGGCTGTGAGCAATGAAGCTGCTTTCTGAATGCAGTGTCTCACATTTTCGGCAGACAAGGATTTCACATTTTGGGCACATTTTTCCAGAATGTGGTTGCCTTAAAGAACATATTTCCTCCTGTGCTGGCTTCAGCTTTTTGGAACCTTTCCTGTGTAAGCATCTCTTCTTGTCTTCAAAACTCTGACTCCTTCCCTGAGGGCTGGAACAGTCAGAGGAAAGAAAGGTGACAAGTTTAACCTATGTATTTCCTAAATGCATGACATCAGCAGGAGCAGTTACTGTTGATTTATGAGTCCTTACTGAGGTTCTGTGACACTATGAGCAGGCGCAGTGTATGATCTCCTGCAGAAAACAGGAGTGCACAGAAAATGGAGAAATCTGGCTCTGGTGTTACGGCAGCCTGACAAGCCATTGGTTTTTTAAACACAGAACTATTACAAGGACTGGCCGTCATTATTTAAACAAAAATGTAAAATAAAGGGAAAAAATCAAGTTGGCCAGTTAGATAGGCTCTTCAGTTCTTCAGTATTCACTTTCTCTGTGAGTAATCATGACATACCCTCATGCATGAAAACAATTTTCATACAGACGTGCATCTAAATTAAAGGCTCCTGATAGAATAGACTTCATCAATACTATTGTAAGGGGTTTTTTTCTCCTTACATGCTGAAATAATTATGCTGGCTCACATAATTATTATAGAGCTCACAAACCAGTGCTGAACAGCAGAGATCTTCTGATTTAGCTACATCACTGTGAAAATTCTGTAGGCCCTGATGGCCTGGATCTTTAAAAACTCCGCCATGCAATATGTCTGCAAAAAACATCCAGTAGAATCTGAAGGCTCTTTCCGTCAATGTGATTTCCATGGGAGAAGGATGCTGCGTTGCTGCTTTTTTTTAGATAAAACTGGGAAAACCTGTAACTGTCACTTTCAAATTACTATCAAGGCCTGCACAGCATGGTTTTACTGCTTAAGGTGGGGTCTGCCTCTAGAATGCATACTTCAGTAAAATCATGGATAATAAAGGCAGTTCACAACTCTAATTCACTAACTTCTTGGATGTTCTTTGACACCTTCCAGTCCACTTCCCCATGAGTGTAACAAGAGGAGTTCCAGAGCAGAGCCCTTGGTCTCAACTGTTTGGCAGTTGGACTGATTGAAAGAAGAATCTGGCTCTCAGGACCATCTCTGGACTGTGTATTTTAATCTTATATCAAGCTTGTAACCAGTTGCTGTGACTGTCAAACTTAATGCAGTTAGCTGAGTAATTGCTGCGACTTGCATGTACTTCCTGCTAAGACGGTAATTTCATGATCATTAGCAAAGACAGACTCTTTTTAGGAGGTCTGCATAGAAAATAGCTTTGGTAATGGATGAGGAAAGTCACTTTGAGATTTTACCATGATGCATACACTACTTTTACCTCCTGTTGAGGAAAAGTAACATCAAACACAAGTACTCAAGAAGAGAATTTCAAATCCCTTGAGAATGATGGAACTATCTCAAACCTAACAGACCGCAGAGCAGTAAGCTCTAGTACGTTTTTGACTCCTTGCTCGCACTGGTGATAAAAGGAATCATTTTCCATTAGTTGTCTTTTTTTTTTTAAATCCCCCTTCCAAATGCAGCAAGCACAAAGGCACTATTGTAGGGAAGGTATGCAGTAGGACTTGGTAGCTGTAACTTTTGAACGCTGATTTTGGGTGCTGCTGCATTGCCGCTGTTTGTGGCACCCTGCAGCTAGAGATACTTAATTGGTGCAACAAAAACTGCTCTTTCTGGAAGCAGGGCAGCACAGGATGTGTGTGGACAAACAGGGATGCCACCCTTCCAAAATTTTCTTGACTGGGTGGGGAGAGGAGTCATAAGAAACTATTAAAAGAAGAACATGCGGATACATGAAGCTTGGAGACCTTAAATTCACACATATGTCTGCGATTGGCTCGCTGCTGTTCAGATGTAGTTGTGTAATTAGCCTATAACAATTTCCTTGTTCGTGAAACTGTTAATACAGCAGAACATACAAAGGTACTTCTGGCTCTCTGAGGTGTACTGGAAATGTTTATAAATAAATTTCCCATTTAAATAAGTTTACAAAATAGAATCTCGGATGTACTTACGGTTTATTCCGAGGAGACCCAGAGAAGAGGCTCAGTCCAGAAAATCTTTTCTTAAACAATCGCTCCCGCTTTTTTCGGTTGTGTTTCCCATCTCCTGTGCTTTCTTCTGTAAGTTCCTTCTTTCCTTTCTGCCAGCTCATTTTATCTGTTGTAACAGTGGCACCTGCTTAGATGAAAGCAGAATTCTGAATAGCTTTTTGAAATAGCCTCTCCCTTACTGTGTTGCACCTGGCAAATTCCCGCTCTGCTTCTCTACAAACCTGTAAGGCTCCTGGCTATGCGGAAGGCTTAGCAGAGATCAGCAAGCAGATGCTTTCCATCAGATGGAACAAGTGTGTGCTTCGAAAAATCCTGCAGCCTCGAGGCAAGCCTAGATATTCTTCAACCGCTGTTCCACAAGACTATGGAAAGGAGGCTTGGGCATTGAATATAATAAATACCTCCTGTTCCATGCACTCTTTCATGATTAGGCTCATTGGTGAAAAGCAAGAAGGGAGGAGGAGGCTCATTTGATAAAGGAGCCAGAAGCCAACAAAACAGTTTTGCACAGAGAACAGAAGCAGACAAACAAATGTTGGGAGATGGAACAAACGCTGCAATGCAAAAACCAGAACCCTGGAAAGATGAAGAACCAACTGGGGATTTTAGTTAAGGCTTGGAAATTGTTTCCTCTTTCTTCTGATGAAGCAGTTGATTAGGCTGCATTTCCGCATTGCATTGCTTTGTCTCCAAGAATTATCCCTTTAGCCTCACTGATCAAATTAGTCTCTCTGCTCTACATTTGATACTTAGTAATTGCATTAACTTTTGGTTGCTGGGCTTGGAGGGTACTGTCCACCCCCTCCTAATGACTGCAAGTGCTCGCCTGTTTCTACCTGTTGTTTAAAATATTTTCCACGAATCTTCCGTGGATCTTCCTCTAAAACAAGGCGCACAAACTTTGTAGGCTCAAAACCAAAACCAACCATTCTGACCTACATACTTTTCTGATTTTATCCTTTATCCCTTTCATTCCTTGCTCCCAGCCACCCACTGAAACCAGATTTTTAAATACAATGCTCCATAACTACTTTTCACAGAAGGATAAAGGCAGAAAATAGGGTCTCAGTGTCTGTGCTTTACAAGATCAGACCCTAAAACTGTTTTTCATTTTACTTATTATTTACCAAGAATATATGTTGACCTATTTATAAGAAAAACAAGAATTCCCAGAATGAGCAAGAAGCAATGCATCTTGCTGTAGTGCTTGGTAACAAGACCTCCAGCTTTCAGCAAAACTTAGGGGAGTTGAACTGTTTCTTTTTCAGAAATGGCAGAAAATATTTTCATGAAATAAACTAAAATCGGTTCATTGATCTGTATGAGGAAACTGGCAGTAACTGATGAGTGAATAAAAGCTGTGAATGAAAGAAAGCTATCCCCTTCATAATTAAAAGAATTCAGTTTTTAATTTGTATCAAAATAATCTGCAAGTTCAAGACCTTTGTTAGGCATACAGCGGTGCTGAGGTGAAGCCTTGCAGAACAGTGCAATCTTTGGCAAATAAAAAGCAGCATCTGGGAAGGCAGGGATCTGTCTTACCTCTAAGAAGTGAGCTTCAAAGGCTTTTTGCTGCAGGACCTTTCAGTACTGATTCCTCTTGTCTGAAAGATCAAGAGAAGAAAATGTAACGTTGAAAGTACAGGTGTAGGTGTATGGAAATTGGTGACAAAGAATAGAAGATACACAGAAGGGATCTTTTCTAGAGCCGTTTAGTCAATAATAAAACATACAAAATAATTTTAATTCCACTCCTTTAAACATGCAATTATTTGACTGTCTACCCAATGCAATTCTAATGACATAGGTGAAATTCCTTCTGTGCTTTGTTTAAATGTGTTGCTGTATCAGAAGATTTGAATAGCCAGAATTTTAATGTCTTGCTTTTCTTCCTGGCTTAAATCTTGTGAAACTTGACTACTGTTGCCTTCAATATGCTGATTAATTGCCACAACTTTCATGTTTAACAACCGCAATAGCAGGTTTGGGCTTTGTTAGCTGAAGCAATAAGTAATAATGTAATAATTCTTTAACCAGTAGCTCAGTGGCTCTTTACAACAGGAATCCTGCTTAAAGGTCTGGGAGGCAGTAAGTTTCCTTTAAACAACAGAGGATCCCGACAGTGTACAACGCTTCAGGAGCCTCTGTGTAACCTCTGTACGCTGTGTCTGAAAAGCAAGGTCTGGTACCTGCTAGACTACAGATGTCAAAACTCATTCCTGGACTACTTGAGCAGCAGATTGGTGTCTCTATAACTACTGTCATATTTACATGATTTCAGGACTAGCTATGAATTACGGTAGGGGTAAAGAAAAGCAAATTACAAACGATAGTGACAATTTTCCCTACCCAGGTCTGGCAGGAAGTAGGAACATTTTCCAGGAATGGAGCATCTCCCCAGCCACCCCTCCAGTCGCAGCAGCACACAGCAGGCTGCAGCCAGATAGATCCTGAGATAAAGAACAGAACAAGAGGTAAACGTTGTGGCAGGGACTGTAAGGCAAACATGCAGGGCAAAGGGTGCCAAACAGGAAGGGAGGTCAGGAGAGGGGAAATGATACGACAGCACCTTGGGAAAGATTTCTGTGTCCCCAGGATGCAGCTTTTCTGATCCAGTTCTGTGTGAAGTAAAATTTGTTTGAATTCTGACCGTGTTCTTTCAGCCACCACAGGGTGTCTCTGCATCTCCTCGTACACTGAAGGCTTTGGCAGCCTCCAGCACCAGGCTGTGGTCTCTTTCAAGGATATATAGGGCTAAAGGGAAACAATCCCCATCTTAGCTGCAGATTGTCGTCAGGATCACAAGCCTGCTTGGGCTGGATGGTTGATGCCTTTGCTAGTGGGAATTTCTTCACTTGAAAATAAGTACAGTGATGTACCTCATTTGGTTTTAAGGGCTCTCCGCTACAGGACTGAAACGAGCTGTGGTGCGGTGTGATGCGGCACACTGACCTAGATCAAGCTCACTCTGCTGGTGCAGGGTTAGCACGGTTTGAGGCACTCTCCCTGTACTGACACACTTTCTGCTAAGACAGACAATCTTTCTGTGCCATTTTACCTTCGTGCTCATGTGTTCTGGATAATTTGACAGAAATAAAGTTGTGTGCTTGTACCGGATGTGGATCAAGTTAATTCTAACATCATTAAGGACAGAACAATAGAAAAAAGAAAAACACTTGAAATACACTAGCTCAACTACTATCAGTTCACAAAACAGAGGCTGATTAAATTTTGCTTACCTAATTGTGTATCTCTTCCCAAGACCCCATTCTCTCTTCCTGGCAGTAAGTAAATACAATCTGAGAATGAGGTCATCATTAGCACAGTTATGGAGGTGATGATTGTCCATCAATGAACATCATAAATGCAGGAGCATAACATCTTTGTGTCCTAGAAGATGGGAGTGTTGCTCTTTAGACTTTAGTTTACTTCTCCAACCGTTTCTGATATGTTACTCAAATAGTGTTTGTCTTGGAAGTGATCTTACTTGGTAATCTCCGCCCTGACCACAACCCAGTTTCTGCAACCTTCTTCATGTGAAACTACTTGTGGAAGAAGGAATAGTCCAAATGAGGGTTTTCTTCGTGTTTAAGAAGAGTAAAAATAGAAAGAAAATGAATTCAAGGGCTGGAGTGAAACTAGTGACCTGGACTTTGACTTCGGAAATCGCTGAGCATCCCAGTATCTGGGCTGTGTACTGCTGCTCTGGGTGTTCTTGTGTTCCCCGGCTATTTTCCTTCTTCCCGTGAACACCTTCAACTTTTTGATAGAGAGCTTAGGAACTGAGACTGATGCTTTGCCCTCCACCTCAGCCTTTGCCTGTTGCTTAGAGGAACGGGTCATCTTGTCCTTGGCTTCAAACACGCAGAGAACACAGATTTAATCTGATGATGCTGTTGTACTTTATCCCCAGCAGGCACCCCGAGATCTGGGGTCTAGATACGTACAAAAGCTCCTCAGTACTCCCTAGGTAAGCCCTTACCTTACTTGGGTATATGCCCGTTTCTAAAGGCTCGCAGTAGCTCTCATTGACATTCATGGAAAGGTTGTGAAGTCTGGCGGTGGCGTCTGGTGTGGTGCTTCAGCTAGTAAAGTGGAACAAGCCACCAGTGGGGGCAGCAAGGTGAAGTTCCCACTTCTTTTAAAAGCTGTTATCTTTCGTCCTCTTTGGTCTTTAGGTTGGGTATGGCCTCGGTTCAAGTGCACAGCACGTTGTGCTTCAAAAGGAAGTTTGGTTGCGCGAGGGAGCTAAAGAAATGGTGATTTTAATGAAGGAGATTCAAAGTGGAGAGTGGCTGCCCCGACCTAGGTTGAGTGGGAGGCAAAGGCGGCAAGAAGTCCAAGCCAGAAGCACGTGGGCTTGGCTGCTGATATATTTCATTTCGGAGATCACAGTTAGAAAATAATGGTCGATCCAGTAGCTCAACTGATTTTTGCTGCATGCTATGGGTAGCAATTGCAACCCTGACAGCTGCTTTTTGTTCACAAGTACTCGCTTATGACAGCACAGACCGAACTGCAATTCCTCTCTGCTGTTTTGTTTTGTTTCTAGAAAGGGGAGGAAGGAAGAAGGTGACGCAGACAAAGGCAATCTCCCCACACCTGCCGTCGGAGCGAGCCCAGCCCTGGAGCCGCACCCCAGGCTCCTGCTGCTCCCCGCGGGGAGGCGGTGCGGGCGGAGCGGCGGCCGCGTTTCCATGAGTCACTCCAGGACTTTCTGCTGCCTGCCGTGAGGTGGGGAGGGGGTATCTCCGTGCCGACGTCCTACTCCGTGATGTGAGGCACAGGCATGCTCAGTAGCTGGTGCCTACCCCTCCTCTCTCGGCAACGGTGCCTACAGCACTGAGAAACCGCTGGCAGCCGGAGCGGGGCCGGAAAGCCATCTTTGCGGGAGCGGAGGCAGCGGCGGTCGGGAGCCATGTGAGTGCCCGCGGCCGCCAGCAGCGAGCAGAGCCGGGGCGCTCCCGCGGCCGCCGGTGGGCTCGGTGCCTGCGGGGCGGGCGGGGTCCGGGGCCGGGGCGAGACGGTGTCTGGAGCCGCTGCAGCCCTTGTGGGTGGCACCCGCGCGGCTGCCGGCTCTGGGGCGCGCGGCTGGGCGGACGCGAGCCGGGCGGCGGAGCCCCGGCGGGTACGGAGCGCGACCCGCGGCGCCGGCTGGGGCTGTCAGCGCTATGCGCGCAGCCGGCCGGCAGCAGAGAGCTAACTGGGGTGGATACTCGAAATGCTGGGCCGGGATCCTCAACAGGTGTAGGGCTGTTGAACAGTCTGAGTCACTCAGCGGCGCTGAGCCACGGCTGCCCGGTTCTGTTTATTTTCGCCCTTTGATGAAACGCTCTCTCAAACAGTCGCTGGCTGATCCGCTCAGCTGCGCCGCACCCACGACCAGGGGCTCCTGTCAGCAGGGCTTGGTTATAATCTGTTGCTTCTTGTTTGTATCCCTTTAAATCTCTTCCAAATCTTTCAGTTCAGCATTAACAAAAGCATTGCTCTCTGCTAAACAGAGATGAAACCCCCAAAGTCAATTCTTAAGTCAGAACGGTGCTTAGTTAAGTAGAAATCGATCTGAACTGTGTTCATTCACAAAAAAAAGGCTGGTGCCTAAATGCACGATTTTACTATCATCTCAATTCATTGCTCGTTCGCAGCCACTCCTAAGGGACAGCTGGAGAAGATGTCTAAAGCTGTCTCAGGGAGTGCTATGCAGCACAAAGGAGAGTGTGTATGGGAGCCGGGAAGCTGTGGACTTGGGTGGTGGTGGGAGAACTTGGGCTCAGCTGATTTATAGAAGAGCAGAAGTGGAAACAGCCTTGAGTCTACAAGTACGCATTTTGGAACGTTGGCTTTTTTCTTAACGCTGTCTTTGACAATGAGCCTTTATCCACGTTGCCTAAGATGTTTTCAAGGCAGGGTGCTGTTTGGAGGACAGGAAACAGCTATCTAAAGAAAATCCTTTATGTAAACACTGAACTTGATCTGGCAAAAAGCAGGTTCATTGTAAGCTTCTGTTGCCTAGTTGTGTTTATATCGAGAGGCAGATGATGACGTCAAATACTTTTGTTTGTATGTGAGCTGTTCTTCAATGATTAATACAAGTGTTTGCTGTTGTGGTGTTACACAACTGAAACTGTTCCAACATGAAGCAGTAGCTTGGATAACGTCTTAACCTATGCATATTTCAGTCTTGGTGTATTTATTGTGGTGCTCCTGAGTATTTGTAAATAAAAGCAGAAAAAGTGTGGTGATGCTAGTAGAACCTGGTTGTCCTTCTGTGGGGGACTTGCATCAGACTTCTGACAGGAATTAGATGGAAAAGAGAAAGCAGTTTTTGTCTGTTTTGACAGTATAGCCTTTCAATTCGATAACTGAATCACATCCAAAACAGTAGCAGCAGCTACTGTTGTAGTTCACAGCACTATAAAAGCTAACTGCTAGTGGCAATTAGTAGAGGTTATCTCTGCTGTTGCTCCTGCAGAATGTTGCAAACATGGGCACGTTTCCCGCATGTGTATATGGACATGCACTTGAGATGGGATGCTGTGTCTTCAGCTGGTGTGAAGTAGCATCCTTAGTTTTTCACAGTGAGGGCGGTGAGGCACTGGCGCAGGTTGCCTGGGAGGTGGGTGCTCTGTTCCTGGAGACATTTAAAGTCAGGCTGGACCAGGCTCTGAGCGTTCTGATCTAGCTGTAGGTATCCCTGCTCATTGCAGGCGAGTTGGACTAGATGGCCTTTAAGGGTCCCTTCCAACTCAAACGATTCTATGATTCAATACAGAACTCTTCCACTGGGTTGTAGGTGTACAGCTGTACTCCCAGAGTACTTTCCCAGTTTTCAGGGACCTGAGCCTCAGTGAGTTTCTGAACCAGAGGGAGCTTCTTTGTATTTCATGATTCCCAGTGGATTTTGCTGTTATTCTTTCATGAAGGTGTCCAGTAGCAAGGAGCTCCACAGCTGAGCTGTGCAGGCTGTGAAAACTGCTTCCTGTTGGTTTTGAGCTAGCAGGTATCAGCTTCACCCTGATCTCCTGCTCTGACGTAGGAAAGCAGTGAACAACGTTCACCACTTTCTCTGTGGTTTGTGACTGTGCACTCCAGCAGACCTGCACTGCTTTACATCAGGTGAGAATCTGTCCCTGTGGTCTCTGTAGCAGAATCCAGGGCAGGTGATACATATTCAGCTAACAGGCATTTTTCTCTTTGGTGAAGGCAGAGGAGGGGAAGTTGCGGCATAGAAAGGTTGAATGAAAGAAGAGGGATATAAAAGGGATCTACAGTGAGAATGAAGAAGAATTGGACCTTGCCCAGTGCAGCTGGGGGGGTTGTTCCAGATGTAAGGGAGAAGACAAAAATCTGCTTTGAAGAGATAGGAGGAGCAGTCAAGGGAGAAAAGTAGTCACAAATGGTGCTCAGATCTGAGGTGCTTACAGGCATTGTTTAGCTCTGGAAAATAAACTAACAGCAGCAGGTGAGGTACATGGTTTTGTTTCTTTTACAGTGGTCACATCTCAGTAGGTAATTACATCTAATAGAAGCTTATGGAATCGTGTCATCTACTGTTTACAGATAGGTCAGTGACCAGACAGCACGGTGCCTTTGATTGCATTAATCCAACATAAATGTGCTCTATTTCAGGGTACTACTTTTGTGAGACAAGCTGCAAAACAAAGCACCTGGCTCTCCCCAGGGCAGAATTGCATCACTAGATTCCATTCCTAGGGCAGCAGTTAGGGCTTTCTATAATAAATAAATGAATAAAATTATGCCTCCTTGGAAGCTGCAAGGAGAATGTCCTAGAGGAGGCAGCTGGGATTAAAATGCTTCTACCAATTGTAACAAATATGTTCAGGTAGAATTTCTGTTCAGTTTTTCTGAAAGGAGTGGCATGACCATCTCCTGCTGTTAGGAGAGTTGTACTTAGCCCTCCTCCTGTGGACATAATTTTATGGAACTCAGCAAAATCTCTCTACCATGCCACTCCTTCGTACTGAGCAGCAGAGCCAAACCAATTTAGTGCAGCTCTCTTTGCGATCCCAATCCATTGCATGGGCAGTTCAGTGGGTTGCAGAAGTGTGAAGTATGAGTATGCCCAGTGTTTGCCCTGGGAAATTATAGACATGATGAATTTTTTAAGTGCTGCAGCTTTTCTGTGCTGGTAAGTGTCTGTGTTCCCCTAGAAATTCTTTCCAAAAGAGCTCTGGAAATCCATGGTGGCAGGAAGATTTTGCTCCCCTGGTACTCCCGGGCTTTTGCATCTTATGTTCAGGTGCCTCAGAATCAGAGAAGCTACATTGTTTTGGTATTTTCACATACATATTTCTCTGTACGGTGAGTCAAAGGGACTAATGGTTTGAGGATCCTGTAGTACTGATTCATGCAGGGTTCTTCATGTGCAGCAGTAGAAATAAATGCTTCCAACTCATGTTAGACACTGTTCCTGTTGCATGCACTTGCACTTTGAAATAAGGGTGTCCCAAACAGGTCACAAATCTTTTGGATATTTGGATGATGAGTGATTGAAGGTGTAGAAATCAAATGGAATGTTGCCTTGAGGGCCTCTGTGAAGAAATAAATACCAGAATGGAGACAACTGAAAATTATCTGTGGCAAGTGCAGGCAAAGTGAATATGTTTCACAACAAACATTCTTGAAAATAGGCTAAATAGGCTAATATGAGGTAGGTGAAACTCAAACATATTTAATTCAGTGATCCCTTTCCTTGGGGAGTGTTTGAGTTGACCTGCAGGTGGTTTGTATAGATTGTTCCAGCAGCAGAATAATTTATAGGATACTTAAAGTGGTCATATTAAAATCTGAACTGGTCTGCCAAAGGAGCATTTCTCCTTTTTAAATGCTATTTACTCAATTGAGATCTTGCTGAAAAATGGATACTTAGGCTGCAGAGCACCAGGCAAATCCATGTTTGTGTACTCAGGTATGTACTGCTCCCAGGGGGAACCGGCATAGTTCAAGAAAAGAGCTGGGTATTAAGTGTCCTTTCCTTTCACTGCCCTTCAGCCAGGATGCATGGTAGATTCTCACTGACAGCTTTAGCAAAATGTTTATGGTGCCCTGGAAGGGGCAGTACGGACTGTCCCAAATAAGTACAAATGACTGAACAGCTCATCTTAGGCAATTACGACTTACACAGAGAATATCCTCTCACCTGCGTCATTCAGTGCTGTCTACTGTCATTACTCGCAGCCATTACCAGGAATTAACTATGATGGCGTTTTCTAATGATGCAATTGCTTTTTCTATGTCTGGACTTGGCCCCTCTAAACTCATTTCCTTTATCCACTGAGCAATCATCAAATGATTGCAAGGTGGGTTTTTTATTGTTGAGTTATGGAAAACCTTATGTTCTCTTGAAAAGTAGCAACTCACTGAAATAGATCCGTCTATACTTTTGCAAGTGTTTTGTCTATTGGAGTTATATTGTAGGTGAAATAATAAGAATGGAAGTTCCTGACCAAATGATCTAAAATACCTAATCAACCTCATCCGTGATCTCTTCAGATGCAAAATTTAATGAGAAGTATACAGGAAAAAAAAAAAAAAGCAAGTCTTCTATTTCAGAGTAAATGAGAAAGAGATTTCTGCAGTGGCAACTCACGTCTGCTGGACTCAGTATCACAGGGTCACCTGAGAGGGTGGCTTTTCAGAAAATCATAACGATGTCATTTCAATTTCAGTGTTTTTTGGTGGTTCGTTTTTCGGTGGTATCTAAATGTAAATCAGTCATGGTGTTGAAATCAAGCGTTGTCACCACATGTATTTGTACTTCGGAGCCAGAGTTTGCTTGTGTTTTGGAAGCACCAAGTAGCTGACCGTTTGTTTTTGTGAGGATTCAGTGCTGCAAACTTCTCTAGCTTTTATTATTATGAAATATGGCAAACGGCACGTGGAATTGAGACAGCTTTTGCACGGAGTCAGAGAAATAGAATTGATGGGCAGTGGGAATACACCAGAGGCTGTGATGTGTCCTTATTCTGGAGTTAAGTAGGAGAGGAAGTATCCACAGCTCCTTACGTGATCAATGAAAGAATTGGAGAGAGTATTTCCTGGCAGCACACAGTGATGGGTGTTGTACTGAACTGTTAGTGCACAACACCGGATATGCTGATTCTCTTGTAAGACGTTCCTAACAGATCATGGTGGATATTGATATGATTAAACTTTAAAATTTTAATTGGAGGATGAAATTGAAAATTTGAACAGCATTAAAAATGCAGTCATTGCAGGGAAAAGGTTTTTCTTATTTCACATATCTGCATGTGGGGAAATATTTAAATTATGAAAAAGGCTTCGTTGCGTTCTTTGAAATGAAGTCACAAGTTTTGTTTTTTAGATAACCCTTTAAAGCACTGTTACGTGTATGTTTGGGAATGTTGTTTGGAGAAATGTTTTTGGAGGTATTAAAAAATCTGACCAGAAGATTTCCTGAGCAACCCAGTCTTGTGGGCCCTTTGTTTAGCAGGAGGTTGGACAGGATGACCTCCCCTTCCAACCTCAGCCCTTCTGTGATTCTGTTTGAAAAGATCACTCACAAATGAATATTTTGAAGCTAATTAAAAAAACATTTAACTGTTGCCCAAGCATTCAGGTTTTCAACATTTTCATCCAGGACAGATGGAAATTTCAGTTTGAGGGGTAGAAGATGGATTTTGTTGCGTTTCACTAAATTTTAAATTTCTGTGGAATGGGTAAGTTGTCCCAGCAATAATACAGAAACAAGGCTGTACCTAAATGGGACAGCACAGTAAAGTACAAAGGAATCAGACCAAAGGTTACACATTACAACTCAGTAGGTCTTTCATCTCTTTTACTGTTACCCTTACGTATGATGCTCAGGAAGAGAGGAAGTGATGGAGATTTTTTTTTAATAAATAATAATAAAAAAAAGAAAGCAGATCACTGGAATGCATTATTAAATTTGGCTGGAGTGCAAGCACTCATATTCCTCCCACAGAGTACGAAATCCAGATTCCCTGCAAGCAAGCTTCCTCATTCTTCATATTCAATGCAATCTTCTCTAACTTGGTATCTGTCTCTATCTCTCTAAACCACCTCTTGCAAAAGCTTGGTAGAATTTGGTAGATGGGGAAAACCTCTCATTCTGTTCCTTCCTAAGCACTGTCTCAGTAGACTGCATGTTTAGTAAAACCGTATGTGCTCATATCCAGGTAGGGGATCTAAATCCATAACAGAGGAAAAGCAAATGTCACATGCAGCAGGCTGGTATTAGGTAAGGTTACCAAGACGGGAGTTTTGACCCACAAGGTATGGCTTTTGCAGCTCAGGTTATAACAATCCCATCCTTTACTTTTTCACTCACTAGTTTGTTTAGCACTGCGTTGGCTGTTAAGCTAGTACAAACACTGTGCGTGGTGGTAGTCTTGCTTCAGGGAATGGCTGTGGAGATGGATACTTTGCCTATCATAGAATCAGAGAATCCCCAGTTGGAAGGGACCCACAAGGATCGTCAAGGTCAATCTCTGGCTCCACTCAGGACCACTCAAAATCCAAACCCTATGTCTGAGAGTGGTGGCCAAATGCTCCTTGACCTCCAGTGGCTCGGGGCCATGACCACTGCCCTGGGGAGCCTGTGCCGTGCCCAAGAGCTCTATCAGCAAAGAACCGCTTCCTAACACCAACTCAGCTGTCTCCTGATGCAGCCATTCCCTCGGGTCCTGTCACTGGAAAGTCACACAGGAGCTTCATGGGCATGTTTAGCAGATAGTGTTCCTTATATCCACGCTGGTAGTTCTTTTTGGACTGTCAAAAGCAGGACAGATCTTTAGCCTGTTATCTTCCCTGTCTCCTCAAACCTCCTCCTTCAGTCTAGAATTCATGTATTTCTGAAGAAGAGATAAGGAGTGGGTCTTCCCAGTGAGCCTTGTGTATTGAAGTTCTTGCTGGAATTCATCTCTGAACCATCAGAGAGCAGTACGCCCAAAGTACCGAGCTCTGCTGTGTAAGAGGGAATCTGAGAAGGAAAGGACTTAGGAATTGGCTCCATGAGCTTCTCAACGTCTCCTCCACACGCAGGATACCAGCTTTGAGGAGGGAAGATTTCTGTAGTGGGCTAGTTGCCATTTTAGACCTGAGTCAGGCAATGTGCCGACTTTCCATATACATTTAGGTCCTGGTAAAGTTTTCCTAGAAATGATGAAAGTCATTAATCATCCTTGAGCTCACTTGCTGTCTTCTTTGGGAGGTTAATGGTTAGAAATTACATTTGTTCATTTGAATTCACATATAAAAATAGCTCCTCTTTAGCGTGCTACTGAATCTGGCCCTACTCAGGGCCTTAATTATGTTGAGCTGCAGTAAGGCAAAGAGCACTGCTGCTTGAAAACACAAACTTATCTGCTGTCATCCTCCAGCTGTTGGCACAGATTATTGCATGGAAAGGTTCCTATAACACGTAAGGGTGTTTTGTGCATAATTTTTGGAGTTTAGAAAGGAGTTCTAACACTAGACATTTCTTACTGCTCTGATCCTCAACAGTGCTTATAAAGGAAGAAAAACCTTTCTCTCTTTTAGGTTGGTTTGTGGAAAAGCTTTTTGAATTCTGGTTACATTTACTGATAGCTGCTGAATGTTCCCCTTTCTCTTTTCGTGTGTCTCCAATAGCATCCATTTCCAGTGTGTGCACAGAGGATAGCTGCACCTGACAGCTGTCACCCGTGGTGAGAACTCAGATAGGAGAAGGGGGAGGGAAGCAAAGAAACAAAGAGCTTTAATCAATAACAGCAAAAGGAAGGTTGTGACCCAATCCTGGAAAGGTGTAGAGTGCTTTGTGCTATCACTGAGCAGCTAAAATGTTTGGCACTTTGTGTACCTGAGACATCCTCATTGGGATCAAATCTTTCAAAACTGTTGACACAAGATATTTAGGCTTGTCTGTTTGTAAAACTGCAAAGATTCCTAAATAGGCATCGGATTGAGCATCAGTAAGCAAAACTCTGGCGAGATGACTTTGCATCCCTTATAAAGGGTGGGAGTGGTGGATGCTGCAGGCTTGATTTCCTAGGATAGTTTTTAGCCAAGTACTGATATTTGCAGATGACAGAATTGTGTATAAATATGGCTGTTTTTGTTTTCCATCACAGATGTGCCAAATGGCAGAAGAATCCTTCCAGAAGGCTTTGAGTTTCTAGTTGTTTCCCACACTTCTAAAGCAGCCTGAGATTCAGTGATTGCTCGTAGACTATCAGCTTATGTGAGAGTTTTAAGGCAGAATTCTCTGAGCTGGTGTCAGTATTGTAGTTGGGAGCCTTTCTGCTGATTGGGATCTAGGGAGAGCTCAGCCTGAGAGTGGGTACTGCCAGGATGAATCAGCAGTTATCTTCCTGGAAGTTACTGACAGTCTGTACATCCCATGTGTTTAGCAGAAATCCCACCAGGCTATAAATGTCTGCTTCTGAAACGTTTGACTTCTTTCCAGCAAGGAGTGGTACAGTCATTCCCTGACAGCTGCGATACCTTCTCCCACACATCCATAAAGATCACACAGTGATGTTTTTTCAGCAACTTTGTTTACTAGATGATATACATACAGAAATATTTCAAGTCACTTAACATTTTCTTTGCACTGAGCAAATTCTCCTAGGGAGACTAGGAGAAGGGAAAGGCAGAATGTATCACGTCATGGCATCTTGACACTACACTGCACGTTTTGCGTGTCATTTCCCAATTGCGTAGTGTACATTAAGCAGTATGATCTATTTTATTTCATCTTTAAATAACGCATATGTGCCTAGAGCAGCAAAGCTAAAGCTGAGACCCCTGCAGTAGCCAATTTGTTGCCCTTGTTCTGACCTTGTTCTGACAGTTTTATCTAGTTAACTCTAAGGAGAGTGAGTGGATTTGATTTTAAGTTCTGTGCAGAGACTGAAATGTTTTAGCAGTAGAATGAGCTCCTAACTGTAACCATAACTGACAGGTGCTTTCTTGTTCAACTCCCACCTGGCAAAGTCAGTTATGAAGTATGCAAGCTGGTACTGTTTTCACTGCTGATTCCCAGAAAGCTGGTTGCTGAGGATCTTCTTTGACATAGTTTTAGAAATAAAGCCTCTTCTCGATCCCGAGCCCATTCTCCCCACTGTTCTTATCTCACAAGGAGTCTGGGTAGTGACATATGTTGTGAAGAACAAAGGGACTTTGACTTAAAATAAAACAACAATTTCAGAATCTGACATGAAGGGAAGGAAATGCATTGGTTTAATGAGTCAGATAAGGAGCATGGGTGAATCAAGAGGTGGCCTGTACCTTGGGAAAGGAAATACTGTTCTCAGGGAGAAGAGCAGAGCTTCGCACCCATAAATATTGTGAGTGTACAGGAGGTATCAAGATTTTGGAGTGACTTGCAGTAGTCTTGGAGAAATTGGTAGTTCTTGTAACAAGAACTCCAGAAGCTATAAACTTGATGGCACTGAATGGTTGCTAGTACTAAAGCCCTTTAGAAGATGAAGTGCTAACCAGCAGAGGAAAAAGGAGTCCCAGAGATCAGATAGGAAGTTAAATCTGAAATCCTTGGAGGATTCACAGGATCTAGATCATGTAGTTAAATTGTTCTGCACAAAATAGCTTCACTCTGAGATGCTGCAGCAGCACAACATAACTTGCTGGAAAGCATTAAAAAATGTAGAAAAAATGTAGTTCAGGAGGTTGCTCCCCATGAGTTAAGCATTATGTACTCTGCTGAGTGAACCTGAAAAGTCTCCAAATACTGTAAAAACATTTAACAAGTTAACTAGTGACTAGCCAGATGTTAATTTAAAACTGCCTTTCATTTGTTATATTAAGTGTGGTGATACTGCTTGTGTCTGATTTTGTTCTATCACTGCTTATTTATAGGAGTGAATCTGGTTGACAGTAAAGGAAGCTGTTTCCCATCCAGCCAGATTGGAGTAGTCGTGCTTTGGTGCCTGGATATATGCGACCACTTGCAGAACGTTGAGTTGAAAAGATTTTCTGAAACTTTCATTTCTGTAACTTCTGCTTTGAAACTGTTTGTGGTGGTTGTAAATAACAAAGGAGAATGTTTGATAAATATTTCTTCATATCTTTAAAAAATTGACATCTGGGACCTACGGTGAAAAAAGGTGCGATAAATGAGGAATGCCTCTCATTTGAAGGGTGGTAGAGAAGTATTGTGAATACTAGGCAGGGATAGCAACTCAGTAAGCATATGGGGAAGAGGAGACAAATATAGGTGTTTACACTTGCAGCTTGCTGCACCAAACAAACATTCTGTCTCTTGACAGCACCAGTCACGTAACAGTCCGTGGCAGCCAGGTGTCTTAGGCAGTGACTCATACACTGAATACAGTTCTCTGTTGTTTCACTGTGGTTCCTTCTTAACCTGCAGATGGTCTAACTTGAAATCTGCCTTCCCTGAATCTTCTCTTTGGTGAATGTGAGTTGTCTGTTGATGTTTGAGACTTCTCCCTTCCTGAGACTGCTTGATTACAGTATTTAGATTCATCAACCTCCGAGCATCAGCTACAGCTCCAAGGGATGGAGGGCTCCTAGCCTAACTTCCCCTGGATGTGGCCTTCCTCTGAGTCTGTGCTGTGATAGTAGTAGTGTGGTTCTGGGCTCTAACAGCAGACATATATCTAACAGGCAGCCAGTGGTGGTAGGAAACAGGACTGCTGTAATTCCCCGGTGCCGTCAAATAAACGAAGGGAATCCCTCTGCTCTGAGCTACAATTTCCTCTAATTTGGTCCAAGTAGATTAGTTTGCATTTATTGATCTGGGCTTTCTTATTGAGAGAATAAACTAGGCAAAGTTGGCTTCATTCTTTCATGTGGGACAAAGCTGATTGCAAACTGAGGTCAGAAGAAAAATCACTTAGAGTATTTGAAGAATTAAGGTGAGGGCCTTGACTCTTTTTTTTAAGCCAAGTAGAACTTCTGAATTCCAGAAAGACCTTTATATTTTCTGCTCTGCCAACCTCTAATTTATAAATTCTTGTCTTGGGAGCAGTTCAGAAAAAAATGAGAATCATTAAGGTGGAGGATACTACTTTAATTTCCTACCTCAAACAGCAGCATTGTGGATGCCTCAGTGCCTGCAGAAATACAAGGCATGCGATTGCTGAAAAGATCAGCAGCCCAGTACTGTCACTTAAGGAAGACTTGAAGTTTCAGATTTTCTCTTTCCCAAACTCTTTTCATCAAGTAGTAGAACTGACTCTAGGCATTATTGTTATGTACATGCAGAGGTAGAGAGATGGTCATGCCAAGCCATTCTTTCCCAGTTCCTAGTTAAAGGGCTTTTTGGACAAAAGTGGACTAGCTTTGTTTGTAGTAGATGTGTACACTGAGAGTATAGTGAAGAGAAATAGGATCTTTGTCCTGCTAAAAATGAAGGAACATTATACATTTCCCCATGTTATATTCATACAGGAAGAATTACTGAGGCAGGACCATCGCTTCTGTTGCTAACCCATGTCTGTCAATGAGCAGGGCTGAACTGGGGTCACGTGCCTCTGAGATGGAGTAGATTGTTTCTGCTTTATTTTTACTGTGAATACAGATAGACTGAGTGAAGAAAATGTAAGGATAGACTGGAAAGTAGAATGTGAACAAGCACAACTCATTGCTACACTAGGCATCGCACTGTCTCACTGTATTACACACAGAAGGAAATCAGTGCTGTCTGTCCTCCTGTCTTCAAAATGGGGGGAAGAAAAAGTGAAGAGATTGTAGTTGGCTCTACATTCCTTTAAAAGAAAGACTCAAGGATTATATTTAGTTAACATAGTAATTTGGGGGCATTTAGAACTGAGAATTCCTTATTGTTATTGCCAAAATCAGGTTCTTCTGGGAAAGTAAAGCCTTGCAGAGAAAATAATGTTTTGTATTTCCATGTACCACATAGATTTTATACAGAACTGCTCTTCAGATGAACACATAGGATGTTTAACTCAAAGATTAGAAACAAATACGTTGGCCTTGCAAGAATTAAGAGAGAAGATCTTAATACTCTGAGAGAAGTGTGAGATTTCTAGGTGAGAAGATATTCAGAACTGGAGCAAAACACTTCTGCCTAGGAGCATGAAGTTCTTTTTCAGATTGCTCATGTTTTTTAGTGGCAGCTGTTTTGTGCAAATGAGTGTAGTGGAGACCCAATTTAGATGTTTCTATGATGCTATGCAAGAGCTATCCTCTGCATACGGATGTTATGATGCAAAGCATGCTTTTCTTGACAGCTCAGTGTTTTGTTCTGTTTGGAAATAAAATCCTGAGAGGCTGGTGTTTTTGCATGTGTGTGAACTAATGGGCTGTTTTGTGATAGGCAATTTGTTTTATTTGTTTGTTTTTCAGACTATCTGAAACTGAAAAGTTAGCTGTTGGATGGTACTAGAATTGAGCTTCCCCTTTTGGGAGCCTCATCTCGAGTTCATTGAGGTAGTGTTTGTCCCAGTTCAGGCAATCTAGGTTTCTTCCCAGTAGTGCTTTGCTCTACATCAGATGTGTTATTGGTGCCTATCTTTTTATCTGCTCTTTATAGCAAGTTTATAGGTATCCTTTATGGCAAGCTTGTAAGCATCCTTGTAGCTTGTTTGATAAGAAAATACTAACAAATATTTTGTCATTTGTCTATAGCATCAGAGAAAGAGAGAGTAGAGTTTATATTTGTCCCAGAGCTTTAATGAATATCTTTCCTTTGCTGATGATGTCCTCCAAATTTGTCTCACAGAATTGAGTTGGTGTGGGACTGTGTCTCCGTCACAGCGTTCCAGAAATTGACACATTTTTTAAGAAATTGAGACTTCTATCTTCATTCTGTTTTTTTTCTCTCAAGGTACCAGGAAATAAAGCAGCCTGCAGCAACTTTTGCTCACTGTTTGTCTAGGAAGATGGCTTCAGGGTGATGGCTTCTGTTACTCATGATTTTCTGTAACTCCTACAAGCACGCCTGGTGCTTAGTGATGCATCTGTTAATAAACACCAGTTAATAATGGAGGAGCAGTAGGTTGTAATAGCGTGATGCTGGTAGGAGGAGATATTCTCATCCAGTGAGGCTCGTGTATGGGGAAAGTGGGTTACTGGGGTAAAACACAATCATCTCTGCCTTGCTCTTTCTTTTTTTGCCTCTTTCCTCACCTTTGGTCTGTGACTACCTTTGACTATCTTTGCTCTCCTGCAGCTGCCCTGCCTCAACAAACCTTCTGTTGAATGTTTGCTCCAGCAGTGTGTGCATAATGTCTTTCAGAGTTTTCATCAGAGACCACATTTCACCTTTTGTCATCAGGAATAAACTTGTCAGGCTCACTTCTAAATTGAAATTTGGTTTATTAAATGTTAATAAATTAAAGAAAAAAAAAAAGAAGAAGAAGAAAGCAGTCATGCTGTGATGTGTGAAGAGAATATAAGCTATGGGCTGGGGAGAATATCTTCTCTTTCTGTCTTTGAAGAGAGAAAATAAATTCCCTATGGAAAGATCAAAGCGCATGAAGTTAATGGATTAACGTTAAAAACAAAACAAAACAAAAACCTGAAGAAAATGATAGGTTTCAACATAAAAGAGGAAAATAGACCAGTGTTTTTTGCTGGAGATACAGTTAGATGGTTAGCTAAATACTTGAGATTATATGTTGTAGCTTTTTGTAGCTAAAGCTCTCTGAGTGGGAATAGTGATTTCTTTCCTTATGCCTTGCCCAGCCTCCACTTACGTGGTGCCAATGTAGCCAGTGAGTTGTAATCCTCTTCCACAGAAGTGTTCTGTGCTGGTGGACTACAGACTAATGCATCCTGTAATGCAGCCAGACCCTCTTAGGCGGACTGTGTGTAATAACTCTAAGAGTCACTTCAACAGCTTGATAAGGTCCTGCTAGAGTACAAAATACTTGGAGTTTATGAGAGGGGGAAAAAAGAGAGAAACCCTCTTCATTAATTAGGAAGTGTTTATAGGTGATGAACACTGGAAAAACTTCTTGTGCTGTAATGAGCAGGCAAGAGACCTTGACCTGATTGATAATTCAGAGTTCTTGATAACAGGGTACAAAGAAATATAGAAGCAGTAATTGAAAATAGCTGATTTGAACAGTATGTAAAGAACTGTCAGGGTATTGAGGCTTTTGCCAACTCTGGGTATGAGGCCCATGCTTCTCTCACCTTTTTAAGGAGAATGGCACTGCTATAGTCTTTTTTGTATCATGAGATTATGCACTTTATGCCTGGCATCTGGTTGTATCTTTTGCTTTTAGCATCTGAAACAGATATTTAGGGTTGCGGAGCTTAACCAAGCTCTTAAGCAATTGATGATTGTCACTTAGATTCTGGGCCTCATAGAGATCTGTGTATATAAAGGCTAGTAGACTGGCACCATTTCCTTAATTCCTCCAAAAGTAATAAAATAGGATGTTGAATAAAGGCTTCATTTATTTATTTAACCACCTATCTTAGTATAGCAGCCAAGTTTAGATACTGGATCTGAAAGAACAGTTTTCAGCTTTTATCATTTACTTCTACAAAGCAGTAACCACAGTGGAGTCCTGCCAGCACATGCTATACTTGCCAGGCCCAGGTGACTGACCTGCTCTGTGGAGTGAGAGGGAGTGCTACTCCCAGAGACTATTCACAGGTACAAAAGTGCACTGTCCCCCTTTCTTCCACCTCCTTCTGATTCACAGTTTTACCATCAGTCATTCTCATTTCTGTGCTGATGCATGGAAGGTGATAACATACCAAACACTGCTACAGCACGATGCTACTACGGGATGATGCTGGCATCATATGTAATTAGCCACTTTAATCTCTTTTCTTTTAATAGCTGGGGAGAAAACACATAGAATCTCTAACGAAACAACCTTAATTTTCATTTGAAAAAGGAAATAAAGAATGATTCATTCTAAAACTGTACGCTCCAAAGGAGGAAGATTTGAATTATTAACAACATATCTAAACGTGACGGGTACTGGCACCTTCATCTCTTATTTTTACTGCCATGCATTTCTTCACATGAGGTGAGAGAATTTACACTACAGGAAGTGTTAATGGTTTCACGCTTTCTACCCATTTTTAGCTGTCTAATTTATGGAAAGCCATTACAAGGTGAGTCATTGCTTTCACTGAATTGGTGTGGCCAAGACAGAGTTTTAGGTGTTCCGTCATTTTTCATATTTGGTTGAAAGGAACAACAGACCCACTATAAAACAGTTAGAGTTCAGAGGCACTACTCTTCCTGATCATGTACAAATATTGCAAGAGATGCTCCCTGTCCCTGTAAGCAAACAGCTGAAAAAAGAACAGTGATAGAGATTCATCTGCATTACAGGCACTGCGAGTTGAGGTGTCTCATTATTCAGAATTTGTGCTTAATTGGATGGGAGTTAAATAGTTGCAAAGATGATTACAAATAGAAGCAATAATGGGAATCCCACTATAAACAACTCTTCTCCTGCAATAGCTGTTGCAGGAGTGCATTTACTCTCTTCTTGATCTCAAGAGATTTGGTTAGATGCTCACAGGTTACAAAAAAAAAAAAGGAAGTATATCACTGAAGTGTAAGTATCAGGGCTTGCCCTGATAGTGAATAGAAAGAGTAAGTTTTCCATGGGTTGAAGTACATTTGGGTTGTCTGTACCATCAATGTAATAAGATAAACTCAGCATGTAGAATACTCAGGCAATGAATAAGGTGTAGCTCTCAAAGCCAATGCTCTTTGTAAGGTCTGTTCAGTTTAGAAGGCAGTCTCCAAGAGGTAGTAACAGATGAATTTTAAAGAAAATCTGGAAATGAATGTCTTTTTAAACTACTGTCCTGTAAACCTCTTAACTTATTGCAAAAGGTGTGTGTTACCTATGAGGATTCGTTCACCCAATTAGAAACTCTTCAGCATCCATGTCAGTTTTTCCGCCACAGGTTTTCTTTTTTCCTTTCTTTTTTGTTTTTTTTTTTTTTGTACAAGTCTATCTTTGGAGGTTGTTTGTTTTGGTCGTGCGCAGATTGGAAGCCTGTATTTCACTGCATAGCACGTATCAGGTAGTCAGACTGTCTATTTGTAGCTTCAGAGTTTTCCGTGCTGGGAGGTCTGTTGTGCAGTTGATCAGTGTGGACCTCCTGCTGGACTGACTTAGAACTGCTGTCCTAAAGAAATGAAATTTTTATTCTGAGGTGCTATTTGTAAACAGTAATGAAGTGAAGCATCACTAGTTCTCCCTCTTTGTTTTCCACTGGCAAGTTTGTGGGGAATGAAACTAGAGAAATGATGTTACAAGCAATTTTTTGTTTAGAATTCTTTTTCTCTCCACAATTTTATGTTCTGTCAGCATCTTTTTTTCTCACATCGATTATCCTGACCTAAGAAAAAACAAACCTTTTCGTAATGGTGCTTGAGGATTGGTATGTTTGCTGTATAAACTCTGAAGCAGATCTTGAGCTGCTCTAAATTGAAATAACTGAAGCCACAAGCATTTTTTTCAGCTGAAGATTGTAATTTTATATACAAACTATCATTTTTTTTTTCCTAGGGTTATTAAAATACTTGGAAAAGAATTAAGAACATAAGTGAAATATAAAATAGTATGCATTAAGTGGGCAAATAGTAAATTACTGGTGTTTGTTAAATGCTAAGTTGCAGATCGTGGTAACTGCTGTATGTGTGAGTCTTTGTGTGCTGCCATACTCTTTTGAAAGGGATGTTATAAAATAAATCCCGAATGCCCCTTAAAATATATCATCTAATTCATCATATGAGAATGGTAGTCGGTAGTGTAGGCACGTAGAAAGTTCATTCATATTCAGTCATCCATTTTATTTCAGCTTGAAGTTAAACATTCTTCAACTGCTGTTTTATAGTAAGAGTTCGTTCAGCAGATAGAAGCCCATTGGAATTGATGCTTTTAAGAAAATGTAAAGTACTCTGATTATTGAGCATTGAACAGTTTCACCACACTCCTGCAGGAGGGTTTTTCCTAATGTGTTTGGACTAATTATTGTTATTCACTGGACACACATACAGATTTTCAGGCAAAAATATTTGGAATTTTATTCTAAGCTAAATCAACACAAATATTTGTGTTGGATGCTTTTAGCTGTACTTTCAAAATGCTCCTTGTTTTTTGTGTTCTTATTTCATTCAGGACAGTTGAGTGACAGTGCAGAAGAAAAGAACAGAAGCAGCTATGTCCTTTGAGGGCTGAATGATTGCCTGCTCATTTGTTGTACCACTTTTACTGAAAATGAAGCCTCTTCCTCTACCAGAGAGCTGTGATGTGTTAGAATAACAATAGCAAGCCTAGAGGCTGGAAAATAAGTGTCCAGATGCAAGTCTTTTAAATGGAGCCTGTGCTCTCAAGGAAGTTCAACTTATGTGACTGCATCTTCACTGTTCTGCTAAATGTGGAGGACTGCTGAAGACCTCATAGATATGAATTCCTAAATCCTCATGGAACAGTTCATAATATAGCCTGCAAAAGATTTTTTTATTTTTTTTTAATTAATGAAATCGTAAGCTAGGAAATAAATTGAATAATTCTGATTATTGCTGATGTTTTAGGTGAGTGGAAGGGATAAGATTCAGTCTTGGTACCAATAAAAAAAAAAACTCCCTGGGGACAGTCACCACAGAAACGGCAGGAATACACAAACTCGAAATTACAATAATATATCATGAACATTTGCTCTACAAATAAGCCAGTGGATTGGGTATTTGTCCTGCTTTGATGCATTTTTTTTCCAAGCAAGCTAATATATAAAGGATAAAAATAAAGCAAGCCATTACTAATAGACTTTTTTTTTTTTTTTAATTGGCACCCGTTACTGAATCTTGTGCTTCATTCTGCGGTGTGTAAAACAGAAATGACTAAATGAATCCAATTCATCTCTTCAAGGTAATAACTGACAAGTTAATAAAAGTAACAATTAGAAGACACAGGTCTGCGTCTGCTTTCTTTTGTTCAACTCAGTGCATTTGTTCATACAAGGCAGACAGAATAGTTTAATGACTTCTTTATTTCTTCCTTTTTTTTCCCTTAATGAATTAAGCAAAAGCATTCTTTATTCTTGAACATCGACAATTACACCAGAAGACATCTAAAATGGTAAGAAGGAGTTATACCGTACTATTAGAAGCCCTTTGGACATGGCCTGATACAATGTGGAGTTGTGACAGTAATATTTTACTATAATTACTTTCTTAAAATGATGACAGACCACTGCAATTGCTGTCATTTTTTTCAGTATGAGTTAAACTCTGTGTGTGATTCAGGCATATTCATTTGACGGAATGCTCTGAATTTGCATGATTAGACAGCTCTTCAGATTATGCAATTCATCAAGGCATTTTTCCCAAGTAAAATGCCTGTGCCAAATTAGCCACTTTATATTTACAAAGGTAGGTGGAGAATAATCTTACTGTGTTCAGGAAAAGTCTCTGAACAGTCTGCACATACATTCCGGTGGGTAGGTAAATAATATTTGTAGTTAGTTCCAGACATAAAATGGCATGTTTGAAGATTGAAGGCTGAGCTGAAGTTCTTAACAAACAAACAAAAAAAAACCAAACAAATCAAAAGGACAAAATGATAAAACAAACTTCTGAAATGAAGGCATGCTCAGAATATCTACCAATAACCAAGTATCCCAGAGTGTAACAACTTAGAAATGGGGAGAACAGCTGAATTTCATAGCACTTGTCTGATGTGTGCAGGCACTAAAATTTTTCGTACTCACAACTGTTTTTATTCTATATAGTATGTGTTTATTCTACAGTTGATTCAGTTTGTGCTACAGATGTGCTTTGATTGGCCCTCGCTTATGGGCCCTGAAACTAGGTATTACAAAATGTACTTGTAAAGATTGATGGCAATGTCTGTTGCTATAAGCTTTGCTTGAGTTAGAAGAAACAAACCATCAAAAAATCTGATGCAAATCTCTTTCAGGAAAAGCAAACAAATAAACAACAACAAAAACAACAGACAAGATTGAGACAGACAAACCTGTTTCAAATCTGAAGTAGAGGTCAGTCCTGCCTGGAGATGAGGTAATGGTGAAGATGACCTCCTGAGGCCTTTTTCAGATAGATCTATCTTATCTTCCATTATTCTGTTAAAATAAAATTAAAAAAAAATAATAGTAAAACATCAGTTAAAAGGATGTCTCTTTCTACAGATCTTTCCTATTCTGTCAAAATCTGTTGCTCACATTGGTAATTAGCTAACCTTGTGTGGCATTGCCCCACTTCCCTTTTTCTTAGTACACAAAATTTTTACTATCAGTCCAAAACCCAATGATTGCATATTGTGATGTAAAATCTAATTAAATTATTGGCTAGTTAACTAAGGGAATACCTTATTTATATGGAATGCCTAATGCCACATGTCTGCTGTGCATCTAACATACACCACTCTTTTTAGCCTGTTATCTATGATAATTATAAACCATGACTACAATTATTTCCTTTTAAAGCACTTACAGTTTGTTAAGTTTTGCTGCATTCAGTGGCCATGTTGGTTATCTGGCAGTACAACATATTTGGGGCTGTGCATTGTCAGGTCACTAATCTCCCTCTTGCACTCCAGCCTATCAGCCACATGAGAGTGACTCACCTTCTGCAAATTTCCTGTTGCTTAGTAGCTGTTTGTAATGTGAAAATGTTGCAAAAGTAGTTAGGAGGTAAAGAGGAAGCAGGCTGGGAGGGAGGGTGAACCTGTCTGCCTAAAAACACATTGTTCCATCTAATTAGGGGAAGATTTTTCCCTGTTTCCTCTCTGATACATGAATTTACATGCTCTGCTCCACTCTGTTCTCCGCAGCATCCAGTAGTGTTAGTTATGCTTGCGGCCACTTACTGCATGCATTTAGTTATTTACTTCTGTGATTCCTCTTTCACTTTAATAGTATGTCTTTGTTACGTAGGGAACTGGTTACTGCCATCTACTTTCTTTCCTCTTTGGTACTTTGTGATGCCACGCGCAAGGCTCCAGGTAGAAGATTGCCTAAAATACTGTACATCTGAAACCTGTTGTGCCAGGCCTACATTACAGTACTGGCATCAGCACATGCAGGAGCCAAAGAATACTAAAATAATAATAATAGCTCTACCAGTGCATTTAATCTTGCTGCAAATAGGCTGAATTTGCGGTAGCCAGGTGGATTTAATTCCCAGTATTTAGTTGGGATAGTTGTAGTTGTATAGGTTTTTCAAGAAAAAGGAACTCCAAAAATAATACTTGCATCTAAACTTCTGCATCTGTGTCCCAGTCACAACTGTAGAAGGGTAGGTAATACTTTGCCTTCTAGTGAATGGAAAGACGTTGAGAGCTTAAAGATTGGCTTTGTGAGTAGGAAATGATAATAGTAATTTCCTTCTAAAACCCAGACAGAATGCTATGCAGTAATTTACAGGTAACTAGAGAGTCCTACGGAATCCTAGCCTTTAACTTGGATCTTTCAAAAGACAGGCATAGGAAGCATTGTCCATTCCAAAAAATTATTCCTTAAAAGCAGGAAAAGCATGTCAGTCTTACTACTCCTTGCTCCTCTGTATCAAAGCTAATTTATACCTGACTGCAACCAGCACAGATTACAGCAGTTTCTATTGCGCTAGTATGTGAGTCAGTGAGTAGGGGGTGACTGAGTCAAACTCAGCCTATGAGTAGGGGGTGACTGAGTCAAACTCAGCCTAGATCTTCCCCTCCCACTCCCAACCCAGCTGCCGCCTGTTTACTCCTTTGGGTTTAGCCCATGATCCTGGCAGCCTACACAGAAAGTTAGAAATAGCGGATGCTCTTACTCCTCTGCCTGAGAACATAGGTGTAGTGCACCATGTCTGCGTGAACTTCAAGTTCATGAGTTCTGTTCAGAAATAGGACTTGGATATTTGCTTAAGGATCTAGGGGCTGAAAATAGAGTTTTTTGAATCTGGATTATCTGGCAGATCAGGATGTTTAGTGTTATTGTCTTGTTCAGATGTACACTGGCTATGGACTCCTGAATTTTTTGAAACATTTGTTAGATATTTACATGTTGCTTCTATAGTTTCCAAGGCAAACTGTGTTTCCTTCTTCTAATGTGGAGGGTAAAACCACAGTAATGATCCTGACTGCATTTTCCGTGTATTTATCACTTCATTCTTGAGTTGTTTCAGTCACCCAGGCACTGAGCAAAGCTTTGTTTTGTTATGCTTCCTCCTTCCCACAGCCCAGTATGCTTTGGGGACTGTCTTTAATCCAGTGTTGTTTCAGTTATCCAGGATTTGATTTCTCTGTTGAAACTTTTCTTTGTGTTTGGATTTTGGTTGTTTTTAGTTGTTCTTGTTTTTTAATATCCAATAAAAGCACTCTTCTATTTATAAGCTAAAATTCCTAGGAAGAAAAATGCAACTCTTTCTGTGATGGTCACTCTTAGTGATTTTTTCCAGGCATATTAGGAAGCATCAGTGTGCAAGACAGAGCTGCCGTAACTGGAGAAAGGCTGCTACTACACCTTGCAAGGTCAGGAGCTCCCAGGGGCAAAGCTGGAGGCTCTCAGAGGGGTTGGATTAAGAAGCAAACACAAGGGGCTGATGGAGCATAAGGACCTTTAACTAGAATCTGGTACTTTTTGTAAGAGCAGTTAGTTTATGTACACCTTTAAATTCATTTGAAATTCAGCTGAGTGCTGAATTGTTTTTCTTTAACCAACTTGGAATAGTAACCATTTCGTGACAAAAGCAGATCAAAGAGCTGATTTTTGCACCAGTTTTATTTGGGAAAAAAGAAAGTTTTTCACTGGGTGAAGGGGAAGTTTTGTAATCACCTGAGGCCTGGTAATTCTGAAGTCTTGTAAGTAATAGTTGACAGATGGCAGTCCTATCTAGAAACAAAGAGAATACTTCATTTTAAAACTGGTCTTTTAGTGCAATACAGTAGTTTGATATTTTTGTGTATAGACATTGTACACAATGTATTTTTAGTTATTAACTATAATGAGTATTTCATATGATGAGTGCTCTGCATTTTTTTACTGATCTGTTAATTTCAATCCAGAAGTAGTTTGATGCAAATTAAGAATTTAAACAAAATTTAGGAAGCAATAAATGATGTATTTTTACACTATAATGTTAATGTCAGTGTAATACTAAGTTAAAAAATTTGTAGCATAATTTTTATACCTGTATTTGCTTTCATTCCCTAATTAAAATAAATCTTTTTTAGGATAAAGATTGGAGGTAGTTTCAAATCATTGAATTATGAGAATTAATCCCTTTCTGAGAAAAAACCTAAACAGTATGGAACGACAATTGGTGACGTTCTGTTCAGGACAGGGAAGTTACCTCAAAAGGAGATTGTTTCCTTTAGAGTTGTTTAATTACTTCAGTACTGTGTATTTAAAGTGCATATATATTTGTAGTCCTTGTAGCTGTGAAACTTTGGAATAGCTCATCACTTAACACTAGCATTATATTACACAGTTGGCTTTCGAGTGTTATCCTCAGTTTTAATTTGTGAACCTAAAATGTGTATGCTAACACCCTGCCTCATCCTTCAGGCAAATGTCTGACTACTCTGCAAAGCTTGGTCAGTGGTTAACGCATGAATCAATATCCCTGCATTGTGTTGGCCTCATCTTAAGCCACAGCCTTTGCAAAAGATGACAGCAATCTAAAAAATCTAGAGTGTTGGTATCTCCGAAAAGGAATCTGCCTTGTGTTACTTTTCTGACAAACAGAGACCTCACCTGAGTCACCACAACTGGCTGTTGTGAAGACTGTGATTTAGGAAAATTATGGAAATAATGCAGCTCTTTCTGGCAAATTCTTTGCCACAGAAGTCATTTGGCTGAACTAATTGGCTTATTTAGAACTCAGGTGCTCTGGGCTGTGTAGGTAGTACTCATTTGGCTTGAATAGAAGATACTGGAGAAACTAAATCAGTTATTACTAGTGTAACAAGTGATGATCAAATTAAAGATGATGTCTTAAGGTTCCTCTGTTTTTCATCCATGTGCGTATTTAGCACACCATATGGTCAACACAGTCATAATAAACTGGTGGGAATATTGAATTAAATGTGTTCCCAGGACTTTAAATGTAGGGTATTATCTTTGGCTGATGAGCAGCGTAAATATTTAGTAATAAGGGAGAGCCCTTGTAGAATATTGCCAGTAATACATGAAAATCACATTTGGGAACAGAAATGTGTTCAAAGCAGAACTTTCTTCATAAAATTAACACATCTCAAAATGCAAATTCCTTTTACATGTGATATTTTGTTCTTACCACCAATTCTCTATTACTCATTACTATTATGCTATTGTTACAAATAGCATGAGAAATCATTTTAAAATTGATAGTCATAGAATGCAGTGAGTCTGAGTTACTCTGTAGCCATTTAATTGGCAATGGTCAGGTTTTACAGAATAGGGAAGTTCTGAGGTGGAACACTGAGAAGCACAGTTAAGAGCAACATCTTTGTTAAAACAGTGACTGTTCCCTGGCAGTAAGGGAAGCCTATTTGGTCTTGTTAGCAGTTGATTCTATTCCCTCTGAAATTTCAGAGAACTGAAAACACCTTTCCATAACCTTTGCATCCCCAGGTATGCAAATGTCTGTTAACTCAGTAGAGACACCTCTCTGTCAACAGCCTAATTAGCTTTTCACTCTAACCAGTTCTGTAGTATCATGACCTTCTTTACTTCCATAGAGCAGCTTTGTTTCCCTGTGAAAGTGAGATTAGCAGAATGAGACCAAGGATAAAATTAACCTGGAGGTGAGGAATAGTGACTGGAGTGGAGAAGATCTGCTAGAAATCTGAAAGAAGTACAGTTATTGGGCAACAAGTCTGAAACTGAAGTCCCTTACCAAGCGCGTGCATCTCTGAACTAAGTCAGTCTCTAATCAGTGTTATCTAACCAGGGATTTCTTTTGAAGAGACCTGTCACCTTACAGGCAGAGAGCATGACCATCTACTTGTAAGAAGCTGAGAACCTAATTCTGAAGGACACTTACTTGATATTTTTGTTGTTGTTGGAAGTAAACTGGCCTTTTTACTCTGAACTTCTCCTGGCATAATTAGTGCATGATTCTGAAGGATTTGCAGAACCTGCCATCTGACACTCTTATTTTGCTAAAGGAAAAGCAAAGATTTTGGCAGGAGGCATTGGGGTAGATAGCTAATGTGTCCAGTTTTCTAGATACACACAAGAAAGAACACACACTTTCCCAGACAGAAACATAGCAGCCCACCCACAACTGCACCAGCCATGTATTATTGTTAAGTTTGTACAGGTAAATTTAAGCTGTGAAAGGCCCATAATTTCAAGGAGTTAAAGATGGTGTGTAAATAGGTTAGCACAGAATTTTAATTTGGATAGACTGGGTTTTGTTGGGACTATGTCAAACTGCACATAGTTAAACTGATAGAAAAACTTGCTCTGGTGTTGACTAAACTGACATACTGTGAAAACAATATCACATTTGGAAGAATCTAGTTGTCAGAAAACATGGAACTAGCAAATCCTTCCAGGAAGGAACATGAGGTAATGACCTTACGTTGTGTCAGGGGAGGTTTGATTGGCTATTAGGAAAAAAAAAATATTCTCAGAAAGAGTGGTAATGCACTGGAATAGGTTGCCCAGGGAGGTGGTAGATGCACCTTCCCTGGAGGTGTTCATAGAGATGTGGCACTGAGGGACACAGTTAGTGAGCATGGTGGAGATTGCTTGATGGTTAGAACTGATGATCTGAGAGATCTTTTTCAACCTCAATGACTCTATGAAGCATAAGACTGTAAATGTTGTCAGTAGAAATTCTCCTTTGCAAATTAGCAGTAGAAAAAATACTTTAGCTATTACTGAACAAGAATAAATAAAGCAAATTCAAAACTAACAGCAAACCCTTAGTGCTGTGGAGCTCTATTGTTTCCTTAGAGATCATCCCTGTCTTAAAGCTTTCAGATGCATCTGAATTCACAGGTGAACACTGCACCAGGGACAACTGTGAGCCATTTGTTTTTACAGTTACTTCACTGACATGTTTAGTCACTAAAATAGTGTTTGAATTTGCACATGTGGCTAATTTTCTTCACTGTTTTAGAGTTAAGTCTCAACAGTGCGATGCTATGGAAGTGGTCTGATTTTTTATTTCTTATTTATATATTTTTTAATAATTAGGTACAGTTTGTTTGGTTTTAATGCCTTCTGGCAAACCACATAGGCAGGCTAGATCAAATGGATAGATGCCTTTTGGCAGAGGAAAAATGCAAGAACAGCATCTTAAATATACGTAAGTTTGGCTACAACAGCAAATATGTACTACAAAAATACAGTACCTGGACAGTTAGAAAAAAAAAAAAAGAGGAAGAAAAGCTGTGCAATTTCCTATCTTATTAGAATGACAGGGAGAAGGACTTGAGGAAAGAGGAATCGAACTGATTTATAGAAAATTGTTTTCTTCATTTGACCTGTTACAGCAGTCATTAGTCAAATCTGCTGCTGCACTGATTCACTTTCACTGCCCCCCTCTGCTGAGCTTTGCCAGCTGATACCAGCTTAAAGGTGTCTGATGTAATTCACGCTTTCTTCTTGCTGTAACCTTTAACTGTGTGTGTTTGTCACTCTTTATGTCTGAGAGGTCAAAAATGATTCCTGCTCTTCGAAGTAGTTTGTGAACTTCAGTCTGGACTCAGTAGCTGAAGAAGAGGGGAGCAGGAGGATGGTAAGGAAGGGGCCTAGGCTGCCTTGCTCTGCCTTTCTGTGCCACTGAGCAAGTCATCTAATCTCCTTGTATCTCAATTTCCCAGGTGTATGCTGGGATAATAGCTTTTCCTTCGCTTCTTGCAGGGATTTTAGGATAACGACTCTGAAGGCAACACAGTTGATACTTTATAAACGTTTTGGGTGTGTGAAACATGTTGCAGAAAACAACTCTAAGGGTCCTGATGTAAACTGTACCAAAGCCTCTCTCGTGTGTGGTGGTGGCTCTGCATCATGCGTCTCCCTTCCCTAATGTGACTAACACAAAAATTTCTCCTATGTAGTTTACACAGATGAATAAAAGTGTATGTCCGGCAGATGTTCCCAAACGTTAGATACATGGTCATCCTTAACGTTCTCTCAACTGGTGCTGAAATGGAGAACAGTAATGCTAGATACCTCAAATTTTCTCTTCATTAGAGCTACAGCTCCCTTTAACTGTTAGAGCTAAGTAGTAAATTGCTTCCAAAACATGCAGGTGAGACGAGAAATTTGTTACTCATGAATTTGACCTACCAGTTTCAGGCCCAGCAAGTAACCAGAAGAACTGAGGAAGTCTGAGTCAGCTGAGATCATTTTACTGAATCACTATGACAGTCCCAAACATTTCTTCATAGGTGGCTGTGTACATACACAGATCCAGCACCTGCTTTCAATCAGTGAGATTGCTCATGTGCTAACTGGCGTGCTGGGGAGCAAGGACATAACTGATGTTACATAAAAGAATGACCTACCTGCAGAGCCTCTGAGCAAAAGGCTTATTCAGAGTAGATCTGCACTGAAGGCAGCATCCAGCTGTGGTTGCTCTTGTATTAGATTTTATGTAATTAATTAAGTTGTGGCTGTTAATTACAAGCTTGCTTAGCATAAAGATAATCTTAGCTCCTGCTGGATAGTAAAGGCACGTGTAAAAATACACATTCCTGTTATTCAGGAAGCAGAGCAACTCCAAGAAATACAACTGAAACAAAATTAGATGATAGCAAGGAGCTGGAAGAGAACAAACTGGGAAGTATCTACTTTATGCTATATCATTTTAAGGCCTGCCTGGTAAGTATTAAAAAAAAAAAAAAAAAAAAAAAAGTGAAAATTACTCGGCAGAAAAGGTGTACGGCAGCATACAGACATGACCAAGAACACTGTTGCATTTATAAGCTCTGCTTATTAGTGGAAACATGTGGCTAACAACACTTCTCATATATTTCACTTCCATAGTGTGCAAAACGCTAGCAGTCCATAGAGCACAAGGGGGGATCTTTGTTAGCATTATTAGTAGTGAACAGCATGACATGTTTCCCTAGAAAAAAATGTGTATGTGTTGATTGCAAAAAAGCCAGTCTACTTCCTTGACTGAAAAAAAATATTAACAATTTAAATTTTTACTCAGTTGTGCTAGGAACTCCTTTTGAAGTTCATAATGCTCCAAGGTGATCTTGCTTTGCATTATTTGGTCTTGTATATGTTATGGTCAGATTTTGATCCTTTGTGACAACGGTGTAAACTCAGAATAAATCCTGTTACAGGTGGCAGCAGCATCTAGTCTTTTATGTTTTTAATAGTGGCTGTGAGATCCTCAAAGCATGAGCAATTTGTGCACAGCTCAAATTATTTTCTTTCCACTGAAGCTTGATGATGACATTCTCACATGCAGTAGGAAAAAGAAAGTGTAAAGTGCAGCAGTGCTCCAGGTCTGCAAACAGCAGCTCCATCACTGGGAGTCTGTGTGAGGGTCAGAATTATCTGTAGGGATCTCAGTCCAGAGGCAATGCTGTCAAACTGAATTTTGCAGCTTAAGGTACCTTTAGAGTACTAACTTTAGGTGCCTCTAGGCACTTTGACAGTGTCTTAATGGGGCCATAATTCTAGCAGCATTAATCAGACCCCAGGATGTAATAGGGAATGATTCATAGAGAAACACTGTGTTCATCACTGTGGGAAAGCATTGATAATGCATGAGTGGGATTTGTGATATTTTTCAGTTCACATGCTTAGGGATTTCCTCTGCAGCTTCAGGAAAGGTTTTATTTCCCTGCAGGAAGCAATGACAGAGTCCCTTGAAAGGAAAGGTGAGGTTTCACACATAGAAGTGTGGGTGTGAATAACAACTGGCTAAGGCTGACAGACCCTGTTCAGGCTGGCAGGGTGTCATGGCTGCACAAGCTCATGTACGGAGACAGACCTGATCTTTTGCATTCTAAGGAACTTCTGTCTGAAATTGTTCTAAAGCAACCTTGGGGGAAACCATATTGATACTTAAAAAAAGGGATGATGCTTATAAGATCAAGGCTCTTTTAATAGCATTGCTGCAAATATTAATCCAGCGTTCAAGGCATGCATTCAAGCCTGGCTAGGTGTTCTGGTGGGGCATCTGGTGACCACCAGTGTGTTGGTTAAGCATTGCTGAGTGCCTCAGATGACTAACCCCACGCTGTGTGCAATTTTGACCCACTTCCTTCTCTATTTCTTTCTCCTCTCCTTTTGTTTTTCTTTACCTGGTTATCCTCCAGCCTGACAGCGTGCTGAGGAAGAAGATGGGGTTGCAGCCCTGGTTCCTATACAGCAAGGGATACAAACAGTTTGATGTGGATCTAACAAAATATAGTGTGAAAATGAATTGCAGAACAGGAGGGAATGGGACATCAGTGTTGTGATTCAGGAACGTAGAAGGGGTTTTGTCAGACGATAGACAACTCTTTTCAACTTATCCTGAAAAAAGGAGTGGTGAATAAATGAAAATATTTTCAGACACTTTTTATATTCTCTGGTTTTGATCTAGGTCTGCTCCAGCTCCTACCCAAGGACCCACTGGTGCTGGGGCTGCCGGGCCACCTCCTGCTACCAATGTGTCAAGTAACAAACGGCTGCAGCAGACGCAAGCCCAAGTGGATGAAGTAAGTGGCTTCACAAGTTGCTCACCCCAAGGTTGCTCACATGATTGTTTATTTATTTTTTTCTTCCTTTAAGATGCTTGCCTCGCTAGTGATCCAGCAACTCCTTGTCTGAAGATACTGGGTCTAGGAAATGATATTTACCAAAGAATAGCATTTATGAGGAGGCAGATTGTGCTCAGAACATCTCCTGTACTAATGTACCAGTAACACTTCTGCAGAATAGGTACGGACATCAGTACTGTTTCAGGAATTTGTCCCAGATAGTCATGTTGGGAGGAGATGTCTTAGTGAGTCAGCTCTTTTAATGTATTCCTGTATTCCTAAAGTTTGAATGCTAATCTCACAGGCTGTTTCATACAAACAAACCATTGGCCTCTTGCTTGTACATGCAGGCTTTGAAAATTGTGCTGGTGAGGGCTGTGTTTATTAGTCAGAGCTGTAATGATTAATCATTACAATTCACCCCCACCTAAGGGCACTCGTACATGACATCACAACATCTTCAGCAAGTCCTCACTCCTCATGTCTGACCTTAAAGGAATATGTGCCTATTCCAGCATGGCTTCTTGAATTATTTAATGTACAGAAAATCCCTGCCCCCTCATCTATAATGCCAATGTCCATCCAACCACTGTAGTAATAGGAATAAGTGAGGATACCACTGCTTATGAGTATCATCCCTGAGTGTACCAGCCATACAGTGCCAGCTGTAGCATCCCTGCAAACTTGCTGTGCACATTTGTGTCCTGGATATTTGGCATAGAGTTTTGCTGAACCCCTGCAAAGACCATGAGGAAATTACCAGGGCCTGCATGATTCTTTTATGCCAAGTCAATAAAATACAAGCTAGAAAATAACTATTTACGTGCATAAAGGCTTCTATTTTAAAAAGCTCAAGATAAACTATAAAAGACCTCACAACTGGAACTTAAATGCCTTTCTGAAGATGAATTAAATACACCTGTCAAATTGAGCTTTGTCTCTGAGAAGTTTTTTTTTGCTGAAGGTCTGAACCGGACTCTTTCTGGTCTCCCTTTTGCTGATGCTTGGAGCTGATCACAAGAACATCCTCTGTATACAGAAATGCCTAGGTTCAGTTCTCTCATTATTACCGATTTTCTCTTCACTGTAACTTCATTGATGTTAATTGAGTGTCTCTTGTGGTAGGGAAAGGAGTATTACATTTCAACATCAGTCTAAGGTCAGAATAATTGAAATAAACTTCTTGTCCTGAACATACTACGTCATGATGTTGCTGTAAATGTTTATGTGCGTGACAACCAAAGTAACTGTCCCTGGAAGATGGCAAATAATTGCTAGTTATTATTTAAAAAGAGTGATGCAGGTCAGACACATCAGGCTCTTCAAACAAATCAATGGATAAGGCTCCAGTGAGGCAGTGAAAACCCACTCTGTGTTTGAGATAATCTGTATTTTGATACTTTTCACTCAAACCGATGCAAGTTTGTCTTCTTGTGCTAACTAAAGAGTTATTTTGACAGCAACTCTTACTCAGTAGGAGAGGAGAGTGTGTAGCTCTTGGATTGGAGGATTATACAGATAATAGTGAGAGTCCACATTTTTTTCAACTCCAGTTGGAGAAGAAGGCAGAGATTGGTATGAACTGCTTTTGAGTGGCTAGCATGTGCTGAATAGATACTGTTCATTAGTGCATGGTTGATTAATCATTGAATATGAGTATAGGAATAGCCAAGGGAGAAAAACACTACTAGACTTTCTGTCCTCTGAAAGCATTCATTTGATCTTCCTTGCTAGATCTTTCTTGGCCGTTTTCCTTTTATGTCTTGTGGGAAAGTAATCTGTAGAGGGCAGCAAACACCATGGCAGAGCGCACAGTGCTCTGGCTATTTTTCTGCTCCAAGCGCTGCTGCACACGGCTCTTCAGATGCAAACCCTAAACTCAATAGCAACAGCTTTGCTTGAGAGCACATTTTTGACATTATTAAAATGATTGGCAGTCCCCGGAAATCAGCTATATCCGTGTTGGGTTTTCTCTTGCAATTTCTCTAGGCATCCTAGAGCTTATTTTCCAAGGCTTAGATCTTGCTTTTAGGCCAGAGAAACATTTACTTATTTGATAAAAAATACCATGTTGGCTGGACACTCAGGTTAAATTCAGTAAATAGTTCTGGCAAAAAAAAAAAAAAAAAAAGTAGAGAAGAAATAGAAATTTTAGGGTATTGTGTTTCAGTGTTTCCCACAGAGTTTAAAATTGTAACTATGAAACAGTGTGCCAAGACAAATTTTAATGAAACACCAGCTGATAAATGATTTTATTTTAATTTTAAGTTTGATATGAAATCAAGTGTTTGAAAGGATTTGGTTTGGAAAAACGATTAAGAAGATTTTGTTTTAAGTTTGGACAAATGAAACAAGTCTGTTGAGTTTTGGAGTAACACCTAGACCAATGCCCATCCTTTTAAATATTCTTTCTCTATTGATGTCTACTCAGAGTATTTAAATCAAATATATTTATGAATCTGGGTTTTCTTTGTTTTTTCTTTTTTCAGGCAATAGTTAAATTGCATTATATACAAATAATATGGATTTCCTTATTACAGACTAGGGGAAGTTAGCATACCAACAACCATTTTCACTGCTAGAATAAGTAGACACAACTTTACTGAGATTTGTGTGCCATCTAACTTTTATACTAGTGATGAATTTATCCAGGATTTCTATTTAGGATTATTGGCTTTCTGAAAGTGGATTTTCCTCTAACTTAAATTATAAAATGTATGCATGAATAGGCCTTACCTACTATGTACTGGCTGTGCACACTTTTTGCTGAAGATGTGCACTGAGAGGATGTGAGCTTCCTGCTACCCTTCAGAAAGAATTTTGGCAGGTAAGGTATTTCATCCTCCTCCACTTTCCATCAGGACTTCAAATTTTGGCTGAGAAGGCATCTTGTCTGGAAAAAAACCTTAAAACAAACAGATTCCTTGGTCAGAAAATGCATATATTTTCTTTTAGAATGGCTTTATCTAGTCAGTTTCTCTAGTTCAGATAAATAAATTGTATTAACTGCATTAATTATATTAAATGCATAAGGAAAATAATAGCTTGGGTTTACTGATAACTGGACAATTGCCAACCAAACTGTGGTACAGGTACAGATCTCTATCAGGTTTTTTGCATCTATAGTAAAGCACCTAGTAGTAGGCTAAAGGGAATTAAAAGCTTTAATGAATCTAATTACTGTATTTCATAATGTCCCTTTACTTTTAAGGACATCTGAGCATGGAATAGCTATGTTCATCATGTTTTCACTGTGTCTGTTTTCATAGACATGGTTTTTGAGGCTCTGCCCAAGTTCTTGTCATCACATATTGTAATGGCAAAAAGCTGGTTTCATTACAGTATGATATGTTAGAGTGTGAACATATGGGTGACCTCCAGCTTTACTATATGTTGAATCTAATGTGGGGGTATGCCTTTGCAGGTGGTAGACATCATGAGAATGAATGTGGACAAGGTGCTAGAAAGAGACCAGAAGCTGTCAGAGCTTGACAACCGGGCAGATGCATTGCAAGCAGGTGCCTCACAGTTTGAAACCAGTGCAGCCAAACTGAAGAGAAAATATTGGTGGAAAAATTGCAAGGTAAGGAATATAAGGATCTCTTGTTAAGACATTACCTTCTCTTGCACATACTGGGACTTTGCTTGTAAGATGGGATCTTTAAGTGGTCTCTTCTTATCAAGGGGAGAAGTAGGCACCTTGCCCTCTATGTTGCATGACAATATGCCAAATAGTTTCAATCTCTACCAGATCTATTTGTTAGATCATTTCTGGAGTATATAATATCTAGATCCAAATACTATGCTTCAGTCGGTGTCTGCAAACAGGGATGGGAGAGCATTTCGTATTCATTCAGGTGAGAGTTCTTTGTCAACCACAAAGCCCCACGGGGCATAGTAGTGAATACCAAAAGTTGGAGAAAAGAAGCTTTGTCCTTGTGGGAGATGATTAGCCTCTTGATATTTCTTTAGGATGGTAAACTAACAAAAAAAAAAAAAAAAAAAAGGTTCCAGAAACCACTGTGAGAAGTGAGGAAATGACAGTGTATTTTAAATGGGTCAGATTAGGACAGAGTAGATCTTTAATCAGCCAGCTGTCTTCTCAGCTGTCCTCAAAGTCTCATTCTTTCCCTTAATCTAAGGGAACCACTCTCTCCTCTGTCTTTTCAGAGCTCTTCCACCAGCAGGATATGAGGTGCCAAAAGTTCGCTTTATTTACCATTTCTCTTCAACACTATCTTTGCTACTGACCACTGATGTCCACTCAAATAATAACACCTGTTCCCAAAGGAGAATCCAAAATGTGTTTCCTAATCTGTTGTTGCCTGCTTTATCTCTTCAGTCCACAGTGACAGACATGTAAAGCAAGGCAGAATATTCTGTGTAAATTACGTACACAAGCACTCCAGAATAAAGCAGATCTAGGTTAGAAACTCAACTAAGCAGTTCCTCTGGGCCTATTCTAGACTGTTACCCAGTTGTTTTGCTCAGGTGTGCAGGAAGCAGGGCATTCTGGACCTACAGACCCAGACTTTGAGCTAGGTTCACCCACACTGAATGCAGTCACCATAATGATTTGTACCACACTAGACCTTCAAACCAACTCTCATTCTCCTTTCTTCATTGTCCCTTTCCTTTTATGCTGACAAACAGAACCCTTCTTTCTTTCCTATTATTTCCAGCCTCGGTTGAGTAGGGGGAGCAATAAATAGATTTCCTGCAAATCAACAGATTTGTCTGTCCTCTATACATGTGTAGGGAGGAATGTAGATCTTGATTCAAAATGTCCATATGCTTTTTAAAGATATTATTCTTTCCATTCTCACTGGGCTAATGATGCGAATTGGACTGCAGCATCTCTGGTGTCCTCACGAGCGTCCAGCAAATCTAACATAGGGGCTTCTAACTCAGTGCTGGTACATGTCTGTGCACAGCTGGCCCTGATGAATATGCTCCTTCCTATCCAGTGAGATATTTCTAGACTAATGTGCTGAAAACCATGCTGGCTTGTGTGGGCTACCTCTCAACAGCACAAGTACACAAAACCAGCAAAAATAACTGCTAGACATCAGACATCTCCAGCTGCCTCTTTCCTGACTATGGAAACATGGTGAAAAGTGGTCAAGGTACTCTGGTATAAAGTGGTACCTAGGATCAGAGCATCTCCCATGTTAGAAGGGATTCATAAGAATCATTGACTTGAATTCCTAGCTCCACACAGGACCTCCCAAAATTCCAACTATATGTCTGAGAGTGTTGTCCAAACACTTCTTGAACACCTTCAGCATGGGGCTTTGACTACTGCCCTGGAAGCCTGTTCCAGTGCCCTACCATCTCCTTGGTTTTGAAGAACCTTCTCCTAACACCCAGTCTGAACTTGAGTTGTATTACTTTAAAAGTCTATTTTTACTTTACTGCTGGAAATGGACAAGTTTGGTCATTACGTCTTAGCTGATGAGCAAGAACTTGATAGCTTTAACAAGAGTAGAAATCCATTGCTGGAGGTCAGCTCTTCCTAAAATTGACACCAAGTGTGGGGCCTTAAGAAATCTTCTACACTGAGTCTTTGCTAGAAGGGCACACAGAAAGGGCTGTTAAATAAAAGCAAAAAACTCTACCATTGTATTTCATCTCAAAACCTGACTTTCTCTTTTTTCTCTTAACTTTCTTTTTATAGATGATGATCATCCTTGGTGTAGTATGCACAGTCATTCTCATTATAATTATAAGTGAGTAATTCATTTTCTCTTTCATTTATGATCTGAATAGCTCTTTCACTTGTGAAGTGCTGATGTATTAGAAAACAAAACAAAATTTAAAAGGATGTAAAATATTTAAATAGGTTAATTTGTGAAATTCCCCTTCAAGTGTCATGCTGTTATATGAGAATTACTGCAGGCTCACTGGATGCATATAGGGAGAATTTGTTGACATTTAATGTATTTTACATTAGCTTGTTATGTAACTTCCCCAGGATTAAAGACTCACCCTTTTCATGTTTATATACCTTTTTTATGCAGTCTCTGATATCTTAATTAGAATCAGGGCTAGAGTCATAGTTGTTTCTAGTGAGAACAGTAATTGTTGAATTATCTCATACCTATCACTAGGAGGGTGAAGGACCACATGGCAAATGGGCGTTTAATGAATCCCCTAATTCCCACCAAATCAGTTGGAATTTGAGGTGTTGCTGCTTCTGAAAATCCCGTTGCATCATACATACTTAAATATTGGTAAAAGATGATGCAAAGACACACTGCTTTAATGTCTTTAAAGATCATCTCATTTTACACATTCATTGTAGGAAAGATAGCATATAAATGAATAATGGCAGTCATGCTGGTTGGAAGCCAGGGATCTCGTAATGACAGGAATTGAACATTTTATTTATGTAACCTCTGGGTTAGCAACAGCCATTACATGACATAACAGTAATATGGCATTAACTCCAAAAAGGGAGATTTCTTGAGTTAGGTGATACAGCTAGTAACCCAGAAGTGATTCACCAGGAGGCTACACTGTGGATGGGAATTAATTCCCAGCTCTCAAATTACATGCTTCATCTTTGGCATGTTTCCATTTTCCTGTTACTTCTGTAAAGGTGGCTTACAGAATCACCTGTAAACATAACTAAATGGATTGAGATACATGTGGAAGTTTGTTAGTCTTATGAATGCTGGCACCAGAGTGACCCAGAATGGTTGTAGGGTTTCGTAACTCTAATACAGCAAGAATGAGAACCGGCTAGATATTAATTAACTATATTAACCAGGTACTCGAGGTGAGTGGCTTCAAGAGAAAGATAGGCCTTTGTTCTGAAGCTTAGTGCAGCAGCCTGAGAAGACAGATGTGCAGCCACTGAATTGCTTGCTGTGTATATATATGTATCATTGAGCACTCTATATCTTAACAAGAAAGACAAGATAGCTAATAAATTCTCCTTAAAAGTTAACTCTGAAATTATATATAAGTAATAACATTGTTTTCCTCCTGGTTTTAAACACTGAATGCCTGTCTTGGTAAGTCTGGAAACAGAAGTAGCAAGTTTGATCTGCTTAGGTTGGGTTCAGAGTATTTAATAACAAACTTGGTCGTCACATTATCAAACCAGGGTCATGACTCTGTGTATTGAGCTCAGTGGTATCTTCATGCACAGCAGTTCTGAAGTATATATGTAAATTCAGTTATCATCAAGTGTCCAAGTGGCTGCCATAGACAAGGCCTGTAATCGATGTGAATGTGAACAAGATATCTGCAGTGCAGGGCTGGTTGTAGACACAGATAAATTGGGTAGTTCCTCACAGTAACAAAGCAACAAACTACAATTGGTAACGTGATCCAAGCTGAGCTACCTTTCATCTTGGTAGTGAGGCCCTGGAAAAGTATGCTTAGGCTGGCTGCCCAGTGAAGGAAGATTTACTCCATGGGGGACTACAAGTATTGATGGAGGTGGTTGCTCACATCAGCATCAGTCCTTGTCCTTTCTATTTCTGGAGCCAGAGTTTCCCTGTTTTCCACTCCAGTTTTCTCTTTAAATGCATTTTGGTATAGGAGTCACAGCTCTGTTCAAAGCAGGAAGGCACACTGTTTGTTAAACACTGTGCTCTTTCAGCAAAAAAGTGTTTGCTACAGGTGTTTGCCATCCTGATAGAACAAGCTTCTGTGAGATAAAGCACAATGGTAACTCTGTACTAACTGATGTTGTATATCTTATTTTTCCCCTTCTGCTTCCTTTCTCAGTTTATTTCTCCACTTGAAAAAATGAAGAAGGAAGACTTGGCACAACTTTGTTCGTATCAACCAACAATATCAGTGTTCCTTTGTTGAACTCCGCTTTTTAATTCCTGGTGTCTTGGGATTTTTGCTTGTAATAACGTATAAGCATTCAGTGTGGTGTGTTTTGGAATTCTGTTGTTTCCACAAGAAACTGTACCAGCTAAGTACTGCCAAGTAGTTCCATACACTGTCTTATCACTGTGTCTTAAAATGTGCACGCACTGACCTTCAGAAACTGTAGTATATGGAAAGCATCGTAAATATCTCAGAATTGGAGAATGCAGCTATAGAGTTCCTGCATAAAGGGACACTGTCGGGTGAGCTGGATCCAAAATTAAGGTTTCAGCAGACATGAGGGCCAAAATTCTTTGAGTACCTAAAGTTGTGTGGCAAAATCCACTATCAGATGCAGCTTTTTGAGGTAGCAAGTCTCTGCTACCCTGGAGAGTGGTACTTGCAAGTATTCATAGAATGCATAAGACATCTCTACTTAGCCAACCAACCACATGTGTATTTGAAATTAAATGTGATATCCGTCTAAAAACATTGCCTGCAGAAAATACATAAGACTGCATTTTATGGATTTAAATTTTCCCTTTCCCTTAGTTCTGAGCAACTAAGGTGGCCTCAGTGTGAAAGACAGAAAGAAGGCTGTACGACAACCAAAAAAATGATAGCTAGCACAATCTTGAAAAAGCTCGGTGAAATGCAAAAATGGTAATACAAGCACCATAAATAACCAAGATGCAGATTCTCTTGCTAAGAACTCAAGGCGGTGTTTGTCAGAATTCATTGAACTCTCTTGAATGACAAACCCCAATACTTATAGCCCTAACTTGAAGAATACGAATGACTTTGGCTTCCCATCACGACTGTAGGAAGCTGCTTCTGTACCATATTGCAGAAATGGTTCGCTTTGTGAGGATAAGTTAAAAATCAGGAAGAGGAGGATGCAGTAAACAGAAGGAACTGTAGGGACAGAGGCCAAGGAATGGAAATTGGAGGGTGCCTAGCAAAGCTTTCCTTGAGCAGAGGAAGGCAGAGAAACACTGTTCTAAACTGGAGGTGTTAGTAGGCTTACTTACAATTTAATTTGTGTTTGTATAGTGTATAACCTGTAACACCATCTTAACAGCGTACTCAGTTCAGATATTTTTCATAGTCAAACCAACATTTGATACAATTAAAGGAAAAGATATATTGCATTTTGGGGGAAAGTTGTATGCTATTGTTGTGAGGTTACACCCAAGTGTTCAATTTCTACTTCTTCTTTTTAAAATACTGCGCAGTTTGTTTTGAGGAGGATGTGGATAATATCCCAAAAGAATTATACCAATTTTAAATGTATCTATTTATACTAGAAATTAATTTTCAGATTTTGAGCCAGGCAATCCTGACAGCGCCTTTTTAAGATAAGATCTTCAGAATTTCTAAGAATTGCTAGATATTTATTTATTTATTTATTTTAAAGGGTGTTGCCTTTTTTTTTTCCCCTGCAACTCTGTTAAGGCACATAAATAGTTACATTAGCAGATATGCTCATTGAAGAGCATCTCTCTTAAGATCTTAGACAAAAAAAAAGAGAGAACTGGACAAGTTCATTGCAGTAGATCTTAAGTAGAATTTTGTGGAGGGAATAAGCAATGATTAGTTGTATTCTTCCAGCTGCACTGTTTTTTTTTAAATATATTTGTTACTTTATTTTCATATGTATTGTTTCATATTGTTAACTAGCAGGTGGCCATGGTCGTAGTAAAAGTAACTTTCAAACATTAGTAACTTTCAAAGTTTCTGATGTAATGCTGGTATGCTCTGTTTGCTTCAGTTCATCAGCTAAGTACATGAACTATTCTAAAATCCTCATGGTTCAGACAGAAAATTATTCTGTCGTTAAAGGGCCTGACTTTGTGAAATGCTATGATTGTATGTAATTGAGCCTTTTCAGGAAAGAGAATAAGCTATCCCACTTCAGGTCACTTTTTAGACTATTAAGATACTTGGTTAACTAACAGCTAGAAAGAATTACCTCCTGATGGTGAGACCCTACCATCCATACTCATGTTGAGCATGACCAGATCCTCATAGGGTTTCTCTACAGGAATGCTGAAACGTCTCATGAGATACAAATAGCTTTCACTGGAGATACTACAATCAGTAAGGTTATATGATACAGATCCCTAATGTAGACAGTGCAATTTCTCCTCAGTCTAAAGTGACTATCTGATGTAAGCAACAGGTACACATGAAGAAGCTACGGAGACGCAAAGTTAACAAAGGAAACTATAATGAATCTGTAAGGATGAAGAGCTTGGTCCTCCGAGCTAATTAATCTCAAGTTAGTAATCAAAATGGGAGCTTTAGGGGACACTGGAGAAGATAAACTGCTGAATGTGTATTTGTTCTCCCTCAAAGTAGCAACTGATGGGGTTGACTACTAGCTGTTGGTAAGAATTTGCAAGAGTTTAGTCATGAAACCTAGCCTCCAGTGGGCTGTAAAATGTTCATGAAGAGGCAGTTTCCTCCTGTGTTCTAATAAATTTGCTGAATTCATGTTTTTAAATTGGTTGCACTACAGTGTGCTTGTGCATGTCCAATGTTTGCTAGCTGTACTGTTTGGTTGCAGTTGGTAAGCCATGTTAACATTTCTAATTTTGCCCAGGAAACATGAACAAGTATGTCCTGCGCTGTATAGACCTGGAGTCTTACTGCTCCTGCAGATGGTTAATTATCTCACAGTGAGAATATGGTAATAGAGAACAGTTTAAGGTCATGGATTGTGAAACACCATCACATACACAGAGTAATACAGAGGACAATCTATATAAACACAGTTGGAGATCTTTGTGTTTAAGCCAGGATTGATTTGTTTTTCAATCACTGCCTTTACACTTAAAATGTCTGTTCATAACTACAACTCCCTATATGTAATAACAAATTTCCCATATAAAGGTTAACTCCTTCTTCTTTAGTCAGCACTGGCTAGAATTTCAGTTACTGAGTAGAATTTAAACTATGACTCTTCATCACTAATTACTGCCCAGGCTCAGGCTGGTAAAAAGGCACAAAGCAGTTCCCTTTTATCTACTTCACGGCAAGCCCTCAGGAGACTGTAAGGCTGATTAACTTATGATTGCCATCCTGAGGACCAAATGAAGACTTCTCTGGCTAGCTGCTTTAGCTAGAGTTTTCATAGCTTTAGTTTATATTTTGGTAGCTTTAGGTAGAGTTAGACAACACAAGAGGCTTGCATACTCAGTACATATAAGAAGCACTTATTCGTCCCCTGATTTCTGGGCTACAGCTGCACTGCTAGCATGATAATGGCATTCAGAAACAGCATTGCTGAAATTGGGTGGCTAGTCTGTGTTTGTGCCATAGCTGCTTTTTAGCTTGACTGCACATCAACATGTGAGGCTTAACTAATGTTATTCACAGCCACTCTTCACAGAGTAGTAAAGTCCTGCCTGGTCATTATACCTTCTTCCTTCTAATTTAGCTCACCTTGAAATAACATAAATATGGCTCTAAACCTAAATATCTGGTATGCAGAACTTGCAGGAGCAAGTAGTGTGGAAGCCCAAGCAGACACTTGACCTGCTTTTCACCTGACCACATTATGTAACAGCACAGTCAGTCCAACATAGTTCAACATAATCCGATATTATTAAATGGAGGAGGGAGAATCTGATAAAGATTCTGAATGTAACCTAGGGTCTGTAGGACAAGAAGTGATTTCAAAGTTTAGTCAGTTTGACTTTTAAAGCTGGTACTTCAGTTCCATTGGAAACTGCATGAAGTAAGGCCTGGAACAGTTCAGGCAAGTAAAATACAATTTTCTTTTTAAAGAGTCATCTACAATAAGCGATTTAAACATCTGCATTGAAAGAAGGACATGACAGTTGTAACTATTTAAGGAACTACTTAGAACCGCTACCGTCTGCTGTGCTTTTTTTCTTGGTTAGCCAGACCTTTTGAAATTCTTCATATGCTGTGTCTCATTCCTGTCCCTGATTCTTCAACAGGCCTTCCCATAACTTTCTCAACAGTCAAGCTACTTTTTCTCTAAATGGGTTTTAGCTCTTATAAGCAAGTTCATGATTCTGACATGTCTTTTAAGAGCATGCATGTAAAACGGTGATGTCTGTTTCTCCAAAGTGCATCTGTCATGGCAGACTGAAATTTCAGGAATTTTTGGAAGCCCGGGTATTACTGAAGTCTTTGTACTTCTATGGAGTTTTTTTTCTCTGTCCTATGGGAGGTTATAGACCCAGTGGGCGTACGTATAATCTGCTGTTTTTTCATGGCAGTGCTCATGTTGGTGCTAGAACTGCTAGATCTTCACAAAACAAATTAGAGGGCACTTGAGTGTGACCAAGGACTTACATCTTGACCCCACCTCTCTTGCCTTTTAAGCAGTAGCCATATTAGGCAATGGGCTCACTCCCAATGTACACAGTGAGTATTGGTGAAAGGTCTCAAAGAGGCCAAAGTCTCTTTGGTCTGGGTTTAGACCTGAATCTGACCTGACCTGAACCTTAGGACAGTAACAGACTTAACCTTTGGGTTCCCTGTGTAGTTGGGGGAGTTGAGATGCTCTTCTTGGCAGTTATTCTCCCCAGCTGATTTAGGGCTCTTTTGTTAGATGGAATTTATTTGAGCTTGTGTTTCTCCATGCTAGTTGAAGTACAAGCACCCTCAAATGCCTTTCTTTAAAAACTAAAACAAAAAAGTTGAAGAACACTGTTTGAAAAAAGCAATTGTATTGTGAGAAATAGTTGGCTGAAGATGTTTTAGATGGTGGCTATTACTTTCAGAAGCAATACTAGATTGAGATGTATAAAACAGTCAAACCAGAACCTCACAATTTTTTTTTTCCTTCTTTTCTCCTTCAGAAATTATTCTCTATTCCACTTCAAGAAATGATTTTTTTTCTGTTCTTCAATTAACTTCCTTTATTTCAGTAATTTATGTTTCCATTGATGTTCTCAGTGGCTTTTTTTCTCCATTGAGAATCATGTCAGATTCTCAATATCAGATGAAGACTGTCACATGCATAAGAAGAGATCTGAGCTACCCAAGAAGTTTACCTTTTTTCCCAATGCACTGACATTTAAAAGCTACATCTTACAATAAAGCAAAACCGTGGCAGTCTGATTACAAGCAGTTTTGGTAAACACTTGATTATTTAACAATGAGTCATTTCTGCAGTAACCTCATTCTGTCATGACTGTATCACATCTGCTAACTCTCCAAAGCAAAAATCATAACCTGTACTGGTTTAAAACATGAATACAGCCTCATGGTTCATATGTAACACTCTATTCAAGCAAAGAAGCCATGTGCAGTAGGTTTAAAAGGGCAAATTATGTGTTTTCAAAGAGCAAATACCTTAGAGAACAACAAAGATAATTATGAAAGGCTGTCCATTCTTTAGCTATTCTCACAGTAGCTGGCTTCACCATTATTCTTCAAGTATTTGTTCTCTTTTAAAGCCTTTGTGTTTTTGGAGTGTAATGAATTTGGAGCATAGCATATTGGGGCTAGGGTTGTTCTGCTGCCCTCTGAATTGACTCCCTGCCTTCTGTCCTGTTGTTATTGTTGACCTCAATCAAAGCTGAGTTCGGCCTGAGTGGAACACAGCCTCCTTCCCATAATGCCTTGTTGTCCTCAAACTAGCCCCTACTGATGGGATGAGAACACTGAAGGCAGAGTATGGCTCTTGGATCTTAATTCAGTTCAAAATGCTGTGATAGTACAGAATGCTCCTGGCTGCTAGACAACAGCATTTCTGATAAACTACTTTGATTGTAACACTGTAGTTTTAATTAATTTTTTAGTATTTCTTGTAACAGTAATTCTATTGGTTTTGTTGGAAGACAGAGGAAATGGCAAATAAGGATGGTGTTATAATGACGATGTAGTAAATTGGGAAATGGTTTAAGTGAAATGTAGCCAGCATTCTGTAGCCTCCTTGGAGAGCCTGTACTTAAGAGCACCACTCTGTGTTAAAACTAAGCTGTGCTAGTCTGCTGAAGTGTACGTATACTACTACTTCACATGAGTGTACATCCAGTACATTTTTTTGACATTGTGGACATGTGGTGGTGGTGGTTTGAGCTTTTGGAAAGAGAAGAGTTTAAGATTTACTTAAAGTAAGACCAAATTATGTGGAATCATAGAATTGTTAAGATTGGAAAAGACCTGAAAAGATCATCAAGTGCAACCATCAGATGTAGCTGCTGTTGTTTTCTTTGTAAGATTAGAGATGATACATACCATAGAGCTGTGAACTCAGAGAAGTACAACACACAATTGTTTTTGGAAGTTTAACTATTAGTATTTACAGAACTTGCCTGAAAGGTTGCAACAGTTTCTCCAATAGTCGGGATCATGTTGGTTAGTCCTGAAAATGTAGTGGTCAGTGTGGCCCCTGCGCTACTAGCAATCTACAGCATACTAAATACTGCAAGTTCAGCCTCACATGAAAATTATAAGGATGACTGACTCAGAATAAAAGTAGAACTGTATCATAAAGGCAATGGGTATACAGTTTATCTCTAAATATTCTTTGTCTGTTATTTAAGTTATTAGCAGCTATACAAATTGGACAAATAGTTAGCATCCAAAGCCCATTTATTAATTACAGAATACTTTTTTTCATTAGAAATGCTAAGTTCAATATATTTTCCATTTGTTTTTTTCCCAGCTTGGATATAAGATTAAATGCTAATGTAACTAAAACACATGCGCAGGTCTGCACAATGAAACGTTACTGGTAGTCAACTATTTGTAATGAAATACATTAGTTTGTCTTGTAAATGAAAAGTCCTCCCTCCTCAACCACATGGTAAAATATTAGTCACGTTGTGTTTATCAGCAGCACTGAAAGATTAGGCATCAGTACCTCCTACTCAAGAGCAGGGCCTAAAAGCTTCCTTTGTCTGTTGCAAAAATACATTTTGAGGGGGAAACATCAACTGTTGTAGAGGTTAAATTTTTATTTCGCAACTGTTTTTTCCTCCCCTGCTTCAAAAACATATATATATGTAGACAAACATTTGCCATTTGGGTGAAATTTTTTTTTTCCCAAGCATCAAAGAGGTTAAGCACAACCATTATTTACCATGGGCAATCTTTAGTTTTGCATTTTAAAAAGTTCTCATAGTGTCCATATATTAACACTTATTATAAATTTGTTTTAGCCATTGCAGGAAATAAGAGCTTATAGCCAGCTAATTAGTATTTTTCTTAATCACTTATGTTTGAGTTTTATTGCAGCTTCTGAAGGTGCTACATATGCAATTCAGCAATGTAGACTTGAAATGAACAGATGGTTGAGTATTTCACGTTCTGGCCTTGAGTGAAGAACAAAGCATGCCCTGTTTTGGAAGCTACTTCAGCACATGCTTAAGCACATAAAGAATTTCTACCCTCTGGGAGCTTTGAGATAGAAGCAAAGGAAAGGGAAGAAGTACATAGCTTTGTGTCTTTTATCACCATCTGAGATGCAAAACAAAAACTTTTCTTCTATCTATCTCCTTCCTTTTAATTCTTTAAGCTTTCTTTCCTCTAGTAGGAATAGCCAGTAATTTGTTTTCAGTTGTCGTTTTAAAAACTAAACTCCAGACCAAACCTTTAATCGCATCCTTTTAAAGGCCATACAGTAGTGTTAAGCTATGTAGTACTGAGTTCAAAAAGGATCTGAAAGCCTTTGCTGAGAGCAGTATCTCTGACCTTGTGGACTCAGCTGTACTGGGCAAGAAATTGTGATTTGTGCCTCTATAGAAAACATTCTATTTTTGTCTTATTAGAGTTACCTGGGAAGGAAAAAAATGTTGTGGAGACCAGGAAATTTCTTAAAGTGCTCTACCTGGCTACCTGGAGGTCAGTGGAAGTTAGTTTATAAGTGATGAAATTCCACATACATTTTGATGCTAAAATTGTGACAACTTAATGTTTGATATTACTGTATTTTTCTGTGGGTGGTGATTTATTTATTTTTTTTGAAGTGGTGAACATACTTTCCAAGAATACTGTATACATTTGTAACATGTATGTTTGTGCCAATAAATCTTGTTTTAAGTAGATGCTTTTTGTTTTGTTTCTATTCTGAATGCACACAGTTAAGCAGAGTTTAGCACTTTCAGCTTTCATTCCCTCTCTGTGTTATATGCATTAAGATTTTCTAATTCACCCTGAATTTTTATGTATTCAGTCTAACAGAAAAGTAAAAAACTTCTGTTGTAAGACAACATTGAAATCCATGTACAAAAAAGGAGAAGGGAAGCAGTGGAAACAGTAGTATAATCATTAAAGAGAAGCATGTGAGAAAAGGTATTTATTACATTTGACCTTATTCTTACTTTTCCCTATGGAGAAATATATTTCCTGTTAATAAAGCACAGTTAACTAAGGGAACTCATTGCCACAGAGTTTTGCTAGTTCAGGAATTTTGTGTATTTTAGATTCATTTTTAAATGGAGAAAGAAGGATTTTTTTATTTTTTTTTTGTGAGAGCAATACAGACTCTCAGGATCATCTTCCGCTCTAACTGGAAACAGCTGATGCATACAACTAGTGTGATGGCTTAATGGGGCACAGTAACTATTACCATCCTTATCACTAATAAGTAATTAAGCTCTTAGAAGGGACAAGAGTTGGAAGCTGCTTTTGTCCCCTCTTGGTGACTACACTTACATTTTTAAAGATATAGGCATCACAGATAGCTAGATAATTTTAGATAGCTCTATGTCTTGGTGCATATGGGATATCATTCAGTAATTTTAAATTGCCTGCAAGTCATCTCTGTGTGTATGAAGGCATGGTATCATCTCTGCACCTGGACACACCAGAACAGGTAATACCAAAATGTGACAGTGCTTTAGTAAAACAGCAGCTTTTTCCTTGGTAGCTTTTAGCATGCCTGGCAGTAAATTAGGGGCCCGATGACTCTACATGAAGCTAGGAAGAAGTAATCATTGATTTTTTTCATACAATGCATATTCTCATCTACATGAAGTAGCATATAAGGACTGAGAGAGTGAATCAGGCTGCGTGGTGCATGTAAATGTGATATTGAAGAACACAGGAAACTGATCAAAGCCAAAATAAGGCTTATGCTAATAATGAAGAAATCCTCTGTTATCACTCTTACAATCAGGTTAGGTAGTTAGCTCAGTTTTGTTGAAAGACAATAGTTCAATTTCCAGTTTTCCATCTTACATGGAATTCTAATAATGAAATCAAGTAAAAATGAAATTATAAGTAGTGGAGATGTTGTGGGGAAGATAGCAGGACTAGTAAGTATTTATGAAAAATCAAGTGTATTTTTGCATACTCTCTGAATAGCAGTTTTGCATAATTCATGGAAGTTCAGGGAGAAAAAAGGGCTGTTTTTAGGATTCATTAAGTTAACAAGGGTGAACAGCTCTGGGACATGCTTATGCTTCAGAATATAGTTTGAAGACAAAACAAACCTTGAAGTGACCATATATACTTTGCTTTCTGAGCTGAACCACCTGGAGGTAAGTGAATATACACAATGCTTTTAAGTGCTCATGATGTACTTAACATTTAAAAAAAACCTCACAATTTAGGGAAAATATAAAAAAGGTTAGAACTGCAATCTGAGGATAAAAAAGCTCTAATCTTATGACTATTAGAGCTGTATATGAAACATAAGCTAGGCAGTAATGATGATTAAAATATATATATATATTTTTTGCTTTCTGAGATCTTTCAAATCTAGGAGAATGTAACCTTGTAATGGCACCTGTGATTTGGGCAGCTATTATGAGAAGCTCTTACACCTACAAATATTAACACATTTTACTGTGGGAATTTCCTGGTATCAGTGGCACTCAGTTAAAACTGCTTTAAGACAACTTGAATGACTCTGCAGAGAAAACACCCTTTCTTTCTCCCTCAGCATTGAACAGTCTAATTATAATTTAACAGCCATTAGCTGAACTGCTTAATAATGTGGGTAAGCCTGGCTCTTCTACTTTCTGCTGGCCATATTACAGCTTTATTGTGTTGAATGTAGTCAGTGGATTTGGGAATTGAATTTCTAGTGCTTATCTAGGTTGTTCTTTTTACTAGACAATGTACAATACATACTGTTACTTACATACTCTGGGTTAGCCTCAAAAAACACCTACTCCATAGTCCACCTTCACCAGGAGCCTGGAAAGGATGCCCAGATGTGCAAGGGTGGAGTTAAGAAAGCCAAGGTACAGATGGAATTGAACTTGGTGAGGGACGTGAAAAACAACAAGAAGGGTTTCTTTAGATACACTGGGAAGAAAAGACAAACAAAGGAGAGTGTACCCCCCTCTAATAAATGAAAAGGGAGAGCTGGCCTCCTCAGACATGGATAAGGCTGAGGTGCTTAACAAGTTCTCTGTCTTTGTCTTCGTGGCCAGTCAGGCTTCTCACACCCCATGTCTCTGAACTTCTAAGCAGAGGTCAGGGGAGCAAAATCCCTTCTGGTGTAAGAGCAGAGCAAATCTAAGAGCAACTCATGAGCATGGATGCATACAAGTCTATGGGGCAGATGACATGCATCCCAAGGTTCTGAAGGAACTGGTTGATGTGGCTGCCAAGCTGCTCTCCATCATATTCAAAAAAAACCGTGTCTGTCAGGTGAAGTCTCTGGTGATTGGAAAAAGGGAAATATCACTCCATATTCAAGAAAGGGAGGAAGGAAGACTTGGGGAACTACAGGCCTGAACCTCATATCTGTGCCTAGGAAGATCATGGAACAGATCCTCCTGGAAGAGATATTAAGGCACATGCGAGAGCAGGAGATAAGCCAAGACAGCCAGCCTGGCTGGCTGGAGATTTTCAAGAAATGTGTTGGTGTGGCACTTAGGGATATGGCTTAGTAGGTATGGTGAGGATGGGTTGACTTGATGATCTTGTAGGTCTTTTCCAACCTTAATTATTTTACGATTCTATAGTTCTGTGATTTCTTTGTCATCCTAGCAGTCCGTTTCTGCACATCTGCCAGTTCCACCACTTAAGACCACTAAATGCTTTATGTGGTAGCACAAACATTTCATTGACTCTTTTAAAGTAAACTGAAACATCTTACAAGCATATTAGCATTACTTACAACAGAAATTATTACAATTACTTACAGTATTTAGCACTGTCAATACCACCTCTGACTCCATGGCAGTCATTTTAATATTATACCCATTGTTTCATTTAATCTCTTAGTTCTACAGGTTTGGGCAATTAAAAAAATTATCATTAGTGAAACTACTGAAAACAATATATTTAAGGATGAATTTCATCTAAATCCCCCTGCTTCTATCAGCAAAAGTTTAAGGGTTTTCTGTTTCACTCAAGAGTATAAGGCTTGAGGAATTAACTACCCCGCCACTACAACAACTCCCCCCCCAGTATTCATATACAAAAAGGAAATCTTTCTTCCTGCACAGGCATTTCTTGACCACTCAGACAGCTAATCGCTTTGAACACTAATGCCAGTTGCAAATGAGATTCCTAGGTTTGTCAGCTAGATGGAAGAAATACAGTAGCAGCCTTTGCTGAGCATTAGAAATTGCATTTCTGGGGAGATAGAGGCAAAAGCAGAATGCTCAAGGCCTGTCTATAATCTAGATGATGAACTAACCCACATATTGATCTGCAGCTAAGCCTAGAATTTAAAGCCCTATGGAGTAAGAAGCCAAGCTGGCTCTGTTTAAGTAGCATTGCTGCACTTCTGTGGTGCTGTGCCCATTAGGAGCTGCCCTTGGCTGTATATAAATGTATCAGCTCTCGTGTAGGATACTGAAGTGTTTTCTGATGGCATTAAGACACCATTGTTTTACAGACATCCCGGCGTCTGGATTTTACCACAATATCATCTTTTGACAGTTAGAACATTAATACACAACCAAGAGCAGCACGAGCTCTTCTTCAGCCCAGTATGGCTGTATAACACATCAAAATTACACCATATGTACCTAAAACTAGGAGAGCAAAAAGGTACATTATCATAAAGTGAGCCTTTCAAACACAAAACCTGCCTGCTTTCGTTTGACCCAGGCAACAGGGAGAAGTCGATCCTCAGAATATCTTTAATTGGTAGTTTCTATTTCTGATTGTTTTCTCTGCGAGACCTTAGAGAATCTGTGGGAGCTTCCAGAACTCTCCCCTTTCTTAATGTGCTGGCAAAATCAGACACATTGCAGTGCAATGTCAGAAAGAAGACTGTCTTTTAAAATTTGTTTTCTTTAAAAAAAAAATTAAAAATCATGCTTTTAAACTCCCGCACTGAAGGAAAAACCCACCACCAATCAGCCTTTTCCACGCCGCAGCCGGACAGCGGCCCGCAGTGAGCCTGCGCGGGGCTCCCCCTGCTGCGCGCCGCGGGGGATGCCCGGCGGTAGGAGCCGCCCGAACGACCTGCATTGCTGTGCTGCAGCACGGGCACTGCCGCCCATCGCTTGTTATTCCATCGCTATGCTGAGATAGATAGACTAGCAGTGTCAGACTTAATCGCACATTCAAAACAAATACAGACGCAATTTGTCTGCGCGGAATTAATCTGCACGGTCTGCCCTTCAGGTTAAGTGTGGTGCTGTGATTGGTATTGATTGTAACACTTTTCAGATTGTTCTTCTCCTGCACATTAGTTAATTCAGACTCCCTTTGGATTTCTCAGGTGCTCTCAAACTTACAGCGTTTTGGGGAGTATGATTTTTGGCATTGTCTCATTTGCTCTCTGCACCACCCCACAGTGACCTGTTCTCTGTGATGCTGTGTGAAATACTGCTGTCCCTCCTGCCTGGGCTATTATGCCACAAGTCATTTCATTTAAGCTCCCCACTTTCTCTATTTAAAAAAGAAATCATTGAGAAGACTGGGGCCTGGCCATAATGGTGGCGCTTGTTGACCATCAAAGTCTGTATTCTCTTGTTGCTTCCAGGTTTGCCTCCAGCATTTTCAAGTTCAGTATTGCTCAGGATGACTGATTATGTTGCACCATTTGTCCTCAGTAAACTCTCAATTCTTGTTTTCCTTTTTTTCTTCTTCTTAAAAAAAAAAATATATATATATATATATATATATATTATTTAAAGTATGTAACTTAAGTGCACCTTAGAAGGGAAGGCTCTGAATTTCTCATGTATATTAGGTCTTGCCTGTACTCTCTTGCAAGCACATCGGTGTGGAGAAGTACCTGTTAATCCCTACATAGAGTCAATGTGAAGCATGTTGCCCACAGCTGTCTGTATAAAGGCTCCCTGTGTCGTGTGCTGTAATGGGAACGAGCTCACCAGTTGAATAGAGCTACTGAACCAGTTACGGATGTAGTCTGACAATCATAGGACAAACATGACTCATTTAAGAACATTCCCTACCTTCCCTTCTAATGAGTGGTTTCACCACAGTCAGTAAACTAGAACTGAAGGGAGAACAAAGAGTTCTTCAGGCAGCTCCACAGTGTTCTCGCACGCCACCTGCCCTGCTGCGGGAGTATGTCTGACATATTAATAGAGCCAACTGCCCTTCCATAATTACCTCCCCTCCAGCATCCCAGCCCCCACAACAGAACCATCTCTAGTAGCAGATACTAACGTGTTAATACTAACAGTACTAATAGCAATACTAACAAATGAGCGGATCTATGGCATGGTTTTAAAACAAACAAAAGCTTTAAAACTACAAAATACTGGTGTGTTGAGGTGAGATCATTTTTTGTTGTGGGATAATAACAATGGTGTTAAGAAGAGAATGGAATTCTGTAGATAAGGGGACTTTGGTCTAGCTTGACCAAGGCTTGGTTGTGTCTTCACACCAAAGAGTGATAAACTTCCAAACTGAGTTTTCTTTTTGAGGGGGTAAGAAATGAACCCATGCTACATCTTTGCTTTCCCACCTTGTGGTAGATCAACAATCTCGTCACTAAGCTCTTTTAGAGAAAGTAGATAATAGGAAGTAGAACGTCTAGGTAAACTTTGAAAATTGGAATATTATTTGAGACATATTGTTGGTGTTATAAAATCTCAACTCCACCAATGCCAATAAAAACAACAAATCTTGGTTATATATATATATATATATATATATATGTAACTGAGGTCTTGTTTCAGATTTAGCTGCTACAGCATGCAAAGAGCAGGAAAACGTTCCCAATGTGCAATAGGGTAGTCTTCCTACAAAGTCTCCTGCTGTTGTTTCAAGTTTATTGTAGTGAACTGGTTTTACATAATTACATGCAGAGGAAACAACTGAGTGTTTTCACTTCACCAGTAAAGACTGTGACTAGATGGGCATAGTGCAGCTTTCAAATATATTGCATTACTGGTCTCCCTATACAATTTATTTTACTGTAATCCACCAAAACATTGTATACGTACATTTGCATTCTGGAATTGACATTCATTTTAACTCACTGTGAATCTCAAGGTTTGAGTCACAGTTACTTGTAACAACCTCATGATGTTCTGTAGAGTGCCATATCTCTGGCCTTGAGCACCGATCTATGCTCTAATGATCAAGTCTGGAGAGGAAAAGTCTTTTAGATGGTGGCACAGTGTTCTTTAATTGCATTTTAGAACTTGAAAGGAGACATTGTATCAATGGGGGAGTCAACGTATGAACAAAAAACAAGTTGATTCATTGGCTGTTAGCCTACAGTGAAGTATCAAATCTGCCATTTCAAAACCTTACCATTTTTTGGTTTGCTTTCTGAGTGCCTTGAAGAGTAGAATGCGTGTCTAACCAGAACACCTCACGTTCTGCTGGCACTGAGACCCGTCTTCTTAATTCCACTGTTAGTAGGTTTAAGTTGGCCTGGTTGATTTGTAAATTTTGACTTGCCCGTAAGAAGGAACTGATGACTTCATTTTTAAATTAATCCAGTAATAGGTAACTTCCTAGATATGATTCACAGGGAAAGGAAAAAAAAGATCTGACAAAATGAAAATTTCCCATCCACACTGCAAGAAGAGGGGTGCACATGCCTTGGAATAATTCAGGTTGGATGAGTAGAAATGACAACACTTAGCAACTAAATTTGATTAACAGCTGAAGTAGATGACAACCTAGTGTTTAAATACAAGCTCTTTAGTTCAGCTTAAACATGTTGCTTTTATTGCTTTTCTTTCCCTCATCTAGGTAACTCACGCTAGTAAATCCCATTTACTTTTAAATGGGATAAATTAGTGAAACATAACGAAGTGAAGATTAAAAAAAAATAAATCTGCAGAGGAAAATTACCATTTTGCAACTAGACATATGGGAACGTACAAGGAAACAGCCAGCTCACTAGGCACTGCCAGTCTGGACAACACCACCTGCAAAGACTGCAGTGCAGGCTGGCCTTCCCATACCTGCTTTGAGCTAACCAGCTGAAGGAATGCTCTCACAGCAGCTTTAGCACAGTGGGCTAAATGTCTGAGCACTGACTGTGCTTCTTGGGTGGGCCTTGTATGCATGCTGGGTTTTGTAGCAGCCCAGATAGTTTCCACTATTTTAAAGCTGGATTGAATATGCCTTCATAGGCAGACACTATAATGCAGACTTACTCTGAGTAAGTCTGCCCAAGTCAGTTTTCACTGCACATTATTCATTTTAAAAAAAGCCAAGAATGCTATTACTGCACAAGAGGCATCAGCCTCCCTAACTAGCACTGCTTGCTGTGGTGTCTAATGAAGCCAGCAAACACTACCAATGTTATTAGCAACAATAGCCAGCTAGTAATGCACCATGAAAGAGCAGGACTGGGGACACAGAATAATCATTGTAATTTACCCAGGTGGATAAAAAGGCAGCAAGGCATCTGGATATATATTTTCAGACCCACAAGGAAAAAAATCGCAAGGCTTACCCAGTTTTCTCCCCGGACTCCAAAGAAATGATGAGCCCTACACCATTTTAATAATTGCCTACAGGAGGAATGTGTCATCGCTCTGCTTTTTTAGAAAGGTAAAATTATGTTCATTCTTTTTTGTTGTTGTTCTACCTACCTCCTTTTTCTCAAATATATTTCCTCACTTTCCTGCAGCACAGTGTTTCAGTATGAAAACAGCTTTTCCTCTACTGAGCAACATTAGCTAATATTACTTAGGATTACTAATTCCTGCTTTCCTTTTTTATACCCTTTGACCTTTCTCCTTTAAGAAATGAAAGAGTTTGGGTTTGGTGGTTTGTCTTTTTTTTCCTTTTGGTTGAATTAGACTTCTTTAATTTCTTTTAATGTGTGGTTACACAACAGAAGCATTGAATTCCTAAGTTCTGCTACAGCTAATAGAGCATCACATGTTAGAAACAGATCGAATGTTTCATTATGGCAATAAGTTTTATATTTTGGTGTTTTTTTTTCTATATAAATAAGGCTCACACGACTACTCTCTTTGCTTCTCCCTGCTTGGTTGCCTCTCCCCATTCACCTAAGAATTTTGAATGTATTGGCCACTGTCTACAAATGTGACAAAGATATTACAACTATATAATTTTCTAAGAAAATACATAGCTGGGAAATCAGGAAGATGAGGAAAATCTCCCTAGGGCTGCACTGAGGAAAGGCTAGTAGTAAAGATCATACCAGTTAAGAATCAAATGATCCACAACAATGGGACAAATTCTGCACTTTTTATGTTTCAGTTACTGTCTTCTTTTGAGCACATTCTCAAAACTATTTAAATCAAAAGAAGTTACTAGAATAATAGAATTTGTGTCAGTCCCTCAGTCCTTAGTGGTATGCATCAGTGAAAGAACGCAAAGTGAGCTGTCATTTCCCTTTTAATTTGTGGCTTGTCAGAACTTTCTAATTTAGATTCTCTTTCTGAAGTAAACACAGCCAGTTAGTATGCACACTCTACTGAAAACAAAACCGAGCTTCCACTGAATTCAGTAGCAGCAGCATTGAGTTCAAAGTATCTCGTGTGAACTAACACTGGAAAACTAATTGAGGTTGAATGGTAATGAGAAACTCAATCTAAAAATGAAGTGTTTTTAATTAAGAGACACTTCAGAAATATGAGGAAATAGGCTCCTTATAATTTAAAATCTGTTTTTTCCTTCCTCACCAACTATAAATCACTGAGCTGTGATTAGTAGCCATAATAGAAAGAGTGAATACCTGATTGTCTGAGTTGAGTTATGACTGTGATAAGGAGAGCTGTATATGTATTGGAAGAGATTCTAACAGTCTGCTACTTAGCATCCAATTTCTTACAAAGGTTTCTGTTATAATCAGTTAATGTCATAATCTGTTTCTTAAAAATGGGAACAAATTATGGAAGAATTGTACCTGCAGGTTCCCGGCAGTAAGGGCAGCAGCACGACCCTATGGCACAACCATTGGAAGCTTATCAGGGAACAAGAAAGAGCCCAGATCCAATACTGTGCCAAGTCATAGTCCAATGTTTTACGTAATGACTATTTAATAAAAATTGCATAAATGCTCACCAGAGGGGAAGCCAGTACCTAGATCTTGTCTCTTTAGCCTTATTCTATTATTAAAAGAAGGTGTATCTCTTGTTCCATTTTGCTAAGAATGATAACATTTCACTCTACTGGAGTTCAAAAAGAGATGATAAGTGTGATGGAAGTCAGTAACTCTGTGTACTTTTAAACCAATAGAAGGAGCACGTGAGGAATCAGTCACTGTGGGGAGCCCAGGATTGGGTTACACTCTGTTCTGCAGGCACAGCGCCAGGTCACAGCCCTGCTGTTCAGGTGCCCCCCTGATGAAAGCAGTGTTAGACCAGATCAGAGACCGCGTGAAAGCTGTCTTAAGCATCTAAATGGATAGTTTTGAGTGGTGAACACCAGCCTGCTGGAGGAACTTATTTTCAGTGCAGAAGAGGGCATAAAAATCCAACATAATGAAGATGCATTTTCTGTTTGTCATCCCTTACCAGTGTTCTTATGTTACTTTAATGACACGCAAATTTCATTTTAAATGCCTGACTCCACAATACCATGTACTGTTGGCTAATATCAATAGGTTCTGGAATCTCTGCTCTGACCCAAAATCTGGTCTTCCATCCTGTTTTCTTTTGGCTTAAGTGGTCCTGCAGCTGTGATATGATCCAACCAAAAACTGCTGTCCTTGGATTTTTCAGTCAAATCAATTTCCCAATCCAGTTGACAGCACAGTTGCTTAATCTCTACTTTTTAACTTAGTAGAGGTGGTGTTACCATTCCTTTTGGTGCTTCTGTAAGGCCTTAGGTCACCTTAGGTAGATTGTGAAACCGTACACTAAAGCTCCAAATTACACAGGAAGCTTGAAGACTTTTTTGGCCCTATGGTTTAAAGCTCGGGCTTTCTTCAGACTTCTGTGAGGATGACTGCTGAAAATGAGTAGCTGATAGACGCTACAGCATGGCCCTAGACCTGGGAGTTCTCAAAGCTGTATTTGCTTCTGAATTCGTGTAACAGACTTGGGGATCAGCACAGAGTTACATGACGAGACACACCCTATACACTTGTATTCTTTCAGTCATTCTAAATCAGAACAATTCAGTGTTCCTTTATGTGTCACCTTTCAAGATAGTTGAACTTTAAAATTACACTGCTGTTGTCAACAGAAACTGAATAAAAATAACAAGAAAACATTAAGGATGTGGGCAGAATGAAAAACAATATTCCCCAGAATTCCTCAGGTTTTCTGGCCAGAGACAGCCATTCATCTTTGCAAAGGACTTTTAATCAGTTTCCAAGATTGTATGGATATTGCTAACTTTCTGTTTGTTGTACTTTGTTCCTACACTTGAGAATGCTTCAAGAAAAGCCTACCCATGTAGTCACCAGTAATGAGGAAAGTGGTTTTATTTCTTCCCTCATCTTTCATCTGTACAGACGGTAACAGTGACACCTCTTGCTCATTAGCAAAACGCCTTTCCAGATCTCTGCAAGAATCCGTGAAGCTCAGTGCCACTACCAATGATGAGTAATTAGACTTAAGATCGAAGAATTAGTGGGCTCCAGCTGCAAAATAGTGATTTTTTCCCCCCTGGACAGTATACAGTTCCATCAGTGCTGTGCTGTAACCTCAAACAGGTAGCATTTTTTTCTCCTTGTTGCAGGATTTGGTTCTTTTTTTTTTTTTTTTAATGTTAATTTTTTTTTTTTTCTCAAAAACGTTGATGCTGTCAGTATGTTGCCGTTCACCAGAACTGATTGAAATACTATTGTTAAGCAAATTCTAACTTCTAGTTTGTAAATATGCTGGGAAAAGATCCAGTATTTGGGGGTGGGGATGTGTGGGGGGTGGAGTACTGATAATATTAAGCAGTGTTGGAGGTAGGGGGCAGTTTCACATACAACAAGTTTTCCTAAATTACATTTTATTAATGTAAAATCTTTTAAGAAAGGAAGAAAAAAAAAAAAAAGAAAGAAAACTACAGAGCCCAAACCTGGCTGCATATGGCTGGATCCTACTAGGAAGGCCTGCTACCCTCCGTGCGGTTTCACACAGGTAGGTAATTGCCTTGCAAAACTAGATGGAGGAGCCAGGTAGAATTTAAAGCAGGACAGTGCCCCATGTGATGCTAGTGAGAGATGTGCTGTGCTGTATGGTGTAATGGACTTATATAAAGGATTGGACTTCTATATGAGTGATTTGTTCTCACTACACTCCAAGAGTTACAACTGAATACAAAAGAAAAAACAGCTGGAACAAAAGCCCACAACTATTTTAAGGTTTTCTGTAATTATCTACTCTTTGTCTCTCCTAATTTTTTTGTGTGTACGCACAAGGAAATGTATTTTACTTATTCTGATACTAAAGCCCTTGTGCTCTAGCTACTTAGTAAGCAGAGGAAGCTTAAAATGAAAACAAACAATTTCACTTTGAATTTTGTGCTGTTGCCGCTTACAACCATCTTCTTTTGTTTTCTTAACAGATGAGCCACTGTATCGCTAGTAACATTCATTGCTCCAGAAGAGATGTGCCTGACTTATTTTGTACTGGTTGTGCCTGGAATAACTTGAATCTATATACATGATTCCAACTTTCAGAAAATAGGTACAGTAGAAAACTTTGGACCGAGTTTGTTCCAGTTGCACAATCATTTTCTGAGTAACTGCTTTTCCATTTTGTGCATGGCATTGTTTTTTAAATTGTACTAATACCAAAAAGTGGCAAGAATAGAACTTTAAATTGATTCTCTGTGAGTGTAAACCTTGACCAAAACAATTGTTTTGTATCCTTTTAAAATAAGCAGAACTCAAATAATACATCTGGTCAATACTAGGGCATAAAAGGTACTGGCTTTTTCTGGTGATGGTAATCACTGTTCTCCTGCTAGAACTGGTGTGTTGCACTACAGTGATGGATTTGCCTCCATTCTGTTTGTTCTAGGAACACATTCAGCTGTAACACAGTGCCACAGTTTGCCTCCAGCTCCTTGTGTGTGCACTCTGACAAAGCTGGGACAGGCAGGGCCCTCAGTGTTTTTGCTTGATTGAAGTGCCTGACGTAGAACATGTGGTTAGAGGTGTAGCCCTCAGCGCACAGACAAGATGGGTAGTTTGGGCATATGATGTTAAAAAAAACCCAGCATCCCATGGAACCCAAGAATGTCATTGTGCATCCATCCATCCCTAACAAAGATAATTTAAACAGAATGATGAAGTTCTGGATGTGAAGTACGAACACCATTAAGTTGACCAAACTATACAGTGTATCTAATTAGGATTAGTCTTTAAATTAGAAACTTCAGAGGAGTGCAAACTAAAATAGGGATCTTGATAAGCTGACTTGTGCTTCACAACAAATCCAGTTGCGGGATCCGGTCCTAATGCTTCCGCTCCCTGCCCCCTCTCCTCTCCAGGAGTTAAATACTGCAGGGTACTTTACTCACAAGCTGTTTCTGCTATAGCTGCTGCTTAAATATCTATGGACCTAATGGACTTATCCTTAACACCAACCATAGTGAGGGAGGGAAGCAGCATTAACCTCATTTTGTAGATAAACAGTGGAAGCCCTGGTGGCTCTCTGTTGCCTTACTTCTTTGGAGCAACCTCATGCATGCAGTGCATACAGAACTGCTTACACCCAATTGCTGTATTCACACAAAGGCTGGCAGAGCTTTGGCATATTCTCTGTGCCTTCTTTTCGTCACCACGTGTGATGATGAAGAGAAAGAAGGCTCAGAATGTGAATAAACTCGTTGATGTCTCAGCTACTGGAAGGTGTGGGGAGCAGGAGTGCGGGACAGCCAGCAGCGGGCAATGCTGCTGCACTAGGCACATCTCAGGTCCTCCCGCACCACAGTGCAGCCTAGTGTAGGGCCTGGGCGAAACTCAGCGTCATCAGCTCGAGGAATATGTGAACTGTGAGACAGGAAATGTCAGTATTGGGTGTCGGGCGATTTAATGGGGAATAAACATGAAAAGTTAATTCTTACACTTGGAATATAAATAATTGCACTGTAATTGGTGTATCGGGAACTGGTTTTCCACGAGAACAGAACATACCTTGAACGCCTCAGAGCCTGTTTGTGTTAAAACCTTTCTGTGGCGATTCCAGCGGTCGCTAACTGCAGGAAGGCAGCTCTGCTCCGCTCGCAGCCGCGCCGAGCTCTGTGACCTGGCACGTCCCGCAGCCGTGCGGTGGCAGTTTCGAAAGCCCGGGGCGTGTACAAGATCGGGGAGCGGGACACGGGCACTCCTCGCTTATGTAAGGAGCTCCGTCCCGGCTGGCCCGGCGCCTCCCGCCGCTGCCTCCGCACCGCAGCCCGCTCCCTCGCTCGGGCGCTCGCTCTTCGAGGCCTCCCGCAGCCGGCGGGGCTGGGCGGAGCGCCTCGTGATGGATCCCCGCACCCCGCGGCCAGGCGCTGTTTGGAGTCTGTGTACGGGCGCTCCCCGGCAACGCGCCCCGCCCCTTCGCGCCGCCCTGTCCCGCGCTCCTCTCCTCAGCGAGGCCGAGCGCGCCCCGCGACCGTTAACGGCTGTTGGCGGCCTCGTCGCGCGCCCCTCCTCAGCCTGCGAGCGCGCGCCGCGACAGCCAACGGTCCCCCACGCGCTAAGCCAGAGGACGTGCGCTGACGTCACAGTCGGCTCTAAGAGGCGGGGCGGAGCCGCTCCCCCTTTCCCCCGAGGCGTGATGTAACCTCTGCCCTCCTCAGCGGCCGCGGTCTGAAGGAGGCACGGAGCGGCGCGGCGGGGGGGTTGCCAGACGGCGGTGAGCGCTCCGCGGGCCATGCGGGGAGAAGGAAAAGGAGGTAGGGGGTGGTAGCGGTAGGAAGGGGGTGGTGGCGATGAGAAGGGGGAGGGGAGGCTGCCGGGGCAGACTCGGTGGCGGTGGCGGCCGGCGGTGGAAACATGGTGTCACACGTGAGGCTTATGTAAAGTGAGCGGCGTGCGGCGCAGCCAATAGGAGAGCGGCGCGCCCCGCCCCCGCCCCGCTCCTTAGTCTGCGTCATGTAGCCGCAGCCAATGGCAGCGCGGGAGAGGCGGGCTCCGGGTGCCCGGTCACGTTTCTGCCTGTATGAAGTCGGTGCCGGGCTGCGCCGCGCCGGGCGAACGTGAGGTGTGCGGTGAGTAGGGGGTCTGTGGCGTTCTCCCCGCGCCCTAGCGGGACCGGGAGGCTGGTGGGGGGCGATCGGCGGTCGCGCGTGGGCCGGTGGGCTGCCCCACTCCCCCTAGTCCGCCGGGCCGAGGTTACGTAACCCCGCGGCCGAGGCTCTCCCGCCGCGGGACGGAGCCGCCTGTGGGGCTGTGGGAGGGGGCCTGGCGGGTGCTGCCCCGCAGCCGGCGCTGGGCGGTGGCTCTGTACCCGATTCTTGGATCCCGAAGGAGGGAGCGAGGGAGGGGGCGGCGGCCCGGCGCGCGGAGCGGACGCGGGGGGCGGCTCCCGGCCAGGCAGCCGAGGGGCGCGGAGGCCCACTCTGTAGGGACGGTCCCACTGCGTTACCCTGGGCTCCGTTCTGGTGGCCGCGTAGCGCGACGCCGCGGTGAGAGGTCGGTGCTGCGGGTACCGGGTGGGCGGGCACGGGAGCGGGGCTCGGCGCCCCCCCCGCTGTGCTCCCGGCGCTCCCCGGTGCTGCGCGGAGCCACAGGTGGAGCGGGCAACAGGTCCGGGAGCGGGGACGCGCTGTGCCCTGAGACGGCAACGGAGCGCCTGTTGACATGGGGTGCATGCTATTACATGTGTGATTACAAAACCGTTTATGTAAGTAGAGTTTCACGCAAATAGAGAGCTGCACGGTAACAGTCAGGCTGACAGTTCACAGTCGGCTTCTCCCGGTGGGTTGGGTAGGATGCAGTCTGTTCTGTGTGCTGTGAGAGCTTATAGGGCCCCATGGGCTGTCCGTAGCAGTTCTGTGGGACTTGCAAAGTGAACTGCTGGCATCGTGTTCTGGGCAGACACGGCAACGTGGCTCGAGCGTACCCTGGGAGGGTGCTGTGATAAGTTGTCTCTTGGCTGTCTGCCATGAAGTTTCTTTCAATTTTTTCTCCGCACGTAAGACTGAAGCCTTGTACTTCTGACATTGAGTGACTGCCCCTTACATCTGTACAAATGAAGGTGGAAAGGTGGAAATTATGTAACTGTTCCAGCCAGAGGGTTGTGGCCAAGTCTCTTAGCGCAATGAAGAACTGCTTCAAGTTGCCAGCATTGCTGTAACCGCTGTGTGCTTACAGGTGGCAGCTAACACAAGCTGTCACTTCTCAGAACTGCAGTGAACTTCTGGAGCTTGCTATTGCTTGTTGTCAAGGTTAAATCCATGTGCATCACTGTGATGGTAGCAAGTAATATCTACTTATTTGTGAATGGTTAGTTTTGGTAATGTATATTTGATAAAACCAAAATATGTCGAGTGGTCAGCTAAATGTGTGGTCTTATTCTTTAAATGTCTCAGTGTTCTTTGGACTGTTTGGGGCCATTGAACTTGGTGAAACTCAAACTTTTCCTACCTTCTGGGTGTCCTGGTGTCTGTTAGTCCTTGATTCTAGCCTGGAGCACAGTGCTGCTCATGCACACTGTACAGAGGATCTCAAATACAAAACTCAAGAGCAGAGCCTATAACTTAGCTCATGTCAGTGAGAGAGCCGCTGTCACTGTGCGGTAATACCAGACCCTTTCTTATGCTTGTGCACGTTGGCATGCTCTCGTGATTTCTTATTTTTATTTTTTACTTTATTTCTGCAAAGTGATGAAGTTTCTCTGGAGAATGGAACAGTGTCTTCCCTTGATCCAAACCTCACCATCAGTGCTGTGAGTTGGACATAGTCCTGAGGTGTGGAGGCCTTGTCTGTGGTCTGAGGGGGTGCTCTCAGAGAGGGCTTTTGGCCTGGAGTGGAAGAAAAAAGTCATATCCTTCAGTTCTGGTGTAGTTTGGGCTGTTTTGGGTGATGAAGGTAGAAGGGAAAATGGTTTGTTAGAGTGGTTGGTAGATTGGGCAGTGTCCAACCTTGTGCAGTGAAAGAACACAGTCTGTCCTGTAGTTGGCCTTGATCTAACGTGGAATGTGAAGGTTCAAACAGTAGGATTTTTGCCTTTTGTGTACTTTCTTCAAGTTCAGCAAGCTTTCTAGATCCATTTGTGATCCAAAGACAATGTGGTTTTGCCGACCTCTTTATTTGTCAGTTGCTAAGGTTTGTTGTGAGCTTCCTATATTTATTTTAACACACTAATGCAGTCTGAAAATCTAAGTAATCTTCATTCTTATGGCTTACTCATATTCCTTTTATGTCTCCACAGAGAGTCATAAAGAGACAGCATACTGTGGTAGCTCTCAGTCTAATACCTTTTCCACGCATCTTCAATCATGAAGATTTAAGCTCATAACAGCCTCAGCTTTTCAAATAGACTTATTTGAGCTTATCTCTGAACAATATGGTTTTATACTAATAAATTTCCCTTGTGAAAAATCACTTTTTGGTAAACTGAGATTTTTGGTGGAGTTGAGCTACAGTACGAGAAGGAAGCAAAATGTTTTGAAGTGGATTCTAGACTTTTCTTCTACCTCAGACTTTATTCTGACCGGGAAGTGTTTGCTTTAGATACAGACTGATAAACCAATTTTCTTCTTTGTTCCTGGGTTCTTGCCACACCCTCATTTCTCTAACACTTATACAATATTAAAATGTGCTTTACTGTAGAAAAGTTTGGGTTTGTTTAACCCCTTAAAGTCTACGCACATGGGCAAGTTAGTGTGGGATGAGGTATATTTGGTATATGAAGGCAAGCAGATTATCGCTAATCAAAAGAACAGTAAAATTCTGACTAGTTTAGATTGACTGCAGTATTTTATATAGGCCTGCTGTCATTGGCCTATGTTAAAAGGGAACGTCATGTTCTTACCAAGGAATTGCGTAATACTTGGCGTGGATGTGCTGTAGCCACTGTGTTATATTCATGATGTTACCACATCGTAATTACTAGGTTATCCGGTGTTTCTGAAAAGGAATTTCTGTGTCCAGTTTTGGTTGCATGGCCTAGAATTCCTCTGAGGATGTGTATTACAGACATTTTTAGCTGTGTTATCTTGCTGCATTCATACTGTCCGCATTGTTATATCCTATCCCTTTTGTGCAAGTTTTAAACTGCTGAAATATTTATTATGTTAACCTATCATGTCAAGCACTGTATCACAAAAAAAGTCACATTAATTATATTACTCTAAACCACTTTGACTTGTATTTTTGGTGCAGATAAGTTTGGATGCAGGAAACAGTAGATTTTAAAGTAATGCCACAGATGGCAGGTTGGATATGGCTCTGGGCAGCCTGGTCTGGTGGTTGGCAACCCTGCACATAGCAGGGGGATTGAAACCAGATGAGCGCTGTGGTTCTTTTCAACCTAGGCCATTCTATGGTTTGTATAGTGTGTAAAGGACTCCTCTCCTGCTTAACAACTGTTGCCTCAGTTGTATGATCCCCCCCCATCACCGCTATGATGGGGGCCGGGATGTTCTTCCCACATGTGCTGTTGGAAGGGAGGCAAACCTTCTGTTTGCTACTTGTTGCCTACTGAGGAATGACTCCTCCTTCTGACATGCAGAGATTTTTCTTTTAGCTGCAGGTGAAATACTTCCTTCTGTGAAGTTTGTTTAAATGGCATGGGAGAAAGGAAGGTGTCAGTCAGAAACTCCCTTCATAGGCTAGTGATTTTGGGGTCTGTTGCTGGGAGATCTTGTGACCCAAGGCTACTTTTATGGAAGACAGGATGGCAGGAGGCCAAAGGAGTATCAGATGGTTTGTGTATGTCTGCAAAGGCTGTGGGGAGTCCCTGGAGCTATTCTGTGGAGCAAGTGTTGTTCATACTGACAGTGAACTGACAACTTGCTGTGGTAGGGAAGCATACAAACACATGGGAATCCACATGCCTGAGCATATGCACACTGGCTGCTACTCTAGTAAGTGGCTTAGTAGATCACCGGGCATGCTCGTGCTCTACCTGCCAGCAGTGCAGGCATCTGCGCCTCTGTTTGGTGTTTCAAAGGTTATCTTTCAAGTGTAGATAGGATTTCTAACTGCCTCTGTTAGTCTGTACCAATCCAGTGCAATGTTCTCCCACTTGGTCCTCTCTCTCAGTGCATTCCTGAGAGACAGCAGTAGTGCATCAAGTTTCTTGTAAGCTGCACAGGCAGTAGTTCTGAAGTGCATGTTCTTCGTCCTTGTCCATGTACACAAGTGAAGCTATGAGATTAATTTGTGTGCATGTGAAAGCTACTGCGAAGTGTAGAAAAGCTTCATATGGATGTTTTCGGCTGCTGCTGAAATAGTATGTTGCAGTCTTAGAGTAACCCTGATTCCTTTGGCTTGTTTTGGACGTCTGATTTAAACAATTCACTTTTAGAACACAGTAAGAAATGAGGCTAAATTTATCTCCCTTGAGCTATGTAGTTGTGGAGTATGGTCTCCCTTTTCTTTCATCTTCTCCCAACAGAAAGCAAAGCGTTACTTGTAGTGCTGAAGGGATAAAGGCTCGCCATGCTGTATGCAGGTGAATAAACGGAGAAACAGGGAGCAGCACACTTATTTGTCAGGAGTACAAGGTTGCTTTGCAGGTTATATGAGCTGACAGGACTGATGTTCATTCTGAAAAGATATGATAGCGGGGAAAAGTGTGTTTACATGCTGAGATTAATGGGGAAGACTGATGTTTTGTTTCCAGGTGGTAGTTTTTAATGCTTTTCTTGTAGGCAGAATCTTGTAGGCAGTGGGGATTTTGTTGTATAGGTGTTTCAAAATGTCTTTTAAAATGTTGAACACATGCTATGCTGTATTTCCAAGATCCTGTCCTTAAGTTGTGTGAATAACATCCATGTTTGCTCTAAATGAAGCTCCGGGAGATGGGATGAGTTGTCCAGGATGTCCAGTACCTCTATTTTCTGTTGGTCTCACTTCTTATACTCCTTATTCCTTCCCTCTTTTGTATCTTGGTATGATTTTTGTGCTTGACCTTATTTCATGTACTTTTACATTTCTACTAGTTTGTTTCTTTAATTATACAAAGATATTAGGTACATAAAGCACTTCTTTGCTCTCAATTACATCTCTGTTACGGGTTCCTGGGCAACTTGATCTCTTATTTCTCAGTACTAACACATCCAGCTTGTAGGACAAGTACATGATGTTTGTTAGGTGACCATGCTTTGTGGGGTGTATTAACGATTTGCTGCTCAGATTCTCAGAATAAGACTTTCATTCTGACTGAAGTCTGCAATTAGGTGTGAACTGTAATGATATCTGAAGAGCAGCATTCATCTGAAACTTAGGTAAATTTAATACAATGTGATGAAATTCTACCTTTTTTTTCATCCCTTCCCTCAAAGTAGGGGAGACGTAGAGATTTGAGCAGATATGAAAGTTGAAATACAGCGTTGGAGATGCTTTTATATCTACTTCCATGTGTAACAAAGGTGAAATATGTATAACTGTGTGGAAAGGTTGATAATTTTTCCATCCTTTCTATGACAGCACTTTCTTGAATGTATTGTATCTCCTATTATGCCCCAAAAGGTCAAGAGTTGATTTATGCAAAGTTAGAGGAGTTCCGACTGTTGTCTGGTTTAATAAGTTCTCCCGTTCTCTGAAGAAACTCTGAAATGACTGCCCCCAAAATGCCTTGTGTCAAAGCAGATTGCACTGAAGGACACATCCTGACTTCAAGAGAACATTCCCCATTTTATATTTTTTTCCTATTTAGAAAATGGAATGTGTTTAAATTTACATTTCATACAAAGCATTTTTGTTCACCTTTAAGGAGTAGATAAAGCCTGCTTTAACACTGGAAGAAAGGAAGTCTAGAAACTACATGGATCAGGTGCAGCAGACCACACTTAGCCTCTTCTCAAGAAGTCTTGAAGCAGACCGCAACAGTCTTGTACGCTGTGGATGCATTATGTTCATACATTTCTTTTTTCCCTCATGGAAAATGCCCACCCTGTTGGCAGTTAAACTTAGCTCTGTGCCTTGGCTTTTTGTTCAAGTTTTAAGAAGTAGACTTGAGAAAGACAGTTTGCTCTGGGGGGGGGGTGATAAGTCCAGATCTGCTGTGGGTATTTGAACACTAATGATGAGGTCCACAGAATAAGGAATGCTTACCTGTAAGAAAAAGAATGATTCCTGCCAGGTGACTGTGTGCTTACCCTGACTGCTTTTGGGGGTTACGTTTGTTGACTGGCTTGTAGTTTCAAGAAAGCAAATGATGAATCAGGAGCTGGCCCTGTTCAGTGATCACAGCACAGGTGAGATTGTTTGACCTTCCATGAGGTAAAGTGGCTAAGGTCAACAATGCCCTATTACTGGGCTATTCATAGTAAGACTGAGTTGACTTTGTCTAGTTACCTCAGGCTAACTCGTTCTTTTTAGTTACTCCATGGAGAAAATAGGGAGCTCTAAAAATAACACAACTAATCTTAAAACACGGAGGAAATGAAATAGTAGAGTTGGTAGGGATGCTGCAGGAATAGAGTTGATTGTATGAGCTTAGGTCCATTTAAGATCTGTTTGTTGAGGGCAGATGGATTTTTGTTCTACAGTCTTTATAACTACTCTTCATCAGTGGAGTTTGTCTCTTTGTGGTTGGGCTTGTATTGCGTCATTAAATGGACTTGATTTCTATTTTGTAAATAATTTTTTATTTTGCAAATAAAGCTTGGTTTTTTTTGTTTGTTTGTTTTCTAGGAGTATATTGGTGACCCTTTCATATTTGGAAAGACCGAGTGTGTTCATTAAGGTATCTTATGGTCTCCCTACGAAATTGATTGTTGTTGTTGCTGCTGTTTTGCGTGCTTCCTTTGAGCTGTAGTCTACCAGAATGCTGCAAATTATGAAGATATTCAGGGTGTTAAATTTTCAAAGATTATAAAGTATCACTGAGTGCACAGAAATGTGTGTCTTCTCTGAATTGTTAGGAAACTGAAATTTAGTCTAGTATCCAGTATCAAGTGCTATGCAACAGTTAATAACTTCCAGTCCCTTGCAGATGTTGTAAGAAAATAAAATGATTATGAAAATTTTGGGATCCATAAAACAAAGTTGTTCCCGTTGCTCAGATAGATGGGATGCTAGCTCAGGAGAAGAAAAGGAAAATATTATTCTTTTAAGATTTGATTTAGAAAGAAGGTTATAGCTTCCAGCAATAGTTTTGATGAGTTGCGCTGTAGTTTGTAACAAACTAATACTATTCTAATCCCTATTCAAGTAATTGAACAAGAGAACATGTGGGGAAAAAACCTGAGTTCAAAGGAGAATGAGGGAAGCAGGTTGTCTATGTTGCAAAGAAAATGTACCAGTGATTCTACTATATGTGTGGTCTGATAATGGAATAGCATTGGCCCAAGGAAAGAGAGGGAGGTGCAGCAGTTCTGGATAATACTGTAATATTCCAAAAGAGGTGAAAATAAAACCATGTATTTTGCTGTTAATACTACACTGCTTGATTTTTCTAATAATTAACACCCCCCCCACAACAGTTGCAAAACTTAAGTTCTTAAAGCTGATAACGTTTGTTCTCTTTTCCTTGCTGCAGGTGTGACTTCATTTCTCTTCAGAAAGTCTGCTTGGTTGGGATCGTGTAATACAGGTGTGTTCCCTAAAACAGGTGGTTTGGTTTTTTTTCCTAATTCTGAAGTTGTCTGTGCTTGCAATAGACTGATCTCAGTATCAAAGGAAATGTTGCCATAAGCTCTGTATTCTTTGTATACTGCCAGTTCAGCCTTTCTGTGGAAAAGACCTTAGGTAGATGAACTATTCTAGTTCTTTGGGATTTGGGCTTATTCAGTCAATTGCATATTTCCTGTGATTAATCGCTTGGTGTTTTATTACTAAACTATCTCTCTGAAAATCTTATTTTGAATGATTTCTATTTAGTTTCAGATGAAACTCCTTCTGATAGAGATCTCTGTTAGCTCTCACTTAAACTGTAGAAAGGTTAATGATGAGGATTTTAGATAGTTACAAGATTCTTCTGTTTTGTTTTGTTTTTTTTTTTTTAGTATCTTCTGAAGTGCATAAGTAAGTTTAACTGACATAAGCAATCAAAATGGTTTGTGCTCCTATTGTGAACACCCCCTTCAAACCTATACTTTAAACCCCTTTTTTCCCCTTTGTGAAAATATCATGAAGCTTGTCAAACTAGAGAGTAGCTATGTCCTTTCATAAACAGGCAAATTCTTGTGAATTTCTTGTAGATCTTGATTAGTGAAGGTAGAAACTTCAAGGAAATGCACAGTTCAGGGAGGTCAGTTAGTTGTGAGGCAATTGGAAGAACCGTCTTTTAAACGAGGATTTAACTAGTGTTGGAAGAGATTCCACATTTTCAGTGGTGATACTAAAAATGACAATATCTGAAAGTAGCTCTAGTTAAAGCTATTTCACACACTTAGCCAGAGATACCGAGTTTATAGTTTAAATCCTGTTTTATCAATATATAATAACGGTAGAGGTACAGCCTTTAAAGAACTAACACACACAGATTTGTACTTTAATCTGAGACTTTCTGAGCACTTAGCAGCTTTGTGGCATTATGCAGAATAGGATATTGTGAATAAATTCTTCCTTAAGCCTGGCCAACACAAATGCACTTCTAGCAGTTGGTAGGTGCGTAATGTTTTAAATTAAGGCATTATTAATGTGGCTGCTTGCCAAAACAGTTAGTTTGGGATTTGAACACCATTCCAAACATTCCTTCTGCATATTCAAATGAAATACTTGGTGATGTAATTGTTTAAAGCACAAATGTTGCTTTTTGGAACTTCTCATTTTTATTCTACTTTGTGTTACATGGTGGTGGCCTGTACCAACGTACTTAGTTTATTACATCTAATAGAACAGCCCTCGGATTTTCTTTTTCCAGACAAAATTCCTAGGCTCTTTCTGAGGAAAGTGATTTTCATAGGAAGAATAATAGTGTTGATGAACTTTGCTAGTGCAGACTTCTTTGTGAACATAAGGAAACACTTCTCTGTTATGGGGGCCATTGAACCCTGGAACAGGTTGCCCAGGGAGGTTGTGGTGTCCATCCTTGGAAATGCTCTAAAGCCATCTGGATATGGTCCTGTGTAACTGGCTTTAGGTGACCCTGCTTGAGCAGGGGATTGGACTAGATTACCAATAGGGACTCTTTCCAACCCCAGCCATTCTGCAACCTGCAGTTTGCATGCTGCCTAAAACAGATGCTTATACTCAACCTCCTACAGAGGTTGAGATAAAATTAGGTTTATTAGATCAGATCTTAAAACTGGGTATTCCAAATAAACTACTTAGCACATGGAGGTTCTCTTGAAAACACTGGGCATTTTCCTCAGTCTTCTACAGGAGAATTTAGTCCTTCGTGGCTGCCTCAGCCTTTATGGGCCTTAACATACATAGTGTGACACCATACTGGTAGAGAATCAGAAGTCAATAAAGAGATGAGAGGTTATTCAGTGTGGAAGTTTCTGTTATTTTCTAGCTTTATGAGGCCTTACACCAGGGTAAAAGTGTTATAAATGCAAGTTTATATTTTAATTGCTCTGCTGGATGACAGTTTCATGTTTAACCAATATTTATCTGCATAGGAATGGCATAACTGTGAGCATCTCTCTGGTATCTGTTTGAAGAGGACACTGTTGGGGGGCCCAGGTATTTCTTTTATATTTTATAGTTGTAGAGGTGTCCGGACTCTGTAATGGTCAAAGATTTCCAGTAGAAGAGGATGAGACACGAGCTGAATGCATGTGGGAGACTCTGGACCTAGGCACTTCATGCTTTTGATGCTAGCTGGGAGGGAACTTGATAAACATTTTCGCAAAGTTTTCATAGGAAAAAGCAGGTAAGGAACATAAACAATTGTTATGACTATTGTTAATTTTTTTTTTTTTTCATGTAGGGCTTATGCAGAAAACACGCTTTGTTTTACATCGGTTGCTCCAAGAGTAATGCCTCCTATTTGTTTCTATGGAGATTGCAACAGATATGAAGAACACAATAATGCTGTTTGATAGAGCAAGTTCTCAGCTACAAAACACTATTTTTCAACATAGTCATCACCATTAGCTATGCATTTCTGCCAGCAATGAACAAAAGCCTACATGCTGTGCTTGTAACAACTTGTACCAGTGGAGGTGAGCCACTGTTGCTATCACCACTGCTGAAATGCACCACCCAACACCTCACTGTGCTCATATCCACTGTTTGGTCTCCAGAAGTGTTCAGCAAAAGTTGATGAATGTCAGTGGGTGTTATCTTTTCTGAATCAAGGAATTCAGTGACATCCCTTTGCTTCATATGCACTTCCGTGTCAGACATCATTTTGTCAGACTGCCCCTCTGCTGCCATCTGTCACATGGCAACAAAATGTAATGGAATATTGGTGGGAAGATTCAGCCTCCACTGCCATACTGCCAACATGTGCCTCTGAAGCCATGGGCCAACATAATAAAATAGAAGGTGTTACTTTTGGTGCAGCCCTTTTATCTTAAAACTGGTTTCAGTCATATGCATGCTCACTCATAACTATGTTTTCAATACAAACTGGGAATTGCATTATTTCAAAGCAAGAGATTTTCAGCCTAAAAGTATACTTATTCTTAAGTTGAGGCTTGAATTTTTTTCACAGAGGAAACAGTGCAAATGCAAGTATCCTTGCTTTGGATGCAAAGGCCTGGCCTGATACTTAGGCTGATTTCTTCCTGCATAGATGTTACAGTAACTTCAAGGTCTGACACTTGGCTGGCTCTGGATAAAGGCTATGTCTTGGCAGATTCCTCTGTTGTATAGTGAATGACAGCTGAAAGCAGTGGTTGATTAGAGTGGTCATATAAATATATTTATTTATTATTGTAGTTTAACTAACAGTTCTGTATTTAGGGTATTCTTGAGCTTGAAGATGAATCTTTATCAACGAATTGTAAACTGTATGCTCTGGATGCTATGAAATCCAGTTCTATGAATTACTTGGGATATTCTGCATATTAATGGTAACTTTGATTTAAATAGAAAATTCTGGCTTACACCTCACTTCTTTCTATGAAAAAGAAAAGCAAATTTTTAAAATGCTAGTTTGCACTGAAATGAGGAGTCTTCAAAAAGCAAGAATCCTGTATTTTCAAGCAGTCTTGCAGGAAGTGGTTTTTCTATTATTTTCTTCATAGTGAAGTTAGAAAACTGAAATTTTTCCCCCATTCCTAGAATGTACCAATTGTTCTGTTGCTGCAAAATGAGAAGTTCATGGTCTTATTGCTGGTGAAGTTCTACAGCTAGACAAGATGTAAACAAACATTAATAAACTGAGATACAAGCTTTTTTTTTTTTTTTCCTGACTCTTTGCTACTACCAAGTGCTCAATTATGGTTTAATTGCACAGGGAGTGTGCATCCATTGTAGGCATTAATTTCTTTTTTTTTTCCCTTAAATTGCGTGATAGGATTAAATCTCTGATAGTTATTTATCATACCAATGAGAAAACATTATCATTTAGTAAGGTAATCTTACAGAAGATATGCAGAAAACATTGATTATACCTCCAGTAAGTTAAAATCCTCACCATGAGGAATGCTGCCTACTGATGCGAATACAGTTACAGTCCCCTAGCACTAACATGTCTAAATATATTCATAAACTGCTGTGCCTCTTGCTTCATTTTTTAATATTGATAAGTTCATATTAATTGCAAATTTAGAGTTGAGCAAACTGTCGGTCTTTGGATGCTCTCCTCTTACTCAGTTCTTGAATTAGTTCACCTTATCCTTAAATGTCTGTACTAGCCTTAACTTTTTTTGGGAAACCAATCTGGAAAAAGTTGTTCTTTGAATGTAACCAGGTCTTTGCTGAAATAAGATTTGTTTTGTTTGTGTCGTGGTTTCGAAAGAAGCTTGCTTTCTGTTCTGTGGTCCTGATCCTAGTTCTTAAGAGGGTTTCTCAAAAGCATGAATTGTTGCTTCTTCAAACTTTACTCATAATATTTTGCATGTTCTTCTGGGACCACTGAAATTCGGGCTCTTTCCATTACGTTACTGTGTGATAAGAGCTTCTCTGGCTAATGAGTAGCTGGAAGACATTTTCTGCCCATCCACCATGAGCTGTGTTTAACCTTACTGCTCAATGGAAATGTGTTGCCTTCTTCACTCAGACTTCTAGTCTCTGACAGTTTGACCGTGGGATGCTTTTTCTTTTATAGAAGAGAAGATCTTTTGTGAGCTAATTACCTTAAAATCAAATTTAACTGGTGCCAATTTAAGACTGAGTTTTTATTTTCAGAATCCAAACGTAACCTGACTTTAGAAATTTAGAGAGATGTAGCAGAAAGTTAAGAAAATGAACAGCGCTAATTTGTCTCAAGATCAAACCTAGCAGGGCTCTTCGTTTATTTCCCAATGACAGTCTGTACATGGTTATTGTACTGGATGTGATATACAGTTAACTTCCTTAAGCTGGCCTATCCGGAGAGGATTTAAGATTAGGAAAGCATGCCTGCTCTTACCTTTTCATTCTTGTTTGGTTGTGTACTGGATATTTATTCAAGCCCTTAAGTGGAATGGATATATGCAATTTATTATGGCATTTTGACTGAGATTAGTTTCAACATTAATTGATCTATCTGGGCTGGGTGACCCTCTGTATTCCTGAAGTGTTTGTTTGCTGCTTGTGTATGCATGCAGATGTTCCTCTTAAGATTTTTCCACTGTCTGAGAGTGAGGTCTAGCTAGATGCAGCAGCCTGTTCATATCCCGCTCCATGCTCTGTGCCTGGCATTCTAGGTCACTTTGTCTGTTCTTTTTTCAGTAATTCCAATCTCCTAGACAATCTCTCCAAACTCATTGTATATGTTATCACAGAATCACAGAATTATCGAGGTTGGAAAAGACCTAGAAGATCATCCAGTCCAAACATTACCAATACTTCCCAGCTAAATCATGCCCCTCAACGCAACATCCAAACGTTTCTTGTACACTCCCATGGTCGATGACTCCACCACCTCCCTGGGCAGTGCATTCCAATGCCTGACTACCCTTTCTGAGTAGTAATACTTCCTAATGTCCAGCCTGAACCTCCCCTGGCGCAGCTTGAAACCATTCCCTCTAGTTCTATCACTGATTACACGAGAGAAGAGGCCGACCCCCAGCTCACCACAACCTCCCTTCAGGAAGTTATAGAGAGCTATAAGGTCTCCCCTGAGCCTCCTCTTCTCCAGGCTGAACAATCCCAGCTCCCTCAACCGCTCCTCATAAGGCCTGTGCTCCAGACCCCTCACCAGCTTCGTAGCCCTCCTCTGAACACGTTCCAGGGCCTCAATGTCTTTCTTGCAGTGAGGGGCCCAAAACTGAACACAGTACTTGAGGTGCGGCTGCACCAATGCCCAGTACAGGGGGACAATTACCTCCCTGTTCCTGCTAGTAACACTGTTTTTGATGCAAGCCAGGATGCCGTTGGCCTTCTTGGCCACCCGGGCACACTGTCGGCTCATGTTCAGCCGAGCATCAATCAGTACCCCCAGGTCTGTTTCCTCAACGCAGTCCTCCAGCCACTCCGCCCCAAGCCTATAGCGCTGCCTGGGGTTGTTGTGGCCAAAGTGCAGGACCCGGCATTTGGTCCTGTTGAACCTCATCCCATTGGCTTCGACCCAGCTCACCAGTCTATCCAGATCCCTCTGCAGGGCCTCACTACCCTCAGGCAGATCGACACTCCCTGCCAATTTGGTGTCATCCGCGAACTTACTAAGGGTGCACTCAATGCCCTCATCCAAGTCATCAATAAAGATGTTGAAGAGGACAGGCCCCAGCACCGACCCCTGGGGAACACCACTCATGACTGGTCTCCAACTGGATTTGACTCCATTTACCACCACTCTCTGGGCCCGGCCTTCAGCCAGCTCCTTACCCAGCCGAGAGTGTACCCATCCAAGCCACGGGCTGCCAGCTTTCGCAGGAGAATAGCATGGGAGACAGTGTCAAAGGCTTTGCTGAAGTCTAAGTAGACCACATCAACCGCCTTTCCTTCATCCATCAGACGGGTCACAGGATCATAGAAGGAGATCAGACTGGTCAAGCAGGACCTGCCCTTCACGAACCCATGCTGGCTAGGTCCGATCTCCTGGTCATCCCACACCTGCCGCGTGATCTCCCTCAAGACAATCCGTTCCATTACCTTCCCTGGCACCGAGGTCAGGCTAACAGGCCTGTAGTTCCCCGGATCCTCCTTACAACCTTTCTTGTAAATGGGAGTCACGTTGGCAAGCCTCCAGTCTTCTGGGACCTCACCCGTTAACAAGGAGCGCTGAAAGATAACGGAAAGAGGCTCAGCGATCACCTCCGCCAGTTCCTTCAGCACTCTCGGGTGAATCTCATCCGGACCCATGGACTTGTGGCAGTCCAGTTGGAGTAGTAATTCCCTGACCGTTTCTTCAAGTTATCTTCTTCTTCTTATCGTTACTACTTGGGATCTTGGCTTTTTCATTATTTGTTATACAAGCTCTTCTATTAAAATTTTTCTCTTCTTTCTTATGCCCCAGCTTCCACACCTTTCCCTATGCCGTTATGAGTTTTCTTCAGTGGGAATTTTCTTAAGGGATCCTTCATGAAGCTGCAGGCAAAACCAGCAAGATTTAAATACTGCTTCTCTTGCACAGTTCTGTTCCTGTCTGTAGACATAACTAATAGCTGTCTCAGTCTCTTCAGCATTGCTGGTGAAAGCATTAGCATTTTTCCCCTAAGTTCTTGGAAGCCTGTCATGTTTTTCTCGTTCTTCCCTCTTTAATGTTTCTGTGTCCTTTACTCTCATACATGTATCTAGCATGAAGACTCTTTAGATGTTTTGAAAAAGATTTTGTGCAAGGTTGGCTTTCAGTGACATTAATTGTTCTAGTCCTGGATAAAAACACCAGGGCTTCTTAAAATATGCCAATAAAAATAAGCTCAAGCCTTTCTTTTCTTTGTCAGGAAGGGATACCTTTACATTTATCCGTTACCATTGTCATTAAGCTCCAAATTGTAGTCAGTGTAATGCAGTTAGGAAGGCACTGCACAGGTGCTTGCTGTGGGCAAACCATGTAAAAGCGCTGTCAGGTAGCTTACAAGAGATGGGTGTAACACATCAGAAGTACTTCGGACACAAACTTCTGCCAGGTGTCAAGAGGAAGAAAATTTGTCTGATATCTCCTGTAGGCCAGTACCTGTTTACTTCCTGTTAATGACTCCCTGAATCTAAACGCATTGCTCTACATAAATAAATGGAGAAATCAGCACTTTTTAAAGGAGGTATGGGAAATTCCTTGAAAGTTACTGCACAGTTGATGTTTTTGAGAGAAGTTCTCTTGCACCTAAGGAAACTATTGAAATTTGCTACAAATATCCGGCAAAGCTGGCCTAGATATCAGGGAAGGAAGGAAGGGACAATAGAGGATGTTTGGAGGTGGAAGGAATTGCTCATCAGTAGTTTAACAACTCAAAATTTCAAACCACAAAACTCTTCATGCTACTATCGCACAATTTCATTCACCATTAAGCTTCTAAAGGTGACAAAAAAGACTTTAGGGAAATAGTTTTCCAAAGCAAGCTTTTAAAAAATATAAGGGATAAAAATTTGCGGGTAACTATGGGGACAGAGAGTACTGCATTGTTTATAATACTCTGTGCCTTTAGAATTTCAGAGAGAAGGTTATTCACACTTAGACTCTTACACAAAATATTTGCATTTAAAGTAGGAAGTCTGTGGTATGATCAGTGTCCTTCTCATAAGTAGCACAATTTTTCAGATAGATGCATTACAGTAATATTGGACTATTCACCTATGGAAGACTGAGGGCTATGCTCATAGTCTGTCTTTTGACATCTCATGAATATGAGCCTATGAATAGCTTTCTTTAGGGGATTTTAGTATAGAAGCCGCTGTATTTTGAGAGCCTTCTTTCTACCTCTGAAGAAATCATGTGACACAGGTTACTAGCAGGTACAGCTGTAACTGTGAAACAACAATATCCTTTAACTCTTCTTAAGTTTCTTTGTGTGAAATAATTCATCTGACAGTCAATACTCTCTTCTTGCATGTTTCAGTTCTGTAATTTATAAGGCTAAAGTTGTTTTCTTAGTCCAGAAAATAACTGTTAGAGCTACTAAAGTGTAACTTATTGCGTGTATGCTACTATTCAGTGCAGCATCATAACAGGATGTCTATGCAGTCTGAGTTAGCAGACCTGAAATTAGATGTGAAAAAGCTTCTAAGTAATCTTGTCGAGGGAAAAAAATGTTTTTTACTCACTTTCTATAGAAACATATTGAAAGATAAAATACATCGCCGTTGCTGAAGGCTTAAATATATGTCCCTAAATTGTACTTCATCTTTCAAATGAAAACAGATATCTTGCATATTTCTGTGGCCAAAGAAGGAGAACTGCAGTTTTTTCTTCTGAAAAATTTGAAATAAATGTAGAATGTCTGGAAAAACAGCAATTAAAAGGGTAAGAAAATAGTTTCGATGCTTTTTGTGTGGGAGGGAAGTGGAACCATGGTGTGTTTTAAATGTTTATTAAGTTAAAGCTTTCTGTTAAAGACTACACAAAAAATATTTTAAAAAATGTTTAAAAGCAAATTGTTGCAGTTAATACTAGCAGAAGCCACTAGCAAAACGTACCTGCAGACTTTTTTTATTGCCTTTGTTATTCCAGAGGGGTTTATTAGTCAAGAATTATCTTGAATATTCTAAAGGAAGAAGAGGAGGGAGCAAACATGATTCTTAAAACAACTTGTTTTCCTGATGTTGCATTGCATGGTCAGGGAATCTTAGCTTATAGCCTGCAGTATTGTTATCTGTAGGTTGTTGAAGTAGATGGGGAGATGGTTCAGATTAAGCATCTTTATTTTGTATGTAAAGTTAAACTACTACATAGCACTTCTCTGGCTCTTCAGTGTTAGTCTGTTACTCATTAAATTCCTTATACGCTCTGTATTATAAGATATTAAGAGTAGGGCTTTTTGTTTTGCTTTAAGTTTACCTTTGTAAACAGTCCTGGGCCTTTTTTCCCCTGAATTTGTAGTAGTCAATGGCTAAAGTTATCTTCAGGCTTATTTGTATCGCAGTAATTTTTTTGTTGATAAATAAGTTGTTTTATACATTGTTTCCCTCCTCCTGCTATATGTTCATCCTGCTTACCTATGTGACTTCTGTACAGAGCGAGCAGAGAGAGAGTTCTGCTGCTAGAGAACTGATCTTAAAAGCAAGACTGTGCAGTTAGTTTATTTGGGATTTTATTATTTATTAAATAAATAAAGTCCATACAAAGTTAAGTATCACCTGATGCATCAATGAAATCTTTTTGTTTTCCAAGGTAAACTAAAAGCCAGCAAAATAGTTTCACTGAACATAAAATATTATTTACTAGTTACTCTCCAAATCCAGGCAGTAAATCTATCAAAAATTGTGTGACAACTACAAAGAACTGAATATTTATACTTCTTAGGAGTTCATATTTATTCCACTTCCTCTTTTTCTGTGAGATTTTACTAGAAGGTAAATACTTCTTCAATAAAATGTTGCTAGGATTGCAATTATATTTAACTTAAACTGTTCGTTATTGAAATACTGAGTATGTTAACCGTAAATATAACTTTTAATTACAGTTTGGCAGCAAAGGTAGACAAGAAAATAGTTTTGCTTTTGTTCTTCCTTCCCTTCTTCCTCAGATTTGTGGGTCTGTACTTCCAGACAGAATCTTTACAGACAGAAAATTCTGAATATGGCTTGACTTGATCTTGGCAGTGTTTCTAATGAGTGTCCCGTGGACTGTATCGAGGTCAGGGGGTTCTACTCTAGCACTGAGGAGCAGAACCCTGAGCAGCAAGCTGATATCAGTGAAAACATTTCTTCATTGTTCTCTTTAAAAGAGCAACAGAAAATGAGTGAGTTTTCTGGACTTGCAAGTAACCATAGCCAGATGATTGCTGAAGATTCTGAAATTCAGCCAAAACCTGAACACTCTCCTGAAGTTCTTCAGGAAGACATTGAGATGAGCAGTGGATCCAGTGGAAATGACTTCAGTGGAAATGAGACGAATGAAAACTACTCCAGTGGACATGATTCTCATGGCCATGAATCTGATGAAAATGGGAAAGATTCAGCAATGCTCATGGAATCTTCAGACTGTCATAAAAGGTACTAGTTAGTATTGAATAAAGTTCACTTTTTTCTCACTGAAGGCTTTTACCATTTCAATCTAATTTGAGTTACAACTGTGGTATAAGTTGTATATTCACATTAAAGCTTAGTGCTGATTTCCACTGGTTAATCTGACATCTTTTATAATGCAGATTATGTAATGTGTTATACTTTATCAAATGCAGTGTTTCATAGAGCAAACTTAATCTATGTTTTTTTCTCATCATTGCTTCTTTGGCTTTATTTATTTATTCTTTTGGTAAACCAACTCCTGTAATTACATAGCAAAGAGTGTCATTCTGTTCTTAATAGTCAGGATGGATCTGTGCTGTTTTAATCTTTGAAGTAAAAGCACAGTGCACAGAGGAAATGCAGAGCAAGAGGTATCTTCTTAAAGCATAAAATCTTAGCATAGTTTCCATATTTCTTGTACTAAGTATATTCTTAAAGTTTGACTTTTGTTCTAGACAGTCATAACTAAGCAACTGTAAAACTAAAATGAAATAACTTTTAAGTTTGCTAATCTTAATCTCTTTGCCTTTCCTTGTTTTAGTTCAAGCTCAAATGCATTTAGTCTGATGATTGCAAACTCTGAACACAATCAGTCTAGCAGTGGATGCAGGTAAATATACATATATTTTCAGTAATTTGCTTGTATGTGATAACAGATGCTGAAAACTAAATAGGTTGGGTGGTTGTTGATGTTGTTTTGTGTGTTGATGTTGCTTTGGCTAAAATTGGAGTACACATAGGAGATGATGTCCTGTCTTTGATTCTCTTCCTTTCCGCAATCAGCAGCATGTCCTCCTAACCACTTGATCAAATTAGAGCTTTTTGTAGCTGTTCCACGCAAATTGTGTGATGACTTGCAAAGTTTCTTAGCCTTTTTTGACTTGGTAGCTTAGCCTCAGTTTTATTTTTGTGGTCCACTTCAAGTGTGGATTTTTTTGTTGTTTTTAATTTTTTTTTTTTTTTGAGACTTTTCTTGGATTTTTCTGCTCTTCAGAGTTTAGTCTGAAGCCCTTGCCTGAAAAAAACTTAGTAGTATTTTAAAATTGGAGTTCACTCATTGAGTTGGATATGATTTGGTGTCTAGCACGCATACCATTCTGCCTCTCCCGTGTTCCATTCGCCAGGATTCAAGCCTTAAGTCTGTAAGGACAGACCAACATCAGCTACAGGAATGCAGTATGACCTTTGCTTCTGATTTTGATAGCCTTGAGAAACCTGGTGTCATTGAAGGCTCTAATTTAGACACTTCAGAGTACCCTGCTGTACTTGAGGTTTTTTTTTGTTTGCTAGTTTGTTTTAAGTCATCCTCTGATCAGGAGACCAAAACCTGATCCTTGGCAGATGAAGCTGGGCAGCTTTAGCATACTGATGTTAAGATCCCCATCTGTATCTACCTACCTGAAAGTTTTCTGCCTGATACAGATCCTGAAGACATGATGAATGAAAAATACTCCTTTGCATCATTTGGTGTGTGCTGAGCATAGTGCCTGCCTTGTGAACACAAGGAAATCATGTTCCATACTTTATCTTTGTGTGGAAATTGTGTTCTGGAGTTCACTTTTTGCTCAATATCAAGAACAGAGTGAACCAAAAACATCACTTAATTTTCCTTTCCTGTTGACTCATTTTTCTTGTTCTTCAAACAAAAACAGCAGCCTTCATTAATAACTCTTTGCTCAGTAATCCAGATGGTATGGTATTTCCCCCACTGCCAGTCACAGTTGCATTCAGAGCACAATCTGATCATCTTTGGGCTTTTTAGAATGGGAGACAGATGACCTCAGGAGACTGAGCATACCTGGAGATGGTCTTGAAAGTGATGTCTACAATAGGCTCATAGGCTGTAGGTTTAGCTTTTGATTCAAAGACTTCTGGGCTTTGGATTCAATGTTTGTACCACATAACTGCCTTTTGGACTGTGCGCATAAAGCAAAATGGAAAGCTGTTATTTTTGTAGAATTTGCTGATCCTGTATTCCGCTAGTCAGGCCTTCTCTGTGGCTGGCTACTGTGCCTGATGCTACAGATCTTCAGAAAAACACTTTTGAATTTCATAGCTGATTTCCCAAGGAGGCCAGCCTTCTGCATTTGTTACTGCTAGAGGCTAATTTGGAAAAGTTTTTCTGGCAGAAGTGTTCTTGACCACTTTTATGAAGCAGGCCCAGAGGACACAAAAACAGCAGTATGCTCTGTTATTTCACAGTCTCTCCCTTTCTCTTCCTCCTTGCTGTTAGCATAGATTGTTCTTCTATTGAAAAAGCCCCGTTAGATTGCATCAATCTAATACTGTCAAGCCATACTGTACATGTGATTTTAGTGTATAGGTGAATATTAAGTTTCCTAAGGGAGTACGACATTATTCTCTTATCCTTTGCCTTTATTTCTCAGTATAAAATAGCCAGTGAGTAACTGTATTATATGTTTATCATAGTGTTATGGTGCAAACAAGAACTGTGACTATATATTCTAGTACCAGCAGCTTTTTCATCTTCTAAGCATTGAGGGTGAAGTATACCCCAGACCTGTCAGATGAGTTGATCTACTTGAAGAACTTCTTAAATTTCTCAGGAAAAAAAAAAATCTGAAATCCTCTTGAAAGTTTCCTGGAAGTTGAGGACACTTATTGAACACTTCAGAAAGGGTAGTACAGTTGCCAATAACACTGTTTCTACAGTGATGCTTGAGTAACTCCATGGAGAGTGCCAGCCATGGTAATTGTGTGGTAATAGAAGACCTTCCTTTTCATGGGAACAAACTGATTTTTTTAGGGAGACTTAAGAAAAGGTCTAAAATCCTCCAAATTGTTGTGACTGATTAACTTTTAAAATTTCTTTCAATGACAAAGATGAGGTGATTTTTTTTTTTTTAAACTGCTTCCTGCCCACTTGTCACCCATCTTTGTCATCCTCTCCATCCCTTCTCTTCCCTCCTTTTCCTTTTTGATTTTTATCATCACTCTTAAGTAATGATACCAGGGATTGCAAAGGAAGGCAATTTTCTAGCGTTAGCACTGATTATTGCTGTAGCTTGACCTTCTGCATTGAGACAACACTTTTGAGCATGCACCTGAGAAATGTTAATATCTGTCTCCAGCTGCCTCCTCTGATTCTTCACCCTTCATATTTACTCAGCCTTCCTTATGTTACTTAATGTATTGCCATGCTTAACTGGAATACATTGTTCCAAGCATTTCTCCATTTGTTTTGTTAACTTGATGCTCTCCCACTGCCATTCCCTTTTCAGGGACCTTTCCTATGAGAACCTGCTCGAACAGGAGGTGAAGACTTGAGTGGACCTCCTGCTTCTCTACTTTGAAGTCCATGAACATTTCTGAGAGTTTGAATTTTAAAGGAACTAAGGGATATAACACACACAAAAAAAAAAAAGGGGAAGGGAGACTGGTGCAAAAAAAAAAAAAGTTCACTGGTGCTTGGGTGTATATATGTATATAGATATACTGTTTCACGTACAGGCAGTATATATTTTACGATAAGACTTCTAGTTGTGGTAAATCTTCCATTTGAAGCCATTGTAGCTAATTTAAGAATTACTGCGAGTTTTGAATGTTGATGCTAAGTAATAGAAAAGTTTAATGTGGCTAGCTGCACAAATTTGAGTGTGTGACAATTGTCAGCGTATTTGAGTTTCTATGAGGATGGTGCATTACTCCAAGCATCCAAGTAACTTTTTATTATTTGTTTTTAATCTTACAGCAGCGAGCAGTCTACTAAAGCCAAAACACAGAAGGAATTGTTGAAGACATTGCAAGAGCTGAAAGCTCACCTTCCTGCTGAAAAGAGAATTAAAGGCAAATCTAGTGTCCTAACAACGCTGAAATATGCCCTTAAAAGCATTAAACAAGTTAAAGGTAATCAAGTATGATACTGCTTAAATAGAACTGATCTGGGTAAAATTAAATATTTAAATAGGAATTTAAATGATTGTCTCTATAAAGCAAAGTTTATTATGTTTCAGAACCTCAGTAAGCAAGTATTTTCATGGTCTTCTTGTTTGTTGACCCTTAACACGGGTTTGCTTGGGAGTTAAAGCAGCTTTGCCAGATGCTTGGTATTTTACTGGTATTTGTTGTAAATTTGTATGCAAAGTTGTTATTTATCTTCAAATTTCGGAAACTGTCAAACAGACCAAAATATAATACAATGCATATATGAGTATGTTAAGATGGATAAAAGTGCATGGATTACTGATGAGGAAATTCCACTGTGGAAGCACTCATTTGGAAGAGTACCTAGAATTTCCAACTGCCCATTCTGTGCTTGTGCTAGAAAAAGTCAATTTATTCCAGGCTGTCTACATACTAATGTGATTTTTACTTCTGAATATAAATTGTTTAATGTTCTTAATGTAGCCAATGAGGAATATTACCAATTGTTGATGATTAATGAATCCCAGCCTTCTGGACTCAATGTGTCATCTTACACGGTGGAAGAAGTTGAGACTATAACCTCAGAATACATCATGAAAAATGCAGTGAGTATGCTGAGACAATTACACAGTGTGTATGTAAAATGTTTTCTGGAATAGGAATTCTCAAGCATGCCTCCTTTTTACAAGGTAGAAGTTGATGACTAGGCCAGTAATCTGAAGAAGCTGGCTGTTGCCTTCCAGTGAGTGTGAAGGAGAAACTTTGAGCACTTAATCTTTTTTTTTCTGTCAGTTAGGTGGGAAATAAGTAGCTTAAACACTTGGTCATATGAACTGTACCTCATGTTTAGGGGCAATGGTGTGATATATCAGAATAGCCATGTGATATAATGCACTGTGAAATGTGTAAATAATTAGTTTTCTTCTTAGGATGCTTAAGAGATGCACTTAGAGTGTATCTCATTACAAAGCTTAGTATAGAGACTTAGTGAATCATTTGAGCTATCAGTTGTGTAGGAGCTGAGATGCTTTAACTGTTATTTGTGTTTATGTGACTGAAAAGTGACCAAAGTGTTTGAATCTGTGTATTGCTGAGTCCTCTGCTGTGGTATCTGTGGTCTTTGCAACTGGCACAAGCTTACTCTGTGATCCAGTGGTACTGTCTTCTCTTTTAGATATGAGCAGCTATGGTGATCAATGTAGGTTTTTAGAAGTAGTCAGAATGATTATTTTATTTTCCCCATTTTCAGTGTTCTAGGATTATTATGGAAGTCAACAATAATTACATCCGAACTTAGTGTGCCTTCCACTGTCTTTTTCCTGAAGCCTCTTTCTGAATCTGTGTAGATCCAAAATTAATAAAATAATGGGTAGGTAGTGGATGTTCCCTAGTTTGAAGTTGTACTTTTCTGTTGAACCTGTGAATAACAAAGTTGCCCAGAAGGTAAAACAAACTACTCTAGAGTAGTCTAGAGTGCAACTTGAACAAAATATCAATTGATCCAAAGCATGAGTTTGTAAATACAGTGTTCTGACAACAGTTCTTAGGCTTGTGTACAGCGACAGTGGATAGGGCACTAAAGTTTGTGACGCAGGGAACTCTTCTGTGTTGAGCAGAAATACAACAAGAAATAATACAAGTGAAGTTTGTGTACATTTGGGGTTTTTTTCCCCACCTGTCTACTCGTTATTTTTACTGATTGGTTTAGAGCACTTTTTTTTTTTCATTATGTAGTGGATGAACAAACTAACATAAACAACTCTTCACAAAGCAGCTGGATCTCATAAATGTCAAATATGGCTGTAACGCAAGTATTATTGTGAAAGCAATTCACGTAGTTTAAGTTGCTCCATAAATAGATGTGGTTTAACTGTCTTTATTCTATTTCCTTACTTTTTATTTCGAACTTAATACTTTTATGTTGGCGTCTTGTTTTATCTTATTGTTAAACAATAAATACATCAAAGAATGTTTTTTAAACTGCCTAATGTTGAGGTTTTTCTTCTTAGGATATGTTTGCTGTAGCTGTTTCTTTGATCACTGGGAAAATTGTGTACATCTCTGATCAAGCTGCTTCTATTCTGCGCTGTAAGAGGGGTTATTTTAAAAATGCCAAATTTGTGGAGCTGTTGGCACCTCAGGATGTCAGTGTTTTCTATACTTCTACTACCCCATACAGATTGCCATCTTGGAACATTTGCAGCAGAGCTGGTGAGTGGTCCCAACAGCAGATATTTCTCTGTTCTTCAGTCATGCTTATTATATATATATTTTAATATCCTTTCATCCTTTCCTATCACTTCATGAGGGTATAGCACACATGCATTACTAGAACATCTCTGAACAATATGGCATGTATAACATGCCTTTATGAATCAGAAAAGCTTGTCTGTTGGCTAAAAGTCTTCTGGTAGCTATTATTCATTGGTTCCTGGGCTCCTCTCATCCAACTGATGATTGAAATTAAAGTAGGTATTCATGCTGAAAGTGGATTTGTCTTCCACAGTTTTCTTGCAATCAAATGACCAGAGGGGTTTTTTTTTGTTTTTTTTTTTTTTTCTTTAGATAAAAGAAAGATAATATTCTGCCTGCTTACATCTAAAATGGTTATAATCTGTATACTGGCCAACTTAATTACTGGATAGAAAGATGTACTACAGCTAATATCGTTGAGCACTTAGCAAATGTAATTTGTGTATCTGTTCTTTCAGCCATAGGAAAAGGATGTCAGATATGTTAACGTTGAAGGGTTAGGTGTCTTAAGTCACTTAGTATTTGTGAGAGGGTTGTTTTACTTGTGCAGTGGCAGCTGTTAGGAACTGAAAGATAGCTGCCAACTATTTTAAGCAAACACTTGTATTTCAAGTTCTGCTCTAAATGTTTGAAATTCCAATCCCTGTAGACTACATTCTGACGTTAAGTCAGAATGTGAACTGTATTAAATTTGAGGAAACAATTAACAACAAAGTAATTTGTGCACTAAGTAGATCAGAAAGGACCTTTTGAAGTCTCTGGTCCAACCTCTGGCTCAAAAAAGGTTCAGTTTTGACCATTTGATCCTGATTGTTCATGTTCCTCACCTATGTAACTTACTGATTTTTTTCCGTAGATTTTTTTAATGTTTGTCTATAGCTTCATATATCATAAATGCAGTTTAAATAGAAGTGTGTACTTTATCTCATGTACCAACATTCATATCCTATTTTATAAATAGAAGTATTGCACAGTGAGGTCTCTGAAAGACCAGAATGTGCCTTGCAAATCAGTCTGTGGCCACTTTTTCAAAAGGAGGGAAGGAGACTTAAAAGGAGAAGGGAGGAAAGCTGTGAGAGATGCCTGGGTTTTGCTGGGCAGGTGGAGGTTGGCAAATGTATTTGATGCTCTGACTGTCCTTTCTAGGACCTTTCTAGGAAAGAAGTCCAGCCTGGGGGGGTTGTGGAAACTCACTTCTTTGGTCAACGCTGTAAGTTAGTGAAAAAGTTAATAGGTGAACAGTTCAGACCAAAGAACTGTTTAGATATGTTTTTGCCATAGGACTTACTAAACAAGCAGATGTGATTCACGTGCCAGTCTCAGAAAAGCATAAAATCAAAGGCTTTTGGGAACCTAAAACTTTTGGAGGGATACAGGCTACATCTCTGTTATTGTATTAAACATTGTAATGTCATAGTAATTTGTAACTTTTTATAAAATGCTTAATAATTCTAGAGTCTTCCACCCAGGATTGCATGGAAGAGAAATCTTTTTTCTGTCGCATCAGGTAAGACAGAGTTATAACAGACTCAGTGTTACGAAACTATGCATTACAAAGTATCTGACCTTTGTAAGAATCACACAGTTTAAAGTTTCTTATTATTCCGTAATGTGAAAGTAAGGCCAAGCACATGCTTGTCATCTAGCTGTTGCTGAAGCTATGCAGAGAACTGTTAAGTGGTTGCAGGAAGTTACACCTTAGAAGTTAATCAGTCTGAATAATGACCTTTGCACCCTGAATAGAGCTGATACGGTATCTTTCACAGCTGTGGAAAAAGCCTTCATTTTGTGTTGAACTGTTGAACTGTTGTGCTCAGCACCTGCTACAGATTCTTTCATTCTGTTAGAGTAAGGGCGAATTATATTTAACTCAAATGCTCCGTAAAGATAGATGAAGGGTAACTTTGTCTTTTTTGCAGTCAATAGATGCTACAGTTCTTTTGGTTTTCTTTTTGCTATCTGTTGCCTCTCAGGTCCCACAGTTTCTCTTTCCAGAAATGCTACCAATTAATTACTTCTGGAGTAAATAAATACCTGATATTTAAGATATTAGTATATTTTAAACAAACTCCAAAAAGTTGGACTGGATGTTCTGTAAAAGTACTGCTGGTGTTTTTGTAGATGCCTTTTCTTCCAAATAGCATCGATACCAGAAGCTTTTACTTTATAAATCCGTACTGCTATAACCTCCATTACTAATATATATATATATATATATATATATATATATATATAATTTTATCACTGGGTATTATTTTTGTTCTTATTCTTTGGCTTCTTGTTAAGTCAGAAACTGTTATTATAGGTGAAACTTCTGAGACTGTTCTTTTTAAAATCAGGATAAATACCAAGTAAAATAATGTATTTAATTATTAACTGAAGGGTTGTAACAGTCTTCATAAAATAAAACTATATTAATCTCTCTGAAGGTTAAAGTGATGATTAATATCAGATTAAGATTATTGGATCAATAAAATAATCTATCATAAGAGGGTGGACTTCTTTTTCTATGCAATTTCCATTTAAAGTCTTATTTTAAGCAGTAAAGATGACAATGAATGCTTTATTTCAGTCAATATGCACAGGGCGCCATCTGAATTAGGTTCTGTTCTCCTGAAGATTCAGGAAGCAAAATTCTTGGGTGCTGCTTCAGGAGCTATTATACAGTTCTTTTGTAACTAAGGAAATTACAGTAGATAAAATTTTGTTCAGTGTGAGATGAGTCTGTGCAAATAATAATCTCTGTTTAATTACTAGTGCAGGAAAGGAGCGTGAAAATGAGATCTGCTATCACCCATTTCGGATGACTCCTTACCTTATCAAAGTACAAGATCCAGAAGTAGCAGAGGACCAACTTTGTTGTGTGCTGCTTGCAGAAAAAGTGCATTCTGGTTATGAAGGTAATAATTTCAATGGCCAGATAGTTGTTTTGTTTTGTGAAATCTAGAACCATTCACTATTTTGCTACTGGAACTTCTGTGCTGTTTACCACAACTGAATTTCAGCCTAAGAAATTTACATATTTGAATACCAGGAGTGATCTCATTAAAGTGCACGATAATTGGTTCTGTTCTCTGCCCTTGCTTGGAGGCTGTGAGATAACAACTTGCTTTCCTATATACTCTTAGGCAGACTTCTAGATTTTACTCAGCATTTGATTAAAGCATGCAGTTTTAAGTAACGTGTGTATGCACAATGTACTTGTTAATCTGCTTTTATTTTTCTCTCAGCACCCAGAATTCCTCCAGACAAAAGAATTTTTACAACAACACACACACCAACCTGTTTGTTCCAGGATGTGGATGAGAGGTAAGTTAGTTAAGTAAATAAAGGAAGTATGAAAGCACTTCACACTGTGGTCTTGAAGTGGAAAACTGTGTTTGCCTGCTATCAACTTTTTCTTTTATTTTTCCATCTTGGGCAAATCTGAAAAATAAACTCAAAGAGTGGAATCCATGGACAGGGAAATTCCTGTGTCAGCAAGCACTACCTGAATGAGGCTTCTATTTTTATTTTTTTTATTTAAGTCTACAGAATGTAACATTACATCATTTTAAACAAACAAAAAACAACAAAGAAAAACATCAAACATCGTATTCTATGTTCATGATTAAACTGCTCAGGTTCTACTGGCTGAAGCTTTTGTGTTGCTTTGACGGTCATGGAAGCTGATTGAGAGTTCATGTGAAACTATCAATATAGCTGGATATGGCACATGAATTTAAGTCATTCACAGAGGCTCAGGAATGAAGATGCAAAGCAAAATTTGCTTTAGTTTTCTGGACAGTTTTGTCTAGTACCTTTTGGAGGGCGTGGGTGGCAGAAATTGGAAGTCTGTAAAGAATTGATGGCATAGGAGGCTGAGGTGTTGTCAGTATTCTAAAGCTTTTAAGGAAAGGGATGTGCTTTGAAATATCATATTTTATAAGAATGTAAGGGCAAATTTGCTTGTTCGTGAGTTGAAAACACAGGCTTCCTTTTCCCTTCCTTTTGCTTTCTCTTTCCCTTGTTTTACATGGGACTTTCTTTGTGACAGTGTGGGGTTTTATTCTATTTTCTTTTCTTAGTGAAAACTGAGCTGGCTACCATAAAAACATCTCAGTACTGGGATTGATCCCTCATTCCTGAACTCTCAATGAATTCGATAAGTAATTTCATCTTATCTCGCAGGAATGCGAGAACATTAATTTTAGTTATTTATTCTAATTAATAAGCTTGTTTCCTTGCAGAGTTAAACTTATAACCTGCCTGTGAAAAAGTTTTCTTGGACCCTAGTCAACTGCCCTGCTTGGTTCAGCTACAGTAATCCTGTGTGATCCTTAGCCTTGGCAAGCAGCCCATAGATTGGGGGTACTATTTACTTTCATGAGAGTTTTATAAGATTAAATTTTATTAATGCTCTTTTAAAATTAGGGTAAGTACTCAGCCTGTAGAGATAGGCAGCATAGAAAAGACAGGAGAACTGCTGTAGCAGATTCCTTGTTTTTGGTCTGAGTGCTGTTTTGCAATGTTAGAAACAAAAACAAAAAACAAAACAACAACAACAAAACAACCAAAACCCAGTCCTGTTCAAAGATTGCTACTACTAAGCTGGCGCTACTGTTTCCCAAAAGTTAAACTTAAAATTAGAGGAAAAGGAGTAAATAAAACTGAAATGGAAACATTTTAAAGGTTAAGTAAGCATTTATTTCACTTGATTTATCTAAATAAGTGTTCTTCTTTCTTTCTCTTTCCCCAGAGCTGTACCTCTGTTGGGATACCTACCTCAGGACTTAATAGGAACACCAGTTTTGGTGCATCTTCACCCAAATGACAGACCCTTAATGCTAGCAATTCACAAAAAAAGTATGTAATCTCTTTGCTGTGGAAGAAATACCTTTTTCTTTTCCTGAAAGTTAAAAGTGACATCTGAAAAGGCCTAAGCAAATAGGAGATTACATTTTTACCTTCAAGTAATTAGATGTTGAAGTATTCCTTTAGTCTACATCTTGATTCTTAATGCAAAATGAGGAAATCGACTGTTTTCTCATAGTCGCTTTTGAGGTGAAGCGTGTCTGCTGTAAGCAAATTTGTATGTGAATATTTCATACATTAAGAAAATTGTCCTGAGAGTGCAATGATAGAAGTTGTCATACTTTAAAGTGTAGTCTTTCTTCTCATGGACTGTTTATGAAGTAAGAAAGTGAGCCATTCTTGCAGTGTTTATTTGTTAAACTATGAAAATGTGAAGCTGTCTCTTCAATCATCTTAAATTCTGAATCATTAATTAGAACTGCAGATATTAAACTGACTTTTTTTGAATCATTCTTAACAGTACTCCAATATGGAGGGCAGCCTTTTGACTATTCGCCGATCAGGTTTTGCACTAGAAATGGAGATTATATAACCATGGACACCAGCTGGTCCAGTTTCATCAATCCTTGGAGTCGAAAGGTTTCATTTATCATTGGAAGACACAAAGTTAGGACGTAAGTCAATAGTCATGATACTTTTTTTCCCTCCAGCTTATTTAGTGATTCTTAAAAAAGCCTTAAAGGTTTTAGAGAAGGGAAAAATTTCCTCTCAACATAAATTGTTTCTTCCTCATATTTGGGTTAATAATGTAGTAGCTGCTTTAAATAAAGGAAATTTGAACTGTTTTATATTTTCTCAGTACTGTCAAGAGTGGCTTTAGAAGAGAAGCTATGCTCAAAGTGAGTGAGGATATGCATTTAGTCAGATTCAGTGGCCTTAGATGCAATAGAATAATGATCAGGTCCTGTTTGCTGTATATAGATGGCAAATTGAGGATGCAGTCTCTCTGCAATTCAAGTACTTGCACTTGTAATGGAATGGGATATGTTTGGTTTATGCAGGGGTCCCTTAAATGAAGATGTTTTTGCTGCTCCCAACTATACGGAGGACAGAATCCTTCACCCCAGTGTTCAGGAGATCACAGAGCAAATATATCGGCTATTACTACAGGTACAGCATGTGCTTTTGTGTCACTATTTTAACTTCCCACTGAAGAAAGGGTGTTTATCTTAATGTGATGTTTTGTTTAACTGCCTTCCACTGTTCCACTGTATTGGGATTTCTGGCTACAGTCCTGGAAACTATTTGCGTTCGACTGCCAAGCATGACTCACTTAAGTGTGTTAAAGCTCCAGTTGGTATTTAAGGATTTAGTATAGCTATGGCATCTTCATACAAACAATTTAAACAAACAAACATGAAACTGCACAAAAAACCTAAAATAGATCTCTTTCACCTCACAGGGAACTATTAGTAACAATTTCATTTTTGTTGAAAGCTGGTGTGCAGAGACTGTATATTCTGTTGTTTTTAACAGCCTGTACACAACAGTGGATCCAGTGGCTATGGAAGTCTAGGTAGCAATGGCTCACACGAACACTTAATGAGTGTGGCGTCCTCCAGTGACAGCACAGGAAATAATAATGATGACACACAAAAGGATAAAACAGTAAGTTTTCTATTTTTATAAATTCAAGTATGAGATACAAAACTAAGTGGTTTTTAACTTTTAGCGTAACTCTTTCTAATTTGGGATGGGAAGAAGTATAAGGAAAGTGTTGTCATTTGTTTAATATGGAAAAAAGTTTTCTGTCAGGAGGAATAAATATTTGCACTGTGGATGAAGTCTTGGGGTACTGAAGCACAATTAGAGGCTTGAAAGTGGACACTTAGCACATTCTAATGCTCATTATACGCTTGCTTCTGGGCAAAAAAAAAAAAACGATGTTTGAAAGCAGTTTCTTCTGAGGGGAAAGTCTGCACCTCCCATTTTCTATAATAAAATGCATTAATAACTGCATACAAAAATGGTAGCCCGTGACCTTTTAATACTGCAGAAAATTCACTGTGTAATATGGAGTGAAAGTTTTTTTTGTTTAAAACTTAACTTTACAGGACATTGTTGTATCCAGTTGGTAGTGAGAATTTTTCTTCAAACTAATGACATTTAAAAACTAAAAAAACCAAAACCAGCAGAGTTAAATTTGTGCTTCTGCTTATCAGAACTATGCCATGGAGGCAATGTGAATTGGGCAGTAGTGTATTGAATGTGGTTGCAGTCAAAGGAACTGTACCATCTTCTAAGATCTGAAGTAATTTTGGCATTCCTGTTCAGCCTTCCTAAATTGCAGTTGATTTCTTAAAGCTCAGTTTTTCCTTAGTCACATCACTCAGGCTAAACCTTCTGAACTTGATTTATGCTTTTGTGACCACCCGTAGCAGACTGCTGTTCTTGCCAACATGGTCACTTGCTGCCTTTCAGTCCTTGAACACTAGTGCCTTAAGAAAATTAAGCTTCTGGAATTTTTGTTTTGCAGATAAATTACTTTTGAACTATGTAGGAAATTAAGAAGCACTGTACATGATGTCTTATGTGAGAATTTCATAATAAGTGTTTTTAATGGCCTCTTTCCAGATAAGTCAAGATGCCCGTAAGGTCAAAACTAAAGGACAGCATATTTTCACTGAGAATAAAGGAAAAATGGAATGTAAGAGAGAGCCTTCTGCAGGTAAGGTGTTACTAGTAAGTTAACTAAGTACTAGTTTATTGCAGTGGTGCACGATGTAACACGAGTAAGGGATTTTCCAGTTTCATTCTAATCAATTTTAATTAATTAATTAAGAGCTGTTATTCTTTATATTGTCCTTCATCTCTCTGCTATGTTCAGGAAAACATGTGACCCAGCTGTCTGAATTGGTAATGATGTAACATGCAGTGAAGATGTCCTAGAGCTGTTGCTTTGAAGTGCCTTAGTTGTAGCTCATAAGTCAAATACCCATTTTTCCTGTTAGATGGAGGATGTTGTTATTCCTGTTTTCACAAAACTTCAGGAATTTTTTAGTCAATAAATGAAAATCTTCCTCGTGCAATTTAAATTTTGTAGACATGAGTAACGGCTTATTGTATAACTTTTGTACACTAAACTGACCCTTACTCCTCAAGAATCCCTAAGAACAGGGGGCTATTTACACAATGCTCATATATTAGGACACAAACTTCTTACTTGCTCTACACTGTTACAAAACTTCTTCTCTGTTAAGAAATATGCGTAAAAGAAAACTTCTGCTGTTTTAGTAAAACTTTTAGGGGAAAAGAATTAATGCTGTGATTGCATAATAACAATCTCTTAACAGAAAAACAAAATGGTCCTGGTGGTCAGGTGAAAGATGCAATAGGAAAGGATACAACAGCTACAGCTGCTCCTAAAAATGTGGCTACTGAAGAGTTGGCATGGAAAGAACAACCTGTATATTCTTATCAACAGATTAGCTGCTTGGATAGTGTCATCAGGTAAGCAACCAGCATGTAAATTACCATTGAGCTCTGGACTTCAGACTTACGTATCTAATATTATTAAATTCCTTTATTTTAGATACTTGGAGAGTTGTAATGTGCCTGGTACGGCAAAAAGAAAATGTGAACCTTCATCAAGTGTGAATTCTGGTGTTCATGAGCAAAAAGCATCTGTTAATGCTATACAACCCTTAGGAGGTATTTTTACATTAGTTTCTTTCTTTATTGATTGATTTTTTGCCAGCAGCCAGTTGGCTGTTACTTGTTGTCAGAATAATGACTGGTGTAGCTTAGGCACGCAGTTTCTGCTGTCATCTGTAGTCTGCGGTTCTAATTGATAGGCATGGATGGGGATTTGCTAGCTTCTTGATGCACAGATAACTGTGAACTACCAGGTAGTCAGCATATGCTAGTCAGGAGAAGGCTAACTTCAAGTCTTCCACTGAGTGTTTTGCTGAGTGTTTATACTGAAGAAGGAATGTTTTGAGAATGTTTTACGAGGCATTGGTATGACCTCTGCTGGATTATTGTGTACAGCTTTCAAGTGAGAGAACTTAAATAGGTAGATGCTTGGAGCAAAACTTAACATCTGACAGCTAATAACCAGCTATGTGAGAGACTAACATAAAACAAGATGGGAGCTGGGATGGACTTCATCTTAGGCTGGTGAAGACTAGAAGCTTCTGAAGTTGTACCATCAGAGAAGAGTAATGGTCAGGAAAGGTCAAGAAGTCCTTCACTGGAAAGACTTGGCTTGACTGCATTTGAGAGTAGAGGATTGGATTTGTTTGCCCAGAAGTCATTCTTTTCCTCAAAGACTCTTGGTAAAACGTGTGAAATCAATTGAAATGTTCACTTTTTATCTTGCTAAGCACAAGTAAGACTTTGCTGTTCTGCAACCTTAGCAACATATTGCTTATTTACATATGTAATTTCCTTTATTTTTCTATTTTTTTGAGTAGACTCTACTGTGTTGAAGGCAGCTGGTAAATCAAGTGGTCCCCCAGTAGTTGGTGCTCACTTAACTTCTTTGGCCTTACCTGGCAAACCTGAAAGTGTTGTATCGCTCACAAGTCAGTGCAGCTACAGTAGCACCATTGTTCATGTTGGAGACAAAAAACCACAACCTGAATTAGGTATGATTTCTGCTAATATGTCCTTGTTAAAATATTGATTTTTTTTTTTTTTTTCCCAGCAAGTAGAACCTCAAAAATGAGAACTCATGGTACCTATTTGTTAACTTGCATTGTTAATAGCTGAGGTGTTCTCATGGAAAAATTGAATAAATAAGGACAGAATGTATTACATTCAACTTTTAAAGAGAAGTTACCAAAGTTTGTAGTAGCTTAAATTGCATATGCATGCTTCTCTCGATGATGATTCTTATGCCTTCTGTTTTTGTAGAAATGATAGAAGATGGTCCAAGTGGAGCAGAAGTCTTAGATAGTCAACTTCCTGCCCCTCCATCCAGCTCTACGCATGTAAATCAGGAAAAGGAGTCATTTAAAAAACTGGGACTTACAAAGGAAGTCCTTGCAGTGCATACACAAAAAGAAGAGCAAAGCTTTTTGAATAAGTTCAAAGAAATAAAGAGGTTCAATATTTTCCAGTCCCACTGCAATTACTACTTACAAGATAAACCTAAAGGAAGGCCTGGTGAACGTGGTATGGCAATAGTTCTTTGGTCTTTGTATATGATGTGAATCCTGTTGAGAAGACACTTGCAGTTTTAACAGTGTTGGGGAGCCACTGTGAACAGTGACAGTCACATCCTATGTTTAAGTCCATAGAAGAATTCTGGTGACACCCTTGCCTTGAAGATTGAGTGGAATATGGCTATAAATATAATAATTAATGCTACTAATGTTCTAGTTATCGGTTCATAATATTATTACTGTTGTGCATCTACTTTCAAGAGCCAAACAGCACTTCAGAGTGTTTTCTCTTCTGTCTGTGCTTGTATTCTCTTGCTTTTCTGTTCCTTCTGCCTTTCCGTCTTTCAGTGCTTTATTTCCAGCTTTTTTCGTTTACAGCCAGTTACTCCCATTTCACTATTGTGTCATTGGTGAAACAATCTAATTGTTTGGTTGCCATTAAGTTAATGTCAGTGGGGGATGGAAGTGGAACAGGCTATCTGTAACAGTGAGTTGTTTGTTTTGTTTTGCTTTGTTAGGGCTAGGAACTCAAGATGACATTTCAGAAGTTCTTGGTACTGACCTGACTTTGTTTCCATTTCGGTTCTGTTTGGAAGAGCAGTCAGATACTGAGAAGCATTTTATTGCCAATTCTTTTATCTTTCATTTTTGATATATATAGAGATATGCAGGTCCTTGATTTAGAAAACATGTTCTGGAACACTAAAGTGCTCTGTGTTCTCTATCCTTGATAAACTTTCAGACTAAATAAGCCTTACGCAAACTAAAAGTTGGAACAGCTTTTAAATATTTAAGTACTTAAATATGAAAGATGTCTGATGGATTTATTCGTGTCTGTAAATGAGATGAACTGATAACCTTCACCTAAGGAAGAGCTGCTTGGTGCTGACTTCTAAAATAAGGCTCCGTGCTTTTCTTGCAGAATTTATGAAGTTTCAATGCTCTTTCCACTCACAAAAGAAAATTCTTTTGTGTACTTTTTGTTCTTTGCTGCTTTTATTTCTTCACCTTTTCAGTTACAGACCTGTACGACCCTAACTCTCCAAAAGTGCTTTCAGTTGTGTCCTCTACTGCTTTCACTGTAATTGCTGTAGTGGTTAGAGCAGCTCCCCTGGGAGCCACTGTTTTGTACCATTGTACTGATTGGGTGACACATCTGAGCCTTAACTGATCCACTTCTATTTTTATTGTTTATTTTCCTTCCCCTAAGTCATGTCAGCGTGGTTTACCTTGCCCAGTCTGCTCAGCTATTTTGCTAGAGGTAAAAGTGAATCTGATCTCTCTCCCCATCCTTCCATTTGAGTAGACAGACTAAAGTCCAGAACTGCAGTTTTGAGCAACTTCTAGGAATGCCAGGGTGTAGGGGATCCATCACATTGCCAGTAGGCTCCTTCCTGATGCATGTTTTCTTCTTTGTTCCTGGTTTGTTTGTTTGTTTTTTGTCATTGTTTTTGTTTTTGCAGGTGGCCGTGGACAACGAAATGGAACTTCTGGAATGGATCAGCCTTGGAAGAAAAGTGGGAAAAACAGGAAATCAAAACGGATTAAACCACAGGAGTCTTCAGACAGTACAACTTCTGGAACTAAATTCCCCCATCGCTTTCCTCTTCAGGGTTTAAATACTACCGCTTGGTCACCATCAGACACTTCACAAGCAAGCTATTCAGCGATGTCTTTTCCAACCGTTATGCCTGCATATCCGCTTCCTGTTTTTCCAGCAGCAGCAGGGACTGTGCCACCAGCTCCTGAGACTTCAGTCTCTGGTTTTAATCAGCTGCCGGACTCGGGAAATACTTGCCCTATGCAGCCATCCCAGTTTTCTGCCCCCCTCATGACACCTGTTGTAGCTCTTGTGCTCCCCAACTATGTCTACCCAGAAATGAACAATAGCTTACCTCAAACACTTTACCACAGCCAAGCCAATTTTCCTACCCATCCTGCTTTCCCTTCACAGACAGTATTTCCAGCGCAGCCTCCATTCACTACCCCTAGCCCTTTCCCACAACAGGCGTTTTTTCCAACGCAACCATTCCATTATAATCCACCAGCAGAAATTGAAAAGGTTCCTGTCACAGAGACACGAAATGAGCCATCCCGTTCCTGCACTCCACAGTCAGTGGGTCCTCAAGACCAGGCTTCGCCGCCTTTATTCCAGTCGAGGTGTAGTTCTCCTCTGAATCTTCTACAGTTAGAAGAAAACACAAAAACTGTGGAAAGCGGAGCTCCTGCGGGTTTGCACGGAGCTTTAAATGAGGAAGGAGCCATAAGCAAAATCATGACAACTGATGATGGTAGTGGAAAGGGATCCCTACCAGTAAGTATGTTGGTGTTTTTTGTGCATGTGTGTTTTCCTTTTAAAATCTTGGCACTCTAAGAATATTTAAGGTTGTTGAAATGTAGACATACTCATAGTGGATCTTTTCCCCTCTTTTGTTTTCTTGTTTCTGCTTTATCGTTTTCAAAACTCGCTTGTGGACCTTATATTTTAATAACTGGTCTGCAGTCTCTGGAAATGGAGTCACTATCACAGTTAGTAAACTCAGATTTCAGTAGACGGAATAAATATGGAATCCAATTGTTTGAATAATGTTAACTTTAAAAGTTTAAGACAGTCTTGTTGTTCTCCTGAAGTTACCCCAGGAAACTTGAAAACGAATCCAAAATTAGTTTTGTTATGCTGCTTTTAATGTGAGTGCTAATGCATTCATTGAGAAGCACTGAGACAGATTTCAAATCATTTGTTCACTTTTTTTAATGTTTAGCAAAAAGTTTTCGGGTAGTGAATTTCTGAGAAGAAAGTGAGGGGGAAGCAATCTGTAACTGAGGTCTAAAGAAAATCATCTCTTTGACTACTTGTTTGTAAACAAAATGAAGTGTGAGATATTGCTTGCGGACATTAACTGTTTTGTTTTCGTGGTGCACTGTCCCCTAAAGCTCTGTACAGAGCTATGTGATAACTTCAGCTTCTTTTCCTGGCTCATTTAAATTTGGTGGATCAATTAAACTAATAATCCGACAAACCCCAGATGGAGTGCTGTGTCTGTAAGGATTTCTATAATGAGTATATAGACTGATATATTAATGTTGTCTAAAGATTCTATGTAGTATCTTTCTGAATGCTAAGTCACTGATGGGATGCAACCTAAGCCTTCTAGAATGTCTTCTTACCTCCTGCTTTTCTTCTAATGTGAGTTGTAACTTTGCTGCAGCTGACAGTGTATACAGAGTACAATTTGAGTTCCGTGCTGTTTAAAGGAAAGCAGACATTAGAAGGTGTGGCTCTTACTGGCATGCCTAAGATCAAACCTGCTCCAAGTAATCAGCCATAGCGCACAATTAGTGCTGATGCTAACAGCTGATTAAATGACTTTGTTGTATAGTTTGTCATAAGCATGTACGAACGTTAGAAATTGTGGAGGAGGAAGGAAAAACGTACGAACATTCTTACTCCCCACTCTGAGGAACTTAGTTGCTCAGTTTCTAGATGATTTATTTTACCTAATAATCTTGATACTGATTCTTAATGGGAATGAACAGAGGGGGAGCAGAAAGGAGTATATTTATATCTGTTTTTCTAGTGAAACTTCCAAACTTTATTGACGTTATGCAAAAACTTACTGTATTCTGTTATTGCATGCTTGCTGTCTCATGGTCTTGAGAACAAGTGTGTGTGTATGTATGTAGTACATAATGTATGTATGTACGTGCATACATAAAACACTTCAGATTTGTGCTGTGGTAAAGAAGTGCATCTGTGACAGTCTGAAACTTACTGCATGCTCTGAGATGTCACTACTGGATTAAAGTAAGCTTGATAACAAAAATTAATGCCAACAATTTTGATGGGAAATCCTCTAGAATTCCCTCAAAAGGCTATTTCCCATTGTTCAGAAACCTGCAAAATATTACTCTCTGTAATTTCATCATCGCTTCTTTGAACATGAAGGCAAAGCAGGCATGAGTTCAGGAAAGCACTGAGGATAAATCTGAAGCTAGTTCATGTATTACAATGCATTCTGTTAATTTCTTTGTCAGCGTTAGTTTCTGAAATTCTTCAAGCCAGCTTTTAATGGGGTTTAGCAGTTCTGTGACTGTTTATGTTGACAAATAAAAAGCAGTGTATACTTAGCAGAATACCAAGTGAGGTGGATGAATACTAAATGTAAGGAACTGGAGATGAGATGACAGTAATTTTCTATTGTTGTTTGTTTCCCTCCTCTTCCTATCACCAGGCTGAGTCTCCAATGGATGCTCAAAATAGCGATGCTCTCTCCATGTCCAGTGTCCTGCTTGACATTTTACTTCAAGAAGATGCATGCTCAGGCACTGGCTCAGCTTCCTCAGGGAGCGGTGTCTCTGCAGCTGCTGAATCTCTCGGGTCTGGATCTAATGGCTGTGACATGTCAGGGAGCAGAACAGGTAACACAGGCAGTGAATACTCCTAGCGTTTTAGAAGCGTTGGGGTGTGATGTACTGCAGACATCGTGTGAACGCTGTATGCTTTATGGAAAAATCGCTTTAATGATTGGGCTTTTAAAATGTTTAAGCTGTTACTGAAGTGGGAAAAGGAGTACCTTCTGTTTAAAAATGAAATACAATGATGGTGATGTTTTGTGCTTTCAGTTCTTTTTACCCATTTCTAGCTTCAAAAATACAGAACTGATCTATATATTTGACAATTTCTAATGAAGCTTTAATTTCTTTTTTAAAGGCAGTAGCGAAACTAGTCATACCAGCAAATACTTTGGGAGTATCGATTCTTCAGAAAACCATCATAAAACAAAAATGAAGGCAGAAATAGAAGAAAGCGAGCACTTCATTAAATATGTTCTTCAGGATCCTATATGGCTTTTGATGGCAAACACAGATGATACAGTTATGATGACTTACCAGATACCCTCTAGGTAATTCCAGCACCTCAGTCCTTCATAAAGTGCATGCGCACTGGGGGAGCGGGGTAAACTGAATCACTGTCTTAATAGAAGATGAATTGTTTAAACATGTATGTCAGTGTCAAGAATCGTTGCTTCCTTTTTGTCTTTTGCATACTACCTGAGAAGTTCTGGAAAAGAATGATTTGGTCAGGCATATTTTTTGGAAGCAGATGCATATCTCATATGTGCGTATCTAGTGTGTGATTTGGGTTGTCCTGCTGAAGGAGAACTCGGATCTCACTGCAGCAGCTGCAGAGGGGTACTGAACTTCTGTGTTTCGCTGGTAGAGCTGCCTTAATAGCACTAAGCAAGCAGTTCTCAGTGGGATTTGGAAGGACAATGAGCCAGCAGAGATGCATTCAAGTTTTCTGCAAATGTAGAATGCTGCTGAAATAATAATAATCACACTTGATTTTTTTTTTTTTCCAATGTCAGATTTGTAAACTGAACAATTGAGAACAAAAACAGGTTTTTTTAAAAAAGCTTGTATTTGATTATGTGACCTTATGTAGGTGTAAAGCCCCAAAAGAACTGAAGCTCAATTTCTGAATACATTTCATTTTAGAGATTTGGAAACAGTTTTAAAAGAAGATAAGCTGAAACTAAAGCAAATGCAGAAACTACAACCAAAATTTACCGAAGACCAAAAAAGAGAGCTCATTGAAGTTCATCCATGGATCCAGCAAGGTGGACTGCCAAAGACTGTTGCTAATTCTGTAAGTTTAAATTAGCTTGTTATTTTTGCATGTATAACAATGCTTGTTATTAGCTGCCTGTGTTAGTTGTCCATTCCTGTTTGGAAAGCTTGGTCAGTTATACTGAGAAGCAGTTAAAATCAAACTTACTTGCAGTGGCTTCTGGCTTGACTTAACTTACTGAAAATCTTCTTTCCAGTAGAAAAGTCAATGTAGTGAATTCGGTGTAAGAAATGTCTTTGCTATTTCTAGTTTGTTGAATCTCTTTGAAATTATCAATGCAGCCAGCAGTTTCATCGCATGAATATCTCATATGACATGAAAAACACATTTCTGTTTTGTGCTTATACTTGTTTCTTCCTTGAAAGTGTGCGATGAATGGGAATGTAGTCTTCATTCTCTGTATTAAATTTTTTCCACAGGATCATCCCTTGTCTAGATTGTATAAGTAGATTGGTAGCTCAGGAAATAAATTTGGGGGGGGGGGGGGGTTGGGGTGGAAAGGAATCCTTGCAGTTGTATTGGTTATATGTGAATTTTACTTACAAATAAATGATTGCATTCCACTTCCCTAAGCTCTCCATCATTTGTAGCTTCTCTTCAGACAAGCTATCAAATGTACAGGCTCCCTTTATCCATGGATGTTTCAAAAGCCAATGCAATAGAATTTGAATAGATCCTTCTGTTATTAATGTTACTGCAGCATTGATGTGAGAGCATCCAACAGGTGTGAAACTACAGTTGCTTCAGTCTCTTAAGCAGCGCAGCTGACATGAATGTATTAATGTATCAGTGTTAGCAATCAAATGTAGGAAAAGACATTTTTATAGTGTTTATAAGACAGAATTGTAAATGTTCTGTGATGTAACTGTTCATAGTAGAGTTGTCGAGTACCTTGTGTTGATTTACTGTGTTATGAATTGATTGTGTGCGAGCAGTTGGAGAATGGAGTACACCTGAGTGTAGCACAGATTTACAGGTTCCTTTGGAATCAGGGGTCACATGTAAATGGACTGATGTTTAGAAAATGTGTTTTTTTTCCTTTGGCTCAATGTTTTTTTTGTTTTATTTTAGGAATGTATTTTTTGTGAGGACAATATACAGAGCAATTTTTATACGTCATATGATGAAGAAATCCATGAAATGGACCTTAATGAAATGATTGAAGACAGTGGGGAGAACAATCTGGTTTCTCTGAGTCAAGTCAGTGAAGAACAAACATAGCCTTTGAGCCTGTTGCTTTTAAAGCTGCTTCAAAATTACAGTGATGATCCGTTAAGGTTTTAATCTTGTTTCAAGCAAGATGAATCTGGTTCATAAAGCAAATGTTTTTCTCACTCTAGAAGAGTCATTTGTGAAAGAATCTCTTTTTAAATGGTGGCAATCTCTTCCCAGTAAGGACATTGTTGAAGATGGTATAGCTTTTATTTAAAGAAAAAAAACTCATATTTTGCACTTATGCCTCAAGTATTTCTTTGTAAACTATAAAAGCTTTCATTGATGCCTACCGAGTGGGTCAATGAGTACTGTGAGTACTGAAAATCCCCTTGTAAACATATAGTTCTTCAAATCTTTGAGTAACGGTTCAGCATTATAAATTGTCCTAGGAATCTTGCTTAGAAGCTCTTTAGCATTGCTCTTAATATTTGAAGTGGTCCAGCATAGTAGAGGAAATAACCTTCAAGAAAATCAGTTCACACTTGCCCTTTTCATACCAGTTGACCCATCCTCTTTGTTTCCTATAGCGTTGACTATAGGAACTTTTTGCCTAAGAGAAATGTTGAACTAATTTTGTAAGATGGTCTTGGGTTAAAATACTTAGATGGATACTTAAGAAAGCATAGGTGAGTGCCGACAACTCTGTAGCCTTTTGTTTCAGCGGACACTGCAATTCTATGAACTGCTTATTATCTTGAAGCATGATTTCTGAGAATTTACACACAGAAAATCTCGGCTAAAAAAATTTGCAAACACACGGGATGACTGTGTGTGCTCCAGTGACTGAGACAAAATGTGGTGTAATTTAACCTTTATTTTTGGTCTGTTCTGTTAGGATGTTGGCTGTCCGTTTTTCTGTTTGGCTAAACAAACATCAAACGTGCATGTGGCAGGAGAGGATTAGACATTTCTCATAATTGGAAGATATTTCTTATAAAAAGAGATTTCGAGAATACTGTTGACTTTCACAAATTACATAATCTAACACTTGGTGTGGCTGGAGTCCTTTCCTGTCAAGGATTTAATTTTAATGCCTCAGCGATTGTATCAACTTGAATATGTGTACTTTGTCCTTGCGTTGTTTGTACTTGTTGGATGTGGGAAGAGCACAAAAGAGAGTAACTATCAATATTGATTAGTTAGAAGAAATCTAGTTGCAGCATTGCTAGATGTCAGCTTGTAGGTCTCGGGGGTCAAAAACGTGGAGAAACTCAATTAACTTTGCTATGTTTGTCTTAAAATATTTTTCTTGAAAGCTTTTCTTTTCTTCTGGTTTTTTTTTTTTTTTTTTTTTTGTTTGCTTGTTTCTTTTTTTAACATTAAGATAACATTTCTATTCACTGAATTTAAAGTTATTTTCATTATATGGAAATGTTTCTCTTTGCATCCAAAGAGGACGTGAAGGTAGATCTGGCACCACCAAAAACATGCTGAAGTGACTGGTATTTGCTTAATGGATGAAATGTGTGAATTAATTACTAATTGGGCAGCATCATAAGGAAATTTGCAATGGAGACAGGTTCTTCAGTTAGAATGTGTGAAGTTACAGAACAAGTAGAATCACTTCTTTAGAAGTGATTATCTCAAATGTGGTGTGAAACGCTCATCAGCATGATCTGATTCCTGTCTTTAACAGTTCTGCAAGATCAAACTTCAGTAGATGTACATATACTGAATGAGAAACATTAAAATGTTGGTGTTCCAGTCCAATATATTAAATGTTTCTATCATAAATGGAACAGTGCAGCTATACCAGCATATTACATATTCCTTTTTTTTATTACATGTAAACACAAATAGTTTTAATTGGACCAGGGTTTGGGAAAAATAAAAGCTTTATATATAAAGGAGTGCATCATTATTAAACAAATTATTTTCAGGGACTTCTCAACCACTTTGTGAACTTCTTTGCTTTAGCATGCTCCTTTTGTTGTTGTGTTTTTCTTTATCTTTTTTTCTTTTTGTTCTCATTTCTTTTTTTTCAACGACCATCTTGTAAGCATAACTTAGAGAAAGGAAGAGAAAAGTATATTTAGAGCATTTTGTGGATGTGCTTAATTACGGTCTTATTCTTGCATCCTTAAAGTGTTTGCATTTACAGGGTGGTATTAAATATTTTCCTGTAACTTTAAATCTACATGCCTCCATTTATAGATAAGATTCTGAAGCTGTAATTTTTCCAAGCTGTCGTAAGATGATTTATTTGTGATGACACTTTGTCAACATGTCAACAATGGTTTCTGTACACTGTGCAATATATTTTGGTTTTGCCACTTGTGACTAATTTTTATGACTTTGCTTTTTAGAAAACTGGTAAATAAAACAGATATATTTTTAGTTGTCTTTCTGTTTCTTGAGCCTTCTACTCCACGTAAGAAGCAAAAAAAAAATACACATATTGCAGCTCGGTTCTGAGCTGGTACCCCAGACAAGGACTTGCAAGCTGTGTTAGTTGTCACAAGTTGGTTGTGGCTTACTGTGCTGAATTGCTGCCAGTTTGTCCAACTTGAAAGCTTAGTGATGAAACATAAGGCAGAACCCTTAGACTGACCAGCTGTTCTGAAAATGTGTGCACACTAATACTTGCAAGAGTTGGCTTATTGTGGCTGAGTTCTGTGTGGTGTTTGGAAGCAGCAGAAGACGTGCTGTCCTTTTTTACTTTGTTTAATGCCATCTTTAAACGCTACTGCCCTCTGTAGCTTTATACGCTTATGGGTAGAGAGTTTTGGTTAAGCCCCATGAATGTGAATTGTATGGCGTTCAGTCATCTTTCTCTGTGGTGTAAGACTGAAGGTTGCTGAAATTTTTGTGCTGAAGTTCTTGTTCTGTGCTCTAATGGCTGGAGAAAGTGGGGAATTCTGAATATTTCTATTTTCTCAGTGTTGCTGTGAAGCTAAGTGGGTGTCAGATATTGCTTCAGCCCACCCCACCTCCTCCCTTCTAGATTAGGAAATACATAGGTTATCAGAGCTGAAGTAGGTGCACTTTTTTCTCCTGACTATGTTTTAGGTTACTTTATTTTTTAACAGAAAAGCTGGTGCTGTTCTTAGTGTGGCCATGAGGGAGCCAGGTACTTGCAAGCTACGTAATTGTGGTGTTTCTGCACAAGATAAACCAAAACCAAAGCAGTGTACCCACGCGGGTGAGTCGCCTTCACTCCAAAGGTAAAACTTGTGTTGTATCCAGTGTTACCCGGATTTACTGCATCTTAAGGTACACTTGGATGATGTGTTCAACAAGTTCCACTGAAGTCTTCTGAACTGATGCTAAATACATGAGTAGCTTTATGTACATGAGGTCTGAAAACACTTCTGTCATGGTACTACCTTGGATCCTTGCATAACAAAACATGCAGAACATGTGTATTGGTAAAGCAGTTCACAGGCCTTCAAGTCTGAGTCACGCCCTTACGCAGGGTATCTGCAGCTCAGGTGAGGAGGTGTTATGAGCGTGTTTGGATGTAAGTTTTGATAACTGATATATTACAGTGTGAGAACTGAAGTGCTGCTGATAAGTTACTAGGTATGTTTCAAGTATTTCTGCTTCTGGTGATTATTATTTTTATTTTTTTTCCCCCAGTGGTGAATGTAAGAAGATTACAAGCCAAATGTGACTTCAGGCATTTGCCGTGTTGGCAATGTGCACTTAAATAACTGCATGCTTCGCACTGCAGGGCTGCTGGAAGCAGGCTTTGCCTGACAGCTTCTCCCACCCCTGTAGCCCCTAGGCGTCACTGCTGTCCTGTGACTAAATCTGCCACTTCTGCTGCCCCTGTTCTTTCTCTGTTCAGCTTCCTGTGTTCCTGAGCTATTGAGTTTATTACATTCTTTGATGTAAAAGGGAAGATTTGTAACTTTATTTTCAGATAAGATGCTGGGAAAATTCCTAATGAAGTGTTGTTGGCCCAATGATAGTGATCGTGAATATAAAATATCTTCTTGGAAAAGAAGAGGAGCGAGGTACTGAAAAGCATCCTATTGTAGTCCACTGTCATGAATTTGGAGAATGTTTCTTCTCCTTGTTGAGCAACAATGTCCTTGATTATTGTTTGCTTTTCTTCCTAGGGACGATGGGAAGAAACTAATGTATTGATAAGCCTCTGACTCAGAGAACATGGTGCTTCTGGCAGAGTGACAAACTGACAGCCTAGGAGGAAAGTAACTTTTGTAAGTGTAGGTTCCAGATATTCCAGTATTTCCTAATCCCTTATGAGCAAGTAGCTTGACAAAGGTTTGATCTGGTGAACAAGGTAGTGAGCAGCTCACCAGCTCCTTTTTCTTAGTGGTAATGAAAGAGGACAGTGTTTTCAGGGGTGGTATGGAAGGTCTATAACAACCTTGTCAGTTTGCTTTACTGGTATGACTTTACTTAAGAAAAAGACTTATGCCCTAATCACGTGGCAACAATGAAGGATTTCCTCATAATGTAAAGAATGAAGGAATTTTTCTTCCTTTGTCTTTAGTTGTGTATAAATGAGAAGTCTACAACTTCCTGAAGGGAGGATGTGATGAGGAGGGGCTTGGCCTCTTCTCCCAGGCAACAAACAGGACCAGAGGAAATGGCCTCAAGTTGTACCAGAGGAGGTTTAGATTAGACATAAGGAAAAACTTTTTCTCTCAGAGAGTGGTCAGGCACTGGAATGGCTGCCCAGGGAGGTGGTGGAGTCGCCATCCCTGGCAGTGTTCAAGAGGCGTCTGGATAAGGAGCTAAGAGATATGGTTTAGTGGTTTTTCAGTAGCTATGGTATTGGGAGGACGGTTGGACTAGATGATCTTGTAGGTCCTTTCCAACCTTGTGATTCTATGATTCTATGATTGCCAAACTGCATTGAATGGAAGTTCTTAAAGCTTTGGGTGTAGACAGGCCACATATTAAAAGTGCTAGTAGTCAGTTGTCAGCAGTGAAATTAACTGAAATCAGTACAGAGACCTGATTATGAAAATGCTTGTGCATTCCCTGATGTATGTACTTTTATGTTTGGAGTTGGTGCCTAAATCTTACATTTAAAGAATGGAATTTCCAGGAATTTGTGGCTTGGGTTTTCAGGGAAAATCTGTTGGAGTGGTGAAAGGGGCTGTTTGATAGTTTTTAGCTAACAGAATAGGGAAATGAAGGTGTCTGTATCCAAGTCTGTGTACAATCTTTACAGTCTTCAATTTCACAGCTGAATGATATCAACCGAACCAGACTACGTAACAGTAAACATTTTTACAGACTTCACTTACTGATAGAATTAGCTTGAAGTGATACAGAACTGTCTTTGTCTCCTAATTTAGTGTCCATAGGCTTATGAAGTTTATGGTGTTAACTTCTAGTCATTAGGCTGATAACAATGGCTTTAAAGGTGGAGTCTTTCTGAATGTATTTGGCAGGATCAGAGGGTCCAAATGCTCAGGAAGTCATTGAACAATAACTCTACCCATAGTGCCTTTCAAGAGGACAAATTAAAGTCATAGAGGGGAAGGTCAGGGTATCTTGGCCAGCGTAGTGTAAATCATCAATGTATCTGAGTGGGCCTGCAGTAAATTAGGTCCTTCTTGGACCTTCTGCACAGCGCTACGTCCTAACGTGATTAAGAAGTTTATAACCTAGCTGCCTTACATAGCCTAACTTGCTTATTCAGGTATTTCCAAAGAGAACTTACGGCTTTCAGATATAAAATTTGGTTTTGGATTGAGAGTAGCATGTTGGAGAGAAACATGTATTATTTGTTCTTCGTGAGATGGACGCCAGCACCCATCTCCATGCTTAACAGACTATACCAATGCACGTAGTAGTTAACTGGAGCCGATTGCTAAGACTTGCTAAGAGTAAACTGCTTTATTAAATGTATCTGGAACTTTCCAAGCGTTGTGTGTTGCCATACCTCTAACGCTCTTAGATAAGACGAGGATTGAATTGTGACATGCAGGCTATATATAGAACCTGACAGTTTGTTGCTCTGGAAACATTTGGGTTGTTGCACTGTGGTTTGTGACTTTCTTGTAAGAATTGAAGGAAGAAGATAATGACAGAGGTCCAAAGGGCACTGCCTCTTCTTTGAAATCACTAAACACTACCTTTTTAAAAATAGTTTTATCAACAGCTAAATGCTGCTTATCTTCCTTTGGGAGAGATGTAGCACTTGTCAGAGAGAATTTGAGAGAGGTGAAGACGAACGCCTATGAAGTCATGTGGATGCTTGGACCTTAAAGAGCAGTTGAGTGGAGACAGGGAGTACTGAAATTCAGACAAAAAAGGCAGGCAGAGGGTTAAATCTGTGCCTATCTGGGCTATGGCCTTAAAAAAGGAGAAAACTGTCAAAGCAAGGAAGGTTGAAATTGCCCTATGCCTTAGGCATAAAGAGGGGTGTGGGGCTGGGAAAAAGGAGGCTGGAGGCAGAAGTTGAGGTGTAGAGCTCATGGCAAAAGAAGCACCAAACCCCATGAAGGGCTGCGTTCTCTTGGTTTCTCTGCTAAACTAAATTAAATTACCAAGTGCCAGAATGGTAAGAGTGCAGGCACAGAAGTAATGCTCAGAAACTGAGTCAACCGAAGTCGTGTCTCCAGACACTTCAGATTTTGGTGGTTTTGAAAACCAAACCTAAATAAGTAACTGAGACATTTGATAGATAGTTTCTTAATGCCAGTGTTCATTAAAAACAAGAACAGTAAGTACAAAATGCATGTAAAAAAAGATACTCTTTTGTTTCAGGGGAAGGACGGGAAATAGAAGCACTTCCGTTCTCGACATTGTGTGTTTATTTCTTGCTGCCCAGATGCCATGGTTACAAGTACTACGGAAAACAAACCGGTGCTACCAGGTAGGCTCCCCTGCTGTGCTCCAGCAGTATTGATTCCTCTGCAATTTGTGCAATGCCAGCGGGAATCTGAGGAAGGCTGAACATTGATGATGTGTTTCAGCAGTGGAAGGAATGGTGAAATCATCTGTTTTGGGCCAGATATCAGAGTCTTCCCTATTACATAGGGTTCTGCTCCACTTCTGGAAGAAATGCACTGTGAGTGACACTCCTACTGTTTTTCATTCAAAAGAAATGAAGGAAAAGGGAAGACAAGCTGGAAGTTTCCATGTGATCTGAAGCTTTTCCCAGGCATGGTGACATGAATGGAGATCCTTTATTTTTGCTTGGCCGATACTGCTGTTCTCTTGCAGCAATGATCTATTCCTTGCAGATGATTCAACATGAGGACTCTCTGTATATACTGTACTGTGAAGGCAACTTAGAGGAGGGCTGTTAGGCCAAAGAGCCCACCTGTTTATGTACAGAGAATTTACAAGTACTTGGTGTGGCATCTGATTTATTCAAGAGCAAAGGTAATATTTGAGAATCCTCTTAGTATTGCTGTTACTGTGGGGATCTGTTTTCCCAATGTAGGCAAGCAACTTGCTTGGAAGCGTTGCTGTTTTGAAGCAAAGGAGAGGAAAACAATGAAAGCAAGCCGACAAACCCCTTCAAGCTTGAATGCATGTGGCTTTGTTTTGTTTTGTATTTTCTTCATCTATTTTTTTTTATGCTACACTGATTCTTTGTGCATATTTCATTTCCCAAATGATCTGCATCACCTAATCCATCTATTAATTCTACATACACGTGTGCTGCTCAGTCAGTTGTCATTGCCAGGCTGGCCAAGGAATTCTGAAGAGTTTGGGGCTGGATGGGACTTTAAACTATTTGGATGAGCAAATAAACCAAAAAGATAGGGGAAGCAACAGATGCGCTCGCTTTAGACATATTAATGCCTGCTATTCATGCAAATACTTCACCTAATACCTAAGTCTCCTATTTTAGTCATCTGAGAGTCTGGAGCCTAAATTTTGGTGTGTGTTTGTTTTTAGCTCTGTAATAAAAAGCCTGCCTTGAAAGACATGCGGCCAATTCTTCATTAGTGTAATTCTAGAGTTAAGTCCAAACTGTGTGAACAGAGAAAGAAAGGAGGAGTGTCTGGTGGCAGAATCCATCCTACGCAGTGTAGAAGCCAGTGCTTGCTTTGAGTGTATTTATTAGAATCTTGTGTATGATGAAAAGTAATGCACACCATTTGCTATGTGACCATCAGTCACTCCTACTTGCAACGGCGAGACCCGTGGTCAGTCTGAATGAGTCCCCTTCACTTTTTCCTTCTGGCAAATAAGAAAGCTTTTCCATCAGCTTCTTTGCAGCAGTTCTCCTCTTGTATCTGTGCTATAAACTGATTGATTCTAACAGCTGTAAATTGGTGTACAGAGCCACAAAAGACAAGGCAATCTTTTTTTCCTTTCTAGAAAACAATCTGTTGTCAGTAGTGTTAGCCTGCCTCCGAATGAGGAGCTATGCTGTGCCTTGGAGATGTGTGTTCATGGGTCTTGTTGGCACATTCCTGTTTAATCTCTGCTTTGCCCCTCAGGATAATGACCCCTGAGATTGTATTTTCCCTTTGAAGCTTTGTTAGAATTATACTGAAGTGAGATGTTATTGATTGTTGTTATGACGACTGGCACATCAGTGTAACGTTTTCATAGCAGCTTTTGAAGTAAAAAATGAATACATAAAAAAAAAAAAAAACCTTCTATGTTAAAGCAAGCAAAAAGGATATTACTGCTTGTCCTCCCTTGTAGCTATTGGATGGACCTTCTAGCAAGAGGTGGGGGGGTAAGAATGTCAGTTTGTTTAATAAATAAATAAAATGGTTAGAGGAACAGATTGTAATTTCACAAATGAAGGAAGGATGTTTCTAGGGTGGAAAATGAGATGGAATGTCCTCCTAAGTGAGCACAGAGCATTAGGATGGTGTGGTTTTGCACTGAATTATGAAGACTATGTCATGGGAGTTGTTTTGACCCTGGAATGGAGCTCTGACTCTGTGTTGGCTGAAATGATGCAAATCGTTTTTCCTGCACCTGAAAGTGAAGCCTGTCCTGCTGTCACTGAGTCAGCGTGGCTGCTGTGCTGTGTGACGCTCTGCATTGGTCACTACTGAACAGCCAAGTGCTGCCAGTGCCCTCCTGCAGCAGAAAAGCAGTGGTGTGGACCTGTTGGTGGCTCGGCTGTCCTGGCATCCATGTAACTGTGCTGCTCTGGGAGCTGCTGCTGTGCATTTGCGCAGGGCAGATCAGGTGTGATGGATTGATTGATTGTGCCTTTTGGGCCTTATAAGCTGATTTTGGAAAACAAGTGCATTTAGGAGCTCTCCAAATGGTGTCACTTCATATTAAGCTTTCTGGGAGCTACAGAGGCATCCTGTGTGCACTGTACAGGCATCCCAATGCTCCCCAGAAGTGCAGCGTGTTCTCTTAGGTCTGTATCATGTACTTCCCAGAGGAAGTGTGTCGATGTGTTAAGAAAATCCTAATTGAATGGAAGGGTTTATGAAGGGGAAACTTGCAGCTGCTATGAGTGGCAGCTTCTCAGTGAAGATATGCTCCTGAACCCTGGATTTCTGTAAGATGGTATGTACACCTTCTGCCCAGACCGGGAGATTCAGTTACGCTTTTGTTTTTTGACGAGTTAATTGGCTTCTGAGAATGGCAGAACTGATCTGGACCAGGCTCAGAGGCACGTAGATGTAGTTTCCAACACTCAGTACCCAGCAGGTATCTGCTAGGATCTTTTTGAGGGGGAAGGGATTCTCGTACATTGTTTTGGAACGGCTCAAGGGCCAATGTGTAGTTTGAATTCACCCCCACTGGGGGTCAGCTGCCTGTAATGGGGACACACTTGCTTTATAAAAGCTGCTCACAAGTACCAAAAAGCATCTTGGCCAATTGCCTAGAAACCTGTGGGATTTTTCAAGCCCTAGGTGCTGTGAACAACCTTTCTGAGCTGGTCATAAAGCTTGGCAGGGCTGACAATGGAGATGCTGTCTCTAGTGCTTATTTTCCCCCCCATTCTCTATCTCTAGGATGTCAACTGCAAAGACTTTCATGGTGACAGTAGAAAGTATTTTGTCGTGACCCCGTGTAGCCCATATTGTTCTGGCGAAGTCAGTTTTGGGAAAATGAAACTCAAGTTTTGTTGGTGTACTTCATTCATGGATGGTCCAAATGCAGAAATGCAGCGAAGCTTGTTTAGAGGGCCCCAAAATCCTTCCTGAAGCAAGTAACTAAGAGGACATGCAGGCTCCTGGTAATCTCCCTTTGCTCTCAATGGGCACATCATTTAGGGATACTCCTTAAGTGTACCTTTTTGGTGGTGACTTTAAATTAGGCTGCTTTACTTTGTACCTAAATGGTCTGAGCTTTCGCAAAATTCAGCTGAGGGTAATTCACTCGGGGTAATTCCCAAGCTGTCTGCAGAAGTATGCTGGAGGACGCCTTGGGTCTGCGCCTCCTGAGTGGCACAGAAAAACTACTTGCTGTGCTTTCAGTCTATTATTTGAGTCTGAGTTCACTGTAAAAACTAAAAGACTACAAACTGAAGTAGTTTTGTACTTAAAAAAAAAAAAAAAAAAAAAAAAAAAAAAAAAGCAGAAAGCATCATCTAATCTAGTTGCCAGTATGCTGTATTTATAAGGTATTCTCAGTTCTTGGCAAAGCAATTTGTATTTGCTTTGGGAAGGGTAGTGTCTCACCTGACCTGGTATTTTTTTTTAACTTTATTAAAATGCAGAAATGAGGTTAACACTTGCTGAAAGCAGTAATTGAATGCCAAGCTTCCACAGAAAGCTAAAAATCCCATGGAAGGAGGCAGAATGGCATTTTTTCCCTCTTCTGTCAGCTCACGCAGGAGCCTAAGAGGCTCAGTGTGCACAATTTAGTGATGCTATCAATTTAGGCCACCACTAGTTCAAGACATCTGTATGTGAATGCATAAACACAACTGTGAACCAGGGGTCTCATGCGAGAAAATGAAAATATGTCCTAAGTAAAAAGAGGAGGAAGGATACAGTCTTCAGGCTCAGCCAGCTGTTTTGGTAGATTGCTTTGTTCCTTGAGTTTTCTGTGCGCTTCCTGTATGACCTTCTTCAAAACTTTGTGCCCATCTGTGGAACAGGAGGATGTTCTCCTAGGTCCCATCCGTACTGGTTTGCATTTCAGTGGTCTGAGGGAGCACAGCCCGAGCTGTTGCTGCTGGGGAGAGCTCAGCAGGGGATGTGCTGCATAGCCCAGCTACTCTCCTCAGTGGGGAGAAGGGAGAACTGCTGGGGAAGAAGTCTGTGTGTGTTCCAAAATCTGAACACCAGACTTGTAAAGCCTGTTTGTCTGCACCCATGTCCCCCATGGGGAGGAAAAGCAGCCGGGGCTGGATATCTCTTTGTGTGCCCTGCCTGCTGCTGATGCTTGGAGGTGGGGCCGTAAATAGGAAAGTCCTAAAACTGAGCTTTGACAGCTGGGGATGCTGGGACTGGATCGCCTCCTGGGGGTGCTATCTGAGCAGCTCACCATGCCGTGGTGAGGCTATGGGTGCCTGGGTTAACTAATGACCATCCCAGTACATGTCTCAGAAACACATCCCGCTTTTCTATCATTTGTTTCAATAACATTTTGCTAAGGGCAGCATCTTGAGATGGTAAGAAACAGAAGTTGTCGGTGTAACGGACAGGAATAAACTGCCTGCTTAGCAGAAATTTCCCTCTCATGATGTCTGTATGCAAGTTGGCCTCTTCTGCTAGCTGTGCTGCTGAGCGCTGGGCTACATTCTTAGTTTTCCCTTTTAAGTGGAATAGAAACCGAAAGACTTTATTTTGCAGGTGAAAACTTTGCGGAGTGCTGTGTGATATTTGCTGGTGGGTGACAAAGGAAGATGTCTAGATTTGGAGAACCTGAAAGCTGGAGCTTGCACCCTGGCTGAGGGCTCCAACAAAGACCTGGTATGTGCTGCCAGTAGATTTGGAGACAGTTTGAACAGAGTCCTGCCTGCTGACCTGGTTAACAAGGAGCGCTTTTCCCTGTGACAGGTGTGAGTGACTGACATGCAAAGTGCCCTTCTTTCAATTATTCTGCAACCGCATATCAAACGAGGATCCCTCTGTTAGTGTGCTGCTCCTTTCTCTCTTTACAATGCTGTGCACCGTCAGATCAGATAGTCTGTTTGATAGTCTGTTGGAGAGGAAAATAAAGGCAGCCCTTTCTGTAAAGAAGGATTTGAAAAGGCTTCTGGTTTTCCATCCAAGCTGCTGGAGCCCTTCCTTCCCCCCCTCCTTCCCCAGTCCCACCCCAGAACCTCTTCCTGCCTTTGTCAGGCAAGTGTCAGATTCCACACCTTCGCAGTAAGGTACAGACATGCAAATGGCTGAAACCAACAACACCTCCTCAGAGGGTGTCAACTTTCTGTCAATCTAATTTCTGGATTTAAAAAAAAAAAAAAAAAAAAAAAAAAAAAAAAAAAGCTTTATTGCCAACGTATTTCTAAAGTGCTTTTGACACTTAAAAAAAAAAAAAAATAATAATAGAACAACTGTAAGAGCAGTGCTTTGACCTGCCTTTCTTTTCAGCCACCGCAGCACTGAGAAGTGTGCGTGGGAAAGGCGGGCTGCCCTTCTGCCACAGCCCTTCCTACCCCTCCTGGCTTTTGGAAAGCAGCTGACCCAGTACCTGGCCTGAAGGCCATGGCCAGCATGTGCGGAGCTCCCACTGCAGCAGTGGGGTTTGCACGATGAGCGCAGCCTTTGGCTCTGCAATGGCTCGCATGCAGGAAGCACTGGGTGCACCACTCCACATGTCGTCCCCAGATGTGGGAAGGGCAACCACATTTGCAGCAGTTTGTAAAAGAATCAGAAAGAGAGCAGGAAAAGGGGTAAGGCCGGCTTCAGCTCCACTTCTCCAGGGCCAGCGCAAAGTCCTCCCCTACGGCTGCAGCACTGCTTAGCAGCGATGACTGCTGCTTGCCCTGCTGATTTGCTGCTGAATCGAAGCTGGCAGTTTATGTTGACTCCACTGTGTTTCTGTCACCAAAGTGTCGGGATTTGCACTTTTACTCTCACAGGGGCGTTACTGAAGAGCCCTAACCCAGCCCTTTTCATCTCATAGAAATGATGCTGAGCCAAGTGCCTCTGGTATTCCTGCAACAGCTGCAGCCAGCCCAGGAGCAGCCCTGGATGTCAAACCTTAACCCAGAGAGCCCAGGGCAGGGCTGCGGCCCAGTTCTGCTGCGCAGCTGGGCTTGCTGCTGTCAACTGTAGGATGGGCTACACGTGGCCCTGGTCCCATGCTCCTTCATGGGCTGCCCAGCTCCATAGGGCTCCTGGCCCAATCTCCAGCCCTTGGGGGCTGTGGCTCTCTCCTTTCTGAGAGTACTGGATAGAAAGGCGGTTTCTGGGTGACTGGTGAAGCTCTGTCATAGCACAGCAGAATCACACGGTGCAATGCGTAGCACACTGTGGAGATGTTATCTTGGCTAGGTGAGCAAAAGCTAAGGCATCCGGCACTGTAATAGCTGTTTAAAAAACAAAAGTGACCTTGCTCTGTGTCTGGAGTGGGGCAGGCTCAGTCCAAGAGGTCACCTTGTGCATAAGCTGCTACTATTAGTGCAAGTGTCCCAGGTTCCCCCCTCATTTACACTTCAAATGCTGGCCTCCCTCCCTAAAGCAGAGGTCATCACAGCAGCTCTCACTGCCTCCTGGGGAGCTGGTTCTTGCTCTTCTCTGCAGTTCAAAGGGAAATGAGTTGTTCTGCTTCTGTGCTAAATCTGATGGTAATCTTGAATAAGAACCTGCCCCCCCAGGTAACATTAAATGAGGAGCAGTCTACTGGTACTTGTTTTCCATTTTTATTGTTCCATAGGGTTGTTAACAAAGGAAAGTTACAGGTCTCATCCCCTGGTGGTTAGGTTGCTTCCTTTCTTGCCTGTTCTATGTTTGGGAACTTCCATGTATTAAGAAACTTAACAATTGGTTTTGTTTCTCTCCTTAGAGTGCCAGCTCTCCGGAAGGCAGTATGGCAGTACGAATAACCTGGCATCTCCCAGCAGGGACACGAGAGGGATCAGACCGCATGTAGAGCAGTGCTGAAGCCCAACTCCATTAAAACTATTTTTCCCCCCCCCCTCTCTTCACAAATACTTTCCCCATCCTCTGCATGCTCCAACCAACTTTGCATTTGAAAGCTAAACCAAACACGGGTGCTGCGCTGCCCCAGCAGAGGATGCATCCAATGCTTCTGGAGCCGGGACTGCCACTGCCCCAACACCACTGTGAGAAGGGAGCAGGTAAGGGGCAGCCAGACAGCTGGGAAGGCTGTGGCACAGATTGCTGTGTGCTACTCAGTGCAGTAATGTTAAGAGGCACTTTAACTCCAATACTTGAGCTGACGATGCTTAGTATGTGAACTAAGTGCTTAACTACCAGCACTGCTCCCCAGACACAGAAATACTTTTGTTCCTGGTTAAGATGTAACACAATGCAAGATCCACGAAATCACTGTGAATTCAGGTTTGTTTGTTTGTTTTTTTATTAAAGATTAAAAATAATAATAAAAAAAACCACTTGATTTTGACACCCTAATATACATAAAGTCACAATGAACTCAGATGTGCTAAAAGCAAAACGTGAATCAAGATGCTCATTCCTAAAGGCACCCCACCATCAGTCCTGTACGTGTCTGCAGAGCTCCAGCAGGCCCCGCTGCTCCTCCTTCCCTGAAGGTAAGAGCCGGGCTGCTGCCATGCACAGCTGCTCCGTGAGCCCCTTTCAGGGGTCCGTGCTGCCACCAGAACACAAACGCTGTGCACAGACAGAGCTTCTCATGGAGTCTCACCCATCGGGATCTAAACCACACGAGGGCTTTTTCTTAAGAGAACAAGGTAGTGAGCGTTATCTGGGCCACTTACAGGGGCCAAGAGGATGAGGCAGGGTTAAGAGACCACGGCTGTGCATCCAAAGAGCTTTGCTACTAAAAAAACTCCCTCCTCCCCATCCCGTTCCCCCCACTCTCATACAAACAACCCCCAGCTACAAAATGCCACACACGCACTGTCCACACGCTGAGACGCATCTCGTTCAGCCACGAGCCTGTCGGGGGGTGACAGGAGGGCCGTGTTCCAATCCCGAGGCGCTGCCCCGCCGCTCGCAGCGTTACCACGGCCTCCACATGGACTTGGGCGAGCCGGGCGAGGGCACGCCGCGCGTCTGTGCCGCCTCCAGTCCGTGGGCGGGGGTCTGTCCCGGCTCGGCCTCCGTCTCGTCCGAGTCGGAGCACGTCTCCTCACCGGACGACGGCGAGGGCAGCACCAGGCCCAGGGCCGCCTCAGCCAGCGGGAGCGCGGTCTCGCCGCCCGGCCAGGGCTCGGCCAGAACGTCCGCCATCAAGTCCCGCAAGCCGCCCTCGTTGAGCGGCATGGACTCCAGCAGGTGGTTGAGCAGCTCGGCCGCCGTGGTGGCGTCGATGCCGGGGCAGCCGGAGACGAAGGTGTGCACCTCGTGCATGCACTGGATGTAGCCGGCGGCGAAGCGCTCGCTCGCCTCGCGGTGTAGCCGCCCGCCCTCTGCGGCCCGGGAGAGACAGACAGACAGAGCGGGGTGAGGCAAGGCGCGGTGCGCCCCCCCCCTCCCCGCCCCCCTCCGGCCCGCGGCACTCACCGAGCGCGCGGCGCTCCAGCACGGCCTGCACCCGCCGCACCGTCAGCTCCAGCACCTCCGCGTTCTCCAGCTTCGCCTGGAACCGCCCCGGGGGGCGCCGCGGCCGTCAGCATCGGCCCCGGTCCCCGCCCGCCCTCCCGCCGGCCCCGCTCCTCACCTCGCCGCCGGCCAGCAGCTGCCGCAGCTCCCGCAGGCTCTCGTTGATCCGCGCCCTTCGCTTCTTCTCCACCAGCGGCTTCCGCGCCTGCGGGCACACGGCGCCGTCAGCACGCGCGCCCCGTCCGCCCCGCTCCGCTCCGCGCCCTCCGCTCACCCTTCTGTCCGCGCGCGGCTCCGCGCTGCCCGAACCGCCCCGCGGCGCGCGGCCCTTGCCGTGCCGGAAGGACGGCGCCATCCCCGCCGCGCTGCTCCGCGGCCCCGCGCCGCTCCCCGCCCCGCGCCGCCCGTCTTATAGCGGCCGCTTTGCATCGCCGTCAGCCCATTGGCCGCGCCGCGCGGGCAGCGCCGGAGCGTGGGCCGAACGGCCCAATGGCGGCCGCGCGCTTTGTCTGCTGCGGGGCCGTGCGGGTGGGCGCTGCGTCGCGTTGTGCTGCGCTGTGCGGTGCCGTGCGGCGCTGCCCGGGGCTCCTGCGGCGGACTGTGCCCTCGGCCCCTCCCTGCGCAGCGCCGGCGGGGCCGGCGGCCGTCCGACCGGGTGCGAGCAGCGGCGCCGACGTGACCGCATCGTGTTTTGGGATGGGTGCTTACGGCGGCCTCGCGGCGCACGGACGCTCCTTCAGGAACGTCGGCCGCCGTCTGAGCGCTGCGGCTGCGCCCCGCGCTGGGCGCCCCCCGCCTCGGCCGTGCCCGCGGGGGAGCGGAAGAGCGGAACGCCCGCTGCGGGCGGCGGTCCCTGCGGCTGGAGGCTGCCGGCGGCTCGGTGCTCCGAGCTCTTTGTCTTCGGCCGACCGAAGCCTCCCGTGGCGCAGCCGCTGCTCTGCAACCCGAGGCGCGCCGCTCCGAGCCCCGCCGTGCCCCGCGGGCCGTCCTCGAGCTTGAGCGTGCCGGGATGGCGGCCGTGGCCCGCGGTGGCGGTGCCGGGGCAGCCGGACCCGGGACGTGTCGTCCCCCCGCCGCTCCCCAGCGCCGGACGAGGCCCCGGCTTTGTGCGGTAACTTGATGCTGATGACAGTTGGCAGCTGCAGTTCCCCCAACAGACCGAACCGAATAAAAGCATCGGGTCTCTTCCCCGAGGAGAGCGACAGGTGTTCGCTCCCGCTCCTTTGTTTCCCTCTTTTCATTCTCCTCGCTAATGTGTGTCATATTTTTACCGCCCGAGGGAACGCGAGACGCACCCCCCGCTGGAAGCGGCACCGCACGCCCGGCCGCCTCCCCGACGTGTGCAGCGTAACCGCCCGCTGCGACAGTGTGGGCCCGCGGGCTGACCCCGCTGGAGGTGGGGCTCCTATTGCTCCCCTTCACGGAGGCACAGAACGGGTTGGGTTGGAAGGCGCCTTACAGCCTGTCTTTCTGGCCTCTGCTTTGGGCTGGGTGCCCAGCACCAGCTTGGGCTGCACAGGGTGCCATCCAACCTAGCCCTGGAACACCACGTATGGGGCACCCACACTTCTCTGGGCAGCAGAGTGAGGGCCTCACCACCCTCAGAGTGAAGAATTTCTTCCTCACGTCTAACCTAAATCTCTCCTCTGTTAAAGCCTTTCCCCCTCATCCTATCACTATCAGACCATGGATGGTTCGTGTGTATGTGCCATGGGCTGGATTTTTTCCATGCTGTCTCCTCATGGCCACAGCAGCACAGCCATCAGGATGGGGCCACCCTGGGTCCGAGCCGCCCCATACTGTGTCCCAGCCATCAGCTCTTCCAGCCAGAGAGGTACTGCTGCTGGTGGTCCTTTCCCTTTCCCTTCTGTTTTAAGGAAATGGTGCTTGGATTTTGGCAAGTTACATGCAGGTGGCGCATTTCATTGCACTATATACAAGTGCAAAATTGGGTCGTAGCTGTGAATGTGTGGTTCAACACATCCCTGCAGTTCCGATGAGCTCGATGCACCACGGGGCGTGATGCTGAAATGGGTGCATGCACATTATTATAAAATGAGTAGTAACGTTGAATGTACACTGACGGCACAGAGCAGGAACAAACCCAAGGGGATGCATCTCATCCCTACTCATCGTTTTAGGATCTAATCTGCAGTGCACTGGCGGAGGTCTGCTAGCAGAGCTTGGGCACAGAGGGCTGTCCATGGCTGTAACATCCCGTTTGTGTTCTGACTGCTGGAGCCAATGGCAACGAGTAGCACAAGGTGCCAGCTCTGGCTCGGGAGCATGTCTTTCTGTGCTCTCTTTGGAAAGCTGCAGGTCAAATGGGTTGACAAATGCTGGAGTTACTTGTGCTGTACATTAAAGATGTATTGTAAATAAATATCAGGGCACTACAAGAGCTGCGGTTCTGGAGGCAGAGGTCAGTGCAGGCTCCCTGCTCCGGCCCACAGGGCTGATGTGACAGTTTTGTGCCACTTTAAATGAGCTCCATCACATCAGGTGAAACGATTCATGATAACCTCATGCATTTTAATGTAAATGTCAACTGCAATCTTGTAAAAGCAAATGTCCCTTACATACTCTGTCTAATGCTTCACTGTTTGCCCATGCATCGTGGTTCCTAAGGATGTTTTGGCAAAACTCTCAGCTTATCTATATGGCTCTGCATGGGTTAAGCCCATACTGCTGTGGGCGTTCCTCCTGCATGGAGGGTGGGAGTTTCATTTCCACTAGAGCCGAGTCCTGCCAGGGACTGCAGCTCCCTCATGTCGTAGCACTCACAGCTCAGCCAAATTGCAGCCTGTTTTAGCAGAGACAGATGAGATCAGAGCTTTGCAGCACGTGTTATCCTGCCGGTTTGCATGCAGTGTGGTAACGCAGTATGTAATGATGGTTTGTAATTCTTTGTAGATCACATGCAGTCACTAACGTACCTGTGACGGCACTGGAAGACAATCCTGCAGCCTTGGCCCCGCACTGTGTGCTCTGTGGCCCAGGTGAGGCCCATCCCAGTGAGGTGGGGCCAACCGCCATGGGATACCATGTGAATTTGAGCCATCAGTTGCATCTGAAAGCTCTCCAGCTCCCAGGACATCCATAGAGATACAACGAGACTCTGAGAAGTTGTGAGGAGTCCACAGCCGAATGTGCGGCCATCCGTGTTCCTGGGCTCGAGACTGACATGATCTGAGCTTTCAGTGGGTCATCCAGCCTCTGTGAACTGTATAATCAGAGCCCAGGATACAGACGTGATGAGCATGGACAGCATCCTTTGGGAATGCTCGAGTAGCTTTTTTTCGTAAGCAGTGTAACATCTGTTGTCGTTGGAGGCAAAAGTTCTTGTCAAAGAGACACGCTGTCCTTATAAATATTAATGGGGCACATGAATGGCGGTGGGTGTAAGCTGCGGTGGATGCTCGGTTAACGGGTGGATCGCTCCGTGGGCATCAGTTTGCTGTCATCCAGCCTCTTTTAAATTACCAACTGTTCATGTGGCACAGCGACCAAAGGGCGGCTCTCCCTCCTCCCCTCCCCAGAGCCCCTTCACAAATTGAACGTGTCCTCTTAGTGAGTCTTCTGCCTGGTCTTGGATGAAAATTAGTCCATCTCCCAGAACCAAGGAGTGTGCTGGAGCTGAAGGAGCTGCGGGCTGCAGGCAATAAATGCAGGGAGTGAGGAAAACTGTACAGGGGGGTTTGCAGCATTGCCCATCAGATGGATCCCGCTGGTGCCATTGATTTCCCTGCTGCTAAAAGCAGGTGTTTAACCCTAAGAGGAAAATCTGCTCTCGGTCTCCAACCTGCCTATTACTGCAACCTGTGTCTGTGCCTTTCAGCACTGAATTTCTGTTGCCACTTTCAAAACTATAAGGCTTTTCCTGTCCGTTCCTGTTTATCAGCCAACTCGGCAGCAGTGCTTGTGCTCATCAGCTGGGGCACACAGCAGCTCGTGCCAGCAGCAGCGTCAATCAGTAACACTCACAAGGGTCTTGCATCTGCTCACAGAAGAGCCCCAAGTCTACATTTGCTCTCTACAAAGATTTAGGTTCCCTTTGGACTGCGGGGATGTCCTGTTTCTGCCACCTCAGTGGTGACATTCAAACACAGCGAGTGATGGGGCTGCACGGTGGTTGCAGTGGGGAGGGCAGCGTGTCCCAGTGCGAGTGCTGGGTGGGTGCTGCTGGGCACAGCGCTGGGTGCTGGGCTCTGCTGGAGCACCAGAAGGAGCACCCATTGTCAGAGTCTGCCTCACTCGGGTACGGCCTTCCCATGCACACGAAGCGGCAGTGTTGTCTTCGTCCCCTTTATTTTAGCAGACGCTCTAATTGCCTTGACGTCCTTGCCTCCCAACCTGTTGGGCTTCAGTAGAGAGTTTGCTCAGATGTCACTGCAGAGCGCTTCAGCCGTTAGCACTACGCCTGCTGTTACCAGTGACAATGGCAGAGCCCCATGTCGTGCGGTCATTTAGTTCCTAAATGGCTTTCAGGCATTCCTGTTAATTTACTTCTCAGCTGCTGAGGCCGCAGAACTCAGCCCTCACTGAGGCTGCAGGCTTCTTTAGCTGTGTGCCCCTCTGAGGGGTGACTCAGGGTGGCTCCCAGTCTGCACCTGTGGCAACAGCACTCCACGTTTGCTGACAGGACACGGGTTTTATTTTGATCAGATTAACACGTACATCATCAGGCTCAGAACTTTGCTGCTGTGTGTTTTGTGAAATGCTCTAGGAAATGTCTGCTTTCACGCTCTGCTGCGGATTTGCATCCCCATTGCAAATTAAGCATCTGTTTATCAATGACAGCATGTATTTTATGGTCAGTTTTGATAAGCGTTGGGCTTCTCTGAATCAAAATGGGAAATATTTTGCTAATACAGACCAATACCCTTTACTTGAGGGTCCTGGTACCCATTTCCATGGCTTGTGTTTTTATAATTACTGGTTTATACAGATGTGTTTCCTGGGAAGTATCCATGGACAGCATGGGACATGCCCACAATAACAGTTATTTGTGGACTCCGGCTAGAAATCCAAGGCAGAAGAAATAAATACTTTCTTTTATCCACTGCATCTTGCCTGAGATATGCCATGCTCACTCTGCTGGCTGGGTATTCCTAAAAGGAAGTGATAGCCTATAGACTAGACTGCCTTTAATGGCATGGAAAAGCATCTTTCTGGAGACATGGTCTGTCACAGCATCATAGAATCACACAGTCATTAAGGCTGGAAAAGACAGCTAAGATCACCAAGTTAACCCTCCACCACCACGCCCACTGACCATGTCACTCGGTGCCACATCCACACATCTGCATGTGTTATGGAAGAGATGGCTACTTATCTGTGGGAAGTATAGAGCATATTTATTTTCACCTTGCTGTCCTGCACAGCTCATTTACTTGCCATACCACTCCGCCAATTTATGCTGGTGACTGGATTCTGTAACCTGCTGCCTGCCAGAGCTCTTTCAGTGGGCAGAGCGGTGTGCAGCCCCACTGGGCTGCCTGGATCCCAACAAGATCCTCTGAAACTTGCGCCACCTAAGCTGTGGGCAAAAATCATCCAACCAAAGGTGGGAGATGATTGGGCATTTTGAGAGCTGCTTCTGCCTGGTTGAGGGAAAGATGATGGGAAGCAGGAATTCCAGGGTCGTGGCTGGTGGATTCCTGTGCTCACTTGTGTCACAGGGAGCACATGCTGGAGAAAGCACAGAAGCTGGCCTTTGCTCAAGGTAGGCTGTAAATGCTGCTGGCTTATAGGAGGTGGAGGAGCTGCATGCCTGGGAATATGCCTCTTACCTGCTAGATAGAAGCTCAAGCAGTTGGCCAACACCAAACCTGCAACTTCCTGATCTTGAATTAGAACCAATGAGGAGCCCACCCCCTTATTAGAGACAAGCCCTGAAAGAGAAATAAGATTGATTACTTGCAGAGCTCAGCTGGTGGGCAGAGCAGGTGGCTTTGGTGCAAGCCTGAGGTAGGTGAAGCTGTGTGCAGGCAGCCCCCAGGCTCAGCCCTGGGTGTCACTGTAAGCAGATCCTCGAGGGATTTTCCTCATGGAAAACACAGGCAGAAGCTCAAGTCCCTGCTTATCAGTGGCTGCAATTCAGCACAGATGTGGCAGGTTGGGCTGAGGCTGCTTCCTGCACTGCCTGGCATTGCTGCCTTCCCTCTCCTGCACAGCTCTGTGCCCCCTGGAGCAGGTCAGATGGAGCTGTAGAGGTTCTGGTCACGCTTTTCAGGTTCTTTTCCTCTATCTGCTTATTACCTTCATTCTCCTATTCACTACACTGCCAAATGTGTTCAGTGTTGTTAAGTGAGACTTCTCTGGTGATAAATGCAGTCCCAGGCTGGGGATAAGGTGCTGTGACAAGTTCCCTTTGGCTGTCATGTGGGTTGTGCTCAGCAGGTGCTGTGAGTGCTGGAGCCTGCTGTTTCCCCCACACCTCCCCACAGCCATTCGTGTTTCCTCGGGTAGCTCCTCTATTGTTATGGCTGTTCTGATTCTCCCTACTTATTTGCTTCTTGGGGCTTTGTAAAGGGGAGGCGAGCTCTTGAAGGAACTCGAGAAGGAAGGGGAGCATCAGCTGCAGGTTAGCAGTTAGCAGGGGGGTCAGGTCCTGAAACCAGGGTCTGCTATTTTGCATTCTGTGTTTCCTAGGAAAAAGCTTTATGATGTTTGTATTCAGGCCTGAGTGGGGAGGGTACATGGCTGATGTACCCGAGTGACGTCTGTCTCTTTGTTGTATCCATAAAGTTATTTGCACAGATTTTGTTTGAAGGAGGAAGTGATCTTGAAACGTTCTGGTCTAAAGAAAAGTCTCCTGTTTTTGTTTGGTTTTTTTTTTCGATCCTTGGTCCTCTGTTAATGCAGCTGGACAGGCTGAGCATTCCTGGGGAGCAGCAGCAGGCTTGGGAAGGGATGGGGCTGCAGTGGGACCGCTTCTTCAGCAGAGGAGGTAAAGGAAGCCTGGGGAACCGAGAGGTTTGCCCCCATCCTCTTATCTGCAGATCTCGAGCTTAATCATCACAAGTATATCATCGCCGCTGAAGACTTAATTAAGTTCAGCGTTTTACCATCAGCATAATTGCACTAACTGCCTTCCTTTCTTGGTATGCCTTGAAACGCAGTCTTTATAGACTCTCTGCCAAGTTATTCAATTTAGCGTAGCTGGAATCAAGCTTTTATAAAACGCACCTCAAACACAGCAAATGCCCGCAGTTCACAAGGCCTGCCTTGTTTGCGGCACCGAATCAGATCAGCAGAACAAGCCGGGCGTGAAGGTGCTGTGCGGAGCAGACCGGCCCTGAGCGGCGGCGCGGAGCCCGCAGCGTCCCCTGGCCGTGCTGCGGACGGCGGTGCTGCTCCGGCTTTTCCATCAGGACCTGTGAAATGTTTGCATTTCTCCCTTAAAACCCACGTAGCCAGAAGAGGCGTGTCCCCTACAGCACCGCACTGCTTGAGCATAACTGAGTGTTCACGGTGCAGCCCCCCGTCTTCTGGGGGTAGAAAGAAGCGGCAGCTCCCCCCGCAGGGTGCCGCGTAGGGGTGCACTCCTGCCCACCGGCCGCCCTGGGACGTGGTTTGTCTGGGCAGGCAGACAGCTGCCTTTGCCAGGATGGGCTGTATCTCAGCGGGGGGCTTTTCTGGCAAATGCTGTACAGCTCTAGTTAAGCCTTTGGTTGGTCCCAGCGTTTGTTTGTTTGTTTGCTTGTTTTACTTACACTGAGTCATCTTGTAAGCTAGAAGAAACACATCCAGCCGGAGCCCCGAGTGCCATTTTGGTTATTACCACCACCGTTACTGCTGGAGCCTTCCTGCTAAGCAGTGCAGGATCGCTCTCATCTTCCCCATAAAGGTTTAACCCCTTTCAAAACCATTAAGGAAGCAAGCTAGATTTGCGGTGTGACTCCAGGAGCGGGCAGCACTGCAGTGCCTGCCCACAGGGTCTCAGCACCGCGTCCATTGCGGCAGCATCTGACAAGAGGAAAAGCAAAGCAGAGGGTGCTGCCCCTTCCCCAGGCACTTGGGTTGGGCTGCAGCCAGGATGGGTGGGGGTCGAAAGCCTCGCATTGGCCACATCCTGCATCTGATGGGAGGTCTCTGGAGACCACACCAAGCAGGTGAACTTCAGAAGTGTGATGTGAACGTACTGCTGTGATCTGCCTGAGTGATCTTTTGCTTGCGAGTGTGCTGGTGGTATTTGTGAAACTGCATCAGAGCTTCTGTACCACTGGATTCTTCGGTTAGGGCACTAAAATTGGATGTCTGCTCTTCTGTCTCCAGGCAGCCATCTCATCTGTTGAACAATTTGTCAGCCGCTGTCTAGCATCCATCCTGCCATTCCTTCCATCCTCTGAGAGAGCCGTTGGGTTACTGCAGCACTCACACCTCTGTGTGTACGGTGTCATGGGTAAACTCCAGGCTGGATCAAGCAGAAGGCACAGTTTTGTCACAGCCCTTTAGAAGGGCTGCTGAGCCCTGCCTGCCGGCCGCTTCGGGGCTGTGCTCTGCATTAGTGCTGCTGGTTTTGACACCACTGGCCACGCCGTCCTTGTGCAATGCTCTGAGCAGATGGTGCATCTGTCTGGGGCTGCTTCAGGTTGGCTCAGATATCTTACAGAGAGCTGCTCGTGTGCCGGTTACACGTTCAGTCCTTCCAGCAGGTTTCTGTCTGCTGCATGGGGACTTCTCCGTTTTAGTGCCTATTGATTTATTTAGTCTAAGCTGATTAAGCACATACTCACTTCTGTGTGCCTTTGGGCATTCCCCTTATTTCCTGCTCCCTTCCCCAACCTGTCACTCCAGCAAAGCAAGGCATGTTTTAGCTTTTTTGAGGCTATGTCCATGCAAACAGTGTTGGTCTTGGCTGGATCAGCACCACAGGAGCTCCAAGGAGTTCCCAGGCTGTCTTAGGAAGAGGAGGCTCTGCATGTCCTTGCTGTACCAAGGCACAGATGTGCACAGCTGTGCATTGCCACCCCTATAGGGCTATATGTGGAGGTGAGTGAGCTGGGAAAGGTGTGGCAGCTCCTGGGCTTGGTGCAGCACAGGGGAGGGGGGGGTTGGGAGTGGTGGGTTTACTTCTGCTTGCTGTGTTCACCAATGTCAGCAATCCCAGGGTGCTGGTGGGTCATGCAGAGCTGTCCCCAGATCTCAAAGGGACCAAGGCTGGCCTGGAAGTCTCAGGTGGTGTCAGTCCATGGGGTCATTTTCTAACAGATATGCCAGAAGTCCCAAATACTCAGGCTCGCTCACCACCTGCTTGTTACTATGGGACAATTCTGGGCTCTCCATAGTATGTAAAGGCTGTTATCTCCTTTGCTGTGCCCTTCAATGGTGTAACACTACAAGGACTGACAGGTTACTTTACACTTTAGGGTCACTGTGGGGCTTTAGACGTGTCAGAGCTGTTGTCAAAGAAACAAGTCTTTAATTTTAGCTGGAGATGATTGGCTGTGTTTTGTTTATGAAAGACACAGAGAGAACCGGGCCCTTTTCTAAATACAGCAAACAGAAGCCACTTGGGCTTAAGTAGGCTTGTTTTATATATAGTGCCTTTGTTCTTTAGTTTGCAAATACTCTTATCTAAATAATTCCACAGACTGGAAAAGTGAGGTGGAGAAAGGCCGTGACTTCCCTGCAGCCACGTGGCAGGCAGCCGGCAGACGCAGCCACAACCCACCCTCCTTCTGCTCTCCTGCACAGTTCCTTGCTGCTGTACTTTTCCTTTCCCTTCTTAAGACATTTCTTTGTTTCCCCTTCCCTTGTTCTTTCTTCCTTCTAACCTGTGGGGAAGAGGTGGAGGGGAGATGACAGAATTGTTAAGGTTGGAAAAGACCTCTAAGATCCCCAGGTCCAACCCCAGCCCACCACACCGTGCCCACTGCCCACGTCCCTCAGTGCCACACCTCCATGGCTCTGAACACCTCCAGGGATGGTGACCACCACCTCCCTCCCTGTCCAGCTGTGCAGTGCCTCTCTGCTCTGTCTGAGAAGGATTCTTTCCCTGGTATCCAACCTGACCCTGCCCTGGCACAATTTGAGGCCATCACTTCTCACCCTATGGCTGTTACTGGGGAGCAGAGGCCGATCCCCATGTACACTGGGGCTGGCCTCTTCTTATTTCTCAATGTCTGTCTTGTAGTGAGGAGCCCAGAACTGAACGCAGCACAGGAGATACAGCCTCACCAGAGCTGAGTACAGGGAACGGTCACCTCCTGCTCCTGCTGGCCGCACTATTGCTGACACAAGACAGGCTGCCGCTGGCCTCCCTGGCCACCTGGGCACGCTGCCGGCTCACGTTCAGACAGGTGTTGACCAACACCCTCAAGATCCTTTTCTACCCCACAGCTTTCCAATTGCTCTGCCCCAAGCCTGAGGGTTGCTGTTTGCTGCACTTCCAGCAACACCCTGACTAAGGATTTCAGAAGGCTGCCCAGCCTTCAGTAGAAATAAGCTGGGTTGTTGCATTCTGACCACCTCCGGCACCCTGTGCTACAATCCCACATTGTCCCCAGAGGTGACAAATGCTGTCTTTGTGCCTTGAATCTGTGCTGAGCAGATTCCTGGAACCGAGAGCAGCCATCTCAGAATGGAACTCAAGGGGTTTGTTCTTTATTGGCTACACAATGTACCTGAACTTTACCATTGGCGAGGCAATCCCGGCCTGTCTATCGTTACATTCCCTGGCTGGAATTCACCACGCAAGCAATAGCGGTGTCATAAAAGCCAACAGACAATCTGGTTGCTGCGCAGAGCTTTGAAGTGGGAGCGACTGGCGTGTTGCCATGCTCCCACTGGGGCTCAGCCATTCATGTGCCCAGGAGCTGTGCTGAGCAGATGGGTTCGGTGCTGTGCAGCCCCTGCTTGCTCTTTTCTAGCCCAAGCACCTAAAGAAATGAGCTGAGTGTAGCTGCACCATGCCGTGTGTGTGTGTGTGTGTGTGTGTGTGTGTGTGCTCCCTCCAGAGCTCCCTGCTCCCTTCACCCCCAAGTGACTGGAACCTGTTGGGGCAGTTTCAGCCACATGGGACACAAAGGCAGAGTAATGCATTAAACTCTTACAGGTTTGTGAAAAGAGGTGGCAGGGTGGAAGAAAGAGGTTCCATTTGTGGTGAGCAGCAGTGCTAGCACAGCTTTTCTCAGGGAGCAGGGGACCCAGGCACATGCACGGTGCAGGGCTGTAGGCACTTGTGGGTTTGCTGTTCGTGAAAATGCTTTGCTGCTGGTTTTTGTCTTTCAGTCCTTCCCATTGTCTCTTGATGAAATCTGTCTCTGAAGCTGCGCTAAAGGTACGCACTGAAATCAGCTGTCTATTTTGAAATCCTCACACCTCGGCTCTGGCTTCAAGTTTTCTGTGGTCCCGTGGAAATCCATGGGGTGTTTGTCACACCTTCCAGCAGGATGCATTCTGGCAGCTGTACTTGTGAGTACTCTGTTACCCAGTGTTTCACCGAGTTCAGCAGCACTGCATTTAACAGGGCTTCATGCAGCCTAAGCTCTGTGAGTGGCAGCTCAGTGTGCCTGGTGGAATCTGGCCTGCTCGGAGCCAGTCTGCTGTGGAGATGCAGCACTGAGGGACATGGTTAGTGGACATGGTGGACTGGGGTCGGACCTGGGGATCTTAGAGGCCTTTTCCAACCTCAGTGATTCTGTGATCATGTAATTTCTCTCCAATGCCCTTCATTTCCTCAGATACATCTGCCCTGCATAAAGCCAGTGATGGTTCGAAGCCTGGGAAAGCACTGGGGTTTGGAGCAGTTTCCTTTCACTTGATTCAGAGTGCAGAGGAGGATGGGAAAGAAACCAATCATTCAAACAGCAATTAAAAATAGCAGGGGGAAAGCGCACAAGCTTTTGCTTGGGGTTGCACGAGCTACTCTCCTGCTTGCTCTTTTAAGGAGAATGGGGCAAAGTACTCCTCACCTCCTGCACGTTGGTACAGGAGCGGGGTGAGGGACAGTGCCCCAACACCAGCTGCTGCTCTGTAAGGAGGCTACAGGTGGAGCAGTGTATGTCTGTGCTACATGCGCTGCTCACTGGCTCTGAAATCCGGCTTTGCTCAGCTTTTAGAGGCACCACTATCTCTTGCAATCAGTGCTTCCAGCAGGGCTGTCAGTGGAGGTCTGTTTCTCAGTTTGTCCCAGTATGATTTCAGGGTTTCACTCAACTTTTGTTCACTCAAACAGCACTGACTTGAAGAGAAGAAGGAAGAGATGTGGCTTCATGAGAAGAAAATACACACGGACATCAGCATTTTGGTAGCTCTCTCTCAGAGAGCCTTGCCAACGCTGATAAAGGTCCCTGTGCCTGCACCCCTCCTTTTCAGAGATGGCAATAGCACCGAGGGCCTGCCCTCAGCTGCCTGCAATTTGAGGTTATCCTGTACCTGGTCTGTTTACCTTGCAAGCAGTCTGGGATGCATGGAGCGTAGAGCAGCTGTCGTACTGCAGTGTTGTATAAACACAGGGCAGGTGCTAGCTGGCATCCCATCTCTCGTCTGTCAGGTATAATTGCAGGAGATGGCCACAGTTCCGCCAGCTGGATGATTCCCCGGTGTATTTTTGTGGTTATTGTATTCCTGTAGATACAGACTGCCATACCACACAGAAACCCTTTTCCCATCAGGATATCCCCCAGCAGCTACCATTGCAGATGAGCCCTTTGCTGCGCTCTGATTCTGGACGCTGTCATGGAGGTGTGACGACCCCAGCCCAGCACACTGCTGCCCACCGCAGCTTTTGACCTTGCCAAATTTCCAGGCAAAAACATATAAATTTCAGAGACTGGCAGGGAGCTCCTCCTCCCCTCCCCTGCTGTGCTGCACCTCCCACAGGTGACACTTCCACCTCCTTGTTTACAAATCTGTCTTTGTGTAACACAAATGAAAGAAAACACTCAGAAATTAAGCTGGGGCTCCCGATGGGCTGAGCTGCTGTGGGAACCTGGAACTTCATGTCTATGATATGGTGGAGCTTGTTGTGCAGAACCCCAAATTCCCCCAGACTGGGAAAGGAGCGAGGTAGACAAACTGCCAAAACTCAGCTCTGAACTGATTTCTTTTCCTTCTGGATTAGGCACTGCTGATTTGATGTGAGAAGCACTTTCAGGCAGGTGAGGTGAGCTGTGCTCCACGTGGCTGCAGATCTGCGAAGGAGGATAAATGTTGGGAATACAAGGTGTGGTGAAAATGCTGGCAGGCAGGTGGTGGTTCACTGCGCCTTGGCGGAAGGGGAGCAGCTCCCTCCCCTCAGGACTGAGGGCCTTTGCCATGCCTTCCATTCACAGCTGGCTTTTGGAAAGAGCTCATGAGCCTGGTACAGGGCCCATGTTATCTGCAAGGGAGGCAACGGGTTTGCTTTTCAAGCAGCAGGCATGGCATTCATGGCTTTACAAGAGATGAGGTTCTGCTTTGTCACATACCCTTTCCAGGGGGACAAAGTTAAAACAACACCATCACTTTGAAAATGAGATTAGGGTGAATACTTTTTTATATCCCCCACACAAGAGCACTGAGCTTTGGGTATTTGATAGATGGAGGTGATTGGTCCCCCAGCTTCCTCCTTCCAGCTCCCTCCTGCCTCAGAACAGCAGCTAAGCCGGGATGCTTAGCACCAGGAAATTCCTTGTGGCACCGCAGCCTTTGAAGGCAAATGTGACCCTTTGATTGACAGCCCTAAATCTGACCGGACTTAAAATAGGAACCTCAGCATTAGTACTCTGAAATTCAAGTCTCCACAGTCTTCAGATTTTGGCCCTGCTTAACTCCAATTTCAATATACAGGGGTTGTAATTAGACATTGTGCAAATGGATACCATTAACAAAGGAGCAAGGTATTACGTGCTCTGACTGTTGAACTCGCCTTTGCTTTGCATCAGAAAGATTTGGGTGCCTGGGGAGGATGTAGTCCTGTCCAGAAGGAGACGTTTGCCCTCATGCTGAGGCCGGGCAGCTCGAGGCAGGCTGTGGGGAGAGGAGGTGCTGCAGGGCAGTCCTTTCCCTGCTGGGAGCAGAGGACTGTGCTGTAGAACAGCAGCTCCACACGATCTGCCTCGCTCTTTGCCTACACCCATCAGAGAGAGATGCTGTAGTAGGTGGGCTCCTGGTCTCATTTGAAGTGAACCTCGTTCTCTTACATCTTAACAGGTATTTCACAGAATGGTGCAAACAGGGAGACTGCTGTGTCTGGCTGGGCTGCCGGACACCTAGTGCATACCTCCTGTAACTCAGAGAGACCAAATACACGAGTCCTGGAGTAACAGTGGCCAAAACATCACACTAAGAGCTCTCCTCTGTTTCGCTGTCATCTTCTCCCACTGCCATCTACTTACAGTACTTTTGTTTGCTAACCTCAGCCAAAGCACCTTCTGTGTCAAGCTGGTTCTCTGTTTCACCCCAGAGATGGGAGCTTTTCATAGGCAATAATCTTCTGTCCCTGGTTTGCAGATTCGCACTTCAAAGTTTGGTTGGCCCAGAATGGTGGTAAAGGTTTGTTCATTTGTTTGATTGTAATGACGGAGCTTCACTGCATGATCCCTTCCAGTTATACCAGCGTGAAAGTGCTGGGTAAATGAGGCTGATTTTTCTTGTCTGATTTATAGATTCTAGTCTTCAGTTTTGCTGTAGTGGGGAGTTTCAACAGTATGGATGCACCAGCGAAACTGGTAAGTGCAGGTGAGAGTTGCTGGATGCGTATCAATCGATTGGCAACCAGTGCACTGTATCACCTGTTCAGTCACAGCTGCCTCAGTGATCCATAGACTGAGGGCGTTTTTGCTTCCTAAGCCAGTGGTCAGTGTGGTGTTGGGTCAAATGCAGGGAGATTTTAATGCATTTGCTACAGTCAAGCTTCAGCTCTGCTCCTAAACGATAGCAACGTTTGGAGCCTATGTTGCTGTGGACAGATAGAAAGTCTTTGATCTCAGAGTCATAGAATGGTTGGGTTGGAAGGGACCTCAAGGACCATCCATGTCCTGACAATCGTGCTGTGGGCAAGGTTGTCAACCACCAACCAGGCACCAGCTCAGGCCCAGGGCACATCCAACTCAGGCACTTAGACACAGGAATGGGGCACCCACACTTCTCTGGGCGGAACATGGTACCATGAATCCTGCTTGTCCCTCACCTGCAGCATTTGGGGGGGTAAGGCATGGCCAATCCGGAAGCTCACTATACCTGTGTGTGAGGGCATGTGCACATTTGCCCATACTATCGTACTTTGGGGTTGAGGATTTGTCCTGAGAGTGTCCCAGAACCAGGGTTTTCAGCACCTAAAGCCTAAGTTGAGCTCTCTGTAGAACCCACATCCTAAAAAAAAGCCCTATACCCCCAACCAGTGCTGTGCAGTGACCTCTCTCCACATCTGTACTGTCTGTCTGCAGAGGAACGTTTTGGTTGATCCTTTTTACCACCTTGCTTCTCATTCAAATGCATTGGGAGTCATCTGCTGGGGAGCTGCCAGTGGCATGCTGGTTGTGTTTGGGTTCAGGTCGTGTGCAGACATGCTGGGGAAAGCATTCCTCCCCGTGGCTTGTTATCTCTCCCGGGAGGAATGCAGTGTCTCCTTTATATAATGGGTATGCACTGCTCTTTGTCGCTGGGAATGGCTGGTACAAAACAACTGCTGTTGGAAGGATTTTTTTTTTTTGAGGTCTTTGAGAAGGGTGCTAAATAGGGGCTGGTGATTCCAAGGGTGTTAGAGAAGTGGGGGAATGTGGAAATACTTTATGTTTTTATCCCTCTTTTACCTGAAAATGGTGGTCCCCCTACACTCACACATATATATCAACACCCAGTGACACACACGTGAACATACATGGGCCATGGAAACTGTTAGTTGTTGAGTTACTGAAATGTCCCTTAAAATGTGCATGTCTAGCCATGATATATTTATGGAAAGGGGCTTTTCACATGTACTGGAAGGAGTTTTACTGATGGCAGCCACGTGTACCAGCAGAGCCCTGGCATGGTGACCACCACCAGGTCAGCCTCATGCTGAACAGCAGCGTGAGCTCCTGGCGTCTCAGTGCAGCCTCACATACGCCCTGAGCAGGGCAGGCAGCCATAACCCTCTCCTGCTCAGCCCTTTGCCTTTCTGTGCAGTGGAGATGAGGCTGAAACAAGAACTGTCAAAGCTGGGAAAGCACAGCTGGAACATGGGCATCACCGCTGGCAGCTCCCATTGCCGCTTTAGAAGGACATAGGATCTCTGGCTGAGGATGGCACTGAGGCACATGAGTGCTGGCACAAGCCTGCTCCCAGCAGGACAGCAGCCACAGAAGGTTTTTCAGCTCTTATAAAACTGCTGTCCCAGTGGCAGCTTCAGTGGAGCAGCGAGCCCTTGGCAGGCAGATCCTTCCCTCTCAGGCTTGCTCTGATAGCCGGTAGTAGCGTGGGCTGACTTTCTGGATGGAGGTGTCAGGCAGCTGGAGCAATGCCTGCCCCTTGTTTAGGGAAGGGAATGCCTGCCTGCGTGCTGGGTGAGGCCTCTCTGATCTGTGTGCCAGGAGCTGGATATAGACACAGACAACTGGATGAAAGGTGAAAGGTGTGTGAATTTTTCCCCGAGGGGCTGCGATTGAATCTGTAAAACCGAAAGTTTACAGAAATGCTTTAGACTTAGTCTAGAGTAGCCATGTTTCCCTAGAAAACCAATGGGAATCTTGAGCACGTAGGCTTCAGCTATACTGGTGTTTTTCTTTGGAGCCGTTGTGTGGTTTCAAAGCAAATTTCCTAATGGTCTGCACTCTCTGTGCACTGCACCAGTTGGCAGCGCAGTTTCCATGCATGCAGGTGGAGTTCATTTTGGTTGAAACTAAATCAGAAGTTCTCATCTGAGCTTGCGCCGCGTGTATTCTCACAATGGAAAATGGGGTGGCAGCAGAAGGTCCTCTGGGGAGCTGTGAGCCATGCACATGGCCACAGGTTTGGCTCAGTCTGGCTGGAGGCCCTTAAGAAGCATGCCCAATAGATGTACCGGCCTCAAGAGCTGCTTATTCAGCCAGCTGATCTCCTCTATCACACACCATTACACTGCCAGAACTGGAGGAAGGCTCCAGCAGTAACAGGAGTATGTTTGTGCGGACAGACTTTGAAGAGGTGAGTGCTGGAGTTAGAATGGCAGAGGAGATGTGATTCATACGATAGCGGGTTGGAGAGGTGCTTCTGAAGTCTTGCCTCACCTCTTTAATCTGTGCAGCCCTTGGCATCTTGCTAGTGCTTTTCATCTAGAGATCTCAAAGATGAGTGCAGTCATCTCTCCCAGGTAGGAGATGAGAAATATTCAGCTGTGGAGCGATGGAAGTGAGAGCTGGGCTTAGAACAAGGATGATGTCCTGTGGCCCAAACCAGACCCTTTGCTGCTACCCTGTGCTGCTCCTCTGTAACTGCGTCAGCTCACAGTTATTGACAGCCAGCCCAACTCTATGGAGGGGATAAGCTGAGCTGGGGGGCTCAGAGCTTTCCTCTCAAGATGTGGGTCTGTGTTGGAAACCTTGCTCTGCTCATGGGCCTTTCTACCCCAGATTCATCAGATTCCCTCAGACGTTATGGCTGGGGAAAGCAGAGGTTCAGCTTGCTGCAGTGGTCTCCCAGTCAGCGTGTGTTCCTGTGTGCAGTGCTGAGCAGCAGGGAGCACCGGGAGGCACTGCGCTGCTTTTCCCCAGGGAATATTGACCACAGGGTGTCTGGCTGGGAGAACCTGTCTGTCTGGGTATTGCTTTGGTTGTGTTCAGTGTCCGGGTGGTTCTCCTCTCACACCTATCGAAGTGATATCTCAGCACTTCTCAGGAGCACATGAGGTGATGCGATTGCTATCCCTCGTGGACTACTTGTTCTCACAGCCTCTGTGGTGGGAAGAGTTCATATCTTGGAGTGTTTTGCTTTGTACTTGAGCACTCACATAGGTTAAATGTTAGTAGGGCAGGGGCAGGGAATCTTGGGGTTCTGTGGTTGCTCCCGAGTGGCTGTTCCCACAGCCCAGACAGGCCCAGGAGAGCTCCAGTGCGGAGGCTGGCTCTGCCCTGTAGTGGGAGCTCCTCCGGCACAAGTAGCTCAGCCGTGTCTCTGCTGGCTCCCTTCTCTGTCCTGCTAAACTGCTGTTCTGTTGAATGCTTGTTTATCTCTTCCTTCTCAGTTCGCAGGAGGTAGAAAATACAGCTTCCCTAAGGGAGTGCATCACTCTTGGTGTGCAGTGGAGGAAACATTGAGCTCTGGGCTAAGGAGGAGCTGGGGGTGCTGCCTCAGCTTGGTCAGTGTGCTGGGCAGTGACAGATGGCTCCTCAGAGCCTGACCGGGTCCCCACGTAATCCTGTTAGGGTGCTGGGCAGAGCCCATCTGCTGGCAGGAGGCAGCGGGCCGGGGAGAGCTGTAGAAATCCATTTGATTGGCTGTGTTAGCCAAAGAAAACGTGATGGAAATGTTCTAACAAGCTCTTTAACTCCAAATGCACAGAAAGATTGGTGACACCCAATGCAAGGACCCAAAGCAGTCCCAGAAGCAGACGGAATTCCCAAGCTCTGGTACGTCTGCAATTAGTGCCCAGGACAGCAAACTGCATTCTTAGAGGGCTGTGATGTACAAATGACGCCTCTCTGCAGCAGAAATCCGGGGTCCATTTCAGTTCTGCTACATTATTCATGACTGTGTGAAAGCTCTGACAAATGTGACAGACTTTGGGTTAGGTTCTCAGCACAACGTTATTTCTCGTGAGATGAAATATGAGTATGGCCCTGTTAAGATAGGAATGTATACACGGCAAGCTGTGAGATAATAACATAGATATAAAGGGAAGCTGAAATCTTTGGTGTCCTGCTGCCAGTGAGCTTCCCCCAGAAGCACGGTGCTATCTAACTGCTGGCACTTGCAGTCACCACTGTATGCTTAAAAGCAGTTTGGCAGTGTGCTTTTGCACAGGGTTTTGCAGGGTTACCTGCCCTAAAGTGCAGAGGATTAGGAGCCCCTCTGCAGATCCAGCAGAGGTCACCCAGCTGTCTGTAGCCTCATCCTCCCAAAGTGAGCACTCTGAAAATGTGGCTTGTGCTTCTATTTTTTTTTAAGCCAAGTGCTCGGCTCCCATGAATAACAGTCTGTGGGGGTTCAGTACCACTCTTCAGCCCCTGGAGCAGCTTGGCCTGATTGCTGAGAGTGACTGTGAGACCGCATGGTCAGAAAGGGGCTGCTCCAGTGTCCTTGAAGCAAGGGGAGAAGTAAGGGAGGAGTGCAGGGATGCCCTGCAGAGCCTGGGTTGTGTGCTGGGCAGTCATGAGACCCGTCAGCCTCTGTGCCTTCCCACTTGGGAAAGGACTCAGTCCTGTTTCCTGGGAAAGAAGTGGGAGTTCTCCTGTTGGTTTCAGTGAGAGCTGCTCTGGGAATGCAGTTTGTACGACAAGACATGCTGTGTACAGAGGTGCTTTGTCTACCTGTGCTTGTGGTGTTACTGCATAAATCTTTAATTGCTTTGTGTGGAAGCTGCATGGGGGTCCTGAGCCTCAGGTCCAGCTTTCCTCATATAGAATCATAGGATCACAGAATCACTAAGGTTGGAAAAGACATCTGAAATCCCCAGGTGCAACCCCAGCCCACCCCACCATGCCCACTGCCCACGTCCCTCAGTGCCACGTCTCCACAGCTTTGAACACCTCCAGGGATGGTGACCCCCACCTCCCTGTGCAGCTGTGCAGTGCCTCTCTGCTCTGTCTGTGAAGAATTCTTTCCTAGTATCCAATCTGACCCTACCCTGGTACAATTTGAGGCCATCACCTCTCACCCTATGGCTGTTACCTGGGAGCAGAGGCCAACCCATGTGTACATGGGGACCAGCCTCTTAACTCTCAGCTTACAAATACACATTTGGAGCAGCACTTTGGCAGGGCACAAAGCCCAGACCTGCGGCCGGCTGTCCCAGCCCTATGTGTGCTCCATGCTCTGTGTGAGGTTGGACATAGCTAGAGGCTGCTTCCAGCAAACAGGTCTGCCTGGCTGAACCCATGCTGAGCAATCTGATCTGGGTGCACTCACCTGAGTGTGTGGCACCTATGCGCCTTTTAAACCCCTCATGCCTTGTGCATGCAGCCCCCGGTGGGAGCTGTGCTGCAGTGCATAGCTGAGGCTGAGCCCTGCTTGCAATGGGGCCCAGCAGCAGCCAGGAGGCATTGCTGCCATGGCCCAGTGCAGATGTTAGGACGCGTATTTCCTGGGGAGATGGTACAGCTGACAGCGCTTTTTGGGTTGTTGGGGAGGAGGTGCCCGTACCAAAGGGTGAAGCAGTACTGCTCTTGTACAGTTCTGGTTCTGATAAAGCCCAATGAATCCAAACTAAATACCAAGTTCCTTTGTCGAACACAGGTAGCAGCTGACTTTGTGTGTGTGAAGGGTTAGGGATAATCTGCCTTCCCAAAGAAACACCTTCTTTACTGAAAACTGTTAATGTGCAAAAGATTCTGTCTGAGCAAAGTAGGCTTGTACTTATGTATGTGGCACAGGATGATTTAAAAGAGCCCCTTGGATGGAAAAGAAGGCACTGAGAAATGAGCATCATGTACCAAAGGCTGTTGGCCGAGCATTGCAGTCTCACTTTTGTTTTTAAAGCTCTCTGCAGCTGCTGTGTGACCATTCCCTCTGCACCCATGAAGGGAAAGAAGAGAATGCACCAATTAGAAACAGGAAATAATAAAACCCACTGACCACAAAATATGTCCAAATGCACAGAGTAAACAGCCAGAGATGGGGAGGAATACATATTTCCCACTGATCTCTTTTCAGTGCAGTAACCAAAGCTGATAATTATAGTCAGAGGGGATTTACAGTGTTAGGGAAAGCATGTTTTTAAGTCGATGCTGTCAAAACACAGGAGAACATTGGCAGAGGTTGCCACAAATTGGTAAGGTGTATTACTGAAGTAATCAAGAAGGAAAAGGAAACAGTGAAGTTTCAGGCCCTATTCCTGTTTGGGATCTGCTGCTTTACCTGCTCCGTGGCCCAACACTGGGCTGCGGAGGTTCTTGTAGCAGTGCAGCAAGGGTGCTCAGGTCACAGGCAGCTTTCTCTGACCTCAGTGGTGCGTGTGGTAATCTCTGCCACCATCTTTTGTGTCTTTTCTTTTCTCTTTGGCTGACTGTTATCGCAACCTGTGAGTGCTCTGTGGCTTTGCTGCCCTTTTCTGCTATGCAGAACAGGATGCTAAATCCAGAGGTGATGGTTTTCACTCTTTCAGCACATCATCAGATAGATGGCGCTGCATAATTAGCCCCTCTGAACTGGGCGTCCGTTAATTGGTATGAGCAGTGTTTGTTTTCTTGTAACTGTGAAGAGCTTTCAACTGCCTTTGAGTTGAAAAACTGTGACCAAATGTCACGAGCTGAGCGGGTTTATCCCAGTCTGATGGGTACAGTTTGCAGGGGGTTTTGCCTTCTGTCCATCAGAGTCTGCCTGCAGTGCTCTTGTAAGTCAAACCCAAAGTGCTGCTGTGGGTTGACAAGCCCAACTCCCAACTTCTTTTGTTACTCACAGACATTACTGTGATCCAGGTGATTCTGTGTGTGTGTGTGCTCTCACTGCTTTTATCCAAAGCACCAAACACTGTGTTCAGAGCAGGCAGAAGAAGGATGGGATAAACACAGTCACCGTCTTCCAAGAGTTTATTTAGGAAATAAACAAAACCAATCTCTAAGTGTAACTACAGGTGACATACACGTAGCTCACTGGTTGGACAGTTGTGTCAGCATGTTCAGGAACAATGTGTGGACATTGAGCAATACAGATAATTGTATTCTAAGCAGTCTAAAATATCTAAACCAAGTCTCTCCCTTCATGTTTTCAGCACTGCAGCACTGTTACGGGAATGAGAACTGAAATCTCCCATGGTTGCACAGGAATAGCTGTAACAATAACAAAAATAAGGAGATGGTCTGTTTGCTGCTTTGTTCTGCGAAGGGCTCTCAGCTGCTGCATGAGATCCCAGAGGTGAACTTGGTGCAAGAGAGGGTTTTTGTCATTGTCTGGTATTTATTGATAGAACATTAATTATTTTAGGAATGTAAGACAAGAAAGTTATATAATTAATGTACACTAAAGAGCACAAGAGGATTCTATACAATAATTTAGATGTATTAAATAAATACAAAATAATAGCAGCCTTCTATAATGCAGGCTACACATAGGTTTACTTCGGCTTGAAGTACCCTGGTCTTTAGTACACCTACGGGAGCAGACCTGCTCCACAAGTGTTGTAAAGAAACATATCTATAAGATACATACATAAGAGTGTCTAAGGTTAGGATTAACATTTGAAAACACATTTTACCATGGTCTCCACATATCTAACGACCCCATACTGGGGTTATTGTGGGAAAAATTGGGCTGCAGGACCTGTCTGGGAGGCACAGCATTGACCTGGCCGAAACCTGACAGCGAGGATGGCTGGAATGAATTTTTCAAAGCCTGTTTGTGTTCCTCTGGGTAGAGATGCTCCTGAGATGGATTTGTGCTGGGAGTGTTCCCTTTAGGACTCAGAGGGGTTTTTGCAGTCAGGAGAGGCTGCTGAGACAGGCTCGAAGAACTTAATGCTGCTTTGGAGGTGTCTTCACCAGACCGGGGTAGGGATTTCAGCAGGTGGTTTAGCAGGCGTGCCCCCAGCGTCTTGTCCATCCACTCGCAGGTGAGGAGAAGGTTGTGGACCTCATGCATGCACTGAATGTATCCCGTGCTGTACCTCTGCTGAGCTTCAAGGCCCACTTTGGAATCAGCTGTGTTGAACGGGAGACAACTGGAGTTGGTAAGGGTGCAAAGCCTGTGCATCCCACTTAAATACATTCAGCGGGTTCCCATGTGCTTTGGCCCATGCAGGACCTATTGCTTCCTATTGCTTCCTACCAGAACCACTGTAGGGCTGTGGCAGGCCAGTGCCCTGCTGCTCCGGGGGGACAGAATCTCTGCGTGAGGCAGAGCAGTGCTGGGCTCCGGGCTGGAGCGGATACAGCGCTCAGGTTTCTTGGTGGAGTTTCCCACTGGAGCAGCAATATCACAGGGTATTGGCAGGTGTTCCTCTGCCAGTCCACCACTGTGCCCACAGGGGCCCCTCAAAGACACTGGGAGATGCCGAAACACCTATTATTTAAGAGCCAGATACTGGCTTCTGGAGAAGGCAGATTGATTCCTGCACGGATTTGAGCTTGGTTTAATGCTTTACAGGAACGTGCGTGGTTTGCAGGGCTCGGGGAAGGGTGCAGGGAGCGGGCAGTCCCCAGCATCCTGCTGCCCGTGGGCAAGCAGAGCCAGAACGGAACAAAAGGAGAAACGGGTGCTGGAAAGGAAAATCTTCTGTGGGTTAAAATGTATTCGGCTCCATCTCCCCATCTAGTGGTGAAAACCAGCCTAGAGCAGCAGTACGGCCGTCGGCAGGTTTGCAAGAGGCTTTGGCCAAGCGTATGGAGGGTTGAATGTGCAGCCCCGTGCCTTCCACACCCCATGGCTGCAGGGAAAGGGCACTTACCCATCAGCTTGCTGTTCTGGATGTTCTGGAGGTGTTTCACCGTCATTTCCAGGATGTCTGCTTTTTCCAGTTTAGACTGCTAATAAAGGAAGAGTTCAGCAGCTGAGAGGCCATGAGGTATTTGCAGGGTTTCACAAAATATAGAGACCCTCTCCTGTCCCCCCAAAAGCCAAACAATCTCTATCAGCAGAGGGACATAACCTGCATCAAAATGATCACTTACATCCAAGTGAAATGCGCCAACCACGGTCTCCTTCAGCTGGTCCAAGCAGTTGTTAATCCTTTCCCTGCGCTTCCGTTCGATTAGAGGTTTCCTTAACTGCAGGGAAGAGAATCACAGAATCATAGAATGGCCTGGGTTGAAAAGGACCCCAATGCTCATCCCGTTCCAACCCCCTGCTATGTGCAGGGTCGCCAACCACCAGACCAGGCTGCCCAGAGCCACATCCAGCCTGGCCTTGAATGCCTCCAGGGATGGGGCATCCACAGCCTCCTTGGGCAACCTGTTCCAGTGCGTCACCACCCTCTGCATGAAAAACTTCCTCCTAAAGAGGAGGAGCAATTGCAGTTGATTTATTTTTTGTGGAGAAGGGAAGAAACTGGACTGTGTGGGCTTCAAGGGGGCAGCCTGGGATCAGTGTGGGCCTAGGAGAGCCACATCCCAGTGTGCAAGCAGTGCGGGATGGCATGATGCTCAGTAGGGTCAGTACCGATGGAGAGCCTCCAGCTCTGGTAGGGGCCTGTCCTTTGGGTCTGAATTCTCTCACTTCCACCCCTATTAGCCTGAGTTTACCCAAGAGAAACCAAAAGGCAGAGAAGGGAAGCGGAAAATAAACATAAAAAGGTTAAATTCAGAGAAAACATCCTGATAATATGAGGAAGAAAACCACTCTTTCCTACAGCAAGCAATCCGCATCGCCCACCCCTGCGTGGGGCTCCCTTTGGGCTCCTACCTTCCTCTCCTCCTTGGTGCTGGACAGCTTGTGTGCACCGCCGGCCGTGGCTGCAGCCGTCATTGTAATCCAGCCTGTCCGCCCGGCGCTGCCAGGACGGGCGCGGGTGGCGCTCGGGCAGCGGGTGCTGCCAGTCCCGGCGGGCGCTTTGCCTCTCCTCCGCTCCTCCGCTGTATTTATAACCCAGAATTAGCATGTGAAAGGGATCTCGCCTTGGCGGGACTTCTTTTCCCACACGAGGGGTCGAGCCCAGAGGTTTGTGGCCATCAATCAAAGCTGACAGGGCACTGCTTCTTTTCAATGACCGCGGCGGCCCCCCCAAACGGCGACAGATGTCCGGCCTCCAAAGCCTTGCTTTGTACGGATCTTTTGTTAAGGAAGAAGAGAAGCAAAACGGGCGCGCTCGGAGCAGCTTGCACGGCTCCTGCTCAATTTGCACAGATTCCCAGGGAGGGAAACAATAGTGGGACCCAGTTGAGTTACACCTGGGAAAATGCCCTCTGCGTCTCCTCTCCTCTGCGTCCCCCTGAGCCAAAGCTGCTTTTTACCTGCCAGCCTGAGCCTCGAGCATCTTCAGTCCTCGAAGCAGCCTCTTAATTTGATAATAGAGTACTGGATTGACTTGTTCCTGCAGGAATTGTTATTGCAGGATAATGGCGATCGATTAAAAAGTGTTGACAGCAGGCAGCTATAGCAACCTCGCTCCCATCACAGAAACCCTCCAGGGAGAGCACTTCACGGACCTCCCGAGGATGTGAATTCTCTGTTGCACACAGCTATGTGCAGGGAATACAGAGCTGGTCTAGTTTGTTGTTTGCTGTGTGCTGTTTAATATTAAACTTGCAGACAGCTGCAGAAGCAAACCAACCTTGAGGTGAGCGCAGTCCTGTTGATTCTGTGGGATTTTTACTTGTTTGCTTTCCCCCTCTTTCATGCTGCCTTGACTGTTTTTGGGGGGAAGGGTGTGCTTCTGTTTGTTTCAGCCCTCTGAAATGCTAGTGCCAAAGCACAGGGGCCTTTGCAGAAGGCTTGGCACAGAATGGGAACGTGCTTTTACGCTTCTTTACCTCTGTGTGGTTTCGAGGGAAAACACGAAGGCGTTTTTCATGGCTGTGCTTTTGCTTTCTGACAACCCCTTTGCTAACGGCAGGATCCGGCAGTGTCCTATAGAGTCACCCAGGTGAAGCCCTTCAAGTTGGCGTCGAATGCGCCACCTTATGTAAATGAACAGGAAGAAGCTGTGTTGGTTTAGAAGCTCCAAAAGCCCTCAGGATCCGCTCTTGGAATTTCCCATCACCCGGCACAACACTGCAGCTGCAGAGCCCTTACTCCACCCCTTCAGCCGTAGGTGGTGATGTACCCCAGGAATGGAGCGAGGACATTGCGTCCTGCACTTCAATGCTGTGTGGGTGTATGCTTGTGTGTGTGTAAATGCAAACCTTTGCAGCGTGTCTGCACTCAATGCTGTCTGGGCTTATAAAGAAAATGTGTCCCCAGACATGCTACCATACAGGCAGGGGTTGTTTGTCAGCCAAACGCAGGTGTTGGGCGCAGTTGCCTGGTTTTATAAGCACCTTACTTGGCAGGGGTGCATGAGGGAGAACCTGAGATGGGTGTTTGTTGCTCTGGGAGAGGACAGTTAGAACCTTGTCCTTTGCGATGCAGCACTGGAGTGGGAATGGGCACCTTGTATCAGGTCTGTCCCCTCCACAAAAAATGGAAGGATGTTTCACTGTCCAGTGTGACAGCTCTTCACGTCTGCCAGCCCCCAAATTTAAGATACTTTTGTTTTTCGCAAGCTTTTTCCAATCGATTGGGAGAAGTGGCTGCACGACTTCTAGCCAGGTTGTGCTTTCTGGTGGGGAAGAAGAGAAGTCACCTCCCCTGCTCCTGAAGCACACCCCTCACCAGCAGCACCTCACACGGAAGAGGCACCATCCCATGGCGACCATCTCATGGTTGCCCAAGGCCATCTCGGCTCCTGGCTCAGCTGGGCGTTGCAGAGGTGTCTGAGAATGCAAAACAGCCCAAAAGCTCTGAAACACACCAGAAGAGGTGCCCAACCCCAGCCTGTGCCCAGCCCCAGCTCATGCCCGTTCCTCCCTTGGGCAGTTGGCCCAAGGCTCTGGGAAGCCCCCTGCTCACAGAGCCCCACTGGCTTCTGCTGGCAATGAGTTCATTTCAAGGTTCATTTGTAAGACAGCATTTCCGTGAAAAAGAAGAGCAGCTTTTGCTGTAAACAGTTATTTTACACCTCTCATTCAGGGCAGAACCCTTTATGCTCCAAGCGAGGGGGTGCGCGGGCGGGAGGGCCGTGCTGCCTTTCAGGGGAAGCGTGACATCTGTGCTGGGGATTGTATGGCCCAAGCAGGCACATGCAAATGAGTGCGGAGCATTAAAGGGAGAGCTCCTTGCAAATCCCTGCTTCCCTTTTGCATTTCGCACTGCCAGGTTTCGCTGAAAAGGGGATTCTCCGTTGCAAACAAAGCCTCCCTTTTTCCTGGGCTTTCCAAAAAAAGCAGAAGGAAAAGGGTCAGTGCCATTCGGAGTTCTCTTTTTTTGCTATTTGTCTGCATTTCACACCCCGTAGAAAGAAAACAACTTTTAACATCTGTTCCTGTAGTTTTTAAGATGGAAAGAAAGGCCCTTGGAAATGGGGAAAGCGTGGCAGATGTTTGCAGATTCCCTCCAACGCAGATGTCTTGCTCTGAAAAAAGTTCCTTTAGGAATCTGTGGCCACAGCTCCTCTTTGACTCGGGACACGCGACTGCTGAGCGAATGAAGGGACGTGGGAAAGCTCTATAGGACAAAAGAGCTTATTCAAACAAACCTGAGAGCCGTGAACAATCTAATAACCAGCAGAGAAATGGTCAGCGGCCCCGGCCGTGCCGGAGGGGCAGCGCTCCTGGGGCTGGGGCAGCCACTGGCCACAGGAAGGGGCCTTTAATGCCTCTCATTGCAAAGCCAACTTCGCCTCAAGCTGGGATGTGTGTCCCTGGGAAGCAGGGATGGTGCCACTGAGGTCTCTTCCACTTGGGTATCATCCATGTCCCATACATGAGCGCTGCTGCTCTTTGTGATCTGCATGCTGAGGCCTCACCCTAAGAGGCAGTTTCTGGACAGAAGGACACTTCGTAGATGTGGTTCAGCTCCTGTTGAGGACAGACAGATGTGAGATGTAGGGGTGTGCAGTGGGGCTGCTGAGCTGCTGGGTGGGGGCCCTGCAGCAGGAGAACCCCAGGAGGAGGCAGCGCTGGGCTCCCAGGGCTGCGGGCTGCCCCTCTCTGCATCCCAGCATTCTCCCCCAGTGCTGACACTGTGCTGCAGCCAAAGGCTTCTTCCTTGGGGTGCTGATGTCAGCCCTGTCTCAGCCATCTAGAGGACCCTCATTTGGAAGCACTGGTCTTTCTTTACAGCCTGGGTGCTCTCAGCTGTGACACGTGTTAAGTTCTTCAGCACTGCTGTGATGGCTCCAGGATGAAGGGACATGCTTTTCTGGCATGTCTCAAGCAAGTTCGATCCCTAGGAGACCAGAGAGAGCCACAGGGATGCTTTTTAGATTCCCATTCTGTCTTTTGGGGTCTATGTTTCTGCTGTATATTCACTAGAGATTAGAGAGAACGGCATAACTTAAATGCATTGTATCTGTCAGTCCTTGCCCCACTGCCATAAATAGGAAGAGAACAGCTTTCTTCAGTGGCCCCAGTTTGACCAGCCTGAACATTGCCACCTCTGCATTTCCAGTCCTAGGCATCATTTCTCTCCCCTCTCTGCCTGCAGGCAGCATGATTGCTCTGGGCAGTTGGCTCAGGACGGTTCCCAGGCAGCCATCCTGCTGTCCCCTTCCGCATTTGCCTTTTGAGTAGGAAAGATCAAATCCAGGTTGCTTCCTTAGGAGCTGCATCCTCCCTGCCAAGTGCCAAGATAGGCTGGGAGCAGGGTGGCTTTGTACAGAGCAGGAGAGAGTTAAGCAGAATCATTACAGGTGCCCTAGCACAGCCTGTTAGCACAGCTGCTCAGCTGGTGGGCTCAGGCAGAGGTAGCAGCCTGCTTGCAGCTCTGAGCAGGTTTAGGAGAACAGCCATCAGCAGGTGCGGGCACTCTACCTGCCCCAGCTTCACACAGCACAAACTCAGCACAGCCCCCAATGCTTCATGGCTTGGGAAAAGGAGCAGTGTCAGCAGGGTTGGGAAATGAAGCTGTGCACTGGGAGTGTGGGTACCTGCTCACAAAGGTGGTCAGGCTGCTGGGCAAACAGTGCAGGTGGGAGGGGTGTCCTGGCCCTCTGCTGCCAGCTGCTGTGTTTGACTTTGTCCTTTCTGCTTTTAAGGGAGAGGCCTTGCTTTTGGTGCAGGCAGTAATGCAGCATTTTTGAAGGGAGAAAGAAAGTGTCTGGAGCTGCTGGAAGGGTGAGGCTGGGGAACAACCACCACGCGGGGCACTGAAAACAACTCAGCCCTGATGTGAGGACTCAGAACCCCCTGCACCCTCCCCAAGGCAGGGATGGCCCCGGATCTCCATTGCCATAAGCAAGCATACACAAAGGAGAGGCTGTTTTCGCAATGATTTCAGTCATAATGACTAAATGGTTTTAGTCTGGTGGGTTTCAGAAGTTCAGCTCTGGTTCAAAGTTGAGCTTTAAAAACAAAGGTTAAATCTCTTCATTAAAAGGCTCAAGTCTGCTGCTTTTGGAACAGCTATAAATCACGCCGTTCTGACTTTCTCTGTCGCCCAAGGGTTGTTTGCTCCCCAAATGATCCCAGCACGAGAGGAATGTGGCAAAGAGCTGTAAATGCCGACGAGGTGACTGGATGCACCAGATCAGGAGGGAACAGTCAGTGTCTGTGCAGGTAGGACTGCTCCCAGCACAGCAGCACATTAACCAGCTCTGCTCAGAGATTACTCACTGCCAGATCATGCTAGGGGGAACAGGGCTGCGCTTCCAGCCTGGCCTTGGTTCAGGAGACCCCAGGAGATCTTGCAGTGAGAGGAGCTGTGGCTTTGCTGGGGAAAGGCTGCTGCAGGGACCCTTTGTACCGGCAGTGTACTTTGTATGCTGACTTACAACAATGGTCCTAGGGGAAGGAAGCAGGAAAAGACACTGAAAAGTTGAATTCTCAAGTGTTCGGTCCTTCTTGGTGTCACTGTTTTCCTTCTGGCCAGAAAGGACAGACAGGACTCACCAGTGTTAGCAAGACCTAATGCTAACACTAGACAGTCCCTTCTCTTCAGCCTTGTTGTCACCTCTGGTGAGGACTGACAGATGATGTTCTCACTGCCGTCTTTGTGGTTGAGTGGTGGTCTGTCAGGACGATTTCCCATGAATTCTTCATTGGATAGGCAGGGACAGGAGCAGAGCCAGAGGTTCACCTACTGCAGAGGCATTTACGGACAGAGAGGGACACACATGACATAGGATAGTGCTGTATGGAATATCTTCGTCATAAGAGAATTCCTGCTCCAGAAGCAGTAAGGGATGTCTCTGGAAGTACTGTTGGTATCTCTCAATCCAGCTGCTGTACAGAGTGCTCCAGTCCTCACCAGCCCCAGCTTGGCACCCTTAGTATCCAAAGAATGGCAATGAAGCTGTGAAGAGTCTGGAGCACAAAGTTTGATGGGGAGCAGCTGAGGGAACTGGGATGGGTCGGTCTGGAGAAAAGGAGGCTCAGGGGAGCCCTCATTGCTCTGCAACATCCTAAGAGGAGGCGGTGGTGAGGTGGGGGTTGGCATCCACACCCAAGTAACAGTGATGGGATGAGAAGGAACGGCCTTGAGTTGTATCAGCTTGGATCAGGCTGGATATTAGAGAACATTTCTTCTCAGAAAGAGCAGCGAGGCACTGCACAGCTGCACAGGGAGATGGGGCAGTCACCGTCCCTGGAGGTGCTCAGAGCTGTGGAGATGTGGCACTGAGGGACATGGACTGAGGTTGGACTTGATGATCGTAGTGGTCTTTCCAACCTCAATGATTCTGTGATTCTATGATCATGTGACTGAACCATCCTCAGGAGTGGACTCCTGGCATAGAAAATAATTACAAGGCTGGTACCAGCTGAGCAATTTTCGCCTTCTCTTTCACACACACACCCCTCCAGTCTTTGTGCTAAGGATGAGCTGATATTCCTGCCGTTGCTCAATACATCTCCTGTCTGGCAGGTTAGCAGAGCTCCTGGCCCTGTAGGAAGTCTTATCTGCTCTTCTCAGCCAGAGAGCTGCTGGTTGCAACATGGACTCTTAGACCAAGAGTTAGTTATAGGAAAAAGAAAATCTGATAAGCTGTGTGGGTGGTGACACACTGATATGGTCTAACCTGCTGTTCTGGAGTGGTGTTTGGGGATGAAGAGCCGTGCATGGTGGGGAGAGTGCAGGGGGCTGTGAGAGAGTATTCAAAGTGGTTCTTGAATTTTCCTCATTGGGAATCCCAGGGTTTCTTTATGTTCAAGAGGGCAGCTCTGTGCTTTCTCACACTTTCTATATGTGTAATGTTACCAGATGCCATAAAATAACAGGCCTCATCTATAAGTGCTTGGTTTATCCAGCAAGTTCTGTTTTCACAGCAGATTCTACATGTGTGCCTGGCTCTCAGGCACCAGAAAACCAGAGCTGGGCACCCATAGCAGCCTCTGCACATCCCACACAGCCCATGTCTTTTTGACCACTTGGTTCCTGAGGCTGCAGAAGTAGCTGAGAGTGAGGGGCCTTTGTGAGACAAAACTGTCTTATGTGTCTATGAGTAACTTCAGCTCTCATCCCAGTTTGGCCACATGCCAATAGCAGCTTTCTTTATATAGTACATGTGTATACGTGTGCTGACACCACATCCTGACCCCCTGACACAAAATACCTCATCAGCATGAATAAGGCAACGGGGATGGCCAGCATTCATCCTCTGCAGGAAGGACAGCTTGCAGCCTTCATGTCATTATGTTGTCCTCAGCCCTCTGCTCACCGGCTTCTTCTGCAGGGTGCAAAAGGACAGCCTGCAAGGCAGTGGGCTCATAAACAGCACTTCCTTTGTGCTGCTCACTTCTGGCCCTGCAGGGCTGGGATTGCAGCACCCGAGGAAGTGAGGAAACACTTGGTTAGGGTTTTGTGCTTGTGGGTTCACTGCCACGCAGCCCAGCTGGGTCAGCAGAAACACACATGAGCTACCCAAGGACTCCTCCAGAAAAATAACTGATGGATGGGTATTTATTTTTTATTATTTATTTTTAAAAGGCAAAGTTCTGCTTCCTCCTGTCCCATCTTTCCCTGCAGTGTCCATACACACACATGCAGATGGCTGTGTACTTGCACACCTGCAAATTTCAGATTTTCAACAGATACAAATTTAGGCATAGAGCTGCGTAAGTCACCTGTGTAAATGCATTTACTTTCAGAGGTGTCCAGGTGAGTGATGCTGAGCTGGAGAAGGGGCTCAGCCCCACCAAAAAACATTGCCAGGCAGAGAGAGGCAGAAATCCTGAGTGTCTTCCTCATCAGGAGTCTGCATTCTCATCAGGGGAATGAGGAGGAGTGGTGCAGAAGAGATTGGAGAGCCCTGGGGAAGGTCTCTGTGTATTTGCTGGGGAGGCTCAACACAGATGGGTTTCAAATGAGACTGCAGCAGCTCTGCTGCTAACCCAGCCCCACAGCAGCTCAAATCCAGCTGAACCACACAGAATAGCACTAATCCCATGCCCTTCATTGTAGCAGCACTTTGCTGGGAGAACTAATTAATTAGTTTCTGTAAAGTCCTTTGAAGGTGTAAAGTGCTAAGTAAGTACAGGGCAGTATTACCCTGAGGGTGTGGGCTTCTGAGTGTAATGGGCACTATTTAAATACCAGCATTAGTAAACTCACCTGATAGTTTCCTTAAAATGCAAAAGAGCGATGTGCCAAGGGGAGGGTCAGCTTCCTCAGGTGGTGAGGGCCAGGGCTGAGGTACTCAGCCCTGGGTGGGAGGGAGAGGGATGTAAATGGGATGCCCCATCCCTGGAGGCATTCGAGGCCAGGCTGGATGTGGCTCTGGGCAGCCTGGTCTGGTGGCTGGCAACCCTGCACATAGCAGGGGGGCGTGAAACTGATGATCATTGTGGTCCTTTTCAACCCAGGCTGTTCCATGATATGATTCCATGAATGGATTCTGTGCTTTATAGATAACTTTCAATTGTTCTACAGCAATAAAAAGTTTATTAAAAGGACATGGCTCAGAAGGGCAACGTACCGCTCTTGTTGCTGTACAGGAAATGAATTTGCAACCGGGGTTATTTCTTATGATTTTTTTTCTGGCAATTGTTTTCCTGTTTCTGGCAGGCTTTACATGCTACCCTGAATTCCTGTGATTTGCAATCGTATTTTAAAAGCAAGTTTAATTCTGAAATGGCAGCTTGAATTGAGGACAAATCATAGCTTTACCATGAGAAAAAAGAAATCCTGATCTGGAATGACCATTCTGCGTGCTTGCGCTGTCTGCTGTAAATACACTTTGGGGAGTGTGAGTGTGTTCATTACGTACAGCTTAAATGAGCAGACAGACAGCAACGTGCTCACCAGCAGCTGCTTCTTTGAGGCCAGGAACAGCCGCAGCCTGCAGCAGGGGTGAAATGCAGCTTTGGGAAAATCACAGGCACTTATGAAACTGGGTGATTAGATTCAGCCACTGCCACTTGGCCTGGTCCAAAGTCCATGGAAAGATTCAGAATTCGTTTCCTTCCAGAGTTTAAGTAGAAGGTACCTGAGTACATCTGAGTCTCAGTGTTTTCTCCCCAAAGCCTTTTCCCTGAGATTCTTTGTCGAGGGGTACAAACCTGGGTTTTCATCTCTGAATTACATCAGTGTATTGCTATGACTGAGCAGTCACGAACTGAAAAGTAAACTGGGTGTTGGTTTATGTTATTTCCTCATTGTATATCTGTCAAGGCATCCATTATTTTTTCACGTGCCCTATGTTGTGCCCTATGTCATGCCCATTGAGCTAGCCTTGTAGTTAGCGGAAACTTCTCCCTGCCAACCATGTGGAGAGGTGTGAGATACATGAGGTAAGGGCATTTATTTCTAACTTCCTGGTCTATTTTTCTACTGCTCCCCTTAGCCCCTGTTCCCAGTGCCTCTGCCTGAATGAAACGAGGGAGATCTCAGAGTGAGATAAAATGATGAATCGCTTTCCCTGCATGAGGTATTAAGGAAGAGGAGGGATTAGGAAAGAAGCCTTGATCCCCATTTGCAGGGCAGCACCCGCGTTCCCAAGTAAGGATGAGAGTAACCACAAAGTGTCAGCAGCATAGTCAGAATTCAGGATGTTTAGAACATGTGCTGTCCTCTATTTCCTTGCTCTCTAAAGTTCTCCCTCTGCTTTTACTTATCCATCTGTGTGGATTTTCCCCATTCCCTCTTTCCTTTCCAGGCTCTCCACTCCATTCCCAGACCCTGGTTCTTGGGAAGGGACATCCATAAGGACATGGTGGGACAGAGACCCTGGGGCAGTGGGGTCTTTCAGGAGGAAGAGGGGATGCAGAGAGGAGGCTGCTGCTGCCTCTTCTCCTCTGAGCAGATCTGAAGCTCTTTTTCATCAGATACAGAAGCAAGAGGTCGGTTGCCATTACATCATGGCTGTAAAATGCATGTTAGTGGCTCAGCAGCTTGGCTCCATATTTGGTGGGAGGGAAACACGGCATGTCTGTGTGTCTGGCAGCACTTGGTCCTGCAGCAAACTGCAGTGCCTTGGTGCTATGGTGGTATCGGCCCCAGCTGCTGCTGTGTCTTTTTTCTTTTTTTTTTTTAAGTGGAAAAGAAGTAAATCAGACTTTGGCTTCTGCTTTACAGTTTGCCATCAGCTGCTTTTGCTTTCTTTGTTACTTCAAAATCATATTTTAGAGGCAGTTGCATCACTGATATCGTAAGGAAACCCTCCTTATGTGAGTAACACCCTGGAAGCGTGGTGTCCTTGCAGGGATGTGTGGGCTGGTTTTGGGCTGAGCCAAATGAGCCCTTGGATCCTTAAGATCCCATTCAGCTGGCTGCTCCCATGGAGCAGAGTATTGGAGTGCTGCCTTTATAACTGGGTTGGTTTTTTTTTTTTTTGTTTTTTTTTCTTCAGTGAAGCAACTTGAATTTTTGAGTCATGTTTATTCACTTCCTAATTTGCAAGAATTAAGTAATTCACAATGGCTGTCTCGGTCAGGGCTGTGAATTAGTGAATTGCTATTGTACCAAGAGGTCTCTCACATGTTGAATTTAATTTCTGAGAGCTTGGAAGAACCGTGCTCCCCTGCTCACAGAGTTCCTTGAAGTACACTACATGGTGATGATAATTACACTGAATGTATTACTTGCATGGTCTTTTTTCCAGTGGTCATCTGTAAAGCAGTAGCGTCTGTTTTCCAGGTGCTCTGTTGAATCATTGTACTGGCGCTTGTCTTGAATTCTTTCTTCTCTCTCTTCAGCACCCTGAATATTATCTGTTTAAACTTGAATGTTTTCAGCATAATTGCAGGCTAACAGTTTGAGCTCAGACATACACACCCTTTCAAAGCTGGCTTTGAAAACAATTATTTCCAGCTCACATGCGGGATATATAAACTGCCAACATTCTGCCAACCGCATGCTGTGGGCCCAGACAAGCCTGGCCAGCCATCCCCAGCAGCCTTGTCACCTGCCCGGGCAGCACGTCCCACCGTGCATTCAGGTCCAGAGCTGCTCTGTCTGCCTGTGAGACGAACTGTTACCACAACACAACAAGATGTTTTCTTCCCGCCCCATCTTCCAGTTGTTCAGGAAAACACCCCCAGCGGGTGCAGCACCACTGCAGCTCGCCATGTAGCTGAATACAAATATGTATGAACTTTGATGCTGTCAGACTCAGGGATTGTTGCAAGTGTGATCAGAAGTGTTTTCCTGAGCTGACAAAGCAGGCTGATGCATGTGGGCAGTGCAGTGCACAAGGAGGCAGAGCACCTCACAGGTTCCATGACATCTCTCTGCATCAGAGACAGCACCAGGATCTAATTTTGGCTTTAATAGCCTTTTTAATGCTCTCCTTACCCAGAAATAGCACTGCTACTGCTCCTTGGAGGAGGGGAATACCTCCAGTACTAGGATCCCCCGTCCTGAGCTGTCTCAGTGCTCATAAGATTTATCTCTCTTTAAAAAATTTTTATTTCAGTGACAGACTTCTATGGTTAAGGTGTTTCCTGCAGCACAGTGCAGTGGATCTCAGGGAGAACAAGGGGACTTTGAACAGCGAACATAATGGGGTGTTTCAGATGGATGACTTGCAAAGGACCCAGGAATGAGAATGTCTCACAAGGGTGAGAAGTTGGACTGTGAAATACTGGAGGTTGCTGGCAGGCTGCTAAAAGACATAGTTTAGGGCAGAATGCACGGAGCACATGGATCCAAAAATGCCACACATGGAACAACGCAATGGCTGAGTGTGCTGCTTGGGCACGTCAGCTGAGCTCTGCTGGGCTGTGTGTCTCCTGGGCTAATGGTTGCTGCTGTACTTGTTGGGGTAAGAAGACTTACTTTGCTTATGTTTGAGTGTTGGTTTTTGTTGCTTTTAGTTTTGTTACACTTCTAGCTGGGTGTTGGGGATGAGAATTTTGCCAGGGAGACCCTTCAGGTCCCAAGAGCAGTGTGTAGGTGCAGGGGAAAACCCAATGCAATAATTCAGGTGTCATTATGGAATTTTCTTTTGCTTTTCACCTGCCCGGTCACTTCATGACGGCTTGAGTGAATTCTTATTCCCTCTAGGACGAGAGTTCTCTCTTACCTCCCATTTCCACTCCTTTCACATAGAAACACCAGGTTGCCTTTTGCCAGCAAGAGGCTCCAATCGGCCTTCACATTTCTCTCCAGACCTTCTCCTGGCTCTGGTGCTGGAGGTTGCCAGATGCAAGGCAGGAGAGCCATAGGAACTGGGGAGAAAACTGAATGTCACATTTTTTCACATCCGTTCCTCCACGTTCAGATTGGAGGTGGCTGCTCTGTGCGACCCCCTCTCTGTGGGGAAGCCAACAGGCACTGGCTGCCTCTTCAAGTTAAAGTCTTGTTCCATAGAAACGCATTTTATTTTTCTGCTTTACACTTATGTTGTGGATTAGACCTAACGGATGGCATCAGTCTGACGCATGTCGCCATGTGTGTGCCTTTGTTCCGGCAGGGATAATCTGCGCTTGTCACACGCGGCGTACGGCGGCGGGGCCGCGCGGTGCCCGAGGCGCTCCTCTGCCCCTCCCGGCTCCAAAGGCCTCTGCAGCGGCAGCCCAACCGCTGCCGGGAGGTTCCAGCCCTCCTGAGCCTTTCGGCCCGGCGCCCCGCCGCAGCGACCGGGCCGCCCCTCGGCCGCACCAGCAACCCCGCCCCGGTCAGTGCGCGGCGCCCTCAGCGCTCGGACCTCCGCTCCGGTAGGGGGCGCCCGCGTGTGGCGGCGGGCGGAAGCGTCGCCGCGTTCCGCCGCCGCTGCCGCCGCCGGCTGCTCGCCGCGCTCCGCCGCCGGGCGAGGACGGGCGCGAGGGACGGGCAGCTGCGGCGCCGCAGCACCGCGGGGCGGGGGCCGGGCCGCGCCTCAGCCTGCAGTCGTCGCAGCCGGAACCGGGCGGTCGTGCCGCGCCAGGGGCAGGCCCCGCCGGACGCGACGCCGAGGAGGCGCCAGGCCGCGGCCCAGGTACCGGGCGGGGGGCGGCGGGTGGTACGCGCGCGAGGGGCCGGGCCCACCCGTCTCGTCCGACCCTTCGGGCCCGGGGGCGACGCGCGGCTGGGCAGGGCCGTGCACTCCGGGCCGCGGGGGCCGCCGGCGGAGCGGCCTGGCCCGGCCGTGCCCGCCGCGCTCCGGCCCTAAGTCGCTCGGCGGCGGCCTCGGCGGGCGGTGAGGCGGCGACGGGCGGGTCCCGGGCGCTCGGAACTTTCCCCGGGCGGCTCCTTGCAGTGCGGGCTGGGCCGGCGGGGCCGGGTACGGCGCTTCCCGGGGGCAGCAGCGAGTTCCGTGCTGAGGCGCGGGGCCGAGCCGCTGTGGGCCGAGGCGGCGATGGGTTCCGCGATGGGCTACCCGCGGTCGGGAGTGCGGGGTCAGAACTCCCCTTTGTCGCTTCCTTTCCTATATTTACGGGCTGGGACGCGCAGCGGGCACGTTGCAGCCCTCGTAGCGTCCGGGTCTAAGGCCTCTTCCTACAATTGTTCCCGGTCGCGGTCGTAGTGGGCCCCGAGCAGAAGTAGCGGTACGAGGGCGCTGCTTAATCCCCGTTTTGTGTGTGCTGCCCCTGAAAGCCGGCACGCGGTTCTCTCTGTGTGCCACGGCAGAAGAAAGTTGTTTCATTTGTTCTTTTTCCTACAGTCCCGTGATGTGCTGCTCGTATTAAAACTAGGAAATATTCAGTTTTTTTCCCCCCCTTTTTTAAAAGTAAAATTTCATTTTTTTTATAAGTCACCATGAAGGTGCATGCGATTTATTTAAAACCTCCATGCTGCCTTATGGGAATTGTGTGATTTCATTTGCGTGGTGAGTCAAAGAGTCAACTGCATGACCTGGCCCATGCAGTTTCAGTGGGGCAGGTAACAGCACTTCGGGAAGCAGTTTAAGTGTCGACCACAGGTGAAATCTGATTAGCATCAAAACATTGACAAGTTTTTTTGTGTGTGTGGTTTGGAGCCTACCTATCAAAAGCTCCAACACAAGGCCGGTGTTTTCCTTCCAGCAGTGCAGCTCATCTCCAGGAAACATCTCTTCCTTTTCAGCGTTAGAGCTCATGAAATCATACAGTGCCAGAGGAAGTGTCACATCCTGAGTTCGCACCTTAGCATCTCAACTTCGAGATGATAGATTTTTACCACTTAAAACACCGTGTGCCTGTAGTTAATACCCACTCCCTTGTACCTGTTGATGTGGCATGAGCCTTTAACTGGAGAGGAAAAAAGAGGCCAGGAAATACTGTGAGATTCAGAGTGAGCAAAGCTCCTGCTTTGGTGTCAGAAGTCCTGGGCAGTGTGACACCCCAGCTGAGCTGTAAGAACGGCACGATGCCCCGGCACCATGTCTCGCTGGGATCCTGTCTGTCACTGACTCACTGTTATAAGCGCATTATATTTTACAATCAGCTTCGTGGCTGTCTTGTGACATGGGAAGCTATTGAGTCAGCCAGGTAGTGCTCACTGGGCTGAAGTCTGCTTGTACTTGAATGCTTATCTTGATGGCAGCGTGGTACAGGTGGTGTTAGGGGTTTTCTTTGTCAGGCTGAGAAAGTGCCTTAAGACGGGAGGAGATTCTGTCTGGAGTTTGTATGTATGCAATAACGTGCTGCTGAATGTTTCTAGGGGCTGGTAGCGTTGATCTTTCAAGTTAATTGCATTCTCTTAGGTTGACTGGGGGGTTCTGAAACCTCCCTGCCTTTCATAGGCTTTAAAAGCTGGTTACAGATAGAGAATGAAGAAGAGTTGAAAAGCAGCGCTACCACGTAGAACTGATGCTTCTTTAGGGGGTATGTATTTATACAAATAAAGGAGACTAAGCAAAGTGCCAGCTAAGTAACGCTTTGTGACAATATGTCTTTGAGAGATAATTGTGTTCTTTGGGTATTATCAAGTGCAGACAAATGTGTATTCCCGGGGGGGTGTGACAGTATTAAGAGAACTTCACCTCTTAGAATTCCTTGATTGCTTTTCAGAAACATTTATGCAGGAGGGAATGGTATCTATTTTGCATTCTATCATGGAAGCTAATGAGTTTGTTTCTTACTAATTAACTGATAGTAGTCAAGAGAGGCTTTACTGTTGTGCTGTACATGCTGCGCTTTTTAGCTTTTTTAAAGGTGTTTTTGTGAATGCTGGAATTACTGACCAATGTCCTCACTTCTGAATCCATTCTGGGCTATTTGAGTTGTTCCAGAACTGTTGATGAGTAGTTTGCAGCCTTAATATCTGTGGAAAATATTTCTGCAGGCTTTGATAATCTCTGTCGTGTGCTCAGAGGCTGGAGGCAGGGGCAGGAAGGTATTGGGATGACCTTCTGAATTCCCTTCTGGCTCTGCTTTTCTGTAATTCTGACACTTTCTGATACGGTTTAATTACACGAGCAGCTATTAAAACGTGATTACCACTGTCTAATTGGAGACATCTTGCAACTTTCTATCAAAAATAAGATTTGAGTCATCTGCTTCTTGAAAATTAACAGTGCCACAGTAGCCACCTCCCCCCACCCAAGTGTGAGCAAACAAGTCAAATTAGAAGATGATGCTGTCCTTGATGTAGGCTTTTATATGCATGCTTCACTCGTACCTACGGCTTAAGCTGGTGTCATATGAGTTTGGTCTTTCTTTAGCCCAAGCAGATTTTCATGCTTTTGCTATTTTATTCTGCAGTAAAATGGCCCATGTGTTTGTCCGTATATAAGGACTCTTCCTGAAGAGTTGAGTTGAGAATTGACCCAAACTGGAAACAGCCAAAATGCTGCATGTGCACAGTAAGAGCTGAGCTCCTTCCTCAGCAGCCTGCATGCGCTGTCTTTCTCAGGCAGCATTCATTTAGAAATAGAAAGTGCATTTCTTAGCTTTAAATAAACAGTGGCAATTTGGTTTTTAAGTCCCTTGTTTGGAGAATTGTAGCTGGTATTTCTTAGAAGAGACACTATGAAAATGACTCGCTGTGGATTATCAAATATGCTGGAATGAAGCAAACTGTAAGGCCACCCAGGGGAACACAGGTTTGTGGGGGATATCACAGAATGTTGTAGCCAAACTTTCTGTTCATTAGGAGTCTGCTCCTGGTGAGATCCCGAGCTCACGTCTGAAGGTCCATTTGCTTTGTCATTCCTCCTTTCCCTTCAAACGCTTGGAGAATTCATCACTGAGAAGTGAAATATGTCTAAAGTTAAATATGTCTGAAAGCGGTTCAGAAATGGGGAGGCTATAATTAGCGTAGGACTGTATGTTTCAATAAGTTCAGAAACATCCTTCAGTGAAGTTACTGAACAGTTACTGCTTTGATTTTGAAGCACTCAGGTACACTCTCCAACTTCTCACCTAGAAATGGCTGCGTCACTGACAAATCCCCATGTACTGCTTTAGCCAGGGCTGGGGACCTTTGGCACGTGTTCATTCTCAGGTACCCAACTTCCCAGAGTCCTGCTCAGGAAGGTGCTCAAATAATCTGCAGGCCTTGACTTCCCAGCAGCGCTGAGCGTGGTGTGCTGCCATCCCGGTGCCTCAGCACTGCTGGCAGCTTGTGCTGCTGTTGTACAACTGGGGCAAAAGGTATTTCTCTCATTATGCTTTGCTTCCATTGCTACGTGTAGAACATGCACGTCACTGCTTCGGGAGATCACAGTTGTTGTAGTATATGTCAAAAGATTTATTTTGGCTGATGCGTTTTGTTTTGGAATTACCCACAGTATAACCATATGACTTTATCAGACATCATCTACGGGCAGAGGAAAAGCAAAAGAAAAGCTTGTTTGCAGAGAAATATGATTTTAGGAAGGAAAACCTGGCAGCTTTTATTCTGTGTAAGCAGGACCTTTGGGGTGCTGCCATGCAGTGAAGGTAACGTAAGCGAGCGCTGGGAAGTGTCTCCCACACGATTTGTGAATGCATCACTCTTCTAACCTGTAACACCTGCTGCTCGAGTCCTCAGGTCCTGCTCAGCAGAGGTTGGCAGTGAGGGAGGAACTTTGTGGGGGGATTTAAAGAGAGGGCTTGCCGTGGAGGGCTTTGTTCACTATCTTGTTAGAAAGATGTTGAGGTTAAGTTCGTCTCTCAAAAGCTGACCAAGAAAATCAGACCTTCAGTTTGCTTCACTTCTGATACGGTACCAAAAGTTTGGTTTTCGTTGATTTTCAGTTTTTTCAGCAGGACCTCTCGTTCAAGTTGTGCAAAGGAGCACACTCAGAGAATGGCATTTGAGTGTGTGATGATGTGTGCCATGCTAGAGCTCCTGAGTGCTTTCACAGCTCCTTTCCCAATGGCTTCCACTCATGGTGGGTTACCTGGTTATCTGGCGTATCTGGTGGGTGCTGTAAGGTGGGTGTGCAGCTGGTGACTTTCTGCACCATGTTGCTAGGACAAGGGAGGATGGCTTTAGTCTGAAGGAGGGGAGATCTAGATTAAATGTCAGGGGGTCTTTATCACAGAGAGGGTGGTGAGGTGCTGGCAGAAGCTGTCTGGAGAATGTCCGTGGATGCCCTGCCCCTGGAGGTGCTCCAGGCCAGCCTGGATGTGGTCCCGGGCAACCTGAACTGGAGACCCAGCCCACAGCAGAGGTGGGAACTGGATGGTCTTTGAGGTCCCTTCCAACTCAGTTGTTCTAGGATTACCAGGTTTCCCCAGTGGCCAGGTGAGATGGGCTTTCCCTGTGGATTTCAAGGACAATAGTCAACAGTGAAGGAAGCTTCTTGAAAATACTCAGTTTTCTAAACAAGTGTTGTTCTGCACACGGTCATATAGGTTTGTAATCTCTAAGAAAAGCAGCGTATTGACTCATCAGTATTGACTAATATGTTTCCGTTTTACATCTCTAATCGACGTTGGGCAATGTTTAAGCTCTGCTCACTCAGTAGCAGGGTGGAGCTGGAGTAAACAGCGTTCTGCTGAGAGCTGCCTCCATTCACAGGGCACTGGTACGGCTGTGCCGTCCTGCTCCCCACCCCACGTGTCACAGCAAGGGATCAGCATCCCCGGATCCAAGAAAGCCTCTTTATTGCAGGGATAGGGAATATTTCCAGAAGAGTCACAAGAACTTTGTAGCCATAGCGCAGGGTCGTACTGCAGGGAGGGTGACAAGCCTATGAGTGTACAGAAGTTTTGAATTCTGTGAAAGACTTTTTGTCTGTTTTCTTCTTTCTTGTAGAAAAGAAAAACGCTTAGAAAAACATGCTGATGTGTTTATTCCTTCACACCTGTGTGTATCTGCTTTTGTCTAGCTTAAAAGAATTCTCTTTAATTCTTGCTGGGAATCTCTGTGTACATGTTCTGCACGCATATGAATGAACAAAAAACAGTGGCCATGTAAGCATGGATTTATGATGCATCTCCAGCAGAAGATGATATTTTCCCTTTGGGAATGACTGCACAAGGCTGCTTGCTTGCTGTAGGAACTGCACTGCGTTGCTGCAGTTGGGTCATTAGGTTGGCTGTGAAGATGATTTGTGCCCTCATTTGTGTTGGCTGTCATCCTTGGTGCATTTTCCGAGGCTGAGAACTTAGCTGTGGCAAATCTGGGAAGGAAACCTGTGTTTCAGAATGAACTGTTCTTGAGCTCTTTAGTGAACGAGGAGAAGGGTTGTTGGCCATGAGCACAGAACTTGAAATCTCTCAAGGTGTTATTTTTAACTGTCAGAAATCCTTACAAAATCCTTACAAGCACTAGAAAGTCGTAGTGCTGCACAAGTTACTGCAGCTTGTCCCTGACTTGGAGCGTTGTGGCATCGTGCTTCCCAGATTTATGTCAAAACAGAAAATCTGGCTTTTTGTGAGGTTTGTAGGTTTGCTACCCAAATTGAACAATCCAAGCTGCTGGATAATTTGAGAGTTCACCAAGGCTGTGAATTCTGATAGCTGCATGTTTTTTGTTTCTCGAGGCTCTTGTTGTAGAACCTGATTTCCTCAGCTAAACTTCTGGAGATGATAACCGCTGAGTTTCTCCTGGTAGTTCTGTGCAGTAACTGCATTAGAGGGAAACCGGGAGCTTTTGTTTTAAATATTATGAAACAATGCCAGTTCCTTTCTCCAGCCCAGCTCTTGGAGGCAGATCAGATAAGTGAACTCTGCCCCTCAGCGATGATTCAGTTCTGTTAGTTGGGTTGGTATTTCGCTGTGTGAGTCGGGCTGGTATTAGTTGCTTCCTGATTTCCTACCTGCTGTCTCTGGTAGCTGTCAGAGAGTTGTGATTTGCAAACCTCTAGATGGCTTTGCAGGAGAGATACTGACTCCTAGATAGAAAACCCTAGCGGTTTCTAGGGTTGGTCTTAGTTGCCTCTGGGGCCTTGTGAGTGGTCAGAATGACTTGGTTAGGTTGTCATGAAAAGAGCCTGGGCAGATCTTTGGGAGCAATCTAGATTTTCCCCCCTTGATTCCTATGCTGCATAGCATTTCCTGGTGTGGACTGAGGGGTTGAGGTGAAACTTCCCCCTCTCAGCCCCAAAATGCTCCAATAGGAAAACACAGTAGCTTAACGTTCTGACTCTCACTGCTCGTAGTTCTCCTAGCGCAAGCACGCATTGTCTTTGCCCTTAAGTATGTCTTCCTGTGCTCTGTCCCAAAGGAACACACCTGTCTTGGTGTTCTAGGCCTGATGTGGCTTAGGGATCAGAGATTGAATCCTTTTGTGACTTTGAAGTTGGAGACCAGACATGTGAACTATCAGTAGAAACGGAGCTGATCTGGGGGGACTGTGAAAGGACACTTCCACACAGCAGCTTCAGATGCAGCATCATTTTGGAATTACGCAGGTGGAGTTTGCATATCACTGTGGTTGGTTCTATTCTTGGGAGGAAGCTGTGAATTAGAAGTTGCTGTTTTGCTTGTTTGTTTACTTTTCCTAAATTGTTCTCTTGTAAATGCAATGGCATCTTGGTAGCAAGGGGGTGTGCATCTGAATGCCACGGATGTGTTCTGGCCTATACCGTGTCTTGGTGGTGTGTTGGTGGGTTTTTTTTTTGCTGTTTCAAGTGATAGCTAACCCTTGAATCTTGAGTATTCAGGGAAAAGAACCTGGCTAGCCTCAGATTTTGCTGATCTTAGCAGTGTTTTCCACCTCTGTCACACTGTCCTTGATACAGTGTGCTCAGGAAGAAGCAGAGATTTTCATTGGAGGATAAACTGGGCAGAAGTTCCTTTTGGAGAAAATTAGTTCCACATCCAGTTCAGGCGGTGTGGACATTGGATTTGAGGTGGCGAAGGAGAGAGCACCAGCACAGTGCTAGCACAGTTGCAGGTACAGTGCTCAGTGGGTTGGTTGGTTGATTGTTTTTTTTTGCTCGTGTAAGTTGTATCTGCACTGGTGGGGTTTAACAAGGCAGCTGTATCAGGAAACTCTTTGTACTGTCATCAGAACTGCATCTTAAGTGCCAGAGCAAAAATAAAGGTTTGGCAGAAAGCATGTTCATCAAATGAGTGGCGACCTTATGGATCAGTTCAGAGACTGCCTGTACCTCAGCTCCTTGTGCTTGTTAAGAGGTGATGGAAGGAAAAAAATAACCAAGCAGTTATTCTCTTTACTGAATGGGGATGTGATGAGCTAGAAGGGAAGAATTCACAAACGTGGTGGGGTCATGCTTATGAGCTTGTTTATTGATTACCCCCTCACACCACCGTGACTCAGTGTGCAGCTCCCATCAGTTATTGGCCAGGAGCTCCCTTGCAGAGATGTAATCATTGCGTAGGGTGCCAAGTTCTCTCCATCTGACGTAGCAGGAATCAACTTGGATTCGTGGGAGCTGATCTCAGAATAACGTCCGTGTTAGTCTTTGTGTCAGGCCGATGGGATCTCAGAGGAGTTGCAGATGGCAGAACGGCGGTGCTGCTTATGGTGCGTGTGGTTGTGGGTCTCTGCCCTCCTGTCAGGAGAATGCACAGAAGAGAACCCGGAGCCATTAAGCTACCCTTTGCTGCATGTCATCTCAGCTAGTTTTGAAGTGACTGTTGGAACTGAGGTGAATTGTACAGTATCTTAACAAAAAGAGCCCTTAATTGTGAGCTCCCAAATCTCTTCTTTCAGAAGGGAAGCCTTGACAGAGACAGCATGTCAAAGCAGAGACAGGTAGTTCCTTATGCTCCAGAGTGGCCAGTAGGAATTGTTCAGGTAAGACGGACGCCCTCTGATGTGTCTTCTCACTTCTTAAGTCAGTGGTTTTAAGGTGTTCCTGCGCTATGTCTGGACTGTTGTTTAATAGCCCATTAACATAATGTTTTAACATTGTCATTCTTCAAGTGATCTTTTTTCCTGTACAGTCTGTGTTTATTAAAGATCCTGTCATTCTTCAGATAAATTACGTGGAGAGCTATGGTGGGTTTTCTTAAGTGGAACTGGGCTGAGCATTGCAAGTTTCACGCAGACCACAAAACTTGGTCTCCAAAGGAGCTAAGGGAACTGTAGGCAAAGTATTGTTGATTGTCTTGAAGTTATTTTAAAAAGTAATACCAAAGCAGAGTTCTTCCTGACGAAAATTGCATCATTCTTGTAGTTCAACCATTCTCAGCTTCTCTTAAAAAGAAACCACCTCCCAACAGCGTGAATGCATTTACATCCCTGTCTTGTACTAATGCTTACCGTTGTCAGCCTCCTTCCTTAAGTAATTAACTCATGCTATAGATGATCTGTTTTCCTTGTGCCCATTGCACCGACTTTCTATCTTAAAAACAGAGCCCTGATGCTGCAGTGGGGTTTCCTGCACTTGTGCAGTTTCTGAACTAAAACTTCATGCAATTGTATGTAGATACCGAAACATTACATGCAGAGCATATTGCAGTGTGTGAAGGCAGAGATTAAACTGCAGCGAACTTTTTGCCTCCCTTTTTGCCACTTTCTTCCCTTTCAAAATTAACCCCTAAATGCGTATTAAAAAAAAAACCCAAACCTGATATGATAGGCAAACCTCTGGAAAGGAATGGGAATAAAACATACAGAGGAACAGAAATAGTTACAAAGGAGACTTTTGCTTTTGCATTTTTGCTTCCAAGGGTGAGTGGAATGGCACGTACATAATTGCAGCCTTTTTTTTGTCATGTATGAAATATTCTGGGTTTTGTGATGATGTGGTGAAGGCATCTGGGCCATCAGGGGACTGACTACAATGCTGGGTTATGAGAAATGTGCTTGACCTGGCCAGAAGTGTGCATGCTGTCTTAGTGCATTTCTTAAAGCTTGAAGTAAGTTCTTTCTTTTTATGTAGTATGTTTGAGATACCAGTTACTTTGTATGTGTGTGTGTATGCATCTATATTTAAGTTTACCAAGGAATGGGTGAGGCATCTGCATGCTTCTCTGTGTACCATGTTGCTGTATAGCACTAGGGTTTGTGGGGAAATGAATGGGTGGGGTAACTCCAAACAGCACACCAGGGAAAGAAGCTGAGTCATAAGATTTCCTTGCATATGGAGAAAGAACTAGCATTTCAGATACTAAGCATCAGTACTAACAAGCTTTTGTGCTTGTGCTGGATCTCTGAAGCTCCTAAAGTACAGCAGCCTTCTTTTAAAACAATTCTTACTTAGTTTCTGCAAAAGCATTGTGGCAACGTGTTAAACTGCAATGAATAAAATGATGCACGAGCACCAAAGCAGAGTGCAGTCTGGGGAGGCCGCAGTGGGTGAGCAGGGGCTAATGAAAGCGGGTGCCCTGTCTCCCCAGCAGGATGCAGATGTCTGCTGGAGAAGAAGGCTCTCGAGGAGGAAGAAGGATCAGTAAAGTAATTGAATGGCAAGAGAGAAGTCTGCTTAATGAAGGGAATCAGCTGGTGTTCGGTGCTAAAGAAACAAGCAGGGCTGTGAACTGCTGGGGACTTAATTAGAAGGAAATTTTCACAAAGGGAGAAGCTGTCTCGTATTACGTGTTTCATTCTTACATAGACATTTATTTTCCGATTCTCCATCTTTTCTGAATCTATTGAATTGGTCTCTTCTGTTCTCTCAATTGTTCGTCCTGCTACAGCAGGGAATGGTCAGGATTTTCATTTTTCTCTGAAAGAAGTTATAATTCAGAGATATTTTTTTTTTCTGAGTTTTCATCTTTAAATGGGTGAGAACCACGAATAACGCTGCAATGCAGGATTGTGAAACTGCTTCCGAATCAGCCTAAAGCTTTTGTGTGCTGCAGAGTTAATAGAAGAAGTTAATGGTGGATTTTAAGGAAGATGCTGCTGTTTAATGACAAGCAGGAGACATCAGCATGAGATGAACACGCCTGTCTTGCATGAAGACAATGTATGTATGAATTTGTTCCTAGCAAGATGTTAGAGCAGTCCAGGCTGTTCTAATACTGGAGCTGTTGAGCAGATCGTGGTGGGAGTCGCTGGTGCTTCAGGCGCACGGTATGCTGGTGTGTGACTTCACACGTGAGATGGCCAGTGTAGTCCTTGAGTCCGTGCTTTAAAATTGTCTTAAAAGTGCTGAAAAGGTGTGCAGAAGTGTTGAGGGAGTAGCAAAAATGCCGTAGAGTTGTAGTGTGCTCCTGCAACAGTTGGAAGTGCCGCTAATTGCTATTTACAACTGTGGCCATTTTGTTAATGGCGTAGTTCTGCAGGCAGAGCCATGGTTATACCAAATAGTTCACTTTGGAACTCCAAAGGAGTTGAAGGTGCGGGGTGTGCTCTATCAGTCCCATTTCCTGCATGACAGGGAGGTTTTGCCTGTGTTTTGTATCAACAGGTTGTGCTACTGAGATGCGTTTGAGTGAGAGATGTTCGTGCTGTTTTCTCCAAAAAGAGAAGTGAGAAATGGTTCGGGTGCAGTGCCTAGAAAGTGGCTCTAGAAAGCCACTTGATCTTGTGGAAAATGCTTATCCAGAACCAGGGTATGGAAAGACACAGCAAGCAGCAGGAAATGAAAAACATGGAAGATGTTTTAATGATGAATGTGAGCACCTAGTTTAAAGTGAAGGAATGATGCATACTGTCCTTGGCCAGCTGCTCTCATGCAGCAGTTTGGGGTGGTGTGGCTGTTTTGGGGCCATGCAGGGCTCAGCAGCTGGCAGTGCTGGGCTCAGCAGCTGGCACTGGGCACTGCCTGCCTGTGCAGAACCTGCAGGAAGGATTGCTACAGCTGCCTGCCAAAAGAAGTGGTGACATTCTGTCATCCTGTGTGGGAAGGCTGCATCGTTAATACCACACCGGCTTCTGTCTTTGAAGTTCTGGAGTATTTTTTTCCTGAAGAGTATGGCAGCTTGCATAAAAACTGGTTCCTGGATCAAAGCAGTGGCTGTCAGGCTCCCTCTGATCACTGGGAATGTCTGAGCGGAGCAGTGCTTTTAGAAATGCATCATTTCTCTCTATTTCTGTTCTTGTTACTCCATCCAGCCTTCAAGAGTAGTGATTTCTAAGTGACCTAACAATAAGGCAGGATAAAGCTGATCTATGGTGGTGATGTTTTTCGTGTGGGCTTTCTGAGGTCCTTAATGCAGGAGGTACATGACAAAAGAACGAGTTCTTGGGATGATTGAGTTCCATAGGGACAAACGTGCTCCTGCTCCATCAGACTGGTAGTACAAACATACCTTTCCTCAGTAAGAGGCAGCAGGTTTTGTCAGTAGTAGGTTGGTGAACTGTTGGTCACAAGGTGGATCTCACTGTTTGTTCTGATTGTGGGCATTTTGTCTTTGCAAATGCATTAGTTTATGTAATTGTATTTATTGAAGACAGTCCCCATGTGCTTTTAGCACTGCTTTATGAACAGGGGAAGGCATGGTGTAGAAGTGGAGCCTCCCCTGGTTACATGGGCTCCTTTGCCTTGGGAACCTTGGTGGCTGGCCCTGTTGAAGTTCTGTTAGATCTTGAGTGATTTTCTCCTTGCTCTGACCACGTACCACCTGGATGCTGGATGTGCATTTTCAGTGGGCCTGAGTTTGTTGACACGCAGCCACAAGGGGCCTGAAGGGGTATTTTTTTGCTCCTCCCTCTTCATTAATAAAAGCAGTCACCCAAACTCTCTTCGTGTGAACAAAGCAGCAGGCTCTAGCTGAACACTTAACGTACCGCAGTCTATTTTAAGGGAAGCGAGAGTAATACCATGTAATACTGTGAGGCCTAAAATAGAACAAGAAATTAAGGTTAGTGTACCTGGCTGTTTCAGAACATGGGCAGTGAGATTTTTCTGTACAGCATTCGGGTAGCATTGGCTGAAAGACCAAGAGGGCAGCATGCATGTTAGGAGACATTAAGCATGGCACAGCCAGCCACTCTGCAGAGGTGTTGGTGCAGCCTCCCCTGCGGTGTGCTGTGCAGTTCTGAGCTCCGTGACCTAACAAGGAGCTTAATTAGAAACAGGAGTGCATGCTTCTTACAGCATGCTTCATTTAAAGCAAAACCAATGCTTCCCACTGCCAAGTAACCATGGCTTGTATTGTAACACTCGTACTATTATACGGGCAGCACGGTTTCTTACCCTTCACATAAGAGAAAGATCCCAACTGGAAGAGAAAAGATTCTGGGCTACTGCATCTATTTTTTGAGAATTAAAATGTATTTAAAGAGGGAGATTTTGCTTGTCATGCTCCTGTATTTGCTCCTGCAGCAACTTCTTGGAGCAGGGTTGTCCTCGCAGAGAAACAAATGTTTTTAAGCATTATCTGCTTAGTTACAAATAATAAATCCTTGATATGGAGCATATGAAGTGGGATTTAATTTGTTTGTGTGGTCAGTAACAGCACACAAAGCAAAGTGCAGGTGGGTCCTGCTGCACGGCGGAGCTGGGATTCCTGTGCTGGTGAAGCAGGGGCTGCTGTCCCACGGTGCCCAGATGCCCAGGTGTGCCGGTGCAGCTGAGCGCGTGGCCGTGGCTCTGTTGGCTGCGTGCTGTGTTGCTGTTGGACAGCCCCATTGGGTTTGTGGAGTCCTGAAAGGTTGCTGCCTGTGTCTGAAGCACCAGTACTTTGAGGACCCTCTATTTGTTGGCTTTGCTGTGCTTGAATGTTGGTGAAACGAAATGTGTGCCTAAGGAGTCCAGAGACGTGTAAAATCCTGCCCAGAGTCCCTTCCAACAAACAGCTGAAGGCAGGGAGCTCTCTGGGAAGGTGAGGGAATGCAAAGGAGCCCCACAGAGCACCAGGCCATCCATGGACTTGCTGCAGCTTCTGGGGTCCCTTTGTAAAGCTACAATTAAAACTTTGTTATGAGTTCACAAGAAATCCAGGTGCTGGGGATATGAAACAATTACCACGTGACATGATGTGTGGTCCGTTCTTCAGTTATTCACAGAAGATGTCATTCGATGTTGTTTCCTTTTTTTCACTCTGCAGATGTGGGTGGTGGCAGCTCCTTCTGATCTCACACAGATGTTGGCATTGTCTATTGTTGCAGGGTGTTGGTGTGGCTTTGCTAGGCTGAGGAGGGAGCAGCTGGTGTGTGTTCTCAGAGCCGCGTTAAGCACATCTCTGCGAGACAAGGGGCTGCCCAGCTTTTCTTGGCAGGATGGGCACAGGTCTGTCAGTACAGTTTTGCTCCAGGGTCGGTTGGATCTTCAGTCTTGAGGCCTCAAAGGATGTTCCTGACAGTGCTGCTGCGTTCCCTCCGGTAATACAAGTGCAATAGAATAATATTTATTCCGTTATCTGCAATAAATGAAACACCTCAAAGCAAAATGCCACCTTTGATGGTGGAGGGTGTGGATTGCCTTCTTCCTTCCCTTGTTTTCTAAATTGCTTAAGAGAAATTCATTCAGAAACGTACCTGATTTGGGAACAATGCTTAGTATAAATGTATGCTGTTATTAATGGATTATCTTCTAATAGATCCTCTAGTAGATAAAGTTGTTTATGACTCGTGCATACAATTTATGCCGACGCTGGCGCGTTTCATAAGTCAGTGCAGGACTATTTTTGATTTGAAGAAGCAGTTGAGCAGTCTCTGGAGGGAAGTCCCGTTTTGCAAGCCTAGACACTGGGCAGATCTTAAGAATAGATATTTGCTGCTGTTCTGTGTATGTTATGTCTGTTATCCATGTTGTCTTTTAGATTAGAAGTAATGTAGTTGTGACTAAGAAATGAATGTGGACGGACGTTTTCCTGCGTTCTGCGTATTCCCTTTCTGTCCTGCTGTAGTACTCTAATTTTGTTTCCCATATTTTTATTCTCAGAGAAATGCTTGAATTCCTGCAGCTTTTTTCTTTTGCCCTGTTCTTCCATTCACACGTGATAAAGTTGAGGCATGAAATCCTCTTGCCTAAGGAGTGATGTGTGGTTGGTTTATATCTCCTAGAGAATCTGTCCTGTGTTTGTAGTTTTGTTTTTACAACCTGTTGTTAGTGCAGAGAGCACAGCAGGTATCTGCGATCCGGAAAAGATTGGAAGTATTTGGTGGATGGATCTTGCAGCTACCTTCATGCTGTTATTTTTTCCTTTCATCTGCAAGTATTCCCATTTAAAAAACGACCTAACTTAGACCTTTTGTCAGCCGGTGGCAGACGTGAAACGGTGAAGGCAACATCTGTGCAACTGCTTTCCTGATGCAAGTTTTTATGGACACTTTCTTGGCCAAGGATTGGGTTACTTTGGTCCTTCATCTTTTAATTGCTGTCCTTGGGCCAGCCCAAATTGTTTGCGTTAAAAATCGGCATAACTCAGAAATGGTGTAAATCAATATTTTTTATTCTTGCCTAACATGATTGGATCAGATCAGGTTTAATAAAGTTCACAGCATATGAACCAATATTTGAATCAAGGTTCAAAGTACTCGGTGTTAGATAAGAAACTTGAAAGTTACGATTGGTTCATTAATAACCTCGCTGGTGTTGTCTGAGTTCAGAACTTCATCATTTCAGGTTAATATTCCTTCTTTGTAATGACAGTTATCTGTGCTCTGTCAGCTCTGCCTGGCTTTTGTCTCCAGCCCAAGCAGTGCTGGCAGCATTTTGAATGCAGGATTTCCTGTTCTTCGCTATCTAGATTAGAGTTCTAGAAGTGCATTCGTTTGTAAGAAATCGTTATTGTCGTTAAAGTGGAGGCATATGTGTTCAGTAACAGAAGCTTTTGTACACTCATTTATACTAATAACATTTGTCTATTTTGTACACAGAAGTGAATATATATATATATGTAAATATGCAGAGGAACAAATGTATTTGGTTGCAGAAGCCAAGTATTATAGTGAAGGAAAATTGCTTACCATTAAGTTTGAAAAAGGTGGATTCGATGTTTAGTTTTAATATTTCCTTGTGCCTTATTTAAGCCCTTGCTAGTGATGACAAAGTTAGCTTCCCATGAAACGAGTCAGGGAGAGGCAGTATTTCAGAATGAAATTACAGCAGTATTGGCACGAGAAAGTCAGGGCATAGCAGGCGTTATGACCTATGTGTGAGCTGCTGCCTGCAGGCTCACCTGCACCGAGCTCTTAGCTCCTGCACTAAGTAGGCCTTGCTGTCAGCTTTGCTTTTGTTGTGGAATGAGTATGGATAAAAAGTATGTACCTGGACAGTCACTGCAGTGCAGCTGAGGCACAATGCCTTGTGTCAAAAATCTAATATAAAAAATATTTTGCTTGATGGCATTGATTACAATAACTTATTTGTGTTAGTCTCCCCTACATGGGGCTTTTGTACCATGTGTGGTTTTGGGTATAGTTAATGTACTCTTCAATTTCTTCCTGTAACATAAAGTAATTATTTTAATGTGAATTGTTAGTTTCTGTATTTTGTGCCTTAATGGAATCAGAAGCATGGTTAGCATATAGATTTGCGACGGCAAACTCTAGTTTAACTGTCAAGGGTGGTTATTCCATACATGAATGCCTTTGCTGATTTCTCTTCATGTGTGTTGTTACAGTGGCCTCGTGCTTCTATTTATGACGTGCTTTTTTCCCCCTCCTTTTCCAGGTGAAGCAGGAGCTGTAGAAGGAAGACCTGGTGGCTCGCAATCATGCCGTTCCCCTTTGGCAAATCCCACAAGTCTCCTGCAGACATAGTGAAGAACCTGAAGGAAAGTATGGCCGTTCTAGAAAAGCAGGATATATCTGACAAGAAGGCAGAAAAGGTATGGTTGGGACTTTCAAGTTGCTAAACAGTAATTAAATGGAAGAAAACAAAAAGGAAATTTACAGCTCTTTGCTCTGAACCAGTTATGATTTTTGTTTTTTATGCTCTGATAAAGGACAGGCTGTGATGTACCTTTGAAATGGTGTATTTTGTGTTGCTTGGCTTTGCATTTTTATGCCACTGGCAGCTGTTGTGATACTTAAAATATTTATCTTGGAGTTGTAGGACATTGCAGGTGTTAATAAGCAGTTCACAGTCATACGAAGTTCCCGTGCTCATGCCCACTGTAGTAGCTTGACTGCTGTGCTTCTGTGCTTGGCTGTGTGAGTGATCGCAGAGCAGAGCGGCTCTGTTAGCGAAACCAAGCAGCTTTGAGTCCCTGTGGCCATCAGTGGAGTATGTACTTGTGCCTTCTCTTTCTCTTTCCTGTGAGCTTTTTCTTCAGCCCACAGAAGATGGCAAGGTGTAAATTTCCTGTACTAGTGCAGTGTTCTTTAAATAGGGTGATTTGCTACTTCAGGATCTGTACCTGCCTTTCAGGATCTCTACTTTGTAACAGTCATTTACTTCTCAACCGGTAATCTTGATAGCTTCATTAAAATTACCTGCAGGTTCAGCCTGCGTGCAGCCCTACCTGCTGACTCGACTAAGAGGGGTTATTTACAGTTGGATAAAGTTTTTCCTTCAAACTCAGTACCAGGGCATTGACACCAACACTTCTTTTTTTTAAAAAAAGTAAATCCCTCAAACTGAAGCACAAAACAAAATGACCCCCCTCCTCATGTCTGCCAGCTTTTGAAGCAAGCTATGATATGCCCCTTGAATCCTCTCCCAGCAGTAACTATTTTGTTAATGCCATTCTTGGCATCCTTACAGAGTCTCAAGCACAGGATTTAGTCACAAACTTTTCCATGCTCACCAGTATTTCTAAGCACAGTTTGGCCAGCACATTGTTTCATCCAGATTTGGTGCTACTGCTGAAAGCGCAAGAGAAGCTAGATCTTAACTGTATAGCCATCTTCATCCCAATCCTCTGTAGGATCAGCATCTTACGCCCCAGTGCCAGGATGTGATGTGTTGCAGATTTCTTGCAGTGTACCGTAGTGGTTTTTCCTAGATGCTTTTCTGTCTTGCTAGGGCTTTGTGATCCTGTGCAGAGTGCATGCTCTTGTCTCGTTCTGTTCTTTATCCTAGCTCATGACAGAGCGTTAGCACAAAAGCTGGGAGGGTTTTCATTAGCCGCTGCTTTTCTTCTTTCTTTATTAAGACATGTGCCATGAGAGGAGGGGTAGGTGCATTTTGAGGAGTGTGAGAAAGAGACTTGGCACTGCCTCCTTTATCTCAACCTCACTGTTAATTCCTGGAGATGTAGCTTGATGTTGAAGTCTGTACTCTTTTGTGTCATCTTTTCTTTTTGTGTAGACGTCTAATAAGAAACAGGCCAGCTTCATTCCTTTGTGCATAGCTGTGTGCTGTATCACATGCCTTGTTCTTGATGCTTTAAGTACAGATTATTACATACAACTGGCTTCTTGCTGGTCTTTAATCCCATACCTCCATCTTCTTTAAAGACCTCGTTTATAAGCCATCTTTGACAAGAAATGATGTACTAACCCTGTATGGCTTCATCCTGTATTGTAAGAGGCTGTACATTTTGCACAAAGGAGGAAAGACAAGACAAGTTCACCAGGTTAGATGTGAGCAGTGTTAAATACCGACAATCACAGGACTGAGGTGGGTGGTGCTGGCCTCTGTCATCCTCATTATTCACAAAGGAGATCAGCTGGTGAATCTGAATTTTCACAACGCCTGTTCCTGTGTGTCCTTACGTGGGTTCTTCAGGAAATGATTGTTTGTTGGCCAGCCAAGACCTCTGTGAAGGTGACTCTGGCTGTAGCAGGTTATCTTGGGTTCTTAGATAGTTTACTGGTTTGACAGAGAAAGCTTTTTGTTATGTTACAAGCCAGTCAAATCTTCAGAGGTTTAACTCTGATTAAACGTCTTGAATTCACACCCACTTCCTATCCAGTCTGTTAGTGCAGTTTGTAGCCTGTCAGATAGCAACAGGGAGCTTTCAGGGCTGTGTATCCTGCTGCATATGCAGTGTTCGATGCTTTTCTATGGTGAGAGCAGCCCTTTGGGTGTTACTTTTGTGTGTTACTTGTCCTACACTACATTGTATCTTAAGTATACGCAGTTGCGTATCTTTATTACTCTTGAACATGCAGAATTTAAATTACGTGTATAAATTAGACTACGAATGCTTCAGTATATGTGGAAGTGAACAGAACGTTTCAAAATTAATCATTTTAAATATTTCTTTTACAAAATTAAGTTCATTGTATTGTTTTATACATTATGAGCTTCCAAAGACAAACCAGTACTTTTCTACTGCAGTATGACAGTGGTTTGCCTTTAATATGCAGTCCAGGGTAGCTGCTGCCACGCAGTAGCAACTCATTGCTGTTCTGTTATGCAGTGGATGTGCTCTGACGGTTTCCAAGCATGCTTGGAAATACAGATTTGTAAGAAAGAGTTATATTAATAATTTTCCCTAGAAATTAAAGCCGTAATTAATTACCGTTTTGAATGCCTTGGATTATTTAAAGAAAAAGATGGGAAACAACAGCAGTGGTCATGATGCATCTTACACGATTATGAAACATTCTGCCCTGCAATACTGCAAAATTTGCTTTATGAATAGAAATCCGAAGCTTGAGAAGTGAATTCTAGTTCCATGTTAATCTATATGTTTTTGAACTGTGTGCGTACTGGAGAAAGATTAACCAGGTAATTCTCCAGGTCATTTGGAAACATTGTTTAGGCTTGCAGTACATACTTGGGAAATGAGATTCGAAGCGCCTGCAGAAGCCAAACTGTGCCTCACTGCTGACAGTGCCTCCATACCACAGCTGAGTGACTGCTGACTGCACTTTGTTACTTAGGACAGAGGCAATAGATGGCCATCTTTTATTCTGTTTGAAGGGTGACTTCAGAAGGTTGAAAAGACAAGTGCTTTACATCTGAAAAATGTTCGACAAAAATGCTGTTAGTTTTCCTTCCCGTGCTTTCTTTTTCTTCGTCAGCAGGGAAAATCTTTTCGTATAAGAGGGACCTACTCATGAGCTATTACATTAGTTAGTATTTTATTCTCCTCTCTTCTTTGGCTTACATTAGCATTTATTTTTATGCTGCCATTTCATTTAATTTGTGGCACACATTTACTGTCTTGAAGGTAAACATTTACGCACGTAACAGGCGTGTTCTTCCCTACCCTCTGACCTTGGCTTAACTTCCTCTTGACAGCTTCAGTTTTGGCTTTCTGCTAATAGCTTCAGCCACATCGTTAACTCATGCAGGTTGACTGTTACAGAAAGAGGGGGAAAAAGAATAACCAACAGCACAGTTTTTTGGCTGAAATGAAATTCAGAAAGTCGCGGTCTCTCTAGTTTGACCAGCTCAATTCGGCAGACACAGTACTACAATATGCCATTTTATGTGATCTGCCTGTCAGATTATGAATAATATCGTGGTGCCAGAGGTGTTGGTTGAGATTTTATTCAGTGAGCTAACACCGAAATTTACAAAGCAGTGAAATTTTGGATTTGTTACACACATTTGTGCCGTTAGTTCATGGTTGAGAGAAAACTAAAGGTTAAGTATTCTTCCTTGCCAACCACCCTGGGCTTTGATTAACAACTCAAAGGATCCAGTAAGGGGCAAAGGTTGTTGGTATTCTTTTTTTTTTTTTTTTTTAATTGTTGGAAGCAGGGAGTGAGAAGACAGCCTTCTCTTGTAATGGAACTGGGCTCTTTGTGGCAGATGTCCGCTGACAACCGGCATAAGCATTTTTTGCCTTTAAACTAGTGGTGCTGATACACATCATCGTGCATTTTGCACAACTGTATGCTGTGTTTTTGGATGAGTTTCAAAATCCAATCCATTTAAACAGAGTTATTAAAATAGCGTTTCCTGCTTTTGATAATTTTCTAGGCTAGACAAAGTGATCTCTAAGCAGAAGCTCAAACATACAGGAAGTTTACAGTTTTTTGTGAACATTTATATTAGTGCAGGTTTTGTTATCACATTTGTGGTGCGGATAGAACAGCCGTAGGCTTAGAGCCCACTGAGCAGCACTGGTTTGTAAGTAAAGATGAGTATTCTGTCATAAAGCTCAGGTGCTGCAGCTGTACAAATCTAAACGAGGCGTTTGGTATTTTGGGAATATCCATGAAATACCCTGGAGTATGGAATAAACCTCGGCAGTTTGTAGCTGTAAAGATATGCAACAAATTTAGGAGTGACAGTCATACACGTGACTTCGTGGAGTCTTACTTTTAAGCAGTACCTTCCCGTCACTGACAGAAAGATAGAAACACAAGAGGTTTTGTTTCCTTTGCTTCCTTTTTTAGCTCTGTAGTCTGACCTATCGTCAGATATTGTTTGTTGTCTGACACCACTGAATTTTAAATCCATTTAAAATTTTTGTCACAGCATTTTTGTTTAAGGCTCTGCCCCATGGTTGCTCCTCCTCAGTACTGAGAACCTGTATAATATACATATCCATTCTATATACATATAACACATCCTCTGTTTATATGTTCCATTAGAATATGTATGATTAATTTCACTTTTCTTTTGATCTTGGGTTGGTTTTTCATTGTTGTTTTTTTCTTTTTCTTTTCCAGTGAATTTCATTATGCGTTTTGATTTTCTATATTTTTTTTTTCCTGCAAAGTGAAGGCAGCACACTGGGCAATGATTTTGGTATCAGTATCCTAGGAAGCAATGCTAGGTAGCATTGACAAGCAATGCTAGGTAGCCTATTCTTGTCTGTCTTGGATTTTTCACTTAACTCTTGACTTGATATTTACTGTAGCATTACATTTTCAGGTGTAACTACCAAAATTCCATTCTGCACCTGAAGTGGTGAAGCTAACTGTGCGCACTGTGGATCTGCTATAGTTCTTGCAATGCAGCAGAATGGAGGGATTCTAGAAGTTAGCAAGAGTTTATTTTCAGCCCTTTTGAGTTTTAGAGTAGAAGAGGAAGGAATACGGAAATGGGATCTTCTACAGCTGTCATGCATCAAAAAACATTAGTTGTTGGTACAATACTTACAGGAAAACGTCATATTTCTACATTTGTGTGGATCCAGAAGTTATAGTAGGGCTAAGTAGAAGCGATACAAGCACTGGCACTTTTAACCGCAGGCATGTCCTCAGTGTTGCCATTGTCCTGCTTAAAACGGCTCCTAAAACCTCAGCATTTTTTCTTTTCCCATCTTGCTTTCTAAATTGGTGTGCAGGGGCAAACTACAGTAAAATACTTTATTGCTTCTTTTTCTTTTCTTGGTAGCAGTGCTTCAAGGGCATCTCTCTCTGTGTGTTTGACAGACATTTCTTTTCCTAGTAAGGATGCATTTCTTCTGAATTACAAAGAAATAGACCAGTTGTGTGGCATAATGTGGCAAGCTGACTTTCTCAGTCTGCTTCTGTAGGGGATGCCACGCGTCAAGGCAGTCAAAATGAACACTTGCTTCTTGCAGTGTGCAGAAAATCCTGTGGAATTTAAATGAAGGAGCAGACAGCTGGGAGTTAGTGAGAAAACGGAGGCAGTGTGGAGTGGAAGATTGTAGAGGAGCAAAAAATGATCTAGAGTCTCCTTAAAGGTCACAGGATCCTTACTTGCATACCTAGCAAAGCTGGAATGGTTTTGGCTTTAGTAGCACATGGGTCATGCTTATGTCTCTCTAGATATAACCCACAGATGAGAAATCTTCCTGCGTGTCCCTTACAAGACAGGCAATATCCAGAAAGTTCTCATTCTTTCCCTTAATTAATTTTCCATGTGCTACCAAATGAATGCTTTAGAGTATATGCATGCCTTGTTGTCAGATTCATCTAATTGCTAAAAACGAGTATACTCACAGCCCATTCATACCTTTGAAGCACGTGAAGAATGAATGTAATATGGCCAAACCCATTATATCCGATAATCATTTTTCAGTGTTTTATCCCGAAGCTACGCTATACAAACATATGTATTTAAAGTAGTTCTTCCCTCTTCCCTCCAAGGTAACTGTGCTTTTAAGATTCAGAAGTGGATGTTTAGAAGCGTTCTTGCAGTTTTTGTTCACTTATATGTAAGAGATCTCTGCTTCCACTGCTAAGTGTTGCTCAAGTCCAGTGGAGCCACAGGCATTCCTTGCATTGTCTTCCCAATGTGAGCAGTGTCTCTCTTGATGTCTTCTGGACTTCAGGTGGGAAGCTTCTGATGCTTCCATTTGTCCCCTGTAATGAAGTTTCCTTTGGAAGATGCACTCTTTGTCGGTCCAGCTGCCAATTTGTACTTGTATACCAAGACAACCTAAAGATTGGATAAGGTCCTCTCCTGGGTTTTCCTTTAGAAAGGAAAGAATTCATGGCTAGTGACTGTGGTGTGAAGCTGGTATTTGCCAGGAGATCCACAATGTGCAAAATCTGCAGAAGGAGCTCAAGTGTCTCTCTGGGCAGCTTGCTAGACAAGCACACATCTCTGTTGTGTTTTCCAGTCTGATCCCATATACCTCTGTTGTACAGAATGGAAATGTTGTCTGGTTCCTTTCATGCTGTCGCTATTCTTTAGGAGATTTTTGAATGGGAAGCTTAGAGGCACCAAAAAAGAAGAGATTTTACTTTTGATAACTTGTTAATTAAATTGCTTGTCACGTTTCTGCCTTGTTATTTTTTAATAACACAGAACAACCTTATTTGCAGAAAGATTATCTATTGTTTTCTTAACAGGTTGTCATTTCCTGATTTACTTATTTTTCTCTGTCATGGAAGCGTGCAGTTGATAAGAATAATGGTATGCAGTTACAAAGACAAATGGTCTTCTCTCTGCTCTAACTTATTTCTTTTTCCCCTGTTTTCTTCAGGCCACCGAGGAGGTCTCAAAAAACCTTGTTGCCATGAAGGAAATCTTATATGGCACAAATGAAAAAGAGCCACAGACAGAAGCTGTGGCACAGCTTGCTCAGGAGCTGTACAACAGTGGTCTCCTTAGTACCCTTGTAGCTGACTTGCAACTAATTGATTTTGAGGTAAGAAAATTGATATTTCATGTATTGTATATGTTAAAATGAATGTGTCTGAATTCCTGTCACTTCAATTGGTTTTAAATATCTTTTGATCTACAGCTTTTGTTTTCTGGCCGGGACAAAGCCAGGAGAAAGGGAACTGGATATTCCAAACAATCTAGAAAATTAAGCAAATACTGAATATGAAATCAGTGATTTTAGGCACATAATCTGCCCAAAATGCAAGTAGATAAACCACTGATCCTGATGCTATGATTCTGTTAAGATTATGGCATAATCCTTAATTATTGTACTAATACCACACTGAACACAAGCCACAGTACTGCATGCCTTGTCTGCATTCTCATCTTGTTAAATTAAATTACTTTGAAAAGAAAACGGCCATAATGTTTCTGAAGAACTTTAAGCATTGGAGGTAAAGCTGCTCCTTTTACTAAGTCTCCAGTTTTTCTCTCTTTAGAAATGATGCGACTTCTTTCTTTCTTCTTAATATTTTTTGTTTGTATGTTAAAAGACAACAGTATTTTATTGATTACTTCAAAATAGCAACACTTAAAGTCTCTATGCAAACCTCTGTCTGACATTTGTCATCACATCACATAGAATAATTCAGTTTCCAAATCCATAGAGAGAACTCACCCCATTTAGTTATAAGGAATTGGATTTTTCTGTTTTCCCTGAGGTCCCACAAGAACTGTGTGGCTGTCCAGGAAAGGAGCCAAAGCCCATGTATCGCAATCCACAGCCTTGACCATAAAGGCCATACCACTTAAGATTGCTTAAAGACACTATTGTTCATAACCAAGTCGTTCGTGATGCAAGCAGAACAGTTTCAAGTCCTATTGTAGCATGACATTCCCCAAATAATAGCTTTCTTCCCTGTTCTTTTCCTCTCACCCCTCCACCCCACCCATAATTGCCTCTGATTTGTGTTTAATTGTAATATGGCTGTATTTTTTTTTCCCCCTCTACCCACGCAAATGTTTACAGCAAACATAAAACATTCAGGTTGTTAAGTAAGCAAGGAGACCTGGGAAAGTTGAGATATGGTGTTGAAATATGACAGTCTTTAATTGCCAAAGAAAGGAAATCATGAAACGTCATCTGGATTCTGCTGACCTCTAGATTCTTATCAGCTTCATGTTTACTCAGCTCAGTTTTTAGAGAAGGAAACGTTCATTATCTGCTGTTGATGAAGATTGATAACAGTTTGTACAAGCTTACTCTCATTAAAGAGAGCTATTCATTTTATTCTAAGGGGACTTAGGAAGGTTACAAGTAGTTTCCTGCTTTAGACTTTCTGCTACTTTGTTACACAAGGATATTATCTTTTCCCCTTGAGAAACAAGTCATTCACATTGCTTTCTAGGCTGGGCCTTGTCTGCTTTTTAAGGATGGGATCTGGCAGACTGTCCAGCTATTGTTTGTCTTAGATTTAATGTCAACACACCTGTGCCCCAGACCTGCACTAGCTTCCCATCTATGACAAAGTCATCAGATGCCGGCGTTCATATCCCAGAGCTCTATGATTTGGAATTTACTGTATTTAAAATGATGTTTTTTCTATTACAGAGAGAGATAGGAACTTTATTTCCTGCAGGCTCTTAAACTTGAAGGTTGAGTTTAGCGTTTGGTACTTCTTTTGCTTCTCTAAACCTCAAAATTAGTCAAAGATGAAGGAAATACCATCTTTTCTTTGGTCAAAACTCTGCTCTTCTTGAAGACGTCTTAGGTGGTTGCTGAGCTAACAGAGAAGGGACCATTTACTCAGACTCTTGAATGATCTCAAATGTATTTGAATGTGAACAGAATGGTTAAAAAACCCCACAAAAACACAGGCAAAAACTTCATGTTTTTTAATCTTGTAGTTCGAAACTGTGACTGTCGGAATCTTGCTGGGTATAAAGGCCCGTTTAAAATGATATTTGTGCCTGGAAGTTTTCTTTCCAAGTAGAGCAGTGAACAGAACCATCTACTTAGCAAAGTTATGGAGTTTTCAGTTGTCTCCCCACGGATCTGTGCCCGTAGGAGAAATGGCATCCCTTGTAGAATTGTATTCTTTGTTCTTGCTTTTTTTTTGAAATGGAGAGGGGGGGAAAAAAAAGCAAACAAAAACGCCTTTTGCGTGAGGGAGCCTGAATCCTTCTGCTGGGAAGACAATGCCTGCACAGTTGTACTCTCACCTCTTGCCGTCGTGACTACTGGCACAAGGGCCGGTGCCTGTTTGCCCTTGTTAGCCATGAGGTCACTTAGCAGTGCACGCTGCTGAACAATAACCAGGCTTGGAATTACTGCGTACCGCTGTCAGTTCACTTAGGTGAATAACACGGAAATGCTGTTTTTGCTGCCGAATCCAAAGGAAATTGTGAGATGTAGAGCAAAATTGACAATGTTAGTGAATGAGAGTGGATGACTGTATTATGTGGAGGTTGAGTAAAGCAGTCTGGAACACTGCTCTACTCATTTCAGAACAAAGAGTGCTGGTGTTGCTTTGGGCTGGCTTGCAACAGAATTGTAATTGAGAAAACAAGCATTTACAAACAAACTCTTATATCCTGGAAACAACAGACCCTCATATGGTCCGTGGTAATTCACAAACATGCCCTTTGGAAAACTGCAGCCCTCCTACGTTTGTTACAAATGTTTGGGGTCTTTTCCTTACACGGTCTTCTTTACGTTGATTAGAAAACTGCGCTAGCTTTGAATAATGGTTGGTAATTAAATATATCCTGAATTTTACTTGATAACTTACTAAAGTGACACATGGAATTTATGATACTGGGTAGATAGAGATTGTCAAGAAAAATGGTTTGTGTTTGGTCTTTGTATTCAGGAATCCTTCCTGTGGAGTTGCTTAACAGCGTTATTTGCAAGTCCAGGTGTAGCACGGGTTTGCCTGGGATTTTTTTGGATTGCAGCTAACAGGGCATAGCCTTGAAGTTGTCTTCATGGCAGTTTCAGATTGCAAGTTAATTGCATGAATCTGGCTTTTAAATGATGTATGTGAATGATGGAGAAAGTGCTCATGTTTATAATCAGCTTTTTGTCTATACCAGTTTGGCATCTTTAGCTGCGTTCTGACACGTCTGAGAAGAAGTAAATAAGAAGTGTATATATATGAAGATAATGTTTTCAACTACTTTTGTGCTGTCTGGTGCTAACATCGTGTGTATAATTGGTGCTGAATTCCAGCATCTTGTTCTCATTCATGCTACTGTGTCTGTTGAAAAATGTGAGACTTGTGTTTTAGGTGAGTGGGTCAGTTCACTTTGTAGTTCTTAACTATTGGTTTTACCTCCAAAAGTGCCAGTTTTAAATAGAATGTTAACAGTGCAGGCAGAAGTGCCTTACAAACCATGGATGTGGTGGTATTATGCCTTCCCAGGGAAGGGAGGGGGTAATGGAATTTTGAGGACGTGCACTTGGAGGCAGGAGCACAGCTTAAAACCAGAATGTTATTAGCAAAAATAACCAAGAAGCAACGATAAAACAAGTCCTGGAGATCCAAGCTACGTAGAATGTCAGATAAAACCTACACTGGCTTCATTTCTTCATGTAATTAACCTGCAATCTGGCTGGTAGAGTTTAGAGCACTTTGACGTATTTCAAATGAGTGTAAAGAGAAGAAATAGTATTTATTTCGTCTAAGATAAGACTGCAGAGGCTGACTGAAGTGCAGAACTCACCGTGGTATGGATGCATGAGATGGTAACGTGTAACTGCTGTTTGGATAGAGGGCTTGAATACTATCTGCTTGTGTTTCTGGCAGGGCAAAAAGGACGTCGCCCAAATCTTCAACAACATCCTCAGAAGGCAAATTGGTACAAGAACTCCCACAGTTGAATACATCTGCACTCAACAGAATATATTGTTCATGCTATTAAAAGGGTATGTATGCCGTGAGGCTTAAATATACTTTTTAATGAAGTGAGAAGTTTTTAGAGTCATGGAGAAGCACTGAGTTCTGAAATGTTTTTTTTCTTCCTTTGCGGCATGCTTGATTTTGTTGTTCTTGTCTAAGGGCTACTTCCCCTAAGGAAAGGAAAATCTGAGTAATAAACACCAGATATGTACTTCTGCATGATATATGACTGAAAATTGAGAACTGATAGTAACCTAAATTATTCTTACCGGGATATTGCAAACATTCTCCTTTTGGTATATTGTATGATCCCATTGAAGTTATTTCCTTCTGAACTTACTCATTTATCAAGTATTAAGAGGTGGATTTGTTTGGGGTTCTTTTTTTTGTTTGTTTTATCTTTTAACCAGTGTCCTTTCCAGTTCGCTGTCCTATTCCCTGCTCTTCGCTTGTCTTACGCATGTTATTTGTAGTGATTCATATTCCTGTGGTCACAGGACCAAACAAAGGATGACTCAGGGTACGCAGTGCGTGCCAGCCTACTCTTTCTTCCTCTCTTCTCGTATTTTTTCTGGTGCTGGGTGTTGGAGAGCAGCGCCGTACTGAAGACACGGTTGCACACCTAGAGTTGTGGATCTCAAATGTGAAAGCAGAAATGTGTTTTCAGAGCTTTCTTGTTAAAATAAGATTTTCTTATGAATTGACAACCTGCTCTCTCCATATACGAATAATTGCTCACATTTCTATTAGCATTAATAAGCAAAGTTTGAAAACTGGTATCCCAGCGTGTTATTTCAGGGTAGGATGTTCATCAGTATTTAAAGAACAAAGCACAAACACCTGTTCTTGAAATGTTCTTTCAAGTATTCATTTTATCTTCTGTGTTAAAGCTGCTGGGTAGGGTTACTTCAGTAAGCTTCTCTGGACTGCAGCTGGGAAGTACTTATTCTACTTAGTGGGACAGCAGGGGGATAAAGGAAAGGGACATGCTTTCCAGTAAGACATTTGCCTATGTTACACTGGTAGCCCTGAGATGTGAAGCTAATCAAATATATTTTTAACATTTAAACAGGAAGCGTTGTTTTGTTTTTCCCTTTCCTTCCCCCTGGTTCATGGTAGCAGCTGGAGACGCTGACTGAGTTCAGTGTGAACCCTGCCTCCTACACAGCGCACGAGGAGATTTTCCTGTAACGCTGTGTAAGATGTGCAGTGCCAGAGGCGCTTTGATTTTATTCATTTTTTTCCTGTGCTGCAGCCACGATTCTGGGAAGAAGCAAGATTTAGATGACAGAAGGACAAAATGACTGTTAATTGTGGCATAATATGAAAGAGAATATTGATTTGGTACTTCTTCAAAGCAATTGGAAGTGAAGCTGAATTTGAGATGCAGAGAGTTGGAGCTACTTTCTCAGCATGCTCTCGTTGAAATGTGACTGAATGAGGGCTGCAACACAGTTGTCCTAATTTTTATACTGTGTTGTCACCCTTCAGAGGGATCGTTGAAACATATTCATAAGTCAGGATATTTGAAATGGGCATTTAATTAGCTTTAATGACTGCAGTGTTACATCTGGTATCTATCCGAGTCAAATTCACGCAAATTTAAACTCTGTGGTGAGTTACAAGAAGTCCAGTAGGTTCCAAGACTTCATGACAAGTTAAATAGGAAAGTATGGCAACGTTTAATGTGAAAATTGGTTCATAAGCGAATGGTTTTGTGTGGTAATTTAATTAGTGCTTAGTACACGCAATGATGCGTTGCTCCAGGAATATGCTGGTGAATTTAAGTCAGCTTCTGGTGAATTGGGACCAAGGCCTCTTTGGGTGGGAGGTGAAAAGTTGTATAAGAGACTTCAACCGCTCCAGAAGTAGGTATGTAAGCATAGCCACAACTTCTCTGTGGATCAGGATGGCTTATGTTGCAACTTGCTGAGGTTGGTATCAGGAAGGCAGGCCCACGTTCATCCAGTTTCTCGCTCCTAGTGTGCTTGGGTAGCAAGCACTGAGGTCTGTTTCTATCAAATGGATCTTAGACTGTTGTGAGACTTGGGTTGCTGCTGTTGGTGTGTGCTTAGATGAGCTGAGAGAAAACTGTAGTTTGTACTTGAAGAGAAAAGCCTGCCGAGAAAGTGTAGCAGCAGTTTCTAAACGAAGCCATCCCCACAGCTTCATTGTTTTCATCAAAACAGTGATGGGCCTGGTGGTGATGGGTTGACGGTTGGACTTGACGATCTTAGTGGTCTTTTCCAACCATAATGATTCCGTAAGTCTATGGGCGTGTTCCAGACGATTCTTGTCAGAAGCTGCAGATACTCTGCTTGGGGCGGTAAAGACTCGGCTGCAGAGAATGGTGTTCAGTAATACCCTCAAATCAGGGGATGCTGCCAACAGCTCAAGCTGGAAGCCCGTATGTATGGAGTGATGCTGAGAAGTGCTTTCATGAAAGAGCGGCAATGATCTCATGTCTGGTATTAGTGACCATTTAGCATCAAAGCTGATACTAAGGATAGTCTTATGTAAATTGTTGTTGGGTGTAACCATGCAGCTTTCCCAGATGTCTGCAAGTGCACCAATGTGAGGGGAAAAAAAAAAAAAAAAGGAACTGATTTTGAGTATGAGGAAAATATTTTTCAGTCTTCTCATTTTATAAAAGCAATTTGTATTGGTAATACCTTGGCAATAAAGCTGCAGCGATTTTAGTAATACTTCAGGTAAGTATTTCAAAGTGAAATTTAGTACCGAAACAAGTATCTCTCATTCTCTGAATTTCTGTTTATGTGATAGCACAGCAGGTTGTAATTGGCCAGGTAGCATTTGAAGGTATCTATAAAGAACCTGCGGGTTTTCTGTTGTCTATTTTAAAACAGGTACGAATCTCCAGAAATTGCTCTGAATTGTGGGATAATGCTTAGAGAATGCATCAGACACGAACCGCTTGCTAAAATCATCTTGTGGTCAGAACAATTCTATGATTTCTTCAGATATGTGGAAATGTCGACGTTTGACATCGCTTCAGATGCGTTTGCCACATTCAAGGTGACTTCCATACCGTATTTAAATAATTTCAGCAGTTTTCTGTTTCTACCATGTAAACGTAGCTGTTGTGCGTTACATTCCTGAGCAAAACGGACGTACAGGGAGAGAGGAGAAAACAAATACTGGTGTGGTGCAAATGCTGAGCGTTGTTCCTCTTTATTTCTCAGAACGTGAGACATTCCTTCACATATGCATACTCTATTCCCAATAACTTTTGAAAACTATATATAAACTGCCATCCATTAACACAGTACGTGTGTACTTTCGTGCCAGGAGACTTTAAATCTGTTTCCAGCCGTGCTGAGTGTATACATCGCTGAGCGTATTTAATGCTGATTCTTAGGGAGGAGCTCTTAGTTGTCCTAAAACAAATCAAAACCAAAAACACCCCAAAGAAAACAAAAGTAATTAAAGGACTGTAAGCATGATATTTATCAGTATCAAATAGTGGCTCTTAACCTCTTGATTGTGTGTAGTTCTGTGAAGAGCCAGTGTAGCTTTGATTCATGAATGTCATTCTTCAGTGCTAATTCTACAGGCCTGTGTGAGTCAACGTGAAACACGGCAGACTTTTCCTAACTGATGCCAAGGCCCTTAGGAATGCACAAGTCTTATGTACCCACAGTTTATTCAGAACATATGTGTGACATGTAAATATTGTAGTGAAAATACTGGTTTTGTGCTCTTTTACAGGATTTACTTACAAGACACAAGTTGCTAAGTGCGGAATTTTTGGAACAGCATTATGATAGGGTGAGCAAATACATTTTATTATTGAGAGTTCTGTAGTGCTGCGTATCTTCGAAGAAGAATCTCTGTTTTCTTTCCTTGTTTAGATGCCTTTTGGAAATTTACGTGCAGTATTAAACCAAATGAAATCAGTCCTTTCTGCCACAGAGATGAAATTAACGTTAAGGCTTTGCTGTTGAACATGAGAACTGCAACGAGAGGCTGAGGCAAAAACCTAATTCAGTGAGAAGGCGTTTGTTCCACTAGAGGGAACCCTTTCCCAGGCTATCTCCTTGTGTGCACATGTGCGACAACTGAACTTTGCAAGTCCTTGTCCGCCTCCTGGGACTCCTGCACTTAATGAGCATTGTTCAGTACCAGGAACTGCTACAGTTTAACTAATAGTGACATAACTGCCTCTAACAAGTTGCAATCTAAACACTGAAGCCACCTCAATTTTTTTTAAGGCATATACAGTAGTGGCTCAGGAAACTACTGAGGTTTCAGATTTTGCTCATGTTTTTGTTTGCAAATTTCCATCTCCTCCAGTTTTTTATAGTAATTTGGAATAAGAGCATCTGTAGCACTTGCAAAGGTCTTAACCGTTCTCTTTGTCCTTTTAGTTCTTCAGTGAATATGAGAAGTTACTTCATTCAGAAAACTATGTGACAAAGAGACAGTCACTTAAGGTAAGGCAGTTTTATGTCCTTCTTCAATGCAAAGTTAGAGAGTTTCTTTAATTTCAAATGTGTTGGCTAAATGAAACAATAAGTAACTGCTTTGGGTAGTATTTGATATATATATATATATTTTTTTTTTAACTTGTATCTTGAGATCAGTTAATTTCTTATAGTCCAGTCCTGCCATAATTCAGTGTCTGGCACACGCCAAGTCATTTCTCTCTCCATGCACAAGTGACTCTATGGAAGAGTTTATTTCTGTTGTTTTTTTTTCAGATTTTGTTTTTTTCCCCTTCACCAAATCTGACTAAATCATGTATGAACTAAAATGTATTAAATACACGTGATTTATTTGTTAAATAACTTAATAGATGGACTCACATGGCATAATTAGCGCAGTACTAATTTTACATTCAAGTTAGTCAGAAATATTGAATATAAGTATCGTATATGTGCCAGTTAGTAGCAGGGGTGGCACTTCTGGGGGATTTCATATTGTTCCTGCAGCAGTGCTCCTCACAGTGGAGGTTCTGTGTGCTTCGCTGAGCTTTATGGTGCTTCGTTTGCTGGCATAAGTCTTAGGAGGTAGAGCAAATATGGGTACAAAAATCTTCTGAGGTTTCCACCTTTGTTTTGCACCCTTCCTGGACAAAAAAGGTCGTGAAGGCAGTGCAGATATTTCTCATTTGGATCGCCAACTCCCTTTTCTTACCAAACTCTTTAAGTTGATGTGTAACATTTTTTAATGGGAAAAATAATGAAGCTTTGGGGGGAAAACAGCATCAAGAAGTTACATTTTTCTAATTTCAGTTCCAATTCATAACAAAGGGAGAATAAAAGGAGATTTTGCACTTGCCTGTTGAGAAAAAGGGTGTTTGAGTTCCAATTTTTCTGCTTTTACAGAGCGGTGCTGGTTACTCAGTGCATTTGAAAGTATTTCTGACCAGGTTCTGTCATCTCTTCTTTCACCTTTTCATTTCTAGCTTCTTGGTGAATTATTACTGGACAGACACAACTTCACAATTATGACAAAATACATCAGTAAACCTGAAAATCTCAAACTAATGATGAACCTTCTACGAGACAAGAGTCGTAACATTCAGTTTGAGGCCTTTCACGTGTTTAAGGTAAATTTAAAAACAAGCACACACACATACAAATATACACAAACAAAATGAAAAGAAAGCTCCACTAAAACAGCAACCAAACAAAACCCACCAGGAGTTTGTTTAGTTGAGTAAACTGCTTAGCTGAGTTTCAGATGAAGCGCAGCAGGATAAGGAGGAATCCATTGTGTTAGGGAAGCGTGAATTATCTTGGAGTTCAGAAGTGTTTTCGTCGTGCTGCGTGACACACTATAAAGAATAGCGATGTTTTGATCAATTCAGCTGAATTTCAAAGCCTAAATGTTGTTTAAATGTTAAAAAAAGATCTGTTCTGACTTTGCAGCATACAGGCAAATAACCGAGAGCTTACAGTAACAGCTTGGGGTATAAAAGTTTTCAGTGAACTCGTATATACCCATCTGATGTTGTATATAATATGGAATGATGCGTTTGCTACAGAATTTAACTGTGGAATGTCTGAACTGGATTCTGCAGAGGGTGTTGTGTCTAACAACCCCCACAGCCTGAATTTCCTTCACTACTGGTGTTTGATTTCTGTTCTGATTTAAAAAATTAAAAAATCAGTTTTGGAATAAAACTTCTATTTACTTCTTTTTATTTTCTGTGTACACTTTGGAATATTGAATAACTAAAACGTCACTTTCAGGTACTGCCACTGCTGTTTTGTTGGCTAGGTTTGTTTTTTATCTGAGCCTCCTGTTTCCCACTATTACGCTGAATGCCTTTTATTGTCTTGCAGGTGTTTGTAGCCAACCCTAACAAGACGCAGCCTATATTAGACATCCTTCTAAAGAACCAGACCAAACTCATTGAGTTCCTCAGCAAGTTTCAGAATGACAGGACCGAGGACGAACAATTTAATGACGAGAAGACCTATTTAGTTAAACAGATCAGGGATTTGAAGAGACCAGCACAGCAAGAAGCTTAATCTCCAGTAAACCCCTATAATATTAAACCCAAATTCAGCAGTTGCTGTTAGATATTCAGCATCAGGCACTCTTATCGATTCATGAGGAACATTACTGCTAATCTGCTGTTCAGTGAACGGTTTTTGTTTTTCTTTTTTCTTCTTTAGTCCAAGTTGAAAAACATAGCTGCTGCTTTCTTGCACAATGTGGACTTTCTTGATATTTGTGTCATTTCAGAATTCAAAGACACTGCTTGTTTTATGAGCCCTGAAAAGAAAGATTCTAGGTTCATGAACGCAAACATATAGATAATAGTTTGGTTTAGGAAAGAAGGTATTAATGTAGTTAAGTAAAAGGTTGCATGCTTGCAAATCTGAATAAATCTGTATGTTTGCACTTACCTTGTTTGAGATACGAGCACAACGTGACCTGTGCGTACCTGGCACCATAGTATAAGATTATATGCCTTGATTTAAAAAAAAAAAAAAATTGTGCAGTGCTTTATTTGTAATCAAAGGGGAAATGTATCTAAGATGTGAGCTTACTGGGATAAACAGTTGTCTTGCAAATAAACCGATACTGAAACTTAGCAACTTTTAAAGGAGTGACATCTCAAGGTCCGTAAGGAAAATGTATATATGCCTTTCACTGCTTTCTAGGTTTTTTGGACATGATTTGATTTTTCTGAGAATTGACTTGTAAACTTGGAAATATGTTCTAAGGGGTTTTGTTAATTTTGCTTTAAAGGTATTTCAGACAGTAGACCTGGCAGTGACATTTTGCGTTTCATTTCAACGATGCTTGCTGGTTTCTTTTGTATATAACTCCTAGGCTGCTCATTTCTTTAAAATATGATTTAATTTGTACAGCAGAGGAATGTTATTGTATTAGTCTGTAACTATTACCTAATATTGAGTTTTGCAAAATGGATGCTCATATGTAATTGAATACTTCAGATCACATGGAAATGCTGATTTAACGATCCTAAGTACTGCAGCATTAAAAGAAAAAAGCCACCAACAAATTCTTTGTACTCACTTACCTAACGGGGTGCCATCAATTAGGGTAGGCTGACGTAGAGAACTGGAACCCTTTCTGCTAGAATCTTACCGGATAACATTGGCCTTATTCGATTAAACTAGCATTGTGCTCACCAGATCTGCAGATGGCAAACGTGATGCTAAATTAATATGGATTCGTCTTCTGGGGAGCCTGCAGTGCATCGTTCCTGTCTTACAGTAGTTAACTCAGTATGTCGTTGTGCAAGTGAACGAATTGATTCCCTCTGACTTCAAGAACCATAACTACATAGGTGTCCTAGAGTAACAAAATGATTTTCCTTTGTTGATTTTGTTCTTTAATGCTGCAAACTATCAGTATTTATAAAAACAAAAAACCAACTGATTTTGCACCATTTTTTTTTGTTACTGTGACCATACGAAAGGAATCTACTAAATATAGCTAAACAATGTTATTAAAGTTGTATTTATCCATCGTATAGTAATGCTAAGATCACAACCTACCAAGCGTATATGGATTGGAGTCTGAAAGTTCAAATTCTGCATGGCTGAATCTGATTGAGAATGCTATAGAAAATGTTTGTTGCTTCCTGTCCTCTTCCTAATTAAAATATTTCGCAGTCAGCAAGATGAAACTCCTAAGTGACGTTTAAGCCAGTTTGGAAGCCTTCACAAGGGAGGTTGGATAGCTCCAGAAAATCGAGTGTTTTCACCCAGTAGTTTAAAATTGCTCTTCACATTTTAATTGGCCTTTTTCAGGTCCTTAATGTCCTTTGCAAACAGGTTCGTTTTGCCTACTGGAAGGAAAAGAGCTGACTCTTCCTGGACATTGCTTACGCAGGCAGGCAGAATTGGCCACAAGATGGTATTGTAGTTCAGTACTAACAGATTATTACTTTCTTGGTTTATCGTAGCTGAGTGGAAGAAAACGTTGTTGGCCAAGTTACCGTAAGGCTTCCTCTTTAGAGAAATGTAGAAGTGTTATACGTGTAAAGATGTGAAAACATTTGGGCTGGGATGTAGGTTACTCTATCTTAGGTCTTGGAAGTAATGGCTAAGGTAACTTCTTTAATACGTGATGACATTTGGAAGTTGGCTTTCGGAAAGAAGTTGTGTTAAATTAAAGCTCATTTGACGTGCTTTTCCTATTAAAAAAGACCCAACTGTTGTTCTGGAAGTGGTTTCTTATCTGCTGGAAGGCTGAAGGATATTTACTACAACTTATTTAAATGTGAGCGGTTTTTGATTTTGTGCTTTTTTTCTTTGGTTTGTTTTTTCTTTTTAAATAAGAGATGTACACAGTTGTAATTCTGCTTCCGTGGTAGCATTTCATTTCTCCTGAGGTAAATGCGTTTCTTATCCAAAAAAAAAAAAAAAAAAAAAAATCTGGCTGGCCCCGTAATTTAAATTGAAATAAAATTTTGAAGAAAAAGGTGTGCCTTGCTGTGTTTCTGAAGGCGGTGCGTTTCTCATGGCTGAGAGTCTTTGTATCTTCGTCACCTTTGAGGTGTTTGATGTCCTCACTTTTACATGTTAAGTCATTCTAAAGGATGAAAAACTCCGGCTTGTAAAAAATATTTGTGAGGGCCCGAGACGAAGGGCCGTATTGGAGACATAATCAGTTTTCATAAGTTGTGAGAAGTCTTTCTTGCCTGCGCATCGTGGTATTCGCTGATTCTGTTCCCTGGCCCTCTGCACGACCCAGGGCAGAGAGGAGATGCTGTGTCCTGTGTCATCTCCAGAGACAGGGCCTGACAGGATCAGCGGAGGTGAAGTCCTGGTCGTTGTAGCCCTTCCTCCTAGATCTCAGGAGCAAAGTGTGTGGGACTGTCACTCTTTCCTTAGGAAATAACTCTGGTGTCTTAACCATGGAAGCTGTCTGCCTCTGCTGCTGACGTGCTACAGAGGCTTGTCTCCTGCTGGGAACGTACCTGTGTTGCAGACAAAAATACTGGGTCAGTTACAACCTACAGCAGCGGCTTCACCTGTTGGAGCCTTTGTTAAAAACTGCAAAGTTTTCCCTCAGAGGCTGCTGCTGTGTTATGAGGGGAAGGGACTGCCTTATGCTGCATGGGTGTTTGGCTGACGCAGCTGACAGTGGAAGGCATGGGAAAGCAAAGAGATGTGTTGACTTTGCACAATGTCTTTTCCCTGCAGAGCTGAGCAGAGGGACCTGGCATGAGAGCTGATGCCTCTGAGAACTGGAGCCAAAGCTGCCCTGGAGCACACGGGGACGGGTCATGGACAAAGCTGTCTGCAGTAAGTTTGCCTCTCTTTGACACCTGACAAGTTGTTTTAGCAGGCAACGTCATCCGCTTTTCCTTTTGTTGCTACTCTTCTTTCTTATTCCAGACCTTTGCAGGCTGCTTGGTTGAATGATTTCCCTGTCCCCAACACTTTTCCATACACGTCTGGTTACAGGAGCTGGTGCCGTCTTGTTGGGTGCATGGCCTCATTTTCTGTTGGCGTTTTGGTTGTTATTGTGATACTTCGGCTCTTCTTTTTCCAAAGGCTTTGTCCATTGCAAGGCTGTTTGAAGCATTCATAGAATCATAATCATAGAAAGGTTTAGGGTGGAAGGGACCTTTAAGGCCATCAAGTTCCAACTCCCTGCTGTAGGCAGGGACACCTCCCACTAGAGCAGGTTGCACTGTTTCTCCGGGTTTTTCAGCATATATTGTGTTCTTTGAAGGACATTGTTTGTCTCTTGGAAAAAAAGAGATCTGTTCTGCTTCCCATTTACAGGCATCTGCTGGCTCATCGATTGGAAAAACAATACAACAAAACAACACAAGGCCCTGAGTTATGCAGCCCACGTATAACAAGATTTTTGGCAAGTGTGTTGTATTCACAGTGAAATACCGTCTGAAAGATGCAGGCTCTCTTTTAGAAGGCTCATACTGCAGATTCTGATTTACACAGCAAAAGTAAAGATGTTTCTTCTCCTTGCTCAGAAGTGCGCTGATCAGAGCTGCTCTTCTGGCACTTCTCATAAGCGGAGCGCTTGCACTGAAGATTTCCTCATCTATTGCAGGAGTGTTTTCCAGTTGGGTGGTGGTGAGGCTGCATGACCCCAGCACTCAGCATTTCAACCGAGATGGGGATGTGTCACACGTCAGATGTGACACTGGGCTGCCTTATGCTTTCCGAATGATGTTAAAATGAAGGGACTGAGCTAGAGAGCGTGTGCGGAAGGAAGGAGGAAAAAGAACATGCTGTCATGTGAAGATAAATTTCAGAGTTTTGGGAGCAGTATCTGAAAAAAATAAACGGATGGAATTAAGAGAAAACCTGCCCCTAAGAGAAACGAGACTAAGTGGCAGCTTGGGGCCAGCCAGAGAGGTTGAGAAATACTGAAAATGGCGGAAGGTTCAGCTGGATATAAAGCCTAGCTTGCAGCAGCTGAATTTCTTGCTCTTTTTTTACATCTCTGGAATTGCAGATTGCTGGGTTACGTCAGCTAATACCCAGGTATTACATGAAAACAGCAGTTAAGGTTTAGCAATAATATGTTATTACAAAAAACATATACACGTATTTTGCTCAAAAGTTGTGCCTTAAGTGGGAGTAAAATTTCACAAAGAAAAAAGAATTCATTGGCTGAACTGAGTGCTTGTAATGTTTCTCCAGGCTACAGAGCAGCAGGGAAATCCAGTGGGCTTAACTGTGCATTGCTGTGTTTGCTCAGTGTTGGAGGGGCCCTTATGGTGCGCAGCAGTACCGATTTGGGTTCAGTCTGGTTGTAAACCGTATCCGAGCACTGTTCTAGAAAGGCAAAAAAGTATGTTTCAGCCACGGTGAAGGTGACAGTGGGTCCCCTCTGCTGGTGCACATCTTTATGAGTGTGGCACGCAGGCTCTTGTTCCTTGCTGGCAAAAATGCATGGCTAATGGTGATGGCTGTTGAGAAATAGCGTGTTGTAGCTGAGAATGTTCTCTATTAAATGGTGTTGTTGTGCTCTTTGTATTGGTTATAGTTTCCTTGGAAATAAACACGAGGCATTACTTTTGGAGCAACCTACACACTAAAACTGCACCGCGACTGCAGTCTGAAAATGTTTCCCCTTTTGTATCGGAACATTGGAATGGATAGAAGGCCGGTGTGGGGTAATTTCAATTTCTGAATAGGTTCTGGGTGAGTTCCCTTCTCCTGGCCCAGTTTCTTCTGACCAGTGCTTTTCTTTTAAGTCAAGTCTCATCTGGTATGAATTAAATTTCCTCGGCCACGCATTGCACTCTGGTCATTAGTAACACATGGCAGCTGTGCACAGGTGTTTTTGTAGTTGGTGGTGTGCTTTGGTATAAGGTTTGTATGTGAGAAAGCAAAGCAGGCCAAATTCCTGACGTCAGGGAGTTACTGGCAGCTCCAGAAGCCCCAGTCCAAAAAAATCTCAAGGCTTTCTTTTACTAATAAAGACCTGCAAACCTTGGGTGCTGCCAGTAGGTGTCCTGATACGTGAATTGGCTGCTTGCTCTTCAGAAAGAGCACAAAAGCACAGTCCAGACTGGGGGAAAAAACGCTGCTGTGCAGGTGCCCCTCAGGGAGAATTGTGGCTGTGTTCGTGGTCTCAGCAGAGCTCTCAGCATTGCTGTAGCACTGTGCTGCTTTGTCCCCTGTCTGTGACTCAGGTAGCTGCACTAATCCACCCGTGGTAGCTGAACTATTCTGCTGCGGGGTGCGATGGTCTGTGAATCATAATCTCTTCTGGTGCTCCCACTCCTTACTTCTGCATTTGTATGGATTCCTATAAAGGACTGTTTTCTGCAGCACTGTTTTCCATTACTTAATCTCTCTCCTACGGCGTCTGATTCTTCACTTCAAAAATCCCATCTTTGTGACAAATCACTTCTTTCCACCGTGGCCCATCCCTTCCAGTTTCTGTGCCTTCTCTTCATGGCCGTCTTCCAAGGGGCTCTGTGGAGTACCATGGGATCCAATTCTGAGTTCTCCAATTGCAGTCTCCTGTGAGTGCAGTTACTTATGTCTAATAATATTTCCCAACTCTGATGTTTTCACCTGGTATCACTGCTGCAGGCATTGCTCTGTTTCCTGTGAGCCCAGTCTGTATACGACTGGAAAATAGCAACTGCACAACGTGAGAGTGGATAACGACTGCAGCACGTGGGCAACATTTTTGGACCAACATTTTCTTCCACCCCCCTTGCCACCATTTTGTGCTGTTTGAAGGCTACTGAGCATAACGCTGTCTGAGGTAACGTGCTGGAGTGAGGTCCTTCAGCCTTTAGGGCCTGAACCTCTGGAGACGTGTGCTCTGCTTCTGAGAGCTCCGCAGTGTCCACAGGTTTACGTTCATTGTACAGGGAGGTTTGGATTTCTTTGGTGGGGGGGGGGGGTGGAGAAGTCTGCAGGTCAAGGGTCAAAAGTCCAGTGATAACCACAAGATGGTTTAATTTGATTGCTGCTTTCATACAGTGGGGATCTTTACCTGTGAGAGGCAGAAGAGAAGCAAGAAGGCATCTCTGGGGGACTGGCAGCTCTGACCTGATGTTCTTCGTACTTTGAAGAAAATTCCTGTGCCACTTCAGGCTCTTTTCTGTCTTTTTTTTTTTTTTTGCCTCCGCTGTTGCACAGGGCACGGAGTCAGATTTGGGGCAGATGGTGGTTACGGTGGTTACATCAGTTTCAGGATTTGAAGCATCTCAGACCTGGGCAGGAAGTCTCTTGTGGCCGCAGCGTGTTATGTAGGTCAGCGCTGTCTGGCGAGGCACGCAGTGCTGGAGAAATGAACATCTATATCTTATCACGTAGCTGCATCGTGGTGGCAAGACAAGGAAGTCTGCAGCTGCTCTTTATTTCTCCTGATCAGGGTCAATGATTTGGGGTGCTTTGATGCATGTGAAAATGGGAGGATTTCAGCCTTTTCAAAGCTCAAAGCGTTAGTTGTCCTGTGGAAAAAAAGGCATCGGTCAGGTGTGATTCAGGTCACTCCCTTCTCACCCTGCAGGGAATGTAAGGGTTGGTTTTACTTGGGTCCAAGCAGGGCATTATTCCCACTTTATTTCCCACTCTTTTCCCTGTGGAAGAAGTGTCACAAGTGCTGTGTATTTTCTCAAGCAAAGTGACGTGCTTTAATTAAATTCATTGTTTAAAATTCAGTTATTCATTAAAGGTACCCAGTTGTCCAGAAAGAGGTACCAACCTTGGATATACAGTCCTCTGGCTGACGAGGAGGACTACAGGGGTATGAATTAGACATTATTTCGCAATTAATTTAAAAACTGGCGAGTTTCTTGGCCAGTTAGCTACATAGATGTAATCTATTCAGCTCTTGAACATTTCAAGCTGACACTGCTCTGTGTTGTTATCAAACTGGCACGGCGTTTCTCTCCCATGGAGCCTGGGCTTTGCTGCTCTCAGTTGGCTCACACAGCCTGGACCCAACCCCTGGTAGCTCCACGCTCTCTGTGGGCTGGGGTGGCAGCCGTTGGGTGTTCTGGGTTTGCAGTTTACTTCCAAAAGGCCTTTCTGTGACGGACACAAGCAGATAGAAAAGCTTTGCAAACTTCAAGCTGCTTTTATCCACAACAAAGCAAGTACAGTTCTCATCAAACAATAACATGTTTATGCATTTCTGCGCTGCTAGTTTTTGTTTTCCACTGCTCAAGTGCTCTCTGTGTTGAGGCTGAAGCTTTCAGGGCTCAGCAGCTCTCTGCCAGCAGATGTCTTCTCTGCTGTATCAGAGAGTCCCTGTTTCCTCCTAGCACCTTTCGTCATCTGGCTTCAGTATAAAATATCCTCTGCTGTAGAAATAAGCTTCTTGTTTCTCTCATCTACCCAAGGTTCCTTTGTCTTTCAATTTCATCTTTTGTGTTCTGAGATGTAGGACTGGTTTGACCTTGTTTTCCTGCATCGGTGGGGGAGAACCATCCTCGGCCAATAAGAAAGACAAGAAAATTGGGGTAATCAGGAAGAGGGCTTTTCTTTCTCCCAGATTATGACGGGCCTGGCTTCTAACGGTCTTTGCTCAACCTGTGTGCAAATAAGCAGGCAGAAGGTGCCGTGTCTTTGCTTAACGTAAGAAATGTTGGGCAGTAGGCAGTGAAGGATGGTCCAAAGAAAAGGGAGCAAAGATTTCAGTCAGGTTTCTTGGGCTGAGGAGTTTTCCCCAACAAGTGAAGTGTCAGTGCAGCCGTAACAGCTTACTCATGAAAATGTGAGCTGCAGTCAGAATCCAAGTGTGCTTTGATAGGGGTAAAGGTTTGAAAAAGCAGCTTTGGCAAGACACTGTAATCTCTTACTGCCTAGGAAAGTGTGGTCAAAAAGAGATGCTGTCTGGGGGTGGCAGGCGTGTTCTGGGCAAGTGAAATAAGCGATGTGTAAAGGTCAGAGCTCCCTGTTGATAAGATAAAGGTACTGAAAGGGCAAAAGGACCACAGAAAACCAATTTCAGCTCCAGTGTCATTACTGCAGGTGCTGTGTGAAGTGGGTAGAATAGCTGAACAAAGCAAAATGGAACAAAGGCAGGATATTTAAAGCAAAAAAACAGAAATAAGTGAGTCATGCCCTTTTATTGAAGTGGAGGGAAGTAAATTTCTACCTCAGTTAATTTCTGAATGTGACATAAAAGCAGCCTTTAACAAGAGGAAAAAGAAATCCTCATTCCGTTTCATTCCCTTTAACCCAATCAACCAAACCCCCTTTATTCTGTGGAAGCTGCCAATAATGTCATGTTACCAAAAAATCAATATTTTTCAGGAGTCTCAGTTTTAACCTTCCTTCACAATTGAAGGGATGGGGTGTTTGGTCTCAAATAAACACATCTGTCCTCACGAGTGTGGTGGATACACAGGCGTAATGGAAGCATGCAGTACCGGTCACTGGGATGGTGCTGTATGAGCGCAGCCAGGCTGTCGGTGAGCTATGGCACAGGTCTGGTCTGATGGGTTTTTTTGGTAGATTTGTAGTTCAGATCTTCTTGTGTGTGAAACGGCCTCTTTGCTCATCAGAAACTTTGCCTTTTATTCAAGCATTTGTTTTTCTGCAAGTTCACAAGTTGGATGCATGGGGGGCCCAGCGCTCACACAGGTGGTGCCTTAGGAGCTGTGCATAGCAGGGTGGGCTGATGCTGCCCAGAGTGTTGGCTCCTCATGGAGGTTGTCCATATGCTCTGTTGGTATGGAGATAAACATCATGCAAGAAATGATAGTCCAGAAATGTGCACTCTGTGTGTGTGTGTGTGTGTGTGTGTGTGTAGGGTGAAGTTAATGTTGACATCATTAGTGCTTGGTCACCTAGGTGATGGATCTTGCTGCCATAGTAACCTAAAGGCTACATTACTCATCAAATATGAATCTTAACAAACAGGAGTGACTTGAGGTGTTTGTATCTTCTGTCCCTCCGTAACTGCCTGCTGCTCTTTTAAAGTATTTACAGGAATTGTAAAATGAGACTCTGAAGTAAATGTTTTGTTGCATCCCTCCCCTCCCTTTTTCTCTTGGAACTGTGTCCTGGAAAATATCCCAAACTTATGCTGAGTCATTGGACTTAGGTTAGAGATCTTTTGAAGAAAGACACTGCTGTTGTTTATTTGTTGGCCTTTTCATCTCTTGCCTCTTTACTTTTCCCCCAGTAGGGAAGCTGATGTTTTGGTTTCTATTTAGAGCTTTTTGAGCCAACTCAGTATAGGACTTTAGGCAGCCACATGGGTTTGTCCTCTATGTACGTGTTGTGCCAGGGTCGTGTCTGGGAAGTGTGAAGGTGTGTATAGGGACAAGAAACAACATTGTGAATTGTGTGCCTCCTTGAGAGAGGTTTCACAGCAGCCTGTTCTTGTGGATGTTTCACCGCTGAGTGTTCCTTTGTCAGTCCCTTAGGAGGCAGATGGCTGCTCTGGCAAGTTGGCTGAGGAAACATCCTTTATGGCTGACTTCCACGAGGGACATAGATCTCAGTTTTTGGTCAGTAAGATCAGTAGGCCCAGGTGCTGCAGCCCTGTTCATGGAACCAGAGCCCTGTCACAGGAGCATAGCAGGCGCTGTAAATAGGAGTGAGTAGCTACAAACCCTCTTTTTCCCCTAAAGAAAGCCAGCTGCTTTTCCTTAATCCTTTGGGAGATAAATAGAAGCTCCACATTGTCAGCTGAATCAGTACCTTTATCTTAAAGTTGTCTACAGTAGCAAATAACAGAAATAAAGGAAGAAGGAGCAACTGTAATAGGTGGGAATAGGTAATGCTTCTGGCCCTGCACTGAATTGTTCGTGCTTCTGTAGAACTGAAGGTTCCCGGATTGGGTGTTTGCCTTCAGCTTAACACTTGAGTGCATTTCAGCTGGTGAGTACAAGGGGGGAGTGGGCAGATTACTCCCATTACTTAAAACCAAAACTAAAGTTTGATACCCTTTTTCCTCTTGGTAATTTTCTTCTCATAGAGGAGGTGAAGTAACCCATGGGCAGATGCCTACCAGGCAGTTCAGGGTTTGAAGGAATGCTGTTCTTGGTGCAGGTCTTCTTGAATCTCATTTTGTTCTTTCATCCCTGGGACCTCCTGAGTAGGAGCATTGCAGTTATTTGTGGTTGGATCTGCTTTGGCTTTTTGTTGGTGCTGCAGAACAGAGGATACTTCCTATAGCACAGGCTAGATCAATTTCTGCCTATTGCCAATTCTGAGCTTGAATTTGTATAATAGGTGCTGATGCCATAAATAGAAGCATCCCTGTCTCTTGCAGTGAAAACTCTTTGTCAGCCATGCGATACAGAGATTTTTTAAAGTACTAATTATGTTCGGGGTATGTCAGCGTGTTGCTAGGAGGGATGGCAGATTCTTCCTGTGTGATCCAATTGGCAGTGGCTTTGGGTATGACAAACGAGGTACTGGCAGTTTTGCACATGAAAAAGGCCAAACTGAGGATGTCCAACTGGTTGTTTGGCAGGGATTCTCAGTGTGACATTTCTGCCTGCATGTTTGTCTGACATGCTGGCCATGGGTTTGATGCTTTTGTTTTGCTGCTTCTTTCTGATGTGTCTTTTCAGTACTGGGTTCAAGGGCAAGAAACCAAAAATAAGTACCTAAAGAAGCTAAAGAATCAAGGCAAAGAAAATATAAGGGTGTGTGCTGTGCTTTGGGCAATGACCCTGCACCGGGCACAGATTTCGGTAAATACAGAAGAGGCAAACAGCTATGAGAGGAGATTCAGGCTCTTTCTTGCTCAGTCCCCCAGCCTGTTAATATTGAAATTTCCATCTCCTCAGGATTATTGATAGCATTGCAGTGTTCTGTGATACTCCATCCCTCTTGGGTTCAAGATAATGGTAATTTTCCAAGCGTGTAACATAAAGCCCTGAGATGTTCATCATGATCTGCTACTCAGAGAGACAGAGCAGAGTCATTTTGGAGGACATGGCTGTCACAGAACACCACAGCATTTCTCTCTGAGCCTTCAGCAGCCAAGATCCTGGAGAGAGACCACCTTTCCTTGCCTTCTTCCCTGCCTGGTGTCTTCTGGAGAACTGGTGGTGATATTCAGCATCATGCTCCATTCTCTTCAGTGTGTTGTTTTACCCAGGCTGAGCACACTCACTCACTCATAGCAAGCCCTGCAGTGGAAACAGGGGATAGTGATACTACTCTGGCTCATTTGGCTGCTGGCTTGAAAGAAGAAAACTGATAGATAAGAAGAAGAAAACAGGAATCGATTGGATCAGACCGTTGTGTGTTTGGCCTCGTGTCTAACGCTCAGTGAAACCAATCTAACTGCTCTACCTGAGCTCTGTGCATCTGATCAGCTCAGTGGTGGGTTGAGAGCATTTCTTTGGCTTGTGGTAAGCGCTCAGCTCACGTCACAAGTGGAGAGCTGCCTGCTGTTGTCCTAGCTGGCTTTGAGGCTGCAGTTTGCAGCAAGCAGCGTGGCAGAGACTTGTACTGGGGCTGGCAGGTGGGGGTGGCCTTTGCTCATGGTATTGTACTTGCTTGATTGGTGGGCAGGAGTTGGTGAAAGCTGGGTGCTGCTGGCATAGACCGGTACACACCTCGTGAAAGTACCCAGCCCTTCTGTAGCTGACTAAAATGTGCGCAGCACTCAGGACTGTAGTTTCAGGCACATTTCCTTGGGGCCAGGCACTTGACAGCATAGGAACCGGAGTCAGTGGTGCATCCAAGACTGGTGTTACACTGCACCTGTACCAAGTAACTCTGTGTGATTACAGAGTCTGGTGGCTCCTATTTGGCTCAGCTCCTCACAAGGAAGCATTTGTCCACACCTGTCAGACCCGACAGGTCTGCTGGCTTTGTGCTATTAGTCCTTATGGTACAGGGATCAGCCAGCCTCCCAAGACCCCTTTCTGCTCTCTCTCAGACTTCAGGCTGGAGTGCTGCCGCCATGCCACCTCTTCTCTTCCTTTCTCACCGCCCCTCCCCACTTGTTCACATACAGCTGCTAGGAGTTTTATTTTTGATGGATAGTAAGCAACTGAATGTTAACAAGCGTCCTGGCTCTGGCCGCCACAATGGTTGATTTATTGTAGTGGTTCATGTCAAATCGATTGTGCATCTGCTTAAAGATAGACATACTTTTTATTTTTTTTAGATAATGACTGATAAGTGTTAGCTTCTTGTACGCTACAGTTTATAAAAGAGGGACGTCTGGGGGACCCGGAGCCTGCCCATTTCCAGGAGCGAGACTAATCTAGGATAATTCTTACTATTAGGAGAAAATTACCCACCTGTTATTGTGAAGTACATCATGGTAATACGTTTCCTTTCAACTTCTTTGGTGGCCCAGGGTGTCCTGCTGCTGCATAACCATCACTTTTGTCTCCAAGAAGAGGAGAGAAGGAACAAAAGACTCAATCTGTGAGAGCTGTGGTAGGGCCAGACGTGCATCCCCAGCTACAGATGAGCACTGTAACTTTCCATGGAAACTGCTGCATTGATTCTCTGCCTTTGGCTGCAGGTAATTGCTTTGCCTCTTGCAATTATTTGGGGTAAGTAGAAGTAGATTGTACGAAGAATAGTAAAATCCATCAGTGCATCCTCCCCTTTTGTGGTCTCTTCCTTTAAGAGTGATTATTTCATTTTCTTTAGCCCAACGTCTGTCTGTGCTTTCAGCCCAGCTGATATCTTAGCAGTGTGGCAAAGGGGGGGGGAATGAAAGCTGTGTCCATGTTTGCAGTATGACTCCTTACTGGAACCGCAGTGGGAAAGCAGAATGACTTCAAAATGCACATTTTTTTCCCCAGCCTGATAGAGTTACGGACTGCTAACACGGTGGGTTGAATTCTGAAATAGGTGCAGCCCAGAAACAGACAAACAGAGCCTGGCTGGCCTGGCGTGGATTAAGGCAGTTTTCTTACGCTCTCTCTTTAACATTTGACTTTTTTCCTACATGAAGTGGCACACTCTTGAAACGTGAAAAGAGACAAGGTAGCAGTAATGAAGGTTTATAAAATTGCCGCTGATCCGTTACTTCAGAAGTACTGTCGTGCTGCTGTGCTTAATGAAAGATCAGTCACGTAAATTGTTCCTGGGATTCAACTTAATTACATGCAAGAGATGGAGACTCTGTTATCAAGGTCTAATATAATATCAGGTGGCTTTAATGAAGTCAGTAAGGTGGCAGCTTTAAAGTGAAATGTGTTTGATTAATAATGGAAACGACGGCAGGTTGGACTGAGGAATGTTATAAATTCCAGGTCAGTTCTCCAGTGCAAGGTGAGAGTCACCACTGTTAAGCTGTATTTTTGGGTTCATTGTCAGTGCTCATCCTGTAAGGCTCAGGCTAAAGGGGCCAACAGCTGGAGGAGATTTCCTATTGAAGGATTCTTTTAGCCTGAAACTTGGCATATGACAAGCAGGGTGGTTTTTCGTAATGCTTGCAAAGGAAGCCATTTATCCAGCTGTGTAATTGAAATCAGGAGATGCCTCGGGATGACGTGGCTGTGACCGTCACTAAATACTGAAACGTTAAGTAAATAAAGATGCTTAAAGTGTTTAGGCTTCGATTTGACTCATTTAATAAGCATTTGGATGTCTTCCGATCCATTTTTAAAATGCATATTTTGGATTTCCAGTTTAATCAGGAAGGCTTTAAATTAGTTGCTGGGAGAAGGGATCCTCAAACCATCCCACTTTGAGGCTGATGATGGTAATGGATGCCCTGGGCCTGGAGTAGCATCACAGTCCAGTAAGGCAGCACCTAAAGTGCAGGATAAGGGAACTCCAGTTGGTAAATCAGCCTCAGTTGGAGCCCAACTACACTGCCTGTACACTAATGCACGGAGCATGGGGAACAAGCAAGAATAGTTGCAGGTGTGTGTGTGCCTACAGGGCTGTGATGGCATCACTGAGATGTGGCAGGGCGGCTCTCATGATCAGAGTGTAGGAATAGGCGGGTATAAACTCCTTAGGAAAAACAGGGGATAAAGGGAGGAGGTCTTACATCTGTATCAGTGACCAGCTGAAATCCGTGGAGCTCCAGCCTATAGCAGTGGGGATGGAACTAGATGATCTGAAAAGTCCCTTCCAACCCCAGCCACTCTGTGATTCTGTGATTTGGATGACAACTTGCCTTCCCCACCTGTGCTGCCAGTTTTGTTTGAGGTATTCCAGTTCTATTCACAAACACTGGAACTGGGGTGTTGTTTGGGGCACTTGTGTGTGCTTGCAGTAATGCAGGGTGGCAGCCCGTCAGCTGGGGCTTCCCTATGGAGGGTAATGCTTCTGGTGTAAGCTGTGAGCAGGTGACCCCCCAACACACACTCTGATATCAGCCTGGCATGTTTGATCAACACTGCTTTCCATTTGGAAGACAAAATTGGCCACAAACGGGAAGAGGAAAACCCAATTTTCTCCATCTATTGACCTTAAGCTAAAGATTTGCGCATCAAGCTTTTTATGCTGCTTATCCAGAGGTACTGAGGGCTTTCACACTGCTTTTACTTCACTGCATTTGTATCTCTTCTCTGTGGTGAGAGCGGGATGCTCTGTGCGTTTCTTGTACTGAAAGCCCTGTGCCAGGAAGAGCAGAGCCAGGGCAGCCTTAAGAAGGGGCAGTGGTGGAGGGCAGGACCAGCAGCAGGTGGTGTGGAGAGGGGCACAGGGATTTCTGACCCTCTGCTCCTGTTCTGGGCGCTTCCTGGCTCTATCCAACAACATCATTTAGGACAGCCATTATTACTGCAGTTAGGAGTCTCTCCTTTTTGCACGGTCAGTGCGAGATGTTTGGATGTGGCTGTGACGCTCCCGGCGGCAGAAGTTCAGTGCTGTACTGTCTGAGCTGCAGCTGTCAGGTGCTGCTTCGGAAATCCTCTCAGTGCAGCGTGAAGCTTTGCAGTCCTGATGCGTTACCACGCAGTGGGATGCTGGGAGGGCTGCGCAGCCCCACGCACCAAACAATGGCAAGTCAGCACTGTGTGCGGTCGTTGTGAGTCAACTCTGAATCGTTGCCAAAGGTGCCTTTTGCAAACAAAATTTGGCACTAATTTATCAAGGGCTTGGGTTCGTAACATCATGTAAAGCACTCAGTCGCGTGACGAATCCTTCTGGAAAGGAAGAAAATGCTCGTAATGACTTTATTATCAATAAATACCGTGTTTAAGTGGATGAAATCAATGTAAGGGTATTGCTGTGTTTTACCACCGGCAGCGTGCATCTTTCCTCGCTGCTTACGTCTGCCCCGGAGGCTGAGGGGCTTTTCTTAATGTGTTCCCCCCCCCTCATTTTGTTGTCTTTACAAAGCTCAGCGTTCGTTCTCTGCTCCGCGCTGTGCGCTCCCAGGGCCGGGCACGGACGCGGTGCCCCCGGGGCCGTAGCGGACCTCCGGCGGGCGCACGGGGCGGGAGCGCGGCGGGGCTGCGGGCGGGGCGGGGGCACGGCGGGGCTGCGGGCGGAGCGGCGCCTCCCCGGGGCGGTACCGGCGGCGGCGGCGGCGGCGCGGGGCCATGGTGAAGATCGGCGTCCAGCAGCCGGCCGCGGCGCTCAAGCCGGAGCGGGAGAAGGAGAAGGCGGCGGGGGGCGATGGGGCGGCGGGCGCCGTGCTGCTGTCCGCGGGCGTCGTGAGTGCGGGGCGGGGACCCCGGGGGTGGCCGTCCCTCTTTGCGGCGCTTCGTGCGCGGTGTGCGAAGCGAACTTCGGGGTGCGCGCGTGAGGTCCGGTCTGTGCTTGGAGCTCGCGGCTGCTGGATGGGCTGCCCTGAAAGCGTCGGGATGTGCGGGTATCGGCCTGCGTGCCAAAGGGCTGGAAGTTTTGGGGAGGTGGGGAATGGACGGGGCGGGGTACGTGCAACCCTATTAGGGTCTGGACCCGAGCGCATCCTTTGGTTGGGGTTGTTACTGTGGGGAACGTGGTTTGGGGTTTGGCAGTGGTGGCTGGATTTCAGATTGTGACATTTCTGAAGGCTCAGGGCTGGCGTGGAGAGCAGCAGAGCGGCCGGGGCAAGATGGAAATCGAAGGATGAGTGCATGCATAGCTTGTTTCAGCTGTTCTGCAGTCCCAGTTGGCACACAGAGGCCAAATTTGCCAGGCTGGGCAAGGGCTGGTGGAGGGCAGTGGGTTGTGGTCCCTGTGGCTGGGGTCTGGGGCAGCCGTGGCTGACGCAGGACAGGTGTGCTTCTGCACTGTGAAATGCATGGAGCTGTGTATGCAGTCTGACCACTTACTGAACCCCAGTATCTCCCTGACCCAAACCCTATGGGGATCAGTGGGTCTGCTCCATTCCTGCAGCGCTGCAGGGCGTTCCCTGCTACAGGGAGCGCCCCAGAGGGTCGCTCAGCTTCAGAGGAGTTCATGAGGTCATCGATACTCCCCATGATCTCCCACGTCACGATCTGGCATGCTCACAGCTCTCCTAACTGTGTTGTCGGTGTCTGAGCGCTCGGTCTGATGATAATCCAGCTTGTAGAAGCCATCGCAGAACCTGCAGTGGGGAACGTGGCCGACTGCATTTTCTTAGTGATTTCCAGACTTGGTCTCATCTCATTAGGAGAGAAGCAGTGTTGGGCTTCTTCCTGCTCTTGGGGGCAGCCCTGCTGGCAGCCTGGGAGCAGGGCTCACACCAGACCTGGGTGCTGCCTCCAGCCCTCTCCCCATGGTGGGAGCCATCTTCCACCAATGCTGTATGAGCTCAGGACACGGCTGCTTCTGATGAGCAGAGTGAGAACAGGGTTAAAAGTACTAACGTGGAGAGTAAAGGTAGCAGAAGCATGCTTCCATCATGAGTGCTGCCAGATCCCTGCAACCAAAGTTGCCCTGATTCAGGTTGTGACAGATGGAGGAAATTAGCTTAAGCAGCAAATATTGAATCACAGAGTCACTAAGGTTGGAAAAGACCACTAAGATTGCCTAGTCCAACCATCCACCCACCCCGACTGTGCCCGACCCAATACTGTGGGCTCTGTTCTTTGCCTGCTGCCTCCTGGGGAGCACTGTGTTGTTCTGTTAAGCCCACAAGATCCGCAAAGGAACTTTAAAATGCAAATTTAAAATGAAGACTCAAATGATTCCTTTATTCCAGCAGAAGGGCGGGCGAGAGAGACAGCGTAAGTGACAGGAGAACAGGAGCGGGTGGTGGTGAGCTGGTGACAGGAGGGTGCCAGGGAGCACACCTGCCCATGGGGTGGCCTATTCCTGAAGCTATTTTTCAGGTTATTTATGATGCTGGATTTTTCAGTAATGGCTTTCTGGGTGTAGTTGGGGCGCTCCTGGACCGAAGGGTGTGCTGCCCAAAAAACCTCCAGCCTGTGAGGCTGATCGTGCGGAGCCCGGCTCTCTTGCCATGCCCTCTCCTGCTGCCAGCAATTCCTGCCGGTGTCTCTTGCTCTAGCTGCCTTGCAGCAAAATCGCACGGGTGACATGCAAACGAGATGCTCTGCATTCCTTTTCTCTTTGATCTCGCAACTTCAATCCCAGCGATAGGAGCCAGAGCTGGGAAATGATTCAGCGGCGGCTTCTGCAGGCTGTGAGTTTTGGCAGGTGCTTGGTACGTGCAGAGATGTGCAAGTGGAAGATGGCTGCAATAGTGCCGTGTCCCAAAGAGCGGTAGGCAGGGGCTCCTGACAGCAAGCCGGCACATGATGAGCCTCGTGTTCATCTGCTGTGCAGCTTGGGTGAATTGAAAAGAACATACAAGTTAACTTCAGTCGGAAAATTAATGTGATTTTGAGGCAATAGCAACTTGTTAAGGGCTTATAAAAGAAGGAATCTTCTTGTCGTTAGCAGAAGCCAGGGGATGCAGCATCCTCAGGCAGAAGGTAGTCTGAAGCTATGCAGTCAGTAACATCCTTTGTTGTGTTCACTGGAAAATGTCTTGTCAGATGCATGACAGCAGTCAGTGAGTTTTAATTGAACTGCAGATTGAGAGTGTGGAATGGAAATGCATCTCTCTGCCGTGCCTTTAATGGCTCTGGGATATACACTCTGTGCATTTGTGATTCATTGGGTTTCATTAAAGTCTTCTGCTTCATGAGGGGTAAATGATAAGAAATGGGGGGAAGAGCTCCGCAGTGCCACCATCGGTGGGGTTTCTCACTGGCCCAGTGTGCCTTCTGGTGCCTGCGTGGGCTGCAGGGAGCACTGCTGCTGCCTTGGGGGTGCTGGGAAGGGGAGGAAACTGTCTGAACTGATAAAACACCCCTGGACTCCTCCGGGGTCTGCTCCAGTCAAATGCAGGACCTGGGTCTCATACTGGACTCCAGGCATTAATATTTTATATTCCAGCTGAGCATGACGAGGGTATCTGACTAAAACTGGAAGGGGAGATTGAGAGGGAGTGGCCAATTCTAGCAGATACAGTACAAATGGGACTGAATTTGGAACCACATGGCTCTGCTTCACCGCAGAGATGTGGACTGCAGAGCTGCAGACATGGAAACATGAAATTTGCAGGAGAAGGGTATTCCCCTCAGGTGCAGGAGAACACGGGCCTCTGTAGCTTTGCATGTGGAAGAAGCTGTTGTGCTTACTTGCTTTGGGCATGGGAAAAACTGGGTGTGGGGGTTGAAACTAGGTGATCACTGTGGTCCTTTTCAAGCCAGGCTGTTCTATGAAAAACAGAGAAACCCGAAAAACGTTGTGGGGGATGGAAAAGGCGTTTTCACTTCTGAGCTGGTGTTTTCTTCCCAGGTCACGTGCGGCATTTATGTGCCTACAAGGGAGGACAGTGTGGTAGGGTCTGGGCTTCTGTCTGTTTGCTTAACCCGTCCTCTGGATTTGCTTTGCAGAGCTCTCCCACTGCTGTACCCACACGCTGTACTCAGAACAGCAAAACGGAGAAGAGTCAATGTTCTTCTTTTGCTGTTTGTTAGACTACATGCTGTCTCTTTGTGGTGAATTTTCAAGCGGGGCTGACTCTGACAGGGTTTTCTTACGCTGCTGCAGGAAAAGAGGTAATCACTGGGCAGCGTGTTTTGTATTGGAACAACTGTGCAGCTTAACGTATTTGTGCTCTCGTCTGTTCCATGGGACACGCGGCCCTCCAGCTGTGTGCTCTGTAAGAACTGCCTTATTTCTGCAGCAGGCTTGGCTGGCTCTGTTAATGCCCTGAGTGGTTTTACTCCCAGGAAATAGTAGGGGGAGGCTGGAAAGCCTCCAGCTGGAAGCTGTTGCACCTCGGCCAAGAGATAAAATGTATAGAAATGAATTCCTCATCCTTGTGCAAAGATGGAGAAGAAACTGCCTCATTGCTTCAAAAATGAGATGGGACAAGGAGGAAGGAGGAGGTTTATATCCATCTTGCTGGTGGGGGAAAGGGAAGGGAGGACCACTGAGCACTCAGGAGCTCTCACATGCTAGGCTGCATTTCTAACATCCTGCTGGCTTTGTCAGATAGCAACAAAGCTGTGGTTTTTAATTAGCCAGTGGTTGGTTTTGATATTCTAATTCGCAGCGCTGCAAAGCGACTCCTGAGGCAGGTGGCTTTGTACCGAGGCACGTGTGGCCGCGTCGCTTAAAGATGTGATTAGATTCATTTATGGCAACCTTTTGCCTTCAGCTGTGATAGTCTCTTAATTACAGCCCTCCTTTTTGGCTCCCAGGCATCTCTGAGTCCAAAAGCCATCAGCTGTGCTCCCCATGGAAGTGCTGCTCCGTGGCCCTGCATGAGCTCTGCTCAAGTGCAGCACAGAACTTCTGTTGCCTTGGAAACTGTGTGCCATATATATATGTATGTGCATTTATCTATATACATGTATACACACATGATTTTCTTTCCTGATCTAAAGTCATAGAAATGCTCATCAGTCTGGAAGGGCCGTTCTGTCCTGTCCCAGGGTGGTGGCTTTGGTGGGATTCGCTTGCAGATGCTCAAAGCCAAGTCCAACAGGGCTCACTCGGTACCAGCTTATAGCCCTGTGTCAGCACCACGGTGACCAGCTGCCAGCTGTGCATTTTTGCAGGTGAAGTCAAGGGAGGTATTGTTGCTGCAGGTCTTTATGTTCTGTAAAGTAGTATTTGATTTTTACCATCAATGTGGGACTTCATATGCTGAAGGTATGAGCCTTGAAATTATTTTCCCTTTCCCAACTTGGCCTTTGGTTGCCAAAACTAAGTACACAGCAAGATCAATTAGGCTTTCTGATGTGAGTTTCTTACATTTTGATCCTGCTTCTGTAGGAAAGGAAGGCAGGGCTGCCTGTGGCAGCGGCTGTAATTGTATCGGTGCATCCTTCACATCAAGAGCTCAGGCAACAAGCACCTCCTGGAGATGGCTGACGTGTTTTACTGCCTTTCAGCTACAGCTGCTCTCAAAACTGCATCCCTATGAGTATTTACTCCGTATCATTTCTCTCCTCACTTGTCAGTCATCAGAATCACATCTACTATTTTTAGTGGCCTCAAGCTCCTGTGCTGTTGGAGCTGTGCACGTAGGCACTTGCCAAGCTGTGCCCCCTGCTCATCAGGCCCCACAATGTCTAAAAGGAAAGATTTGGAACCTGCGTGTTTCGTAAATGCAGGAAAAACGGTTGATGGAGAGCTCAACAAATGTGTCCTTTAATCAGCGAGATGTGCACGAGCAGATCTGGCTGTAGGCTGGATATTACGTTATTGTTAAGGATATATGTGCTTATGCACCCATAGCAAGTTACATAAATATGGAGGGAGAATATCTCAAATCTCAGAGCAGCCAGAGGAGAGAAGACTTTGAGCGAAGCGATGGCTGTGATGTTTTTCTACCTGTGTAATTAGATGTCATTCTGGAGGAAACAGAGTAGAGAAAACTGATAAGCTCTGAGGAGCTGCCTGCCCTGAGCTGTGTTCCTGGAGGAGCTGCTGTGCTGTTTTGATCTCCTGGCAGCAGCTGAAGAAGGGAGGCAGACAGAGCTGCTTGAAAAGCTGAAGAAGCAGGAAAGGGCACGCGCTGAGCCCAGCTCTGCAGAGGAGTGCTGTGAGTCAGGGGGAGCGAGGCAGGACACGGCACCTTTCATTTCCACGCTTTGTCATCTCCAGCAAGACGCCGGTCAGGAAGAGAGATTGAAGCGAAGATCTATTTTTCATAAGGCTGGACTGTGCTGATCAGACATCTGAAAGATGGCAGCTCATCGGGTTACGGCTAGCAGCTCACACTGGGTTGCGTTTCCAACGGCCAAGGACCTCCAAGGACTTCTGTACATATATTTTTAAAGGATAAGTTCTTCAAAAAGGCACAGCACTCCCAGTGGGGAGACTGCACTGACCTCGCTCTAAGAAAGTTGCTGGTGTGGATGCGAGGTCTGTGTGCAGGCTGGGGAAGAGCAAGGTGTGCTGCAGGCCAGCTGCTGGCACTGGGGAGCCAGAGGCAGCTTGCAGGCTATGTTCACAGGCTCTCTCCTGCCCTGAGCACAGAGCGCTAGAGCCGCTGCTGGCCTGGTGGCTCAGACCCTTCCCAACCCCATCTCTGCAGCAGAGCAGTTTCCCTTCACCGTGTCCTCAGAAAGCCTGGGCATTCTGAAGAAAATCCCCAGACTGAATTATGGTTTTTTCCTCCCCCCCACCCCCCCGCTCCCCCAGCTGATTTGAAGTCTCCTCTACCAGACGGGCTGTAGCATAACCTCTTCTCCTCCCAGCTGGGTGCCTCCGCCTGCGCTCTGTTCCTGTGCCCTCTCTGTGAGCAGGCAGGGTGCTGAAGCATATGGAACATCCTGTGCTATCCTTTTTATACTCCACACCCTTGCCTGCTGCCAGGCGCTGGGTAGAGCATCTGCAAAGGGATCATGCCTGCACACTGGAGCTGACTCAGCTCATGTGGGGATCCAGGTTGTGCTGGAGCTGCCTCTGCTTCACCCGGTGGGATGAAGTGCCTGCAGCACAACACCAGGTGAGCAGGGGCTCTTCTTGAGACATGGATGCGTTCCATAGGGAGAAAGAGCAAGCTGTGCTTTTCCCATGGGTCGCACAAGGGGAAGCCTGCAGTGTGCTGGCCATGGCCACCTATTGACAAGAAAAGAAGTTTGTTTTTGAGGCAGAAGGCAGGTAGGGTGGCTTGTTGCAAGAAGAGCATCTGGCTGATGGATTCTTGCAAGATACTGCAAATCATCTGCTGGGTGATGTTAGTGTTGTTGAGTGTTAATATTCTGGTTGCCACCTGAAGCTCGCTGCCAATGGACGCGTGGTTGCTTGTAAATTGCAGTTTGTTCCTAGTGACAAGGGTTGGTGGCCTTCAGATGTGGAACGAAGAGGAGATCTGCGTCTCGGTGAAGGTTTGAGCTGCTGGTTTGTACACAATATGCCACAGGGCTGGAGTTAATTGTTCCTGCCCGACACTGTTGTTAACCTCACCGCACTCATTGCCACTCTATCAGAAAAGTGGCTGTTGAGCTTTTCCTTCCTCTGTTAAGTTTTGCAGGGTTATTTTTCCATCTTTTCATGGTGTATCACAGCTTCCCTCAGGGCAAAGCACTGAGGATCTTCCCCACCTCCTCCCAAATGCAGAGCTTGGGTGGTGCAATACCAGCACGAGATCCCAGCACCCTTAGGATGAGATTCGCCTGCAGAGCATTAACCATTTTCCCAGCTGTGCCTTGGTGTCAGCAGCAGCAGAGCTTTGTGTTCCTTTCCACCCCCACTGGCTGCACTGCTGCTCCAATGACAGGTACCTGGGGAAATGTGTTTTGTGGAACACTTGACATACAGCATGACTCTCTCATCGGAGCCATTCATGTCAGAGAACCTTTACTTCTGCAGAATTGTGATTTTCTTTTCTTTGTGTCCTTGTCACCACTGCCACCCCTCATCTGTAGGAGGAGGGGAAGGGGAGAGAGGAGATGAACTTCAAATGCTTTATTTTTCAGCTTGCTTTGTTTGCCAGAGGAGTGGCAACAAGCTGATTAAACACCGATCCTTCAGCACAGGGAGCTGGCAGTGTGCTGCAGGTCCTCCAAAGCTGGGACAAAGGGGAAGTGCATTAGATTAATTTCTGTTGGAGGTGTGCTGCAACTGCAGCTCCACAAAGCTGGTTGGGAGCCTTGGGGCTTCAGCCCCTGTAGCACCCTGGCCAAAATGCTTCCCGATATGAAGTCGAGTTGCAGGACCCTGCCTGCATTCTTCAGTCTCATGCCCCAAGCTTGTGTGTAGCCTTTAAATTACATATTGTTGATTCTGGTCCCTTTGGCAGCAGCTGGCTGACACTCTCCCTCTTGCCTTGCAGGAGGAGCAGGCTCCTGTGGTGCAGGGCCGCAGGTCATCGCTCAGCGGGGTGTGCTACCTGACCATGGGTCTCCTCGTGCTGCTCCTCGGCTTGGTCTTTGCATCAATGTATGTCTACAGATACTTCTTCATCACGCAGGTATGGGTGAGCTGGGAAGGACAGTTGGCTCCTCAGTCCAGAGCAGCAAAGCAAACTGCGTCAAGCCTTTGATTTGTGCTGCTGCTCGTTGCTTTGCGCAGTGGGGATTTGGGAGCTGGTGACTGTGGGCCCTGCAGATGGGACATGTCTGAAGTGCTGGGCTCAGGCTCACCTCTGTCCCGGCTGTCAGGAAGGGCCTTCCAGACATCCTCCTTTTCCCCACTCTCGTGTTTTGTTTTGTGTCTGTTTTTTTTTTTAACTCTCTGAAAATATGACCTGCAAGTTCAGCCTTGTAAATCCGATGTTACTGCTGTCAGTGGTCAACCAGTTTTCAAAGCTTGGCTGGTTGTAGCCAGGGGTTGAGCAAGCCCTGGAGGGAGCAGGGGGTACAGGCAAGGCAAAGCAGTGTTTAGCAATGGGTTTTTTAGGCTGTAGCACAGATAAACTCTGTGAGCATAACAAAAATAGATGCTGCTATTAATAAAGCAAGCAAAGCAAAGCAAGCTGGAGATGAAATGGCAGATGGGCCTACATCCTCTGTTAAATTCAGCACCTTTTCTTCCACGTAGGCTTTGCAAAGCTCTGCCTGGTGGAGGCACTGGGCTGGCAGTGCTGTAGATTTAAGCAGCAGTGGGTCAAAGCATGGGGAGGGAGACAAAGCAGAGCCCCATTTTAAGGAGGAAACTGCTATGCTCTGTGGCTTGCTGAGTGCTTAGCCAGGAAACCTCGAGTATCAATTTGCACTGAATACCTCGTTCTGCTGCTCAGCCAGCACTTATCCACTCAGCAGTGTCTTCTTTTTATACTCTCCTTGCTCTGTACATGCTTATGCTGTCAAATTAATTTGCAGTCCTTGTTTTCGGGTGCATCAATTATTTATTACTTGTGCTCACATACATCTGATCTGGAAATCCCGTGACAACCGTAGGGCTGCTCAGCTCTCCCACACACCAATGGTAATCTGGTGGGCCCAGGTGCAGGGATTCTGGTGCAAGCAAGTTTGTGCCTCTGAACTGCAGGAGAGGAGCAGCTCCTGGTTTTGTCCTGCTGCATTTGCCACATACAAGCTATGAGTACCTTTAGAAGTGATGTTTTCCTTGCTCCAAGCCTATATGCCTTATGCAGAAAAATGCAATTTCTGGAAGCTGTGTCCATGGAACAGCCCAGCCCCAAAATGTAAGAGCCCACAGACAGTTTACCTTTCTGCTGACCCTCTGTGAAATCTGACGGGGAATCCTTTGTTCCCTTTGGACCTGACCAGAAGGAAGGGAGGCGGGGTTGTTTGTTTCACAGGGGTGTTTTGAACTGCCTTCATCAAGAGCATCCTCTGGCTAACAGGCTGACCTTGAAATACGTGCCACATGCCTGTTTGAAAAGGTTATTTTTAGCCAGTTTTTGCTGTGTTGGCTGTGGTTGTTAATGGGGTGTGGGGTGTACGTGTGTTGTGCCTCCAGCTGGATCTCATTCCCGCAGCTTCCCCGCGAGAGCGTGTTCCACTGCGGCGTCCTTTATGAAGACTCGCTGTATTCGCCGTTCAAAGGGCAGCTGGAACTGCACGAAGATGTCAAGATTTACATCGAGGAGAACTACGAGCAAATCAATGTCCCAGTGCCCCAGTTTGGAGGGAGCGACCCTGCGGATATCATCCATGATTTCCAGCGAGTAAGGGGCTCTTGGGTTCTTTCTGGACGTAACACTGTTGCTGTTGTCCCATATCTGCACAATGATCTCATTTTTGAGCTGTATTCTCCCCTCAGGGCCATGTCTGAGCTTTTCTCCAACCTGCTTGTCTTGTGTGTTCCTTCGGGTGGACTGAGGTTGCTTCAGTCTGCAGTGCTTCTGGTTTGCTGAACAGTACCGCCTTCCTGCTCTGCTCAGCCTCCTTTCACCCATGTTTACAGCCACATTTCATTGAGAAGGGCTCAATTTGTTAATTTCTCTGCTTGGAACACAGGGTCTAACAGCTTATCATGACATAACGCTGGATAAATGCTACGTCATTGAGCTGAACACCACTATCGTGATGCCTCCACGCAACCTCTGGGAGCTTCTGGTTAATGTGAAGGTACGGCTGCAGTCCTGCTTTATTTTGTGTGCTTTTCTGGACTCTTGGGAAGCAGAAACAGAAAATGGTGTCTGTGAAAGCGAGCCCTGGACCTTGCAGAGCTGAGTTTTCATGCGGAGCAAAGCCTTTTTGGGTTGCAGCTGAAACAATCACTTTGCAGGCAGCACAGTAATGCAGACATGACAGATGAGCCTGACTGGGGTGGCACAGAAAAGCAGCAGATCCCTTTCCCCAGGTGTTTACCGAGAGTGGGAATCAACGGGGGAAAAAAATGTCTTCTTTTCGCTCTTGCTGCTGCATTTTACTTCTGCAGAGCTCTCAGTGCCCTGTGGGGAGCACTGGGCCTTCTGCTTTTACCCCTTTGGGGTGTGATCCAGCCTGCTCCCCATGCCATGCTGAGGGCTGAAACGCAGCTCTTGGTCTAATGCAGTTTTGCTCACAACAGGCATTAATTGGGTTTAGTACTGGCAGTTTTGTTCAGTTCAGAGGCTCATGCTGGTGTATTGCAGTGACTGAAAACAGCCTTAAAATAGAGCACTATTAAATCTTAGCAGCAGGAAAAAGACCAGGATTTTTAAGGCTGCAGAAGGTGAAGCAAAATCTTTAGCCTGGCTTTTTTACTCTCTTCCATGAAGGCCTGTTTAAAAGCAAAAAAAAACAACAAACCAACCCAATATAATTCCCTGCGGTGTGATGAACTTTGTGGGGTTAAGCTGAGAGGTAAAAGGTTGTGCCTTGAGAGATGCCCGATCTCTGGTCCTTGTCAATCACCTAGCTTGTTTCCCAGCACTTCTTGCAGTCTCATCCACTGTGACCATCTGTTCGCTGTGCTGGGAGCCCTGCTGGGCTACATACACATTTACTTACAACTCACTCCAAACCAGGCACTGTGGCAGGTGACCAGTCCCCACAGCAGGGGAAATGGAAAAGAGGATTGCACAGGCTGACGGCAGAGCCTCATAAAAACACTGGCAGACTGGAAATGCTGGTCACGTCCTCAAGTAACAGGTATAAAATCTCAGGGAGTGAAAATGATACTTTATCAGAAATAGAATTTAAAGGGAAATAAAAATGCAGTTAAAATGGTTTTATGACTATTATGACCTTAATTCTTTAAAGTGCGTACAAAGCAGATGTGAGTTTAAATAACTTCATGATTATTGGGATGGATATGTGTCCGGTCTGTCTATGCAGGTTTTAATGTGTACCTTGGAGACATTGTTTTCAAGTGCTTAGCTTGGTCTTATGCTCACAAAAGTCTCTCGCCGTGAGGCAGTAGAGCAGGCTGCCCAGAGATGTGCCCTTCTCTGAAGTGCTCCTGCTGGTCCTTGCTTTTCTCCTCTCGCTCCAGTCAAGTCACCCATGAATGGGACTGATTTCCAGCTGCAGGTTCAGTTCAGAAGGTGTTCAGTGGTTTCAGCTCTACTTCTAGCACCAAACCTCAGTGCAGCAAGTAGTTCTAACTGCTTTCTCTGGCAGCACAGGCACTCGGTGAAGTCTTTGCCCTTCCTTCAGCCTGCTGCCTGCTCTAGGTCCCTGCAGGCTGCAGGCACGGCTGTGCCCAGCCCAGATCTCAGCCTGCTGTGTGCCTTACTGGACCTCTCCTGTCTGAGTGCTTTGCCTGCAAATGTCAGCTATGCCACTTCTTGCAGGTTTCTGTCTGACTTTGTGTGATGGTTCGGTGAACAGAGCTGCATGAGTACCTGAGAGTAAAGGATGGAAGGATGCTCCCACCGTGCCGTCACAGGAAGCTGGAGATGACCCAGTTAAATGATGGACGATCCACGTGTTTTGTAGAACCCGATTAATTTCCCAGTGGAGATGCTGGAAGCTCTAGTTTTCTTGAAACTGTCAGCAGAGAATTGATGGTGTCCCGTTTGTTGCGCAGTCCTGTGATGGAGGAGCAAGAATTCCTGATTATCTCAGCTCCCACAGCTATTTAAATCCAAAACAGTGAAAGGACTGGATTGCCTGTGTGTGTGCCTGTGAGCCGTGCCAAGGCTGTGGCAGATCCTGAGCCCCAGTCCCCTGTGTTAACCATGAGGGCTCATGCCCATAACTGCATGTATCGTGTGCCCTCTCCTGCGCCGTCCCACTGAGAATCAGTAATTGAATTTCTTGCAGAACTGTTGTGTTAGTGTAATACAGACTCCCACTAATAGTCTTGTGCTGCACCATTAAAAGAGAGCTGTATTGATCTGGGAGGCTCCGGCAGCCCAGCAGCACAGCGCTGATTTAATGCAGTACGTTTCCAGGTACGTCTCTGTGGAGATAACCAGTCCTGTGGTGGAAATTGAAAAGATGAAGTTTGAAACTGTGCTGCTGTTGCTTGCCTTTTTGTCTCATATTGCTCCCTCTTGCAGAATTTGCCGATTCTTTTATTTCTTTGACATACCTTAAGCAAAAGGGACCATAAATGAAGCTCTGCTTCATGGCCTGGTAAGCATCCAGTCCACTCAGAAGTGCCCCCAGTCCAAGCTGTGCTTGTAGCATGGCTGCTCATTGTCCAGGTAGCCCCCAGGCACCTCCAAGCAGGGCACAGCTTGCAGAGTCCTCACTGGTGAGCAGCTCCCTGCGACAAGAGCGGTGGCCTCCATCCCTGGGATACTCTCAGTTCCTCCATTTACTCTCTCCCACTTTTTCCAGTCCCTGGTGGCTCTCTCCTAGCAGCACCTCTCCTTAATAAGAGATCATGGCTGTGGTCACGCTTTATTTTGGTGGAAACTGTGTCATTTCAGAAAGGGACGTACCTGCCTCAGACATACATCATCCAGGAGGAGATGATTGCGACCGAGCACGTCAGCGACATGGAGCAGCTCGGCTCCTTCATCTACCGCCTGTGCAGCGGCAAGGAGACTTACAGGCTGAAGCGGAGGAGCACCAGGAGACGTAAGAGCCTCGCAGTGCTCAGCTGCCCCTGCATCCCAGCCCTTATTTCTGCTGTAACAGCCTCAGGGGTGGGGGTGGGGGGGTTCCCTGCAGGTGGAAGCACACCGAGCTTTTGAGGTGTTTCCCACCTCATTCAGCTGAACCCCAAACGTCGCAAATGGGCGCTGGCTGTTGTCAGGGTTTCCATTGTTGCATCTATTGGGCTAATAGAAACATTAATGCAAATACTTGCAGGAGCCTGCAGTTCATTGGCACGTGGACTCCTGGGGCTGAACGAATAGCAGTGCTATTGGGAACTGTTCAGAACATTTCCTTAATGCGGATAGTGGCAGCTATTCAGAGCAGATTAAATCTGCAAATTGCCTTTAATTAAGTTCCTAATAATATGAAAAAAGTTTTGAGGAGATTACACTACCTGAAACTGATTTCATGAAAATCAACAGTAGGTATTTTGTATACAAATGCTAATGTTGCTGCAATAATAATAATAATAATAATCGGTTTCAGTAATTGTAATTATCTGTTTATTTCTAAGCCTCATCTGAAACATGAACCTATTCTTGGTTTGGCTCTCTGGCCGAGCTGCGTGGTGCTGAGGGTGTCTGGGAGCTGTACGGGGCTGTACATGCTGCTTTCCCAGAGCAGCCCCTATAGCCCCGCGCAGAGCTGCAGCCCCGGCATGGTCCTGTTTGTCAGCAGGGTACAGCCAGGCTGTATCTGCCTGGTGCTGCTGCCTGGAGATGAGCTCCTGCAGCACAGGAACATGGGGAACAGCCATTGTTTTCCCAAGAGGCTGAGGCTGTGGCAGGATCAATGTGTGTGCTGATTCAAACAGCCAGAGAGTGATGATTTTAAGCCCACTTTGGCTCTGTACCAGCCTATAGCTTCTGCTGGTTTTGTGAGGATTTCTGGTCTCAGAGATAACACTGAGGTGCTGTCGGCTGAAACCAGCTGCTCTCCTGTGGCTCCCAGCTCATGGCAGCTCTTACTGCAGGACCAGGGCCTGGGCAATGGGGCTGTTCTTCCTAAGATGAAATTATGCCATGTTCTGTATGGGCTGTGTCATTCCTGCATTTCAGCATTCAGCAATTGCATCCCATCTGCTTTCCTTCCCCGACTTGGTGCGGCTCTTATAAATGAACATCAGTTGAGTTTTCTCCTTGACTTTCTCTCTTTTAATCCCTTGCAGGTATCAGTCGACGTGAGGCTGGAGACTGCCACCGTATTCGTCACTTTGAAAACACTTTTGTGGTTGAAACTGTTATCTGCAAAAAGTCATGAAGCCCCTGTCCAGCTGTAACCTTCTGTGGCTTTGCTTGCACACACATGCTCTCAAGCCCTCTTTTTAGACTTGGTAATCTGTCTTACTTTTTTTTTACTCCCTCTCCTGCTTGTGCAGCTCTAAAGCCTTGGGTCTGTCGTGGCCTCGCAGTTGATTCTCTTCTTTTTTCTCCTTACTGAGATGTTTTGCTGGGCTTAAATTTATGCAGCAGTCACAGATGGCCTTGGAGTGGATGCAGCCTCTTCCATCCCACAGGGTGGGAATCTGTTTTGGAAGCAGGTTTTGGGTAGAAGGACAGGCAAGAAATAAGATGCTGGAAATGGGTGCTCTTCTCCTGTGTGAGCAGTTTCATGCAGGCACTGTTGTGAGGCAGGGTCAGGTGGTGTACTAATTACCTTTCTGATGCTGATGTAATGACCACAATATGTCATCAGATGGACTTAGAATTAGATGTGAGGTTACAAACAGGGTGGTTTGGAAAGCTCAGCAGAAAGAGGGTTTCTGCCCACACCAAACCGTGGTGCTCACAGTTTGTTGTCCCAATGAATACCAAGTTTTCAAACAGTGAAAGCAGCCCGTATGTGTTGTTTCTGTGTCTAGCTCCTGGCTGATTTGGAGTGGCATACCTGGAATGAGCCAGGCTACCCTCCCTCAGCCTTCAATATAACAAGCAAGTGGTGCCTGCTTGTGGCTCCTGAGCTCGCCTGCTGCTGCTTTGCCTGAGTAAATAGAGGTGAGCCTTCGATACATGCTGCCAAAGCTCAGCTGACATCCCATCTATGGGCTGCTGATGGAGCTGGGTGCTTTATTTCAGCTCACCTCTCCAGGCCAGCTCCTTCTGCCTGGAAGATGAGTTATGTTCACATTGATCTGTCTTTCTGAGTTGTCAGGATCCCATCTGTGCGTGGATGGGTGCCATGCCTGCATGCAAAGTGGTAGCAGCAGCAGAATCAGTAGTTACTGGCAACTGCTGAAACAGGGCGGTTTGGTTTTTTTGTTGTTTGTTTGAGTGGGTTTTTTTTTTTTTTTTGAGAGCATATTCCCATAGAACTCCTCTGAAGAAAGCTGTTTTTGATCACAGTTCCTGTAGCCCAGCTGTGTGTTGTGTAATCTGTAGGAACCGCTGGAGAGCAGGTGTCAATACAAGGCAAGATTCAGTGCATCAATATGCTGCAGAGAAATTGTGTGAACAAAATTGTGTTTCTATTGATCATCAGAAAGAAAAATTGCAGGGTAATTAAATATTCTTCCCTCTGTTCCATAAATATAGTTAAAACTAATGAGGTTCTTAAAATGCAGGCAGTTTTTTGGCTTGAAAGAACAGCTTGGCACATTCTTGTTAATTGGTTTTCAGCAAATCTGGACTTGTTCATCTGTTGAAATGAGCTTGTTGTTTCAGGAAGAGAAAGGATAAAGTAAATGCAAGAACGATCATTAACTCAGCAGGACCAAAAATATTAATGTATTTGAGAGTCAAACTTCTATTAGTGATACTGTGAGCTAATTATATGAAAACAAAACAGTACCTTAAAATGATCACATAACACAATAGCAATTAGTATGCCCTTAGAAGCTGAGATTATTATCTTTTTATGTAAAAATAGAGTCAACCATAAACATTAGATTTTAATAGGTAGAGGAGGAGATGCTGATCTCCTGCTTTAAGGTGGATGTGAAATGTCAGATTGCACGTGTTTCATGCAGTTTGGTGAGGAAAGCTTCCCACTGCCAGAACAGCATTTGCTTTTATAGTACAGCTGTGTTTTTCCAACTACAACTTGCTACAAGCCCTAACCTTTCATTGCAAAGCAAATGACGAGGGTCAGAGAATCGGTTTGCTTGGTGGAAGTACCACAAACTGGTAAATTTAAGCCCCGCATTTCTCTCTGTTTCCAGGATCCTAAGCCTGCACTCAGGTGAGCACTCAGACCTTTCCCCTTCCCTCCGATTCTGCATGAATTAACATTGAATATGCTAACTCCGTGCAACCCTGCAGCCGTAAGGACAAGCCCCGATTCCTTAAGGTGAACTAACGTGGTCGCTGTTTCATAGGGTGAGAATGCAGTTGTCTAGAAAGAAAACACAAAATGCTTTGTATATTTTGTCTGGTAGAACTCTTACCTCTTAGGAAACATCCGTGGGATAATAAAATCTTTTACCTCTGATACATAAAGTGTGTGTTTGTTTGCAATGAAAGCACATTTTTGCATTTACCTCCTCCATACCTGGATGCCTTTTCTATTGTTGGGGTCCCTGTAGAAGGGATTTGCATTCTACAGTAATCATTTGCCAAAGCCTGTTCTGCAGCTCAAGCTATTAATCTGGGCTGACGTAAGGATGGAGATGCTGCAGCTTGCAAAGCTGTTTTCTGGAGTCATGTCTAGAAAATCCACTGTTCCTCTGTGTCTGTGCCTCAGGAAATTCCTGTGGCTCTTCCAGAAGAGAGGTCAGTGAAGAGAAAGCTGTGATCTGCACAGTGCACTGCCATGAGATTGCTTACTGGGAAAAGCAAAATGTTGTCCTAAGAAGTAAGTGCTGAGGAGATGATTTCACTGTGCGCCTATTAGGACCATCAGTTTCAGTATTAGTACAAGAAATAGGCATATTCTGGCTATTGATGACCAGTGCCCGGAATATTCTTCATCGTCGCTACTGATGTCTTAGTTTTGCACCTAGCTAAACATTTGAAGAGTAATAGACAGGCAAGATCTGCTGTTACCGCGAATTTTAAACTCATTTGTTTTGACCATGTGTGACTACAGGATTTCAGGATAACTCCTGAATTCAGTCTCCCTGCTGTGGAGCAGGAGCAGCCCATCCCAACACCCTCAAGCACATTCCTTGGATGCGTGTTAGTCTGTGTGCCCCACTGCAGGCTAGGGCGGCTCGCTGGGTTGGTGGGGAAGTCCTGTGAAGCTTGCTTTGTTGTTTTTACCCAGCCCGTGTGGCTCAACAAGAACAGATGTCAGATGCCTTCTGTTGATGCCAAACTAATGAAAGACTGTTCTGACTCTTGGACACGCTTACTTACGTGCCTTAGGATGTCCCAAATTAGGACCCTTTGCTTCCTGGAGAGTAAGGGTACATTGGCTAAACAGTCATGTGAACAGCAAAAAATATTTCTTCTGATAAAGGAATTTGAGAATAGGTTTCAAGAGCGCTGAAAAGATTATCATTTTATGTTTGCAACTCTATTTTCAGTTGATATAAACACACTACCTGCAAATTTTCAAGTGGAATGTATAGTCGCCATCAGACATTCAACTCAAAGAGAAACCTGATTGTGCCTCCTCCAGACATAAAATTCATAGTTAATGGCAGTACCTATGTTACCCATCGGTTGTAATTTCCATGGCAGTAAGCAGGAGGAATTACTTCTGGGGCAACCCAGACAATTCCTCTTCATTCAGTGCGGCCCAGGTGAGCCAAAGGGTTGGACACCCATGGCCATGGGTGTATGGGTGTATCAGATATTTATACTGGCTGCTATTTTACAAAGCAAAGCTGACTGCAGGACAGGGTGATACCAGCTGTTGCTTTCCCTGGTGGCTGCAGAACAGCCTCATGTACGACAGGAGAGTTCTGCTTCTCTGCGCAAGGGCCAGACCTGATTGCTCTGAAATGCAGCAGGATCTGACGTGCTGTGCCTGGAGGTAAGGAGGTAAGTGCTGAGCAGAAATACCAACTGTGTGTCCCTGCCTGCTGGCTTGGGGCTGCTGCTGTCAGCTTCTCTACTGTATTCACAGGCAATTTTGTTTTAGTCTGTCTTGCTGATACCTTCAATGGGTGGCTTGAGGAATCAAGAAGCAGCAGTTTCCTTAAGTTTGCAGAGAATATTTGCTCTGGGAATATTATTATTTGTAGGGGATGTGTTTGTGCCAGCTTTGATTAACCGTTCTTGCTAGTGTGAAGGTATTCTTCAGTGGAAGCCAGGATGTTGTTCTATTCATTTGGATTAATTAATCTAAAAGGCCAAGCATATAACTTCATAATTGAGCTTTTGGATCTGTATTTGAGTTCAACTGAAATCATACCATGCAATAGTTGGGATATTCTCATGGTCGGACTAAGGAAAGAAGCTTCAGAAAAGATGAAAACTGATGGAAGCATATTGAAGAAAACCTCTCAAAATTCATTGTCTTTTAAAGAGATTTCCCTAGGATGTCTCTCTGTGCCCCATTAATGGAGCAACTGGATTTTAATCTTGCTGTTCTGTGGTTTCTGTGCTCCTTTCCTTTCAGAAGGTAAGATAAAGGTTTTGGATCAGGCCCCAGCTGTTTCTTGCTGTTTTCAGATCATGGTGCCATGATTGCCTCTGCTCTAACAAAGTCACTGTGCATGGGCTGTTCTCCCTTTTCCAAGGATTGAAATGGAAATGGGTGTGTGTAAAACACAGAGAAGCAACCACAAGCTGACCTGTGAGTGCTAACAAAGCACAGGTGGCCTCAATGCAGCCTGGGCCCCTTTGAGACACAAGGCAGGTTTGCAATACATCTCTCCAGGTCTGCAGACCATCTCTCCCTGAACATTACAACAGCTTTAAAAAAAGATTCAATTAAGATGTCAAGGATATAAATGGTCTCTCTTCCCCCCCCCCCCCCCCCCCAATAGTGTTAGCTCATGAAATGCATGAGCAAACAGCAAACAAAAGAAAACCTCACTTACAACAGCAGGTAGCAAGGAACAAACATGCTGGCTGAGTTGCTGAGTGGAGCACATCGATTCTGTAATGAGGTTTGCAGAGGAAATGCACTTTGCTTTCGTTCAGCACTTTGGATGGAGTTGTTTAATAGCACCAAAGGGTAAATATTTGGCATGAATCTCCTTGGCAATCTGAACTCATTCAGGGCTCAGTGTAGCTGTTCCTGCAGTGCTGCCTCTCACCAGAGTAGGACTTTGTGCTCGCCCATGGGAAATCAGCAGGTCTTTAATTCTTCAGTTCACATTTTTCCCCACAGTTTTGCATTAACCTCAAACTGGAGAGCAGGGCCGAGGGCTGCTCAGCTCCTGCACCAGATGGTGTGGGGCTGCCACGGGTGTCCCAAATGGTGGGAGCAGGTGGCACACACCTGTGTCCACATGCCTCCATCCTCCTCATGTGCAGATTTGAATCTGCTCCTGTAAGTGTCTCAGTGCTCGGCCAGCTGTGAAGCGAGCAGGGAAGCTCAAACCAGAACTGTAGTGTCTCAAGCCGCCTCATTTCCTCACAGAAATGGGGCTCAGTGGGTGTGCTTTGTTACAGGGCAAGAGAGCGTTTCTGTGCAAAATCCTCATAGGGTGAAGGAAATCTTTAAAAGTACTGCTGTTCTGATGGCAGCTGTTCTTAAACTTTGCAGGTGAGGAGAAAGGAGAGCAATCCCTTGCTGTCTGTGTAAAAGAAGCTCTCCAGCCACCCTGCTGAGGTGCAGCCTGCCCTGGGAACGGCCGCCCAACGGGCAGCGGGGACTCCTTGTGGAAGCAAATCCCAAAGGCGGTGGGGTATGTGGGGTAAGGTTTGGGTATTGATCTTTTTTGTTGATGTTTTGGTGGCAGGAGGATGTTGGTTCTCATGGCTTTTTTTGTTTTGTGTCTGAACAAAGCCCTGTGGCAGAGGGCAGCACCAGGAGGCAGCACGCTGTCAGGCCGCGCAGCACCCCGCAGCTGCATTGCTTGCTCCGTTTTCACCTCTCTGCCACTTGCCTGTACCTTTTCCTGACATTTTCTCTCTGTGGCAGCCCAAGGGCGGGAGTTTTTCCCGCCGATTTACTGGACGGTGCCTGCACGCTCCCACAGCCTCACAGTCCCTATGGATCCCTCTCCCTGCACTGGTGCTGCTGCTGAGATCTCCCACAGCAGCTTCCACAGCGGGCACCTGCTGAGGAGAGCTGCCGTGAATTTACCACCCCTCTGCTCCTTGCTTTGGTTTGCTTTCCTTCTTTGGTTTATTTTTTTTCTTATTATTTCTATTTTAACTGTTTGGTAACAGATGTTGGACGTTGTCTCTAAGGGTATGAATAGGAGTGAAGTGACAAAATGAAAGCTAAAGCAAACCCGACACCTGCTTTGGGTAGTGTCCACCAACTCCCACCCAGGGCTGCAAAAGCAAATCCCAAACTGCTCTGACATTTTGTTTACCATTTAAAGATTCTCCTGAAAAACCTTCAGCCCAGAAGGATTCTTCTGCTTCATCTCTGACTTTCTTCATTCTCCTTAATTGTTCTTCCTAACGAATGCTATTTGCATGAAAGCAAGGCCTTTTGTTTCTCGAGAGCTGATCCATCCCTATGAGTTATTCCGTCCCTATGAGTTAATCCTCGCTTGGAGGCTGGCCACTGGAGTCTCTCCAGCGAGCACAACTGGGCGTTCAATCACACCCTCCAAGCTACATTCCTGACTTCATTTCCACAGCTGCTGACTGTGATACAGAAAAGGGTTTCTAACATCAGGTGCAGCAGAAGTTGAGGGAACACGGTTTGCAGTGAGGGTGGGGTGCACCAATTAAAGAAATGGAAGTTTCATCAGTGAATTGCCCTTCTGCTGTCTGTTTGCTCCAGCAGGGTACCTGCACCGCGGTTCTGCTCCGTGGCTGGTTTGTCACCTTCTGCAGCCTTGCAGAGCTGTTTCTTCATCTCCTTGGATTTGGGAAACTTGCCTAGTGACACTTTGTTCTGACTTCATGGGTAATCAATGTGGCACAAGTCTTTTCTAGGAGCCGCCAAAGTGATCTGCAGAGGTCTTCTATTCTCCCAGCTCCTTCAGGGTTACCTTCACATTTTGCTGCTTTGGCATCTTTTATTTGTCTGGGAAAATAATTTGTACCCAGACAAGTTTTGGTAAGAGAGGATGACCTACATGGTTCTGTTCACATCTGTGTTTAAAGGACATGTAAGCACTGGGTGGGAGCTGGAATGTAGACCTCATATGACTGTAAGAATGGTGAAGCACATTGAAAATAAGGCTTTTGAATGTATGCGGATGAGTTCTGAAAAAACAACCCCTTCATCTGATGCAAATAAAGCAGTTCTCGATATGGGAGTCTGGCTGCCTTGCTCTGTAAGCTACACAACCTGAAGTTCAGGGAGCAGGGTAGGATTTAGGAGTCCTTGAGCTGTGTGTGATGCCCTCGGGATGGAGGTTTGTGTCAGGCTAGCAGTGAGGGCCCAGTAGAGCCCATCCCCATTTTACTTGGCATGGGTGAGTGAGTGGGATACCCCAGAGCATCTCAAGCAGCAGTGAACATGTCTCATTGTGCAGCAGGGTCCTGCCCCATGGTCCTCACTGGGCAGATGCAGGCAGGAGTGGCTGCAAGAGCCTGAGGTAAGAACAAGGATGTGTATTTCAGAGCTCAGCCTCTTTTGCTTTCTCACTACTCATATAAAATGGCCCACATAAATACATTCAGTATTAATACTAACTTATTTCCCTCTGCATGAGGGAAACAAACCTATCTGCAGGGCTTTTACAGCCCCACTAACTCTGGTTTGCGGAAAGTCCCATTTATTTATTTCTGCCCCCTTCCAGCTGGGATGTTTTCAAGCCTGTTAGCACAGCTAAAGTTGGACTGGTCTCTGCTGTTTGCAACTTCTCATGCATAAACCTATTTCAAATACTGTCCTTCATTGTCTCAGACACTGGCTGGCTGAGTGGGCCCTGGTTAGATGTCACTCTGGGAGATGGTTTTGTTAACACAAAGTTAATACTTAACAGGGAATGGTCAGGATTGCATTGATGTGCTCTGACGTGCAGTCTAAACTGGATTTCCTGGGTTTGTAATGCTTAGTTTCAGATGAATAACTGACTGGCCGTGTTTAGAACTCAAAACTGCCAATATTTGCTCGCAGGTATAAAACCAGCTTAATCTCTTGGAATGGAGACAAGGATTAATAGGAGTCTGTGGTATATAGCAGACATAAAATTTTACATTCTTCAGTGTTTTTCTTCCTGGGAAATGTTTGTGATTCTTCACAGAGCAGCTGTCGGGATTCTTAACAGCAACTGTTCTGTCATGTTAGAAAATGTGATAAATGTCACTCTTTTGAAGGAGTAGTGTACAAAAATCGCAGTAAGAACAAGTGAGATGAAATGGCGGATAAACAGAGATGTTGTAGGTGTGCTTTGCCTTTCACAGCATCTAAAAAACAGTCATTGGAGTCTATTGCTAGAAGTTTCTCAGTGCAGAGAAAAGTCTTTGCCTTTCTAGTGAAATCAGTGCCTCTGAAGTCTGAAGGCTGCTGCACTCAAATGAATTGTACTGCTGCACACTGCGCAGTTGCATGTCCAGGAGAGGGCTGCACAGGTCGGGTGTGAGAGGCAGAGCATCTTCCCACCAATACCAGATGCAGCCAGGGCCGTGTGTGTCTCTGACTCTGTCACAGCAAGGTCAGCAATGGGAGTGCTCCTGTCACTGCGTTGTGTCATTTCTGTATCTTTATGGCACTTCATCTCATAACATCACTATTACCATTAAATGTGGCCAATCAGAGAGCACACAGCAGCTTTGCTGAATGGAGCGTGGCTTCTGTCTGTGCCCATTGCAGCGTTCCACTTGAAAAGCAAAATAAACTGTTTCACACTCCTTGTCTGGGAGAGAGTTTTCTCAGAGAGCTTATGCCTCTCATCTAGTGTGCCATAAATTCATCTTTATCTTATCTCTCCAGTGCCAACAGGAACGCTAATACCACTGAGAGGAGTGTATGCATGCAAAATTTTCAGTAAAAGTCTATATATATTTGGAGACTTGCTTTTCTCAGATTTTCCTTGTGATCACTGACTGCAGAAGTGGCATTTCTCATGGTGAATATTTTGTTCCATTTGTTGTATGTGAATGTCTTTCAAAAAACTTAAAGAGGATGCTGCAGGCCTGGGATCTGATCCCTTTCTGGGGGGAGATGAAAGTTTTGGTTGGTTCTGTGCAAATATAATCTGCGTTATTTTTCCTATAGACCCTTTTCTTTCCTGACCCAAACAGGTACTTCCTGAGCATGAAGCATAAAGTAATAGCAGTACTAGAAGGAAGAAAATTTGGAAAGTGAAGGACAGATGCTCAGTAGTTCCAGCTGAGCTAGAGCTTCATGGCTTTCCCAGGTGAGTGAAGCTTCAAGGAATAGGGCATTTGGCTTGTTTAAGTGTGCATTATCAAAGCTTTTGGAGTACGGTGTCCGGTCTCTTAGTGAAACGTGTTAACGAATAAGCAGGAAAGCTACTCGTGTATGTGTGGATGTTTGCAAGCCAGGTGCCCCAGGGAGAAACCTGGCAACCTCGAGGAGTGCTTTGTGAAAGGCCTCTCAAGGGCAGTGGTTGGCCTGCAAAATTAGGTGTGAGACGGAATCGTACTGGTGTCTGTAGGTACCTCTGGGTAACAATATTCAGAAAGGAAAGCAACTATTTCTATTAGAAAAAATGTGTGGAAACTGTCCCTAGGTAAGTTTCTGCATCTGCCGAAAGTTTCTAAATTCAGTATTAATCTGTACTGCCTAGCAGGAATTTAAATTAAATTACTGTTAAAATTGCTTCATGACCCAGGAAACCAAGGACTGCTGGATAGCAAAGGAATGCAAGCAGGCATACCTAAAAATGGAAGGGAAAGCTGAGCAACATAGGAAGCATAGAACTACAGGTGAGCTTCCAGTCTCAGTTACAGCAGGGTAAGCCCAATGTAATGTCAGCAAAACTAGGGGAGCTGCCTCAGGCTGCAGAAATGCAACTGAAATCAGTTTCCCCTTATCCTTAGGCATTTTATGCCTCATGAGGAACTGATACAATCTTTGTTCCTATATTCAGGTATTACTGGTTAAAGTCGACATCCCCTCGGGTGTCCACTTTAACCACTGCTAAGTCTTCTGCATCAGTACTGCTTTCTCCTGTTATACATTAACCATGCTTCCAAAAAGAGCCTGAAATCTCATTGATAAAACCTTTGTGTCTATTGCAGTGCAGTTAAGGGTAAGCTGTGAAGAAGGAGGTGATGAGGACTTGCTGTGTGCTGGCAGGGCAGCTGGCTAGATTTTCTGAATTTACTGAGGGAGGAAATGGAAGATACTTATGTCCACATCAGGTTTGTGTTTCCTTCTTCAGCAACTGCACTTCTTTAGTGCAGTCTCTTACAAAGATGTGGCAACATCGTAAACTTTCACTTTCTCCACATGCAAAGTAGAGCTCAGGAGGAAGTCAGTTCATGGTTTGTGCATGATCCTTCTCACAAATGTACAGAGAAAAGTCACTGTAGAGGCTGGAATTAGTATCTCTGCCTAGGAGATAATATTGCAAGGATCCAGCTCTCCGTGCAACACTAATTGCTTCAGTTGTCATCATCCTCATCCCTGGGAAAGGGACTGGCTACTACAGAGCAGTGCTGGAGGCAGCAGTGCACCCCAGGGGAACTGAGCTGCCCCTCTCAGGCTGGGACCACCTTATCATTCAGGCTATCTGGATGCCTGGGAGCACTGATAAGTAACTGTCAATGGATTTTTTTTATTGCCTCATTTGTTTGGGAAATGATAGCGCTCATCTTCTTCCAAGGTACAAAAAGTTGTTTGAGGTTCTATGGTGCTGGCTACTGCTCTGAGGCTTTTATCTTACTTCCCATTTAATTTGGGGGTTGTTTCCTCAGATTCATCTGTTTGCTACTGTATTGGGCTCAGGCTTTTTATTGCATGTCTTGTTTGGTTTGGCTCTGTGCACAAAACTACTTTTGTAGCCAAGCAGGAAGGAACGAGTGTATGAAAAGCCTGTAAGAAGAGCTGGGAGGGAAACCTGGAACTCAGTCTGTAACATAAATATGTATGATCAGGGCAGGAGGGGCAACAGGATTTCGTCTTAAGCTTTTTGCCATAAACTCCATGTCTCTGCTTCTTTGCAGCCCAAGGCTGTATTGACTGAAGGCCTGGCGGACTGCAGGTGTGATATGGACAGCAGAGTGAAAAATGCTTCTATCTAGAAGTAAATACTACTTTTTTCTTTATTCCCCAAGTAAAAAGGAATCACATCCAAAGAGATATGCATCACCATTTATGAGAAATAATTCCAATTCTTTGTATCCATAAATGACAACACAAAGCATTGTGGAAGGGAAGCAAATAAGCTAGGAGTCTCGGGAATGGGCTTAGTTCTGTTCTTTTTATGAAACATTTTCACATCTGAGTATTTAAAGTAAATGATTTAGAAAAAGAGTTCAGGGTCCTGCACCTTTCATGGTAGCATCTCCACTTGTCAGGCGAAGTAACTAACTTTCAGTGTGTGGATCAAAGCTTTCTTCTGGGTGATTTCTCACTTTGTTTTGCAATGAACCTTCTGCAGACTCCTTTAAAACAAAATAATAACAGACCGCATCCAGACAGCAGTTCAGATTAGCCCAGCAAAGGGTGACTTGAAGGATGTCACGTAGCACAGTGTGACAAGGGATGTGCACGAAGCTGTTCCTCACCAAAAAGTACAGGAAGAACATCACATGGTAAGGTGTGAAACAGACCAAAAATGTGACAAAGTTAGTCACTACTACCTTCTCTGCTCTGGTCATGTGTGCCTGGGAGTTCTCTGATTTTCTGTGGTTTCTCAGACACCTGACGATCTGAATGGTGCAGAAGGCCATGGCCACCATGCTGCCGAAGAAGATCATCTCCAGGGTGATTATCAGGCCTGTGTTTTCCCATGTGCTTTTGGAGAAGTTGTGGAAGCAGGATGAGATGTTGTTGCTCTCCTCATGAAACTGGGATGTAGACACAGTCCCGGCCGAGATGCCCAGGCAGATGACAATACAAACTACAGCAGCTTTCTTGGTGGAGCGCAGGGCGGGAGCTGTGAAAGGGTGCTGGATAGCGATATAGCGATCTACGCAGATGCAGAGGGAGATGAGGATGCTGCCATACATATTTATGAAGTAAAGACTCTCCAAGATGGAACAAAACACAGACCCCAATTTCCACTTGTTCTGAAGGTGATAGGAAATGATTTTAAAAGGAAGAGTGAAGAGCAGCAAAGTATCCAGGAAAATAAGGGCTATCAGGTAGACTGTAGATTCTGACAGCTTTTTAGCTGGAAAAAACAGGAACGAGAGGGCCATCACATTGAACAGCAATCCCAGGATAAATGTGGGAGTATACATGATCAGCTGGAACAGCTCTACTCTGGGATTGATACTGCTGTTGGTACAGGTGTCGTTCATGTCTCCAGGTATACTGAAAGAGAAGAAAATCACCTTCACCACAAGGAAGACTGAAGACCACATCTAAGACCTGGTACAAAGGCCAACGAGGTCTGTAAGTGTCTGCAGACCTGGAGATAATTTTTCTTCTTGGGGTGTGCTGGCTTCCAAACCTGTAAAGACTAAATCTTCAGAAGAAAATGAAACTTAGGAACCCAAATATTTGCTTACATCAGCCAGACTTACCACAGCTGGTAAACTGCTGTCTGCTGCAGAGGTGCAGCAAATGTGCAGTGGTTTCTTCTCCCTGAGCGGGGATTAAAAATATCAAGGTAGACAGGTCTGAACAGGGGTCCTGAAGTAATCCTTTGTTAGAGGAAGGCTGGACCCTGCCCTCAGGCTCTCCTGATAAGGATCAGGAAGGCTCTCATTGGTTTCTGCAGTCAGAATCACTTACAAATCCAAATGCACAGGGATACCCAGTCCTTTCTTGCAGCCAAATCTGTCACAGCAGATGTTGTCTGTAAATAAACCCTTTAAAAATCTTTCTGTTAGAGCCCAGAAACCACCTTCATCTGCCTCCCTGTAGCTGTTGTTACTTTTACCTGGTGCCTTTCTTACACAAGTTACTCACACTGATGCTGTTTCATTATGGATTTGGCAGCCTGTCATCAGGTGGACAGTGTAAGTTCCTGTTCTGCAGACCAAGCCACTTCCCTGGTGTTTCAGAGGTAAGCTCTCTTGCCCTGTAGTTTGAGACAAAGATCAGCACAGTGGAAAAAATAATTCTTGCATAAAAACTAGCAATTATTAGAAAGGAAGAGCAGGATGGAAGTTTGCTCTGTAAGGACACGCTGATACCAGGTAAACAGTTCTGTAAGCTGCTTGGTTATATTACAGAAATTAGAAAAACAGTTCCAGAAACTCAGCCTGATGAGGAGAACAGCTGCTGGCGTGGCTGTGGGTGCCAAAAAGCATGCCTCTGCTGGGTCAGTGCAGCCTGCATGCTGCTGGAGCAGGTACAGGCTTTATTCAGACTGCCCACCCAGGTACGTGTGTCCCCACATTTGGCAGTGCTGCTGGCTGTGCACTCAGTACCCTCCTTTGCTGCAAAGCACCATAAAGCACATGGGGGCACGGCTCAGCAGTGGAGCAGCAGCACTGACAGTAGCACAGCTCTGCTGCTGCATGTGATAAACTGAGGGGAAACAAGGAAAATCCCTCACTCAAATACAACAGGACAGAAAAGCCTGAGGTTGGGAAGCACTTGGTGATCTGAGTGGCCGGAAGGGAGAAGCATCCCCAGTGATGCTGCTGGTTGTTCAGTGCCTGGGAGCTCAGCCCCTGCAGCAGCAGGGCTTGGGATTTTGCTGGGAGTGGCACTGGGCTTCCAAGTCCCCAGACTCAGGTGGGGTTACAACAGATGAGGGGTTACACTGTTGAGCTGGAGCTGTGCAGAGGCACTGCGCTGAACAAAATGATGTCCTTAGCCCACAGTGTGCTGCTCTCCCCACAGTGTGCAGGGTCCCCGTCCTCACATGAAGTATTGCCAGTCCTTTTAATGCTGGGAGGGAACCCACTGCTGAGAGCCAAAGGGATATGACAAGTTGTTTAAGGAATTCCTGAAAAGTTATCAGTATTGAGAAAGTCCTTTGCTGCATTGCCTTTCTAAAAGATTTCATTAGACCTTTCTTTTTCCTTCAGTGTTTTTTTTTGTTTTGTTTTGTTTTGTTTTTTAAATAATGGTGTGTCAAAGGAAATTCTCAATCTAGGGAAATAAAATAAGAAAGTGAAATTTCAGCTTCTTACCTGAAGTTTTACTTGGTACAGGTCTAGTGATGATTAAAAGGCATTTCAGTCTAACTTGATGTATAGATTTCTAAACAAGAGAAGATGCCGAAGGATGGTTTGTTCTCTCTTCGGAAACAAACCAAAAAACCCCAACAAGTAAACATGTTCTAAGCAAAACAGATGATATGAAGTACATTTAGTTTTCAGATCATGTAGCAAGAAGAAAGTTTTTAAGGTAAGATTTCCCTACAATGTAATACTGTCTCTTGCTAACTCACCTTTGGGCTATCTCTGGTGCTGCTCGTTGATTTGTTCCCCTTGGCTTGTAGAATTCTTGAATCTTGTGTGTTCTTTGAAGGCTGTGGAGTGAGCTGCATGCAAAAAAACAGCCGGTCTGGATGTTAGAAAGCATGACGTGCTGCTGCTTTTTTTTCATCACGTACTTCCATTACAGCAACCGATCCCCAGTCTATCTACACACATGCGCTATGTAGGTGATCTGTCACACAAAGCTCATTTGAGGATGTAAACAGTTTGCTTTGTAGGGCTTGCATCTCTGTGAGTCACCCATTCAGAGCAGTTTCCATTACCAGAGGAAGAAATTCTGGCCTGGCAGAGCTTTGTGTGACTTTGTGTTAGCTGTTGAGATGTGCTTTAAACTATATCCTGAGCTACCGCTGTCAGTGCCTTTTCCTTTTCGTGCTACCTGAAATGAAAAAGAGATCATCAGTTTTCAAGGGTGATCTTAAATGTTCGAGATGGTATTTAAAAAAAAAGAAAAATAAAAAAGGAACAGAGGAAAAAGGTTGTTCTTACATCTGCTTATACTGCTGAGAAGCAGGGAATTTACCTAGGAACAGTGTCAGGTGCTGACTTCATTAAGGGAGAAACAGCAAAATTATATATTGTTTTGCCCATTGTATGTGTTTTTGCAATCCCCTTTAGTAAAGGGGGAAAGAAGGACGATGGGGGTATATTTGGGGCTGCTGGGAGTGCGGGACAGAGACCGGCCACCACAGATCTCTGCTCCCTTGTTTGCAAATGTTCTGATACCCACTGTTCAGAAGGATTGCTCACTCCTCCCCCTTTGCAGGGATTTCTCCTAGTATTCATGGTGTTGTTTCTCATTTTCCCTTGGATGCGTATAATCTCATGGCACATAAGCACTGCCTGCCTCACCAGAGGCTGCACAGAAGTGCTGGACAGAAAGCCTTCTGTGGCTGCACATCTGAAGAAGGATGCTCTGAAAGGGAGAGGACAAGGAAGCAGAAATGCTGGGGTTGTTCTCAGCACTCCACGGTTTAACCACTGCCAATGGCTGGGCTGCTTTTTGTCAGCAAACATCCTGGCAAGCTTTTTAGGGAGGATTCTGTAGCCAAGTGGCCAGGCTGGCACGCAGGTGGTGCAAATTCACTTGGAGAAGGTGTGAAATTGAAAGGGTGGGAAAAAGTGATGCTGAGGGATGACGGCAAAGGGGAAATGAAACAGTGTGAGTAACATAGAGAAGGGCTGGGATAGTCCATGACGGCCTCCCAGACTGTTGATTAATAGTGCAACTTGTGATGCAGGGGTGAGGAAGCTGCAGGCAGGCAAGGTGCCTTTCTTTTTGCACTGTAGGCCTTCATCTATGCTGATACATTGTGGTTCTTCAGCAGAACCACAAGGCTAGGGTGAGCTGTTGCTTGTCTTGCAGACTGATTGGTTGGTCTGCTCAATTCTTGCACCTCTTTGCACGTCACCAATGCCACCAGTGAGCAAAGGATCACCTGATGCTACGTGTGTCACCTCATTGTTTTTTCCTAAAGAAGGAGCTGTTCCACATGCATTTTGACCTGTGTTGAGAACTTTACCATTTCTCTATGACCACCACACAGATTTGCCCTTTAGGCCATGCAGGTGGCCCTGGCTGGCAGCAGGTGAGGCTCTGCTGGTTCCTTGTGCTGACTTTTGGGGCTGACCTTCCCCTAGCAGTGCTGAGCTGCACCAGGCAGCTCAGGGTGCTAGTAACCCAAATCAGAGTCTAATTAGGGAGAAAAATAATTGTTCTACTCAAGAAGAGAGAGCATTCACTGCTATGGTCCTTTTGCTTTCCTACTTTATTTCCTTCAAACACCCTTCAACATCTCCAAATTTGAGTTTCTTTCACTTCCCCCTGCCCTTACATGTCCCCACCCCTGGGTTTTCCCTTTTCTGGTAAGGCTGCTGTAGCCCCGCACTGGAGAGGAAGCTTTGGGAGCCAGCCGGAAGTGGACAGCAGTAGGGAACACCAGGCTGGTTAGTAGATACCTCAACAGAGCAATGTGCAAAGCCTTAGGATGGTCCTGGGGAGGCTTTTACTGCTGGAATGCTTGCCTGCCTGGGGGCACCATGAGGGTCTGAGTTCATCCCTGAACTGTTTGCTCCTGCTGCAGGGCTTCAGTGAGTGGCATAGGAACAGCACGCTCCTCCTCCATCCCAACTGGCAGGAGGAGGCCCAGGAGGCTTTTGGCGTTTGTTCCTGCTCACCCCGAGCCACAGGTCACTTCCTGGCTTTGGGCCATCACGACATCCCCGCAGGACTGCCTGCGACCCCCAGGTGAGCCAGAACTTGGATGCCATGTCCCTCTACCTAAATTCGTTGGCTCTGCGGAGCCATTTGTTATTGAGGTGCTCCATCTCGTGGTTGAAGGGGAAATGAGAAGCACAGTTTCAGCGCTGCACTGTCTTGGCCTCTATCTGTGGCTGATACACTGAACAGGAACAATGTATCCTGTAGTTCAAACGGCTTATCCTGTAACTGCCTCCACCAGCAAAGCGCTTGGCTCCCTGCATTCACCACCTTTGTTCCACTGTCCACACAGTGGGTGACCCAGGAGTAATGAGCAGAGGGAAAGCAAAGCCTCTGCCTTTTGTGATGGGCAGAGGAGGCAAAAGCACAGAAACGGCTGAAACAGAACTTCTCCGTTGAGGAAGTGACCATAAGCATTGCTGGTGAGGCCAGGAAACTGCCGTGCCAGTGCGGAGCTCTGATTCCAGGGGGAAGCCGGCTCACCGGCTTTTAGTGTCCCTTGGGGGAGGACCCAAAGCCTGAAGGAGGAGCCTGCAAACCCTGGCTGTGCAGCAGGACCATGACTGTCTCAATGGAGAAGGGTTCTTTGGTAGTGGAGGAGCTAAATCTGCCTGAGTGAGCAGGTGAGCTGATGTCTCCCTTTGAGGTGGTTTTGAGTTTGTTGAAATGGATGACTCATTTCAACAGAGACATCAGCTGGGGATGCTGCATGGGGCTTTTGAGGACATGCCAGCAGGAGGGGTATTTTCAGTGTCAGTTCTCTGAGGCTGGTGAAATTTGAAACCAGTGAATATTTTTCCTCAATATTCTACTACATACTGGTCTAAAACCCAGGCAGTTCAGGCATTCCCCTACCTGCTTGTTCTGCTCTGAGCTACACAACACCTGCTGCCAGCCTGGAGGAGACGTGTGGGTCATGCTGCCACTCTTCTCCCTGCATTACATTTGACAGCCTAGTGGGTGTCCAGCAGTGCTGGTGTACCCACAGAGGGCCCCCCCATCGCAGTGTGCCTCCTTCCAGCCAAATGGCCGACTCATTCTGACACTTCAGGGGTAGTTTTATGCTTTATTCCTACCCAAACCCTCACCTACATTTGTCTTCAACTCATGCTCAGATTGGATATTTAAAAGGATTTCATCTCAGGAAGAGCATTGAGGCACTGGCACAGCTGCCCAGGGATTGATGGGGTCACCATCCCTGGAGGTGTTTCAGAGCCGTGGAAATGTGGAACTGAGAGACATGGCCAGCAGGCATGGTGGGATGGCATTGGACTTGGGGATCTTAGAGGTTTTTTCCAATCTTAACGATTTTACAATTCTATGATATCCCCCAATCCCTGGCCTGACAAAGCAGACACTTCAGCTGTCCTTGTGCAAGGTGGGGAAAAAAAAAAAAGTCAATAACTGAAGATGATTGAGGAGCTTTCGCTTTGTTTTTCATAGAGCCAACATGCGCATACAACTCCAGGCTGTATAACTGCACCTCTTATCCAAAAGGCAGCCATATGCATTTTGAGCCATCCAGGCTGCTTGTGTGGCTGAGGAACTGTGTCCCACCAGTGTACTGCTTGTGGTGACCAGCATCAATCAGCCTCCACGTAGCATTTGTTCTCAGCGTTTTCCACACCTCTTTTCTGGAGGCGTGTGAACTAGCACAGCATGTGTGTACAGTGTGTGACAAGTTACTGCAGCCTAGAGGGCCTTGAAAATCATTGTGAGAAAATGATTAACTAAGCAGGAACATAAGAGTCATTTTAGGAAAGAGAAAAAGTGCTTCTAATAGGACGTCCTGTCTTTGAAGCCAGCAGTGGATGTTTAGGGGAAGAATGTTAGAAAGTGAGATCCTGCTGCTGACAGTACTTCCAGCAGCAAGCTGCTCAGTGAATAAGGAAAGGGTGGTCATAGAGCTGCCCTCACTGAGTTCCCCAGGTCACTTCTTTCTTCCCATTTCCCACAGAGTTCTTCTGCTGACCTATATCTGTGCAGTGTGTGATAAACTTGTGTCTATTCAGTGGACAAGTCTAGCATTTTATTCTTGAAAACACAGATATAACCATTTTGTGAGTGTTTTAGGAGACCAGCTAGGTATAAATTGTTGAATCATGGCTTCTGATCTTCTGAAGGTGGAAGAGATCGGAGGGCAGCAAAGCTCTAGGTGGGTCGTGATGGATAATTAACATAAATGATGAATTAGAAATGCAGTCACAGCCATCAGAATGGTCAGTACTTTTCCCTGAATATACATGGAAGCTATGCTCCCCGAGATAAATATTTATACAACAAAATAATAGTATGTCCAACAACTTGTTCTAAAAAAAAGAAAAAAAAAGTTGGTTGTTTTTTTTGGGTTTTTTTTTGTCATTTTGCTTCTTTAAATTCATTTTGCTTGCTCAGAGTTTTGCTGTATTATTACCCAGACAGCGTGTGAATGCAATTCTCTCTCTTCTGGCTGTATAGCTTGGTCTGGACATGTCATTTTTGTGCTTCACTTTGTATCCTGTTGATCCGGTGTTACCTCTGCCAAGCTCTGTGCTGATGAGGTGTTTGCTGCACCCAACCAAGCCTTTTTTAGGGTGATTTGGGTGTCTGCACAGGACATCACAAGGCACCGTGGCTGCCCTACAGGGTCAGGCACTCAAGTCAGGGAGTTTCCATCCCCTCCTAAATGTAGCTGTTCTGGTGTCATCCTGTTGACACCAGAGGTGGAATCTGTCATCTTTTCGATTTTTTTCAATCCCCATAACATTTTATTTAGGGTGAGACTGTGCTTTTATGATAAAAGGCGTAACGTCTCTGCATTTACAGTGCACGCCGATTGCAGAAAGGATGAAGAGAAGAATATCTTTCTCTCCCTTTTTTCCGCAGCTGAACTCAGGAAGTGGTGGCCTTCAAGCAGATCTTGTGCTGCTGTAAGAGCGTTGATGGTGTTTGTGCAGAAGCATGCAGTGGTGGGGCTTGGGGTTGATTTTTTTTTTTTTTTAGGTGCTGCTGCACAGTAATCATTTTTTTTTTCATAGCTTTTGTCACTAACTGTGTGGGAAAAAGTCCATTCCCTCGTTTCAGTCACATTCAGATGAAAAGCAGAGGAGGTCTACTTATAGCTTGGTGTCCCTTCGTGTCGTTGGCCCTGTTTTGTATTAGGGTGCAGGAATCTTTGCATGAGCTAGCTTTTGAGACACTCTCTCTTCTCAAACCAATCACTACGTAGTAACGACATGCAGCTTCAGAAAGAGAATCCTGAATTTTCAGCTCTGTTTTTAACACCAAACCCTTTAAAAGCCATAGATTGATGACCTGATGGGCAGCATCCCACAGACTGCAGTCACTGATGGGAGGAGAGCTCCCCTGGGAGCGGGGCTCATTATCAGGGCACCAGGGACAGAAGCTGAGGAGCTGGGACCCCGATGGCGTGTGCTGGCCGGGATGTGGTAAGGCACTTTGAGTGGTGATGCCTGGCTTGTCCCCATCTTGCTGTCTGGCACAAGAGCTCGTGGAGCTGTGTGGTAAACCAAAGCTGGGGAGCAGCTTTTGGGCTGCCTGAAAAAGCAGCAGGCAATGTGGTTTGGCAGTGTGAATAATGCTTTTGATGCCAGTTGCCTATAAAACGAGGAACTTGTAAGGTTTAATGCTTGTGAGGTGGTACATCCAGAAGGGTTTGACTGTCATATTGTCTGTAGAAAAGCATTTCTTGAACCACATTCAGGATGTAACTGACATGACTTAAAAATATGCTTAGAAAAGCATTCAGCAAATGGCTTGTTTAACTGTCTGAGCACCCGGTGCCGCAGGGCAGAGGAAGGTTCAAGTGTTCTCTCAGGAAATATCCTGCAACATAAGTGGTTTTAAGGGAAGCAGCCCTTCCCAGTGCCCTTCGTTCATCATTTTGTATTAGTCCATTGAATCTCAGTAAGAGAAAAAAAGAAATGTAACGTATGTTTGATTTTCATGTTGTGGAAGTGGTGGTTTTCTCTATCACATTCGTTAGAGTTTGGTTTTTTGGGGGGGGCTCATAATTATTCAGTAGGGCAAAACTTTTTACAATACTTTTTTTTATGATTTTTGACTACTTAAGGAGTTTGATGGCCCTTTCACACTCCCTGGTGTGGCACATATTCCACAACAGGACACGTCATCACAGCTGTGCATCCAAATCACTGCCCCACATCTCTGAGCTCTACGTATACTGAATGGCTTCCCATTGCCCACATGTTGCCCCTTTGATTCAGTTTTGCCTTGGATCTGCCTTTTCTGTTGTTTGTGGTCCACTTAGCAAACATACGTAGGTCGCTCCAAAAGTAATGCCTCCTTTTTATTTCTATGGACACTACAGTGGATACAAAGAGTACAGTAACACTATTTGGTAGAGTAAATTCTTGGCTACAAAACACTATTTTTCAATACAGTTACCACCACTAGCTTATGCCTTTTCACCAGCAGTGAACAAAAGCCTGCATAGCATGCTTGTAAACATCTGTACCAGCAGAGGTGACCCACTGTTTCACAGCTGCTATGACAGCGTCACTGCTGAAACACACCACCCACCCCTCACTGTGCTCACTTCCACTGTTTGGTCTCTAGAAACATTCAGCAAGCATCACTGAATGTCGATGTGTGCCATTTTTTCCACATGGAGGAATTCAGTTCCACCTCTTTGCCTCATATGCACTTCCATGTCAGATGCCATTTTGTCAGACTTCCCCTGTCTGTCACACAGCAACAAAACATAATGGGATGTTGGTGGGAGGCTCAAACTCTGCTGCCACACCACCAACATCAGCCTCTGATGTTGTGTGCCGGCATGATAAAATAGGAGGCATTATTTTTGGAGCAGCCTTTGTAAATATAATAAATAAGAGAAAAAAAAAAAGGCTGAGTTTATGAGTTTTCATGGTAAGTAAAACTTCCCATTGTGTCAGCTGAAATTGTGGGGGATTTTGCTCAACTGCTAATATTGTACTCTTAAGACTTCCCATACTTATTAATTTTTAGCGAAATCAAATTCAATTGTATAAATACAGCCCTGATGAAGTTGTTACAAACATTTATCAGGCCACATCCTTTTCCTGTTGTTTTCCTGGTAAGCAGTTTTAAAGACAAGTATTTAAACGTTTTAGCGTAAAAATTCTCTGGTATTGAACAATTCTTTGTAGATAACCGCAACCACCAATGCAAGAGCATCTAGGACTGTAACTCTAATGCTTAGTTAGCAGTCCAGTTTTTTATCTGAGTGAAGGGGGAGGAGGAAAAAAGTATTTCGAGAACAAAAATTTGAAAATTTTCTTTACTCCAGATTTTATTAAAAACCAATTTAATCTTCTTACTCTGGCTCAGCTTTTTCAGTGCTGGCTCCTGGTTCTTCTGCGTAAATTGTTCCAGGATCCAGATTACCATTTCCTCCAATCCACTCTCACTAACTTTAGAAAAGTACATTAGATCAGATCTGAGATGATGATGAGTCCAAGCTTCTAAAACTGAACTTTAGTAGTATATATACATGTCTATAGGGCCTGCAGTATTTCAGCCCATCATAAATGTGTTCCCCACCGGTAGAAGAGTAATGATCCTGAACTGAATATTTGTATTACTTGCTTCCCTCTTCTTTAACCCATTTATTAAACTAAGAAGTATTGACTGTTCTGTGTAGGAGAATTCCTGCTTATGGTTCTGGATTGGAAGATACACGTTTGGAGGAGATCCCTTAAATGTAACTCCCCTGGAAACAAATGGGTACGCTATATGACTGTGGATAAACCCTGTTCTGACCAGCAGCTTCCACACCAACATCCGAGGGACCACTGGCGGAGGTATGTGATGCTATTGTAAACCAATTTGTATTAGTTAACTCGATGCTAGTTATACCATGACTCTTCATTTTGTAAATGCTGAAACTGTAAAGTGATGTGAGCTGGGTGGTCCGCCTGCTCTCCTGCATACCTGAACTGTGCCGTGCTGCTGGAGGAGTTCCCAGTGGGGCTGGGAGGGATCTGGGCACTGCATGCTGAGCCTCCTGGCAAGAAGGAAACCCAGACTGAATTTTCATGTTGTTTTCATGTCATGCACCAGTCATTTAATTACCCCCAGTTCTCGCCATATTCTCCACCCCCAGACATAAACAGACCTTAACTCTCCCGGCTCACAGAAATGAGAAGGAAGGTGACTCAGTTGCATACCTTCCAATATACAGGAAAAAGCAGCTTTTTCTCACTGCTGAGGGAAATCTGGGGCAAGTTCTATGAATAGTCTGAGCTGCGGCTTTCTAGCAAGTGTCAAACCCAGAAAGCCCCGTAGCCGGGCCACTCTGTGAATGAGCAGTGCTGGTGGAAAAAGACCGGCTCCCTGTGGCTGCGTGCCCTGCTCTGCTGGCACAGGCAAAGCAAGGTGCACCCACTGCTCCCAGCAGCCTGCAGGGAGGGAAGCATCCTGCCTGTCTGCTGCTGCTGCTTGAGACTGTGCTGTGACTTTGTTCCACAAAACCAACAGGAAAAAACCCCCACAATTATTTTTAAAAGACTTGAGGAATGACAGTAGGTGGAAATCCATTTGGAAGCCCTGGCACTTCCTGCCAGTGTAATGCTGGTATCTGGGTTGTTGTGGAGCTTGCTGAAGCTCGTGGGCATGCTCTGCACCTTCTGGCCAAACGAACTGCAGGAAGAGCCAATTGTGCCTTTTTCAGCAATGACTAAAAAAAACGAGGATCCAAAGAACAGGCTGCTGCTGCTGAGCCCCTGGGGTGGGTGCAAGCTCTGAAAGTGGTTGAGGTTGGGATAGTATCAGCCACACTGAGCTCTCATTCCTCTTAAAATATTTCTGTTGTTGGAACTGAAAAGTGTTCCACCCACCTGTGGGTGGATTGGATGCAAGCAGGGTGGAAGGGTTATCTGGTCACAGCTCTCCATTTATACAGGGGTCAAATAGGAGGCAGCACAAAGCAGAAGGCCAACAGGCAGCTGTTTGAAAGCAGGAGACAAAATTAACCAGGGCTGCATGACCAGGGGTATTTCAAGGACAGAAAGCTGAGGGAAGAGCTCACTAAGGGCTGAAAGGAAATGGCTCCTTGCTATTTCCTACCTGCTGGGTGCTGGGAGACAGAACGCAGTGTACATTCTTTAAGTATATATATATGTTTGTGTGTGTATACATATATATATATCACTAAGCTAGACTGAAATCTGCAGGTGACAGCTCTCGAAGCATTTGTCTGTGCTCTAAGTGAATAATGGTGTAAGACAGAGCAGCCTCTCGCTTTCCAGCATGAGCGTGGAGAGACAGATCATGTGCTGGTTCTGGCATGCTGTCAACATCTGTCAGTGATGTCTGACTGCAGCGCTGCCTTCAGTCCCTGTTCGTTTGTCTGTGCCCACAAAACTCTAGTCAAACTGGCTTTTACACAGCCCAGCCAGCGCTGAGTTTGAGAGTGCTGTAATAAATAAGAAATAGTCCAGGAGAACTTCCCAAGCTGAATTACCAGCACTGAAAGTCAAAAAAGGAAAAAAAAAGAAAAAAAAAGGAAAAAGAACAGAAGGATTTGCTGTACAAATCAGGCAGATGTGATTTAGCTTCATTTAGAAAAGTCTGTAACTCCAAGTGAGTCACGCTGCCTACTTTTCAGAAAAGGATTCAATTCTCAGGATGTCTGTACGTTTCTGTTACCTGCTACAAAAACCTAAGGGGAAATAGGTCTGAAGGTGTTATTACCTTATTGAGCTTAGTGTTATATAAAACAACAACACACAACAAACCACACTTGCCGTAGTTTGGTTTTGGCATTTTAGCCTATACTTTACCTCCTACTGTTTCAAAGAAGTCGTGCCGCACATGCTCGGCTTTGCAGCGTGTTCTAGCTCTGTAGGTTACAAGTGGACAGCTGGAGATCGATGCAGTTCTCCCTGCAGCCAGAGCTGTAAAGTGCTGGGTGTGCTTAAGTGTGATAGAATCCTAGCATTGAGTTGGAAGGGATCTTTAAAGGCCATCTAGTCCAACTTCCCTGCAGTGAACAGGGACATCGATCGGGGTGCTCAAGTGTGGTGCAGTGGAAAAGGGGATACAATTTCGGAAGAAATCCTTGCAGTTATTTTGATGGCTTTACACTGTTTCTGCATTTCTTTTCAACTGCCGTAGGAACTGCTTTCCTCCTAGAAAGTGAGCCTTGCTTTCATGGTGCTGGAGCTCTCTGCTTTTGGAAAAGACACAGTGTGGGAGAAGAGAAAAGCCCGTTTCTGCAAAAGGTTCCAAGTGCAGAGGTAACCTGAGGTGTCAGGATCCTTTGTATTTCACACAGGTTTATGTGATTACAAGAAATACTGGGGACGGTTCCCCAGCCAATGTAAACCTGAGCAAAGGGGAAAATAACTGTAGCACAAAGTTAGGTTATTTGTAAACAAACAAGTCAAAGCTTTGAGAAAAGCACCAAAATTGTCACTTTCACCAACAACACCAGGCAATTAGTAGATTTAATATAGATCCTAATGACTGCCTGTTTGAGCTCTTCTCAGTCTACAAGGGGCGTTGTGCACGGCCTCCTTTCCAGGAGCATCTGGCGTAATTATGGAGCAGCAGAGATGCTTAATAAGTAGTGACACGGTTTCATCTGCAGGATATGGATGTGCAGGTCTCTCACAGAGGCAGCGTACCTCAGAGATGTGATTTGAGAGCCCAAGTGTCCTAGCAGCCCTCTGTCCTTGGGCAGGAGGGACTGGTGCTTGTTGAGGGCAATCCAGATGTTAACCATTTGAATTGCTCACTTGAGATGCCAAAAGCACTTCACTGAGGGCAGAGAGCGCTTCAGCTTTTCCTTGGCATTTCAGACAGTCAGGAAATACAGCTGCTGGGAGGACCACTGGGGAATCAAATGGTGATGCTGAGCCCTGGCAGTGCTGCGGAAGGCCCAAATTAACCTTAGTTTCAATTCAGCACATTGTCCAAAAGATAAAATGGCTGTATATATTTTTACATATGTCTCATATAACTGGACAACATACAGCCTTTCTCTGTTCTCCTTCCTGCCTTCGACTGGACGTTCTCATGTGTTTTCTTCAAAGCTGCACTTTTTCTCTTTGATCTTGTGTGATCTTAACATGGCAATCATAAGCGTGAATGGGGTTGTTTGCGGTTTCTAGAACAGTGACGTGGTTTTACCCATGCACTAACAAGGTAAATGCAGCCTTGCTCAGAATGAAGATTAATTGTGGAATAAGTGTACTTTGCCAGGGGTTGGGAAATTTGACAAAAGCAGCAGTAGATTGGGGCCCCAAAACAGAACACGAAGGAGCAGTTCTCCCATCATGGTTTTTTAGCATTGAAATTTGCTTGTTTGTGAGGCTGTTGCACTTTACCAAGTAAAGGAAAAAACAGGTCATTTTTTAAACCATTCCCAAACCTCCTGGCTTGCAAGCAGCATCCTGCCCTCTGTGTTCCAGGTAGGTACAGGACCAGGAGGATGCCATGAGGCAGTGCTTGTTGGCAGGATGGGAGCTCTTGTCCTACAGATATTTCCCACCCTATGGGAAGCTCTAGGGCTGGGGCCCAAAGCCTCAGAAGGGCTTGAAGAAGTGGTGAGCTGGAGTGAGAGGAAGCACATGGCAGGACGTGGTTGCTCCCAAACACCTGCTTGTTGAGTGAACTTTGAGACTTGCCACAAAGTCTGCAGATGTGCCCAGTCTCCACATGGTGCTGCCACCAAAGTCATAAAGTAAGCACACAGTTTTCCGTGTAGGCGGTGTATAAAGCAACAGATCATGATGCAGAGGAAGTGCCAGATGCTGGGGGAGACTTTTTGCAGTGAAGTTTGGCAGGTGGTATAGCTTAGCATGGATGGCAGCCTGCTGCCTGGCCTGGCTACGTGCAGTCCTCAGTGGCAAGCCTTCATTCCAGGACTGGGTGCTGGGGAGAGCAGTGATACTTACGGCCTGTAAGCAAGGCAGAAAATGGCAGTGATTTAATAATGCTAAATAAAAAATCCATGGTTCTTGCATCCATTTTGCTCTGGCAATCCCTGTGTCATGCAGTATACTGCAGTGACAGCTGCTGGGATTTCATTTTATTCAATAGATATTTAAAAGTGAAATGCACAAGAGCAGATTTTCAGGCAAAGCCCAAGGCAATGAGTCATGCTGCTCTGGGCATGGTTTGACATGGGCTTGGGCCGTGCTGGCTGCTCAGCCCCTGCCCACTGCCTCACCACACTGCTTCCCGTGCAGCCAGCACTGCTGTGAGCACTGTGTGCTGTGGGGTGATGTTCTGACTTCCTCAGATGAAAGACACTGTAGAACTTCAACTATTCTTTGTCTGATGATGTGTGCTTTGCTGCAGACACTTGCTTTAGTCTACATGTTGGCCAGATGTTAAAAAGGTAATTGGAAGGTTGAGAAAGACCTCTAAGATCCCCAAGTCCAACCCCAGCACACCATGCCCACTGCCCACATCCCTCAGTGCCACATCTCCACGGCTCTGAAACACCTCCAGGGATGGTGACCCGCACCTCCCTGGGCAGCTGTGCAGTGCCTCACTGCTCTTTTTGAGAAGAATTTATTCCTAATATCAAATATCCCAGCCCCACAGCCTAGAGTTTCGCTGCTTTCAGAAGCAGTCACTACAGCTGCAGAAGCACAGCCTATGCACAGCAGGCTCAGGCCGATCCCCGTGGCAGGGCTGCAGGCAGCTCCTTCCCCTGCCAGGCTGCAGCAGGCACGGCTTGCCACTGTGATTGCCACCATGCACTGCATGCTGCTGAACATCCCCTGTTCCTCTTCCTCTGGGCCTTCCTTCCTCTCACAGACAGCAGGCTGATGGCTGAGGGAAGCAGCAGCTTCCCCTTGGGGTGGCTGAGCTCTTGTCTCCATACCCTGCATTTTGGCAGTGCGGGGAGTGCAGACAGAGCAAAATGTGTGCATGGTGGGGGCTTGTCTCTGTGTTTCTCTACAAGCCCAGTAAGTGTGCTGATTTGAAGTTCAACCAAGCTGGGTTTCCCATCTGTAGTGTTGTGTAACTGACAAAGGCAAAGGCAGGCACATTTCTCATCAGTTTGTTCAGGGAAGGCATGTTTCTGCCCCTCTCCATAGTGACAGTTCCTCCTGGGAAAACCAAATTTCCTTTTGGTGTATGTTGGCCAAGGTCCCATCATGCCCAAGGTGCTGCTAATTGTGGCTCTGCTGCTGAGCTCAGCACTGCCTGTCAGCTGGGGAGGTGAGAGCATGGGGCACAGGGCTGCTGGGCTCCGTGCCCTGCACTGTCACGCATATCCCAAAGGATGCTGCTTCTCTGCAGCCCCTTCCTCACCTTTGGCTGAAAGGATGGAGGCCCGAGCCTTGTAGGAAGGAGTTAGTCTAGAATGGAAGATGTTCTGAAAGTGAGGGTGGAGGAAACCTTCAAAACCACTTTGATGAGAGGGGCAAAAGTCTGCATACCTTTGAGAACACCATAGCATTGATTCCCCTTTTGTTTGCTTATGTGCATGTGGGACAGGTTTAGTTGTGGGGGTGTGTGTGTTTTGGGCAGGCTAAATTGTGGTTCTGGTGCCAAAGTGAAGTATCGCTTAGAGCAGCACACCGAAATGTGAGGTTGAGGAAGAATATCTCAGAAGATCAGCTTTGGTCTTCAAACCGGTTTCGACTTTGTTTTGCAATCTGCAGCCTGCTTCAGGCGTGGGGTGGCTGCTTTTCTCACTTCTCAGATTTCTGAACACTTGTTTGATGCGATAAGCTGCTAGCGTGACATTTATTTATGAATATGAGTTTTTATTTAAGCTCTGTCTGTTTTACATTTTTTTCAGCTGATGTTTTTCATCAGAATGAAGTGATGTTGGCCTGTCCCTGCAGGCCATGTGCCCTCTTTGCCCACGGCGAGCCAGGCATTGCTTGTGATTTGTTCTGGGTTTGGATCCTGTCTCAGCTGCCTTCCTGCTTGCAAATCATGCAGCAGCATACTGGCATTTTTTTGAAGGCTGTAAGAAGCAATTTTTCAACTAGCTCGTACACTTTCTATTAAACCAGTTATTTCAAAGGGATTTGCAGGGCAATAGTAGTTTTTTAAAAGTTCCGCATAATATATACAGTTCTATAACATTTGAAGTGAGTGGAGTGGCACTGATATAAAGTTTCACTCTCACGTAGGACTGGGAAATTTCAGATGAGATAATCCATCAGGGAAGAAGAAGATTTAGAAAGCGTGGGGAAAATCCTCTGCATGAGTATTATCTTTTTTCTGTTTTCTTTTTCTTTTGGCTGAACCACTCTCATGATTGATGGTCTTTCAATTGCTGTATGAGTCTACCCACTGCAGCCTGGGAATCACATTCACTGCTGAGCAAATGCTAGCTAGTTGTAGAGCGTTGGTGGAGTAACGTACCATTGATAGAACCGTCCCAAGGGGCAGTCAGCCCTCTCATGTTTCGTGGAGGCCTGGCCCAGCCAGAGAGGATGATGGAAAGGCCCCAGGTCCAAAAGCAGCCCTGCTGCGGGCTGTTATATGCTGCTGAAGGAGGCATCTTGGATGGGTTTTGCAGGATGGAGAGACAACTATCTTTCCTGTAGCCCTGAACTACAGGTAGGAGCTGGCGGTCGGTCTGGGAGTCACATGTGAAAGGGGGAGAAAGCACAGCATTGGAATAGTGGGCTCTTTTATTGCATAGTATTAAGAAGCTTGTTGGAAAAACAGCATTTGGAATAGCAGTTCTGGGCAGGCTGCTGCCGCTGTGAGACATGAGGGGAATCATAATTGTTTCTGAAAAGAAGAAAGCATTGTGCGTTTCGCCAATAGAATGAAGTATGTACATTAACTGGACGCATGGGCTTCTTTGCAGTAGCTGATTTATTCTTTTTTGATATTCTGTTTCTGAGTAAGTCCTTGCAAAGGAGTAAGCTAATCCAGGTGAAATACAGACTTCTAATGGCTGTTTTTGATTAGCACTTTGTTTTTCTACTAGGACAATGCTTCTTTGAGCATGCAGTACATATGAGTCCCTGGGAGAAGAGCTGGGCATATGAGGGATTCACATTCAGGTTCCTGTCATTTGTCTCTGAATTAGAAATAGCAGCGAGAAAGAAAAAATCTCTACCATTGTGAAGTCTGAAAATTGAAATGATGAACTCGTGTACTTAGTCAGGAAAGCTTTTGTTGTTGTTTTTGAAATGTCAAATGCTTTTCAGTTTTATTCATCATCAAAAGTGTTCTGTGCGATCTCGAGTTGCTTGGGGTTTTTGATTGCTGTTCTCACTGGTTTAAAAATACAACCGATTGTATTGGTTTTATTTTTAAATAAATTAATTATTTTTAAATAAGTAAATTGGGCAGAGGAGGCTGTATGTAAAATTCTGATCTCAAAAGAAATATAATTTTAGCTGGAGGTCAAGGACATAATTCAGAGGTATTATTTAAATTTAAGTTCATCTTGAAAAGCAGTGAATTGAAAGTGACATCTTACTGAAAATATGTGCTCTTTTTGTGCTAGAAGATTTGACTACTGTAGTAGCCCTGTAAAGCCAGCACAGCTGGGCTCTCTTCCTTATTTCTCTTCCTTCAGAAATGTCCAGTATACCCAGACAGGCTGCTCTCATTTACAAGCAAAATGTAGACAAATTGAGTTATATACAATATCACTTTGGGCCAACAGAGAAGTGCACTGGTGGTGATAAGGAGGACAATAGCCCAATTTAACTTCTAGATTCTATTCTCTGAGTTTGCTGTGATGCATGGCATGAGCAGGCTGAATCTACATGGTGGGTCCCATCCATTCTTACAGATAATTCTGATAAACAGATCTCTGTTTCTTTCATTGAGCAAATTAAGTTTCTTTCTGTAAATGAAGTCTTTCCTTGTCTGCCACTGACAATGTGTGGCCACGAGCAAGCACCATCTCTATTGCCCTGGCAAATCAAACTTCTCCTCCACCCATGTCTACAAGAATCCTTGTATCCTTTTCCTCTCTGCCTATGAGGTCTGTGGACTTATTCCTTTTAAGATTATGAAATTATCTTTTCCAAGCACGTAGCAATAAATAGTTAGAAGACAAGGATTTTGGCTCATTAGCCCCAATGGTGTTTGTCATAACTTTGTGCCATGTGTCACAGTTGCTACCTGGTGGTTTTTAGGAAGCTGGTGCAATTCCTCAGTCTTGTGCTGTGCTTGAAATAGAGCTATTGGAGACTAGTGCTGTAATATCAGCAACACCGGAGCAGCTTTTTGTCTTGGACAGGAAAAATATAAACAGCTTTGCACTTGCTGAAATCACAGGGCGGTGGGAAGGGCCCTCTGGCACCAACTGCCTTCTCACAGCAGGTATTCCTCCAACACGAGATCAGTTCTGTTATAAATCTGACTACATGTTGGAAACATCTGTGAGTGTTTATCACACAGCTTCCCCGTGCAATCCCTGCCAGTGTTGCATTGCTGTCTTGTGGAGAAAAGGACAGCTCCCCCTGGAAGGGGACTGTCAATGATTTATAGAGAGATTTTTCTCAGAAAAACTATAAAATTATCTAAACTTCTGGGTGTGATCATCTTTCCTGTTTTTACTTTTTTCCCTGTTTATTTCTGGTAATTCAGTCAGTCTTTGATACCATAGCTGTGAACCTGAAGCACTATCTGGGAAGTAAAATCTCCAGCTAAGTCTTGGAGCTGTTTTAAGGAGAAAATAGGAACGAGCTGGGATGGAATAGGGAGATAAGGATCGTATGCTGCTGTCATACTGGGGAATTAAGACGTATTTTCAAATCATACATTTCACACGTACAGTTTATTTTCTAGAACGTGTTCTTTCCAAAACACACGTTTCATATGCAAAGTAATGCAAAAAGTACAAGAAAGAAAGAATGAAAAGGACGCAGGTTTCTGAATGACCGAGACAGTAGCAAGTAATGTTTTGCAGACCTCCTGTTTTGTAGAGCTTCTCCTTCAGCATAACAGCAGATAATGGCAAAGGTGATGATAAAAACCTCTGTCTCTGAGCTCCTCTCATGACTCAGCTGTGGCAATATCTAGCATTAAAGAGCTTTAAAGCACTCTCATGTTAGGTCCAGTATGAGATGTGTGCAGCTGCCCACTTGTGCAATCAGTCATTTATTTAGAAATCAATTGACTGAAAATTGTATTTTCAAAACTAGCCCGGTGTCTTTTTTTCATTCCTTCAAACAGAAACCATTTTCTTTTCCCATTTTAAATAAAAGGAGTATCTGCCCCAGAACAGAGACCTGGTTCCCACCAATTTTAAACAATTTTATGGCTGCTCTTAAAGGCACAAAAATGGAATTCTTGATGTGAAGGTGCTTCTGGGTAAGAGCATAAACCATAAAAATATAATGTTACAAGAAATAGAAGCCTTATATTGCAATAAGGAAGCCTTTAGTTTCAACTCAGGGCCGAATGTACAAATGGCCCAAGGGCAGTGACATACCAGAAGAGCTGGCCCAGAGTGATTAAGGCACGTCCAGGGACATTTTGTGAAATGGAAAGCCCAGGCTAGGAGGGCTCTTCTGAGGAATGAGCTTGATAGAGCTGATCCAGTGTTTCATCTGGGAGCCTGGAGTTCCCAAATTGTATATCATGTTTGTGATGTTGAACTTGCTTACCTATGTCTTCTTCCCCAGGAAAGAATGAGAAGACAGGCAGAAAACTTTCATACATCTGTCTGGTTATATATCTTAGGATGATTATCTACACTTCAATATGTAGAGTCTTTCACTAAATGCAGTATTTGAAGGGGTTATTTTGTTTTTAACGTGCAAAAGCTGTTTTAAAGTTGCAGGATAAAACCGTGCTGGTTCCTTAGCGACAATTATCAGAAAGGTTTGTCGTTCATTGCTGTTACCTGAGATAGGGTGTTGTATAAAGAGATGTTGTCATGTACTGGGCAGCCTGGTCCTCTGTGGAACAGCCCTGGCTGGTGTACAGTGGTTTATAATGCTTATGGGAGGGCCAGCCAAGATGTTGGAGCAAATGAGCTCCAACAGAGACCTTCTGCAGGGTTTCCAGAAGGAAAGAGCAGAGCCAGACTTTTTCACCAGATACTTTCTTGTATCTCTGTTACCTTCTAAGTTAGCAAGAAAGTGTTGAAATTACTTCTGGGTTTGAGTGGCCCAGAGCAACAAGTTTCTGATCACATTGGTGAAAGGAAAACCATTGTGGCAATGGCAAAGGCTGATTTTAATTGGCAGTCCAGTGACCTTGGCAGTTTTCCTCTGACAAGCCTTTCAGATTTAGTAGATTGCATCAAGGATAATGCTTCTTTCGGCATCACAGATATTTTCATAATGCTGGTTCTTTTTTCCCCGTATTCTTCCCCTCTGATCTCTAAAAATGAAGACAAATATTCACATTCATGAGAAAAATGTTGTCCTTCTCCCTCCTGTGCCCTTCCTGCAATGGCCAAGCTGGCCTTACTGCCATGTCAGGAATAATGCTGTCAGTGTCCCACCTGCAGGGCAAGTGGGCAGCCGAGGAAGAGGCATTCTTCCAACACAAAAGGTCCTGTCATGTGGCACAAGGCTTAAAGACAGGGCATCGTTCAATAATTTTTTTCAGGTGTGTTTTTTCACGGAATTCTTTGGCAGCAAAGTAATAGAAAATGGCATCCAGGCAGCAGTTGAGGTTGGCTAGTATCATTGACACCTGGATGAAGAGGCTGATGGTTTGTTTCAGGCGGCAGTCCACTATCACATGCTGTCTTACCAGGCACTGTAGGCAGATCGCAAGATGGACGGGTGTGAAACATACCAAAAAGACAACAAGGTTGATGATAATGACTCGTAAGGAATCCTCTACTTTCTCATTGGCTCTGTTTTTGTGGTTCAGAAGAATCCAGATGTTTTGTGCAGAGCAGAAAACCATCACTGAGAGTGGAATCAGAAATCCGAAGATCTCCACAGAAACGATGAGAGGGACGCTCCAGGCCTCATCTGACATGTTGTGAAAACATTTCAAAGAATCGTTCTTTTGAAACACGTATATTGGGCTGCTGCAAAGCCAAGCTACTGCCCAGATAAAACAGCAAATCAAGATTGCCCACCTGGGGGATTGGTTAGCTCGACCTTCAAATGGATGCTTTAAGCAGATATATCTGTCAACAGTAATGCAAACAATGATGAAGATACTGCCATAGGTATTGACGAAGTACAGTGACTGTATAAAGGCACAAAGGAGTCCGGGTGCTTCTGCAACAGAGTAGTGCAGCTTAAGTGGGAGGGAGAGAAGCAGCAGAACATCTGCAAGTGCTAGATTGATCATGTAGATTGAGGTTTTGGTTTGTTTCTTCCAAAAGCAGCAGAATACTGAGAGGGCCAGGGTGTTGAGAACCAAACCAAGAATGAAGGTGGGGATGGAGATCCCAAACCGGAGGGTCTCTGCTAACCTGTCGATGCTTGTAAAATTGCATTCCCCACTGCTGTTGGTCATCTCTCCCCTAAAAACCACAGAGAGAACAAGTTAGAGATGTGTAAGGCTCCCAGTGAACTCCTCTATGTATCTTGATACATCTTTTATTTAGGTGTGAACTGAATAATTGCATTTGCTAGCTGGTATTTAACCTTCAGCATTGGTTAAATTTTGGATTTGCAAGCGCTTTAAATTGCAATTGATGGCCTTGGATAATCTGGCAAAGATCAGCAAATGGAAGGCACTGCACCTTGATAGTTCTTAAATGTATAGATATACATCATTTGTGTGGAACAAATGTTATAATTCTTAAATATATATATACGTCTTAAACTATTCCTTACAAATACTTTCCATAACCTCTTTAGACTAGAATAACATTTAATTCTAATGAAGAAAAAAAATAAATAGGTTCAGGTTTTCAGTTGAGCTCGACCAAACAAGTGGCTCAAAATAAGTTTTAGGAGTAAGTGAAGAGTTTTTTAGACAAACTTGATGAAGAGAAGAATCTGCTTTGGAGAGCAGAAAGTGATGTGTAGCTCATAAGCACTACCAAATGGATCTGGACTTTTCTACAGAAGCCAAAAAATAGTTAGTGAAATAATTTTTGTTTACTTGGCTAAAATAGAAAAAGAAAGAGAGAAAGAGCAAGTAGAAATACTAATAAAGGATGTGGCCATGTGCTTTGCCAAACGTTCTACCTCTGCTTTTCGCTCACATGCTGGTGTTGTGCTGGACTCCAGAGGTGGGGGACTTAGGGCAATCAGTGGGTGATAATGGGAATATCTGAAGTAGGTGATTGGGGAATCTCTCTGCATCTGAACAGAGAATGTATTCAGACTTTAACGCACTCCTGCTGGTAAATAATCTTGTTTCCAGCTCAAATTACTAAAATAACTGGCACATAAATCTGAAGTTCCAACCTAAGAAATACGAAGTATGTTATTGGTGTATCTGGAAAGGGATAAGTCTAGCCTTTCTGTTAAAGGAAATGAAAGCAAACATGATTTAGGCAGTACTAGAAGTGTTAGCCCAAATCTTCCCTCAGATTTTAAATAAAAGAATAACTGAAAATATGATAACCTAAATGAGGCCTTGGCAGATCTTGCTAGATCATTAATTTATCTGATGAAGTATCTGCTTTTTCAGATAAGGCAAAGGCGGAAGGTCAAAGACACTTGCACTAGAAACTGTGATTGAACCGCACTAGAAATAACTAAACACCACTAGACATACTTGGGATTTGAACAAGGGCTGTTAAGTAGGCGAGGAAAAGTTTACAAGAAAGCTGGTGAGGCCTGCAGACAGGCTGAATGAAGGTCAACAGGGTGATGCACAAATTCACCCAGCCCAGTCCTTAGCAGGTTCACCTGGCCGCCCCATTGCTGGTATGAGTGCGACATGCAGGGAGGTGCTGTTGGCTGTAGGGCAAGATCTGGCTGGCATCTCCGGAGAACTGAGGAAATAGCAACTTTCCTCCAAATTTAGGAAATGCAAAAGGAAGTCTGGCTGTTATCAGTGGATTTATCTGTCGGAAATGAGAACAAAAAGAAAACCTTGGTTTGTTATTCAGACTGAGATTGAGTCAGTCTCTTTGAGCTAGCAAGATGAGGCAGCTGCTTAGAAAGTCATGTGATTGTGGTGCATGGTAAGTGAGAGAATGCCACTAGAGCTGGGGATGCACCAGTGCCAGATGTGCCAGGGAGTCATGGGCAGAAGCTGCTGGTTATCTGGGCCAGGGCAGGTAAGAGGAGATGGGAGTGTTGTGTTCTTGTGTGAGCATGTGTGTCCTGTGACCAGGAGCACCCATTTAGCTGGGGAGAAATCAGATGGCATGAAACGTTTCGGGGGAGCAACAACAGCTGTTAATCCAGCACTAGATAAATATCAGAAAATTGCTTGTGGTGTATGAGCTTTGATTCTAACCATTACTGCATTTCTGTATCCCCAAATGCTTTTTCTTCAGAATTCATCATCACAGAATTACAGACAGCGCTGCTGCTGAAAATAGTTTCAGGAAGGTGTTAGCCAGCCTTTAAAATGATTATTTCGGGTGATCACCTCCCCTGCCCAATTCTCTAAAGCCTGAAGCTTTTGATCCCGTAGCCCACCTCAAATTTAAATTTCACGTCTTGAGCAACCCACGGGAATTGCTTGCAAACTGTCTGCATGGAGCAGCGTTTGCCCAAAGTTATCCAAAGAATCATTTCCATTGACAAATAAGTCATCTGATAAGCTTCATCTTTACCACAGTGTCCAAATGATTAACAAAAATACTGAAGCTGAAAGATACGGAACTGAATACATCTTTCCCGTCTGACAGATTGAGGAGTACCTCACTGGGCTGATCACTCATTATGCATAAGTTTCATACAGATAATGTTTCCTTCTTTTGGTTACGAGAATTCCTTTAGAGACAGTGCCCGAAGCTTGCTCCCCCCACATCCAGACAGCATTGGCTGTCTGTTAGACAGCATTGGCTGTCTGTGACAAAACAAAGTCAAATTACTTCCATTTCAGTTATCCTCAGACAAACCTGTGTGGGTTGATACTTACTGCTGAGATGTTGTCTGTGTGCTCACAACAGATTCTCCTGTGGGTGACTCCAGTCCAAATACCAAAGCCAGGCTTAGTGATCTACCATTTCCCCAACTCCTCTTCCACCTTCTTAAGAGACAGGCAGCATGTTTTCTCTTCTGAAGGGAATTTTCTCTGGGGCAGAGAAGCTCTTCCTGTGGCCCCAGGACTGTTTCAGCTTCTGGAAGTCAAAGGGTAATGTTAGAGCCTGGACTCAGTACCTCTCAAGGCGGACTGCATGAGCTGGAGCAGACCCAGTGCTGTCACTGCTCCGCTTGTTCTTAATTCTCCCTACTGAGTGAGGATTTTCCACTTCCTATGCACTATTCAAGTATTAATGGTTTACCAATGAGCAGAAGCTGGTGGTTAAGCTAGCAGCAAATGTAATAACCCAGGAACACCATGGTTTTGTCATACTAGCTTTGCTGATTTTTCTTTTTTTTTTTTTTTTTTTTTTTTTTTTTTTTAATACAGTAGTGTGCATGAATAGTTTTCATTTTGTAGCTCGGATTTGAGTTCATCTGGCTGTAACACACAAGTCTGTATGTTAGCAAACGTTGGGGATGATGAAGTAAGGGCATAGTAATCCATGAAAGCTTCATTCATAGGAAGCTCTTCATCATTAAGCCTATGACTTACTCTAACTGTAGGTGTAGCTTTAATAAGGATATGTTTATCAGATGACAGAATGCAGCAAACCAATCATTCTTGATCTGGCTATAATACAAAAGAGGAATGAGGGAAATTCAGGTTACTGCTTCAGCAGGGACTTTTACAGCACTTACCATAATTACCTTTTGATAATTACAAACCATGTAATGTTACTGATATGAAGCAGACTTTGATTGCATCTGTTTTCTAGATCATTGTTCATGTTTTATATATGTATATATATATATATTCTCTCCTGGATACTCGAGATAACAGAAAGATGGCTTAGTACAATAAAAAGCTGTAAGTCCACACCTACTATACATTTTATCTGTAGCTGGATAATCTCTTACCACTTTATACTAAACATTTTGATTGTAATAGAATATATCTATCCTTATCTCTGAAACCAAAAATCTTTTTATTCTCTAAGACAGACCACACTACATAGTTCATTAATTTTTTATCCTTATAAGAAATAATTATCAGACAAGCCTAAAAGTAATAATACTCTGCACTCGATGCTAGTTGTTTAATTGCTGCAAAATAAATAAATAAATAAATAAATAAAAATCAATTAAAAGACAAATTCTTTTACCTGAATCTTAGCAAGAAGGTCAGCAGGATTGCTTCAGTCCAGGTTGTTCTACAGAACACGAGAGCATTTGCTTAGAGACCATGCTCTGCCAGTACTCTTACTAAGTAACCACATCCTTCTTTTCTTCTCGCTCTTTTTTTTTTTTTTTCTCTTTTTTCCCCCTATTTCAAAGGGCACAGCTCTGTGTTTTGTGTTTCTTTATATAGACAAGTGAAGGTGAGAGAGTGTAAAGGCTTGAATCCTCAGCTGCTTCCAGCAAGTAGTTGGCATGGGGAGAGCAGTCTGTCTCTGGAGCCTGGCCTGGCTTTGGGCTGGCCTTCACTCAGTGTGAAGCAGCTGAGAGCTGTTACAGGTATGTGGTAGTTACCCCCAAACTGCACACTGTTCATTGTGCTGGAGGGGAGATGGACAAGTAGAAAGTTGTAGGAGAGACTGTCATAGAAAGAGGGCTTTTCCCCCCAGTTCTGCACAATTTGCATGCTGGAAATCAGCGGTTCTGCACTCAGCTGCTTCTGAAAGATTCAGCTACTTACATATGTGCAGCTGCGAAACTATTTAAAGCCAATTCAGGTGTTTGGTTCGTGGCTGGAAGGTGGCAAACAAATGCTTAATTGCAAGAGGAGCGAGGTGTACGGAGCTCTAACCTAGTACCTATGTGTGAGTCACACAGTAGCCACGACATGATCTTTCAAAATGTGCTGTCCCTTGAACTCCCAAGACACACAAAACTTTCAGAGATTTTTCACCATTAGCACTTTCCTAACTGAGTGTGAAGGTCTTCCTCTGCTTTGGGAGATGTCCTTTGATGTACAGCATTTGGAAAGGTAATCATGCTTACAACGAGTGAAACAGCAGAAAAATGGGAGTGTCAATCCATTGCCATCTTCAGGAGCTAACAGACAAGGGTGTAATGCTGAGGAGGACTCAAAGTTGCTGGTCTCAGCCCCTAGCTGGCTGTGGTCTGGAGGGAGTGCTGTCAGGTGGTCGTGTTTGCACCAAGTGACATAATACACTGGAAAGAAAACGTAAGTGCTGATTGATGACATAGTGATGTTCTCTTAAATTATAATTGTGCCTTCATACAACAGAACTGTAAGAAGAAAAAACCCTAAGTACAGTGTCATACATATAAATGTATGTATATGTATATGTGACATTTGGCACTTCATACGTATGAGTAGAAGCAGACCTCCTCTGGTTGGAGTATGAAACTCACCTGCTGGTGCCAGGAACCACTGCTCTGTGTTGTGGTAACCGCTGGCTGCTCATTTACCTTACACACTGCAATACTCCACTGAGGCAGCAAACTTAGGAAGAAAAAAAAGTAGCTCTAAATAGCTCTAAGTGACATTTTTCACATTGCCACCTGTTTTTGGAGGTAATTTAATCTTTATAGAGAAGTTCTGTTCTTACCACAGAAAAACTAGCACCAGTACTGTGGCTGCAGGACTTGGAGAAGAAAAATAAATAAATTCCTGAGCACTTTTTTTCTACCTGTTTCATCTGCAAATGAGATTGGAAGAAAAAAATAAAGGAAAATTGAGAACCCAAGCAAAGCTTGAGTAGAGCTTGTAACAGGATCGTGTATCCAAGGAAATAAAGCCAGTATGATTCATATCATTTGGGAAGCAGGAACTGGGAGGTTCCAAGGGCTTTCCGACTTCTGTCTTCTCTGAGCTGTGGGCTAGCTATGGGTCTCAGCAACAGACCAGACTGAATCTGAAGTCATGAAAAGAAATCTAAGAGTGCAACTGAACGTTAACTAAACATTTTGCTCAAGGAGGCTGTGGATGCCCCATCCCTGGAGGCATTCAAGGCCAGGCTGGATGTGGCTCTGGGCAGCCTTGTCTGGTGGCTGGCAACCCTGCACATAGCAGGGGGTTGAAACCAGATGAACATTGTGGTCCTTTTCAACCCAGGCCATTCTGTGATTCTATAATTAAAAATGCATTTTAATGCCCAGTGCTGCCTTTGCTCCCGGGAATGGATTCATTGCTCATGGCTCTGCAAATTTTCCCCTTGGTATGGCTTGGTGAAGTAGAGCTAAAAAATCAGCATTTCTGCACACCAACCACATGGTTGCTAAGTTGGCAGTTTGCTTGTGATATGTGTGGGTGCATCGCTTGTATGTAAGCACATAATTTGTTGGTACACAGATAAGTTGTGCTTTTGCAGGCTAGCTCTTCACTTAGAACTATTACAGCTTAAATCTAGAGCACATCTAATTTGGGCAAGCTGTGAATGACTCACTGCCATACCTGCAGATAGATTATCAGCTGAGAAATTAGAGCTTGTTTCCCCTTCTCTTTGGTGGCAGCTTATTTAATTTTTCCTAAGGAGTGCTATACGTGATCGTGCTCAGCAGGGAATATTTCAGTGAGTCTGGTGTCCCCAGAGCCTTTATCACGCTGCAGTCCTATTCGCCAAAGGCTCAGTTCCAGAGGTGCAGGCAGATACATTTACCTCTGAGGTTTTTTATGGGAAGGAGATAGGATGTTATTGTTTGCTTCAGTTTTTTGCTTCTCTCTTTTTTTTTTTTTTAATTAACCACAGAAATGTGGTAAATGCCTACTACTAGCCCTGCCTAGAGACAACAGTTTCATCAACCTTATCCTTTTGCTATTATTGCACTGCAGCAATATAGTGGTCAGTGGGAAAGGAATAACCTAAATAAAAGTCTGAGTAACTAGAAGGAAGTACACAAGTAAACAACTTACAAAGCTTATCGCAAAGATAAGGCTGAGAGACTGTTCAGCCTAGAGAAAACAGAGGGGAGATTTTATCAATGCTTTTATGTTTATAGTGGATGCGAGTCAAGTGGATGGGGCCAGGATCATTGCAGTGGTGCCCAGCAAGGGGCAGTGGGCACAAACTGGAACACAGGAAGCTCCATATGAACACAAGGAAGAAAACTTCTTTGAGGGTGACAGAGCCTTGGAATAGGCCGCCCAGAATGCTGGTGGGGCCTACTTCTCTGAAGACACTCAGGACCTGCCTGGATGCTTTCCTGTGCAACCTGCTGTAGGGAACTTGCTTTAGAAGTGGGGTTGCGCTCAATGATCTCCAGATGTCCCTTCCAGCCCCTGCAATTCTGTGATTCTGTGGGTTTCTTTAGAGACTGGTGATTTTTCTCCATGTTTTATCCTTTATGTACAAGTGCTGCTGTTGCTAAGCCAGGCAGCACTTGTCATTTTCAAGGACTCAGAGCCTGTTTCAGAGGAAACACATCCATACATTGCGAAGCCACATTCATTTGCATTACAGCAGCATGAATGCCACTGTTCTTTTTTAAGTGGAAAATATATCAAAGCAAATTTGCAGTTCAGCTTTCACAAATGTCTAAAATATGTGCTTGTTTGTCTTTAATGGCCAGAATGGAATGAGCTTGGTTTCAGATCTAGAATTAGGATGCTCAAATGCAAATGAATCAGATTTTAAATGTGAGGTCTGACAGATTTCTGTGCCACTCTGGAGGCGTGTGTGACTTGCTCTCCCAGATAACTATAAAACATAGACTGAGTCATCCAGAGCAAAAAGAGTCAGGAAAAGACATTGCCCTGTGAAGAGCTGGAAGGTGAGTGAAAAACTGTCTTCATCCTTGGGAAGAAATTCTGGATGTGATGAAGAAGTGGAATGTTCATCAGCCCAGACCGTCTAAGCCTACCTCAAAGTAATCTTCAGTGGTATGCTGTGACTGGCATCTGGTATTTTTGTGTGTTGCAAAGGTTTCAAATACGGGATGGACAAACTGAGTTAAGATATTAAGTTGTCTTGTTCTGAGCAGGTTGCCATGACTTGCTACCACAGAACTGGACTCTTTTTAGGAGGCCATCTTCCAACTCCAGCTCATCAGTGCAGTCATGGAAAGGAGAACTATCCAAAGAGCCAGTGAAGGGGAACAGCCAAATTCAGCCTCTGTAACACAGAGACCTTGAACGGCAACAAACACAGTAGCTCTTGGAGCTGGCTGCCTATGAGTATAGGACTACGGCAGTAATATTTTTGAGGCACAAATCCTCAAGCTGTATCTGATCCAGAAGTTCACCAACAGGACACCAAGCATACAGTGTGACATCTTCCTCATAGCTTCAGAGGGGCACAATCCACATCTGAGAGACAGAGCAGCTTGCACCTTTCCAAAGCACTTCTGGTCATGGATGGACCAAAAGTCTACAACTTATCTTGGCTGTTCATAGCCAGGTAAGCTGTGAGCTCAGCCCTAGTGAAACTGTGTAAGAATACACAAGGGGCTTCCCAAGTGAGGAATATACACAGAGCTAGCTGCACAAATGTGCTTTGCAACCTGGTCCAGTGAGATTTTCCAGCACACCCCACATGTGCCACCTGAGAAGGTTGGTGGTTACTCCATTGGCTTTGGTGAAGCCCAGGGCAGATGCAGCCTACCAAAATGCACATGATTCTTACAGGTGTTTCCATGGGATTTGTACAGAAGGTATCTTTTGAGGAGCCCCCTGGAAAGGGAAAAATGAGGTTACTGTGTTAATCTTCTAAAGTAGAGAATAACTCCTGTTTTATGAAGACGCTATGCTTACTGAACGGTGGCACTGCTGGAGGAAGTGGTGTACAAAAACCTGAAGTTTCAAAGGAAGCAATGGCAAATTTCACATCCATCTGGTAAAAAGAAATAATGGTTTGAAGCAGAGTGGATATGAGGCATGCTGGGACCTGAGCAGGTGGACCACGCAGCTCTGTGGCAGGTCTCTGAGCTCTCAGGCTCCTGTCGGTTACAGTGTCATATTGCAGGATATTTCTCCTGCCAGACAGTATGTGGCTCTTAGACATTACTCTTTTTCCTCACAGCAGGAGACCACTGACCACTGTTGACTATCGGAAGTCAACAGCCTTCACTACAGTCTCGCACAGAGGGCTGGCAGTGAAGAAAAGTGGCAGGAGCCATGCTACCCCCGCCTGCCTTGCACAGTCATTCCTGTACTTCGTGTGGACCTGCCTTGTCTGCAGGGTTTATGCACACCCAGTGCTATGACTTCCTGAAAGATGTATTTCTGTTGAATGGCTTGAATTAAAAAAATGCTGACTTGTATAGAAACTGCATTTCCGCCTCCCCACCCCCCCAGTTTTCTGTAACGCTTCCTTATCCATCTCTCCTCAGTGTAGGGACTGGTATTTCTGGACAGAAAGACTTACACACTCAAGCCTATAACTGCAATGGGCTGGAGTTGAATGAAAATCACAGGTTTGCCTAAAAGCAACATTTCCCACGTCTGCAATGTGGCCTGGATTATTGCAGATAGAGTGAAGTGTGCCATGTTACATCTCTGAACTACTTTGCGAGGGGTCCACTTGGGCATTTTTGCTCTTCACCGCTTTAGAAATGCGTAAATGTTTATTACCAGCAAGCTGCAGTTCATGGTTTATCTTGTGGTTAACAGGGGTTGACTTGTGATACCAGGCTTGCAGTATTTGATGGAAAGGGGCAGGCACATTGCTGCTTGAAGGTGGCTGGGATTTCCATCTTCTTTCACTGGATGCACCTCAGGTCTGGAGGTGCTAGATGGACAAGTGCTCCTGTTTAGGGCCTGACAAGATAATGTTCTCACATTTTCAAAAGCACTGATCACGAGAATTGTTCAGTGTTGTAGTGGAGTAGGACCTCATGAAAGCCATGGCTGAGGCAACGACTAATTAACATTGTCTCAGCACTGCTGTATGTGTGTGTGTGCCTTTCGCACTGCTTGCCAGCTCACTTGTCGAGAGTGAGAAGGATGTATGAGAGCATGGGAAATCAAACCTAGTTTGTGACTAATAGATCTGATAGGGATCCCTTAGATCATACAGCAGACTGAGATCTGTCTCAGGAGTTTAAGAACATGAAAATTAAAAATAGCTTTACTCTTTGTGGTCTCCTGATTGAACTTCTTCTGACAGCATGCCAGGAAAGCTGTTACTAATTTAATGAGAGACTATTTAATAAGAGAACTTTCATCTGCCTCGCACCTGTATGCTATGGAAGTCTAAAACACATTGTAGCCTGAAAATGGGTGTTTATCTCTTTCCTTCTGAGCCAATGCCACTGAAAGGAACTAGTTGGCTGATTCCAGCTAAGGAGCACTGGGTTGAATAGAAATTATTAGTATACTGTGAAAAGCATCACTCAAGCTGTCTGCATTGAGTTGGTTTTGGATCTTTGCGGAATATGCTGCTTACGCAGCAGTTTAAAACACTTTTCCATGTTATAATCATCTCTTTGTTGTTGTACCCTGTTTAAGGCAATTTGGTCACTGCTGCAGAAGGTTTGTGAAGGTCTGAAACAACTGACATAGAGCAAGCCTGAAGGGGAAGCCTCAGCTTGCCATCTCTATCATCTCAAAACCCAAACCCAAGTTTTCAAGGCAATGCCATGCATGTAGCCGGATGGAAGCATCAAAGCCCATTGGCCTTGAGCTCATTTGTTCGCATCCTGCACTGGCAGTGCTCTGTGGGCACATTAAATTCCTCAGCTCCAAAAGGAAGAAGCCAGAGCATGTGGCTGCCCATAAAGAACACCTCCTGTGCTCATCTGCTGCTTGGATGATGTGCAAAATTGCCTGTGAAAGAAGCAGACATAAAATAAGAGCTAAATCATTTTCTCTTAAAACTAAGTGGATCCTAGCTAACAGTTATTCTGGCATTCTGTAGGGAAAAGGAGAGTAAAATCAATTATTCAATGTGTTTCATTAATGTGTGTTGTCTTTGCACTCTGGGATTTTCCCATTTTAGCTGTATAATGCCAAGTTGCCATTACATCTTTACTGTTTTCAGACCAATGTGTTTTCAACTGTGCTTTAATGTTTGGCTGAGCATGTCTCAAAGGACTGCAGAGGAACAAGACCAGCTCTGACACCACACAATACAATTAAAATGAGTGCTGCCCAAGGGACAAGGGTGTGTGAGGCACGAGCTGAGGCTCGTTTTTCATACTGGTGTTGTCTCAGCTGGATGATGGCAATTAGTATGCCTGTAGCTCACCTTGGCTTAGCTTGGTGTTTTTCTTGAAGTTTCTGCACAAATTGCTCTTGTCACAACCAAAGTGCACTGTCAGGGTGCACATTTCAATGCACACCACCCAGTCTGCGTCCCCTCATCTTAGCACTTAGATCTCTGAGTATGAGAATGAGAATGTCAACCTTGCTGCCGCCATAACGTATCCTGAGAAATCCCAGAGCACCAAAGTCCCAGATTTCATCACTGAGATGTTTAATGTGGAAATGCCATGGGTGCTGCTGAGAAATAGAAAGTGCCCAAGAAGAGCTAGTCAGACATGACCTCCCCCCCCCCCCCCAAAAAAAAAAATATATATAAAAAAAAGATAAAAAAGAAAGTTTAAAGTTTAAGAAAATGCTTACAAGGAGTGATTCCTGCCTTTACTTGAGATAGGTCGGAGTGAGGTTGGAGTGGTTGCCTCTGTAGGTAGGGGAAATACAACCCAACAGTGCCATCTTGAGGAAGTGGACAAGAGGCATCAAGGTGGGTCTTTTGTTTTTGTGGCTCTCTCTCGATGTAGATATATACATATATCACATTTTGTTCTGGCTGTCTGCCACTGGCAAGTGTCTTTACACTCAAGTTAGAGCGAACGAATGGCTTCAGAAGTAAAATTGCACTTCACGTGCATGTAACGATGCCACTTACAATGATAACCTTCCAGCTTTCTGCTGCAAACCAAGTGCTAGATGTTTATTTGTAATGTTGAAGAGGTCTGTTCCCTCTACCACAGGTGCATTCTTATAAACAGCCTGTATAGAAAAGCCTCATAGCATGAAAGGGATCAAGAAGGCAACCTGCAGGAAAAGTGAAAAACCCCGAACAAATGAGAAGAACCTCTCAAATTGCCAAACAGTAGTGGAGTGCCTGAAACTGCCACGCAACCAAAGACAGGCGTTTTCTGAACAAAGAGTAAGGCAACAACAACGGCAAAAGCCTTATGGAGCAGAAGTAACTTCACCAGGTTGATCTCTCTTAGGGTGGTTGCTAAAGCCAAGATACTTCTAGGGTGATTGTTCCAAGGTGGATGAGAAACTCATAAAGGGAGGCCATCGGGTAGGAATTTAATTGTACTCTTGCCTTGAAGTCTTGTGTTTTGTACTCCTCACTGACCGCAAGGGTTAATTTGTATAAACACACCTCAAGTGGCATATTTTGGTCTTAGCAAAAAGGGACTTCAGATTCTTAGAGTGGTCCTTGATGGACCTGTGCTCATCAGCCATCAGTGTAGTCAAAGCAAGTCAGACAGCTGGAAATCCTTTCTCCAATGTTGCTCTTGTGATGCTGGACATAAATTTTCTAGGCCAGATGAAGAAGTTTTTTGCAAACCATTTCACTGAGTCTAAACCTACAATTGGGATTGTTCGTAAGCACCAAGATATGCAGTGGCAGCTGTGCAGATACTCCTCCAATTCTGCCTTAGTTTTGGCATGGTGGATTTGTTAATTAGTCACTAGTGAAGCATAAAAGCTCAGCTTGCTCATCACTTTAGCCTTGGCACAGTTCTCCTGGTGAAATGAGAGCCATCTGGGGTGCCCTGTGGTGCATGGTACTAGCATTACACTGTACCTCTGTAAATCTTACCATTCTGCATTGTTTAACAACAACAACAACAAAAAAAAACCCACCTTAAACTGAAGTTAATTTAACACCACAACACACTGTCTCACAGCTCTGACATTCTGAAGGCAGCAGTTGTATTGCTGTGTTTGCACAGCTCGCCGTGCAGCATCTGTCACCTCTCTCTGATCTCCCACAGCAGTGGGTGGGAATGCAGAAGGTTGCTTCTGCAGCCTGAGGGAAGGGGCTTTACCCTTCTGCCTCTCATTCATCTCTGATGACTTACAGACAGAAAATTGGTGCATAAAAGAACAAATGTAACAATTGTGTGAAAAAGCAGTTGAATTTTCAGATTTGTATGTAATCTTTGTACTCATAGAATAGAGCTAGAATAATTCATAATGCTGCAGAACAAACAGATGTAGTTTATGAATGAATGAACATATTGCTTCATAATGATATTGCTTTATGTTGTTACATGTTATGAAAACTACTTTCTCAGTTTGCAGCCTCCTAGGTATTTCAAATGGTACTGACAAGTTGGATGAACAGTTTGGGAAAGAAAGAATGCAGTGGGTCATAAAGTTGTATGCATAGTTTTACATGTAGGATCTAGGTCTTAGAGCAGCTTGGAGATGGAGCATGACTAGAGATGAAATGGAAGGTTATGTAGGAAAAAAAAAAAGTCAATATAGGTATAGAGTAAGCAATTGTTTAAGGTTTCAGGGAGCAGTGTTCAGTCTTGGGTGCCTCTCCTAAAAAAAATACATGGAGAGAAAAATACAGAGCAGCCCAATTCAAGAGAGTAAAACAGGAACAAATACAGTGAGTTACTTCCGAAATGGAGAAGTGGCTGAGCACAAAGGCTGAAGTGTGGAGGGCATAAATAGGTCTTCAAACACATTCATGGTAACTACTAAGATGAAGGGAGTAGATAGTTATAGTATAGTAGATAGCTATATTCTCACTGCAGATGGGAAAAGAAATAATGGCTTTACACTGCAGCTAGAAATGCTCTGCTCAGAAACTAAAATAAACTCCTGTAGCTGAAGATAGCTGAGCACCAGAAATACCCCTTGCTGTGAGGTGTTACTAAAAGAAAGTTAGACACATTTTTGCTTGTTGTAATATGGGAATGCTTCACCTGGCCCTTCTTTAGATGGCCTCTTCTTGCCTTTTCTGCAAGTCTGTGTTTTCACATGCAAAAGACTGGGTTGAATTAAAGGTATTGTCCTGGATAATGTGACAGCTGCATGTGTGTTAGTACTGAGGGTGTAAAGAAGACCCTAGATGATTAGGCTCCTTGAGTACCAATCAGTGTAATCCCAGTGACATAAAATCTTACCTTAGTATGAGTCCTCCTTCTTTTCTGCAAGTTGGCAGTAGCCCTTTAACCAGTGACATATCATTGGATTTCATTATGCTGTGCCTAATTTTGAATGGATTTGCTTCCTCATCTCAGCCTGGGCTACAGCCGACTGGAAGTCAGCAGTCACCCTCCCCATACACGCCATTACACTTTATAATAAGCAACCAAACAGCAAACAGATACAGAAAGGGGGAGGGAGAAGGAAAGAAAAAAGGATGTGATGAGGAATTAATGCCATTTTTCTTCAGATGCATCTTTGCCATGTGTCATTTGTAGACAAGAGTATGTGCTACTTGAAGAAGACCTTTCTGGGCTACTCGCGGGAAACAGGTAAAGGAGCATGGATCTTATTTTTATGTTACATCTTAAAGAGTTGTTTCAAAGGGTATTAGCTCTAACTTGCATTGCTAATTCTGCCTGGTTAAAAACAAAAGGTAATATCTGCGTGGAGTTTATTCTCCCAGAAGGATAGATCATTTGAGATTATTTGACTAATGTTTAAAGATCTGAATGTATATTATTCTATTGCCAAAAGTACTGGTGCTGTGAAAGATGAGGATAGAAATACCATGCATCTGCAGCAGACAGATGCAGACCTGAGGCTTGCTGCTAATTGTTGACCAAGTCACTCTTTTGTGGATCATAATCTAGTAAATAGCCACAAGGAAGATGGTGTGGTCACCTCTTACCTCTGCACCTATAAACTAATGATGCTTTCTTACTTCATTTTAATATGACCAATTATGTAAGATGAAAATTAAGACAGTGTTGTACACGTGAGGGAGTTCTTTCAGCAGAGCTTGTTTAGCTCTTCTCCAAACCTTGGTGTATAAAGCAATAGTGACAACAAACATGATACAACCAGAGCTAGCAAAATCACAATGGAACAGGACCTCTCACCTTTAATGTTCTCCATTCTTCTTGGCTCTCTCCAATTCTTAATGCATTTCTTCACTATCATGATGGACTGCAAAAAGAGATTTTTGTCCTCTTTTCTGTGCTTGTTGTAGGAGGCTCATCAGATCAGGATAGTGGAGAAGGTGTTTGATTAAAGTCAAATTCATTCTGATAGGTGCTGGCTGCAGCTCATGAGATAGCATGTAGTCAAAAGACAACTTTTTGTGACTGCAGATAGAGAGAAATTAAAGTTACAGCTGATAATCACGGGACAACTACGTGAAGATGTATTATGGACTGTTATCTGCTAACAGAGGTCAGGCTTCCCTCTAGCGGTTTACCTTCTACACAGCCCCATAGCATAACTAACTCGGGCCTTTTAGGCTTCATAGCTCCCCTTAGTTTTTGACAGGTGTATGTGGGTGCAGGTGTTTCCCATTCAGAGCTGCCTGTGGCTCAGCACGATGTACCCGGTGAGAGCTGGCTGCAGTTGGCCTCCCTTGCTCTAGCACATATGGGGACATGTGTGCTGACTGTGCTCTGAAAAATAGAAGTCAATAGTCTGTTTGGATTTTTAGTTTTAGAAGATAATTCTGTGTGTATGAAAAGTGATTCTGTTTGCTCACTGAAGGCAAAGATAGCTCCTGGAGGGTTGTTATATGCAAAGAGCACAGACCCCAGTAACCTGGGAAGGTCTCTGTATGCTTGCAGTCCACCACAGCAAGGGTGGCCTTCTCTTCAGCTTCGCAGTTTGGTGCCAAGGCTCTGCATGTGTCCTTTCCTGGGCTCAGACACTGTTCATTACACCCGTGTTTGTGTAGATGGCATTGCAGCTGGGACTGGGCCAGAAGAGGACGTGCTGGAGTCACACTTCCCACCAGCCTGAAATCACTAATACGGTATGACAAACTTATGTCTGAGCCAAAGGAAAAACCTCTGGCTTCCAGTGTCTGAAGCAGATGTTCTTAAAAGACCCAATCAGTGAGAAGTTGAGGAACATAACTCCTTCAGACACTGGTAAAGGTAACTTGAGTGCAGAGACAAATTGCTGCATGGCAAACCAAACCATTCAACCAACCTACCAAAAAAACCCCACCAAACCCAACAAAAACAAAGTCTGGAAATCCCAACTGGAGAACATTGAGTGGACCTTCTGGCCCATGCAGAATATCTCTGAATCAGGAGTTCAAGAAAATAAAGTAGTTTATATGAAATAAGGCACTTGCTAATCTACCAGTGCCTTCTGTTCAGAAATATTAGTCATGGTTGATTCCTAATTTCTCCAGTTTTGCAAACCTTATGCATCAGGAACTGAAATTACATAAAAGTTTTTGTCTCATGGAAGTTTCCTCTCATCCAGTCTGCAGCCTCTGCCATTTCTCCCAGATGCTTACTTGCTTTCTGTTCCCCCTACATCCTTCATGTGCCGCTGCTATGTTTTGTCACCAGCTTAGGGAAGAAAGCAGAAAAGGCAGTTTTCTCTCTACACTAATGTGCTATTTACTTTTCACTGGAGTCTGAGAGTTGCACTGACAACATTTTCTCTCAAATCAGTATTATTACAAATAATAGAGGATGGTTCACGGGGAGTTTTTCTTTGGCTAACATTTTAAAATGAACCTTGAAATGTTTCTGTTTTCCTTCCTTTTTTTCTTTTCTTTTCTTCTTATTGTTGTGTGGTCAGCTTTGTGGTCAGCTGACATTGCTGAAGTAACTAACATCTTATACGTGTTGGTCTTGAACTGGTTGTTTATTGTGTGAAATAATTTGATAGCCTGAGCTTTGCTGGTCAGACACAGGCTGCTCTGGCACAAGGTGGAGAAGAAAAGGGGTGGATAAGGAAGCTGGAAGATTGGCTCCACTCCCATAATTGTACGTTGGTGCTATGTTGACTGTGGAACTCAGCATTAAACCAGGGCAGGGAGGATGACCTGGTCACTGGGGTTGGGACTTCTCTTGCTGTGCTTGTTGTTGAGTATGGGCAGGTTGGAGGAGCAGACCTGGAATAACCGTGGCACTGTCCTGGTGCCTGCTTAAACAAAGGGTGATTAGCAGTCCTGTGAAACCACGCTGGCCCTGTGTTAGCATCTGATGGAGGTTGCTGGCCTTTGCTGATGTTGGAAAGGTGGGTGAGGTTGCACCAGAAATATCACCAATGCTGCTTTTAGAGAAAAGGGCTGAATTTTCCTGACACCAAGGCTCCCTGCTGCCTATGTCAGCGCAGGTTATAAACATGTTCAATAGCAAGAGGGTAAATACAGGCCTGAGGACAAGCTCTAGCAGCTGCTGCCCTTACCTGTGAATTCACCTTTCTGATAAGAGAAAGTGTGTGGTTTTCACTTGAATGCATTCCCCCAAATTGTATCTGTCTGTCAGCCCTGCTGCTTGCCCTTCACTCCACGATCTGAAGTAACTGCAGGGCAGCTGGCGGCTGTCAGTGAGAGGTGCTGTGGAAAGGAACAGGCTTGCACAGCTCAACCCTTCACAAGCTCATGGCTTAAAAGAAAATGGCCACGTGCTGTGGTTTTCACATCTGTCCTGACGTAAATCCACTGTGATGATTCGGTTTGTCAGTGTGCTCACACCTCCAAATAGTGGGGGTTCACAGGCAGCCAGTCTTATGGGAAGATCTGACTTTGATGTTCCTTTTCTTAATAAACACAAGGTGACCACCACATCTTGGTTTTAGATTAAGGATAGTTCTCTGAAAAGGAAAGAAAAAGAATGTGAGAGACAGTGCTAAAGACAGATAAGAGTTGGGTGCTGCTTGCAGAATTCTTTTCCTTGCATTTGTTGTGTTTGCTTTTTTGTTTGTTTATTTTGCTTCCTATCAGCTCCCCAGCACAATTTTAGGTGCATGAGAAGAAGCTCTTGTGGTTTCTCCTTCTGTGTTACTGGGTGATGTACTATGTGGGAGCTGAAAATGGAAGGAACTTGGCCAAGCACAAGAGTGACAGATGTTACTTAGCATCTTTAGTTTCACACAGCCCTGTCTGAGAGCAGAGCAGCAATTCCTCTTTCCATCAGTTTTGTAAAAACAAAAACAAAACAAAAAAAACTGAAGTAACAGTTGAAGTGGGAAATGTTTCAAGGGGAGCTACAGTGAGATACCGGGGGGTTGTGTGTCTATGAGGAAAAGGAAAGTGTTGAAATACACCACTGGAGAAAAATCAGCCTTGTGTTTACTGACCCTGGGTCACCCTGTGCTGCTCTGACAACCAGAAGTGTCATCTGCTCTTCCTAAAGGGAGAACATCCACCATCCACCCAACAGAGAAGTTGCAGATGTGCAGGCAGGTGCTCTCCTCCTGGCTGCACCCTGGGTTCCTGGGGTTTGCCTGCTGCTGGGCTTTGAGAACGAGGCCCCTGAGGTCATGGGTAGTGCCGCTCAGATCTCATATGGTCATTGGCCAGAACCTGAAAGGGAGCAGCCCTGAAGTGGTTGAAATTAAGGTCTTGATTCTTCTGCAATTACTTGGTTGCCATTGACAGAAGTAGAAGGGCATTAACCATCAGCAGTGTTTATATTGTTGACCAGAGCAGCAGTGAAATATCTGATTTACTGTAACCGTGTAGATTGAAGAGGAATCTCTTTTTTCCTGCCCCAAGATCACTGCTGGCCATTAGCAGCTCCTGCTGGTGCTGCCCTGCCTGTGGTGGCTGCTGAGCAGCTGTCCGTTGCTGCCTTTGCTGTGAAGCTAGATGAGATTGTGCAGTTCCCTTCCTTCTGCCACCCAGGGCTGTTCTCAGAAGAAATGGTCAAATAATCCTTGGTACAGACAGGAGCGTAAACTTAAGCAGGCCATGAAATAGCTCTGCCAATGTGGAGGAGCAGTGCAAACCATGTGGGTGTGCATACTGATGTCCTGCCCGTACAAAAAACAATGTCTCTGTGCTGGGGACATGAAGTAGGGCCTCTCTGATGGGGCCCTTAGAAAGGCCCATCAGTCCTTCAGTTCCTGCCTGGAGCAATGTGACTTCTGGCAGAGACGAGGTGTTGCTAGATCCCATTGTGTTACCAAGTGGCTTTGAGCTGTGATACCCACAAGGCCAAAAGACCTACAAAATTGTAGTTGTGGTTTTCAGCCTGATAACAGTCTTGCTTGAAATATCTGTGCCAAACTTCAACCCAACCTAAGACAAACTTCTATCTGGCTTGAAAACGGGGGGCCAGAAGGGCTACACTGGTAGGAAAAAAAATTGCCAGAGAAAAGTGCCATGAGAGCTTTGAAGCTGGTAAAGCTGCTGACAGAGCACTGTATTTCAGGCAGATTTGGCTGCAGATGCTGCAGCCTGTTAGTGCCTTCACGGAGCGAAAGGAGCACATGGTGTCTGATGCTATCCCTGGCCGATGTGTGAGCTGCCCACATGGGACAGCTGCTCCCATCGCAGTGACTCAGTGGTGGTTCTGAGCCCTCATTCAGAAACTGAGGCAAATGGGAATGCTTCTGACTCTAACAACTGTGAGCCACCCTGATTTTCACTTCCTCAGCAGTGCCCTCTTTCTGTCTTCGATGAAAGCATCTCTGAACTGTGTCACAGTTTCTTGGTGAGAGCTTTCACACTTTCCCCCCACACCTGACATTCAGATGAACTCTCATTTTTCAGTCAGCTGCCCCGACTGTGCTTGGCAGTGGGGTTCAGTTAAAGTTTGACAGCAGTGGAAAGCCCCAGGCAGGAAAATTGGCGTGAGACATCACCAGACCTCAGCGAGTGACAGCATGAAAGCTGGAGGTCATTTTGGATGTTATCCCATGGTGTGCGTGTGTCTCAGCTTGTGCAGCTGCCTCTGGTGTGCTACAGCAGCTCTGCATGTGCTGTCAGGTGATTTGGTTTTGGTAACCTGTCCATTCAGTGCTTGTGTAGAGTGTGAGCTGGCTGCCTTCATGCAATCACAGAATGATTTGGGTTGGAAGGGACCTTACAGCCCACTCATTTCCAACTCCCTGCCCAGCGCTGGTTGCCCTCCACCAGATCAGGCTGCCTGGGGCCCCATCCAACCAAAGTGTCCAGGGATAGGGCACAGTTTCTTTGGGCAGCCTGTGCCAGTATCTCACCACTTTCTGAGCATAGAATTTCTTTCCTTCAGGCCACGGTGGATGAATTGGTATCTTGTCAGCAAGTGGTCACATCCCCTTCATCTGCTGGTGGTTACTGAGCTCACCAGAGGTGCTGGAAAATAGTAAATTGCTGCTGCTTCCTCACTGCTTGATACATCCCTTAGCCCTTCTGTGTGTGAGAGCTTGGCCAGATCGTTATAGGTTTGGAAGGAAGCTCAGAAGCTCTAGATGGAAAAGGTGAGCAAGCTGAACAGCGCAATCCAGTATTCGGGCTGGGGAGATGGAATGTGTTTCTCCATCGTGCACTTGGTGCATGTGCCACATATCTCAGCCCCAGCACAACTAAATCCCTGACTGCCCACAACTCCCCAAGGATAGCCCCTCTCAATCGGTGCAGAACAGAGATTTAGGGCCTGTTTCATAGGGACAGCACAACCCCGCACCAGAACAGCCTGGCTGTCCCATCCGCAGCCCCAGGGTCATGAAGCAACCCAGGCCTTCCCACTGCGTGCACCTCACGCCTTGATGTGAGGTTCATGTGGTTAGAAAGTTTGGCCATCTGGCCAAGTGTTTATGGTGCGTATTTTGTGCAAGCAGCTGCTAGAGGAAGGGGTGTTACTTGGAGCGAGACGGCTGAGCAGAATCTGCTGAAAATACTTTGTAGTCAGCTTTGTGTCTCCCCCACCCATTTGATTAGCGGTTAGCAGAGGAGCAGTATTTTTTTTCCTGCTGCATCTAAAATAACTGTTTGGTTTGTGCAGTGCTTTCACCTCTGAACAGCTCGCACCCATGTCGGTGAGACCGCAGGTGCAGAGAAAACACTGGCAATCTGCTATTCTTCCAAACCTGCTCCCTCAGCACACAAATCCCACCCAGAGAAATGAATCTTGAAGGTTTGTTAGGTTTTATTTGGGAGCAGCCCATCAAACTAAACTCACAAAAGTATTCTGTGTGTATGTCACTGCAGCGGTGCAGGAGACCCACCAGCACACAGGGCTAGGGCCTCACTGCACGCTGGGCTGGGGCGGGAGGAGATACCCATCTGTGCACACAGTGCTTTGATGTTTGCTGAGAAAAGGAAGGAGCAGAAGCAGGGAGAAACCAGCCTCCTTCAAAGGTGCACTTTGTCATCAGAACCTCTTGTCATCCCGCTCTTCATTGTGCTGTGAACAAAGGCTGGATGTTGCTTGCAGATCTTTGTGATGACCGAGCAGCTTTCCCCATTGCTGTCTGAATCTCTGGCAAGCGCAGTGAGAAGCCTGCAGCCCCCAGAGGCTGCCCAGCCTTTGCTCCCATCCTGCCCAGGTGAACGGAGGTCTCTGCCCAGTGGCTGCCTGCAGCAGGGTCTCTCCCTGAGGGGTTTCTTCCTTTTGCGACTTTTCTTGAGCAGGAGGAGACAAGGCTGAGCTGGGTGTGGGGCTGGAAGGCAGCAGCAGGGCTCAGCCTACAGGCAGCTGGAAGCCCAGCCCAGGCTCAGGAGGTATGGGTGGAGGTGTGCAGCTGGTTTGCACATCCCATCCCAGAGCACGTGCTCCTGTTTGAGCATCATTACGGGGGGGCTGGTTAGTTGTTTTGCCTCCCTTGCTGTTTGTAAGTGCATCATGGGGTTCCTGCAGTACTCTGCCTTTGAAGATCCCAGTCTGTTGCTGCCATGCTCCTTGCTTGTTGCTTAGGCAGCAGAGGCAATGAGCTGTTCCCATCAGGGACAGAGAGCAAAGCAGGTCCCATCACCACTGGATCCTCCAATGTTTCCATTTAGCTCATTAAAAGGCAGTGCTCTGTGCCAATAATACAAATTTATTTATATTGGATACTTTGGAAAAATTTGTTGCTACTTTCTTTAGATAATTATTTACACTACAGTGTTGAACTGATTCCATTTACAGAGTCGTCATTCCCACCCACCCCAGCTCTTTGGATAGTATTTTTAATGCAGTTTGACTCAGATGCATTCAACGTGAAGCTTTTTCCCCTATACAAACAATTGTAGTTCCTTCTGACTCCATATTTCTATTGGTCACCGTTTTGTCACCGTCATGCTGTCCAAACAATGCTGTAAACCTGACTAAAGCATCTGCTTCTCTGGTTGGGTGTTTATTACTAGGAAAAGACATTTGTGACACAAAACCATCCACCTTACTTTTTTTCTGCAATGGTTTCACTTTGAGATTTTTTCCCCCTTTTTTGATATTTCAAATAATTTCTGTTTCTTTGTCACAGCTACAGCTACATCAAAACTGGCCCAAGGTAGGGGGATGGACAGCAAAAACTTTTCCCACTGGTTGTACTTGCTGGGGTTTATGGGGAGATGATTCTATGATTCTATCTTACTCAAATTTGGAGAAGGCAGGGAATTGTCAGTGATGATCTAGGTTGCTGCATCAGCATCTGGACTGCTGTGGTTGTCTGAATGAGGGCTGATTTTCATGTCTGAATCTTTCCCGTCAGCAGAAAGTCCCTCCATCACTCTCACACAAAGAGAGCCCTCTACATTTGGCACTCATGCATTATTCCTGGGAGCTGAACTTCAGCTGTTTCGCCTGAGTCAGATTTGGACCTCGCTAGCTTGGGAGACGCTTCCTGAAATTCCTTGTTTACAAAGTAGTAACAAATAGCATCCAGACAGCAGTTCGTGTTGGCAAGGACTGAGGCAAGGTGAACAAAGTTGTTAACCTGCTGTATCGCAGGGCAGCTGGAGCTGAAGGAGTCCATTAGAAAGCGAAGGAGATGCCCAACGTAAAGAGGCAAAAAGCATACAATGAACACAGCCATGTTTGCAGTCACAATGTAGACAGCCTTCCTGATTAACTTTTCCTTGTGGCAGTTTTCATTTTTCTTTCTCATGAGTTCTACAATGACTTGTGTAGAGCAGTAAATCACGACGATCAGTGGTATGAAGAACCCTCCGATAATAGCGCACAGCGTGATGACGGAGGGCTCGACAGAAGATTTCTCAAAGCAAAATTTATCATGCTCTCGGTTTTCTACCTTTTTAATGAGAGAAATCACACAGACGATGACTATCCAAAGAAGTCCAGATGCAAAAGCTGCCTGCAGTGGTGACCGCAGTGCTTTGGCTTTCAAGGGATACTTGATAGCCACGTACCGGTCGGCTGCTACAACAGTGATGATACCGATGCTCATTAAGCGGTTTATGAAATAGCCACCTTCCAGAATCAGGCACCATGTGTCCGCCTTCATCTGTTGGAACTGGGATAGTGTTTTAAAAGGTAAAGTAAAGAGCAGCAAGCAGTCAGCCACAGCCAGGTTGACCATGTATACTCTGGTTTCTGTCCACTTGCTCAGCTTGCAGCAGAACACCCATAGCGCCAACAAGTTCAGCAAAACGCCCAGCAGCAATACTGGGATGTAAACACACAGCTGGACAAGCGGAAAGTTTTCGTCAGCTGTGATATTGCAGCTACTGTGGTTCATTTTGGAGATATTAAGAGGCACAGTTCCTGGAAAAGCAGATTACATTTTTTAGAAGCTAGACTATGACTGAATCGGTGATTAATTCAGATGATAGTACTTCATGGGCTTCAGAGATTTACCAGCAGCAAAAATGAGACCGAGCAGATGATGCTGCAGAGCAGAACAATCTGCAGGGCACCTGGTGGGAAGAGATAGGATGGGACATGAGCCTGGTCAGTTGCGGAGGGGTGAAAAGCAGCTCTCACTGCATCCCACGCAGGGTGAATGGCTAGCAGAGGGCAAGGCTGGAAAATGATTGTGCTTCTGTTTTGGACCAGACTCAGATCAGCCAGAAGCAGGTATCCTGCAGCTGGGAGTTATGTGAACTGTTACAGCTCATTTGGCAAAGGGAAGGGGATGCCTAAACTTGGGTCTCATCCCTCCCATCATAGTGGTGCTCACAAGAAGTCAGCCAGCATCTTCTGTGCTCAGAATGCTCTGGGAGACATGCTGCAAAGAGACAGCTGTCCTTCTCCTGTGCTGTCATCACTTCTTATTAGTGAAAAGAGCAATTATTCATCTATCTCTCATTATTTTAGCTGCCATGGAGTCCTATACTTAGTTGTAACATTTTGTAGTCTGCGGCAAGAATCAGAAATAGATCTGTGGGCTGCATGCTGTCTTTCAAGAATTGTGAAAGCTGGTCTTAATCTCTGAAGTAACAGAGCAATCTGCCAAAGTGCAAGAAAAAAAGGCATGGCAAGAGATGCGATCAGCAGCGTTGTGAAATATAGCGGTGAGCTGAACATGATCTGGTGGGTGTTCTTTCACCCAAAGGGCAATGCTGCTCCTTGCCTTCCTGCTTTGGAAGAGTTAATGCAGGATTATATTCTGTGCTGCCCTGCGAGATGTGGTCACAAAAATCCTGGGAGGTCTGAGATGTCTGTGGAGTTTCCCTGTGAGGGAAACATGGCTCTGTGTGTGCAGATTCTCTGGGCTCCAAAGCATCCTGGCTAAGCCATCTCTAGTGCTCTACAGGAGCTGCAGCTCTCAACAAGCTTTGAAAATTGTGCTGCCGAGCAATCCTGCTGTGAGGGAACGTGCACTGTGGGTACGTGCAGCAGCTCTGTGTTTCGGACACGAGGAACATTTTGAGACCAGAAGAAATAAGGGAAATGGGTAAATTGTAATAGACAATGGGGAGATTTAGCAAAGGTGGAGGCTGCCCTTTAGCATCCACAGCCTGTCTACTGTGGCTGGTATCAAAACGAGATTTGAAAATGCTCAGGCTCCAGCCCTCTCCCGGTTTATCCACCACCATTTGGGTGTCCCACCATGGATGGAGAAAGGCAGTGCCTTACAGAGCTCCGGTAACCGTGCCAACAAATAACCAGAATGGATTACCTGCTCACTCACCGTCCTTGGAGAGGTCGAATGTTCCTCCAGTCTGGTTGTGGTGCAGCATGCAGTGTGCTGAGCCCTCCCAGCAGTGCTCTCAGCATGTGACCAGTAAGGTGTTCTGCGATGACCACTTGCAGGTGGCTGTGGTAGCAACAATGCTGGTGGAGGAAGCATCCCCACCCCTCCTCAGTGCATTTCCCCGGGGCAGAGCTTCCTCTGCTGCTACCGCTGCCATGGCTCACACCACCCCCTATTGACTGAGGAGCCCATGTAGTAGCCCTGTGGTGAGGTAGAACGTTCATCTGCCACGTGGTCCTGCAGACATTCCTCTGGCGATGGAATGACTTTGGGATTTTCCTTCAATTCACTTTCCAGTGCCCAATGCCTCGCTGGCATCCATCAACCTTTCTCGCCCAACAGGTTGTGCGCGCTGCCCGAAGAGAATGTGTGGTCCTGGAGGAACCCTGAGATCCTCTCTCTGCTGCCTGCTGCTCACTGTGCGGAGCCCCAGGATGGAGCAGACTTGGTGGACTCTTGGTCCCATTCACCCAGCTGTGGGAGTGCTGAAGGCTAAGGTTCGCAGACAGTTTTGTGTTTTTCGTAAGTGTGTTTCAGTCTGAATCACAGTAACACTCTTCTCTTCCATAGTTCTCGTCAACCAGTAATATTGAGAAAACCTGGCACTGTGACCCTTTGACCCCCAGAATTCACATCTGCCCTGTGGCACAGGCACCTCCTGGCCAGGGGCTCCATGCTACCCACCCATTGCAAGCCCACCTGCAGGAAGAGCTCAGGTGAGTGGCTCAGCAAGATCAGAGGTCCTGCTATTGGTACCTTGATTTGCTGGCTTGGGCAAATCCTTCCAGCTTTCTACTTCTAAGATCTTAAGACCCGCTTCCAGGTCAAAGAGTAGCTTCTGGAGTATTTGTGCATTGCCTGTCTGTGCATTGCAAATCAGCCTCTGAGATTTACTCCTTGCTACTGTATTGTTGTTATAGAGCTTGTCTTAAATACTTCTCCTGAGGCTTCCCATTCTACCTCTTCGCAGATCTCGTAAGCAGTTGCCAACCTATTAGTACACCCAGCTCTTTGATCCCTAAATGACATCATTTCCATGTCACAATCCTTGTTAGAAGTTTCATTTTTAATGTCATCCAGATCCTGAATTTTGATAGCATCACCACTGCACACTTTGTGGGCAACACTTGAGGAATGTGCACACTCCTACTGTTCATGGCAAGGCATTGCTACCAGTATTAACCATGAGAAGTCAATGTCAACCCCGGAGCTCAGCTCGTGGCATCTCTCCAGGACCACACTTCCCATTCATAGAGTAGTAGGGCTGCTGTTGGCCAGACCCTTCCCATCCTGCCCCCACATACAGACAGTCTTTGCCCCAGCCCTCTGTTGGCTGACTTGCCAAATAGCCTTGTTTCTGCTCTGAGATTTCTTGTGACAAATTCTTCAAAATTCTGGACTTCTTGGATTCCTCATCTTTACAGAAAGCTGAGACAGAGCAGTCAGATTTTAGGTCATGCCATGACAACTTTTCTTGTTTGTTTCAACAGCAGCACCGGGTGATTTGCTCCCCTCTGCTTGTGATTCATGTGTGTAAGCAGCCTTTTTTGTTTAAGGAGAGAATGTCTCCTAACTGTTTAATATATCCGAGAGCTATTTGATCTTTACACTTCCTGAGCTCTAAGACTTATTTCTGTACTGAACAATCACTTTTTCCTTCGTTTGCAAGGTCTGCCTTGAAGCTGATCCCCAGGCAAACAGAGCCCTCCCAGGGGTGCTCACCCATGCTCCTGGTGCAGCTCTGCTAGCTCAGTTTTGCAAGGCCTGGCACATGGCAGCAGGACAGGGCCTGGGGGAAGGTGAGGGAGGTACCTGCATCCCTTCCCCACACGCAGCAGGACACTGCCTCGCCCTGCTGCATTCAGGCTCTGCAAGCTTCTTGCCCAATGTCTTTCCTTCTCTGATTTTCTAATGGGAAGAAGTGACATTGCAGCAATAGATGATGACCAAAATGAAACTATGGGTTTTGGGAGCAGAACGCATCGGTGCTATTCTTACCATGGGAAGCCTGTGAAACAGCAGTGTTCATTGCATCAGTCCCATGTCATGAGTGACCCTGGCTGCTGAGTGTGCTTCCCCTTTCTCTGCTCAGAGCCACATAGGAACCATCGGTGGCAGATAACACACTCACAGGCTGCTTTGTGCTGTAACCCAGCTTTGACCCTCCAGCCACACCAACACTGAGCACTGACACTGAAGGGTTCAACTTGTCTCTCTCCATCCCTTGGAAACTGCTGGGCAATGCTTGTGTTTGGATATTTAAATGTTAGTGTGATGACCCTTTTGTTTGAAATAGCAGTGTTTATCCACCTCAGTTTGTGCATCTGCAGGGGACACAGGTCTTTAGGTAGGGTTGGTTCCAAACAACTTGTGGAAAGACTCACAGGTGCAGTGCCCTGCAAAACTACGAGTGAGGTGGATGTCTCAGTGAATGCAGATGTCAGAATTAGTGGCTATGAATCATAGAATCAGAGTCCTCAGTGTTGGAAGGGACCTTTAAAGATTGTCTAATCCAACTCCCCTGCACTAATAGGGGCATCCATCAGGTTGCCCAGGATCTGATCCAGCCTTGCCCTGAGAGTCTCCAGAGTCAGGGCATCCACCATGTCTCTGGGCAATCTGTTCCTGTGCCTCACCACCCTTACTGTAAAAGGCTTTTTCCTTATATGCAACCTAAATCTCCCCTCTTTAAGCTTGAAAACATTGTTTTATCACCACAGACCCTGCTAAAGAGTCTGTTCCCTTCTTTCCTGTATCTCCCCTTTAGATACTGGCAGACAACTATCAGGTCACCTCACAGCCTTCTCCTCTCCAGGCTGCATAGCCCCAGCTCTCTCAGTCTGTCCTCATAGGAGAAGTGTTCCATCCTTGGACCATTTCTGTGGCCGTCCTCTGGATGTGCTCCAGCAGGTCCATGTCTCTCCTGTACAGAGAACTCCATGAATAGGAGGGTCTGGATGAACTGAGAGCCATCAGTTGTGCAGAGAGGCTGTGAAGTCAGCCCTGGCTGGTGGGATTAGAGCCAGCTCAGATTTCCTGACTGCATCCATCTATTCTTCCTCCAGCCCTGCCCTGGCTCCTTGTCTCTTACTTTGGCCCCTTTGGTAACCTTTTAGGAAAGAGACAGCAGTGCAGAAGTGCAGTGGACCACTGCAATTTTCAATGAAATTTTAAAATGTATTTAAAGGCTGTGTGTGGTTTTGCGGGGTCCAACTCACATGCATAAGCAACACGTGACATGGCAGTAAGGGGTAGAGAGCCCACATCTGAGATCAGGAGGCCTCTCCCAGTAAAGCCTGATGCAAAGGGCTCATGCTGACTTTAGCAGACATCACCTTATAAAGTAAGAGTGGTTTGCACACTTTTTCTACTGCTTCTATCTTCTTTTCATTCTAGCAAAAGAACATTTACGTTTTGTACCAGCAGGTACAGTGTCAGTTACAAGCCTCTTTAGATTTTACAGGAAGCTTAGCAAAGTGCCAGCTCTGCTTGTTAGAGCTACTGAAAGGCTGTGGCTGCTGCCTCCTGCTGTCGTTACCCAGATTCCTGTGCTGGGAGATGGCAAAGGTTTGTGCATCACCACGTTATCATCTTCATGAATTGCTCCTCCAGTGGACACCATAGAGTTTTGTGTCATGCCATAGGATGGTTAGGACCCAGAAGACAGCAGTGTGCCACACAATGTAGATGCAGCCCTGGTCACACACAGAGAGTTTTTAGAGGAAGCCTGACGTGGGTTTGCGAGGCTTTTCTGTGGAAGTTGTGGTGGTTGAAGCTGAAGGCTTCTCAGAACTGCCCTGCGTGATGAAACGTTGTTTTGGTTTTGGGAAGTCCCAGCATGAGACTGGGATGACTTTGCCAGATACAATCTTTAGATTTTCAAAGGGTACATTTTGGTTGATTTCGGAGACTCGGTTGACAGAGTCCCTCAGGAGGCAGTTCTAAAGGGCAGAACCGTCCAGGAAGGCTAGATATTCTTCTGGAATGAAATCTTGAATGCACAGGAGCAGACTGCCCCTATGTTCCAACGATGAGTAAGTGGGGAAGAGTGAGCTGAGCACAGAGATATGGAGCAGAATGAAGTCTTTATAATCCAAGGCGAGGTTGCTTGTAACCTACTACACCACTTGAGCACACACAGATCTGTGGGGCCAGATGGGATCACCTTAGGGCAGGCATATCCAGCCCATGGCCCACAGCCCACACGAGGCCCAGCACAGACCACCCTGTGTCTGCCCCCCACCCCGTGCCATCATGGCAGCAGCTCTGCCCCTCTGAGCGTCACGACCTGGCCGCAAGCATGCACCCAGAGCTCAGCAACAACATCAGTGTGCTGCCAACACTCACTGGGCTCAAACCAGGGCACCGGGAGGGCAAAGAGCGGTGCTAACCCAAGTGACAGCAAATAATTGTTTGCATTTTGATACATTGGTTAAGCACAGTCCTGAGAACAGAGAAGAATATGCAACCATGCTTTCCATTCTGATACAGGAATTTGAGATTAGGTCTCAAGATTGCTGAAAAAAAATCTTCAATTTTTTTGTATATTCACAATTCTGTTTTCAATTGACATAAATATGTTACCTGTGATTGTTCAAATGGAATGTATAGAGTTGCAATCAGACGTTCAACTCAAAGAAAAGTCTGATCGTGTCTCCTCCAGACTTGGAGGAAATCTCTCCACAAAGGTGTTTTGAGGGGTGTGGCATGCAGGCTCCTGTTCATTGCTGGTGAAAAAGCATGGCTGATGGCGATGACTACAATGAAAAACAGTGTTTTGTATCTGAGAATTTGCTGTATCAAATAGTGTTGCTGTGCTCTTTGTAGCTGTTGTAGTTTCCATGGAAATAAATAGGAGACGTTACTTTTGGTGCAACCTGCGTATATGCAACTCAAGGCAATTCCCCTTCACTCGGTGCAGCCCAGGCAAGCCAAAAGATTGGACATTTGTGGACTAAGGTACAAAATGAGCTGCCTGAAGTGCTCACCAAGCCACTGTCAATAATTTACCAGCAGTCCTGGCCAACTGGAGAGAATTCAGTTGACTGGAGGCTAGCTAATGCAGTGCCCATCCACAAGAGCAAGAGGAAGCATTAGGGGAACTACAAACCAGTCAGACTGAATGTGAGCCAGCATCCTGGTGATAGCTGCAAGCACTGAGATTTCACAGCGTGGCAGGAAACTGCCACTGTACTGGCAAATCCTTTGACACAGATGTTTTAGGCTTGGCGTTGTGCTGGAGTGGCTTTTCCCTTATTTTAATGACCAAAAATTGCAGTAGTAGAAGTGGCTTTATACATTGCTGTAGCAGTGCTAAGTTTCTTGTGTTAAGCTGCATGATATGTACAACAAAGTGCGTGGTCAAAACAACGGCTTTATCAGCTATTCTCTGTACCACAGGGATCTCTCTATTGATGAGGAGACACCTGAACCTGTGATACAACTATTGAAGGCAACAATCTGAGCCGCATTTAAGTGTGAGGGCAGCAGGACAAAATTCAAGTTACTATCAAATCCCTTTCTATAGAAATGCCCATACTCAGAGCAGTTGCAAATGGTCCCATTTCCTCTGCCTCAGAACCTGTGCAGCAGTTTGGTCTTAACATCTATAGTGCACTATCCTTTTTCTATGTTATGACTTGATCTGTGGGTTGCTGCGACTCTTGGCTTTGGTTCATCTTAGACCTCATTGATAAACAAGTGGGGAGCAGAGAGGGAAATTCCTGACTTTCCTTGGCTGCAAAGTAATAGCAGAATGCATCAAGGCAGCAGTTGGAATTGGCTAAGCATGAAAGGATCTGAATAGAAACCCTAACTTTTGAGAGCAGGTGGCAAGCTCCAGCAACCTCTGCTACGAGCCGCAGGAGTAGTGCAATGTAGGTTGGTGAAAAACATAAGATGAACACACACAAATTCACAGAAATAATGTGGATTGCTTTTCGGATTAGCTTTGTCTCATGGAGGCTGCTGGCCATCTTCTTTCTGAGACATCTGATGACTTGTACGGAACAAAAAATTATAATCCCTAGGGGAATCAAATACCGAAAGCAAATGGAGAATGATGTTAAATATGCAGGCTGAGTGGAATGCTTCTGAAAGCAAAAATGTTCCCTCTCTTTTTTAAATAACGTGCTGAAGTAGGAATAACCTATTTGCATTATCCAAAGAAACCCACAGATACAGGCTGATTTCAGTGGGGAACGAAGAGTTTTTGCTTTCAGAGGGAACTTGATCGCAATGTATCGATCGATGGCAATCAGCATGATGATGAAGATGCTCATAGGACTGTTTGTAAAATATATCATCTCTATGGCAAAACACAGCTTGTCTATGGGATGTTTGTTCTTGGTAAAATATATCAGGAAAGGCAGGGCGAAGAGCAGGGAGCAGTCTGCAACCATGAGGTTGATCATGTACACCCGGGTCTCAGTCCATCTCTTGAGTTTGCAGCAGAAGACCCAGAAGGCGATGGTGTTCAGCAGGAGCCCCAAAATGAGGACTGGGATGTAGACGATCAGCTGAAATAGCATAACACCATCCTGCAACACGCTGCTGATTTCTGTGCAGTTCTTCATGTTGGACATTCTCTGCAAGAAAAGGGTGCAGGTGACAGACCAAGCTCGGGGACAAGTCCCCCGGGCCGAGTCCCATGGCAGTGCCCTCAGCCATGGCTCCATGGCTCCTGGCTCCTCTGCACCGCATGAATCAGGGCTGTGGGTAGGACAGGGTGGCACACAGCTCTCCTGGGGCCCCGCATGTGCACAGCAGTTGGGTTTTTTGGGATGCAGTCCTGCAGGGGCTCAGTGGCTCTTCACAGCAGCTAAGAAAAGAGAAGCAAACCCCTCCTGCAACTACTGTGGGGCAGCAACCCATCTGACTGCAAGCCTGGCTTGTCCATCCTACATCCACCTTCGCACAGTTTTGCTAACAGCAGAGGGTCTGCAAAGCGGGATGATGATGTTGTAGTCCTTTACCTCTGACGTTTCTGTGGTTATTGGAGACCCATTGGCTCTCTTGCTTTAGGGTAGCTCAAAGCAGAGCTGGGCAGCATTCCTCCTTTGCTTTACTGCCAAAGCCACCCGATGGGTTTGTTAGGTCTTGCTATGCCCGTGGACCCACACAGGACTCAGGTCCTTCCGGTCATGGGACAGCTCTGGTGGATTTACTCCTTGACCACAGCTGCAGGCTGGAGCACAGTGCGTGCCATGGGCACCTCCACTCCTAATTGCAGGATGCTGGAGATGTATGGCTTGGCACCAGGAGAGGAAAATGAGCACGCCTGTCTGATCTCAGCCTTCACCATAGGAAGCCAAAATGTTGCCAGAGCAGAAAACACAAATCCAAGATTCTAGCCTATCTCCTGGTGCTTCTGTAGATAGTTCAGGGCATCTCCTACTATCCGCTACCAGCAAAGACCACGGAGGGTGAATCAGACTCAGTCTGCAGTTACAGAGAAGCACGAAAAGAAAACAATCAGATTCCCGTCATCTGTTATAGATACATTGCCTTATAAGTCAGTGGCTTTTACGCCCTGATATCTAAACTGTGGAGAAACAGTCTGACTGCATGAACTACATGGACTGTTCTTAGTGTCCAAGACTGGAAGCTGGATCCGGCAATGCCAGAAGAAACCTCAGCACCTTCCCCAGTGCCAGAGTTGGGGTGGTATACAGAGATACAACTTTCAGAATGGAATTTATGGAAGGGCTGACATGCAGCTTGTCTCCTGGCTCCTGTGAGCTTCCAGCATCCCAGGTCCTTGGCTGCACAGTGCCACCATCCACCCTACAGCTGTTCCCTGCCAGCCGACTGTCACCATCCTGCAGTGGAAGTGCTGTTTTCTGCTTGCAAATCACTGCCCCACCTAGCAACCAAGCCCCGTGAATCCTCCATGTGAGTGCTGAGCCTCATATGCAGTCCCCTGGTCCCATGCCTCAGTGTGTCCAGAGCAGGGTGACTACTCACAGAAGGTGCACGGAGAGGAGTGGCACATGGCCACAGCAAGGGATGAAGACCTCCCTGGATAGCACATGTGGCTGCCAAATAACAGAGCACATCTGTGAAGGCAGGAGGAACTGAGGCACCTCCGTACCACTGCTACCAAGTGGGGACCCCTGGGCAGTGCTTTGTGAAGGAGCTTAGAAAACAGAGCACACTGCCGCACATCCGTGCAAGAAGAATTAAAAGTTACCTGCTTCTTGTGGGGCTGTCCTCGGGTCGGGTGCTCGGGCAAGTCGCAGAGGCTCAGGAGATGCCAGGGCTGTGGGTGCTGCGGGGTGATGCTGTGCAGGGTGATGCTGAGCGGGCTGATGCTGTGCTGGGCAGAACTGCCCAGGAGTCTGCTGCTGACAGCTCAGGAGCGCTGAAGCACAGCAATGAACTCTTGTTCCTCAAAAGTGCTTCATTTACCACCTCCTCTTTAGGACAGCCGAGTCTCTGGTGCCCTCTGTTGTTCCTCTCCCATCAGCTCAGTGCTTCACCACCATCTGTTCTTGTACCCAACCTGTTCTCCCTCTGCTTCCAAGCGCACAAAAAAGCAATTAAAATTTAATATTTTCAGTGGTGAAAGCAAATCCTTTCCAAAATAAAACCCACAATGGTTGCAAATTGCCCATTTGGCAGCAGAAGGACCCCTGGGAGCCCAGCATCCCGTGCTGCCTTGGGTGTGGTTGCAGAGCAGGCAGAGGGAGTGGTAGTGGCTTTTCCTGGGGGGCACATCAGTGCTTGTGCACCTGCAAAGGTGGGCCCAGAGCAAAGGTCCTGGCATGTTGCTCTCTGTTTTTTTTGCAAGATGGGGGCAGATGTGGTGGGTCCACTTGTCCTCTGCATGGTGCTTGTTTTCCATGGCTCATCGAAGTGATGGGAAAGGCCACACCAGAAATGGTGTTATGGCCAAACAGGCACGGGTAGGAGACACTGGCACGGAGGGGAGAGTTCTGTGGGTGTCAGGAGGTGGGGAAATTGTGCAAACAGGCAGGGAGGGCTCAGGACACAGCAGGACTCCCTCACGGCAGTTTCTGGTGCTCTGCTCTCTTCAGGCAGTGCCTGGGCAGCACTTGGCAGCAGTTACTGAGATTTGTCAGTATTTAGAAAGAAATTTGCTGCCTTTCCTAGGCAGCAAAGAAGAACACACAGGGGATCATCCCCTACGTGCCACACGCTCCCCCCCCCCCCCCCCCCCCCCCCCTTTTTTTTTCTCTCCACTGGCTTTTCTGGGCTGCTTACTCATAGCACAAATGCATTATACCCATGGAAATGTGAGAGGTGTGGGCTGACTGTGGAAACCCAGATATGCCCAACTGTGTCCAGCTGTGTGATGCTACCCTGAGCCTGCACTGCTGCCAGCAGGGCAAACCTGGGGTCCAGCCTGGCACCATCAGATTGTTTTAGTGCACGCAATCTTGATTTGATGCAATCTTGACTTGAGATACACCATGAGATAAAGCACAGTGCAGAATTTTTTTGGGTTGGCTTTTGTGTTTTAGGTTGAGTTGACTTTAGTTGTGACCTGAAATAAAACAGGGTGACATACATGGGCCACCCTTCCTCCTGTAAGAGTAACACATGGAGGGGAAGGGAACATGTTAATGCACCGCCGTTGCAGACGAACTTTGGCACCTATGTATAAAACAATTTATCAGCTTAATAGAAACACGGAATAGAAATTGCAGCTTAATAATGATACACATGACAAAGCTCTCCTTGGAGTGAAAGGGGGGTGGTTATCCCCATAACAGCACAGCCGTATCTTCTCTTGCCATTGTAGAATTTGTTGGTTTCATTGTGGTTTCTTTTCGTTAAGTTTTTCCTTTCTTTAGCAAACATGTGTCTGCACAGAACGGGTTTGTGTTGTTCTGGCAGTGCTGGACTTGGGCAGCAGGATGGCTTCCTGGAACTCCTTGGTCACAAAGTAGTAGCAGACGCAGTCCAGGCAGCAGTTGGACGTGGCAATGCACCGCGTCATGGAGGAGAAGTTCTTCACAAAGTGGATCAAGGAACAGGTAGTTTCAGTGTGCTCTGCTATGAGCCTGGCAATGACTATGAGGTGGGACGGCAGAAAACAGAGCAGAAACACAACCAGATTGGCATAAATGATGTAAAGAGCTTTCTGGATTGACTTCTCCTCCAGTGAGTTTGTCTTCAGCTGTCTCTTAAGGCTCCTGATGATTTCTATGGAACAAAAGGTCAAGGTTGCTAATGGAAGAGTGAAAATGAAGAAAATGGAAAGCAGTATCTGAGCGATGGGCATGCTGGTGTCGTACTGAAAGCAGAAGTGAGCATATCTCTGCTGATGTTTTGAGATGGTTCCAATGGTGACTGCGAGCCACAGGAGCCCACAGAGAAGAGCAGCTTTGGATGGAGACCTGAAGGCCCTAGCTTTCAGGGGGTGCTTTATGCCAAGGTACCGGTCAATGGAGATTAATGAAATGATGTAGATGCTCACTACCATGTTGATGAAGTACATTGCCTCTATAAACTGGCAGAGTTCATCTCGGACCGAGTTGTTCCAGATCAAATATGCCATGAAAGGCAAGATGCAGATGACAAAGAAATCGGCAAAGACCAAGTTGATGGCGTACACCCTGGTTTCTGTCCACTTCTTTATTTTGCAGAAGAACACCCATAGGGCAAGGACATTAAAAATTGCTCCAAAAAAGAAAGTGAGGATATATAGAGCAAATTCAGCGGCACGAACGTGGGGATTCACCTCTATGTCGGTGAGACTGCAGATCTTGGACTCATTCATTGTCCTGATATGTGGATGGCATGTGATGGTCTGAGACCTGAAATGGGGAAAAAATGGTAAGACCCTCCTACCTCTCAACAGATGCATGGTTCCTATAAAAAGGACATTTAAGGAAATATTTACTCTGTTATAAATGTGAATTTAAGTCTACAAGATTGGCTTTGTCAGGCAGCCTGTAACTGGGATGCATCTCTGTCTCAAGCTCTGTTTATGTTTATTCAGTTTATGAGTAAATATCTCTAGGAGCACTTCCAATAGGACACAGCAGGCAGCCTCAGTTAAATAGGAGCTGTTAAATGAGGGGGGGGAATGACGCGCAAAAGAGAACACATGGATACCAGGACAACCTGTGATAATGTCAGTATTAATTCTCTAAGCCAGACTGTGCGGATGAGGCAAAATGATTCAGACTTGGTTTTGAGATAGGCAGGGACTGAAGCAGCCAGCACTAAGTATGCACAGCCCATGAGCAGAAACTCTTCTAATGGGTCTCCTGGCCCAGGACCTGCTGCTCCAGCTCCTAGATGAAGAAAACAGAGCAGAATCTGAGTCCTGCATCCCAAAGGCATGACAAAACCCAAAGGGAGTGAGTGAGGCATGCTGTTCTCCTCCTCCCTGCAGGGAAGGAAGGATTGAACAAACGTTAAACCTATTAATTCCAGAAGAGAGTACAAGTCTGCAAATATAAAGCAGAAAGACTTAGCCAAAAGAGGAAACGCCGGTGCATGACAAGGAGCTGCAAATAAGGGCATAAGTGTTTCCTTCTCAGGAAAAACACCCTGGGAAACCCATGAGACATAAGAGTAGGTCCTGAGCCTCTGTCACACGGGCTGCCAGATGCTTCACAGCAGTGCTGGTTGTATGAAGAGCTGATAAAATCAGCTTTTATCAGGCTCCATCCCATGCAAAGCAGCTCTGTGTGTCCTGCACACGGGGCTTTCTCTGAATCAGTGATGATGTGGAATTTCTGCTTGCACCTCAGTGCACTTTTGAAAGAATATAACCTTTTATTTTTAAAGCAAGATTTTACCACTCTACTGGGAGAGTGAAATGGTGGGCGATTTGGTGATCCTCAGAGATGCAGGGGGACACTGTGACAGCAGAGCCCTGGTTAAGCAGTTATTTGCCCCTGAGAACAACACAGAGCTTGTGCTCAGATGATGAGGGTGCTGCCTCCAGCATTGGGCTGCAGGCCTGCTAACTGATAAATGCGCAAATACCTCAAATGCTGGGAGGTTAGACAAGCATCCTGGACATCAGCAGACGTTAATGTGACTCCTGCACAGAGCTCTCACATGGTTATTGCGTGCTCAAGTCTGGGTTTCCCAACAGAGATTGCTGCTTGCTGCCTGCTAGCTGTCACCCAAGGAAAACATCTCTGAACCTCAGTAAGTAGCAGCAGGGAAACACCTTCCTCTGTGGTGCAGCTGCCATGTTAAGCTCACCACATCTTTGCAGGTGTGGCTGATGCCCAGGTTGCTTTAGGTTGGCTGTGGTGTGCACTGCCAGCACAGCCTCCGTACTGAAGTACAGCACAGGCAAACCACCAGTATGCCCTGCAACGTGAAGGGCTCTGGCTGACATTGGCTTTGGAGCTGAAGTTGTGGTCCCAACGCATTTCCCAGAGACCTGCCCTGCAGCTCAAGGCTTGCAAGTGTTGCTGACCAGGAGTCAGAGGCTGCGGGAGGAGAGAGGAAACTGGCAGAGGGTGTGAAAGCAGACCGGGCAGCACAGATAAAGTATGGGTGAACAGTAAGCTTCCTCAAAGAGGTGTTGCGTGATAAACTAGCATATCCTCCAGCTGCTAAAAATGCTTAAGGTGGGTCAGAGGTGATGAGGTGATGGCTGCAGTACCGGAGCATTTCACTGCTCCTGCAGGAGCGGGAGCAGGCTGGGGCCAGAGGGACGACATCACCTCACAGCACAGACTGAGGCAGGCTGGGAAGCTGGGCTGTGGGAGCAAGACCAGGGCTGGGTGCATTTTTCTCCAGCTCTTACCTGGCTTTGAGCAGGGAGCTCGGAGAAAGCAGTGAGAAACAGAAGTTGAGACACAGCGGGTGTCACAGCAGCACCACAGTGGTCAACACCCAGTGGGGTGACAATGAGAATAGCTTAGTTTCTAGCCGCCAGTTGCTGTTAGAAAGCAGCCTGCTCTGCTCATCCTGCAGTAAGCACAGGAAAGGAACATCTCCGCAGTACACATGCTGAGCAGGACCACATGCAGCAGCATCTGTGCTGGATCAGAGAAGCCAGGCACTGAGCTTCCTCCACCTCCTCCCCACCACGGCAGGCCCCTGAGCAAGGAGAGCAAGAGAACAAGACAGGGTGAAGTTACCTGCAGGTGTGAAGCCACAAAATGACAGCAGGTACCGGCGGCAGCCTAGCAGGAGTGGGGCCACATGATGCACCTGAACTGACAGCTCACAAGTACTTGAAGGCTTCTATAGCACCTCCTCCTCCTGCGTGAGAAAAGATCTCATGTTTGCTTGTTCTGAAAGATAAGGTCATCTGCTGGCTGTAATGCTTACCATGGGGACTCAGTGCCTCATCACTTGGCACTGCCTAGAAGTGTGGTCATTGGCAAGTGGGTGTGCCCAGTAAACGCAGAGCTGGGCTGCTGTGCTGACAGCCAGGCTGGACACAGCCAGGAAGGTGCAGTATCTGTTACTGGCTCACTCGAGCAGCTGAAGGTGCAAGGCCATCCTTGTGCAGCCCTAGGCAGTTCAGTGCATGACACAGGTAATCCCTAGGGTGGAGAACATCTCACAGCCTCCTCAGATGGACGTGGCTGCTCCAAGAGCCCCTTGGGATGGGTTTGTTGCATGAGGCAGTGGTGCAGCAGGAGGTGGCTGTGATAGCAGGGCTCCAGCTGCTCCCCTGCCTTCAGCTGGAGCTGGGGAGCTCCACCATGGTCTTGGGGCAGAGCTTCACTTGTCAGATCCTGTTCTGGCAGAAGCGGATGAGGGAGAGGCAGCTGTAAGCCCCAGAGGGCCCAGAGATGGGTTGTCTAAGTGGTGTTAGCAATGAGCATGCCTTAGGGCTGGTGGGGAATGGCCTCACTGCCCACCCACCCTCAGTACCCGACCAGCTGTAACACTTCTTTGGTGCAGGACTGCTGTTGATGGTTGGCTGTTCATAAGGGAGCATACGGGGTACTCCACTCGCTCCAAAAATGAGTGCCCTGGAGGTGCAGATCAGGGCACCCAACAAAAGGTCATGGAGATGAAACCCACTCACACTGCTCCACTTACATGGAGGCTTGCATACCTTGCATTCACCCCAAAATAAGCACAGAGTTGTGCTGAATGGAAAAAGGCACAGGGGAAGGGAGCAAAGAGTTCCCTGAGGGTGCAGGGTGGCAGTGGGCTTCGGTGGCTGGTAGAAATGATGCAGAGGAAACTATCACAGCAGGGTGATTTCCTTCTATGGGAGACTTGTTGATAAGCATGTTTGTGTCCGCAGAGGGTAAGAAACCAGTATGAGAATGAGTCATCCAAGTGAGGGTTGGTTCTGCAAGATCTCAGCCTGGAGCCAGACTGCTCTTTTGGGGCTGGGGGTTTTGTGCCCACAGCCCCCTGTGGTTGCATTGGCAGTGCAGCAAGTTAAGCTGTTATAAAGAGTCTTATGAGGCACAGGACACAGCTGCATTGCCATATATGCACTTCTACACACAGACCCTGCTGTTCCAGTTAGCAGTAGAATGATGACACCAGGCTGAAAGGAGCAGTTTGCTGTAGCTGTGCTCACCATCCAGCAGGCCCAAAGAGGTCTCCTATCCAGCCAGGTGGGCACAAGTGCTCTGCTTTCTCCTGCAGCCTGTGTTTGCGGGAAAAGCAAAGCCTTCAGCCTTGGCCATCTCCATGCTGGTGGTGCCCACACTCACCCCAGATTGTGAGCTGAGGCATGAACTCTGCCATGCAAAGTGGGACAGGATGGGCAGTGACTCAAGGGTTGCACAGCTGTCACCCACCTACACGTGGCTGTGGCTGTCTCACTGCATGGTGGGGAGCTCCTGCAGGATGAGGAGCTCTCACGGTGTGGGCACGTGACCTGTCCACAGGTCTCCCTGTGGGGTCCTGAAGGCCATTTTGGGGAGAAGCCCTGTCCATCGTGAGGCACAGTGCAGGGCAGGGCTAAGGAAAGGCCCCCATCTGGGGTCAGCAACATGGCAGCCCTGGTGCTGGTGAGAGCTGCTCCCCTAGGAGCCAGAAAAGGAGCGAGCATGCAAACACGCTGATCAACACACTGAGGTCACTGTGCATAGAAGGCTTTTGAGTTTTTTACTGAAAACATCACTGACTTTTCTCTACTTAAACCAGTAGAAAAAGTAGTGCTGGCAGTTGGTCAATAATGTGGTCAGTGTTATGTACTTTGCAGTCACAGGACTGCTCTGCCCTGTGTTGCCATCTGTAGAGGGTAGGGTGCAGCAGGAAAGCTAAGCCATGGCTTGAAGCAATGATTGAGCACCTGGTGGAAGACAGGACCAACCCAGGGGAGCTCAGGTGCATGCAATGTACTGAGTGACTGGAAGAGTGGAGTCAGGATCCAGCCCTTCCCAAACCTCATTTAAGGGCTGGTATAGGAGGTGAGGGTATCTTTCTGGACATCCCTGCCTACCTGAGGTCTTCTAAAGGTAAGCTGATTTTCTGTTTTTTTTTCTGCAATCCCAGCTGCTGCTGCATTTGGGCTTGTTCTTATTTGCTGCAGCCTCAAATTGTGCCACCATGCTATTATTGCTGTACTTTCGATCACATTATAGCATTACAGCACTGCAGTGGGTCTGCTGGGTTGATTGCCAAGCAAGAAGCTTTGGTCTCAGCTCCTGCAAATTCACAGCAGTGAGACTTTTCCCTGCAGGGGCTCTGGTCCTTCGAGGGCACCTAGAAAGGCCCTACAGGCTTCCTATTCCTATAGATGTGGATTACAGCTCAGACTATAGCCATCCTCTGCCCAGAGGACAGTGATGTGGGACAAAGATTTTGCCTAGTGAATCCTAGGTGAGCTTTGCCAGGAGCCGTCTGCCTGTTCCAAGATACGGGCAACTTTACTTTGTTGCAAGAAACAAAACCAGAAAAATCCAATTGCCTCGGTTCCTTTTTGCATTTTCTTCAGCCTCCTACCACATCCCAGGATGGAAGGATGCTAGCACAGATTACATCTGTTTCTGTGTTGATAAAACATAATGCGCTACGTAAGGCTAGACAGTGTGGTTTTGGTTGTAGTGTGAAACGGGAGGAACGCCTACATGGGGTGATGCCAAAATTTATGTGAAACTGAGCGACCTTTGGTTGTGTGTACCACCTTTAGCAGGGCAGCAAAGCAAACATCCTCTACCTTATTATTTTCTTTTTCCTTCCCACGTTTCAGCCATGAAGCTCTCAGTCCTGTATTTATAATCCAGAAGGCCACATTGTGGTACAATCATTTGGATGTAGAAGGACTTTGAAAGGGCTGGGTGATGACACCAGCCAATGACAACATATTTTTTTTCCTTCCTGTGCTTACTAATAAGCAGTCAATACAGTATCAAACTCTGCAATTGCAATAACTGGATTCAAAGCAAATGGTGCTGCCCTGAGCCTGCTGGGTGGTGAGTGTTGTGAAGTGTAATATGTCAGCGATCAGACTGACTGGTAAGCTCTGCGGGGTGGCTTTTTAGATTCAAAGACTAAGTTGTTTGTGTCTATTCTGTTTTTCAGCACAGGGATGCGTGCATCTAAATATTTACTATTCTTCCATTCTGGAGCTGTTCTGAGTGCACACAGTGAGCACAACAAAACAGCAGAAAGCATGGATGTGGCAGAAGGACAGAGCTTCTGGGAGAGAGGCACATGTCCCTTCTGCATGGGCACAGCATGGGGAAAACGTGATTTGGGAAGTTCGGCTCTGCACTCTGCTGCTTGGATGTGTTGTCTTCCAGAGTCCCATCACTGACACCCGTGTGTGTCTCCAACTGAGGACTGGAGGCAGTGTGACACAAAGCCACTGACCTCACACCACCATTGGCTGCTCTCCCTATTCCCTTCCTAAAATCAAGACAGTTTTGTCAGCATAAATGTGCCTCTCATGGAGCCTCATGTGAAGACCTCTGCACTTCCTAGAATCAGGGAACAACACTTGGGCAGGAAATCTGGTGAGGGCGATGCAGTCCAGCTCATAGTGCTACTCTCCATGGGCAGCAGCTGCAGGAGCCAGGGAGCATGCACAGTGCTGGGAAGAGCAAGCAAACTGCCATGTGCTGGATCCCATGTAACAAGGAACTGGTGCCTGGGGCTTCATCTGCCTTGCTCTGACATTTCACCTGTGTGAGAGCCTTTGACTGCAACTTCTTACTCAGGAAAGCAGCAAGTTTTCCCCTCAACTCCCCTGCGCAAAAATCTGGGCACAATACATTCTCCAGATGGTAGCAATATGGATGGTGAGATCGCAGATTAACATCTTCTCACCACCTCGATGCCATTGGCTGCCTGTTGGGGGCAGGGCTTTACTTGGTGGAAGTGAAGTGAAGTGACTGCTAAATCTGCCCAAGCTTTGCTGCTGTAATAGTCACAACAGTCTCTTATTTGGGCTCCTGACCCCTCACCTCTTCCCACTGTCCGTCGTTTAGAATAGCCTTTCATTGCAGTATTGGTGGTTTGGGAGCAGGAAAAAACTTGTGGGCAGCTGCAGCTGAAATGTAGAACCATCCCATCAGTCTTCCTGGCTGGGGACAGCCAAAGGAAAAGTCCTGTCCAGGAGGAGAGTGGGGGGGGGAGGGGGGCAGCAAGAGAGCATCTTAATTCCGCTTGAACATCCCACGCTGTCTATGTGACGTCTTTGTAGAGCAGCCTGGCTAACACACTGATAAGAGGAGCTGCAGAGGACCGCTTTCCCCAGCGGAAACCACCACTACGCTCTCCAGGTTTGCCCCAGGCGCCCTATTTCCTTTGACGTTACCAAAATTCACATACCCACACCAAGTGCAGGCTGCACCCTGTGCCCCTTGCACTGATACAAATCCCCAGTGGCACTGTCACTGTTGGGCAGACTTCTTCTCATAAAGAAATGGTTGGTGCCAGTAAATCTGACCAAAAAACCACGCTGTGCCCTAAAGGCAGGGAAGCAATCAGCTCAGCTTGGTTACATGCTTAATTCAATGGGTTGTGGTTCCTCCTTTCCCTTCCACTCAATTATGTTTCATTGCAAACCTTTTCTCACAGGAAACCCCTTACCTCGCTCTCCTGATTCCCAGTCTCTGAATTGCTTTTCCTCTAAACTGCTACTGGTCTTCATCTTGCTTTCAGTCTGTTTAGGAGTAGTTAATTAACACTACTGTTTTTCTAATCATTCTGTTGGATGCTGGAACAACTGGCTGTGCTCAGAGGAAAATAGCACTGTTAGCAGCTCAGTGTTTTTCTGTGGGGACCTGCAGCTTCTCCAGGACTTGGACAGCCCTGCAGTGCGTGGGCAGTGATGTTTCCCATGACATTTGGATGCTTGCTGCTCTGTGGCCTCAAGCCCCTGCTTAGAGCAATACCACATCCTTCAGAGCAAGGAGTTGGCCCTCCTGCAACTGCAGGAGGGTTGCAAGCCACATCAGGGGATGTTTTTGTGCCTTGCAAGTACAAAGCAACCCTGCCCAGAATAACCTGGGGTTCAAAACCCCCAGCTCTCCAAACTGACTCTGGGCATTACTGCCATCAGCCAAAACCTGGCACAAGAAGCAGAACCAGCCATGTTGCAGGCATGGGCTTTCAGAAGGTTGCAGATTCTTGCGCTTCAAGAAAATGCTGCCTCTGGAGTTGCTGGATTTTGTACCAGATGTGTAAAAATGTGGCTGAGCTGGGGAATTTTTCTTTCTCGCAAGGGTTATGCTGGGCTTGCTGCTGATCTCCCCTTGCTAAATGAGAGCACCAGGAGTTATGGTATTTCAGGGTAGGTCTTCAAGATTGGAATGCAGAGCCCTGGGTCTGGCCAGGTTATTGCTGGTGCCTTGAGCTGAAGGGCTTTTCCGACACCAAAGCTGCACTCCTTGCACCCAAGCAGAAGGGCATTCCCCCAGAGATCTGCCATGAAGGAGCACTTGGGATGATCACAAACCACACAGGGCAGGACTAGGAGAGCTGTGTCCATGGCATGTGGAAGGGGCAGCTGGTGCCAGCTCAGTGTGGGCACCTGGTTGGCAGCTCAGAGTGTGAAGAAGTGAGCAAGTGATCTGGTAACCTAACAAACGGCAGCAGCCCGGCCGAGGCTCTGCAATGTGTGTCCTTTCCCCGTTCTGAAGAAGTCGTTTCTGTAGAGGTCTGCAGCCCCCTGAGTGCATGGGGCACTTTGGCTTTTAGCACACTTAGAGAAGCCTTAATGGGGTTTTGAAAGAGAGAAGAAAGAATCCATTAACATTTTCCTTTGTTTTCACAGCCTATTATCTACCCTCTCCATGATCCATGCTGTGACCTGTCATAGGGCAACTAATGCAAAGGTTAATGGCAGGAAAATGTTTACTAAGTGAAGCCCTTGGAGGGAGAGAATAGAGTGGGATCTCTCCTTGGAGACCTCTTGCCTCTAAGACTGGTGGTAGGCCAGAAATTTTTTTAAGGATCTTGACCCTTCTGCTACTCTATTAAATATCTATAAGTATATACATACACACATGTCCTTTTCTTTGTTTTTGTTTGTTTGTTTGTTTTGGTGTCCAATAGCCCTCAGTGCTAAATTATTGCCTTCTTTCCACTTTGATAGACATAAAGGTTGATTTCCGGTTTCTCTGAGGCTGGTTTCCACCTTTAAAGATGAGCACCCAAACCTACCCTGTCTGCTGCTTGCTGAGGCACCTGTGTGCATTCTTATGCTTCTGGAATATCTAAAGAGCCAACCCAGCTCTTCCACAGTCACTGCCTTCATAGATTAGCTCCATACACACCTGAGAATACTCTGGCCTCTCCTATCCATAGAATTCTCATGGAAACAAATCTAATTGGATAGATTTATTCCATAGCAGGCAGACTAGGAAATGTATTCTTCGAGACAGATAACCCAGATTTATGGTAAGTAAGTCCAAGCCAAGCAGGGTTTTGCTTTTACATAATTTCCTACTCCTTCTCCTGCAGTGTTTAATCCTCGGTGATTAATTACACTGAGATTTACTGAGGTCAGAATAGATGGGGCAAGGGAGAGCCATGTACAAAATAATAATCGCTATTCACTCTTTTTCATGTAAGTGGTTATTCTTGAAATACTGTCTGTGGGAGTTATTTTCATTGGCTGTAATTAGCCCAGTAGGAGAATTATTACCTGTCTTCTTATGGATAAGAAAGAAAAGGTAATTTGCACAGTGCTGCTGCCTCCATTCACCCAAGGGCTGTCGTTGCTGTTGGAGGCTGCTGGGAATTGCTGGGGTGACCGGGCTCCCTCCTGCCCCTCTGGCCAAAGCCAGACGTGGTGGTGGTGACATCAACCTGGCACCCATGCGTTGGTTTTGAAAACAAAAATCAGACAAAAGATCAGCACTGATATGTTTATTTGGAAATCACCCCTATTCTTCCAGCACAGGTGTAGCAGCAGTGAGGCTCTGTGAGCCCCACACAAGATAAGGTCCAGGTGTGCCCTCTGCCATGTCCTCCGAAAGACTTGAGCCATCCTAGGCGTTGTCTGTCTGGGCTTTATTGAGGGGGCAGCTGCGGCTCAGCCTGAATTCTGGCTATCTGTACAAAAGCCGTTTGTCTTGCGATTCCTTTCAGGTCTCCCCGGGAAGGGCCGTATGCCACCTTGTGGCTAAAATATAGATCAACTCAACCAGATAGTAGGAGGGGAGAGAAGGAAAATGAAGACGACCTCAATTCCCCAAGCAGGTGCCACGGCCATCACCTTCTTCCAAAGTCTTCAGCGAAGTCTTAGTCCTGCCCTCAAAACTCAGCTCTTCAAAGGAACCCCGGGTGTCTTCATCTGCAAAGGGTGCAGAGCAGGGGAGTGCCTGCTCTTCACGCAGCAGAGGTACTTTTTAGTCCTTTTTCTAAGTGGATGCAGGAGCTTTGGGGTCACCAGCCATCCTTCCTGCACATCACAAATACTTACTACAGTGCTCATCTCTTGTGGTCACATTTCTCAGGTGACAAGTGATAGGGTGCAAGGAAACAGGTGCTGGGATGGGTTGCCCAGGGTGGTGGTGGAGGCCCCATCCCTGAGGGTATTTAAGAGTCGTGTGGATATGGTACACAGGGACATGGTTTGGTAGCGGTCTTGGCTGTGCCAGGTGATGGTTAAACCTGACAATAGGTCTTCCCAATTCTGTGAGCTGGTCCCTCCCTCCCATAGTGCAGCCAAGAGACCAGGAAGCCTCTAAAGCCCTCCAAAGGCTGTAGTATTTCTCCCTGTGCATAAGGTGTTCCACTACCCATAAAATCACACTTTGTCCCAGACAAGAAACCAAGTGCCAAGAATTCTGTGGTCATGGAAGAAATGTGCAGCTGCTCTCACTGGAGCCTCCACAGCCCCCTGCCCACAGCCTGCAGGTCTGCTCGCTTCCTTCCAGAAAGGTTTCCCAATCTGGAGAATAATCGGGTTTTTTGTTCCTCAAATTAATCCCAACTATTTCAAAACCAGTTTCCATCTCTGCTCCCTGCTGCTAACTCAGCTCTGCCTGCCTGCAGCATCAGCCAGAAAGCCTCCAGCTGCAGCGACTGGGGCCTGGGGATCTGCCAGGCCCTGTAGAAGGTGCTGGTGCCAAGCTGTGATCTTTGTGGTCATTTCCAACCATAATTATTCTATGTTTCTATGATTTATAAAACTCAGAGGGGCTCAGTACCTGCCCTCCTACACGTAGAAAAAACCCAGACCCCAGCAGCCATAGCAGCAGGAACTTGGCTACCTGGCAGCATGCTAATCCCTGTGATGCATCCAGTTCCTCATGGCACACTGCGAGGGCTGAGGCAGAGCAGCACAGCTGTGGCTTTTTGCCTCATCACAGCCCTCCGAGGCTGACTTCTCACATCAGCAGCGCTCACCTTGGTGTGAAGAACTTTCCTTCCCTCTGGTTCTGGACACCACCAAGCAATCACTGCAGCTGTTGCTGAAAGCACCTCTTGTGTATTTTCACAGCAATGTGATGACTCTGTTGTTTCTGCACAGTATGTAGTAACAGTATCAATCAGGAATTTACGATGATGTCCACAGTGACCTCTATTTAAACCTGATCTTACTGTTTGCTGCATCAGACACTCCTCCTTCTCCTGCCCATAATATCCATTGCCTCACCACATGAACACTGCATGGGAATAAACCTGGGCTGGTTTTCTGACCACCCTGAAACCAGCAGTAAAGAATCATCCACCTGTGGGCTCACTTTTTCCCTGGAAGTTACCCAGATAAAATTCAGATAAGCCTGGTTAAGTTTTGCACAAGTTCTCTGCACGTGCCTTGAATGCCAATATCTGCCCAGCAGCTCTCAGGTTCCCCTCGCTGACTGTAGGAGTCGCATATCTGAAAGCAGAAATGCTTCAGGGGGAACTGCAGAAGTGGGAGGGCAGCGAAACCTTCTGGCCTTGCAGGATGGAAATGAAATAATCCTTTCTGACTGCTGGCAAGGAAACCCAAACCTGTCTCGCTTACCTGCAAAGCCATTCCCTGGCGGTATGAGATTGAAAACTGCGAGGTACTTTTTAGGAAGGGAGAAAATCCTTTAAAAGTAAAGGGAATATTTCATGGTATGGGTTTGTCTGCCTTTCTGAACTTACCTGGAGCAGGAGCAAAGGGTCCTACGGGTTTCCTTTCCTAAAACAGACAAATGAATTCAATACAGCCCCTCTTCCCCAAAGCCTCCAGGTCAAAGCTGCTCCATCACGCAGCCCGAGTGAAGCCTTACACCACCTGGTGGCTAAACGGAGTTTTAAAAAATAAATAAATAAATAGGAGCATGAGGGAACTATCACACAAAACTCAGATCACCTGCTGGAAATACGGTACTTACTCACAGGTAAGTGCTGCCTGCTAGGGAAACTGAACAGAAGTATTAACTTCTATATAGGTCCGTGTAAACCTCTGATTTTAAGTCTGGAAGCAAGGGGGGGGGGGGGAGGGAGGGGTGCAGGTGTTTCCACTGCAGCATGAGAAATTCCCAGCAAGCAAAACATTATGACATAATGAGGCCGTCCATCAGCTCTGTCTGCTGCTGCCTCTCAGAGAAGGAGGACGTGCTGCTGCCTCTGCCTGTGCTCAGAGCACGGAGAGCTCCCTGATTTTTGCTGCTGTGTGAGCAATGTTTTCCTTTCTCCCTTATTCATTCATTTATTTTTAATATACATTCCCCCAGGAAACTGCCTGGAACACCAAAGAGGATTTCCCATTGCCCACCCCAACACCAAGAGCTGCTCATGCTGATTAAACCTCCACTCACCGGCTTGTTCTGAATTTCTGTGGCCACAGCCTGCCCCTGCAAAGACAGCCCTGCATCACTTCCAACGTGAGACACCAGCTGAATCAATGGAGGCAGCTCAGAAATCACAGGCTGTTAGTAACGCGTTGATGGGTTTGAAGGATCACTGTGTGAAACAGCACAGACCCTGTGGAGTGGTTCCCATCTCCACAGCTGCTTGCTTTATTCATCTTTCTGCTAGACAGTTTTGATGCAGCAGGCAGACAAATTAAACTGGATTTACCCCTGTCAAACATCCCTTAAGCCAGCCATAAACCTAGAATCATAGAGTCATAGAATGGCTTGGGAGGGATCTCAAACACCACCTTGTTCCAGGTTGCCAACCACAAAATCAGGCACCAGATCCAGTTGCCCAGGGCCCCATCCAACCTGGCCTTGAGCAGGGATGGGGGTAGGTTAGCTGTATGCTTAGCTTGACCGTGGTTTTCTTGGCCTGTGAGCAAATGCCAGCAAAGCCTCTACCAGAGCTAAAGCCCCAAACAGAGGGGTTTCCCTCCTGCAGCATCCCTGCTGGGTCTCTGCAAGGCAGGGCTGGTTGCAGAGCGGGGACAGGAAGGGTCCCATGGCATCCAGGATCCATCGTTATTGCAATGCACCTTTTGTTTCCCTCTCATTTCTCAGTATTTCTGATTTGATTTCTAGCCCAGGCTTGCCCCTGCTGCCCCTCTTTGTTATTGTTCAGAAATCCCTGATCCAGAGAGCAGGCTGGATAAAGTAACCACCACCTCGAGTGCCTCCAGGCAAGGGCTATGTGAAGGTTAAAGAGATAAGAGACGTTCCTAGTCCATAACTGCAGAGAGATAGCTGATAAGAGCCTTACCTGTGCTCTCCTTTAGCAGGAGGGGTTAGAAAGGCAGCCCCAAATCCCATGCAACCACTGCTTCAGGGAGAGAACACCTGAGGAGCACACAAGCACAGGAGAGAGCGGGGGCCAGCCAGCAACACCCCTGTAGGAGCACGCAGCAAATCAATTAGTGAGAACCCAACCCAAATTTGACGTTAACATTCACCAGCAGCGTAACAAGCAGTATGGTGGGATGGCTGACAAGGAGGCAAGCATGCAGTCCTACCTTCGATGTGTGAGGATACACGGGCTGCTCCAAAAGCAACGCCTCCTGATTATTTATACGGAAACTACAACAGATACAAAGAGAACAATAACGCTGTTCGATGGAGCAAATCCTCAGCTACAAAACACTATATTTTTTTCTACATGGTTACCACCTTTAGCTGTGCGTTTTCAGCAGCACGGCAGAATTCAATGACACAGTTTTGCTTCCGGCACACTTGCACGTCAGACGCCATTCTGTCAGACTGCCTCCTTGCTGCCACCTGTCACACAGCAGCAAAATGTAATGGGATGTTGGTGGGAAGGTTTGACCTCTACTGCCATCCCGCCAACATCACCTTCAACGCCCATCCGAGTGCCTTGGGGCTGGACCCTGCACATCTGAGCCAAAGCACATCATGATGGCTGTGCTGGCCGGTGTCCCTGGTTGAGGCCCCGCTGGGCCTTCTGAGAGCAAGCTGCTCTATAAATAGGCCATGAGAAACATCTCACGGGTTCAAAATTAGCAAGAAAAACACTGAGGGCTCAAATATCTCAGCAGAAGGTTTCACAATCTTTTTCCATGCTCTGACATGGCCCTATCCACGAGCTGAGCGCTGTGCCACAGGCAGGGCCGCACGTGGGGGGCCCAGCTGAGGGACACACAGCATGTCAGGGTCCAAACCATCCCTTGTGCACCATACAGGGAGCAATGAACACTTTTAGTCTTTAATCAACGCTTTTAGTGCCTCCTACTGCAACCCCTCCCAGAAAGAAAAATCACGGCTTTTACCTTGAAATGGCTATCTTTAAATTTATTATGGTAGAGGGAATAAAAAAGCCAAGATCACTCACTCACTTAGGTTTGGTAAATATCTGGACTTTCCCTCTTGCAGGAGGGTATTGTGACTTGCTCTACAAGAAGACCACGTCTGTTGATGAGTTGGTAAAACCATCCCCAGTGCCATTAAACCCCTCAGGACCGTGCACAAGTGCCTCAGGGGGCACTGAGCTGCAGTGCATTACACTTCCAGCTGCTGCCAGCCCTTACAGCAGGGCTTCAGACCCACGAAAACCCATAACAGGCTCAAAGGCAGGAAGGAAAGAAAGTCTTGACGTGTTTCTCCTCATATCATCTCTGAGAACAGAGCCTCTGGCATTTGCAACACCTCCAACTGAAAAAAGACGAATGGTGGCTGTAGGTGACCACCTGCAGACTATCAGCTGAAGCACGGAAATAATCAGGGATTTCATCAATGTGTTTTTGGAGCATGGTGACAATAAAGCAACACTGGCTGAAGAACTTTGCTTTCCTCGCCTTTGCTGAGAATCACGGTGATAATTAAAATAGAAAGAGCACTTGACTGCTACCAGAAGAGCTCGCTGGGTCCTACCAAGCCTTTCATTGAGCCACGCGCCAGAAGCGGCGCTTTCCTTCAGCCTGGGAAGAACCACTTGAAGAACAAAATGAAACAAGCCATCCACAAGCGGAACTGCAGTGGTTAAGCAGTTAGAAGCCAAATCCACTCTACTTGCCAGAATCCACCGTGCTGTACTGAGATAAAACCCATTTGCTGGGACTGTTTAATCCAGATACGTACACACACTCAGCTTTAAAATTCTGAAATAAACCCATAAGGTTAATCTACTACATTACGCTGCAAATGAAGCTTCACTTGACCGATGCTTCCAGAGGCAGGAAAGAGGATTTATTGCTTATTTTAAAACTTACTGTTGGCCTGAGGCTTCGAACGCCTGTAGAGATGGCCCTACACCTGCCCATCATCCAGAGACCCTGCTCATTCTGAGCTGAACCCATTCCCCATGGCATTCTCCAGGCCTCCACCTACCTGACTTTCCATTTGGTGCCCAACTAGAGGAGAAGCACAACCCCACGCTGCCTCAGAACGTTGCTCATTAACCTGGAAGGTCACAGACATGTCTGGCAAACAGACATTGGTATTTCCAAGAACAAGACTGGATGTTTGTTTTAGCTGTACTTCTCCAAATCCATTTCCAGATAAGGATGAAGCAATTAAGACATGAAGCACAAAAACCCAGCTGGGCCCGTGGGAACATGTCTTCCGGCAACCAGGCAGAAAACAGCAGCAGCCATCGAGGCGGAGGTTTGTCCGCAGGGTGAGCGTGAGATGCAGGCAGGCAGCACAGCACCCTCCTACACAACCAGCTTGGAGCCTGCAGCCCTCCGGGTCAGCCCTCAGCTCAGGTTCTGGGTCATCATCGCACTCCAGCACTGCCCTGCTGCAGCTCCAGAGGGATTCCACCTGAGCTCTCCGCACTGATAACACTGATGGCGTGGATGGTTCAGACACCAGCAGGCCATCCCAAAGCAAACACCATTTCCCCGCTTGTCAGATGTGTGGTTTCCCTTGCAGGGCCAGCAGGCTCAGTGCAGCTAAGGCAGCTACTCACCCCAAGGCACTCACCCCAAGCGCTGCAGATTTCATGTGCTGAGAATACCTCAAGCATCTTCACCTTCATTTTCCCACCAACCTCATTTAAGTATACCTTTAAATAGCATTTTCTATTCTGAAGAACAGACAGATACCTCTCTACGGGCGTTTTTCAATAACCAGGAAATAGCGATCCCAAGCCATCTGGGTAGCAAACCATTTCTTTAGCACTGTGCTCCTTGCATGGCCAGCCCTTCTCCCAAGCAGGACAGAAATGCTCCCCATTGCCCCCTCAAGCTTCCAGCTTCCTGCAATAAATACACACATCCAGCGGCTCTGTAAAGAAGCCATAGTCCAGAGACACACCACACACATCCCTTCTTCCCTTTGGCCCATTTCAGTTCAAGATCAGAGTGTTTCTCATTATTGCTCATCACAGCAAGGAGCAATGCAGGATAAATTAATTTGTAATTGGAAAAGTGACTCAGAGATGAAGAGGGGCATAGAGTCCTGAGAGAATAAACGCTAATAGCTCCGGCTTCCAGGGAGAAAGCATGCCAGAAAATTAGAGTTAGGGAAAAAAAAAAAAAAACAGATGTGAACATGGCTCTCCCCTCCTGCAATGGCTGAGATGAGTACTAAAATGGCTGTACTTCCCCAAGAGATGGCAGACAGACAGGACCTGGGCTCCTGACCCCATATCCCAGCACATCTCCTGCACAGCTGTGGTGAGGAAGAGGGCAGCCAGCTTCTTGTCTCTTCCCCTCGTACAGGTGTATGTACACCTCATGTGGCAACAAAGGCCAGCAGAGTCTTATCAGAGCAGAAACAGATTCCTTGAGTGACACCGAACACCACAAACCAGGTTATGTGAGAAGCACAGTGGCACACCAGCACGGAGCATCTCGCTCACGTTAACCCAGCAGGCATGGAGTTCCTCAGGTTTGTGAGTGGAAACCAATTCTGAAGCATTGCAGGATTTCTGCTGTGTACTCAGTTCAGTAGAACGGCTTTTACATACTAACCCTGCAGCAAAACTGCACTGACTTTGGATGCTGATGGCTGCCAGCCAGGACCCAGAGTGCTGAGCTGCAGGAGTGGCACTGGTTAAATATCATTTCCTGAAACCCAGCTCACAGCGCTCCCCTTCTCACAGAAAATGCAATTTCCTGCTAACTTCTACCGTATATTTGTCAAGGTTTTTCATTTTTAGTGCTTGGCAAGCGAAAACCATGCCGTCAGAGCAAGCACCTTCCCCCATCGTGGGATGAGCTGCAGCGAGGGCTGTCCAGCTGGCTGCTTCCTGGAGACCCTGCCCCAGCTTCAGCCCGCCCAGGGCCCTCATACTTCAAGCATGAGGTACATCAGCAGGTAAATAAAGAGCAAATTTTTAACCTGCAGTTAAGCAAGAGGTGGTGTGGGACTCTCCAGCCCACGCTTTGAGCAAGCAGTGACTCCTGAGGGGTGCCTTAGGTGCATGGTCAGAGAGATGTCACCAACTCGGCGCTCACAGCAGCACTGCAACACGCAGCCTTGCAGCAAAGGCCCTGCAGCCTCAGCCCTCTGACCTGCTGATCCCTGAAACGCGACCTCATCACAATCAAAACCTTTAATCCAGGAGGCAGTCAGGCATCGCCAACTGCTCCTGAATTTAGTGTCGAGAACCACTGTTCTCTCTCCCACAGAGAAGATGGAACGAGGCAGGGTGGGGTGGGATGGGACGCCTAACCTGGCTGCTCATCACACCCATCTGTCAAATATATTCGAGCTCAAAGCTGTTTGCAGGAGTCTAATAGGAGCACGGATGCTGCTGTGACCTTTGCCAAAACGAAAAATCAAATCCTGAGCAGCACACACTTACGTCTGTGTCTTCTTTGCAGTGTACAAGTAGGACATGGCCCATCTCCAGAGATCTCCTACTGACCTGTTCCAGCAGGGTCCCAGGATGGCGTGCGTTCACTGTTAACTTTAGAAACCGGATGAAAGCCACGTATTTTGATAGGCTCGGATTCCTCAAGGTAAAAGAATAAAGCAGAGTAAAAGAATAAAGGATAAAACCATCTCAACTTTCAGTCTCAAAAGGCTCTTTTGTTCTTAACACAGTTCCAAACTGTGACAAACTGTCAGGGCTTCAAGGCAGTCAGCTGAAAAAAAACCAAAACATTTGCATTTCTGTATTATTTCTTCTGCTAACCACGCAGAAGGACTGCCTGTATCCAGAGAGCCAAGGGCTTTTACTACACAGCCTGCAATGCTGATCAGCTTTGGGCTCCTGAAAACAAACCTCAGTCCCGTAAAAAGATTAGGTCTAATAACAGCCCAATATGAGAGCTGTTCAATGTCAGCCTATAAGATGCTGCTTTCTACCAGTTATGGTTCACGTCGTCTCTTTCTCCTAGGATGCCCTCTTCTAACCGAGTCAGGTAAGTGCTGTCTGAACAGGTGCAAAAGGAAAGCATAGCTAGATGCTGCCTGCATGGCGGCGATTCCAGTTGGACTGGATGACCTTGAGGTCTTTTCCAACCTTGGTGAGTCTGTGATTCTATGATTCCTTTCCTTTCAAACTCCCAAATCCTACTGCCTGAGCTTCAGGGCTGGATCCGGAGCCCTCCAAGCTACAGGAAGCCCTGCAGGCTGTCACGGTGATGTAACCTGCCCACTGTTGGACACCACATGCTTGGGTTAAAATATAACAGCTCTGTCAAAGAGCCAATAAACTGAATTTAAAGCCATTTCCTGTATTGTCCCTTTTATGGCAAACAGCGCTGAAAATAGCCTTGACAAACCACTTCCTCCTTCACACATAGCACCAAAGCTACGCATTTGCTATTTTTCCCCACTGCAGCAGGTGTACATGTGCTACCACAGATGATGCTGCTGTATCATACAAAAAGGGGTACAAATAAAGAGGAACATCCCCATCAACCACCCTCTGCTGCTGGCTCCCTTTGCCCCAAGGCCACGGCACAGGCACAGCCACCAGCAGGGCCAGCAGGTCACCCATCTCACCACACCACGTCACACAAAGGAGAAGGGTCCTGTTTTCTTTCACCTGCAGGTACCCACGACCCCACTAATCCTATCGTAAAACCACAGAATGACATGGGTTGGGAAGGACCTCAAAGGCCATCCAGTTCCAGCTCCTCCCGCCACCCGTCAGACGAGGTGCCCAGCGCTCCACCCAACCCAGCCTTGAAGGCCTCCTCCCGAGTCCCTCTTCTCCAAGAAGACACTGAGATGGTTTCTGCCATTCATAGCAGCAATTCTTCGAGCTCCTGCTGGTCTGTCAGTGCAAGCTGCTTTCCACTCCGGGGTCTTAACCAACCCACGTCAGGTGTCAGAATTCTTGGAACTGCAAATTACAAACGCCCGGGATAAAACTTAGAAAAACATCCATAGGCATCAACTGAAAAGCTGCTTATTTTTTTTTTTAAAGAGTTTATAATTGTGTGGGCTCCTGGAAGCGCTGTACTATTGTTTTTGTAAAGGACTCCAGGGCCAGGCAGAAAAAGCACCGCAAGATTTCAGCATGAATGGAAATAAAGGCACATCAGGCTGGGTTTGTTCCCAGAAAGACAGCTTTCAAAGCGCGCTGGCCTTCAAAACAGGCTGCACGCTCAGCACTGGCACACAGACAGCAAAACAAGTTCACTGCACTTTGGGAAGTATCTGTTTCTGTTTAGAGAGATCTAGTTCCTGCCAGAAGTTACACGCAGCAAACTACAGCGCTTTCAGTCAACTCCGTCCGCTCCTCCCCTTCTCTCTCCCCATCCAATTCTGTATCACTTGAAAATCATTTTCAGCATCAACACTGACAGTATGGCAGGGTCTCCTTTCTGCCGCTGGGCTTCTGAATTTCAGAGCAGCTGCAGCAAGAAAGTACTCATCCACGTGCATCCCCTTATGCCAGCTATCATACTCAGCTTTGTGAAGAAAATAAGTCAGGAGGTAAATTCAGCATTATGTCCTTACAGGCTGCATCTCCTCTCGCTGTCAGAGAGTTACATGGAAAGAAACTGAATTGGAAATACATTTTGCCAAACCAGAAGTCAGCTCTTCTCTGCTTATCTCCCACCTTTGTCCAAACCAGTTCTGCTCACCACGCACTGAACAAAGTTAGCAGTAAAGTGCTATGTGCAGGGGAAGCTCCAAGACCTTGCCCTAACAGCTCAGTGTGAGGGAAGAAACCGAATGCCTAATGAGGCAGAAGTGCCCCCGGACAATAACGTAAGGGTCAGAATTTAAAATTAAACAAAAAAACCCCACCATGTCCGTATCAGTGACGTACATCAGCGACAGCTCCAACAAAGAACACTCACCAAGCTGCAGACAAAGGCCACGGTCTCATCGAGAGGAGCACATCGCAGTTCCCACCTGCCCTGGCACAAGGCCCCACGTTCCAGGAACAATATTTATACACTGAGGTAAGAACGGGCCAATGACTTCACAGGATTTATTCAAAACAAGAGAAGAAAAGGTTTTCTTTACAGATAACCACGGAATACAGCAGTACGGAAAAGGACTCAGAAGGTGTTCTCATTGACGCACAGAGATTGCAGGGCTGCTGCTTCCACCATGAGGCTACACGAGAGGGAGAAGGTGCCCCGCTCCCATCTGCCTGAGTTCCAGCACGGGGAGCAGAGCACACTCCCCTTCCTCACTGCTGATGAAGGATGGAGGCAATGCATCTGTTCACCGTGCGTTCAGAAAGCACACAGCAGCAGCGAGACGGCCCTGGTTAGCTTGTAGAGAGCTGCATCTCACCCGTCCAGCTGCTGTGTGGCTCTTTTGTGACTGGAGACAAAACAGAAAACAATCTGCCAATAATTACAGAGGTAGATTAGCAGAGAGTTGGAAAGAAGTACCAGCTTCCAGTGAGTTTTCCCATCTGTGCCTTTCAACACCACCACCAAAACATTTTTGTACCAAACACGACACTGTACTGGAGAAGTAAATGGTCAATAAAACTTGCTTAAAATTATTTAAAAAAAAAAAAACACCAACAAACCTCCACTAAAATGTCTAAAAATATCTTGCAGAAATTCCTGAATTAGGGGAGGGGGGCAATTCACATGGCAAAAATGCCACCCGAATGATTTAAAAGCCTTGTATTTTGAAAGGAAGCTGCCTTGCCTATTTTAATGGTAAAATCGAATATTTTGGACTAGGAGTTGAGCTCATCAGTACCCAGCTCCAACAGCGACTCCTTGAATCACTGCTCCAAAGAGCTCCACGGTGATGGGAACAAGCGTTAAAGAATGCTTCTTGTTTCTCAGCAGAACGGGCTTTCAGCTGTCAGAACCCCTTTGAAGCAAGCTGAACTTTATCAGCACTTGATTCAGACTCGTGCAGTCTCTGCTTAGAGAGCATCTCCTGTGATTCCCATACAGCATCATCAGTTGAGCTGAAGACAGATATCCACCAGCTGCACGAGCCCAGCCCCACGAGGAGGACGTTTATTGCAGAGGCTCACGCAGACACTGTGTGGATGTACCACAATGTATTGCACTGCCTTCCAGTTTGGAGAAGCTATGCCAAAGAGTCCTAAGTGTTGCGACGTGGAAGAGCTGTCAAAACACACCAGTGCTTAGACCTAACGAATACCACGACCCTGATTTTCAAAGTGCTTCGACAGTCGAGGCAAAAAGTCTAAATATAAGAAAAACTGATTTGCTAGCAATGTACATTTCGGAAGCCGGGCAAAGTAACCTTCCCGTGAGTATAGATGTCCTCATCGGTGCCTTGGTTTAAATGCTTCACCAAGTTCTTCTCAAACAAGAGAGGGTGGTAAGCTCCCATGGTGCAGGCACGGTCATGAAACTTCTGGTAGTAGTGGCAAATGTCCGTCTGCCGCTTAGAAGGGAGAAATTCATACACATCCACCTCATTGCAGAGAGTCATCATGATCACAATGCCTGCGCGGGGAAAGAGACAAACATCACTGCAGCACATAAACCACTACAGTGAGGCGAATGGCCAGGCAAGAAGCACCCCACTCCAAGGGGAGGGGTTTCCTCCTTCCGAAGTTCAGTTGAAAGTAGGAGAAAACACACCGGGCCGGATGGGGCTGCTCGGTGCAGCTGCAACATGGCTGATGGACTTGACCAGAGCGAGCTCCCCACCAGCTCAGGCTGCCCAGGGCCCCATCCAACCTGGCCCTGAGCACCTTCAGGGATGGGGCACCCACACTCTGGGCAGCAGCGCCAGGGCCTCACCGCCCTCTGAGTAAAGAATTTCTCCCTAATATCTAATCTAAATCTCTCCTCTTTTAGTTTAAAGCCCGTGTCCTGTCACTACCAGACCACGTATAAAGTCAGTCTCCCTGCTGCTTATCCGCTCCCTGTAACTACTGGAAGGCTGCAGTGAGGTCTGCTCCAGAGCCTTCTCATCTCCAGACAAGCCCAGCTCCCTCAAACTATCTTCATAGGAGAGGTGCTCCAGCCCTCTGATCATCTTTGTGGCCTCCTCTAGACCCACTCCAAGAGCTCCACATCTTTTTACACAGACACACAAGGTGCCTGGCAGAGATGGGAGTAGAGGCAGCAGTGGAAAACTGGCTGAAGTGCAGCAGATTGATGTCCAGATAGTGAACAAGACCACACTTCTGCACTGTGACTTCAACATATACACGAATCCTGAGAAGTCTGCTCCTTCTAATTGACACGGCCATGAGATTTACTGGCTGATAACAAGGAAAAGATTTGCAACAGAGGAATGTAAAGTGAGCCTCTTTGCTGGGAGCCTGGCTGTAGCATGCTGACAAAGAAATTAGCATACTGAATCAAAGCGGTCAGTCAGACCACCCCCAGCCCTGTGCTGTGATTAGGCCTTTAGCTATCTGTTTTTTTTCCCTATATACATATTAAGTAACCACTTAGATTTCATCTGCAGTAAACAGACTTATTTCCGTGATGAGGTCTGAACCCACAGGAGCCGTATATTCCTCTCTGCACTCCATGTGGTTGAACTGCCCTGGTTTTTGGAGCCAGAAATCCTCAAGAACATCTCGATGCTGCACTCTGCTCGCCCATTCCCACATGGAACCAGGCCATGTTTATAACTGCTGTTCCAGGGGGGTGCTGCAAACTGCTTATTTTAACACAACCAAGCTGATACTTTTTAAGACACGATGCTTGAATTCTGGCATAAGACAAGCACTGTAAAAGCAATTCTGATAAGCCTTCAAGCAACATAAGTCCACAGCTGTCTTGGAAAACGATGTTTTGAAGAACTCTAGTAAGCTGAACAGGGAGTTCAGAGGGCAGTTATCTCACCCAGCATTCCTGAAGACGGTGGGTTAGGCTGAATATGCTCCAGGGAATTCTCCTGTAGAATATCCCAGAGTTGCCACTGCATCTTTGGATTCAGGATATAAAAGGGCTGCTCCGGATGTCTAATACGATACAACTTGTAGGCTTCAAAAAACTTGTAGTCTGGTTTTCGGTACCACTGGAAAACAGAAACAAGAGGGCAGATGGTTTTATTTGCAGCACGCTCTTTCTTACAACCAATGGCAAACAGGAAGGCTATCAGTGGGTTAACCTGCTGCTGCCAAGGGGAGAAGGTCCCGCTGGATCTCTTCATGCTGCTCACTGCCCAACATCACCAAACCTGCCCTTTGAGTCTTTGAGGGGACTTGCCTTAATGAACAGAAGGGGAAAACCCGTATCTCCTCCCTCTGGCAGAGAAGGACTACTATATAAGATCAGCTCTGTTGTATCATTTCACTCCGCAACCCCAACAGCCAATGACGTTGAGAAGTTTCAGTGTTGCAGAGCCCTGTGCCTCTCCACGCTGAGCACAAAGCACCCCATGCTGCAGGAGTGTCCCCAGCACCACCTCCTCGAGCAGGTTGAGCTCATTTGCATCGTAACATTCTACTTTCAATAAAAGCACTTGGAAAGGCATGTGTTTTCTGAAAGCCATTTTGATACCTTTTCCTGTGCCAAAAATACCCCATCCTGGTTTCACTGACTTTACACGGGCTGTGCATACACCCTTACAACACTTGGAAACGTAGGACTGGGCAAAACATTTGTACTTTTGTACTGCCAGGGGGACTGCGATGCCCACAAGTGAAAGTCTGACCTAGAGAGCTGACATTAGCTTACATCTTCAGAGTTACCCAATCCCATCATAACGCATGAGGAAAAGGTAAACAGGAATGGTCTCAAAATGAGTGGTTGTTCATATTAGGATGCGAGCTGACAGCTGCACTTCAAAGCATGCATCTGATCTTACGTACAGAAGCCTCAGCCTTACCTCATGTATTTCTGCATGGTACGGCGCTGGATCCCAGACAATCAAGATTCCAGTGTTATACAGTGCATCCTTCAGGAACCGTTGCTCCTCAACAGTGACCAGCTGGAATGACACAACAAACAAAACACATTGATACACACAGCCAGCATCAGCAGCGGCAGAGCAGCAAAGCCCCCCACTGAGCACAGCTACAGCCACCCCTCCGCCGCTCCCAAAGCACGTCCCACAGCACACAGGTAAGGACATGACTCCTGCAGCCACCCATACACCACCGGCACAGCCTCCAAACAACCTGCACTAACACGGGTTTGCAGTGAAAAGCAAGCACAGGCCACTGAGACAGGGGCTGGTCGTTTGCCCTCCTTGCCCTCAGGCTTAACTTGCATCAGCAGCTCTTTACGAGCCGTGCTGAAGAGAAGCACTGTTTATAAAAATCAGCTCATCAGTTTCCCTCATGCTCTCCTAAGGCCTAATTAAGAGCTACTCCATTTACCCTGAAGTATCTAGGCCGCCTCCAGCAGCGAACTGATCGTCCCTGCTAACCAGTGCACAGGGACACTGCGGCTGGCCCAGATGTCTATTACTTGAAAAGCAAAATGGGTTTCCTCGCATCTGTTTCCAGCTCCAGAGGATTAGGCTTTCCCTCGGCCACGAGCACCGCGTGGCCTCATTTCCTTGCAGCAGTGGCAGTATCTGGGTCACCTGCTGACAGCGTGCCCCAAAGCTGGAGTGCAGTGCAGCTCCTGTAGACCCAGGCAGCTGGCACGGGCTGCCCCTCAGCTGGGTAAGGCTGGGATGCCACGGGGCAGAAACAGGGTGAGGAACGCCGGCGTTTCGTTTTCATTTTTACCGTTTCCATTGAAAGGCTGGAAATTGTCCAGGAATTTTTTTCCAGGGAAGAAAAGAAATAAAATAAAAGCTGATGTGAAACATGTGGAAGGAGGATTCAAGAGAAGCTGAGGAAGCAAAGGTGGGCCAAGCACAGCCATGTGAGCCAGCAGAGGCACACCAGCCTCCAAAGGGCTGCCCAGAGACACAAAAGCCCAGCCGTAAGAGGCCAGGTGGGCCTCTGGCTCCCCTGATGCCTTTAGTGCCTACCTGTTCCGTCAATAGAGGGACTGATTCTTTCTAAGTACTTGAACACCATTTAAATTGCTACACTACTTATTTGTCTTGCTCAGTCTTTTGATTCTAATTAGCTGACCAGTCCATTCATTTACTAGCTAGAGTTGTTATTTAGCTAACTCATTGCTTAGCAAACGTCTTGCTAGAGTAGCACCCACCCTGCTGGTACCATTACCCACCGGATCATAATGAGCTCCTGCTCTCCAGCTAATGCAGTTTCTGCCCTGTAATCCAAACATGCTCTCTGGCAGCCATCACAACCTCACTTCACTCTGTGGGTGCTCTATCTCCTTTCTTCTCCCTGCAGACTCATTAATGCCAATATCAGCAAGTGCAGCGATGGCAGAGCACTTTCCATCACAGCCAAGGAGGGCTGTAAACAAGAGCTAGGAGGAAGCCCTTGGTAATCTGCTCCCCGGTCAGCTCAGCTGAAAGGAATCGCGCCCTACATAAGGACATTAGTATTCCCCCTACAGTGTCCTCAGCCCTTACTTTTGTAAGATGTGAGAGCTTTCCCAGGGCAAATTGATGCTTTGCAGAAGAGACAACAGGAGCACATGCCATTAAAAAAGGAGGACAGAGGGAACAGTCAAGGTCTAAGAAAATAGGCAAGGGAACATTAAAGAGTTTCTCTATTTAGAACAACCACCAAGCTTGTGGCCCATCCTCAGATCTGAGGATCCCAAACTTCTCCCCGGACACTATCATCACCCCATTCATCTTTCCTCCTTAAACATGAACAAGATACCCTATTGTAAAGTTAAAATCTCCAACTTGTGAACAAAATAACAACTGGGTACTGTTCCCAAATCTTGCTGCTTACGTTTGTTGAAGTTAACATATTAAAAGAGCTATTAAGCAACTCAGGGCCACTGGCCACCCATGCCAAAGGGACAGCAATGAATACAGACTAGTTTGATAGATTAGATACAGAGCATCCCACTTCCTTCACCTGAGGACTGGACTGAGGATGGATTGATGGCAAGAGCCAAGACAAGAGCTGCCGTGGGGAACAGCAGCAGCACTCACACTTACACTTAGCCCAAAACTAGAGCGGCCACACGGCGTTGTTGGTGCTATCCTGCAACACGCAGTCGTGGTGTTACCCTCCTCCCTACGCAAATAACCCAGGTCATGAACATATCTTCACTGACAAACAACTTTGTATCGCAGGAAGAGCGGCAATTGGCACTTTCTTCAGAGCAAGATTTCTCAAGTGATAATGCCTATCTGCTATCATAAAGCGCACAGAAGGAAGATAAAATACAGGGAGGTCAAACAGGGCTGAGGAAGGATGTGAGCTGCCAGATGTGGCTGCCAAAAAAAGACTGGCTGAGCAAGGACAAACCGTCCCACATCTGAGCGCTGATTGAACACAGGGGAACTGAGAGGAGCAAGCTGCAGAGCACAGCACAGCAGGGTGCAAACGCTCCTAAGTGCATTTCTTGGGCACTTATCTTCAGCCACTTAACGACCCTACTAATACGTTGCACGCATCATCTCCGAGCAGAAAAGAAGCGCAACCTCCTGCACGTGCTAATTTAAATGCAGGAGCCTGAGGAGGTATCTGAGCAATGGGGAGAAGGTCTGCCTGTGTCCCTGTTAGGAGGAAGGCCGTTCCCCACCATTCAGCTGGATTCACCCAGGCTGGACGTGGCTCTGGGCAGCTCGATCCAGTGGCTGGCAAACCTGCATATAGCAGGGGGTTGAAACTAGATGATCATTATGGTCCTTTTCAACCCAGGCCATTCTACGATGATTTTATGATTCAGCTCCCAAGCACAGCAGAGACATTCAGCTGTGCCGTGCCTGGTCTGTGTCTGAACTTCCATCACACCCACCTGGGAGTTAACAAGACGAATCGTTGTTCTTTGCCCCACATCTTCTTGAAATCCCTTGACAGGAGCCCCATTAAACCGCAAGACGGCATCATGGCTGTCTGAAAGCAGAACAGAGCGAAAGCAGTGAGCTGACAGCTGGCTTTGGAGCTATGGAGACTCGCCATGTAACCACAAGTAGCAGCCCAGCAGGCATGGTGGGGATGGGCTGACGGTTGGACTTGATAACCTTGAAGGTCACTTCCAACCTTGTTAATTCTATGATACTACAGTTTACACACACAACTTGAGCCAGACACCAAACATTATTACACCCCAAATGTACACTTAAAAATGGTGTTTGATGAACTCATTGTGGCATCCTATCTGTCTCCCAGCGGTTGTGTTGTGCCCGGCATTTCCTCCGTTCGGTTTTTCACTGGTAACTCACAGACCCTGTTATCACCAAGAACTCATCGAGGCAAGCGCTGCCCATTAAACAGGATCTCCCTATTCTGATGTACCACCCTTCCTCACACTGACTAATTGCTCGTTTGATGTGATTACATAGGAAATAATACCCCCGGCCCTTTAAAGAATAATTATTCAGAAGACCCTTGTGCTCAACCAAACTTCAAAGCAAAGACTTCACTTCAAGATTTAGTTTCTTTTTGGCACCTTCCCCCAGCCAACCCATAACTTTTCCTCCACAGAAACATGTAAGGCCAAAACTGGGAAAAACCGTACATAAACAGAGATGCACTCCTGAATCCCTCACTATTCACAGCACCCAGGTGAAGGAGCTGCACTGAGACTGGGCTCCTGAGCAGCCAAAACCATGCAGAATCATCAGCAGAGACGCCTGCTTGAGTTAAAAGGTTCCAGTTTGTGACTCAGTCACAAGGCCTGCTAACTGGGATGGCAGCAGGGTTAATGGTATTTGCCCAGGGCACGTTACACGGTGACCTTTCCACAATTCATCCAGTGTGATCTGGAACAGACTGATGCTTCAGCCCAAGGGACCGGCTAGGAGACTGCAGGCACAGAGACACTGCTCTGCACACCTGGCATGCTCTCCACTCTGCAGCAGCAGAGGCACAGCCCATCCATCGCCTGGCTTCTCACATCCCAGATCCAACAGACTGGATTACAATATGCTGTGACAGCAGCCTCAGCTCCTGAGTGGTCCCATCACAGGAGTCAGCACAGACACTGCTGGAAACCAGCCAGCTGGGTGACAGCACAATATCAAACAAGAGACTGGGTCACTTCTGAGAAAGCTTCAGCCCCAAAAGGTGCTCAAAGTCAGGCCTGCCTTCCTAGCACTGGACCTACCTGCCTCAAATGCTCACCAGGAGGCTAAAACAATTACATCAACCAACTGCCTACAGCAATTTGTATCAGAAGGCTGTGCTGCCCTGGTTAATGCTGCCGCTGCCCTTCTCATCACATCCTTCAACACAGCTCATGCTGTTCATCCTCATCCAGGACCTGCCCCCCTGCCCCGAGGGGCAACCACCAGGAACAGCCTCTGGGCACGTGGCAGCACAAGCCCTCACCTCCCTAGAGCAGCCTGACACTGCAGCTGAAAGGTTTCCCTCAGTTGTTCCTGAATAATGTATTAAAGGGTTATCTGTCGACTTGTTTCAGAGGATGAAGGCCACTTCCAGCTTAGTACAGGCCAAAGGGACCCGATCCAGCCGATAACTTACAAACACACTGAAGTATTGAAGCCTGCAAGCCATTTCTACAGGAGAGAACAATCATATACACTCCTCCTGCAGTGAGTGAAGTGCAGTGTGAATCTTCAGAGGCCCAAACAATAAGCAGTGAACAAAGTGGGACTGTGGCCACAGGAGAATCTTCTGCCAAGCACAAAACCCAGAGCTGAAGGCTGGGGAGACCCTGGATGCTGCTCCCTTAAAGATACAAAGTGCTTTAGTATCGAGACTCACTTCTTTACACTCCACACTACAAGACCGATGCTTCAGCATTTGTTACCCATTGCACTGACTTCAGATCAATAAGGGCAGATAAGCCTTTGCAAAGTATCACCAAACTCCATACAACAAACGGAGCCCTCCAAAGTCCGTCCTGTCCTGTGGCTGTAGCACAGCACAGACCTCAACTGCCGGGCCACTCACACTCAGCTGCCCCGCGGGCTCGGTGAGGCAGTGCCACTGCTGGATGATCACAAGCAAGAATTAGAGTCAGACGACACCTGTGAAGACTGCCCAGGACCAGCCCTCTGCTCAGTGCTGGGTCAACTAGAGCAGACCGCTCACGGCTGTGGTCAGTGGTTTTTTTCCCCTTTAGTTGTGTTGTTGTTTTTTTTTTTGCTGTCTTTGTCACTTCCTCCTCTGCAGGAGTCTTTCCGAATAAAAAAAAGTTTCTGACTGTTGAGCGCGCAGTGAGCACATAACCATTACTCAACCCACCCCACACCCTCTCAAGAAACAAACACTTGAGGTGCCAAACCTCTTCCTGGTATTCAGTATTAGTTCTACTTTCTGGTGAGGTCAACACAGTCAGGAAAGTTTAAAGGACTCGCTATAAAGGAGAAGTCACATCCTCTCGACTCAGTCCAATCCTTTGCACTCCCCCTTGGGGCTCACCCATTTGGCTGAATGTGTTTTACTTACTGTTTTTCCCGCTGAGGAAGGGCAGTCTTATACCATAATCAAATCTTTGCAAGATTCCAGAGTTAAGACTGCAGCTGGTTTCTATCACAATCCTTTTCATTTCTGAGAAACTGCCGCTGCCATCAGTGGTTGCTCACGGGAGCAGGCAATGCCCGAGGCCTAACACTCACAGGCACTGTCATCTATAGCACCATAAGGAAGCCTACGATGTGCAGTGTACACACTCAGAGAGCAGAAGAGTACCTCATCATTATTCCCATCTCCTCCTAGGCTGTACTGTTCACCATCAAAGAACGGCAAGGATAGATTTCAGCTTATTTTCAATACCTCTGTGACTCCAGCAGAGTAAGAGCGTGACGCTAGGTCTCTTCATTGCAAGTTACACAACAGTATTGCTCGACTTTATCCTAGCAGAAAAATACCAACCTATCTCTGGTCCCAAGTGAGATGATTTCAGAGAGCCTGCTGAGGACACAACAGCACAGCGACCCAGGCGGCCCACTGTTTCATTGAGGCTTTTTGCTGGCAGGTAGTGCTGCCATTCCGAGGAATTAAACGGGCCATCCGATCCCCGTATCATGGTCACGTTCACCCTGTCCCGCAGCTGGCACAGCAGCTTCTCTGGGCTGAGTTTAACAGCGTTCATCTTCCCATTGTAAGTCACGTTGTACTTGTTCATGGACAGGTAGTTCTTCCTGACCTTCTGCAGCCTGGGTATGAGGTTTCTGGATGAGCTGTCCTTATCCCATACCTTCACATGGTCTGCTGCTTTCCTGGACTTCTCCACTGCTCCAGAGGTGATGCCTTTTACTTTGTTTTGGTTGTTGGGCAAAGCTTTAGGCATCTGACCCACATCACCAGCAGCTTCATGGAAGAGGCCCTGTGATTTAAGCAGGTTCCATTTTTCCAAAGTCCCGTGAACCTGTGTATCACCGTTCTTGAAAGGAACATAGTAGCTTCCTCTCGTCTCTTTCCACAGGCAAACCGTCAGAGCTATCAGTACCACCACAAGAACACACATAAATTTCTTCAGCACGTTGATGTGAACCATAGTGTACATCGCATCCACATGGGACAGTGAGCACAGGGCAGGAAGCTGGTCCTGAGGGAGAGGAACATCTCAGTCAAGGGTGTGTGCGCATCCACACGTACATATAAAATCACAGGCAGCAGTGTGAGGCAACGGGTGGGGAGAGGGAGAACACGGGGGCAATTTTACCACCTCAGCCCATTTATGATTTCAAAAGTCCACCACCTCAAATGTCAAACGAATAGAGTTGAAGCGGCTATTAACCATCACATGCTGTGTAGCAGTGACCTGGGGCTGCTGCCGCTGAAAGAAGTTTAACACAGCCAGAAGCACACCAGCAGGAGCGTAGGTCTCCATTTTGCTTTCCTCCACCTCCCATCCCAGTGAGCCAATATGCAAATCCCACTAGCAGCATCTCCAGAACTGAGCTGCCACTTCACTGCAAGCTTGAACACTAACGAAGCGCATAACGAGGCACACAACCGTGCAGAAAAAAACCTGAATTCATGAGCACCAGGAGTTTCATCAATTGACATCTAGCAACTACACAGGGAACTTCTTCAAACCCTCAGTGGGCTGAGCATGCTCCTGGTGAGAAACCAGCTGCTGGGAGCCAATTAAGCCACAGCATGGCTGTGTTCACAAATGCTCTTTGACAAATGTTATTCAAGGTATGTTATCCCTACAGGTAGTAAAGCCAGATCCTGTTGTACAGCACCACCCATCCCCTTATGCAGCACCTTGTGTGAGCAGTCACCTCCAGCTCCCACCGGCTGTGCTATAAAAAGGAGCACTCCAACAGCAGATGGCCTTCAGTTGACTTTGTCTTCGCTTGACTTTGTCTTTTCTACAAAGCCACATTCCCCAGTAAAACGGTTTTACATGAACCACCTCCCAGTGCACCTCGGGAGATGATTATCTCCCCTATCAACAACTCCCTCTGCAGACAGCTTGCTGACAGTAAGCTGTGCTGAGCTGTGACATATCAGAAGCCACCAACTACCAATGTCCTACCTGTTGGACAAAGCAGTGGCTCTTCCACTCAAGTCATTTTTGGCTGTTGGCAGATTTTTGCCCAGGATTTAAGGCAGGATATCCCCAAACACAACAGCTGCATGAGGCGCTGAAGAGTTCAAGAAACACCTGCAAGAAATAAATAACAAATAAATAAGGAGAAATAAAACTATCATGGAAGAACCTCATGGTCCGGGGATGAACGTGCATTTCCTCAGGTAAGTGCAGCAGTCCCACAGAAGCTGTTATCCAAGCACAAAGGGTCAGCAGCAGAAACACTAATAACACATCAGCTTTGTAAAAGCTTATGTGTCCGTTCACTCAGTGAAGTAAAAACCCCAGTGCTGATGGTTAATGTGTGCAAGGAGCATTGCTAAGAGAAAAGGAGATGAAAAATCTTCTCCCAAGAAAACATCTTGCTAATTGCTCTTCAGCAACTGAGGTGCTCCTTCTCAAACACAACAGCAGGCAACTCCCGGCCCTTTTGGAGCAAGTAAGAGCGAGTAGTATGAAAAATCACTTTACAACACATTACCTTATGCACAGGCCCTCACAAAATACTGTCTAGACAAAGCCTTTTTTGACCTCACAGCTTCATTCTAACCAAGGAAACGCAGCAAGAGAAGGCGAGATTTCACAGGGTGATATGTTTCAATAAGTGGCTTGCTTCTGCAGAACACTGAGTCAGGACAATGCCATGTAAGATAAATTACAAACGCTACAGTACATAGCATTAGATTCTATGCATCCGAATGCTGACTACTCATATTTTAACTCTATTAAAAAACTGTGAGAAACTCCGTGATTTCCCACAGAGCAGCCCACAGTTACAGGGCATCCTTCTACCCCCCACTGCAGACAGCAGTGCTTTCACAATCTGTATATACAGAGAAATAGAACCCCCCAAATGGAACCACGCAGTACCAACCAGCTCAGAGCAAAGCTCCCAGACTCCTTCTGCCTCCCTTCCTGCACACACTGGGCAGACTCCTAGCCAGACTTCATTCACCCTCTGTTTCCTGACACAAGATGAGGGGCTGACTTCCAGGAACCTTCAGGCTTCCAGATGTAGGCAATAGCAGCACGTCTCGGCACAGCCAGCTCGTCTTCCCCATAGTGAGGAGCACCCAGAGAAGCCTAAAAATTTACATTCCACGCTTCACACAGAGCAATCCCCACCCTGATAACTGCGCACACCGCTGCAGTACGAACAGTGATTTTGCTTTGACTTGTAAGCAAAAAGGCTGTTGTTGTGGGTTTTTTTGCCAAGGGGGAAGGCAGCTTGTTCTCTAGGATAGCACCCGCAGGCTTAACCACCCAGGTGGGCAGAACCTGCCTGCTCTGGCATCCTGGAGGCTTTCATCCCTGCAGGGAGCTGCAGCCTGGCCTGGCACAGAAGCCCAGCTCAGGGTGCTGGTGCCTGCTGAGTGGTGCAAAACAGCTGCCCCAGCCGGGTAGAGGAGGACAACTGGCAATCTGCATTTCCATGACCCACAGCAGATTTACCCTAGAAATGCTTACCACAGCAGCCCCACTGTGTTAGACAAAATAGCTTGGCAAGCTCTTATCTGTTTTCTATAGTGATCAGTAAAAGGTTTAGGGAACAGCCCATGGGGATGCCCCAGCACGCACTCTCTGGCCACACAACCCTGCAGCACCACAGCCAGGCTGCTTTGTTCTCCTCCCAAACCCATTCACCTACATCCTTTGGGGCCACACACCAAGGCCCGAGCTCTGTGCTGCCTGCAATGACTTCAGGCCATGTTGAAAATGGGGTTGACTCAAAGCTGTCCCGTGGCAATAAACCAAAACCACAGAGCTTTATGCCACCTCTGCTAACGCAGGCATCTTTAGCTGTTGTGCTACCCCAGCTGCCTGGGACCGCTCGCTCTCTGTGGTTTTCCAGTTTTCCCTCCAGTCCCAGCAGCCCTCAGGATACATGCCTTGCCATTCCTCTCCTCCTCAGATCAGTTACTGCAGTAGAACAACAGATATCTCGGAGTGATATTAGCTTGTGGGAGCCCTGTGGTGTTGAGGAATCTGACCGCCTTGCTTCCTACCTGCCAGGCAGCTCCTAATCCAGCACAGGAACTTTCTTACCCCATGACAGCTCAGGGTTTTCCCAAGGCTCTCACCAAACACTTGAAAGCTCAAGCACGCTGCTTCCTTTTCGATGGAAAGTTCGCTAAACTTCTTAAAACAAGAAAAGAGGAAAAAGGCAAACAGATCTGAAACGTGATCCTCTTCTACAAACAGAGGATGAGATGGAGGTGCAGAGCAGGAGTGCCTCCACTCAAAATGAAGTGATACTCCCAAGGAAACTGAAAACGGGGGGGGAAAAAAGGATTTAAGAAGTTATCTAAAATTCTCATCTCTTCTTAAAATCTCCTGTTCCTGTCCTGGGAAAAGAGATTATCAAAACTATAGCTGAAAATAAGCTGTGATTGAGTCATTTTATAATAGGAGAAACCATATTTTTCACAGACTCAATACATCAGGTGAAAGCTGATAATACATGAATTAAAGCGAACACTCAGTCCAACCTGGCCTGTTAATTCAGCTGCATGCATTTCCGTTTTGTAATTAGACAGAGTGGACTCACTTCCAGCAGTTCCTTGCTTTTTCTCAAAACACTGCTGCACTGTGAAAATAAAACAGCCGTTGAGCCATACGCTGAAGTGCCATAAGCACCTCCAAAGTCAACAAATGCAACAAAAGATTTAAAAAAAAAAAAACAACAAAAACAAGTGAAGAATGAGCAGAAGAAGTGTTTGAAGTGAGGAACGTGGTTAAATTTCAGATGACACACAAAGGAGCTACACAAGTCTGGGAGGAGGCTGGGAATACCGTGCCTATCTCAGCTAGGCACACACCTTGTTTGGTGCAGCAGGACACACGGTGCCTCCATGAGCACAGGCACTGGGACAAGTTCTTGGCTGCTGGGACCAGCATTGCTCCACCACGACACTGCTTCCTCATACTGGATGCAGCCGCCTGCCTGATACTCCTCACTCACAGTGCGGGGCAGGGAAGGGAACTATTCTGGCCTCACAGCCTGTGGATAAAGCAGGGCTCTTGACTGCACACCCCCACTCAGATGCCTTCTCCTGGGAGATTGCTTCCAGGGACGTCCTGGTGCTTACTCTGGGCTGGGAGAAGCTCAGCACAGAAGTCAGCTCACAGCAGGCACGTACCCATGGGAGTGTGCTGTGAGCAGTGCTGCCATCAATGACTTTTCCAACAGTAAAGCCTCACTGCAGTACGAGATGTGGAAAACAGCGGTGGTAACAAACCTTTCCAACTCCTGAAATCGCACATTTCATGATCAATTTCAAAAAAGAGAAGGAAAGTGGGTAATGCTGCGCAGTAACCACCGGTTCCCAAGAGTGTGGCTTTGGCCAAATCTGGAACCCTCCGACATCACAACTTTACCAGTGAGGCTTCCATCATCAGCCAGCTTTACCATAACCCCTCCCACACCGAACACCCCTCTGAGCTACAAAGACAAGGGTTTGAGCGCTCATTTAGGACTATTTACATCACGCCTTCAAATTAAACAACACCACTTTCTCATTTTCTCCATCAATGTGTTCCTCTAGGGTGTTCATCTTTCAAAACGAGAGGGCAGCACTTGTTTATTTTAAATTAGCAGCATGTGGCAGGCCAACACGTACTGCCTCTGCAAATATCCCCACGCAGCAAGACACCTAACCAGCATTCCATGGCCCCAGGACAACAAACACGCTTTGTGCCAGGCACTGCTCAGCAGCCCCTCAGGGTATGGCTTCCATGACGCCAGCCTCTCGCAGGTGGGTGTGATATCTCTCCATCTCTTCCAGGACCACGCAGTCACTCTTTACAACTTGCTCAAAGCATAACTTAATTCAATTCAAACAAAGGGATTGGAAGGAGCGTGCAGAATTGCACATCTACTGTTTCTGGGCCCAGCCCAGTGGCGTTGCTCAGATTTGGTTCTTCACTTTCCATGCAGAGCTCGTCACCCCACTGCAGTGCTCATCGCCACAGCTCCCCCATGACAACACCCATCACAGCCCAGCAGAACATGTCATTTTCAGAGAATAAGCAAAAAGAAGTTATTGTATACAAATTTCTATTACTTCTCAGGCAAAAAAATAATAATAAGTCAAAATATTTCCTTTCAATGCAAGGAACCTGAATGTAGGAAAAGAAATTTCCCCAGGAAGCTGCTGCCACTGAACACAAGCTATAGAGGAAACCTGCGTCCAGGTTACGTGTCAGGGAGGAGCTGCTGTAACAGACACACAGGAATCCATATAGCAAAACATACCAAATGTTGTCCACTGTCGAAGCAGCAGCCAGGTTCTCAGAAGCCAAAATATTTGCAGTAGCAGATGTCAAACACACGTTGTGCCAAGGCAAGTTGGCGAGTCACGTCCTCACGCAGCAAGCTTGTGATGTATCTGCCTTTGGATGTGAACACCAGCAAGCACAGCTCTACCTCGGCTTTAACCCCACACTAACATTTCAAAGATGAAACGCAGGCTGATAGCGTTCTAATGAACAGAAACATTTAGCATAAATCTAAGCATCTACATATACTTAAAGACATTTCAAGAGCTTAAACACTCCTCCCCCCCGCACTCAAAGTTTCACAGATGTATTTATAAAATCAGAAAACATTACTGAAAGTTTCCTGAAGAAGGCTTCGCCTGAAACCACCTTGTTGTTTTCTCAGCATCCCCACAAGCATGAGAGAAAGCCAACACATTAGAGTGCTGCCCATCCAGAACTGATGGCTGCGCCCCTACTGAGAGCCCAGCAGCAGCCATGCCATGCACTGAACAGAAACCCACTTGGCAAACGTTTCCCTTTGCTGCTTCTCCCTTCACAAACCATGGCAGCAGCCCAGTGAAGGATGGCGGAGGTTATGGGGCATGACACAAAGTGATCTGAAGTGCAACCAAGTAGTTAAGGAAGCTAGACGCAGTTGCTGGAGAGAAGAAAACACTATGCTTGTGAAGCTGAAGTTAAAGGGCAACAAAGAACACTTCAGTTTTTAGCCTCCCTTTTTCCTGGAGTGAAGCACAGAGAGCACCACGACAGCCAACCTCAGCACAAATGTGGTTTTTATCAAAGCCAGGTAGCGACTTGCAGGCGTGGAGGAAGAGCTTTAGACAGATCAATCCAACAGAAACACGGGTTGCTCCCTGAAGCAACAAAGGAGGCCCAGACATTCCTGCATCCCTCTGCACAGCGCTGGCTCAGCACTGGGTTCAGCACAGACTGTTGTTGCAGGCTGACAGCTCTCATGTGACCCAAAGCTCCCAGAGACAGGGAAGGCATGCGCCCACCCCCAGGAGAGCCAGGAGGAGAGATGGGGCACCAAGGGGAGCTTTAGCCAAAGCCTGACTCCTTCACAGCCAGATGAGAATGCAGCTCCCAAGAGCAGGCTGCACAAACGTACAGCCCTCTCCCTTCCCCTTGGTGCCACCTGGCCATGAAGAAGCCAGACTTCTTCTTTCTGCACGGAAACTCCCCCAAAGATAGAAGTCAGGCATCTTTTGTGAGCAGGACGTTCAGTGCTGCCAGTTACGACACTCGCCTCTCTCCTCACCCCCACCTTGCTTTCTGAGCAAACTGCCACCAACACAGCACCTCCCCAGCTAGTAACAGCTGGAGGAACAGCTGCTGTTAGCCTGAGGTGAGCGCACACACAGCAGCATTGATACGCAGTTTGTGCCCCGGGAGGAACCCATGTTTATCTCTACAGCAATTTCTACTTCTGTAACACCACAGATCAGTTCTATTTAAATACAGTGTTAACCTCTTGCCCTATCACTGGTTTTGTCCTTAGGTCAGCCATCTCACTGCACTGCCAGGACTGACTGCATCTTCTTCACCGAGTGAATCCTAAAGGGAAGCAAGCACACAAAAACATACATGGAGCACAGGGAGCGGCTCTTCCTTGCACTCCTGTTGGCATCCTACGCCATGAACTGCAGTCAACCAAGTCACTGGAGCACTGCAGGACGTGAGGCCATCCTGCAGAGCCTCTCCTTGCTTTCCAATCGTCTTGAACCCGTTTAATTTGAAACTGCTTCCCAGTAAGTGTAGGAACCCAAGCCTCAGAATCCACGCAATCACTTAAAGTAGTATATCCACGATCCAAACAGAGAAGGTCAAAGCTGAGGCTTCCACCATCCCTAAGAAAGGAAACTGAAACTCAGCATCAAACACTCAACATTCAGACAAATCAGACTTTCACAAATCACAGAGAATGTGCAGAACGCTGCAAAGCTCACCTCTTAGGCCGGGCAGCAAACGCTATCTACACTTATCTCTTTCAACAAAGTGCCTTAATGGGTTGCACAGATAAGTAAACATGCTAAAACCATCTCAGAAGCAGACATCTATGCTTATCTGAAGATGAGGAACACGGATTATCTTCACCTGCAAGCAAAATCCAATCGAGCTCTTGCACGACAGGCTACCACAGCTGCTACGACTCACAGGAAGTCTGCAGGGTCTGACACGGTGCCTGGCTGCTTTCAGGCAAGAGCTGCTGTTTTCACACAGCAGTCATCTCACACCCAGCAACTTCCCACACGGTGCTCGCGCCTGCAAGGCAGACCTCATTACACCTCCAGCCTCCGTCCAACCGATCTGAAGCAAGGCAGATTCTCCCTGTTGCTTAACATTTGAGCTCAGCTCAAAAGTGGAAAGCGCTGGGCTTAAAGTTCACCCAACTTCAAACAAGGCTGACTTTGATCTAGCTCAGACCAACCTTTAGGTTAAAGTTACTCATTTATTTTATTTAAACAAACCTGCCCCCTTTTAATCAGCTTTAAGGGGCAACCCCTATCCCCATTTCCCAGCTGAGCACAGGCAGCCGGGAGGCGGTGCACCCCCTTTCTTCCCCATGATTTTTCCCCTTCCAGCTTGTCAGAATGGGATCTGACACCATGCCCAAGCTTGCCAGGAGATCTAAAGGCACACAGCAGTGGTCATCATGAGGTCCTCCTGGCAAATCTCTGGCACGGGACTGACTTCCAACAGAATCAAAAGTCAACTCTAAACAGACTGCTGCAGTTTGGGTATGAGCACAAGCAAGTTGAGCACACAGGTGCACATCTGCCTCCTCTGCCATATCATTTGCCTGAGCTCATGTCTTCTCTACCATCCCACTCCTCTGCAAGTACACAGCCTTTCTTCCCATCCTTGGCCAATCACACCGTAAGACCCTCACCGCCTCCTCTCTTTTAGAGGAAGCTGCACCATTGCAACATGAGAGCTAATAAAAGCTAGTGAAAAGCCAAACAGAGTCCTCCACAACTATTCTGAGATTATTCATTTACATTTCAGTGATCTTCTGTTTTTCCGCACCTCCAAGACTCAGGTCAATTCAGCTACGTTTCTTCTGCTTCCACTGCAATGCGTGTATGTCCCTGTACAGGATATATTACAAATACCCTTACGTACTTATCTTCTTATATCCCCACTGATTACTGAATTAGAAAAGAATGCATTCAGGATACAAAAAGAAATTGACGCAACTGGGATGAAGGCTTTTTAAATAGCTGACCAAGATGCATAGGGACCACACCGGTATGTCATCAAGGGAAATGACTACTACAAGTCATCTTCTCCAACTTCTTTTTCCTCTTTCTGAAGCGTTAAATATAGAAATAGCCAGTTAAACAAAATCATTAGTTTAGTGAACACCCTCTGAAGCCTGAACAATGATTTTCAATTTCTTCCCAAAGCACAGCAGTAACGTTATCAGCCTGTCCCAGTTTTTAAAGTTCTTTTCACCTTGAGCCATGTATGAAGTCTCAACTTAGTTGAGACCCCTATTTCCCTTTCCACTGGGCTCTAAAAGCTCACCTAACACCAGAGCTCATGCACACCAGTACAAGCAAAGCACAACACGGTACTCCTTCCTCAGCTGCTCCAAAACCTCACGTCCTTCAGAGCTCAGCATGGAGATCACCCAGTGCTTGGCACACACAGCCTGCAAAACCTCCATCAGACCAAGCTGGCTTCCTTCAGGCTACAATCACCTCCAGGTTTTCTTACCTGCTCCTGGCCAGTTCACTCACAGAGAAGATATGAGTTCCTTTGGAGATCTCTGCAGGGTACAGCCAGAAGATCTGGCAGCTCAGAGGTGTAAGAGAGAAGGAAGCTGGAAGGAAGTTTCCCGTGCGCTTACCTTGAGGCACTGGGTCCCCTGCACCCTTTGAGTCTGTCAGGGCTCTGCTGCCTCCCAGAGATGAAAGCACAGCGTTCACCGCTATCTGATCAAACGTGTGCTCCATCAACCAGTGCAGAGGCACTGGTGGTTAGTGCTTAATGAAACCACTTTTCTGACTGCAGTCGTTCTTAAATGAGCTATTTTTAAGGGGTTGGGGATGTACAACACCCTCCAGAGCTGCTCCCACCAGTAACTGGGAGGCCCTCCCTGAGTCAGTGCAGTGCTGCCAAAGCAGCTCCCACCATACAGCTGCTTCTGCCAGCTTCAAGTGTGACCTACATGGAACCAGGCACCTTCCTAACATGCCTGCATCTCCAGCACTCTCCTTCCTGGGACATCCTTTCCAAGCCCCTTCACTCTCCTTCCAGCATTGGCTTCGTACAAGGGAACGCTTAAATTTCTGGAGCCTTTACTCAGGCTGATGTGGTGGGCAGTTACCCTCCTGCCTCAATGAGATCCTAACACCCATCTCCAGATCCCCTCCTTCCCTCCATGAACGTTCCCTTTTGGAAGTCCTTTTCTCATCTGCTTTTTTTTGGTCAGCTTTTCTCCCATCTCCCTCAGACCCTGAGCATGCAGTGCCTGTTCTGTATTCCTGCTCACCGAGATGCTGTGCATTTCAGAGCTGACATACAAGTCCCATAGGATGCTTCAAGTCAGAAGCAATGCCTGAGGTGGTCACTTTTATCCCCAGGAGATGGCAAGTAGCTATAGCAACTGCATCTGGAAACCTGAAAAGGAGGCAAGCAAGCCACCTGCTATGCAGTGACCTGAGCAGAGCACAGCTCTAACCCACACCAAGAGCACTGCCATATTACGTCTATAAAGATAATAAACATGCACGCATATTCGTAAAACCAAATATAAACACACTGAAATATGTTTACACATAAGCACGTACACAAGCATTCCTTTAAGCCCTGGTATTGCATAGTGTTAACTAACACCACCATGACTTCAGAATAACATACGCAGAAGTGAATAAGCCCAGGACTTTGGCACAGACCTCATGCATATGAGACAGCAAAAACCTCAATCAGGCAGAAGAAGGCTGGTACCAGGGGGCCTTAAGCTGCATGCACAAATTATCAGCTCCGGATCCAGAAGGCTGTCCAAAACTGATAGCGCTGGTGGAGCCATCCTGAAGCAAAACAGCCCAGATGGGCTGGCAGAATCAAGCACGCAGAATTAATTGCTCCGTTACCTTATGCAACACTTAATTACTCCGTTATCTTACACATACTTAACTACTCTGTTGTCTTATGCAATACTGTTATGCATGCATCACCCTTTAGAGGGAACGGTACTTCAGCTCTGGGTCCAAGCTATTACTTGCTGTGCTCAGCTGGTCCAGACATCCACCCCACAGAACCATGCTGAAGCAAATGCAGCAGGCTGAGCCTTGGATCATCCTCACATGTTGCTGTGTTCCTCCTGGCTCCAGGTAGTGCAAGGCATTGCTCCCAGCAGTGGGCAAGGTTCTTCTCCCCGGTCACTGCAGGGAGCCACGGGTCAGGGTGAGCTTTTGCTCATGCTTCCCCATTTCAAATAAGCTGAAAGTAGGAAAGAGAAACTGCCCTCTTCCATTTCAGATACTGACAGGCTTAACACAGAGTCACTGCTGACAAGGGGCTTGTGCAGACGGAGAGGTAACGATACTGCATTCCAAACGTAGCCCTGACTTTCAAATACTTAACTCCCCCAGCAGCCTTCACAAATTATAAGCCAGGCCTAACCAGGCTGCCTCATCCAAAACCATATTTAGTAAAAGGGGTTTAGGTTTGGCTGTCCAACAGAAGGACTTCTCAGCATTTCTAAAGGAGATGAAGACTTTGTCCTGGCACAAACAGAAGGAAAGTTCCCAGCGCACTCAACCGGTTCAGAGAATGAATACCTCCGGATGAAAAGCAAAAGCTGTGCTTTAGAGGTCAGCTTGGCCTTAGATTTCTGGTATCCTAAAGACTGGCATCCAACCAAGGCCACAATAACACTCACTGTTGCAAACTTACATTTCACAGGAGCAGGCAGGGCTGCCCTGTGCTGCCAGACCTCCCAGGGAGGCCCAGTCCCACTCCCAAAGGCTGCAGCCCTCCAGGATCCTGCTAGCTCAGCAGCAAGCCCAAGGCCACGCCCCAAGACAATGCTTTGCCCCATGAGCTGAGCATTCGCATAGAGGAACACGGAAACAAACCAAAACCAAACGAAAACCCTCGTTTCTAAAACCAGTGTTTTAGAGAGGAAATGCTCTGCGGCTGACCTGCTTTATTTGCTCCCCTTATACACACCACAAGCTGTCTCCAGTCCATTTCCTTCTTGCCCCACGAATACAACAGCTGCCAAAGATGTCCAAGGCAGCACGCTGCGCCCTTCCTCTTTCCCACTCACCTACCTCCAGCACTGCATTCCCACTGCCGCTGCTGCCCTCCAGGTCCCCATAGCCCTGGCAGCAGCACGGTGCTGACTGTCCCACGCACAGCCACCCTGCAGCCCCCAGCAAGCTGAGCAGCCCCAGCACTGCAGCTCTTCGGTTTGCAATGCTAAAGGTAACACAACACTGAGAGGCGCGAGCGTTCCTGGCCAGAAGGAAAGAAATAGGGGGTGTATTTTCCATGTTAAAAATGCAGGTTTTATGCAGAGGAGGGAAGATTAGCATGTTTCCAGTGACAGAGGAAGCAGGGAGGGGGCAGAGCCCTCCTCATCTGGCATTCCTGACACCAGGAAGTTAAGGATTGAAAAAAGCAGCTGGACAATGAAATCCTCTCAAACTCTCTCCGTGCATGAGAACAGGCACAAATCCAACACCTATAGCTACAGCCACCTCTGAAAATCCCCTTACCAAGTTTGCTTTCCTTTGTCTTCCCTTTGTACAGGAGAATGTGGTGTCAAATAAAGAGCCCAACCAAACACTCCCCCCGGGGCTCCTGGCACCAGAATCTTCCTGGTCAGGATACCCAAAGCCTTGGAGTGCAACCGGGAAGCTAAACGGTGTACACTAATTGTATGCCAAAGGGTAGCCCATTCACACCATTATGGGACTAGTGAGGCCCCACATTAAAGCACAGAGCTCTAGGAATATTCCCCGTGTGGTACAGACCTTTTGAACTAGCTAATTATTCAGGGAAACAGTTAATGAAGGATTGCAGAGGTGTGATAAGGGTGGGTTGTCAGTGGGAAACAGACAGAGAGGGCAAAAGTGTAGGGGTAGCAGCAGTGAAAGCACAAAGATGTCCAGGGATGGCCAGCTGAGGTCAGCTGTGAACCCAGCCAGCTAAAACTCTCTGACCCAGCAACACAAGCAGCATGCCCAAGGATTTCTGGGGAAATCCGATCCAGAAGGAACCCCTGCACACACAGGAGTTTTGTCCAAGTCAGAACAACGAAGTGGAGTTTAGACATTTATCTCTGAGGCTTAGCTAGCATGTATCAATATCCACAAAAGCTCCCACAAGAAGCAGAATCAGTGTTTTGTTTTGCTTTACAAGGAGTATAGGATAGCTGCAATAGGAAGAGCAGAAAGCCCTCCCAGTTCTCACCCCCCTCCCAACTCTGCATGCAACATGAGGCAGTCCCAGTGCAAACAGGGGCTTTGAATACACGTGACCTTACTGCACTGACAGCAGCCATGCTCTCACTGCCAGGCCTGGGCAACCAAGAAGAGGGGCAGGGAAGGGAAGAAACTTCACCATCACCTTCATCTCCAGGATCCTTCGCTGTCCTCAGCAGCTCCTGTCAAACTCTTCCAGTCACAAGGGGGTGGCCAGATGATGTCCAGATGAGCCACTGCCACATCTGTGCCATGCAAGCAGCTCTTCATGCCTTCATCTCACTTCTAATTGAGCTTGCTGGTCTAGGAAAGAAATTAAGGAGACCATGTGAGACAGTCACATCAGCCAGGCAGGCTAATCAGAAACTATCAGACTACTGGAACAGGGTGGCGAAAGCAGTGACTGAGCTGCCAGCACCTTTAAATATGAGTTGTGCTCAATTAAAACTGCACAGAGTCCAAACAGCAATCGGTGAAACTTTACTGAGGACCAAATCTGCTAGTCATGAGCTGTGGGCTGCAGAACAGCCCGGAGTTCAAAACTGGGACTATCGCAATGGTGTGGGCAGAAGAAACCACCCATAGGGCTGAATTATGGGCTCCTAAGGAAGTCTCAGAAACACAGCCACTATAAAGCCCCATGCAAATGAGGGCTCCCTGCGTCCTGCACCACCCATAGACAAGGTGTGGTGCAGCAGCGATGCACAGCACATACCCCACAGGCCTGGCCAGAAGCACAGCACAGCCTTTACAAAGTTCATTTTTCTAACCTCTCCCCTACATCTAGAAGAAATGTGGTGCCACTACAGCACGTGTCCCAAAATCCTCTTAAATAAGACACTAATCACAAGACTATTTAGCAAGTCTGCGCACACAGTCCTCCCAAAAAACACAGCCTCCCATAATTACGCTGCCCCAGGCAAGTTCCCAGTGCACGCACATGGCCTGCCATGGTCTGACCCACACAGCCAGCAGCCCAGCTTCCAGCAGAGATCCCCAAGTGCTTGCAGGGCTCACAAGTTATATTCTTCAAATGTGCATACAACTATCTACTGCACCAACACCAGCACTGCCAGGAATACCTGGAGTTGCTGGATGGAAAGCCTTTGTGCCAAGGGATATGGTCAGTGGGTGATACTGGTGGTAGGTAGACGGCTGGACTGGATGATCTTAGAAGTCTTTTCCAACCTTAACGATTTATCATTAGTTCTTTTACTCTTCTTTCCATAGGTCATAAATTATGTCTCCTCCACCCTTCCTCAGCTTCAATGAGTGCCCCAGGGCTGCTCTGGCAGAGGAAAACACTCCACTGCATTCTGATAAAAGAAATCCTGTTTGTTTATTGCTGTTACTTAATGCTGTTACATCCCCAAATGCCATCACGAGTCTTATAAAACATGGGAAAGGGAAAGGAAAAAGGCATCTCTACAATACCTCAAAACAAGTCATGCTTCTGGAGTGTTGTCTGCATGGAGACAGGTGGGAAAAACCAAACCAAATTAATGGCAGCCATGAATTTTAGAAGTATGAGTTAATATGCAGCAGTGACCTCGGTATGCCCTCTCATTTCTAGCTCAGGTAAGCTCGAGTTTCATTCATTTTCATTCACTTCCAGTGTGAACTAAACAAAATTCAATTAAAGAGTGTTCACGATGAAACTTAACACCATTTTTGACATCAAATTTTAATTAAGGATTAGCTCTAAAATTCACATTCTTTGAATTTTTCTGCCTAAAGGATATGATTATTGATCCATCTAATTAAACAATCCATGAATATCTAATAAAATATTCATCTGACTGCACGACCATAATAACAGGGAAAGCTCCTCAACCCTGAAGCACGCATTGCACTGCATCACAGCAGTGCTGTCCCTTTGAAGGAGCCTGCTGCTTTGCAGAGGTGATGATGGAGCACAAGATGAACTCCTTACCAGCAGTTCAGCCAAAACCAGAGGCTGCTGAATTCCTAACACGCTGGTTATGCACGTGAACCAATACACTTGCCCACAGATTCCTGGAGAGAACAACTGCAGGATTTCTCCCAGGATCAAAACCACAGCAAAAACAGAGTTGCAGGGCTGCCATACCACCCTTACCAACTAGGGCAAATGGAGAATGATGGGATTCCAGAAAGAGAGGGAAGGAAGGCAGCTACGCCACACGTGGCAATGAACTTGACTTTTCCTCAGGTGCAGACTTGAAGGAATTCCCACTGACTTTCCAGAACACACTGCTAATCACATATGAAATTGCTGAGCCACAGCCACAGCACCTAAAACATTCCCAGCCAAAACCCACACTTGTAACAGAGCAAGTAGTGACAGCTATAACAAGTAGCGTATAAACCCACAGAAAATGAGATTCCTTCCGTGCATGTCTCCCACACCTCTTCCCCCAAAGACTCACGACCCATAAGCCCGTGCCTGGCCGAGGGCTCAGCACAGCCCACACCACAGAGATCCGTACAGCACGTGGGGCCACTGCTCAAAGCCAAGCTTTGGTCATGTTTCCAGACTCCGCAGCCCATAGGTGAACTACCCATTTGGCCAGACTTCGAGACGGCTGAGCCAGAAAACTCCAACGATCCCTCAGTCCCCAATTTATATCATGAGCAGACAGTCTGACTAACACATCACGCGAGTCATTCTTCAATTAAAGTGTTCTTCCAGTAATGTTATTTTGGCTATTCCAGCTTGGCACTCACATCTCAAATCACCCCTTCATATTACAGGCACAAGTAATGAATTTCAATCCCTTCTCAGCCTTAAAGAACCCCCGTGACTATTGCTCCTGGTTCCTCCAACCCGAGCCCCATCTTTGTTGCACTTATTCCTCAGCCTTCCCTTCCTCTTCCCCACCGCCCTGTGCCTCTCTAATACCCCCCACTGACTCTGGCATACCTGTTCCTTTTTCTTCCCTTATTTCCTTGAGTTGGTGCTTTCCTGGTTCTCTGCTAAGACCGCTGCTCCCCCAGCACAACGGGCCACCTCCAGCCCCAAAGGGTGCCAAGAGCCTGGCAACAGGAAGGAAGAAAAGCTCTGCTTTCCTCCACTGACACACTAAATCCCTAGCAAATTTGCCACTGTCAGTAAGTTACCACCTCTGCACTGGTCAATGCCAGATCTACATCTCAGCTCCCTCTTCCAGATGCTCCTCACACCTCTGTAAACATTATCTTAGTGATGCTGAAAGGCTGCAAGAAAAGCTGTTAACGGGAAACGAGCTTCAAATTTACAGGCACAATATCTGTCCTGGAAGACAGCAAGCACCTTCCAGACCCTTCTAAAACATGTGCAGTATTTCAGCCAAGCTCACCCAGACCATCAGCCCATAGGAGCCTCAGCCAGGGCTTTTGTTAGTGCTGGTAGAGGGCCCAGCACCCAGCAGTTCTTCACACTGAGTCTCTGCTTGGGGAAGGAAAGCTGGGCTGGGTACTGATGTACACGTATATTGAAATGTAACCTAAAAAAAAGGCAAGCATAGTTTGAGTCTAGCAACTATAATCCTGTACATTCAGATCTCTGATTTCCTTAGGGCTTCCTGCTAGCACAGCGTGTTACAGGATTACAGCTGGGTCATAAGGACTGACAAGAAATAACACACTGATTGTCCCCTCTGGGACCCAAGTAAAATCCTGGAGTTTACGCAGAACCGTAACAAAGGAAGTATAATAAAAAACCAGAAGAAGAAACAACCAAGAAGCAGGACATCCCAGCTTAGTTATCACAGGAACTTGCCTGAAGTTTCAATCTTGATTGTCAGTGCAATTCACAGCAGGAAGATATCTTCTCTAATCAGTCAAAGTACATTTCAAATAGGATTCAAGTTTGCCAAGGTTCTGGAGGACCCTTGGAAAACCACGTGATTTATTTATTTATTGGTTTATTTTTACAAAGTAATTGTTAGTGGGCTGCTCTGTGCCCAAGCCGCTCTGTTCAGCAGGCACAGGCTGTTCCGTACTGCCCTTCAGCCAGCAGTGCTTCCTGACAGCTCTGTCCTACAAACGAATCCAGAAAACACAAAACCCTTTTTCACTCCAGCATTGCGAGTGAAATGGTGTCTCAAGATAAAAGCAGCCCCCCGAGAGCTGTCATCTCCAGGGGCAAAACTATGACCGTGGACCAATTCCAGTCCCCAGGAGAGCCGTCTCAGTATCAGCTGTCATTGCTGCAAGATTGCCATGACAATTTCTATTGTCACTCCATCCCTTTGCATTGTCAGCACGCTTGCTATAGGCCGTGAACTCTGTCAGCGCACACAAGGTACCTGCAGAAAATCTGAACTGATCTGAACCCCTCTGATTTGCTAACCAGCAGATGCAGCGTTACAACGGCACAGAAGACAAGCCAGAACGCAGGACGTGTATCTCTCTATCCATTTTTCTGCAAAGTTTTACAGCTGAAAACACAAACTGCTCCGCTCACCATAAGCAGGAACAGATGTACAGTTCATGGCAGGAGACTCTGTTTCCAGCTTCTCCGAGGGTCGGGAGCCTCAGCCACACCCAGGGCTGCTGGACACGCACACACACCAGTACCAGGGAGCTGCTAAGAGCACATCTGCACGCAAGGTGCACGTGGCAGGCTGGGCTCAAACCAGGCCTCACCCAAAGAGCTCCACACAGCCCAGACACTTTGTGCCCCAGGGGAGGGACTGAGTGTTGCAGAATGCCCGTCCCCCAATCACCAAGCCAGCAGGCATCAAGTAGAGATGACCTTGGAGATGCTGTCCCTGCTCAGCGCCTGAACACGCGCTCAGAAGTTGTGCTGTGCATTTGCACAGGCAGCAGGACCAAGGCAGCATTGCCCAGCTCAGCATCCCAGCTGCTGCCAGGTCCTGCTCAGAGGCACCACTCCAGGCAAGGGCACCCAGGGCACATGAGCAAAAGGGACAAAGCGGAGGCTCTCTGCCCTTCAGCATCCTGCTGGCATGAGGGGGGTAGTCTGTGCGATGCTTCTATTTTAAATGAATATCTCACAAAAAGCCCTTTTTCCACAAGGACACAGGAACGAGCAAAACATGTTGCAGCTTTCTCTGCAACTTTTTTTTCTTTTCTTTTTTAAGAAAAGAGGTTCTGATAACTCGTGAGCAGCAGATCATGAGCAAATATTGAGCATCATCTGACAGCGTGTTGGCAGGGCTGTGTCTTCAGATGCCCAACACGAGGCAGGAGCACAGCAGGAACCTGCCAGGCACTGCCAAGGGATGGGCAGACCTGAGCCCAGCGGGTGCACCGCCCAGGACCTGCAGGGACAAAGCCCCAGAGAGCAGAGCTTCCACAGGCTGGAGATGCTCAGCCATGCAGCCCTGCTGCATTCCTACACATGAGCTCCTAGGAGCCAGATTCTACATGATACCCTACCATGTCTGCAGATGAAAACCTCAGTATGTGTTGGACTCCACGATCCTTATGGGTCTCTTCCAACTTGGGACATTCTGTGATTCCATGTGCCCACTCCAAAGGAGCTTTCCCAAAGCTGGCATCCATAAACACAACTGGAGGAGCATGTGCAGCCTACCGGCACACGGTGGGAAGCCCACAGAGACACCTCTCCCTGTTACTGGCAGTTCTGTAAACTACAGAGCTGAAAGCACCATAAAAGATAACAACGTGCTTAAGCGTTGCCTTAAAGCAGGAACTAATGCAGCGCCATTGCTGGACTCGATGGTCCCATCCAACTCAGGGCATAATTCTGTGATTCACACCTCACTGGAAGTTGAGTGTGGCTAAGAAGGGCAACGAACCTGAATTTTACCTATAAACAAATGCCCTAAGTAAGTTTTTCCAAGCTTTTTAATTACACAACGAGCACATCTGATAACAGTGACTCCCGTTGGCTACATATCTAAGAGCGCTTCATACTGAAAGCACCTCTTTTCATGTCCCAGATCTTCAATCAGCACAATTACAAGTAAAGGAGCATTCAAAGGCACCATTTGCAGCTCACACACCCCAGGCACATCACTGAGCAGCACCAACTCCAGGCACACCTGAAGCAGCGAGGAATTAACCTCTAATGTTCTCTGAACACAGAGCAATCTCTGGTACAGGTCCTCCCCTCGCTCAGCAATGTCATCCCTCCGGAGCTCCAGAAGTGGGATGGAGGTGAGCAACCAAAGGAGGGCTGTGTTAGGACAGACATAATGCTCTTTGATTGCTAATCCTTTCCAGAACCGTGATTTGCATACTTTCAGCAAAGCCATGGGCTATGCCAAGGCCAAGGCCAACGCATGTCACACAGCATCATCAAAGTGATACTGTCAGATCTTTCATTGTCATGTTTCCAAATGCTGAGCTGAAAACAGGGAAATGACATTTTCCCCCGGCACTGCACGTGCTGCCCAGCCCTTCCGTAAGGAGGAAGGAGGACCGTGACCCAGCTGCACCATCCCTCCCCGACACAGCTGCCGGTGCGCCGGGTCGTCGGCTCGTGAGAACAGAGGGACACCCCTCGAGCACACAGAGCAGGGCGGGCAGCTCCAGGTGGGCTTCGGCTCACGCTGCTCTGCCTCCTCACCATTAAGGACGCAGCCAAAGCTATGGAGCATCACCAGCTGAATCCCCTCTGTTATTAATTACTGCACCCTCGGCAGCCACATTCTGGGACTCGTCCTCCCATTCATTTCCAGCCCCTGCAGTACAAAACTGTCAGCAACCGCCACAAACCAACACTCACACGCTAGCCTATTCCGACTGCAGAAAAAATTGCCCTCGGCCAACGACGACGCACCCCCGTACCCGCTAATCTGCAACCGGTTATCGGAGCCTCACAAACACACGCTCGCCTGCGCGGGGACCAACAAGGTGGAGGAGACGGCCGCGTTCCTCCCGGAGCACACCACCAACCCGCTGCCACGGCCGCCGCCGGACACCTCCCGGCCACCACCGTCGCTGCGGGACCCGTCCGTTCCGAGCGCCCGCGGTCAGAGCCGGCCGCAGCAAACTTACGGACCTACCACCGAGAGCGGCGCTTCTCCTTTGTCCCGCTCCGCCGCGCCTCATCGATAGCACGGCCTCGGAAGGACGCGCCAGCGAGCAGCATCACCGAGAACGCATCGCACTGCTCGCTCTCCGTCCCTGCGGTCCCGCCCGCCTCCGGCCATCGCGCCGGCTCCGCTCCGCAATACTCACGGGGCCGCAACTCCGCTCGGCAGCGGCGGGGCGCTCACGGGGGCGGGGCGCGCTCCTCCCCGCGCTGCAAGCACGCGCCCGGGGCGGCGGGCATTGCGAGGCCGCGCTCCCGGCGGCGGTACTGCAACCCTCCCGGTACCGCCACTCCCCCCGGTACTGCAACCCCCTCGGTACTGCCCCGCCCTCCCGGCACCTGCACCGCCGCCGCCCCTTTGTTGCCGCTGCGCCTCGCGGGGCAGTGCTGAGCCGGGGGTTTGGCGCCGGCGAGGCTCGCTGCGCATCGCCGGGTCCCCGTGCCGTTCTGGGAGCGGTGCTGGGGCAGAGCGATGTGCTGGCACGGGGGTCCTGATGGGCCGGACTGCGGCCCGGGGGGGGGGTCCCGTCCTCCTACAGAAATGCCTTTGTGGCTACAACGCCGTTCCCTGCCCGCATGCCTTTGGGGGAGCAAAAAAAGTGATCTTGCCCGTATCATAAACGCAGAGAGCGCTGGCAGAGCTGCCGTCCCTTCTGAGCACGCAGGCACCAAGTCCCGCTCGCAAGGCGCGCCGCGTCCTGCCAAACCGCAGCCCTGCAGCACCGACCCAGCTTCAGCCTCCGTGCCAGTCCCCGCGGGACCTGAGGCCGGGCTGAGTTTGCCAAGTCCCTGCCCAGAGGCCCAGGTCGGAACCCGTGCACTCCTTGCTGCAGCACTCGTGGACCCTAGGCCACCTCACAGCCCCCGGAGCCGCCCCGGTAGCGCAGCTGGCACACGGCCGGCACGCTGCGCGCCCCCGCCTCCCGGCACCGCTCACCGCCCTCCCGCTGCTCGCAGACTCCTACCCCACGCTGCCAGGGGAAGGAAGGGGACCACCCATGGAAGAGCGAAGCCTTCCCCCGGCTCTGGAAGCGTTACAGAACGGGAAGATGCACGGAAGCGATCCGCCCCGCGGGGAACCTCACCCACCTGCCCCACCCTGCCCGGGGGCAGCCAGGACGGCTGCGGGGGATGCGGGGAGCTGCCTCGCCTGGCTCCATCCCTACCTTTGTGCCGCGCTCCTTAGCGGAACAAAGCCGTGCCAGCCCTTTGTTGGGGCCGTCCTCCCGCGCCGCAGCAGCGCAGCAATGGCAGGGTGACCGCGGGGGTGCAGGCGCTTCTTTATCTGCCCTGCTGGAAGAGGAACGTGCTCTTATCAAACTCCAAAACCTTCCTCGAGGACTCCTTGGAGAGGCATATCGAGGTGGTCCCGAGTCCTATTTACATTCGGTCCGATCTTCGATTCCTTTGTTCAAAGCTTTCATAGCTTGATGAACACCGAGCTGCCACCACACGGACCTGCGCAGGTGGCCACGTTGTGTGCAAAGCAGGAAACCTCTTCTGAAGGGTCTGGCCTCAGGGCAATGAAAGCAGCTACAGAGATAGAAGTGGGAGTTCAGAAGACCCCAAATTCCCATTGTCCACCCTCGCTGCCCCGTGCAGCCCGGCCCTGCCAGCAGCCACTGATGGGCATGTCGCAACCTGTGCCTTTGCCAGGGCTGAATCACCCTGCACTTGGAGAGTTTCTCCCACTGTCTTTCCAAAATCTCTGTTAGTGTAATTTCTCCTCTGTCCCCAGAGGGCATGAAGAGCAGTTTACTGCTGTACAGCGTGGCAGTCTGTTATATACAGAAAGCTTTACTCATCTCCCTTGCTTCCCTCTGCATCTGGCAGCGCCAGTCCGCCCAGCGTGTCCCCATGTGTCACATCACCAAGCTCTACCATCCCTGCTGGCATGGCACATGCACATGGCTCCCATAGCCTCTGTGTCCCACGTCACTCCCACAGGAGACTGCCACTGTTGACTCATGTACCCCAATGGCTGAGTTTTTGCCCTAAAGGAACAGTTTGTCCCAAGCACGGTGCCAGCTCCCTGCTGCATCCTGGATCTTGTAAGAGTAAGATGCTTCTTAATGTCTGCATTCCCTTGGGTACGCTCTGGGCAAAAGTGAAGAACAGCAGCAGTTAAGCCAGTGCATTCCCTCCTTGGCCAGCCTGATCCAGGTCCTGGGGCCAAGGGAGGCTGTGAGAGCCGTGATTCATTGTGCTCGTTTTGTATTTGTCTCCTCTCAGTGTTGTGATGTAAGCATTCAATAAAACGTGGCACATTTAACGGGTGGAAAAATGGCAGACCCTGGGCAGCCATAGCCACGAGGAGGGATCTGTAATCCCTGCCGGCACACTGCATGTACCCAGCAACAACTAGGAAGGTTCAATTGTTTCAGATTGCACTTGCAGACAACATTACAAATGCAAGTCTACACACAGCCCTGGCTAAATAAAAAATAAAAGGCGGATCCCTTTTTTGCTGGAAAATTCTGTGTCACCGGGTTGCAGCATGAGGAAGTAAAATCTCACTTGAGGCCAGGATTCTGCCTAGGGAAGGGCCCAGCGTTAAGCCTATCGGCCAGATTTTCTTCACCTTCTGCCCACACAGGTGGTGGGTGCAGGCTGGCACCTTGCTCCTGTCAGTTGGAGCAGAACGAGGGCTGGAACTGGGCTTGCTGGCAGCTCAGCAGAGCAGCGCATTCAGCAGCAGGCAGGTGAGAGCAGCCCCAGCCTTGCTTCTCATGCCATGCTTCAGTTCATGTAAAACCAGCACACATCCAGCTGCAGCCATCATTTCTTTCGTTGTCTTTACACTGGTGAGTGTCCACATCTAGACAATCAACACCCAGACAATCCCTGTGAATGGCATCCCACCAGGGCAATGTACACTGGCACTGGCTTTGGCTCTTTGCGAGTAGAAAATGGGAAAGAAAATGGGAAAAGAGGAACCTGTATATTTTAAAGCTTAACAAAAGCAGACTATATGAATGACTTATCTCCCCCAGCCCGTTGTGATCATCTTGCTTAAGGCCAGAAAAGTCCATCAGCTCTGATAGCCCAGCAAACAAGGACATCCTCTTCTGCTGAAAAGAAGGCAGCTCTTGGAGTCCCATAGGCTGCACCACAGCACGTGGGGAACATGAGGCCTTTGCTGCTGCTACAGAACCTGCCAGCAGCTGAAAACCACTTTTTAGGGAGGTTTAAGTTCACAGTGCAACTGAAAAACATCTTTAAATATCTCCAGAAGCAGCAGCATCTTGCTGGAAGAAAAGTCCTGTCCTGTCCACAGTGCAAGCCATAAAGCGGCTGGGGTAACACTGAACACAGCTCAGGTGTTCCTGGCTGAGCTGTCAGGAGCACACAGGGACAGGGAGGATGTACTTCTCCATGAGGACCCACAGTTAATTCTTTACAAGCTCATTTCCTGAAGGCCAGACATCCCACAACCACACTGCTGGAGGAGGAGATCGTCCCTGGGTCACAGCCAGAAGCCTGGGAGCTCAGGGATGAGCAGGAGGGACTCCCTTGGATGAGAGAAGTGTTCTCCAGCCCAGGCCCGTGGCAAGAAATGCTTCCTTGCAGAGCCCTGTTTTATTTCCGACACATCCACAGTTTTTCAGACTAGCAGAGTTACTGGTTCCCACAGCTTTTGGGATAAAATTCCTTTGGGACAACAAAGTTGGTGGCCATCTTCTGAAGATTTTGGGGGACACATCTTCCACAGGAAGGGGAATGGCTCTGTGCTGTGGCAGTGATGGCACTTCATCCAGCTGTTGGCACCTGCCATTGGTGATAAGCAAACAGCTACTCTCAGTGCTCTGTGCTGTACCACAAAGGGCTCACCAAAGGATTATCAGGGTTGGCAGCACTGCCACCAAGTTATGAAATCCTGAAAGCACAGACAGAAAGCGATGATGTAATGTAGTCAGGAAAACACAGAATTTCAACACAGAAAGTGCCTCCTGCAGAGGGAGGGAAGAAGCAGCAGCCCCAGCATCACTTTACCTGCAGCTGGGGCATGTGTGTGCAGAGATGTAGGAGCCTAGCTGAGCTGACCGGATGCAGGGAGGCTGAGAAACTTCCCAAGACATTACATCTAATGCCGCAGCAGCTTCCTTCCCCATTGCTACCACCCTGCCCTCCCTGCCCAGGGATGCCAGCACTGCCTCCATCCATGCCCAGCCTCCTACCAGCCCTCTCCTTTCTTTCAAGAAACTAAGTCATTGTTTACCTCCTTTTTCAGTGAACTAGAAACAAGCCAACAGACTTCAACAGGTTGAGGTGTATGCCTTTCCTCCGTGTTTCCACAAAGCAAATCTTTTTGCAGCTTTTCCTTTTGTTTACAGCATGGGCAGAACTGGGTGGGACCATGCGCTCGGGAACCAAATCCTCAGCCATGGATGACCAGCATCATTCCAGCTGAACTGGTTCCACTGCAACTGCAGGCACACAACAAAACTACTGATGACACACAGGGATGTCACATCACTCCGTGACTCCTTCTTTCCTTTAAATGAACAACGGTGCTTTGCTTTTATGAAAGTGCAGAACTTTTATCTGTGTTAATCAGTGACACGACATTGTGCAATGCTGGTCTGAAAAGGAGTAGCTGCAGGATGTTCTCATCGTATGCCGCTTACCTGTGAGGGAGCTTCTCTGCACAACACAGTGCTGAAGTGACTGCGCTCCTCTGAAGGTCAGGGGAACCCCTCACCAGGCTGCGACAGGCTTAGAAATGTAACAGGAATGAAGGCATTGCTAGAACATGGGAAAAGACAGCAGGAGGCATGCAGGTGGGTTAGGGTAAGGGTGGGAGGGCAGAGTGACACCACAGCAGTGGAGCAAGGCAGGGAAGTGTTTGCAAAACCTAAACTGAGTGAAAAGGAGGAAGCTGTAAGAAGGAGCATGCAAGTGATGGCAACAAGGCTAAACCAGCATCCTACCTGAGGGCTGCCAGATCTGCAAGAAGCAAGGCTGGTTTCACAAGTGTGAAAATACCACAGAGTTTTGCTGTGGAGGAACTGGGTGGCAGGGGGGAACCCCTCACTGGGGCATGCCAGGCATCGCTCTGCAGCCTGCAGGGCAGGCAGAGGGGAACATCTCTAGCAGCCTGCAGCAGGGGGGCTGGGAGGTGGGTGCCAGGAGATGAGTGCCCAGCTGTCCTCGGTGACACAAGGAGGCTGTGAGCCCCCATCCTGCCCCTCTGATACACACACACTGAGAAACAGAACCTGAAGGAAGGGTTGGAACACATGGCTCAAAGACAAGGATCCTTCCACCGTGTTCAGAGCAAGCATGCAAAACAGAAAATTTCCCCATGCTTAGCACAGACATGTCTGTGGTGACAGGCAGAAGCTGAAGGCTTTGCTCTGGGAGTTGGGAGCAGGGCACAGGGGACACCGCCAACCTGAAGTTCCTGTTGGGGAGACCAGAGTGGCAGCAAGCCACAGTGGGACAGAACCGAAACCCCAAACGGTTTGCAGAAGCAGCTTTGGGATGTGCAGATGCAGATGAGCTGCAGCTCAAACCACTTCCTACCCACACGAATAACATATTATGAACATGCAGAAGGAAGGGGGAAAAAGCCACCAGGTGAGCAGCATGGGAGAGCAAGAAGAGTACGAGCAAATCTAGAGAAGCTGTGTGAAAGAAACAGAAGAGAGAAAGAAGAGCATTCCTTTAGGTCAGCGCCTCGGGGCAGTGGCAGGGCTGCTGGGAAGCATCATGGCAAACAGATGCAGAAAACGACCAAGACAAGTCAATTATTTCTAGAGGCAATGGAAAAGGCACCGCAGGCCGAGAGGAAGGTGGAAAGCCCTCCACCAAAAGGGACAACAGAGCCACCACACACAGAAGTGGCCTGATCATCTCTGACAAACATATGTTGACATTTGCAGGCTCATCACAAACCAGAGCAGCTTGCAAAGCTATGAGCGATGATCGGTGGCGTTGCAGCCGGGTGACAGTATTTGCAGATGCAGAGCCAAGCAGCAGCGCACACAGCTGTGGGAGGCAGGTTGTGCCCCAGCCAAAAAGCCCCCAAGAACCAAGCAACCACAAATCAGAAAGGGAAGGGTTTGGGGGGATTCTTCAGCCAGACAGCCGTGTGTAGCCATCTGAAAAAAGAAACAACTCAGATCTTTTTTTTTTTTTCTCCCCCTCTTTGCTATTCGGAGAACGTCTGTGTCGTTTGAGAAGAGGCACAGCAGGGAGCTGGCACTTGCTTTGCAGAAGCAGCAAGAAAGAACAGTCTCTATTAAAGTCACTACTCTCGCAGGGATTATAAGTATAAAAGGAGGTGAGTTTATACTGTTGAACCTAATCCACAGAAAACAGCATGGCGAGGAATGCCTGGCTGCGGGCAGTGTGCCAACATGCAAACCATATTAAAATCCTATAAAGGAGCACCAGGAAGCACGCCTTCCTTCAGGGGAGCCTTCAGCCTTGCAGGGTCTCCCTGTGAGTATGGATGCAGGGCTGAGCCCAGATAGGCTGCACTGGGGCTCCCAGCACTGGCCTCCCTGCAGCCAAGCACCATGCCATGATGCAGGGAAAAACACCTTGGAAATGAGCTTCTACCTGAGCACTGCCCACTGCGGTGCTCACTGTGCTCTGAATATACCCACCCCGGATCCTACAATGTCTGCTGCTGTTTGCGCAGTGGTCATACTCTGCTCAGCCTCCCCAGCATGCAGGCAGGCATGCACGGTGCAAGATATCACAGTGGGGCTGGAAGCCAGCAGGTGCTTTCCCAAACCAGGAGAACTCAAAGCATTGGGATAGCCCAGAGCAACTTGTTATAGGCATAGTCACTCAGTTGTCTTCCTCGTGAAAGGGAGGCAAGGTCCGCAGCAGGAACAAAGTAATTTGATTCCAGGAAAAATAGAACAATTTACTGCTAGAGCCGGTCACAGTGCGGTTTTGGCTGTTTGAGTCAGAACAAGCACTTATAAAAATGAATAATTAAAGACATCATAAGCCTTGCATTAGCCCTGTAGCAACCATAAATGCTTTCTCCTGAGCATAAAGAAACACCCCATCAAAAGTGCCACAGATGCAGCAGCCTGTGCAACTTCTCAAGGAGCTTTGTGCTGATTTACACCCTGAAATGCCCAAAGCAAAACCATACAGCTCTCATTTCTGATCAGCTTTATAGCTCCATGATAAAATATACTCCACAATAATATTTCATTTTACAGACAACTTAAGATTGATAACTCCTGTCATTAACCCTGTCCTTGCTTCTAGGTCATTAGACTTTGTCAGCAATAGGAGACAGATGCATGCTGATATCCCTTAACACCTTACTGGTGCTTTGAAGCAAAAATCATTGAGTTTGGGCCAGTGCTGTGGGTTATTTAGACAGGGCTGCAGTACTGTTGCAAAGCTGTGTGTGGCATGTGCCAGTACTCTGCTGTGGAACACAGGTTCTCCAAGCTAAAGTGACACCATCACGAGGGGATCAGTGGAGACAGGGAGGGCCCTGCCCTAGGAATGCAGCTCCAAAATCCAACAGGCTAGCATCCCAGCCACCCACCCTACCACTATGTACCACAGTACATGCGTCAGCACACAAGGGGTGACACAGTGGTGATGTGCAGAAGAATGCCAGAGAAACAGGAACAGAGGAGGTAGAAGGATTTAAACCCAGTCCCTAAGCCCAACATTACCCGAGGCAGTCCAAGTGGAAAGAGTCACTGCACTGATGCAAAACAAGCTCAAACCTGTGCCAGAAGCACAGCACGGAATCAGCATCAGCGTGAGCCAGCATGAGGCAGTGCTGGGACCCTGCTCGCTGTGATGCTCCGCCACCCTGCCACCTCATGGAAAAAAGCTGACACTCTGTTTCCATTGGCAAGCCTAGCCTGAGGCTGTTCCAGTGACCTCTCCCAGGTTTGACACACCAGTCCCAAAACAGAGCCAAACACAAGGAAGCTGGGTGCAGATGGGTTTCTGACCTGAAATTCCACCTGCTGCCCAGAAGTGCTGCCTCTGGAGAAAGCTGCAAGTCCTTCATGCCTTCCTTCATGAGAGCTCTTCAGGAATGCTCACCAGTGCCTGCAAACTGCCCTGCAGCACCCTGCCAAAAAGTCATGCCGTAAAACCCCATCGATTGTGCTGCAGAGAGCGGGAGGCAGTTAATGCATGGCAGAGGGCACTGGAGCCTGCGGCCCTGGGTCGATACATGAGTGAATGGAAAAACAATGGTAGCTAAAAATGACTTCTGCACATTTACACAACAGGAAGAAAAGAGATAGGAGGATGTGGTCTTGCAGGAAGGATTGCACGGGGATGGCTGGGCTGTCAGCAGGCACCATCAGCAGCTGCCCCAGCATCCCCACCAAAGCTGCAGTCCCACCAAACCACCTGTGTCCATGGCCACCCTCCAGCCCTCTGCCTTCCCTGCCTGACCTTGCACAGAACTAAGCAAAACCCCTCACCCTGGCTCTGCCAAGGCCCAGCACACAGCATCCAAGCCACCAGGGCTCTTAGCTCCATCTGTTGTCCAAAACTCACAGCTGGCTGTGCAACACGGAAATTCATGTCTGCAGAGAAAGCTGCTCTTCTCCATGCTTATAATAGTCAGAAATCATTCATGAATAAATAATGTCTGCTCTTAACTACGCTTTTGAGTGGATACAGATAGACCTCAGGCTGCAGGCTGACCTGCTGCAAGGGGTGGCAGCTCTCACTGCATCTTAGAACCATTATCAAGATTAGAAAAGACCCCTCAGATCCCCAGGTCCAACCCCAGCCCACCCTACCATGCCCACTGACCATGATCCTCAGTGCCACATCTCCACAGCTCTGGAATACCTCTAGGGACAGTGACCCCACCTCCCTGGGCAGCTGTGCCAGTGCCCCACCACTCAGTGCAGCAGGATGGACAAAGCCAGGGAGAGCTCAGTTGGGTGGTTTGGAATGGGGGTGTTTTGGGGGCATGCTGCACACTAGATCTCTGAGTTTGTCTTCTGCTCCCTACCTCATAACAAACCCCGGATATGACTGGGTTGTGCTGAAAGGAGCAGTATCTGGCACAGCTGCCAGCCTGCATGGGAGAGGGTAGGAGCTGGCAGGGCCTGGACAAATATCTCTGTGTCCCTTTTTGGCATGAGAAGCACCAGCATGCCAAGGGCCCCTGGCAGGAGTCAAGCCGCACTCCACAGGGCTGGGAATTTTGCGGTCCCCAAGGAAGGGCACATGCTGTTGCCAGAGCCTGGCAGGAGTGCCCCTTCCAAAGCAGCAGGATGAGAAGGGCCCATCTGTGCGTGTGGGATGGGCTGATGGATTGGCATCCATGCTCCTGCACAGTGCACCATCCATCCACAGTGCACAGGCTGCACCAAAATAGCATTTTACAGCCTGTCAGCCTGCCTGCTGGACGACATAAACAGTGTTAGCTGTTTTTAGCAAAGTGAGGGCTGTTGTCTCTTGTACGTGCGGTATCCAGGGTGGTGGGGAAGATGAGGGCACAGGGCAGGACATCTCGGAGCAGGCGTCCCTGGGGCACAGTGCTCAGCCCTCGAGACACAGCAGTGTGGACCGTGCCAAGCCTGGCTGATAATGAGCCTCCTGCTCTGCTTTTGTAGACGGCTAAATATAACTCCAAGCTTATTTTTAATTCAAAGGGGAGGCTCTGGTCCACTGTCCATCATTGCTGGCTGGGATCGGACCTAAGAGAACAAGCAAGGCCAGGCTGAGCACAAGGCTGATGAAGGCTGGGAGCTGAAATCTCCGTAGATCTCAGCTGGGGAGATGCAGCTAGTCTCCAACCGGTTCCATGCCCCATGTTACTGGATGAGGGAGGACTGACATGAATCTTCACCCTGCCGGGAAAAAATTACTGTCAAGTAAAAAGAAGTTCAAATTCTTCAAATGCTGGACCAATAGCTCAACCAAAATAGGGAAGAAAGCAAATAAGCAGCTCAATGACGGCTCCACCCTTTCTAACCCTATTCCCTAATACTACAGCTCCTTTCCCTAGCTGAATCCCATGCCTACACATCAGAAAATCATTTATTACACAAATCCTTGCCTTCCCCCAGACATCCAGCTTTCAGATTACCACGAGCCCTGCCTCGTGCAGGAGGCAGCTTGTTTGCCCAGCTCTGTCTGCAGTGCAGCTCTGCCAACACTGTCCCATCCCAGCGATTCCCTTCTTTGGTACAGCAGCAGCTCCAGCTGCTGAAAGGAGAAGCACAAACTTCTCACACAGTGATTCATTTATGAACACATCGGAACAAAAAAAAAAAAAAAAAAAAAAAAAAAATCACCCACATTCAAATGTGTTAATACAAGCCCGTAGACGCCCTTTCTCCATCAGCTGCAGAGAAGTCTTCCAAGTTACCCAGAGCAGTGGCTGTTCACAGGCACCTGGAAGAGCCGAGCCCCAGACAAGCCAGCTTTCAGGCACTGACTTCCTCAGATCATCACTTCTCTTTGCATTCCCTGGAAATTCCCAAACTGCTTTTTCTCCTCTTATGGATACTTTCACAATCTGACACCTTGAACTGGACAGTGTAAGTGACCCCAAAAACAAGTGACAGCCGGAGAAGTTAATGGGAAAACCCTACTGTTAAGTCAGTGCCTGCAACAGCAAATGGAAAATACGGGATCTTAACCAACAGCTCATCGTGCCCTTAGGGACAGTGCTGTGCTGTCCGGACTCCATTCCTAAGGAGGCTGCAGCAACAGCCAGGACTCCCAGGAGCGGTAAGCATGACTTTTCTCCCTCCTTCCTAAATGCTGGGTTTGCTCTTCTTTTCAACTGAACCACACAGAAACTTTCCCCATCACATGAAGATTCCTCTCCGAGCCTTATTCTCAGAAGAGATCATGATCATTTTAGACCAAGAACAGCCCATCTCCCTTACACTCACACTCCTGCTTCCAGAAACTCTACAGATCCAAACTCCTCAACCAAAAGCAGTCAGGAACAGCAGCCCACAAGCACATGGCTCTGGCGGTGCTACTGCAGGGGCACCTCTGGAGCCGCTTCTTTCTGCAAGGAGCCCCAGCAGCACTGGCTTTGCTCCTGACCTCACGCAGCTGCACCCGCTCCTTGGCACAAACCTGTGCTACCCAGGGCTGAGCCCCAGAGCAATTCAGTGCTGTGACAGCAGTAAGGAGCACACTGTGCTGCCTGCAGGCACTGCTAAAGGAGCACAGGGCTGCATACCCCACAGCCCAGCTAATGCCCCTTGAGGGAACCACAGGAAAAGCACGTGGCATTTTTTGATCCATTTTGTGCAGAGTTTGTGCATGTATATATCAGTGTTAAACTTTAATTCTGAATGGCATTGTTCTTATACATGATATTCTGATTTCTGCTGCTAAATGAATAAGCTTCCGATAATGCATGTGAGCTTTAATTGTCATGGCAATTTCTGTATTTACTGAATGCTACCAAATCTCCTTATTTCACCTGTTATTTCTCTGAAAAGGCACCACTGACATTCACATGCCCAAGAATTGCTGTCTCCGAAAAAGAATAGCAATGGGGAGCACATGGAGCTGGGTAGGGTCCCAAGAGTTGTGTGCCCCACTCAGCACAGTTCAGTACAGCTAATTGGCCATCCTGCAATGCACCCAAATGCACACACTCCACCTCGATCCCCAGGGCTCCTGGGGGATGTATGGGCATCTCACCCACTCTGCTCCTAAGCTGCAGGTTGTGGCCTCTGGACTGGTTCAAGCACAGCACTCCGAGCACCAGAAGTGCCCCCAGGGGGGCCTCATCCCCACCACGGAGTGCCGGAGCCCAACAGCCAGGAGAGCTCCAGGCTCTGTGTGCTGAGCTCCCTGTGCTGGGCACTGCCCACCCAGGTCACTGTGCAGATCTCAGAAGCTTTCCTGAAAGCCTGCTCACATCCAGAAACAACAAAATTCGTGGTAAGCTCTTCACAATTCAGCTTGCATTGAAGCTGCAATGCCATAAATGAGAAACTGCTGAAAATACAACATTTAAGTGGTTCACGAAAAAAAAAAAAAAAAAAAAATCAATTCTGCAACAGAGTTGCTCTGAAATACTATTTCTCTCAAAAATTAAAGCGCTAGGGCACTCTAGTGGCCATGCTGCAATTCACATCTCTTACTCAGCATGCCACTCCCCGTAACAGGCTGCTTTTTTTTCCAGGGAACAATTCCTGCATGGGGAGCAGGACAATACAGCAATGAGCATTTATACATATCCATTCCCTAAATGCCTGATCCAAAGCACATGAAGGTCCCATCAGCTTCTGAGAGCCTCGGGACAATTTGTTCAGCCCACACCTCCAGTTCCAGGCAAACGTGCTAATGACTCTGATGAGCAAAGAAGCTCAATTAAAGAAGAGTATGACTCCATGGTACCCAGAAGCAGCACAAGGTGTGCTTTCACAATCCAAAAACACAATTTAGGTAGAAAAACAACAGTATCATAATTCAATACAATCAAAAGAGGAAGTTCGCATTACACTGGGGTGAGCACGCTGTAGTTACAGCGACAAAACAACCTATCAGCAACAAAGCTTTTGAGATTTGGATGCAAATTTGTGCTCCCAACCAACTGTTGAATCAGCCAGGTGGAAGTTCAAGCGCATCACTGCTAACTGAGCAGAGCTCTGCACAGAAACCAGTCCCAGACATCCCCAAACCTGACAGCTTGGTTCTGAGTTCCCACCATACCAGTGCAGCACAGCGAGCACCTAAGAGCAAGCTCACCAGCTCACTTCTCTGCATGCTAGCTTTGCTACAGGGCCAACATCCTCACTGCTGTTAAGGCCCCATACTGGCTTCTCCATCACTTTTCCTATTTCCTTTAAGACTTTGAAGTTAACAAAACCCTTATCCACTTCAGGAACTCACCATGAGGAGCTCAGCTGGCTTCCTCCTTTGCTCACTGCTGCTGCTGCTAGCTCTACGTGGCACTGAGGTGGCTGCCCAGGATGACCAGCCTGATCCCAAGATGTCATGTGCCAACTGGATGGGAGGAGCACCCGGACACCCTGGCCACAACGGGCTGCCTGGAAGGGACGGCAAGGATGGAAAAGATGGACAAAAGGGGGACAAAGGAGAACCAGGTTGGTGAAGAGCTTGGGGTATACATGTGTTGGAGCCCATGGGCAGTCCCAGGATGAGCCCCAGACCCAGTACACATGACACCCAGTGGGTGTGTCCCATGAGCAGTGGCTCACCATGTCCAGATTGCTTTTGAATGCCTCCAGCATTGGAGATTACACAGCCTAAGGCAAAGAGATAGGTTGATGGCTGTTCTTTTAATTAACAGCAGTTCCCAAGAAACGCAGCTACCAGCACCTTGGCACACCAGGGGGGACAGATGGTGCACAGCTGACACCATGGGGACACCGTGGGGCACAGATGTCACCAAGCCTGCCCACAGGGGACAAACTGGGCTCCATGCTGCTGGGCAGCCAATAATGCCATGGGCCACTCTGTGCTTCTGGTACTAGGGTAGCAGAAAATGGCAAACACAGATCCCAGTCCAAATTCTGATCCGCAGGTCTACAAGGTGCCAGAGGTGACACAGGTGAAAAGGGTGCCACAGGTGCAGAAGGACCAAGAGGATTTCCAGGACACATGGGGATGAAGGGGCAGAAGGGTGAAAGCGCCTACGTGTACCGCTCTGCCTTCAGTGTGGGGCTGACAGAGAGAGCCCCCCACCCAAATGTCCCCATCCGCTTCACCAAGATCTTCTACAACGAGCAGAACCACTACGACGCCAGCACCGGCAAGTTCCTCTGCAGCATCCCTGGCACGTACTTCTTCGCCTACCACCTGACAGTCTACATGACGGACGTCAAGGTCAGCCTCTACAAGAAGGACAAGGCAGTGGTCTTCACCTATGACCAGTTCCAGAAGAACAACGTCGACCAAGCGAGCGGCTCTGTCTTGCTGCACCTCAGTTCAGGGGACGAGGTCTGGCTCCAGGTGTACGGGGAGGGTGACAACAACGGGGTCTATGCCGACAACATCAACGATTCCACTTTCATGGGCTTCCTCCTGTACCCAGACACGGATGACCATTAGAGCAGGGGGCTACACGGGAGGGGACAAGGCTGCTTAACCCCACCTGCCTCCTGGGGCACCAGCACTACAGCTGCACCAGAAAATTCCCCTCACCACATGGGGGCCACCATTGCCCAGGATGGGCCCCATCTCCCCGAAATCACTGACTTAACACACAGGCGACTTCCGTGAGACCAAGAGTTCACTCCTACCTCTGCTCTTGCTCTCCTGATGGAAACCAGGGCCCCAAGTCAAACACCACTCCAGCCACATCATGAAATGGTCGCTCTCAAGAGGGGCTGGCCTTGCTTTTAAATTTAAAGCTGATTTTTATGTATGTTACATTTAAATATCACATTCTACCTTACCCTTTTTTCATCACTTGACTCCAGTTGACACAATGGTACCTCGATCGGCCAGCGTTACCTCCCAGCTTGAGTCCAGCTGGAGCTGTTGGCCAGACTTTGGCCACGGTCACTCCCTACCTTACGAGGGCCTCTGATCTCCACCCATGGTTTGCCTTCTCCCTTCTTTAGCCCAGACCTTCCCACGTATACAACACACAGCAGAGCTAAGGCATTACTACAAGCACAAGACAGCATTAAAGGCTTTGACTGAAAATACTTCCTACAGCAGCATTTCCTGAACCCCTGTGAATTATCACACTGCACAGAATATCACAATAAAGTGCTCTCTCAATAAAGAACTCTCCTGACTCTTTGCCTGCGTCTCTCAGGAGGGTTTAAAGAAAGGGGATAAGCTCCCTTCATCAGGTAGCCCAGGAAGGAACATACTTGCAGTCTGAGGCAGGTGGGAAAGAACACCAGTATTGCTGCCTGTGCAACAGCTCAGCCCCATTCCTGCAGCATTCACCTCTCAGCTGTGTCCTCTGTTTGGCAGCTCAGGGCACAAGGACAGCACCCCAAAGATCTCTTGGCCTCCTTTTAGCAGGGAATGGCACAGCCTTCCTATACCTGCTCCTCTGTCATCAAAGAAACCCCTCTATGTGCCACAGGATGCACCACGTGGAAAACAGCTTAGAATAACTTCATCCCAGCTACCACTGGTCCCCTGCTGACTCTTCCCCACTGGCACAGTCGCAGGGACTGAAATACCTACACCAAAATTATGCTGGGCTGCTCCTGGATCAGCAGCTGACTCAGCCAGCAGCTGTCACCCCCTCTGCTCCCCAGACACTATGCTCTCACAGAATCAGGGCTCTCAGGGCAAACACTGCAGTCAGTTCCCATGAGATAACAACTAATATGATGGATAATGGATATATCAAGGCCAAAATGCTGTTTCTTGCTTTGCAATTAGGGCAGGTTATAAGGAAAGCACTCGGATCCCTTGATCTTGACAGCTATGTTTGACTCTTCCCTCCCTATACTGCTGCTCAGTGAAAGGCAACACGCTCTCATCCTGCACGTGCAGCACTGAAAGGTTAAAGTCAGCACACTAACAGTTAGAGCAAAATAGCATGGATGCAGCTGGAGACACTGGCCAGCTTTATCCTGCAGGGAAAGCATCTGTGAAAGCATCCATGCCCCTTTTAGGGACAATTATAGACTGATCCTAATTGAGCCTCAGCCCCATGTAATCATTTGTGACAGTAATTAATTGGGATACAAATAGCAGCTGCACCAAGCCACAAAAAGCTGAAAGAGAGATAGATGGTTTTCCAGGAAGCCCTGTTATCATATTTATTTGACAAGTATAAACTTGCTAGAGGCATTTTGGCATGGAAGGCACAGGGATAAAGCCGACATGTAGCTATTCCGCCACTGCACTTCATGCAGGAAATGCCATCGGGTTCAGTTTTTCCTTTAGACAAAACCAATCTTGAGCACACCCAGACTGGGAGCAAGACTGCTGTGTGGTTTTTTTTGACTTGTTTGCGCTAAATGTAGGTCCAAGATGAAAGCGCTCTGTGCATCAAACGTTGGGATGGCAAAGCAGCAAACCCCTCCCATCACTTAGTATCCTTAGACCCACCCCAGAACACTTGTCCTACTTAACAGCATTGCTCTTCGGGGAGAGCTGTGTCACCTCCCCTCCAGGCAGTTTCGCTTTGTCAGCCCTGCACTACTTGCAGGGTGTTTATTCCCACTGAAATAGAAACATGAAACACAAAACACCAACATCTGTTTCCCCTTGAGGGGCACAGCAGGCAATTTCATCCCACAGAAATCTGTGGAGTCCACCCATAAAGCTGTAGGAGAGCAAGGGGCAGAGCAGGAGAGCCCACCCCAGGCTCCCCACCGCATCCCTGAAGGAAGCAGGACAGGAAGGATGATGGGGGATGAACAACCACACTTTTTTACATGCCAGTCACCATTTGATTACAGGAACCCCCTTGCAGTGTCCTCACAGAGGCTTCTTCATCTGGGCCAAGGGAACCAACAGCAGTGCCAGCAGCTCCTTTCTGTACCACAGATGCCTCAAACATACCTAAGGATGTGCCTGCTAGAAGCTCCAATACAATCCCTTGTTGAGAAGTATTCTCACACCCACAGTCACCCAGCACGCACGCGATTCTCAGCTGTATGTTTATCCACAGCAATATACACTCAGGTCTTTTGCCTCAAAAGGCGTTACATGAGTTCATGTAACAAGACTAAAAAGGGTTCATATGTACATGCCACAGGTACACATAAGACAGCATGAATACAGCTAAAACTACAGCTGACTACAAGCAAACTGAATTTTCCATACAGAAAACATTCACCAAAGGTCCCTTCTGTCACTTTGAAAGCTTTAAAAGGTGGTTTTAACAGTGGTTCCTTTTCTCCTCTGCCCTGAACAGCCTGTAGGAACTTGAGAAAAAAGTTATAATTTGGATTAGGATTCTGATTCTGCTGTTGTGTAAACATCAACTGCATCAAATACAGAAGGCAAACAAACAAAACAGCTGGAGGTAAAAGCATAGAATCAAACCCCTGTCTTCAAACTCACCAAGTACCATCTTACACTGTGCTAGTGCCTTTCCAAAAGAGCCCTTGTTAACATTCATATCTCAGCCCCATCACCGACGGGGGATTTGCAGAGAACTGGGCTGCACCACCATCTGCAAAGCAGGTTTTCACGTGCAGAACACCAGCACATTCAGAGCCGGACAATGGCTGATACCCCAGGGAAGCAGGAAGAACTCCATTTATTCATCTACATTGCTTCCTTCTTTATTGAGAAATAAATACCTTCCACTTCAATTACTGAATAAAAATACTGTAAGGAAAATCTTTCAATCCTCCAGAAATTAACATAAATAACCAAGGAAAACCTGCTACCACACGAGGCCTGAGCTTGCCTATATCTGCTCACAGCAAGAGCCCTGGGTTCACCCCCTAACCAGCTCAGAAATGGCTGCTGTCAATATCCACAAGAGGTACAGGAATAGAAAAAGTCACTAAATGAAACAGTCCAGATAGGCAAACATTCTTCAGTTTTTATTACAGACTGACATCTCATAATTATCTCCTGATGACAGGCTGATTGCCTGCAGACTAATTAGACTGAGAGACCTGACTAGAAGAAACAATTTGAAGCTCAAGGGTATTTTGTTTTTCAAATTAGCACTTCCCTTTTAATACAGTCCCCAAAAAGGGACCCAAAGAAATTACAGCTCCTGATGAGAATTCCTACACTTTAAGACTCCTTTAGAAAAACAAAGTTATACACACAGACTCTCCTTTCGGTCTCATTGGACAGGAGGTAACTTCATACTCCAGACGACTAACAGTATATGTACCCTGGTAATCATCCCTGTAAACTTAAGACTTTTTAAAAAAATTTAAACTTAACAAGGCAAATGGGGAGGGAGGGTGAGGGGAAGAAAAGCAAAACTGTATTCCAAGGCAACTATCCTGAAGAATCTGGGCATCAGCAGATGTATGCAGCCAAACCAGCACAAAAGGGAACAGCTGTATCTTCAAGCCTTTTCTTTTTTGGCACTCACTCAGAACACAGCGTCTGTTTACTGGTAACAGCTCACTTCCCAAAGCCTTGCTCAGAAAAAGCGCAGCACCAGAGACGGGAACAATCCAAACAAAGCTGCTAACATTAAGCAGTCAACGTTTACATTGATCTCAACGAGGAAAGCTTGAAATCCCTCCCCCTTCAAGCAAAGCAAGAGCTAAAAAAGAAAAAGAGACTGCATCAGCGTAGAGGAATTCCAGGGTCACAGCCTGAACCAACGGGTGAGCTGGGGGGGGTACGTGAGTGCTTGGAGCGGCGGGGGGGTCTGGGGCCACCCTACTTCCGTGCAATCTGAGTCCGCGCGGGCTCCCCCGCCTTCCACCCACCCCTTTTTCTCTTCTGTGGCACAACTGTACGAATGGGGGGGGGGGGGGACGCAATCCTCAGCTCATCCCTTTCTCCAAGCTGTTACCGGGAGGGGTGAGTTAATTCCTTTTGATATCTTTTCCTATAGTGCCTATTTCTCAAATAAAGGCTCTATCACTGCCCTCATTTGCCCCACAATCAACAACCCTGTTCCCCAGAGGGTCGCTTTGTAACGTCAGACACTAAGCAGAGTAAATGCCAGAATGCTGCTTTAAACTGCTCTGGAGGAGGAAACAGAAGAGGTCGAGAAATCCACAAGAACAAAACAAAAAGACACACAGTTCTACTTTCTCATTGTGCTCCCACTGCTGTTTCAGGGCCAGCAAATGAACAGCTAAGATAAACATTTTTAATCTCTTGCTTAAGATAAAAAAACAAGGTGAAAAATGTATGTGAGAGGTGAGGAAAGAAAGGGTTTCATTTTGGGTTTTCCCATACAGTTTAGCACATAAATTTCATCTGGAGCGTTGATAATTGTAAGCGTTTAAAGAAAGATCAGTCACAGGATTACTTCTGCGATGAGCGTATAGAATTTAGACCTCACTTTAATCCTAAGCAATTAATTTAAGAAGAAAGGATTGAATTCTTGACTCTGAAATAATACGTTAAAAACTCCCTGGTCCTTTCATCCTGAGAATCACTCTGATCACTGGAAGGTGCAATATCATACACTTACTTTTCTAAAAATTAAAGCCTGAGTCAAAAAAATACTAAAATAGCTACTTTTTGCTCCTCTGCTACTTAGGTTAAAGCAAAGCATCACATCAATCTTGAAACTGGACAAAACCCACAACCCTTCCTTGTGCAATGAGTCAACGCCTATTCTGAAAAAAAGTAATCATCCTATGAGCAGACAATCCCATACTCTAAGATAACAGAACACCTCTAGGCAGAGACGTGTCCTGCCCCATATCAGTGTATAATAACACAGAGTAACAGTGGATGATTTCATAAAAATAATAATAAAAAAGAAACAACTCAGAACACAGATTTTGTTAGGGGTTTTTCTGTTGTTGTTTTTAAATAGCACATCAGCAAGTACAATTTTAAGACAGATCTACAAACACCTTCCTAAAAATAACAGTCCACAGTTCTCGGTTACTTTCAGCCATCTGACTTCCACATTCCCCAGGCAGCTTAAACAGTCTTCTTTTTTTCACCCCCTACGAGATTTTCCTGTTCTAATCATTGTAATAAATAAAGGACACCACAGGCGATCCCAGAGAAAACTCCACAGCTCAGCACAGCAGGAAAACTAAGTTCACTGGATGTCATCGTCATCAAACAGATCTTCAAAATCTAGTCAGAAAAACAAGACAGGGTAAAATTAACATTTGAAATCCCAGCTGCTATGTATACAAATACCACGCAAGCTTTCATTGGTCTTGTTATTGAGATTAATGACAGAAGCCAAGGTGAATTAAGTACATGACAGCCATCATTCCAGCAGTCACTAAAAACATAACATCGAGGCAGAAGGCAGAGAGGAACAAAAGCAGACCAGAGTAGCATGCTCACTACCACACATGAATGCAACTCATTTGAACACTGCAAGTTTTGCAATTAAGTTCACAAAAACAGAGCACAGCCTGAAAGCAGGGGGTCTTCTAAAAGCACGAAGCAAGCATCGCAGTCAGCCACAATCTGCAGCAGGCTCTGGTACTACACAGTACTAGTACAGGTACTACTCTGAGCACACAGCAAGAGGCAGGGGCTCCTGTAGAGCTCTGCCTTTAGGTCACAGCATTTAGGCACATAAGTTTATACATTTTGCAGACATTCACGGTTGTGGTTTACTATAAAAATCCCTTCCTTAAAATAAGTTTCATCGCCGTGAGGGTGATTCGAACGTTTCCTTCGCAATAAAGCCAACACAGACTACCACTACAGCAGGCAACAAGTCTTACAGCAAGCAATGCACAGCTGCCACACGACAACACGAGCACTTCTTACGAATCCTAAGAAGCGTCAACCAAAGTAAAACGCTGTACATCCCACCCGCCCCGAGGGGCGCGGCAGTCCTCACCATTGAAGAAGTCGGCGTGCACGGCCTTCTCGTTGGCGGCCAGGTCCATCAGCAACCCCGTGCTTCCCCCTGCCTGGAACAGCAGACGCTGAGTGTCTCGGGGCCGCGCCCAGAGCCCCGCCGCTTCTACCCACCCGTTCCCTCCGCTCCCACCTCATCCAGGTCCACGTAGGGACCGGCACCCTCTGGAAACATCTCATCCACAGCCGGCTTCATAGCGGCCCCAGCACTCTAGCAGCCTACTTCCGGCCGCGCCGTGCCAACTTCCGGAACCAGGCTCACCGCTCTATGCGCGCGGCGGCTCCGCCGCCTCTCTATGGTCTCCCTGGAGGCGGAGCCACAGGGAGGCTGTCCGCGCTCGCAGGCAGCGGGCGGGCAATGCGGAGCTCTGCTCCCTGTGATGTTATTGATAACACGTCGTAACAGTACTGTAAAGCTTGCCCTGCAGTTTGTGTAGGTAACAGAAAGGGCTCGCTCTGAACCAAGGAGACAAGGAAGTTCTGCTGAGTCTTTGTACCAAGGAAACAGGAGGTCCTGCTGGGAATCACTGAACATGTAACTTACCTCTGGGAAACTTCTGTGTACATAGCAGAAGTAATGTATATACACTGAAGATACTTTGTGTAAGCAATGCGTGATAGGAGGATAACCCCCATGCATGCAGCTCTGATTAAAGAATGTTTGCTTTCTAACATTCCATCTTGAGTCTTAGTTTTCTGGTCGACCGATTTACGGTAGCACGATGACTGCACATACAGCAGAGCTTGCTTTCCTGAGACAAGCCCAGCAGCATGATAACATAACGGGAACACAAACCTCATCATATGATCAAGGAGTTTATTGATTTTGCACAAAAGCACGGCTCGCAAAAAGAACAGGCTAATTTACCCGCTGCTTTCTAACGCATGTAACACTACACAGGCCCATCCACATGGCTGCAAGCAACTGAAGGGGCTGCTCACCAGCAGCCGCATGTCGGTGTGATGTCCCAGCATGATGGCGGGCACTGCTCAGTCCTCACGTGCAGGCAGGTGGAGGCCGAGGTGGCTGCCCGCGGGCAGCTGTGCAAACAAGGCCCTGGCCAGCTCGGCGATCCTGTTGTAGGCTCCCAGTGACCTGAAGTACTCCACATAGGACCAGAAGTCACTGGAGGAGAAGGGCCAGTATGGCATGGCCACAGGTTCTCGATCTAAAATAAATCAAGAAAGGTAATTATTACAACATGAAGCGTTTCTGTTGAAAGCTTGGCTCAGTGTCGTTCGGGGTTCCCCTCTGCTGGGCGTGGGCACAGCCACTGAACCATCTGTGCCCTTCATAGACGGTGCAGCCACTGTCCTGTCCCAGGGGCACCAGATGGGACAAGGCAGAGGGCAAGACGGTAAGGACACCAACAGCATTGTGGTGATTGAGGAATTCCTGAGGTGGCTTTAATTTCCAGAAGGTGGCGGGCTGTTTAAAAGCAAGGAGGAATGGCAATTCGAAGCCATTTTCCCCATTGCTCCTTCGCTCTGTCTTCTGTGCCAAATATAAAAAATAAAAGTCAAAGATGAGATGAACCAAAATAAACTCTGAAAATGCCAAGAGCTGACCTGCCTCGGGCCCAAAGCCAGGCCAACACAGAATCCTGTGAAACATAAACACTTGCTGCAACCACACAGTTACAAGTGTCTTTCCGTGCAGCAAAGCTAAACCCAGCATTTTAATTTTAAGCCTATTTAAATAAAAGGGAGTCGTTCCATTCATCAGACTCAGCTTCAGACCAGGGTGTTTAGTGGGAATTAAGAGCCTTAATCAATCTTAGTGTCAGACCGTCATGTTGTAAGTTTTGCACTGCACAGGCACAGATGGCATATAACAAACCAAACGAGCCAGCCAAATGCTGTCTGCAGAAGAGAACTGTTAGTATCAGCTGAACTTAGATTCACTTTGCAGACTGCTGCTTGGTCAGTGTGAAAGAAAACCCTAATTGTTTATAAAGAGAAAAGGACATCGCTGAAGAAAATCTTATTTTCAGACTGCCACGCTCTCACCTAAGAGGTTGCCAAAGAAATACTTGCCGTGCACAAATAAAGCAGTGTGCTCAATTCAAAAACTTGTGGAAACAGAGATTATGCACTCAAAAAGGTTTTAGAGCCATAAGGAAAGATATGGAGCACGAGGAGAATGAGGATGCTGCTGGCTAGATGTGCGCCAACAACAGCAGTAATCTTGTTATATGAGTTACTTCTCTGCAACTTTGTTTTCAGAAAGAATTTTGTCTGAACACACCAAACCACGGTTAACCCAATCACCCGAAGGGACACGGCAGCAGAGCGGCGGTGCTAAGGGATTTATTCCAGTATTTCTTTCATCAGATTAGTGGCAATCTGAAAATGTTCAGCTTTTTGTTGTGGAGGACAGTATTTCTTGTCAATACCTGGACAAACATCCAGTACGGCTTATCAGGACAGCCAAAATTCTCAGAAGTCTCTCATATGCTTATGAGTCTGGTGCTTTCCAGTTATGTTTTCATATAACAGATAAGTAATGACTTGACCATAACCCCTTGGAGGACTTGTCTTTAAGGGGTCATCATACTCGTTACTGTTGGTTTGCTTTTTCTTTTTAAGATTGTAAGAATAGAAGCTCCATCATTGGACTTAATAGATCTGCTTTCCACATTTAAAAAACAGAAAAAATTCACTCTTCTTTCAGGGAGTTACAAACGACTCTTTGAATTGTTAATGACACATAAGAAAGAAAAAGATATTCGCATTACCATCTCCTTCCAGGATTGATCGGGCATCTGTAAATGAACAGGAAAATCATCAGCACCAACTCTCCCACAGAAGAACTTCCAGTCAACAAAAGGTTTGGTGCATACACAAATGCTGACAACTCCTTTCAGATACGTTTAGAGCCCTCCTTATAGCCTTACATTTTTGTTTCTCCAACAGCTGAATGAGGAATTGCCCATTTGTAGTCAGAGTGCTACAAATCAAACATGCCAGGAAGGAGTTGCAATTAATACACAGACAGTATCTGATACTAAATACGCTGTTTTAGTGTGAAAATATTTTCATATTGAAAAATCAACCTGAATAAATATAAGTAGTCTTACCTGTTATTATGTTCATCAGCATACAGAAGAAAAGGAAGCCAATACATTTCATCTTCTCTGCAAGCAACTGTTTGTGTTTCTGAAAAATAATCTGTACAGCTGGAGATCATTAAAAGAGATGAGGAATGATGCAAAGTACAGCATTTCATCTTTTATTAGGAAAATCTGTTCCAAAGTCAAGTCATTACTTTAGTCATAACAAGATCCAACTATACGGCATTACATTTTCTAAGCTGCATCACAGAGTTTTAAAACAAAACAAAAAAAACTGCTGAAGTATTAACTGGTATTTATTTTTAGGTGGCATAAACACAAAAGGCTTCTCTGAACTGACACAAAACGAAGTGTTTTCAGAAATATTTTATATTGTGCTTGATTTAAGTTCACTCTAGAAATTACCTCTCTTCCCCTCCCCTTTTCTTCTTCTTTCAATAGCAAAGGTCTGTAGCTCTGAGTCAGCCACAGAAATCCAAAAGGATTTCTAGTGCTGTAAAATAGCAGCACTGTGTAAGGAAGGGTGGGGGGAAAGGAGAGAAACGTCACCAAGTTTGTACGCCAATCTGATCTCGTCATCTTCACGTAGAGTCATTTTAATTGCTCACATTTGCATTATATTTCAACACTGTGCACAAAAAAAAAATGATCTCTGAATCAACTTCAGCAACGAGACTTTGATATTTTGAAAACATATGAAGAAAATCCAGGACCAAGCTCACATTATTACTACTTTTCCTGACCATCTCAGTTTTTTCCCCTCTTTTCAGAAAAGTAAATGTTTAGAAACGTTATCTGTGCAAACTGTGAAGGTTACTCAATTCCTTCTTCACAAAAACATTAAACACTGAATCCTTAAAACCCAGAACTTAAAATGTAACATATGCACCAGGTACCCACTGCAGCCAATTAGTTTGCATAATACAAAATGCAGGTCCCTGCTGATGGTGAGTGTATTGCAGCCTTCAGAGAGAAAGGTAAAACAAGCTCCTCTGCCCCCCATTAGCTGGAAGCTTTCAGCTGCCTTTAGTCTACAAAAATCATTTATTTATCCATTGTGATTCTAGAGACCGCTTATTGTTGCATCTGTGGCACCTGACTTTTGGTGCCTCTGCTATACCACAGCCACTTGTCTGCCGTACGAAGATCATGCAAGGAAAGCCTGCCTGCTCACTCAAAGGGCCGGAATGGAGAGACCCAAGTGAGTGGCCTTGCAGGAGGACCCAGCTTTGCTGGAGTTTCTTCCTATCTACATGCAGAGTTAGATAGTCCTGCCAAGAATTAATTAGAGATGTTCTGAGCAAGGGGAAATAAAGAGTTCTTTGTAGCACACTAAGCTGTGCCAACTCATGTGGAGGCTGAAAAGAAAAATATTATGAAAGCAAAACCTATTCTGTCTTCAAAAAGCTTTAATCCTCCTGTTTAGTATTTCTTATGCCTGCAGGATGGGTCCCTGCATCACCCATGTGCAGCCAGCAGCTCTGCCCCACTCACCTGGGTTATGGAAGCTGCTGGTGTGAGAAGGCACATCCCTTGCTTGATGGAGCTCTTTGATGCAGCCATGTGCTCAGGTCCATGGACCTGCACAGCTTACTTGATTATGATATGCAGATTGGGCTTTGCGGCCATGAGAAGTACATGGTAACATGCTTTGGGTGATGATGAAGGAAAACAATTTTGCACCTGACATAGCCCCATCCTGCAGCTCTCCTCTGCAGGAATTAATGAGGTGCTGTGGGAGGATGACAAAGTCGCTGACGTTATCAGTGTCAGGGTCACTCAGGTCACAGCAGGGTCTACTACAACACGGGATGATCTTCAGTGGACTCACCTAACCACTGAGACTCACACTGGCATACACTGAGATGGGGCAGTGCCGCATCTCCACCTTCTTTATTTTCTTATCCTTTCTTAAACATAGCACTGGACTAGAGGAGAGCTGATGAACTGCAGTGAGCATTGCTCCAGGTGTTCATTGCTTAGCTCCAATGACTGTGCGCTCTCCTGGGGCCAAACCGTGCACTGATTTGCAGCATATACCACAAGCATTCCATATTCCCCTTCCTTTTTGCACCAGGTCCCTTTGTTCAGACTTCACCTAAAGGGCAACCAAAGCCACAAAGCCCTGCTCAGCACAAGTGATGGCACTGCTCAGTTTGCAGAGCCTTCTACTATTGGTGGCTGCCTTGGAAGCTCTCCCACTAATAGGGAGTAACTGGAAGTGCCACGGTGCCCACAAACACAGGTTTGACACAACAGCAACCACATATTCCAGTAGATACTGCAGCACTTAAGAGAGCAACTGCTGGAAGAGTTCAGCTGTTTCATTTCCACTCAGTTTGAAATAAAAATCACTACCTTGCCAGTCAGTATTTTTAATTTTCCAGAAAGACCCATTAGTTCAAAAGACTGTTACCACTTTTGCTGGCAGTAAGTTCTCCAAGTACCTTATTCTAAAGATGTTTTTCAGAGAAGGCCGTTGACTCATTCAAGCTTGGTTACACTGAGGAAGCTAATGGTAGCAAACGCATCCCACCAACCTGTCCCCAGAGGATCCAATCAATAAGTACTTTTCGTAAATAGCTCTCAAAGCCAGAAAATCCCACATGCTTCAGCCAGCTCTGTCAGAGACAGAAATCAATAGGAGCATTGAGGACATCCTCTTCGGAACAGAGGCACGCAGTGTGGGCACAGCAGTTGTTTGTACGACTTGCTCCCCAGTGGGGAACGGTCCCGGAAGCACCAGTGCCAGGATCCTGCCTTCTGGTCATCTCATTTCTGAGGGGCTGATTTACAGAGCCAGCCTCCGTGGAGCAATGCAGTTCTCCTTGTTAATTAACTAAAGAAAATGAAAAAAAAAAAAAAAAAGATAAGGAATTAGAAAAACCAAGTTTACAGACGCCTTTGTTTCCACAATAGCTGTGTTAGACTGATGTTGCACAAATTTGTGTAGTCCTGCAGGCACTGAAAGAAGCTGTAGGTTGTTTTATGGAACAGAATACACCTTAATTGACAGGCAAAGGCACGTGCATGCAGAGCTCTGCAAGAACTTCTTTTAAAACCAAATGGCACTTTCTGTTCCATCTGAAGTGCTTTGTCCGTGGTTTGAACAGACAAAATGTTCTCTGTAAGGCTGCAGCACTTTCGCACATCAGAAACAACCAACAGCTGTGGCACAGGGAACATCCCTGGGAAACAAGCGCTTGATTATTTCCCCCAGCAACTTTGTCCAAATAGTACTCATCAAAAGGAGATCCATGTGATTGAAACACGCTTTCCTTAGATCTGAGCTGGCCCCAGTCTTTCAGGCAGTCCTAGTTCCATCTTCTTTCCTTTAAGCTCTGCTTTCCCTTTTCTGAGACTGAGTTTTCTAATGAGGCTGGGCTACCCAACATCGTAAAACCTGAGGTGGATGAGGAAGAACCAGGTGAGGAACTTTCGGTACCAAATAACTGAATAATAAGATGGCCAACTAAAATAAACAGAAAATGAGGAATTTGGAGAAATATCTCCAGCTTCACTCTAAAGAGCCAGGATAGTTGACCATTCCAACTCTAAAATTAGATTTGTGGTAAAATGTTGTTTATTCTTGAGACAGAGACAGAAAAGCAAATCAAATAGGGAAAGAAAACAAGCACAGAGGCATGATGATGCCCCCTGGTTAAGTCCACGATTGCTCCTGCTTTAAATAGTGCATACGGATTTGCTTTCTCCATCACAGAAGGACATTATAGAATGAGAACAGATAGAAAGCAGGGGGTTGGGGCGCTCACAGTCGTACAGTTACGGACCGGCTACAGCAGAGCAGCACCAACATCATTTCAACAAGCATTAGACACCAAAGGTCTTCTCAGCAGCTTGGCCTGAGCAATTGTTTTCTGTGTTTTCCTCCAAGCCAGCCCCAGGCAGAGGATGGCACACAGCTCACCACCTAGCCAAGAAGTCTGGAGGGCTTGGGAATACCATCTGCTGTGCACCCTGCATTCCCTCGAAGTTTGTAAAACAACCAAGGGTCACATGTCCATCGAGAAAGAATTATTTTATTACTCTGACTCAAATGTTTGCTGTTTAGAAGACTGAAGGGGTAACGGCCATCAGACACCACCCCAAGATGGAACAGCAGTCACTCACCTTACTGAGCCGAGTAATTTTCTTTGCACAAAGGCGTTGGCTGAGAAGATTCAAGGTCCTGGCTTGGGCTCATGTGCAAAGCTCTAGTGAGGCTGATCAAACCTGGCATAAAAGGTAAACAAAACTTACTAAATCAATACCTTTAAAGTAGTTTTGTTGGCTGAAATTCCTTGACGCTTCCAATTGAACACAGAGCAGGTATTGCTAAGTAGTTCATCCTTTGATGTTCATGCCCACGTTCTACACATGTCACTTTGCACCTGGTTTGCATCTGAACTTGACTTCAATGCACTATTTGTCAGTATTGACCAAGACAGCTTTACCAGGGCCACGGTACACGAGTCCCCAGCACAGAGCAGCAGGGCACGAGGTTCTGGCTCCCTCTGCTGCCAGAAAGAGCCACAGTGGAACCAAACCCAGAACCCCGCCCCCAGAGGCACTATGTTACCCTAGAGACCTTGTTTTCTAGCACCGACATTCGGATGCACAACGAAAAAAGTCTCCAACGATTTATTCCGATGTCTCCTCTAAGCGACAATCCCGCATCTTCCCTTGCTGCCACCTCCTTGCTGCGGGACACGTTGGGACGTTCGCACTGTCTCTCAGACCCTGCCCCGCCCCTCCAGGCCGCCGCAGCCAATCCGCAGCGGCCGCCTCGGCCGGCAGCCAATCCGCGCCGTCCCCCACCCCAGCCGGCTGGTGGCGCCCAATAGCGGCGGAACGAGGAGCGCGTGCAGCCGGCTCGGCCCCGCCCACCGGGGTTGCGGCGGGAGGGCGCGGCCTGGCGGCCGTTGGCGGTGTGTGCAGGGTGGGGGGGTAGGCCCTGAGCGCGGCCTGGCGGTACCGGGGGGAGCTTGACGGGAAGCGGTGCGCCTGCAGTCACCCAGCGCCCCTCTGTTTCCTCCAGGGCGCTGCCATGAGCCAGCAGCGAGGCCGAGGGGATGCAGGGGACGCTGTCCGAGAGCCGCAGGCCGGGCCCGGCCGCGTCAAGCGCCGCAAGACCAGGGGCGAGCGCAACCGGGCCAAGTTCGGCCCCAGCTTGCGTGGTGCCAGGTGGAGGGGGGGGAGACACCCCTGGGGAGGCCTCCCTGCGCCCCGCACCGCCCAGCCCCCCCCCAGCCCCCTGCCGCCCCCCCGGCCCGTCATCATCACCCAGCAGCGCCTCTGTCGCCCCCGGGGGCTCCTCGGCCGGGGCGTGGCCTCCATGGACATAAAGCGGTTGTTGGAGGGTGGGCAGGGGGCAGAGCCGCCCCCACCGCCTCCTGCTGAGGAGCTCACAGGGCCTCTGGAGTCCCCCCGGCCTGTCAAGGGGACGGAGAAGGAAGGGCAGAGGTCACCCTCCCTTCCAGAAAACCCCCCAGAGAAAGTGGTTGGTGACAGAGAGTCCCTCAGCACCGTGAGCTCTGCCCGGGGGCTGGCTGCCCGCCTGTGTGCCCTTCTGCCACAGCCCCCCGAGTTCTGGGGTCGCGTGCTGGCAGAGGAGAGACGCAGTGCGCTGCTGGCCATTCTGTTGGAGCATCACCACACCCTGCCTGACCTGGCCACTCTCCTTCCCCACAAAAGCATGGGTGCCGCAGGGGGACACTCCCATGCACAGCCCCCTGTGCCACCCCCTGCCTCCCACCCACCCCTAGGGCTTAGCAGTGCTGAAGCTGAGCTGCTTTCCCAGCCCATGCAGAGCAGGGACCCAGCACTCCATCACAGCCACCCCCCCACACCCCCACAGGTCATCACTCAGGTGAGTGCCCTGGAAAACATTATTTCCCCCAAACACCTTTTTCTCTCCTCAAAGAGGTGATGCCTCCCCAGATATCATCTTTTCCCTGCTGCCAACCTTGCTCTCCTCCTGCAGTCACCAACTTCTCTGTCCCAGTTCTCTCCTCCCGTTTTCAGCACTGAGACGAAGAAGAGGCAAGTGAGTATCCAAACAGGGGTGACCCCATCCTCCACGTCAGGAGGGATTGATTTACACTCCCTTCCCCACAGAGCTTGTTCCCCTGGATGTCAGAGGATGAGGATGATGCACATCCTGAAAACCCAGCTCCTCAGTTCTGGGTCCGGACCCCCCCACCGCCATTCAGGCCCACCCACCCCGCACGCTCCCCCATCTCTCATCCCCGTGTAAGGCATTGCACACCTGAACCGGAGCTGCCAGCCCAGTCAAGGCAGAGAAGGGAACCAGCACCGCACTACTGCCGCTGCCATGCCCCCCTGCAAGCTGCTGCTCAGGTGAGCACCCCAAAGAACTGTTCTTCCCACTACCGCCCACCTCTTTGTCCCTGCTGCCAACTGCACTTTCTCTCCCTCAGACTCCAAGACCCCCAGCTGTCCTGCCGCCCCCTGTTTTTGGAGCGCAGAGGAGGGAGAGGCAGGTGAGTTCCCACATGAGGCTGCCCATCCCTGTCCCACCCCCAGTAAGAGAAGGGATTGATTTATGCCTCCTCTTCCCTCAGAGCTGGTTCCCTTTGATGTCGGAGGATGAAGACGACACACACCCTGAAAATTCAGCCCCGTTCTGGGTCCAGACCCCCTCACCGCCACTGTTTAGGGGGCGGACCTCACACCGCATCCGCTTGAGGGAGCCAGGCTGCACGTGTGGGGTAGCATGGGATCCCAGGGCAGGGGACACAGTTGAGGGGCATGGCCAGGTCCGCCAACGGTCCCGTGTACCACAGTGTCACCGGGCGTCACAGCATCCCTTGGCAGGGCTGCAAACACCCCCGCAACCCCATCAGTGCCATGGGAACAGGCAGACGCTACCTGCCTTGCACAGGGGGGCATGCCCTTGTGCTCCCTCCCCACCACACCACCCCCACAAGCACAGCCCCTGTCCCCACAGCTGGCCGCACCCCACCTCAGACGTCCCCGTGTGCCACTGCTTGCCCCCCACCAGCTACCGGCTGCAGGGCTGCAGGTGTCCAGCAGAGCCACGGCACAGGGGGTGGCACCTATCCTGCTGCCCCCACAGCGCTGCTCCCCGCAGTGCAGGGGATGGGGACTCCAGCCCTAACGCTTGGCTCTTCCCCTGCATGTACTGAGGGCGCAGCAGTGCGGAGGAAGACTCACATTATTGGGGTACCCCTCCCTCTGCTCAATAAAGGCTGTTATGCCCTATGGCTCTTTCTCTGATGTTTCCTTCTGAGGACCTCCCCAGCTCCTCCCCAACCCACAGCACCAGCGGGTTGGGTTGTAAATACGAGATGGTGAATGTTGATGCTCTAGGTTTTTTACTTTGCTGTAAAGTGAATCTGCATGCCACCAAAAATGACACCAAAGCACTTATATGTCAGCCTACATCTGCTGGTCAGGAGTTAATTAGCGGGTCTAACACCAGTTTTCCATTCCTTGGTTTTATAAGGCTGACCACACATGCAGAATGCAGTGAGAACAATTCCTCTACAAAGGTGTGTGTGACCTCACTTAAATTTTGGGGACACTTGAATGCAGATGCCATGCCTGTCACCTGGTGATGAGGAGTCTGGATGGTCGGCATCGCCTTAATATGCCAGCCTGTTGTGTTGCCCCCAGGAGAAGAAAAGCTTCTAGCTGTTCATCCTTCTCCATTACATTTGCAGAGCCACATTCCAGACTGTTAGGGATATGAGCATGAGTGAAAAGGCCTGATTTTATTACTGAAGTGATTAAATACTATTTAAATCAAGACCGGTAGTCTAGATGACTGGGCCCAGAGGGGGACACCAGTGCACAGAGTGGGGGTTCTGCAGGGGGATGTTCCAAGTCTCAGCTTGTTGGTCTGCACTGCCTGCCTGGCACAGCTGCTGGGGCTGCATCCAGTACTGCACCACTACCAGAGCCCAGCACCTGCCGTACCAGTGGCCCAGAGCCGCCATCTTGTGCTGAGGACCCAGCGCCGCCATCTTGTGCCAAGGGCCCAGAGCCGCCATCTTGTGCCGGGAGACCTGGCCTCAAGGCGGACTCCATCCTGACACAGGGCTGGAGCCACAGCTTCAACAGAAGCAGTGGTGGAACACTTCCACTCACCACTTCTGAAGCTCTTTGGCTGGGTGCGGGGCACATAGCCCTGACAGGCTCCACTGCTGTACGATGGACACAACTCAAGTCCCCATGGGACAGTGCCATCAAGGACGGCTTGTGGCAGCACAGGGTCCTGCAGGGAGAGCCAGCTGCAGGCACCACACACACTGCTGCACCGTGCTCTGCTCCTGAGCAGGTAGCCAGGCCTCACCTGGGGACAGCCTGGTGTTGGCACCCCTAATTACTATGCGATTATATGCTTTCTGATCCCCTCGCAATGCCTTGTCCTACAGCCTTTCACATGGCATACAGGGGTTCTTGCGTGGGTCCCACCGGGCCACAGTGGTTTTGGCATACACAAAAATGAAACAAAGCCACCGTCTCCAGAGAGCCAGCCAGCTGAGGGCGGATGAATGGTTGCATTAATGTGTAATTGCTGCGCAGTCCTGGCTTCCCTTCTTTTGGCAGTGAAGCATTAATTACAACTGAACTTTAAAACATTGCACATGGATTTTATTTACTGCCTTATTAATGGCATCTGTTATCCCAGCAAATCTCAGCAGTCTGCTCGTGTTCAAGGAAATGACAAAAACCCACTGCACAGAGGGCTGATGCTGTCTTACATGCTTTGGCTAGGAAAGGAGCTATAGGATGTGGCCAAAACACCACGTTTTCACCCGGACTGCATGCTCACTCAATGTGTTGCCCCAGCATCTCAGCCCATTACAACATGAAGGGGTGCACACGGCTTCAGCCAGCAGATCTGAGGGCTGTGCCTGTGACAGATAACTGGCAGTATCTCCCTTCCCAGCCTGCCCACAGCATGACCCAAGAGGCTGCCGGCACTGGGCTGCTGAGCGCTCCCAGACTGCAGGAGAAGCGTGACTCAGGCAGGCTCAGGGCTCGCCTTTGTGCTGCAGCTTCCAGCAGGGCTCAGGGACTGCTGCTGCAGCCTGATTTGCTGGGAGGCTGCCAGCCGCCCTGCCTTCTCCTCCTCTTTGCAGGCAGCTTGCAGGCAGCTCTGCTCCGTTCTCCACTCACCACTGCATCTCGAGCGACAAGATGACCTGCCACAGGGACATGGCAGGCTGACATCCCCATGGAGGGCATGGAGCAGAGGAGCTGGTGATGCAGGCGGAGGATGCTGTGGGGAAGGTATGGCTGTGTCTGTTGGGAAGCAGGGAGGGGTGGCTGGCACGGTCTGCAGGAAGCTTGCAGCACCTGCATTGCATCCTTGTCCCCGCAGGGTGCTGTGACTATCCTGCTTGGGTGAGGGGTGACCCAGGGTGAGGGGCCGCATGCTGCCTGCAGTGTGCAGCCGAGCTGGGGGTGGGCAACCTGCACTCTGCCGTTGTCCCTGGGCCCTTAAAGACACTTTTCTGAGCGCTGTCCTGTGGGTTCCCGGCTTCTCCCCACCTGCAGCAGAGCTGAGCCTGGAGGAAGGGGACCTGAGTGCAGTGCAGCCATTGTTCTGCTCCACTGCTCCTCCCTGACACCGGGAAGTCCTCCAAGCCCTTATCGTTATGGCTGTGATGCAGGGTTCAGCTGGCAGCCAAAATCCTCGTTGAGCTCAGGCCTGCTGACCCACTGCTTTGCCACCGCTTTACCGGAGTGCTGTACTCACTGCCTAACCACAGCCCTTCCTGCCCAGGGTGACCCACTGCCTTCAGCTCACACGCATCCTTTTCCTTTGCTGCACTCAGGATGGAGATGTGCAGCACCTCCCCACCTAGGAGCAGGAGAGCGGAGCAGCCATGGCAGTGCGTGGCCGGCACACCAAGGTGCTCCCCTCCCAGCTGAATAAAGTGTGCCCTGAGAGAGGGGACGGCCCCGCCACACACCCCAGGGAGATGAGCGACTTCGAGGTGGTCCCCAACCTCCAGCAGAGCAGCAGCAGTGTGGCCAAGGGCCAGCGGAAGGCACATTTCCCCTCTGGCATCAATGAGAAGGCAAGTTGGGGGTCTGGAGCTGGAAGAGGTGGGAGCTGGCCTCACGTGGTAGGAGAACAGTTGTCCTGGGACACATCAGTGGGGAATATCAGGTTGGGGAGAGCGTTATTAAGGCCCCTGTGTATGCTCCAAGCACCAGCATCTGGCCCCTGGCACAAGTTCTGACCCTTTGCAGAAACAATGAGCCCTCACTGCTCTTCCTGCTCCCTCAGGAAAACCTCATCTCATGGATTCCTGAAAACATCCGGAAGAAAGAGTGCACGTACTTTGTGGAAAGCTCCCAGACCTCAGACTCTGGGTAAGTCAGACTGTCCCTCCTTCCCCTCCCCTTCCTGGGAACAAAAGGGGCATCTGCGGACAAAGCTACATCACTAGGAAACCCCACCTTTCTGTTAAGGGAACTGGCACCAAGGGAATTCACAAAGTCCTTTTTGGCTGTGTTCCTTCATCCTGCTCTGTGGCACTGCACGGCCGATAGCCAGCTTCCCAGGCAGTGACCCTTCTGATGCTTGCCATGCAGTCGTTTCCATTCATACTTTATCCAGTGCAACCTTCCAATTTCTATCATAAACCACCGTAGATGAAAATACCAATTTTTGCTACATTTTCTGCTAGAAAAAGCCCTTTTTTCTGGGCCAGTTCTGAGCTGGAAGTCAGGTTGAGTAGGAGGTGCTGGTGCCTGTGCTGTTTTGGTGATGATGCCAGCACCTTCCAGCTGAGCTGAGGCAAGTGAGCCACTGGGACTTTGCCCTATGGGTTTGGCTTGTTTCCCACGGAGCTGGTGGTGTACATTGCAGGAGGGTGGTGTGCGAGTGTGGCTACCTCAGGGAACAGCACCTGGAAGATGCTGTCAAACCTCCCCTTTTCCTGGGGAAGGAGTGGGACCCCAGCAGGCACATCCAGGAAATGCCAACAGATGCCTTTGGTGACATCCACTTCACAGGCCTGGGACAGAAGACAGGAAAGGTGATTTGTTTCTCCCCTCTGTGGTACAATGGGAGTTGGTGTTCAGATCTTGCCCAGGAGGATGAAGTGCAAGTATTTCCCTCCTGATGAGAGGAGGTTAGGAAAGCATGGAAATGCCCCAAAGGCAGCACTGATTCATGCAGAAATTTGGATGGGCCAACATCCCTCCTCTCTCCCAGCCCTGTACCCAGTCCCTTTCTGAAATAGTAAGACTGGTCTTCATGCTGTGAGGCCCATGCTCCAAAGTATGGCTGTTCCCTGTCCCAGTACTTAGGCAATCATGGGGATGCAACCTCCCAGGGAAGCAGTATGGAACAGGGTCATGCACCAAGAGCTAGGGCAGCAGCAAGAGACCTCTGCCATGAAATATGGCATGGGAAGCCCCCGGTTCTTTGCTGGGACAGGAGAAAGTGTGTTGAAGTTGCCTTGCTGCCCAGCCCAGTTCTACCCAAAATACATGTGCTCCCTATTTACAGTATGTGCGTGTCTCCTCTGATACTCCTCCACGGGTCATCTACCACCTCATGACACAGCACTGGGGCCTTGATGCACCCAACCTGCTCATCTCAGTTACCGGCGGAGCCAAAAACTTCGTCATGAAGCCAAGGCTAAAGAACATCTTCCGGCAAGGGCTAATCAGAGTGGCCCAGACCACTGGTAAGAGATGCTGCACTGTTTAGAAAGCCCATCCAGGGCTTAATGCAATGGGCAGAGAAAACGTCTTCTGGGGGGTGGAGCATCTTCAAGGACTGGGTGCTCCTGCAGCCATACAGTGGGATGTTAAGAGATTGCTGTGAGCAGGGTCTCTCCATTCCCAAGACCCTCTCTGACCTTTAGGGGCTTGGATCATCACGGGGGGATCCCACGCTGGTGTGATGAAGCAGGTGGGAGAGGCAGTGCGAGACTTTGTCCTGAGCTGCAGCCACAAGGAAAATGACATTGTCACCATTGGCATTGCCACCTGGGGGACTGTGTACAACCGGGAGAGCCTCGTCTGCCCCATGGTGAGCCGGGCCAGAAGGGGTGGTGGTTCCAGGCTGATGCTTTCTGAAGCCCCTTACGACCTACCCAGTGCCTTGCATAGGTGTTGTGCTTCTCCTGGGAGCAGCCTAGGTGGGCAAGTGGAGCAGAGACAGGGTGTGGGGAAAGGCTGATATGAAAATCGCAGGGATGGCTGTTCTGCCCCTACATGCTATCTTGCTTCCATTGCACATGCTGGTTGATTTGAGCATCTGCTGCTCCCCTTCAGCCCCATCAGGCTTTGCCCAGGGTCTCCCCTCCTGCACCTTATAGGGGGGCTTTCCAGCTGAGTATATACTGGATGAGGAGAACCAAGGCAGCCTCTCGTGCCTGGATAGCAACCATTCCCACTTCATCCTTGTGGACGATGGAACCCATGGGAGGTACGGAGTGGAAATCCCCCTGAGGACCCGGCTGGAGAAATTCATTTCCAAACAGACCAAGGTGAAAGGAGGTAACGGCAACATATAGCCAGGCCAGAGGCAGGGGAGGGGATGAGGCACAACGGGCCAGCTCAGCTGCTCAGAGGGGCTCCCTGAAGGGAGGTGACCTGGGCTCTGCTTCCCTGCAGGTGTTGCCATCAAGATCCCCATCGTTTGTGTGGTGCTGGAAGGAGGTCCTGGGACACTCGATGTAAGGAACCACTCCCGGCCCCTCACAGCAGAGCCAAGAGGGGTAGTGGTGGGATGGGCTCAGATTGGGAAAGTCAGGAGCCAGGGCAGAGGGCAGAGGGCAGCAGGTCTGCCCCTTGCCTATGGATCACAGAATCAGTCCAACACAAACCCATCCTCATCCTCGCCATGCCTACTAAACCGTGCTACTCAGTGCCACATCTCCACAGTTCTTGAACACCAGGGACAGTGACTCCATCATCCTGAGATCTCCTGATGTTGGTGGGAATTAGGAAATGCATCTGGATAGGAGTGCAGTGGTGTAGCAACAGTCTCAGCAGGGCTGCTGGCCTCTTGGTGATACTAGGGCCAGCCTCCCTGCTTTGTTGCAGACCATCTACAACGCCATCACCAATGGGACCCCCTGTGTGATTGTGGAAGGGTCTGGGCGTGTGGCTGATGTTATTGCCCAGGTGGCTGGCCTGCCTGTGTCCGAGATAACCATCACCTTGATCCGCAAGAAGCTGAGTGTGCTTTTCCATGATACCTATGAGCAATTCACCGAGGGCCGGGTGGTGGAGTGGACCAAGAAGGTGAGCCTCTTGCAGGCAGACAGCTCCTCTCCCTGAGCATGTGGAGACCTCAGGAGTTCCTGGGGGCAGCAAGGCTCCCACTGGGAGCATTTGTTCTGGTGGATGCCAAGAACAGGGTGGCACCAGCCCCAGCTGGGCTGGGGGACAGCACAATGGGCTGCAGGTGACCCAAGGAGAGCCAGGAGCTGCCCCACACGGGAGGAGATGCTGCTGCTGATTGCCTGCCCATGCCTTTCCTTGTAGATCCAAGACATAGTGCGGAGCCGGCAACTCCTGACCATCTTCAGAGAGGGCAAATATGGTCAGCAGGATGTGGATGTGGCCATCCTCCAGGCACTGTTCAAAGGTGTGGAGCTGGGGGCTGCCTGGGGGCATGAGGGAGATGAATGGAGTGGTGGTCACAAGCTTGGCTTGTGCAGTCACCAAAGGGCCCAAATGCTGAGCTGATCAGGAAGAGGCGTTTCTCCCCAAGGGTCAGGTCTCCACTGGGGGCTTCGAGAGGGTAAACAATCCTCTGCCCTAACACATGCACTTGGCATGCAGCATCCCGAAACCAGGACCACTTTGGTCGTGAGAACTGGGACCACCAGCTGAAGTTAGCGGTGGCCTGGAACAGGGTGGACATTGCTCGGAGTGAGATCTTCACAGACGACTATGAGTGGAAGGTAAGGCAGTACCTGTGCTGTTTGTCTGCTGCATGGCTGTGTGGGAGACACCAGGCAAGGCTAAGGGGCTTCCTCCCATTCCTAACCACAAACAAAGCAGAACTGGGTTCAATTTGCTTCACTGCTTGTAATGATCCTACATCATTGTTTACAAAGGTGGTTGGTATTTCATTCAAAACTGGTGTCTTCAAAAGACAGTGTACCAACCTAGAGTCTCTTGATACCTAGACACCTCTTGGTAGCTCTGGCCTATGGTCTCTGCCAGTGCCATCATGCCAAGTAACTAAAACCTTCCCCCATCTGAGCAGGGTGCAAGGCGTGACCCTGCTGTGGGGCCACAGAGCCCCTTACCTCTGCCTCTGGTCTGCCAGCCCACAGATCTCCACTCCGTGATGGCAGCTGCCCTAATCTCCAACAAGCCGGAGTTTGTGAAGCTATTTGTGGAGCAGGGAGTGCGTCTCAAGGAGTTTGTCACCTGGGACACCCTGGTTTACCTCTATGACAACATGGCTCCATCCTGCCTGTTCCACAGCAAGCTGCAGAAGGTCCTCCTGGAGGAGAAGGAGAACACAGCCAGCTCCAAAATGCCACGAATCCAACTGCATCATGTCTCCCAGGTGCTGCGGGAGCTGCTGGGCCGCTCCACACAACCTCTCTACCCCAAGCCCAAGCACACGGAGCGGCCCCGGCTCTCCATCCCTGTCCCGCACATCAAGTTGAATGTACGCATCTCCAGGTTACGTGGTGGCAGGGTTGCATTAGGGAGGGGGGCACTGGCTGAGGAAACAGCCCTGGAGATTCCAGTCAGCTCACTGTCTGTTTGCCCACTCAAGAATCTCACTTGAAGTCCCTTAAAGCCCTTCCCAAGTCATCTGCCTCGCATTCAAGATGCAGCTCCCACTCTGACCTGTGCAGCACTGGGTGGTTGTGTGACTGGTGAGAAGGACCCAGTGGGGTGGAGGACAGAGGGGCTCCTTGTGCACTGGGCAGGCTTGGCACATCCCTTATGGTTGTAGTCTTAGAAGGTGAGAGGCTTTTCCAGCATGAGCCCAGCCTTGGCCATTCCTCTCTGCAGCAAAGGCCCTCCCATGGCTGGTGGTAGCAGGCACTGAGGGGTTGGGGAGGATTTGTGTTGAGGGGCTGTCTTCTCTCTGCAGTCAAGCAAACAGGCCTGACTGTTGCATACCTCTCAGGTTCAGGGGTCAAGCCTCCGGTCCCTCTACAAACGCACCTCTGGCCGAGTCACCTTCACCACTGACCCAGTCCGTGACCTGCTCATCTGGGCCGTGGTCCAGAGCCACAAAGAACTGGCAGAAATCATCTGGGCCCAGGTATTGCAGCTCAAACCCATCAGTCCCAGCTGTAAGGCTCAGATAAAACCAAACCTCCAAAGCCTAAGAGGCAAGACCACGTGTGGATTCACAAACATCCCATCACCCATGGCTTCCTATTACAAGAACAGGGCTTTCTTTCCCTGTACTCCCAATGGCAGTGGGTTACCTTCTACCCCTTCTACCCTTCATGTGCCCATGCCACAGCAAGTTGTCCTTCCTGAGCATCCAGCTTGGGACATGCTCTTTTCCTCCCATGAAAACACCAATGAACGTGTCAGAACTGCCAGGGACTTGTGGGATGAGGCTCAGCATTCCACACCCTTTCTGACCTCTTTTGCCCCAGAGCCAGGACTGCACGGCGGCTGCTCTGGCCTGCAGCAAGATCCTGAAGGAGCTGGCCAAGGAGGAGGAAGACACGGACACCACTGACGAAATGCTGGCCCTGGCCGAGCAATACGAGCACAAGGCAATTGGTGAGTGGGGGAGACACCAGCAACCCAGAACACTCTCTTGTCCCGTCATGCTGGATGTGTCTAAAGGGTGGTGGGTACGATGGATGGTGTGGAGCCGTGGTGATGCTCACCTCATGCTGCAGAGATCTCCTTGGTGCTCCTCCTGCTGAGCAATGGGCTGGCCCAGAGCTCAGCCGTATCTCCCTGCTCTTGCAGGTGTGTTCACAGAGTGCTATCGCAAGGACGAAGAGAGAGCCCAGAAGCTCCTCGTCCGTGTCTCTGAGGCCTGGGGGAAGACAACCTGTCTGCAGCTGGCACTGGAGGCCAAGAACATGAGTTTTGTGTCCCACGGGGGTGTGCAGGTGGGTTCCCAAGGGTGGTGAAATCACTGGGGAAATCACTCATCCCTGATACCCCTGTGGAACAAGCTCAGGCTCCATTCCCAATGAGCTGGACTTGCGAATCAGCCAAGATGCAGAGGAGGCTCCTCTAGCAGTGTTCCCCTCCCTCCTCACAGGCCTTCCTAACCAAAGTCTGGTGGGGGAAGCTGTGTGTGGACAATGGGCTTTGGCGGGTGATTATGTGCATGCTCTTCTTCCCGCTCCTCTACACCAGCTTCATCACCTTCAGGTACTTCTTGCAGCTGGGGCACATGCACATGGAGGCAGGTTCTGCTTCAGCTCCTTCCTCCAGCTGGTTCATAAACCTCAAACAGCTGAGCCATGCCTCCATCCTCGCTGCCCTCAGGGAGAAGAAGATGCAGCCCATGGGCTGCCTGACACGTTTCCGAGCCTTCTTCACAGCACCCGTTGTCATCTTCCACATGAACATCCTCTCTTACTTCACCTTCCTCTTGCTCTTCGCCTACATCCTGATGGTTGACTTCCAGCCATCACCATCCTGGTGGGAGTACCTCATCTACTTCTGGCTCTTCTCCCTGGTGTGTGAGGAGATCCGCCAGGTATGGGGCAGGCTGAGCAGGGCTTGGGAGGAGCTGGGAGGGGCTGGGCTGCTGGGGACCATTCTGGTGGTCCTGGAAGGTCCTGTGCTCCTTCCATGCCCTGGCAGAAAACCCTGTGGGCTCAGGTCCGCTTCAGGTAAGCAGAAGAGTCCAGTGATGGCCAGCAGGTCTCTGCCCCTCTGTAAGGCATGTGAGTACCGTGTAGTGCTTCAACTGATATTCCAACCCCACCTATTTTCCCAATAGCTCTTGCACGATCCAGATGGGCTTGGAGTCCTGAAGATGGCTTCCCTGTATTTCAAGGACTTCTGGAACAAGTTGGATGTCGGTGCCATCGTGGTGTTCATCGTGGGGCTGACCTGCAGGTGAGTCACAGTGCTCAGGGCTGAGCTGCAGGCTGCAGTGGGCTCTATGCTCCTTCCACAACTGCACACCTTTTTAGCTCCGATTTCTTCTTCAAAAGACTGAAGATTGTCATAGCCATGTGATTAATCCTGACCGATTTACTGCTGTTTCCTGCCGCTTTTAGGGGAGGTGTTTTTCATGCTGCAGCTCTCACTCAGCACTCTGGGGAAGGTCACAGATACTGCAGAAATGCATCGCTGTATAATCAGAAAAAGAATCCCGCTGTTGGCACTGAGATGTTCCTTTCCTCTGTTCTGTGCCCAGGCTGATTCCATCAACGCTGTACCCCGGGCGCATCATCCTGTCACTGGCATTTATCATTTTCTGCCTGCGCCTGATGCACATTTTCACCGTCAGCAAGACACTGGGGCCTAAGATCATCATTGTGAAGCGCATGGTGAGGGCTGCCTTGCCTTGCCCTGCCCTGCCTGCAGGGGATGTGCCACCCATCTCATCCTACCCTGAAGGGCACTGTGCTTCAGGACACTTTTGCTTCACTGTGTCTTTGCAGATGAAGGATGTCTTCTTCTTCCTCTTCCTGCTGGCAGTATGGGTGGTGTCCTTTGGGGTTGCCAAGCAGGCCATCCTGATCCACAACGAGGAACGCGTGGAGTGGCTTTTCCGTGGTGTGGTCTACCACTCCTACCTGACCATCTTTGGGCAGATCCCCTCCTACATCGATGGTAAGGGATGCTGGTCTGTGGCTGTGTGTCACGAGCCCGGTGACTCTGTCACAGAGCCAGGGGGTGCCGCACTCATGCAGCCACACAGTCCTGCACAGAACTCCTCTCCATGCTACAGGGTAAGGCCAGGAGGGAGCAGAGACAAAATGTAGGGCATGTTCAGAGTGTTGCCGCTGAATCTGCCTCAGGACAACCAGTCAAGATGTGCAAAGGCACAGGAGCAGGGTGCCAGCTGCCAGGAGCTGATCCAGCTCCGCGTCACAGCTGTAAATTGGCAGGAGTAAGCAGAGTGCTGAGGACAGACAGGATGATGCGGAGTGTGCTTGGAAACTCAGCACACATCGGTTGCTCCAACCCCTGCCGTGTTCTCAGCCACCTTGATGTCAGAGAGCACAGCATGCTGCTTCAGACACCGAAGGGCTGGTTGTGGTGGAGCAGCGCTGTGCTCTCTTGCAGGGGTGAACTTCAACATCGATCAGTGCAGCCCCAATGGGACTGACCCCTACAAGCCCAAGTGCCCAGAGACCAACAAGGACAACAAGGAGCCCATCTTCCCAGAGTGGCTGACGGTCATCTTGCTGTGCCTGTACCTGCTCTTCACCAACATCCTCCTCCTGAACCTCCTCATCGCCATGTTCAAGTGAGTCTGACCTGGAGCCTCGGTCCTGACTGTGAATCATGCTGGCTTTATTTGCAGGCTTGGCCCTAGGCAGAGCAGCACACAGACGAGGGGTGCCTCCTTACTCCCCTGCACAGCTGACACCCAGGCTCTGTCCCCAGCTACACGTTCCAGCAGGTCCAGCAGCACACGGACCAGATCTGGAAGTTCCAGCGGCACGACCTCATTGAGGAGTACCACGGCCGCCCACCTGCACCTCCACCCTTCATCCTCCTCAGCCACCTGCAGCTCCTGGTGCGGCGGGGGCTGCTCCGCAGGCCGGCCATGCGCCACAGGCAGCTCAGTGAGGAGCAGCCCTTGCCCTTCCTCAGCTCCCTCCCAGGGAGATGAGGTGCCTGGGGAACTGACAGCCCTGCTGTCCCCTTCCTCCTGCAGAAGAGAAGCTGGAGAAGAATGAAGAAGCCGCACTCCTCTCCTGGGAGATGTACCTGAAGGAGAACTACCTGCAGCACCAACAGTGTCAGGAGAAGCAGAACACAGAGCAGAAGATCCGAGACATTGCACAGAGGTACCTCAGACAGGGACACCCTTCCTGTTCCAGGGAGGAAGGATTTGGGATTGGAGCTGTTGCTGCCCTCCTTGTTACGCATACAGGCAACGGGGGTTGCTCGTGAGAATCTGTGTTTTGGAGGTGCAGACACCCACACAGTGTGGGCTGCTGAGCACCTGCAGCAGCCATGACTCCTAAGGAGGTTTTCCTCTGCACCATCCCTCTAGAGTCGATGTGCTGGCAGACCTGCTGGACGTGGATCGGGTGAAGAGGACAAGTCTGGTGGAGCAGAGGTTGGGCGCCCTGGAAGATCAGGTGAGGCAAAAACTGAGCAACTGCCTTTGGAGCGTGGGCTTTTCCAAGGGTATGGGTCAACTGAACCACAAGAGGAAGTCCTTCTGAATCAGCTCCCCTTAAAATGTTAGAGTTTCCTTGAGAAAACGCTAGCCTCAAAGAGAAAAAGGCATATGGGAAATGGAACATTGTGGGATGAGCCCCCGCACTGTTCAGTCAACTCTTCTCCTGGGCCTGAGAAGGCCCTCCAGACCCTCACCTGTCCCACGCAGGTCCATCAGAATGCCAAAGCCCTGAGGTGGATCATGCAGGCACTGCAGGGCAGTGGCTTCAGCTCAGAGGAGGATATGCCACCCTTGGGTAAGCACAGCCCCAGCAGCACAGCCCAAAGGGATGCCAGGAGCAAAGACACAGCATTAGAGCCGGGCAGTCCCACGGGCCTCAGCATCAGTCCGGCTGAGGCTCAGTACCTCCCCTGTGAGGCCTTGCTGTCTCTGCCTTGCAGTCTCCAGCAGGACCTCAGAGGAGAAGGAGTTGGATCTGGAGGAGAAGCCTGAAGAGAAGCAGCCCCTGTTCCATGTACTGGCCCGGAACCTCCTCTACCCAGGGTCCCACACCATCCGCTTCCCCGTGCCAGATGAGAAAGTGCCCTGGGAGGTAGGGGCTCAGGCAGTGGGGCTGAAGGAAGGCTGGGGGCTGGAGGAGGATGAGAGCCATTGTTGCAGCAAGAGAAAGAAGTGTCATACTTGGGAGCTGCTGTTCTCCCCAGCCCTGAGATGAGTGGCTTCTTGGAGATACTGCCAGTGCTCAGTGAATGGGAGCTGGGTCTCCAGGGCACAGAGGGTCCAGGCATGGCCAGAGATGCCTCCCTGGGAAAACACTGTGGCTGTGCTCAGTGAAACAAGACTGGGTTTCATGTGGGGATGTCTGGAGGTGTTCTGAATGGACAAGGACATCTGGGCTGCCAGTGGGACCGACACAACCATATGCCCTGCAGGTGGATTTCCAGCTCTATGACCCTCCTGCCTATTCAGCTGACCACAGGGATTCAGCTGTGCAAGACCCCTTCAGCCCGTGAGTATTCCCTGAGGGGTCCCTCTCCATCCACCCTCCCACCTCTGCCCCATCCCCACGCATGGCACAGCCTGCCCTCACTGCCGGGCTGCCTCCTGTGCCCAGCTCCTTGGAGTCTCTCCTGAAGATCAACTACAACGCCATGGATGGGCTGATCGACAGGCAGAGCTTCCACGGCCTCTATGCCGTGCGGGATGGACTGCCACTGTGAGTGCTCCACCACAGGGAGGTGGGTGAGGGGGAGTGGGGCAGTGTCTGGGTTATTGATGAAGATGTTGAAGAGCACCAGTCCCAAGATGGACCTGTGCCCATGGCAGGGGGTTGGAACTGAATGATCTTTAAGGTCGCTTCCATCCCAAACCGTTCTGTGATTCTATGAATTAGGGAGGGTGGTCTGGGGCTTTGGACAGCCTCCAGCCTGCTTGCTCTCTCCCACCAGGAATCCCATGGGCAGGACGGGGCTGCGCGGTCGCGGGAGGCTGCACTGCTTTGGGCCCAACCATGCCCTGCACCCAGTTGTGACCCGGTGAGCATGTAGGGGTGCTGGGGACAGAATGGAGGAGGGGGCACGAAGCCATTTCAGACTGAGGAGAGGGAGCTGATCATGGCTTGCAGCATAACATGGGCCTCTCTCACAGCTGGAGGAGGAACTTGGATGGGTCCATTATCAGGAAGAGCCTGACGAAGATGCTGGAGGTCCTCGTGGCCCAGTATCCCCTGTCAGACGTCTGGGCACTGCCCGGGGTAAGAGCCAGAGCAGAGCAGCTCCAGCCGCATTCTCAAGCCATTGGCGGGGAGCTCTAGGAGCAGCAGCGGGTGACTGAGCACCAGGGAGGGCTTTTGGCAGCAGGAGGAGGGAGGGAGGCCCCGCTGCTGCCTGTTCCCCTCTACCCGAGCCTGGGGCAGCCATGGGATGAGGCATGCTGGTGGCAGCTGGGCTGTGAGAGCTGTTTGGGTGCAGGGCTCGCTGGAGCCGGGTGAGACGCTGCCGCTAAAGCTCAAGTGGATCCTGCGTCGGGAGTTCTGGCCTCAGTTCCAAAACCTGCTGAAACAAGGCACCGAGGTACGGACACACAGAGCTCTTGGTGCTCTCAGAGCAGTGGTTACAGCTCTGCTAGTGCAGCAGTCCTTCCCTGTGCACAGATACACAAGGGGTACCTCGATGACCCCCGCAACACAGATAACGCCTGGGTTGAGACTGTTGCCATCAGTGTGCACTTTGACAATCAGAACGATGTGGAGATGAAGCGGCTGAATTCGGTAAGAGCCTCTTGCCTCTGCGGCTCCCTGCACTGGCTCCTAGCAGGCATGGGGAAGGTAAGCTCCCTGAGCAAGGCAGACCCCTCTGAACAGACTGCCCGGGCAGACATCATCCCTGCAGGTGTTCCAGAACCATGGAGATGAGGGACATGGTCAGTGGGCATGGTGGGGTGGGCTGGGGTTGGACTTGGGAATCTTAGTGGCCTTTTCTAACCATAGTGATTCTATGAATTTCTTTGGCTCCAGCCCCAGATCTCACTCTTATCAGGAGTAAGCTTCTCCAGCTGTGTGCAGGGGAGGGGGAACACAGGGCTGCCAATGGGGTGGCACCATAGCAGGGGCCCCAAAACTGCAGGGTGGGAGGCTGGTGGTGCTGCTGAGTGCAGCTGGCCGTGCCACAGCATGCACATGGTGTCCTGCTCCCCTTCCAGTTCCTCCAGGGCTGCGACCCGGAGCTGTGCATCCGCTGGCAGGTGCTGGACAGGAGGATCCCGCTGCACGCCAACCACAAGCTGCTCCTGCAGAAGGTCTCCACCCTGCTCGGCGCCTACTACTGAGTTCTCAGGCACAGCCAAAGCTGCTGCAGCCCTGGACCAGGATCGGGCCGCTATGCCCCAGCTCACCTGTGAGACCATGGGCTACCATTGGAGGCCAGGCAGCTACCACAGCCACCAGCTCACCCTTACCCACCCACTATCTGTGTGGGCACCACTGCATGTGGGCACGCAGGGAATCCATCAGGCAGCTCTGCTCCCCAGTCCACTCTCTGAGCCCCAGGAACCTCAGCACAGCTCCTGGAGGGTTGCTCAGGGTCTCTTGCAAGAAGCTGCCCTGCAAGTTGCTGTGACATCTGTCCTCATATCTCCAGTTGCCTCAGACCCAGTGATGTACTGAGCTGTGATCCAACACTTCTGAAGGTGAGAGCAGCTCTTGGCTCATACACCTATGGCTTTATACCTCCGCACAAGTCCACCCTCTCAAGTCTTTTGTGATCCTACGTGTGTATGCTGAGCACCGCACTGTAGCTGATATCCTTCCCTCTGCTAAATGGCACCTGCCTGCCCACTCCCTCGCGCACATGGACAGAAAAGGGCAGCTCGCTGGGACACACAGGGGTCTGTCCTCTGCAGACAGTGGGGCAGGTGGGGCATGAGCAAGGACACGTGTACGTCCATCTCACACATCTCTGCTCACCTTTTCTGCTGCCTGCCATAGAGACGATGAGGCACAGCGGAGATGCTTCCCAGGGCCTCTCAGTAGCCCAGAACAGCCCCATGGGGGTGGATTATGCCTAGGACTGCTTAGGGAGGGATTTCAGCTCCCCACACTCTCCCCCATGGAGACACAGACACAGCCAGGGCTGTTTTCCCCCACCGGTGGCCATTGCAGCACAACTGTGGTTTCACCAGTGAGGCACTGGGGATGGGAGAGGGGGGCCAGCTGGCAACGTAGTCAAATCTGCTCAATAAACAGTGTACTGAACAACTCGAGGCTGGCAGTGTGTCACTGCTGTTTAGGCATGGGTCATTCCTGCAGACTGTGCTTCCAGGATGTTCTCGCCCCAATCTTATAGCTCAAATCCAACCCACATGCAGACTCACCCACGTTACGAGCTTTGGGCTTCCTGGATCCCCCCCCACTCCCATCGCCCATACAGTGATACCCAGCAGCTCCTCACAAAGCTCCAGCTCTGAGTCATGCTGCTGTGCCACACTTCGACCTTAAAAAAGCCACCTCCAAATCACTGCTTGGCAAACTCCTTGGAAACGTGACTTGTACCAGCTCATGGACCAGATGGGAAAAGCAAAAGAACTCCAGGTTTTGTTATTCAAAACCCCAGCGATGATTAAGCCAGCCGGGTGTGTGGGGAATCTGACTCACTGCGTTTTTAACACTTGGGGTGGATGAGATGGGAATTTGTTGCTGCTGCTCCCCAGCAGCAAATCACCATGTCCCATGTGGAAGCTGGCTGTGGGCTGGGGCAGAAGCTCCCAGGCTGTGCTCATCTCAACACCCCATCCTACAGCACCCTGCGTGTGTCCCAGTGGACCCTGGCCCCAGCCCCATGCAGGGCATCACTGGCCCCACAGCAGGAGGATCCTGGATGGCAATTTCTCATTTAAGCCCTGCATGCAGGAAAAGCCCTTGGGGTTTGCGCTGCACTGAGAGCTGGGCTCCTAGAGGATGATGTGGTTCTGGGACCCAGGGAACCCCTCCCAGGTACCCCCTCCTCCCCTAGCTCATCCTGGTCTGCAGAAGTTCCCTCCTCCAGGCTTGGCCCCTTCTGCCCCTGCCATCCTGCAACTCCAGGTTCTGCAGTCAGAGCCCTCCCCCACCTCCTTCGCAGGGGATCACACCCCTCCTGGAGGCTCCAGGTTTCAGAGTCCTGAGCTGGAGGCCTGGGATGCTCAGGGAGCTCTGGGTTTCAGGGCATCAGCATAGCAGGAGGAGGTCCCATCCTCACACCTTCCTTGCAGCCTACATAAGGCCCTGAGAGTCCCCGCTGGTCCTGAAGAGCCCAGGGGTGACCAAGGAGCCCTGGAGGGGCCTATGGACCAAAGGAAGAGCCCCTGGTGCAAGCAGAGCAGCTCCGGTAGCCACAGCTTGTGGCGGGTGCAGCAGTTTATTTGAGCTTTGGTTAAGCAAAAGATGCCCCCAGATAAAGGCAAAGAAAAGCATCCCCGACCCTTTGTGAAGGGGTGCACGACCAGCAGACTGGGCAGCGGATGCTAGTGATGTGCCAACACACATCTCCAAAACCCTTTGAACAAGTGCCAGTGTCAGGGTGGCCTGCCCTGCCACCTGCACCGTGCTGACAGTGACACAACACCCGCCTGCCAGCTGCAGCACATATCCATGGCTTTGCACCACGTGACACAGCCTGAAGCTGGACACAGAGCGTGGGGCACACCGTGGCCCTGAGCATTGGGCAACCAGAGCCAGCCTGAAACCAGCATTTCCCTAACTTTTCACACATCATTTCCTCCCAACACCATGCACCCGATCCAGCGGCATGCACCCTGATAAGGCTTCTTCTCTCCTGGCTTTGCATGAGCTCCAGCCACCATAGCAGAGCTCTGGGACCCTTGGCTGGAGATGGCTGACCTGGGAGCTCCCATCCTTCTGTCCTGTGGCACGCACAGTCCCAGGGGTACCGCAGCTGTCCCCAGGTTCTCAACGTGCCTCGGTCCGTCCTCATCTCAGTGCCCAGCCCACTCCCATCCTAGCAAGGAGCTGAGCGTGCCTCGGACACCTCAGGTGGTTTTCAGCTTGAGCACCTTGGAAAGGGGCTCCTTGGCACTGGAGTAAAGGAGGTAGGAGCCCTCTGTGGTATTAAATGCCTCCCAATCTCTGCAGCCAACGGTGGGGAGGTGGTGAGCTGCCACAAAGCCTTCGTAGCCTTGCCACCTGTGTGGGAAGGACAGTCAGCTGGGGGCCTTGCACCTCCTTCCATCATTCCACAGTGGTTTGGGTGTGGGAGACACCCTTTGTGCCTGGAAGCCTGGCAGAAGTGGGGAGGAGCGGCAGCAGGATCCCCGTGTGCCCATTCTGTGCCCTCTCCGGACCATCCCCTTGCTGTACCCATGTCCCCCCACTGCCCACAGGCACATCCCAACTCCTGGGCTGTGCCAGGTTTAGCAGAGAGCTTGCCCTGCCCCAGCCATGCGGCAGTACCTGTAGATAATGCTGTTAATGGAGAAGGTGAAGCCATCAAAGGAGTTTGCTACCACCAGAAAGGAGTCGTCTCCCACCGAGAAGAACTCCCAGTCCAGGGCACTGGGGGACGAAGCAAGCAGAGGTGGGTGAGATGCGCTCAGCCCACACTGAGCTCTGGCACCTGGCCATCCCACCCCCATCTCGTGCTTCTCCAGCTCCACTACCATCTGCTGCCCAGGACCTGTCTCCCACTGCCCTCCTCCAAGTCCCTTTGCACAGGCGGTGTGCAGTCCCACAAGAACCCTCCAGGAGACCCCCTATGTATTTTGGGGTGTTCGGGGGAAGGCCATGGACCGAGCAACACCCCAGCTCCTTGCACAGGTACCTGTAGGTGAGGAGGTCCTGGAATTTGACAAACATCTGGGCAGTGATGTTCAACTCATAGATGGAGGAGTTGATGGCATAGAAGTTGGAAGGTGCTGGGATCCTGCTGTCGTAGCTGTGGCTGTTGGCCACAGCCAGGAAGACTCTCTCCCCGATGTGGAAGACCTCCCAGTCAGCAGCCCCAAAAGTCTGTGGAGAAAGAAACCATCGGAGAAGCTGCCATGGACACAGACTAGCCTCTGTGATCCAAGCACTGGGAAGCACAGTGGGACCTGCTGGAGGGGCAGTGGGGAGGTGACCTGCTCTTAAGCCCCCCAAGGAAAAAAGATTCATGGAATTCATAGAATCATTAAGGTTGGAAAAGAACCCGTAAGATCATCTATAAAATCACCAACGCCAACCCACCCCACCATGCCCACTGCCCACGTCCCTCAATGCCACATCTCCACAGCTGTGGGACACCTCCAGGGATGGTGACCCCCACCTCCCTGGGCAGTTGTGCGGTGCCTTGCTGCTCTGAGAAGTTTTCCCTCATCCTCCCTTGCTCATCCCATTGCTGCCTTTCCAGAAGTCTAAGAGGATCAGCCTCGGAAACGATTCCCTGGCTTGTCCCAGCCCAGAGGGGGAATGGAGAAGCAGTGTGAGAAGGAATGTTTGGCCGGTGGATGACCTTACCAGGATGGACTGGAAGAGCTGGAAAGAGCCACTGAGCCAGATGTAGATGTGAGAGTAGATGTTTGTGGATGTGCCATTAAACGTGTTGGCCACAGCCAGGAAGGAATAAGGCCCAATAGCAAAAAATTCCCAGTCGTAGGCTCCAGAGGTTGGGATTGTCTGGTTGGTTTCAAAGAGCCCCGTGCTGGGGTTCCACCTGTATATCACGCTGTCTATGTTGTGGTTATTCCCTGAAGGAGACAGAGATGTGCAATGAAGAACACCTGGTTTGCAAGAGAAACAAGACTCAGCCAAGGGTCTGACTAGGCAATATTTCAGCTCTGGAGGGAGCGAGGGTGGTCCTTAGCCCTGCATGATGCGTGTGTCCCAGAGGGCCCTTCTCTGGTGCCGGTGGAGCTGATGTCCAGCAACAGACTGGTCTGGGGCCCAGACTGGGCTAGGTCTGGCTAGCCCAAGTCTGAGAACAAGGGCTGGGTACCTTCTCTGTGGTTGACCACTGCAAGGAAAGCCTCTCCCTCGATGACAAACGCCTCCCAGTCCCTCGCGCTGTGCGTGGTGATCCTCTGATAGGTGACGAATTTCTCCTTCCTGTGGCTCCACTTGTATATTACAGAGAACTCCTGCCCCCTGTCATTCTGCTCAAAATTAGCCACTGCTAGGAAGATCTGAAAAAGAACAAGGCAGGACACTTCAGTTTTCTCCATTTCAGATGTGGCTCTGAGCAGCCTGCAGGCAGTACAAAACACCCCAGGGACACGATGGGGTCTGCAGAGACCCATGGATGAGGTTCTGCTCTCATTGGCCTCCACAGCTGCCCAAGGTTGGGCTGAGGACCAGCACTTTCGTGGCAGGTGTGGCAGCAGCAGCCCACCCAAGTGTCCCAGGCAGAGTGATAGCGGTGTCTTGGAGCTCAGTGGGGACAAGAATGCGTGGCTGAGCGTGACACCACGCTGGTGACACTGGCTAGGAGGGTCAAGATCTGAGCCACAAAGCTTCCCACGGGGAAAAGTGGATCGAATTATAAACATAAAAATCACAGCTATAATAACCAGAGTCATGATGGTAAAGGTGCTCTGAAAGAAAACATTTTCCTGGCCAAAACAACCCCTCTGCCTTTGGCATTTAAGGCTGCTTCTTCCACACAAAGCCCAAAGACACAGCCAGAAATTTCTCCAGAAAAAGAAGGAATTTGATTTTCTTCTAAACTTTCTCTTTGGAAACAAATGCAGACCCGATCCCCTGACCCTGAGCATGGCCCCAGGACCCCTCCAGGTGGCTCTGCTCCCCATGGGCCTGCCAGCTCCCTCTGTTTCCTTTCCTCATGCCCTCACCCAGTGCTGCTGCAGGTTTCCCAGCCCCTTGGAAGCAAACAGTGCCCTGGAGGAGGAGAAGCCGGGTGCCGGGTGAGGAGAAGCCAATGTTGGGTACCTGATATTTGATACAGCCCTGAAATAACCTTCCAGGCAGCCTCACCTTTTTGCCTATGGTGAAATACTTCCAGGACTGAGCTTGGTAGGTGGGGATGTTCTGGTAGAGCACAAACTTCCCATCAATCCACTTATAGATGGCCGATCCGGGGGGGCTGTGCCGATTGGCAGTGGCTGCAAACAGTCCCACCCTCGGGATGGTGAAGACCTCGACGCCCATCGTCTCAGAGTTGGTCACCAGGTCCTGGTACTCCTCCACGTAGTCCAGCCGCTGCTTGACTGGGAGACCACAGAAAGTAGTCAGGTTCAAACTCAATAGCCCTGCTGTTGGACTCAAGTGATCCCTGTGGGTCCCTTCTAACTCAGGATATTCTATGAATGACTGGAGCCCTTCTGTGCAGGGCCTGGTCGCCCCATGACTTTGTGCAGCAAGGCCACCACAGCTGGAAGGACACGGCGTCACTGTTGTTACACATCCTGGCGTCTCTGGTTGTGATGAGCACAGAATCACAGAAAGGATTATGTTGGAAGGGACCTCAAAGACCATCTGTTTCCAACCCTGGTGCAGCACCCCCGGCATGCATGGCACAGCTCTCAGTGAGCCTGGCCGTCCTGCCTGAGCAGACAGACCCGGGTCCTGCCCCAAGGTGCCAGCGGGATGAATCCCTGGACCTGGAAGTTCTCCCCCTGCCCCACAGAGCTGGGTGCTCACAGCACGAGGATCATTACCTTCCAGCATGGAGATCCAGGCACTGCCATTGCAGAGGTACAGCCCCCTCCGGGAGGCGTTGAACCAGAACTGTGCCTTCTCCTGCTTTGTGCAGGGTGGACGGGACCCCAGGGTCACCCTCATGTTGGCTCCTGGGCACAGATGGAACAAGGCAGGCATCCTTAGGACAGATGATGGAGGAAGAACTGGGCATCCCACTCTGATTCTGAGGGGCATCAGGGAGCAGGGGGATGGCATCCTGGTCCCAAGCCAGAAACCTGGCTGCTCATACCCCCAGGCATCAGCAGTGTGAGCCCATCACTGCCAAGCTACCCAGGGACATCAAATCCCATCTCACCCGCTGGGCCCACTCCCTTCTCGCTGCAGCTGTCCCCACCACCTGCCCCAGTTCCCCCACCCTTTCTCGTCTTCCTGAGCTCAGAGCAGCCCACAGCTCCCTACTGACCATGTGGGTACTTCAGCACCTCGTTGCTCACTGCCTTCACCGGGACATCCTGGAGAACCGCAGGGATGGAGAGCGCTGTGGCTTTATAGTTCATGGCTGTGCAGATGCGAGGTGTGGCATCGGCTCCTGGCAGCAGGACGAGCTGCCTCAGCAAGCCCTGCAGAACGGGATGGGCAGCATGTCCAGTAGGACTGAGGGATGGGCGCTAGGGGAATACTTCACCCGAGCTTCCCTCCAGAGCCCCATTCGCTTCCTTCCCCGAGCTGCAATTTTCAGATGCTCATTAGGTACCAAAACCTCTGCCCTGGGGCAATGTAACAGCTGGCATGGCAGGAGCACTGGCACGGGCTGTGTGAGCCGCAGGTGACTTTCCCTGCCACCACATTTCAGCACTGGTTGGGACTGGACATAATCCTTCTGTCAGTGAGAACGTGCCACCAGCTGGCTTTGTGCCTCCGAGCGCCACCAGCCATGCCACCAGCCCCACCAGAGGTGTCCCCAAAGCCATGCGTGGGGCCCCTGCCCGGGGACCTCCACCCCACAGCCATCCCGATGCCCATCAGGACTCTACCGTGAAGAAGCCTTTCCTCCTCCTCCTGTTGCCCAGGTAGAAGCTGGCTCTCTTCACCGACAGAGAAGCGGGAAACGGCGTCTCCACCACCCTGCGATGGGCAGAGGACAGCGTCACGGCAGGGCCGGAGGAGCGCCCCGTCTGCTGCATCCCTGCAGCCCAACCTACACATCCTTGGGGAGGCCGCAGTCCACCGACAGCGAGAAGGACTGTCCGGAGACGGCCAGCACCAGCGTGTGCCAGCGGCTGTCGGCCAGTGAGACGTTGCGGAAGGTGACGCGGTTCTGCCAGCCGCCGGCGTGCTCCGGGCTCCAGAAGAGAAAGTGCAGCTTGCTGGGCGAGTAGCGCAGCCCCACCAGCACACCGGGGCTCTCCTCTGCCATCAGCGTGAAGACGTACTCGTTCCTCTGCGGGAGGACGCGGCGCTGAGGCCGACACGCTCCATGCCCAGCCTCGTGCCCGCCGCAGGGCCAGCGCTCACCTTGGTGGGGACGGCGAGCACCCGCAGGGTGACGATGATGGAGAACTCCTCGGGGAAGCGGTCGCAGTGCAGGAAGAGGCGCGAGGCGGGGAAGGCCAGGGCGCGGGGCCGCGAGGCGCGGAGCTGGAGGCCGCTCAGCCCCTGTGCCTGCAGCACCCGCACACCATGGGCCGGCCTGCTGCCAGGGAGCAGCTCTGCCAGCACGTCCAGCGGGCGCAGCTCTGCGGGAACATGGGCAGCTGGGGTGACAGCGGCCCTGAATGCAGGCTGCCATTCGGGCTCCCCCGGCCCAGCCCTAGTGACACACACACACACACACACACACACACACACACACACACACACGTGCTTCCCTGGCAGAGCCTAAAAACCCTCATTAAGTAATTATCCCTTTTCCCAGAGGAGAAAACAACATGCACGGCCCCGGGGCATCATCCAGATGGAAAAACTAGCACCAGGAGACAGAGCTCTGCCTGCACACATCTGGGAAACAGCAGCAGCCCCCGATCCAAGCCATGGCCCTACGTTCATTCCAATTCCTACTGATGGGCTTTGGGCTCCTAACTGTGCTACAGCCTGGGCTGCTTGGGCACGGAGCAGCCAGGCAGGCAGGGCTGTGAGCGAGGCTGGCCAGCACACGTAGAGGCTTTCTGTCTCAGCTCACTCAGCTCTGGCTCAGTAGGGAACCTGCGTTAGCAGGAGATTGGACTCGAGGATCTCCAGAGGTCCCTCCCAACCCCTACTATTCTCTGAACTGGAACCAGTTTTGGGGGAAACACATCCTGCCCCGGGCACCTTGCTTCTGAAAGGATCAAAATGAAGTGCGCGTTTCCCATTTTGCCCAGCAAAAAGCACAGGCTGTGTTCAGTCCTGGGTTTGCAGTAAGGTTTCACAGCCCTAGGATGAGCCCACAAGCAGGAAGAGGGGCTGGAGGTAGGCTGGAGGCTGTGCCCACGTACGGCAGCCAAGGACACGACCTCACCGAGGTGGTTTCCTGTTGCAATCAAAGCCATGAGTTCCAGTTTCCCTCCCACATCAGTTGTTGCTACCGATCACAGCTCCCAGTGGTTTGAAAAGCAGCTTGGAGCGGTTTCAGCCAAAGACAAGCCATGAGCGCACCAAACCTGGGACCAAGCACCTAAAAACCAGGGATGGGACAGAAGCGTTCCAGATTTTGCCACCAGGAGGATGTAGGATGCATCTTTCACCCAGAGACTCATCCCACGAGTGCACCCCAGCCCCGGGCAGAGGCTGGTGATGTGCCCTCATGGGGCACCCCACAAAGCGTGCTTCCCAGGGTCTGCCGTGGCAGCACAGGGGTCCTGCAGGATATCCCAGCACCACCAACCTCTGCAGTCCTGCCCGCACCGCCAGCCCCAGCTCCTACCTGTGCAGTGCTGCCAGCTCCTGCCGCCCCTGCCGCACGCCCACTGGAGGAGGACAGCCCAGAGCAGCAGCGGGGCCAACATGGGGCTGCCTTAGGGGCGCTCAGCCCTCTGGGTGCTCTCACATCGTCCGTCAGAGCAGGGCTGGGGGCTAAGGGCCGGCTCTCCCTGCCTCTGCGTGGGCACTGCCTGGCTGCAGGCTGTGCTGGGCTGGCCGAGGCGCACAGACATTTAAATGGGAAGACAGCGGTGGGAGAGGAGGAGCCCCGTTCCTTCAGAGAGCTTTTATCTTGTGCCCAGCCCTCTGGAAGGCGGCTTTTGGGAGGGTTTCTTTTTTTTTTCTTTCTTTTTTTTTTTTTTCTCTTTTCACTTCCTTTCAGTTTTGGTGATTCATTTTTCTGAGGTCACATGGGGGAAGGCCCCTGTCTAAGGAGGCCAAGGTGGGCACCGTGCTGCCCCCAAACACAACAGGCTTTCGGCAGCGATCCCAGCCTGTATTGGGCTGATCCTCCATCCCCTCCAGTTTGCTGCACCCTGTCTCAACAGCCAGGCCCCACGAGGGGCATTTCTCTCCCTTGCAGGTGATGCCTGGTCATTCTGTCCATGCCCAGGGCACAGCTCCCAGCTGGACTTGCTATGGGGAGGGCAGGGATGTGCCAAGCACCAGATTAGAAACCCTCGAGGTTACAGAGCTCAAACAGGAGACAGCAGTGGAAAAACTCTCTGCGCGCAGTGAGCGCTGCTTGGTTCCTCTTGCCACAAAGCAAGTCACTTCCATCCTCCGAACAATTGAAATTAGCTCCCCCCGCCCCAAAGTTTTCCTGCAAGGCAAACTGCAGAATGGAAAGCTGACGGCCAGCACAAAACGACAAAACGTTGAGAAGCAAACCGGGACTTTTTTGGAGACAAACCACCGAAGGTGCAACACCAACACGGCCCTCAGCCCGAACCCCACAGTGACCACTGTGCCCCACAGCCCCGCAGTCACCCCACGTGGCAGCGCTGCACACATGTGTCACGTTAGCACGGCCCGGGTTGCTGGCAGCACGTGGGGACATGCGTCAGCGGCCGGATCTGCGTGCGCTGCCCGAACGCCAGCGGGGCCAGGCTTCCCACTGGGACACAGCGAGCACTGGGGACTTCACTGGCTAAAAAGCTGCCAGAAGCTGAGGAGGACATCTCCATACCTGAGGTCACAGCTGCTGCTGTGTCCTGCAAAAGCAGAGAGATGCAGGAATGTCAAGGGGTGAGAACAAACCTCACGTGCTTTTGGAGGACGGGGCTGGCCCTGCAGGTCCAGGTTGAAGCTGGTGAGGAGAGAGACTGCGATGGCCCTGAAAAGTTTTCACTGTTCTTCAGCTTGGGAACCTGTAGGTGATGTGCACTGGGGAACCAACCTGTGTTATTAAACAAGGGCTTGGGAGAACCTATGCCTGTGGCTGTGCTCAGCCCAGGACCTGCTCCTTGTCCCAGAAGCACAAGGAATAGGGCTGCAGAGCTGTTCTTAAGCTGACACACACATTCCTGTGCGCACAAGCAACTGAGAGAGGACAGAATGAAAGAGACAAACAGAGATGTTTGCCTAGTTCCTATGGGTTGTAAATAAAACCATGTGGCAGCTCTGAACAAAACGATCCTTGGACCGCTCCCAAAAAAGTTTGGCTATCCCTGGATGAAGAAAGGTTGAGAAGCATGTCTGTGGACAGCACATTTCAAACAGAGCTCATATGCAGAGCACAGAGCGAGAAGGGCACCCGCATCACTGCATGGGTCCTACCCACAATGTAACTGCTCCCTGGGTGCTCCGGAAGGACTCACCACCAGGCCCTTCCCAGGGAGCATACAGCAGCCCAGTGAGGATGGAATGCATGGGTTTGCTCCTGGCTGATGCTCCCAGCAAACACCAGAAACAAATCATCACGTGGGAGCAGGCAGAAAACCCAGGGCTGGCATCCCCCTTCCTCAGCTCTGTCCTTTCTTCCAAGTCAAGATCCTTCCCCACGTTCCCTGGAGCAGCTGTGGCTCCCCAAGGCCAGCCCGCAGAAATCCCCATACCAGTAAACCTGTCAGCAGCACCCAGTGACTGCGGCTGCCGTTAACCCAATCCCCAGTTAAAAAACTTCATTCCCAGAAATTTTGGAGGGGTTCTGCCAGGAAAGTTTTGGCCAAGGGCCACGTGAATTGCAAAAGGCACCATTTTTAGGAATGCCACCGCAAAAATCACAAAGCGCTCCGGCTGCATGCCTTGCTGCCAGCTCCCAGCGGCAATTCCGGTCCCTCCATCCCACCCTGCTGCAGCACCAGCACTCCATGGGCTTCCAGACAGAGCTAGCAGCCTCCTGCCCTGCACGGGAAGCCCTTGGTGTTGGCCTCGCAGCAGGCAGCCAGTGGGTGACAAATGGATGGAGAAACCGAGGCAGGGAAGCCTTAGCACTTGTGCCCATGTACCTGGGATGTTCTGTGGTTTTGGGATGCTCCGTGATCCTACACTCACCAGTCCCACCGGCTGCCGGAGATTCCCCAGCCCAGGCACCAAACCTGATCAGAGTCACTCTGCTCCGTTGCTGCAAGGAGACACCCTGCCCTGTGCCAAAGCAACTCACGGCCCAATTGCACTGCTTCCCCCATGGACAGCTCGTGTTATTGTTAGTGATGATTCAGGCTTTGTCAGCTCAAGCTTAGGCAACAGCTGCCCATGTTTACGGCCTGGTGCTGAGGCACTGCCCGACGTACAAACACACTTCTTGGAAGAAGGCTGAGGGCAGCACGGTGCAGGGGCAGCGCACTCTGCCCACCCGCACAGCTCAGCTCCTTCTTCCGCAGCATCCGGGGAGGGAAGGGAACAAAGAAAGAGAACAATTGCTATTGTTTCTGCAGACGTTCTCAGGGCTGGTTCCGCTGCTGCCCAGAGATGCTGGCCGCACAGAGGCTCCGCTGCACTTGGAGCCACACTGATGGCAGCTTCCATCCCCATCCCAACCTGCTCATGGAGCTTGGCATGGAACGCCAGGAACCCAAGCGCTGGGGCCAGTCAAGCCCCTCTGCCCGCAGACCAGGGGACCCTGGGAAAGGAGAAAAGGGAGGAGGAAGAAGAGAAGGTCAGCGCAGTGACACTGGCTCTTGCTTCCCTTCTGCATCAGGAAAGCTGATGAGGTGCTGGTGGGGCTGCATGCTGCGAGCACAGGACTGCTGCTGGACATGGGAGGCAGAGGCAGGACTGGTGTGAGCAGGGCAAGCAGGCTCTAGCTCCTGCCCTGAACACAGCCATATTACAGTTCTTCCATGTCCAGCACCCAGCCAGCTCCACCTTTCAAGTGAGAGCTCTGAAGAACAAGCAGGAGGCTGCTGGGAGCAGACGGTGAAAGCACTGGAGCCAGGAGGGGGACAGGGGCGCAACAGGCACCGAGGGGCTGAGCCCCGCCACCTTGTGATGGTCAATCCTGTCCCAAGCAGAGCTGCAAGGGTTGGGCACCTCAGAACACACGCACTCCCACCCCGGGGAATGCCCAGGTGGATGATCCCATGTCAAAGCAGGTTATGGCCAAAGGCAAAACACAACTCCCCACTGCCTCTCCCACCAGGCGGGGCGGAAAACACCTGTTCTTCAGCCTTGGTCAGCACAACATCTGGGGGCCTGGCAGGGAAAGTGGGCACTAACCCAGTGTGGGCAGGCTCAGCAAAGGCAAGCTGGCCAACAGGCAGCATTGGTCCTGAGCTGGCCTGATAGATAAACCCTACTGGGCCATCCCACAGCAGCCAACCCCCCCCATGCTAAGCAGATTCTGCAGGGCCTCCCGGGGCTTGGCTGTACCACCAGGACCAGGAGCCTCCTGCAAGAAACAGCCGGTCCTGGACAAACTGAGAGTGGGGCAAGCCTTGCCCCCGCATGTGATTTCACCCACCAGAAGCTGTTGTCATGCCAGCCCAAATTTGGGTTGCAATTTGCCAAACCGTTTTGGCATGGGGAAAAAAAAATACCTGCTTTGGGGCAGACAGCTAACCTGGCCGTGGGTGGAGAGACTGCCAGCGCCCGGCCCAGCATCCAAAAGCGTGGGTGCCCCACACCCCCCGGCATGCTGCATCTTGCAGCCTGCTGCTTTGAACCCACCTCCTGCAGCCCCCAGCCTCTCAGCCCACAGGTGCCCAGGTTCTGCGTAGCAAGGGGAGGCTGGAGCTCACGCACGGCAGCTACCCTGTAATAACCCACCGTCCGTATCATTACCATTAATTATATATTAACATACCCCATAATCTGCGCTGCTGCAGATCCATCCCAGGGTGTGAGCTGCTTTCAAAAGCCGGTCCCAGTATGGGACTGAGTCAGCACAAATCGTGTCACCTGATTCAGGTAGTGGTGACAGATCCAGTGCTGAGCACCTTCATCCCATCGACCTGTCAGCCACAGCCTGTACTCAGAACGATACCATGCAGTGCCCTACAAGTGGCATGGTGCGTAGTCAGGAGCCCCAGGAAGAAACACTGCAGGAATTGCTCCTGCAAGTCCGCCCTCATGTTAAATTGCTCTATGAGGGTAAAAAATGCTTACTATTTAGAGGTCTTGTCGCATAGTTAGCATCTTAAAAACAGTGAAATAACAAATATGTGTTGAATCTAACAACTCCATTGTGCTCCTGTGATCTCCAGCACAGGCCATGCTGCAGGTGGCTGTGCCTCTCTGCTCTCACAGAGGCAGAAGATGCACAGCATCCTTCCCAAGGCACAACACAAGTCAGAGGGCAGCAAGAACCTTCCAGAGATGCAGAGCTCCATCCTGAAGGCAGCGCACCACCTTCCTTCCATTCACATCCAGCCCAAAAAAACGCAGGAGAGCACCCTCTTGATTGCTCTGCCCTGGAGCTGCAGGCCTTTCATGTGGTTCCAACGCCTCTCCCGCAGCAGTTTGCACTTTCAAAGAACGGCGTGCATGCACACACACACAACACAATTACTGAATGGCTCGCATCCCACTGTGTGTGTTCTGACACTGCTCCTTTTGCCAAGGAGAAAAAAAGCACATGCATGTATATGTACGTATACACAAAGGCTCTCGAAAATACACTGCTTGCATTTTTACAGCTCTGTTGAAGCCTTTATATATAGATAGACAGATATAAGCCTAAAGCAAATACAACCCACAGAAAGAGTTTTTGTGCCTTTTTTTTTTTAATCTTTAATACTTTGCTTGCATGCGTAACACCTGTAGCATTCTGACACTCCCCGAGGAATGTTTTATAGTAACTGTTTCAGGCAGAAAAAAGGCAACGGCTCAGAAAATTATTGCTACTGGCTAGCATTACACACCTTGTTAGCGTGAGTACTCTTTCAAGGAGAGGATTAAGCTTTCAGGGCAGGCTATTGCAGCATCCAAGTGGCAGCTTTACAAGCAGGAAGGTGTTCCCCAGCCACAAAGAACAACTGCCTGTGCACGGAAACTCTCAGCGCCAGCTGTGCTGAGCTCTGCTTCAGAGCTCTGTTTTGGGGGTAGTGTCCAATTCCTCCTGAGAATCTCCAACTAATTGTTCTTCTCCAGTCCGACATCTGGTATCGGCACACTTGGAATGATACACAGGAGCTCATGATTCACCTGTTGCCATAACAAGACATTCCTAAGCCCAGAGACTTAGATCATCACAAAACCTTTGTTAGAGGCAAACTGAGTCACATCTGCTGATTGCCACATTTTCAGAGTTTTCTTTGAAATATCAAGCGATTGCCATCACTGGAGACAAGATACCCACCTGGAAAGCCCCAACAACTGCATCAAGTCTTCCAGATCTCTAAAGCATCCCCAGTGTTTTACTTGCATTACCACAAACTCTTCCGCTCCATTGGCCCACAGTGAAACTGGACTCTTGACCAGCTGTTTACCCATCAAAAGCACTTACTGAAATACATTTGAGTACATTTATGAAAGGAAAAAAAATATAATCACTTTATTTTCAGAATACAGACTAAATCCCACCGTAAAATAACGAGCAAACACACGTGAATAAAATACTCCGCACTTAAAAAGAGCCCCACTTCGCCACGTCTGCTGAACGTAGTGTTTGCTTTGCGGCGCACACAGCTCTCCAACAGCAGCTGAGGTAATTGCAGGAGCTACACTTCATATACTACAACCCCCCAAACCACCCTCATTTTGCATATAAATGCTACATTTTCCTGTACACCTTGAAATACTAGTTAGGTACAATACTATCTTGTTATCTCTGCTCCCACGCTAAGCTGGGTCCCCCGTGCCCTCCCACCGAAGCGACAGGAATTACTTCTACAGGGGTAAGCTCAGCAATACAAACTCTGAATTCAAAGATGAGAAAGGTGGCACCCAGCAATCTGCAGCCTGTGAATAAGCAGCACGTGCAGCATGATGGAAACACTGACAAGTTCAACACACACACATACGCACACAGTCTCCTGTGTAAAGCTTTCTGCACAGCGCAGCTCCTTCTACTCCCAAGCTTCTCCTAGGACAGCCCTTCTCAAATGTAGCTTATTTAAAGCAGCCAACAACATTTGATTTCACGTGCCGTCAACGGGCATTGCTGCTTGTAATAAATTTGCTTTTAACAAGAGACTCACTTGCAAAGCACAAAGGTCACCGGCGGCTCCTAAGCAGCTTCACAGAGCACTGCAGATTGTTATCTCCTGCCACCAGAAGTGGCCTACAGTGCTCTGCCATTTTAAACAAGCACCTGACCGTCTTCCAGACAACACAGCTGAGGTTGCCTGTGACTCCTACTTACAGCATTCAGCATAAACAAGTGTTACAGCCCGTATTACAACACTCATTGGTGGCAAAGGCTCCTTCACCTGAAAACTGGGTGACCTGGGCTGTGATGGCAAAGGCCAGCAATGCCTCATTTTCTGAGCGTCCAAATGGCTACAGGAGAGAAGAGCTGACACAACTGCAGAGATATCTTACATCCCCCATGGAGCAGGAACAACCTCACTGCATTTTCAGGCTGCACAGACATACCTAGGGCTCACGGTGAACCTGACCCAAGTATTTAAGAACCCAGCCTTTACACCTTGCACCTCTAATTGAAAGTAAAGTTTACACTGAATGTCTTCAAGGAGCAGTAAAGCAATTCTTGGGCTTTCTTCCAAGCACACCCTAACTCCAAGGCTCAGGACAAATTCACAGCGTAACGCAGGAGTAGCAGCCAGTCGCTAGCAATGACCACGTGGATCTTCAAGTCACATGGTGCTGAATCACTTCCTATGTTAAACCATTCTGGCTACAACCCTGTTTTATAGCTTCTCTGGTTAACCAGTCTTCAAATCAGTTCTGACTGCAAACGCTGTCCTTAACTTAGCTGGTATAATAAAACTGATAACTATTTTCTGCCTACTGGTGTTCCCAATGCGATGCTACCTATACGGATGTAAATCTAATTGCTCCAGCAGGTGATCTAACTCAGGGCTGTTCTCCAACAACAGACAGAAGCAGGCTGCAGATTGCAAAATCTCCAAGCTTTCCATACCATGAAGTGAGGTAGCAACAAAGAGCCTTCAAAACAGCATTGCTCCCATTATTTTCCCTAGCAATAAATCCCTTTCCCACACGATTCAGTGAGTAAACTAGAGGCTTCTGTGCAGCAGCGGAAGCAGAAAAGAGATGGTAAATAAATAATTAAGGATAAGAACTAGACCAACAGTTTTGCAAAGTTTTCCTTTTTGGTACCAGCACTGAGCACTGCTCTTTTTCAGGTGGAGAGAAATACAAAACATTTCAGTCTTTCTGCGAGCTTAAAGTCCAAGTGACTTCTGCACAATCTGCTTGGCAATTTTGTTAAATTGTTCTCTGTCTTCCCGCCACATCTTGGAGGCATCTACATTGGCTCCGCTTTCATCGTTTGGCTCTGAAACGAAAGAGATGGAAAGGTCCGTGGGCAGGCGGAGGACTGAGCAACATCAGCTCACTTCTTCAGCAACATCTCTGCACTGTCACTTCCCTGTGGCTCTGGTATACTTCCCCTGCTTGGCACTGCTGAAAGACCATTAAAGGAATGCCAGTTACAGCTGCTGGACTCCCTAACAGTTCTCGTTTAACCGATCACAAGAGCACCGCAGCAAGGTAGGCTTCAGGCAAGAAACAAGTGGCAGAGAAAGACCGTTTCACTTTGCTGATGCTCTGGGGAGCTGAGCCCCAACGTGCAGACAGAGTACCACTATGTGTCACCAGCAGCGCTGTCAAACGTTTGTAAAACTGCACAGCGCTCTCTGCTACATATTTGCTCTGGTTCTGTGGCTTCACAAACACAAAGCCCCACAAAGCAGGCCACCCAAACAGGCACTGCCCCTCTTTTGGATGGTTTGTTCTATTAAAAAAAAAAAACCAACAAAACAAACCGACAACTCATCATAAAATGCTTTCATTTCTGCAATATCTTTCATCTGAGGATTTCAAAGCGCTTTACAAAGTACACTAAGACCCTGCAACTCCAACACTTCTTTTTGTAGAGAGGTAAGCTGAGGCATGGGATTTCTCAGGTTCATGGTCAGCACACAGCAGGACAACTGTCACAGGATTATACAAGCCACTCAGAACATACTCTACTCATTCTGCTTCACATTCTGGTCCAAATACACAACTCAGTTCATGACAGACACTTTAGGTTCATGTTTTTCTCAATACAATGCTGCTGACCCTTAAAACCCAGCAGTCAGAATAGATGCGCAAGACACTCCGTTTGGTAAATTCAGGTTTGCTCTGTTGGCAGATCCACAGCTGAGAACTTGCCAGCAGCCTGGAGGAAGATGACAATTGATGTTTTACACTAATTCCTCCAAAAGCCATGGGGAAAACAGGATTAGAGAACAAGAGAGACCAGATGATTCCCCAGTAGAGCAGTCTAGGTAAGGTTGTACAACAAGCCATGTTCCTGGAGGGCACAGGGAGCCCAACGAGGCTCTGGTCTCTGGACAGATTCCATCAGCAGGTTGCCATTTTGAAGCTGACACAGCCACAGATAAGAATCTTTTGCGTGTTCTGTTCTGTCTTGCGTGTTCTGCTTTGCTGCTTCTAAAACCTAAACCTTCATCATTCCAAACTGACTCTTGGGGACACGCTTCTGCCTTTTCAGGCAGTTGAACAGCACTGTCCACAACATGGAAAAGATCCATCTGTCAGGAAGATGTGCATGAGAGATCTGATCCATACTTCTTGCAGCATTTGAAGTAAGAAGTTGCACTGACTGTTTTCACCATACGCTGCATCTCAAGAAGGCTTCCTTTATATCAGAGATGGCAGAATGGGGTACATTTCCCAGGCTGCCAAACAGAAATCAAGGGAACTGGCTGGCAAATAGAGGCCGTGGACTCCTATCTAGCATACTGATTTATCTGCCTCATAACCCTTCAGCTGCTAAAGCCAAATCCATTTCTGCTTTGTGCAGGAGTGGCTGAACTTCAGGACCCGTTACCTGACCATCACCCCATATCTGGCTGCTGCCGACCAGAAGGAACACAGTGCAGCTGTTAGAAAGCTGGAAACACCCATTTACTAATTCAGTCTTTTTTTTTTCCCCCCAATTAATTTAAGAAAGTTGGTTTATTGGTAAATAAACATGAGGGCTTTAATACTCTGATTCCTGCCAAGTAGCTTAAGTGTGAAAATGCAAGGAGAAGCTTTAGGTACGTATCAAGCAGAAGCTACCTGAGCTCTTGCTAATAAAACCCCAGCCCTTACCTGCCAGCATGCTAACGACAGACAAGAGGATCTTTTCCACACTCTGCACAGGACTCCACCGCTCAGCGCTGCTCTCGTATCCCATGGGATCATCCCCAGGAGCGTGAAGAATAGAGATGCAAACTCTCCCATCTGGGTAAACTGTGCAGGAAGTACAGGGGATCGACTATTACTCCAAGGAAACACTTGGACCCTCTAGATCTTTTGGACTTCGCCCTCATATGACTGACGTAAACCCAGTTTAAAATTTTCTTTTGCTAAAAACTTGGAAGACAAAAATCTAACAAAAACTTCAGTTAAATAAATTTACAAATCATCTTCCCCAAGGAAAGCTTGCTGGATGCACTCAGATCACTTAGCAACCAATGAGAGGTTCCTTGGAACAAGTAAGAGCTGCAGCCTGGTGCAACAAGCCTGGCATTAGCACACAGCCATAGCTCCAAGCAGGTGACTAGTCCTGCTTAAATCACAGGGTAACAGTCATCCACCACTGAACGCATGCTGGAGTCCTCCCATGGACCATGACTGTAAAAAAGAATTAAGCAAACTCTCTGCTGTTAGTGACCTTGAAATTTCATTAACATGACCCAGCATCACAGAAATGCCCACATGCAGGCAGCAGCTGAGACAGGCTGCTCGGGCCTCTAGCAGCCTACCCCTCCTGGCTATGCTGCATTCCATTACACAAAGCAGCACCTAGCAGAGATCTGCAAGCCAAGTCCATAGCTAGAACCACAGCATACTGCATGGATGCAGATCTCTCCCACCAAGAAGTCTGGGTGAATTAGCCCAGCTGGAGCAAAAAAGTGATTTGGCCGTGCAGTTTCCATATGCTGCTGCAGATGTCAGATCTGCAAAGGTGACACTGAACTGCCTCGGGCACTTGTGCACAGTTCTGTGCTGCGCAAACAGATGTGCCCCCCATGTGAGAACAAAAATATGCACTTGTTTGTGGATTAAATGGGCAAGAATATGTCTCAGTAGTGCTTCGGGAAGAGGAAAGTAGAGGAACTTCAAGTAAATGCAAAATTCCTTGGAATAAGATAATAAATAAATAGCTTCCCAGCTGAAACTAAGACTTGCATAGTACTAGTGTCGGAATGCCAGCTGAGAAGGAAACCCTAGGCAGCATGGCAGTGTTTGCTGCTTACTGTTTTCAAGTGGCAGAGGCCTAATAGCCTCAAACGTGGACCAGCTCATCAAATCTGGGTGATGACAACAATCTCATCACTACCCATTCTGATTTGGTAGGTGTATTAACAATTTTACAGCAAATGCCAGGACTGACTCCAGGAAGTAGCGCTCTGGGCTGTGAAAAGGAGCTTTAAGGTTTTTATCAGTCCAAGGCAAAACGTTGTACTCTTTGTTACTTCAATTCCTTCCCCTGAAGTAAATAAAGCTGAGATATTGTCAGCTCTAGAGTTGCAGCAAAAAGGCCAGCAAAGTCTTTAGTATTAAGGCCTGCAGATGTGCCAGCTGCACGGACAGAGCACCCTGGACTTCAAAGAGATCATGCCTCGGTTTAATGGGAAAAAAAGCCATGCTGCCAGCTAAAGCTGCATCCAAACTTTGGTCAGAATTAATCAATTTTCACTAGTTAAAATAACACAAAACTACTTAAATACATACCACAGAGCAATACTGGAGAAAGTCCGTATTGTTTTACTAGATCTTACATCGTGTACAGAACATTTACCTTTCAACTGTTTATGCAGTAGTTACAAGTATTCCTGGAATGATCTTCAAGGCAGTGGAATTGTTGGAATCTACTGGGCTGTTTAACATCATGAGGTATATAAGGATTAATGTGACAAAGAGAGAGTGACCCTAGCAAAGAACGGCACTGCTGTGTAGCTGCACACACCTATTGAATGGACAGGAAGAGCACCACTCATCCCTGGGTCAGGATGCCTGCTCTCTCTCTGCAGAAGCTGTTTGTTTGTAGTGTAAAAGCCCCCCGCTCCCTATGCATCAGACTCACTGTTTGGATGGAACATCTCACACGTGAACCTCATCTTTGGAGGACTTAGTGGATAGTCAAGTGGGAAACTCAAAATAGCAGGGAAAACCCCATACTCGAAACAGGTATCTTCAGGACCCCTAGAAAGAGATAAAAAGAGATTCACACGAGTTACATACATTTCTTTCACCAGCTTCTTGTCTAATGAGATGTCTTAGGTTTGGGTTATATCATCTACTCCAGAATACTAAGAGTTAAAACGCTCTCATCCCACACCTCATAAACTTAAATCCAAATATGGGGTTTGGGAGGGAATGGGGGGAAAAAATAAAAAAGAAATATCAAAGCTTGCACACTAAATTACTAGGAAGGTCACAACACGGCTTAATTAGCAGGGTGTGTCTGGCTATAATTGGAGTATCTGGCTCCAAGGCATGTTCCAGGATTTGAGTGTCTGCACGTCAAGAGAAGGCAGAGGCAGGTGTGGGACTCCCGTGTCTTTGAAGATGCTGTTAGGCTGCAGAGACAGAGATGTCAAATGCTGCAGCTCAAAAATAGCTTATAAAACCTCGGAGGATTCTACCTGCCAGTATCGAGTGCAACCACACGATGTTTTGTGAAAATAAAAATGCAGCCCAGGGACCATAACCGCCAGATGCAGGACAGCCCCGCTGCTTTGCAGACCTCAGGCATGTAGCTTTCCCTCCCTCAAACGTACACAGAGAAGAAATAACTTCATCAAGGCTCCTGCAGAAACATTTCCTTCTTGTGTTCAGCATCTAGTTCAAAGCGTGATAAAGCGAGCATGCAAAGACAACTATTTTATCCTCTCTACGCAAAACATTTTTGGAAGGTAAGCAAAAGAGTTTGTTTTATGTGATTTATTCCAATGAGATGAACTACCTGGAAGTTATAAAACGAACTCCATCTCCCCTGATTGGAAAGATCAGGGAACAGGCTTCGTCACTTAACATCTCAGCCAAGGAAGCCTCATGTCTTTATTAGAAAGCATTTGAAATGAGGATTCTATTGCCTGGGAAGGCCTACAGAGGGTCACTCTTAAACTCTGCAATTCAGAAGGCTTGGCTGGCAGATAAACACGAGATCTAAGCACTTCAAACCTGAATATTGACACAAGGTGAGATTAGAGAAATGCAGCTACACAGAATGAACTAAAACATCTCAACCCTGCATGCTCCCTTTCTGGTCTTTTCCTTAAATTTAGTCAGGATTCAATATCCGCATCTGAGGGTAAACTGAATGCATTTTTTTCACAAGGATTTTAATTCCAGCTGCATTTTCAAGGCTTATTGTTGAACTTCTAAGAGTATGTACATACACACATTGAAAAGCTGGTGGGTGTCTTCTGTTCTGAGAGCAAACACGCAGCCTTAAGGGCTCTTCTGTCAAATACATTAACCCAACATGCTCCATTTTAGGCCCTGTATTAAGAGAGCGTACTGCTTTTGTTTCAGCCGTTCATTGCTGCCAGGGTCAACTTCAAAGAAATTATTAAAGTTAATCCAAGACAGCGTCTGCAACTACAAAATGTTCTGAAGATCACAGTGGTTAAACTCACTGCTTTCAGTTCTAAAAGGATTATCAGCAGGGCCAGCAAGGCAAAAAGCATGGCACTTCTGCAGTCACACCACCTGCTCTGTAGGGATTTCACAGCACATCACGCTTTCAGGACCTCTGCACCTTCTGCTGGGATTTTCCCTGAGCTTCTCCCCCTGATGAGGATTCCCCCAAGAAAAGCCCAGATCACAGCAACAGCATCCTTCCTGCTGAGCCAACAGCAAACATCCCTTTCCCCCACAGGATGCCCTTCTGCAAACTTCCTCCAGCCCCTGCACACCCAGACTGCAAGCTGGAGGGAGGTGCCAAGGGCAGCACCAAGCCCAGGAAGGACCCAAGCCATTGCTGGTAATGAACATTTACTTCCCTTTACTCCTCTTCAGACTCAAGGATCACAAAGCTATTTCTACCACCCTGTAGCATAAAAATCAGCATCTAGTCAGCTGCCACAGCACTTCATCTGCATTAATCTTGGTGTGGCCCAGCTGGATGGGGCTTTGGACAGTCTGATATGGTGGGAGGGCAGAGGGCTGTAACTGTATGATCCTGAAGGCCCCCTCCAATCTAAGCATTCTGCAGTTCTATAATCACACAAGGCACTGAAATGCAGTAGGAACCAAGAGCAATGCTCAGCTAGGGTCAGAGGGAACTTGTAACGCGCATGTGAACCAACTGCCTTACATCTAACTCAGTCACTGTGCACTGCAATCTAACCAGCCTTCCTTATCCTCTGCATGCATTTGTTTCTTTCCTATCCTGTCTTGTTCCCAGCAAAGACATCAATATGAATTCCAGAAGTTAACAAAAAGTTGTATTATTCCTGCAGTGCCTATGCTAAATGTAACTATGCTGAATCCAAAGCAGAGAAAATTCATGCTAGGTATAATTCCTGTGATACAAGACATAATATGAAGATTCTAAACTCTGTGAGCTTGATGTTATTTAGGCAAGGGGAAAAAAACCAAGGGTAGTGTCTGCCAAAGTAGGGGGGGAAACTGAAGTGATAACAGCAATAACCATGGCTTCAAGTAAGTGGTTTCTCATTTGTAAAAAGAGGGCGGAAAAAGACCAAACCCCACAGTCATCAGATGCTGAAGAGGGGAATTCCATGCTAGAGGACAAAACTTGGTCTTGAACTGTTAAATTCATGAGCTTGCATAACATAACACAGCCTGTCAGACCTCACGCAGTGTCAAGGCATTGAGCTGATAAACTCCATCCACGTGCTGGGGCTATTTATCACCAGGAATGAGGTACCTGGCTGCAAAGGTTTGGTTTTTGTAAATACTCCAAGTCAGCTACTGTTTGATGCCTTATCAGAACGGCACACTTAACACCAGGCTGTAAACTTTCACTATTCAGAAAAATTACCACCTTGTATTTCAACCTGCAGCTCTAATCCATAAGCATAAGAACTGTCCTATCATTCAGTTATGTCAATGCAGTTGACACTTATGTTCAGCATTTATCCAGCACTGCTGCTGCAGGCAAGAACATCAGGAATACAAACTAGTATTGTTATTTATTATGTACAAAAACAGCCTTTTAAAATAATCTCCGGGCCAAGTTCCACACCAGTCTCTGTACCATCACCCAGCCCACCTCCAGATTGATAAATGGGCAATGTCTTTTCCTCTCTTAAGTCTTTTTTTCTTCAGTTTTGTTTGTGATGATGCACTCCAGCTTTCTAGAAAGCGCATGGAGAGAAGAATAAGATTCTGTCCTCTTTTCATTACTACAGCACTTATCCACGTTTTGCATTTCATCCCTCTCCTCTCCAGTGCAAGTCAACCTTACTTTAATCACCTCATCTGCACTTCTTTCAATCCCACAGTCTCACACAGCACATTTGAGATTACAAAATACTCAAGAAGATTATCACAAACATAAACAAGTCATGTAGCTGGCTTTCCAAATGTACTCAAACATGTTTTATAGAGTTTTGTAAAGAGATTAAAGTAACCCAACCTGCTTAGGGTAAACATGTTTCTATTGTACCACAGCTTCAGAATTGAACAGATCTTAAAATATAATTTTATTATGACACACACACAATTCAGAAACTAAAAGCACCTCCGCCTCTCATTTAGCGCTGACAAAGACCTGAAGCTCAACACTCAGCACTTTAAAGGGCTTTCAAGTCTGCAAGCAGATCTTCTGCTGTTTAAGAATTTGTTAGGGGAAACATCAGAAAAAGGTATTTTCTAGGCAGTGAATACAAAGTATTCTGTGTGTCCCCCGTGAAAGCTGTCATCAACCACAAAATCTCTGTTACTAGAAAGTAGTGATGGACAGGAATTTCCTTCCACATTCCAAGAAGAGCAGTAAATCCTCTGGGGTTTCTAAGCACCACGCAATGTACAGCTTTCTGAGCTGGCAGCGGGTTCATCAGAAAATGCACCTTTGAGAAAAGTGGTAACCATCCCACTTACAGAAAGAAGAGTAAGATCCCATGGTTGCCTAAGGTGACAGGTTTTGACTGTAGTCATCCACCTAACTCCACGGCTGGTGTTTATCTTCAGGAGGACTGAGCTGCCAGGAAGTACAACCTGCTCATCACAGGACGTCTTGCTGCAACCAGCTCTGCGTCGACCCACAAACAAGCAGTGGTAATCCAAATCTCTGTCTACCAAGGATTAAAATAACTTAGAACCTCATGCTTGCAAGAAAGCAGGATCATCCACGCAGCTCGTACAGAATAGGTGATACACTACAGCTTGATAGGAAGGGCATTGTTTGTGTGCCAGCTGCTTTTCCACCCTTGGACAACACTCTCCAAAGGGTCGTGCAGCACAAGGATTTGTGCTGAAAGCCTGCCCTGTGCCCAGCCCCGAACAGGGACAGCACGCACCACTCTTACCAAAGAGCACAAGAAACGCAGAGTGTGGATTAGCCCTACCAACAGGTTACCAGCTGCAGGACTGGAACTTCCTCATCTCATTGTTACGCGCGTAAATTGTCAGACCTGTTCCTTCCCCTCCAACAACTTTGTAGAACTTTTATCTTGTAAAAATCACCACGCACCCAAAACTCCCCAAAGAAGGGTACAGACAGCATGAGTAAGGCAGTAGAAGCGAGAGAGAAGGGCTTGCAAGCTGCTGGGTAAGACCTTGTCTTTTCAAGGTAACTTCAGCTGCGAACAACTGAACCCATCAGCTCAGGAGCGGAAGGAGAACGCAGCTTTGGAAGAAGTCTGTCACCCCCAAAACACAGCAGAGAGTGATCAGAGCTATTCATCAGCAGCAGAGTTCTGCAAGGAACCACCACACCCAACACCTTCTCAAGAGCAGCTGTTCCATGAAACGTAAAGAATTGTAAAAGATTTTTAAAGTGTTGTTTTGCTGTTGTTTTTTTGTCATTTTTTTTAATTTCAATGCTATCTCAGATCAATTCTCTTTCAATTTCCCTACAAGAAATTTGAATAGTAAGTAAACTAATTTTTGACACTGATTTTTTTTTCTCCTATCACTGATGGTCTATCTGACCATTTTACTCCCCTTAAAACTTGAGGAAACCTGTCCTGTATTTGCAGTTGAGCAATGTTTGTGTGATCTACAAGCTATTTATGGTTTCCTGCAGTGTTTGTATACACAATATATCCAGTGGAGCCCGAATGATGACTCTTGTAAAATCTGCAAGTTATGCATGCCAAGTGTTTCTTATTATGACACCTGCAAGACAAATCATCATTTAAGCTGCCCTGTCACACTGTTTAAATTCCAAATACAATTCCCAGTTTGGATCAGAAAAGAAGTTTCCAGCCAGAGATAGGCCAAAGTCAATGTAATGCAAAACCAGAAAGATTTTTTTTCAATATTCTTGCCCTCCCAGAAGGTACTCTTACAGTGCAAGTGCTGTTTTCAGAAAAAGAGGCAATACTGACTCACATAATCAGAGCTTCCCACTCAAAGAAGTTTTCCTCATTCATAGGACCTATGAGGAAAAAAAACATAAACAATGCTCAGAACTATCAGAAAGTAATGCTCCAATTTCACAGTGCACAAGCTGCCCAGCATCTCACCTGCTACTATCCCTTCTGGTGGGTTCAGGGTCAGTTCTGTAAAAGAAAAAAGACAAGGAATGTTAACACAGCCTGAGAAAACCACAGGAGGAATCTTCTGGCCTCGCTTTTCTGACCAAGGTTTGACATCCAGAAGGTCCGCGCAAGACAATTCTCTAAGCAAAATGACTGCAGAATCAAAGAATGGTTTGGGTTGGAAGGGACCTTAAACAACATCAGGTTCCACCTCCCTGCTGTGAGGGGCTGTGCACAGGGCTTCAGGTGGGGCTTCACAAGGGCAGAGAACACTGCCCCCCCAACCTGCTGACCATGCTGCTTTTAATGCAGCCCAGCATACAGTTGGCCTTCAGGGCTGCAAGCACACACTGTCCCAAAACAGACCCAAGGGACATCACACAGACATGGGGCATTTGACCACAACACTTTGAGTCCAACCATCATCATCTGCCGAGCAGTCCATCCATCACATCCATATCTCTGTTTTAGAGACAAGGACATTGTCTGAGGTCTTGTGCTTTTTCAAGATCTCAAAACTTATCTTCCCAGTGGAAGGAAATTGGGAAGGAAGGCAAAAAAAATCCCTTTTCACAAGCATGAGGCACTGTGCTACTGGGTATAAAGGTATACACTCAACAACACAAAGAGAAAACAGGTTGTACTGCTACAGCCTATTTTGCACTGACTTCGACTTCACAGCATGTCCACACAAAACCCAAAACAACACTAAAAGGGGAAGGAGCAGAAGCAAAGAGATAACGACAAGTGCCTCTGTTCTACAGTTCTAAACCACCTCACCCCGTGTGGCCTGGGAAGTGCAAGTTGAAAGAAACCAAGAGCACAACCGTGGCTGCACACAGCATGCTCTGACTGACCCACCCTTGCTCTGCATAGAAAATGGATGCAATTCCCAATTCATCAGTGAACTTTTACCAGCGACTCGCACCATGCACATTCTGCAACCTGAAAACAAGCAGCAACACATCACCAGGGAAGATGAGAAGTCACAAACTGCTGAATGAGAGGCTTAACCTAATTCCTGCTGGGCTGTAAGCGAGAGCTGTGGGTAACGCTGCACAAACCAGAGCACCAGATTTTTGTCTCAAAGCGGTGACGGATTCAAAGGCCATTGAGATATGCTGGCAGGAAAGATAGCAAAACCCTCTGGCTCACTCAGATTGCCATCAGCTTCAGCACAGATTCAAGTTCAAAAGAAGAGCAGCAGATTGGAGGTCAGCACCTGGGCTGAACACATCCTGAATAAGAGAACAGGGACATTACAGAGCAGGTTTTTCCAGCTTGTCAGTGGGTTTGCAGCAGCTCTGCTTCTAGACGGCTCTAGGCAGATGGAGGTGTCAAACCTGGGAGCTCCCAAAGCTATTTGGACCCATCTTGGGGCTCTTTCTTTAAGGGAAAAGAAACAAACAAACAAGACCCCACAATTCTGCTATTTCCCACAATTTCCCCTGAAAATCCAGGGAGCTCTGATATTTCAGACCCTATGCTGATGGGGCTGGATGCAGGGGCTGGTAGCTGTGCTGAGGGGCACAGTACAGCTCTCCAAGCAAAGCTGGGAATCACAAGGCAAATCCCCAGAGCAAGGAACCTGCAGGGCGATGGAAGCTCACTTCTTCACTTCTCCCTGCTCACCTCTCCCCTTGGACATCAGAGGTTTCCATCCCGAAGGACCAGGCAAGGCAGTAACTGGGCAGTGGATGGGCACAGGAGCTTTGATTTGGAGGAGGTATTAAGGATGAAGAAAGGCCTTTTAATCATGGCTGGACATGTCCTACTGTGTGGTTTGTCTAGAACCACTCTAAAGGAAATGGGGTGCGCTGCTTTCAAGAGCTGCAAAGCACAAGCTGCCAGGAGCTGGCATGGCAGCAACTGCTTCAGTCCCACTGCAGCTTCCAAAATAGAAATCAAAACAGGGCAAACTCCCAATCAGCACTGTACTGCTGGGGGCCTCTGAGAGGCTGGGGGGATGAACAGGCAACGTGGCAAAAAGGAGAAAGTAGAAATTCAGAAAAGGAATCCTAACAAAAAAAAAAAGGTTTTGAAGATGCAAACGAAGAGGAAGACAAAGGAGCAGGGAGGCTTGAGGAAAAGCTGAGGCCGGCAGGTAAGGCACTGGGCATTCACACCCCACCTGAGCCACTCTGGGGGTGTCCCAGGAGCCTGGGTGGCTGCAAGCCCTCTGCCACGCACATGTGGTGAGTGCATGTGGGAGCAGCCCATGGCAGGCGGCCCACCAGCTGCCTCAGAACAATGCCTCTCTTCAGCACTGGGAGCACTCGGAGCAGTTGAAGCTTTGCATCCTCCGCGAGGCATCCCATTCGGTTTGCACGGCGGTCGTGCTGCACACAGTCAGGGGATTTGCTTCCAAATGCAAACACAATGAAGTCCCAGCTTGCAGCAGAGGAGCTAAGCCTTGCTTTAAAGCTTTGCTTTTAAGCTGAGACCGAATGAAAGGGAAAAGCTGGCACAAGCAAAGTGCAGCACTTCTGCTGGAAACATGGGACAGATCTGGGCGCACACAGGCTCGGTGCCTCCGTTTCCATTTCACTTCTCCACCCCTGCTGCTCTGCATGATGCAGATCTGCCTTATTCACACCTCCTGGTTTTAACCCTGTGCTGCTCCTAGCGATTCCTGCCAGAGTTACAACCCACTTCTCAGTCACCTCTTTGCTTCCCTGTAAGCTACATGAAACCAAACACTGCACGTCCCGTGCACCTACAGCTTTAACTGAGTGTTTCCCAAGTAACCCATTTTAGATTTTAAACATACAAGAGGCCTTCAAGAACATGCAGCAAGGAAATGGTAAAGGCACAAGCAGCAGGTTTCCTTCTCTTAAGTCTTGCAAGCATAAGCTCCTATTGAGAGATTAATTTTAGGCTTTAATACTATTAAACATTCTAAATTTAGATTTTAACGAACATATCCTCCAGCAGGAATTACATACTTTTTTATATCTGATTTTTGAAAGCTTAATCTATGTGAGTATAAAAGCACTTCAATACGCGAGACAGCAAACAGTCGTCAGCCTCCAAACATGCAAACAAAGCTCTAAGGGAGGACAAAAACAAAACGAATCTCGTTGGTGCTCACAGCCACCTTCCCTTCAGCTCCACCTGGATGGGAAAACAGTGCCATTTCACAGCACCTCCCAGAAGGAAGTAATGCTTTTCTGTTCCAACAGGCTGAAAGCTCTCACAGCATCAAGCATTTTTCACAGACGGTAACAACAAACAGATTTAAACATACACACACGCACAGAAAATTAACAGTCAAAACTTATTTAAAAAAAAAAAAAAAAAGGAGGAAAGGTAAGAATCAGCAATCTGGTAAACAAAATGTAACCGCCAGCAAGGCACTGACTGCCGAACATCTCCATCACAACCAGAAACACATAAAGGGAAGAGGAAAGAAGGAAGAAAACTTCAACAGAGCAGAACAAATTCTGTAAGGCTGCAGCTCGGCAGCCTGTTGGGAAGCACTAGGGAGGGGCTGGGCTGTTTGGTGGTGAGGCTGGACAAGAGCACCCACTAAATACGTGACCCCAGCCATGAAGACAGCATGGGGCCACGCAGGCAACCAGAGGAACTGGAAGCTCTGCATTACTTCTAGAATTCAGGTCTGCAGGAGTACTGTGCCCTCAGTCACAGCACGTTGCCTTTGCCTTTCACAACGCTCTATCCGACTACTGTTGGGAAAGTATAAAGGAGGATAATAAACAAGATGTTATCTCAGGTCATGTCAAGTGCTGCGTAAGGACAGGACGCAAAGATTCATGCAATGTCTGCCTGCAGCAATAAGTAACGTCCTTTTCAATGTTCTTTATTTAGTTAGTATCAGTTTTCTCTTAGCAATTCATTCACGTATGGCATTTTAGTAAGATCATGGAGCTTCTCAACAACAAAGTATCAGAAGTGCTTTGGGGACAGAGGGGACTTACACAGGAGAGCAGACAGGAGCAGAAACGAGTCCTGCTGTGGCTGGTTTTTGGGTCAGTGCTTTGGGATGACAGCAGAGAAAAGCAGCATGTCTAGGACAAGGACACTATGTCAGCAGGCCAGGGCTGGCTGTCACCATCAGATGGGTTAGAGCTCATGCCCTGCAGGATGCCCCAAGACCAAGCACAGGGTTTTATCTGAAAACATGTACCCAGAAATACTCTGTCAGCACAGGCTAAAGCCATCCACCAAGGCAAAGTGAGAACCTGCTCCACATCCCTGCAGAGCAAACGGCCTTCACATAGCATGGAGCAGACGGCTATCTCCTGTGGCCAGTCCTTACAGCTCAACACCATCCTCCACCCAACAAACAGTGGATTTTCGCCTATCCTGTTGCCTTTTGTTATATAAAAGGCTGGAAAATGAAAGACCCAAACCAACTAGACAAAAAGCAAACTGTCCATCTCGCAAAAGAAAGCCACTTTTGGTCAACTCAGGAGCACACCTGGAAGCAGACTGCTTGTGCTGGCAAAAGCACCCTGGGAGGGCTCCGTCCTTCCAGCATCCAGCACCAGCAACACGCGAGGTCGGCACAGACTCCCGGCTCCCTCTGGCGGACTGAGAGCAGCAGTGGCTCCCCTGGCCCCGCTGTCTGCTAGCCACAGCTCATCCAATTTTTACACAAGCAAGTCGGTCACTCCTCATTAAGTTGCACTTAAATGCGCCCACCAGCTGCACACTCCTTCACCTTTTTGAGTTGTTTTGGGTTTTGTGTTAAGATGCCAGTAAGTCGTGCCTACTGCCACGGAGCTGTGCCGTGCCCACCGCCCTGTGGTGCTGAACCTCTCCCTGACCCCATCTGCCCCTCCCCAACACAGCTCCATGCCGTTCCCTCGGGCCCTGTCGCTGTCACACAGAACTGAGCTCAGCGCTGCCCGTCTGCTCCCAACGAGGAGCTGCAGCCGCCACGAGGCCTCCGCTCAGCTCCTGTACTCTGGGCCGAACCCACCCCGTGCCCTCAGCACTCCTCACACACACACTGTGCCCTCAAATCCTTCCCCACCTCCGCACCCTCCTCTGGACACCCTATCGCAGTCGCCCTTCGGAGATCAGCCCCAGAGCCACCCCTGCCCACAGACCCTCTCGGCCCCAGGCAGCCTTCAGGCAATGAGGCCGTCCCCCCCCCGCAAGACCCTCGGCCCCACAGCCAGCCCTCTCCCGCGGCCGGTACCCCAGAGCCCCCAGGCCGCAGCATCGCGGCCCGGCCCCGCTACTCACGCTTGTACTCAGCCATCAGCCGCTTGAGCGCCGTGCCCGCCATGGCGCGGCCCACAGCGCCCCGGCCCGGCCCCGCTCCGCTTCCGGGCAGGCTGGCAGGGAGGAAGAGGGTAGGGGGCGCGCTAGCGCTCCGCCTCTATGGTGCGGGCCGAGTTCTCCCAGCGCAGGCGCAGTACCACCAGCGAGCTGTGGGCCGAGCGAGCTGCGGCGGAGGGCGGGGCTATGGGCGGGGCCGAGAGCCGAGAGCCGAAGGAAGCGCGAGGAGCGCCCCGCGGCCCAGCTGCTCCGCGCACCCCCCTTCCAACAGCTAATTCAGGACACTTCTCGTTTCTGCATTAAAAAAGTATATTTCAGACAACTTTATCAAATCATGACAAAGCACATGTAAATCTGCAATGTTCCAAACTCTGACTCTACACGAAGCTTTGCATCTGCACGTACAGACCTCGTGTCGTAGGCTTAACGTTTCCCAGTAACTGTTTGCAACACACACTTAAATCAGCATCTTCTTCCTCCTCTTGGGCATGTTTTAAAACAAAACAACAAAACTTGTAAGCTTGTGATCGGCATGAAAATATACTGAATTATTTACAAGGTTAGGATGGAACAGAGGGGCAGGACCGACAGCCAGGAATGCACTCCATGTCCTCAAACACGGACGGATATTTAGGCCACAGGTTTAAAGGAGAAAAAAGGAAACAGCAGACAGACAATGTATATCACTGAATCAGGACTTAAATCAAATGGGCCCAATTTAAGATAGAGATTAATCCCTGCAGATACTGTTTTGACTTGCACACGCAGTACGTCAAAGACAACAAGCAATTTTGGTAAATGTCCTCTAAGGTTTCGAAGAATCCCGTGTGATTGGCATGTTCATTTGTTTACTATTTAATAGCAAATCCAAGGACAGATGAGAGCGAGGCGCGATGAGGAGCCTGGAAGGCCTCTGTTCCAAAGGATGGCATGTCTTAGCACAGCCCGCCCGTCTGCTGCTGGAACACATCGATAGTGTCTTCGTCTTCCATCTCCAGCTGTGAGGTTGATACAGAGAACACGAGTTTCAAGATCTCTATTTCAAACCAGACTCAGAAGCTCACCATCTAAAAGCAACCACCCCGGTCACATGTTTCTTCTGTTCCTCACCTCAGGCCTCGTCAATGCAAGAAATCCCCCAAATTCTCAGCACTGACCGAGCTGGCAGCAGCTACAGCACTCGGCTTCAGTCCTGGCTCTAACCAGAAGTGGGACAGAGCTGAAGAGCTCAGCACTTCCTCCAGGTCCTGCCCACAGCAGCACACAGGTGCCAGCACGTTTGGCACCACTGCTCGTGCAGATCTCCCACCCCAGCCAGGACAAAACGCATACGGAAGAAACCGAAGAAGTATTTTATAGCTATCTGCAGGAAAAGCACCTTTCATACCTGTGCAGGTGTGTCTGCTTCATTAATTGGTTGTCCGTCGAATCTGAATCTGATCTGCCTCATGGACAAACCCTGCAAATTTATAGAGTAATACATGCGAGAAACCAAACCAACACCTGTTTGAATCCAACAAAGCACTTACTGATTCACTGTCAGAACAGATATCAACAAAATTAACATTTGAAGAATGTAAGCGAATGGGAAACTTCATGCCTCCGTTGCTGTACAAAGGGAGCAGAGTTGCTCGATGGACGCTGTGCTGCTGCTGTGGCAGCAAGAGATCTGCAAGGAGCAACGGTTGGGCTACAGCGGGCTCTGACCCCACAGCACCACGCTGCTCTGCAGGGTGTGCGTGTGTGAGGGACAGGGCCTGCTCACACCCCGCACAACTCCTGCCGGGCACCCGCTCCCAGTCCCGACCTTCCGATGAAAACAAGGAAGGCACGGGATGGGGCCGAGCCTTCGGTGTGGGGAAGCGGAGAAAGGGCCCCACGTGCACCAGCAAGGCACAGAGCGATGCCCGCAGCCCGAGCTTCACCCCGCCGAGCGCCGTGGGCAGGCACACAGTGCGCACAGCGCTGCCCCGCACGCAGGGACGGGGATGGCCCCGGCGGCGGCGAGGCGAGGCGAGACGCGCACCTGCCGCTCGCAGTAGGCCTTCATCAGCTTGCTGAGAGGCGTGTGCCGCTTGATCTTGAACTGCACGACGGAGCCATCCTGCCCGGCCACCTTCAGGTTGATGTGGTCGTTCTCTGTCTTCACTCCTTCCTAGGGAAAAACCGGGCGAGCGGAGATCAGCGCACGGCGAGGCCCGACCCTCCCCCCCGCCCAGCCTGCGGCCTGCCCCGTGCCCGCCAAGCCCCCGCCGCGCTTGCCGAGCTCACCTTGGGCTTCTCCTCCGACATGGCGGCAGGGACGGGCCCGGGGGGTCGGGTAGGGGCGGGGAGGGCCCGGCCCGCGCGCTGCCACCCGCCTGGCTCCCGCCGCCGCCTCCAACCGCCCGCGAGAGCGCGCGTTGAGCCGCGCCCCCGCCACCCCGCGCCAGCAACTCCGCGCTCCGATTGGCCGCCCAGCCGGTCACGTGAAAAGGGAGGGGGTTGAGCGACCGCGCGCAGCTCGGCGGCTCTTGAAAGTGCGTCACGGAGCAGCGGAAGCGCCGCAAGTGCGGCGCGGGGCTCCGAAAGAGGGAGGGAGGGAGGGAGGGGCGGGCGAAGCGCGGCGGCGCGGGCCCAGTTTTATGGCGCCCCTCTGCGGGCGTACCGCAAACATCACCCGCGTGCAGGAGCCGTGCCCGGGGCCGTGGGGTCCGCGCTTTCCGCAAGCCCCACGCTTGGCTTTGTCCCACAACAGCATCAGCAGACGCTACCGCATGCACGCAGGGCTCCTCTGTACTGCAAATCCAGTTCCGGCCCAGTATAAGACCCTGCCCTGGGTTCCTTGCAGGACACAGACACACAGCCCTGTGCCCAACTCTCCCCACACGGAAGGGGCTCGATCCCGCCCCTGCCCACTGCCACAACGGCACCCAGGCCCAGCTCCTCTCCTTGAGAGCCACAGTTGTGGGGAAGCAGAATGAAGCACTCAAACTGGGCTAGTAATCAAATCAATTTAATACATGCTTACCATATTGCATATGGATCAGAACCCTACCGTATTGCTATCAGTAACAGGCACCAAGCCCAGGAGATGATCAAGGCACAGAGGTAGAGGGGCTGTGGAGGGTCCCTGGATTAGTTGCAAGTGAAGCATGCACGTAGGCCTGCCCCCAGAGGCCCAAGGCAGCTAGAAACTGGCACTGTGAGGGGGTGCTGGTGCACAGGCACATACATGCAGCTGGAGGCAGCCAGGCCACCCTTTGAGCCACTTCCACACAGAGGGAGATGAGAGCCTCACACTGCATGTACCCAGCTTTGCATAAGGCAGGAGAAGGAAGACACGCTGGGCCACTCACGACCTCAGCCAGGCACCGTGTTGCATTGTGCTGGGCTGCCACCCCCAGGTGGTGGAAGGAGGAGTGTGAAGCCCAGCACTACTGCCACCAAGTTTCCAGGCACAGAGTGAGGTTCCAGCCTGGTCAGGCATTGCAGCTGATGGCTAGCTGCCTCAGCACAGCCTCTGCAGCAAAAGCCTGGGGCAAACTGAGAACTGGAGTGGGAATGGGGGAAATCACTGAGCAGGGCTTGTGGCAGCATGTGGCACCATAGGGGTCTCCCGGAAAGCGACCCAGAGTGAGGTGGGTCTACAGGGCGGACACCATTCACGAGGTGGGGCAGATCCAAAGAGGCTAGTTCTCAAATTTTGCATACGGGTTCTCCTCCTTGAACAGGCCTGGAAGAAAAGAGAGTCATTGAGAGTCACGCACCGCTCTGGGTGACAATTCTTTGCCAGTCAGCCTCTGCTCACCATCCCGTTCTAGAGACTACACATACCAGTGTCCTCCTGGAAGGTTGTGCCCACACCACCCCAACTGCTATCCCTCATGGGATACATATCAAGCTCTGTGTTCAGTCTTGGGCCCTTCACCACAAGGAGGGAGCATGTCCAGAGAGCAGCAGAGCTATGAGGGGTCTGGGGCAAAGTGTGATGGGGAACAGCTGAGGGAACTGGGATGGGTCGGTCTGGAGAAGAGGAGGCTCAGGGGAGCCCTCGTTGCTCAGCAACTCCAAGAGGAGGTGGTGGGGAGGTGGGGATTGGCCTCTGCTCCCAGATTAACAGCAACAGGATGAAAAGTGATGGCCTTGAGCTGCACCATGGGAGGGTCAGGTTGGATATTAGGAACGCATTCTTCCCAGAAGTATGGATGAAGTACTGGAACTGGACGGGCTGCACAGGGAGGTGGAGTCACCACCCCTGGAGATGTTCAAGAAAAGGACAGATGTCACACTGAGTAACACAGTCTAGAGTGGTTACAGACATGGATTGATGGTTGGAGTAGATATCTCAGTGCTCTGTCCAATTTTAAGTGACTCCACAATTCTAAAGCTAAGCGTGATTTGCTAGTGCAAGCCACTGTACCGTATTTTCTTCGGATTTCATCATGCCGTGACTTCATCTCCGCTCTCCTATAAGAAACAAAGAGGAAAGAAACTATGAGTCAGCGACCAGCAGAACAGAGCTGAGGAGGAAGAGCTCCAGCTCCCTCCCAGGCTGGGGAGCTCCATGCTGGCAGCTCTGCTCAGAGCCCTCAGGCTGCTGGCCTCCCTGCAGCCCCCCCTCCCACAGGGCAAGAACTTCAGGGTGGATACACGCCACCATCACAATGCTGCATCCACAGATCTCAGCAGGGACTGAGCTTGCAGTACAGACCCTCACGCAGAGGCTGGAGCACCATGCAATTGGCACAGCACTGGGTCAGCAGGCGCAGGGCAATGTGGCCTCACCTCTCCTCCTGGCGCACTCGCCTGCGCTCCCGCTCCCTGGCAGCTCTTTCATCCTCCTTGTCTGGCCTAGAGCAAAAAAGAACCCATCAGCTCGCACCAACCCACCTGCAGCAGCCCACAGCTGCACCTTAGGGAATCTTTGGGAGAACTGGGAACAGCCCACCCTGATACTTGCTTTTTGCTCTTCTTCTTACAACAGCAGCAGCAGCAGACAACCAGCATGATGAGGATCATTCCACCCACCACAGACATGGCAATGATCAGGGCTTCAAAATTCACTGCAAGATACAACAAAACACATTTGCACACCAGTGTACAGCTGCCTGCTGACAACCACGCAGCTCCTGTCACTGGGAGCATCAGTTGCTGGACTTGAGGCATGCATGACAGCCTTGAGAAAGCAAGACAGACATCATCTACAGGTGTGCTCAGTGTTGGCACCAGCACGAATGCATCAAGCATGTTGCTGCCAACCACAGTGCCTGCAAGAAGCAGCCTCAGGGCTCACCTGAGGCAAGGCTGCTGGGCTGGAGGCCAGGTATTGGAAATCAGCAGCAGTAGGCAAGAAGCCTAACCATGATTTTTCACCTCCAATGGGAGCTTCTCCACCAGCAGCACCCCCCAAAATGCACAGCTCTACAGAGCAAGCCAGGGCTTCACATCACCCTACCCACAGCACCACACACACCTCTGCCTGGTGAGGCAGGCTGCAGTCACACACCACAAACATAGCTCACAGCTAATCTCCTGCAGGACTAATCACCCCTGAGGCTCATTTTGCAAGCTAAGGAATGTGTTCTTCCACAATGAGACCTTTTATGAAGCTACTCACACACAAACTAGTATTTCAGGGTCTTACACAAGGTTCAGAAGAGCACACAGTGGTTCTCACAAAGAGCAGACTCTTCCTCCGGGAGGTGTGGAAGCTATTCACACTCCCCCACGGGCAGTGAGGACAGCCCAGCCTCCAGAACAACAGCTGGCTGTGACCACAGTTCAGCAGTGCTGCACCACAGGGACAGGTGATGGAAACTGAGCCCCAGCTTGTTCCCCTACCATCCTGCTCCCCAAAACCCAGGCTTTGTCCATGCACCAGTATGCCATTGTGGCCCAAAGGAGACAGGTCTCCCACCACTCACCCCAGCAGACACCCCAGCGTGCGGAGCGGAGCTCGCAGAGGTCGGCAGGTGGGAGGATCCTCCGGACAGGGTATGGCACACACCTCCTGCTGCTGGCACACCACAGGCACTGCGGCACAGGAGAGCACAGTGTTACTGTGAGGTACCCATGCTACCCAAAGCAAGCAGCAGCAACCATTCTGTTCTGCAGCAGGTTCATCTAAACAGGGAATGCTACAGAAATCCCCATTTCCCAAGATGCTGAGAGTGCTTCTCCTGGCTCCACCCAGCCAGCTCCAGCCCAAGAATCAGAACTCCTACAGCTGAACTCGAGGATCTTAGGGGGGTATCTTCCAACCCTAACCCACCCTACCCTGCCCAGCAACCATGTCCCTCAGTGCCACATCTCCGGATCACCTCCAGGGATGGTGACCACCACCATTTCCCTGAGCAGCCATGCCAGTGCTGCCCACAGCCCCCAGGCAAAGTTGCTTGGCTTTGGTCAGAACTTCCTGGCCAAGTCAGCAGTGAGGTCTGCCTCAAGCCCAAACTTCCTGCTCTCAAGGCTGTGAAGTGGAGGAGGTTTGCAGGAGAGCACACAGCCCACAGCTGCCACCCTGGCAGCCTATCCTACCCCCACACACCTGGGGTGGGGCTGCATACATCAGGAGCACTAAGAGGAAAGCTAACTGTTTCAAGTGAAAATCCCAGTAGGAAGAGACCTCTGGAAAGATCCTACCCTACCTGCTGGGCACAGGGCTGAGCTGAAGGCACCCAACCAGCAAGCATCTGCTCATCATGATGGGCAGTCAGGTGCTCCAGCATTCATAGGACTCACCTGAGCACAAGCAGCAGCTCACATTCTTGAGGAGGAGCCCAGCATATTAAATGACTCAAGCAGCACACCATGAGACTCAAGCACTTTCTAGCAGCCACTCCCTGAGCACCAATGGGCGCTGGTCCTCTCACTGCCATGGGCGGATGGGTGGTACCCACAGTGTGCTTGGGGCAGGGACAAAGGAGCTCCTAGAGGGAAGCAGCTCTTCATACAGTCCCCCAAAGCACACATTATGCTTCCAGACATTAGGGAGAAGTCAAAGTTACTCCTGCTACTTACGGTGACATTCTTCAGGCACTCCTCGCAGCTTCTGTTTGTATATTGCTGACATTCTGTAGGAAGGAGAACAGAATGAGACACCTGAGTACTTGGAGGAGCTTGTCTGCGTTATAAGCTCCGTGCTCCCTGGAGCCTGTTTTTGTCCCCGACAATGCAGGGACCTGTGCCCTAGGACATGCTGCCATGCATTAAACGCTGCACCCAGTGCTGCGGGCATGCCATCAGAGAGCCTGTTGCTGCCTTGGCATCCACAGCAGCACCCTGGTTCTGGAGACAGATGCTGCCCCATGCCCTCCAGAAGCCACCTGGGCTGCAGCAGATAAGAGCTGATTTCAGAGAGACTCAAAGGCAAACCCAAGCCTGGCCCACACCACCACAAAGCACCGAGCTGTTGGCTGCTCCGGATAGCTGAACAGCGCTATGATGGGGCTGTCCGGAGAGACCTGCTGGGCAGGGACAGACTGCACGAAGCCCTACCACTGGGTGAGAGGGCAGATCAGGCAAACAGAACCCAGACAAGGAAGTGGCTACAAGGAAAAGCAGCAGAGAGGCAGAAAGGAGCAAGTTCAGCCCCACAGCAGAGCAGCCCCCCAATAACTGCAGCACGAGGAGCAATGCTTTGCAAAGCCCCAACCCCGAGGTGCCCCTCGTGTGTGAGCAGCAGGGCTGTACTCTCCCCTCGCAGCTGGGAGGAAGCCTCAGCTGCGGCCCACTGTCAACAGCCGGTCACATGCTCCGCACAGCCCTCCAAACAACCCAGCAATTTATTAACACAGCTCAGATAAGGCTGTTTATGCACCACGGAGAAGCTGAGATTGCACGTTCCGCACAGCCCTGCAACGCTCTGGGAAGCCGCATCCTCCCCATTTCCCCAGCCAAGGCCAGGAAAGCATCACAGCTGTTGGGCTGCCTCGGCCTGTTTGCTTCCAGGGCGCTCGGAATCCGCCCTTTTGCCCCGGGAGGCAATCAAACGGTTTACCACATCCCCATCAGCACCGCTCTCCCTGGAGCATTCCCATTCGGGAGCTCCCAGCACTCACAACCCCCATACCCCCCTCAAGGCTCTGCGGGATCAGCCCAGGACCCCAAACCCCGAGGTTACAGCCCCTTACCACCGCAACAGCCCCGCTCCCAGCGGCGACAGGCGTAATCTCAGCCCTCGATAGCCTCCCGCCAGCCACGCGCCCGCTTCCCGGCCGGGAGCCTCCAGCTCACGTTTGTCACACTTGGCTTTTGGCAGCGGAACAGAAGGAAGGCAGAAGTCACGCCGCTCCCACGCGCGGCCGCCCAACGCTTCCGAGAGCTGCCCCTACCCGTGGCACCCCCGAGACGGGACCACGGGATCCGCGCAGCCCCCACCCGAGCCCCGCGCGGTTCCCCCCGCTCACCTCCCGCCGCCTCCTGCTGCTGCGCGGCGACCGCGGGGAGCAGCACCACGAACAACGCAGCGCACAACCGCAGCGCGGGCGGCAGAGCCATGACGGCACCGGCACACGGGGGCGGTGGAGCGGCCGCCGCCTTTCTAGGGCTGCCGGGGTGGGGCGGGACCGACGGGGGCGTGCCGGGGGCGGCCCCGAGCTCCTCGGTCCCGGGCCTTGGAGCGCTGCGGGACCCCCACGCGCAGCGGCGGGCGGGGCGGGCGCGGGAGCGGCCGGGCGAGGCGCGTCCGTGCTGCCGCCGTCCGTCCCCGCGGCGCCGGTCCGGGCACAGCCACGCCACGCGTGGGCGCCGCCGCACGGGTTTGGTGTCGGCACGGGGGCAAGCGGCGTTCGGGGCTTTTTCACGGGGTTGGTGGGCTGCGGTGGGACAGGGCCGCAGGGAGGTGTGTTCCAGCATCCACGGCTCGCCCCCAAAAAACGCCTCTTCGGCTGCCCCACGTCCCCGGGGCCGGGTCGGAGCATCACTTCCTACGTGTGTGACGTTGTTCCAGCCCACCAGAAAGGAAAACATGGGGGAAAAAAAAAAAAAACAAATTCTATAGCTTGAACACGTGGCATCGTGCCTCTGAGCCGCTGGCTTCGTCACAGAGCTCGTTGCCCGCTCTGAAGGCTCCAGCGATGTGTTCCCGGTGATGGAGTCCCGCTGGTTTGGAGAGGTCTGCCAAACCGCGCAGCAGGCGGAGGTGCAGGGGAGGGGGGAATTGGCAGCTCCGCGGGAGAAACGTGGGGCCCCTCGCATGGAGATGGCGGGGAACCGCGGCTGTCCCGAGACACCGGGGCTTCCTCGGGAGGGAGTGGTGCTCGAGGCTGGACGGCAAAGGTGCCACCCGTGTGCCTTCCAATGCCGCCTGCATCCCCCCCCCCAGCACCACCCGCATCCCCTCCAATGCTACCCCCGCACCCTCCAATGTCACCATATCTCCTCAAGTGCCACCCCTTTGCCCTCCGATGCCAGCAGTGAGGGTCAGACACTGCACGTCCCCTTTTGGGGAGCTCCAAAAGCCGTCAGGAGGTGGGCCGCTCCCGTCCTGCTGTGCGCCAGCAGGGCCTTCCTGTGCGCTCTCCTTATTTGTCGATGAAGGGTATTTTCGCCCCGCTTAAGATGGCCTCAAGTGGTTTCCAAGGCAACAGTGCTAAAGTCATCACTGCCATGGAAACCCTCTCTTTGGCATAATATAAATATTTTCCTTGTGGAGGGAGGCTGGATGAGTGGGCGATGTGCTATTTTCTAGCGCTCGCTGGCTGCAGCAGGACAATCTCCAGGAGATGGGGGGGCCAGGGAGGATAAAATTAGCTCAGCACGGCGGCCGGCAATGGAGAGGGAGACTGGCAGCGTTGCACTGCGGCTCCTGTGTCTCAAAAAGGGTTACTCTGCAGGGAGGGAAAGGAAAAATATGTCCAAGAGGGCAGAAGCCACTGCATCCATCATCAGGGCCATGTGGGAGCTGGGGCTTTCCTGATAGAGATGCTGCTCCCATCCCACATCTCCCATCCCACAGCTTCCATCCCACAGCTCACATCCCACTGCTCCCATCCCTGTATTCCTATCCCACAGCTCCCATCTCTCTGTTCCCATCCTACAGCTCTCATCCCACTTCTCCCGTCTCATCAATCCCATCTCACAGCTCCCATCCCACTGTTCCCATCCCACTGCTCCCATCCCTCTGCCCATGGAGCTGAGCCCAGGCAGACCCCATTGCTTGCTTTGGCATTGCCCTACAGTGCTGCCCCGCTGGAAAAAGACCAAACTCCACAAACAGGCAATGTGTCCCAGCTGCTCACTGGATCCCAGATAAAACCCTAAGGATCTGCAGGCTAAATATAGCCTGAGCCCCTGTAAATTAAACAAAAGCATTTTGCCAGGCTCATGGAAAGCTGGTTCCAGTGTTGGTTTTCTCTATGTAAGGTATAACTCCAGCGGTATCTGTTATTGTTAGTCGCAGCTCCCCATGCTGTAGGCCCCTAGGCATGGCTCTTTGGGAACACGCATCTTGTAGGGCTGAGCTTTTCCCTCCCAGCTGCTGCTCCTGCCTGAGCCCCGACCCTGCAGGGATCCTCAGCCCCTCCTGCCCCAGCACCATCCTGCCTGTACATCTCAGGGCCTCCGTTTGCGCACACACCGCTGCCCGCTGCCTGCCTGCTTTCAGTGAACTCAACAGAAGAAGTCAGCCCCCAGCCTGCCATGGCTATATTTAGTTGGAACTTTTCTGTCCAGGATTCAGACTCTATTTGGAAACCTTGTGCCTTGGCGCACCGCCAAGCATCCTGGTTTTATACAGTAATCCCTCAGCATATGACAAATGGTTCTTGTCTCCCCACGGCTGCGGCTTGGCCCCAGCAGTGCGACGGCACAGCTCTGAGCTGAAAGCGAGATGGGCTGTGGCTGTGGCCCCGCATCCCCAGACCAGAAGCTCTTTGAATAGGAACATCCTCCTTATGTTGCTTTCAAGCATGTCCAGAGCTGCCCTGACCCCACTGTTTCCCAGAGTGCCGAAGGATGCTGGGCTGCGCCCGAGGCATCACAGCACCCATGCATTTCTCTGTAGGTTGGTTTGGGTGAATCAAGGTTTAGCACAACCCTGTGTATGCACAGGGCTTGGTGCGGCCCCTCCATCTCCGCCTATTTGTGGGGAACTCCCTCTGCCACTTTGCAGCACTACAACCCTCACGCAAAAAACAAAGCGAGGACATGGTCTGGGAGTCATCCAAAACCTTCCAACACTTTGAAATCAGCCCTAGGAGTGCTGGGGAGGCGGGAGCTGGGGGTTCGTCAGGAGGGTTTCAGCCCCATGAGCGCGGCACTCAGCAAAGGTTCCAGCTCTGCGCATAGCTCTGTGCATGCGTAAGTGTATTACAGCATCTCTCTTGGAAGCCCTCAGCACTGATATTCCAGCCCGTGGAAAGCAAAACCAGAGGTTCCCAATGATGTGCACATTTCTCTTCTTGTGAGACATGGGGAGGGATGGAGCCAGCTAGGAAAGGTGATCCCGTGGCTATTTATACAGCGCTTCAAAATGGTTTAACTTTGGGACAGGAATGATGATGTATAACAAAACTATCCGCTCCAGAACTTCCAGACCTAAATCCCACACCGTTATTTTAATGCAGCAGGTTAAGAGATCTGATAGAGTGTGTACTTGAAGTGATGCTTCATCTCGCTCCTTGCGGCCTGCAGTGGGAGCAGCTGGGAGGTGCTGCTGGGTACCGGGCACCTGTGGGATGTGTGGGCCTTGGGAGCCTGGGGGGTGGAGTGAGAGTCCCGCAATGCCCCAGCACTGCTGGAGCTCATCCAAGCTGTATGGCTTAGCTGAGACACCCATGAGTGTGCTCCCTACAGCGCTGTGATTCATCCGCAGCCACTCGATTCAGCTGTAGCCTTTCATCTGCCGGGAATGTGGCATTTTCCTAAATCGCATGGGCTTTTTGTGCTGCTATTACACACCTACGGGTCCAGCTGTTCCATCCTGGACAGTTTCTGGATGGTGCCATCCTGTCTGAAAGGCATCGGGTGCTCACACAGCTCGGGTTCTGCAGCACAGGATGGCACTGGGTCACACCACAGCCCAGCAGCAGCCTGGGGCCGTGGGGCGTCTGCGAGCAGCAGCACCCTGAGTGCTGAGCCCTGCCTGCAGGCTGTGCACATCCACGCATCTCACAGGGTGGGATCGTTTCACATCTATTTGCCACGGCTTCTCTCCGTCTCAGCTACCCCAGCCTGGGAGTCGCAGCTCGTGGTGCCAAACGCCGCCCCGCCGTGTTTATTAATGCTGATTGTAAAACCTTGGCAAACGCTTCTGCCAGCAGGTCTGTAGAAACCCCGCCGGATGCGGCGCCTCCGAGCAGATGGGGCTGGTTAGGAGGTGTCACGCTGCTAACAGCACCGCGCAGCTCTGCGCTCACAGCACGCTCTGAGCCAGCCGCGAGGTGAGCTGACAGCACGGGGAGAGCAGCTCTGAGTGCCCGGCCGGGCAGCACCTCCTCCTTCCCTCTTCTCACTGGCTGCAACTTCTCCTCCAGCCCACCGTGCCCGTATCCTCACTGCCACCATTGCTTCTGTGCAGCACCGATGTGCCCAAGATCGTGCACATCACCACTGCTGCGCTCAGCAGGCACCGCTTTGTAGTTCCCCCATCGCTCCTTCCATTTGCTCTGTCCTCCACCACCAACCCCCTCCCCCGAGGTGCCCAGGGGCGTTCAGTGAATGCTCACTGATGACATCAGCTGTTCAAGGCTGCACAGGTGCGCTGGGAACCTCCACGTCTCCAAGCAGCCTCCACGACTGTTTTTCCATATATTTTGGTAAGTGTGATTTTCTAACTATGCTGTTTGCTTCGGTTAAACCACTGGGAACAGAGTAACTGTCACCCACAGCACCATTTTCTAAGTGTTTCAGGAGTGTCATATCACATCAGTGTTAGCTGAGACAGGCACAGAGGGGCTGCATGGAAGCATGTCTCTCTGCTCTGTCAAGATGTAATTCCAGGGAGCTCCATGACTGGGATACGGGGGGAAACCCTTAGCAAAATGCCCCCAGGCGTGTGGCTGTCCCCTTCTGGAGCCTATGCGCTGTTGTTGTATTCCGCAGAAGGCTCAGGGCTGCTCGTCCACCCCAGCACCCAGGTGGAAAAGCTGAGCTGCATCCCTGCTTCACCCACACCATCCTCCCGCGGCAGCCGGCTGCTGGCTGCATGGGTGAGCTCAGCAAAGCGGCCGGCTCAGGAGCACTCCGGCACCATGCCCAAGGGACACCCCGCCCCGTGGCGTTTTCTAATTTCGAGGCAGATCTGTCGCTCCCCAGGCTGCACGCCACGTCTAGCTGTGAGTTAATATAAAGCCACGACCACCCGCGGGCAGGAGCAGGAGAGCGCGTCCTTCTCACGGCCACGCAGAGCAAAAGTGCAAAAAAAAAAACAAAAAACAAAAAACAAAAAACAAAAAAAAAAACAACAAACCAGCCTGGAAGTTTCTCCCATGGGTTTTTCCCTTTGAAATCTGACATCTTTCCTCTCTCAGTGAGGAACACACTGGGGATGCAGGAAGCAGCCCACTTGTCTCTGTGCTGCGGGACGGGCTCGTTTTGTTGTATCTCCTCTGGGCTGCCCATTCCTCAGTGCCACAGTGGGCTCTGCAGTTCCCATCTTCATCACATACGTAGTAAAATAATGGGGTTGTAACTGCTGGGGATCCCTTCGTGCCCATGTGGCAGCACGCGGGGGGGATGCAATAGAGCTGAGTTATGGCAGAGCCAATGCAGCACGGGACAAGGCAGCACCAGGCTGGTAGGCTCACCCAGTGCAAGCCATCCTTCAGGCAGCCCTTGGCACTGGCCTTCCAGCATCTCCCCCTGTATCTCATTCTCTGGAGGCAAAGATCCAGGAGCTGCCAGAAAACGCTGATGCTTTCCCAGAGCTCTTTAGGGTGAAAAATGCTTGGGGCAAATCCCTGGCACGCACTGAACTTTCCAGAGAGCCTGTCCCTGTTCTGTAGCTGGGCTGCCCCTCAGAGAGCCCTGGGGCATCGATAACCCCGAAATCAGGCACCTTCCAGCTCTGTGGGGCTTTGCCATCGCTTTCCAGGCTGGAATCCCAGCCCCGTGGGCAGCTGGGCCCTGCAGGGGGGAGCAGCAGAAAAAAACAAACTGTCAGGCGTCAGAGCAGGGAATTGTTGGTGACTCAGGTTTAAGAAGGAGAATTTTTGCCAAGCAAAATGTGATGGCTTTTTTGGACGGGGCTAGAAGATGGGGCTGCAGCTCTGATCAATGCAGCTCGCAGCCTGCTGCTTGCGTCAGTCTGGAGGGAGAGGTTCTGCATGACCCGCGGTGCCGGTGCAGGGGTGTCCATATGGGGGTACACAGTGCATGGGGCTGTTCTTTCTCTCAGGCATGGCAGGAAAGGGGCTGGCAGCCGTGCATTGTCTCATCTGCCCACATTTGCTACCCTGAGGTTCTTTTCCATGAAGGGAATCTGGGGAGTAAGCCGCTGCCCCGGCCCTTGAGGAAGGCAGCAGTGAGAGGAGAGAGACCACCAGAGGGGCTCCTGAATAATCGTAATTTCATCTTTCTACCATTTTAATTTACTAATTAATCCTTGGAAGGAATATCTACTTGGATGCAGAAAAAGAGTGGAACTCCTCCATCTGCGTGTGCTCGGCGTCTCACCAGCAGCCCAGGCAAAGCCTCAGCAGCACGGTGAAGGCAGCGTGGTGTAGCAGCTGGCCCGCTGGGTTCTGCTCTGCAAATCTCACAGGGCTCCAGGCAGAGCCGTTCCCAGCCCCTGGCAACGACTCGAGAGCTCCTTTGTCCTGGAGAGCCCTGGGCTCTGCTGGAGTAGAGCAGACGGAAGGGGACCGCGCATCCCACGGGCATTGCTCTGCAAAGGGCTTCGCCCTCTGCGTGAATTTAGGTAATTTTAGGGGGAAAGAGGGGCTGGAGGCCCCCGGGCACACAGCTGGAGCATCGCAGAGGTTGCACGCAGGGCGCAGCGATGCCGTCCGTTCTGTCCCTCTCTGCCCGTTTCTCTCAAGAAAGTTCAGCCCCGGCTGTCAGTCCCCTTCTGCTTTTTTCCAAGTCGGAGAGCTACGTGCACGTATGGCGTCTTTAATTAGTATCAATAGAGAGAAACATAAATAAGAGGCATGCCTGAAATAGTGTCACCCCCGAGCAGGCAGGCGGCCGCGTCATGGAAAGAAAATAAAAATGCTTTTTATCTCTTTTGGGCCTTTTCTGTTTGTTTGTTTGCTTGTTCCGCTCCGTAGGAAGCAGCACCCCGGAGCTGCGGGGCGCCGGGCACCGCGCACACCCGGCCCGCGGCTCCGCACCCTCCCGCTGCCGGCGGCGGGGGCGGCTCGGCGGGGCGCTGCCCGGTGCCCGGGGCGGAGGCGAGGCGGGGGGGGCTCCTCCCGGTACCCGCCTCCCGCCGGTGTCGGCCCCGCGCCCGCGGCCAGGCTCCACCTTCCGAAGGGGCCGCGGAGCTGTCAGGCGCCAGCACCGGGTCCGCGCTCGGGAGCTCCGGAGATTCCTCCTCCTCCTCCTCCTCCTCCGCCGCCGCTGCCGCCGGTCCCGCGGATGGCCCCGAGCGCTCGCCGCAGCCTCGCCTCCCCGTAAGGGACCCGAGGGGTGCGGGCTTTGGGGGGGTTTGCGGGATCCGCTTGGCCGAAAGGAAAGCTTTGGGTAGGGATGGAGAGCGAGCGTGGGAAAAGCCAGAGCCCTCGGGAGCGGCCGGCACCAACTTTGCGACGCTGCTCCGGGCCCCGCAGAGGGGTTCCGACTGTGCGGGGTGGGGGGCTCCGAGCAGCCCGTGCCCCCACCCCCCACCCCCCCCAGGTCGGCCGTCCCGGGGCTCGGGGTTGGGTTTGGAGAGCTTCGGGAGCGCGGGGCGGGCGGGGAGGAGCCGCGTTGCCTCGGGCATCGCTGGCGACGGGGACCGCGGGCTTTACCCCTGGGCAAAGAGGCACGGGGAGGTGGCGGGGATGGGGCAGCGGCTCGTTTTCCCCCGAGACTGAGAACATGGCTGCCAGCGAGCCCTGAGCCCAGCCTGCTAATGCCCGCGGAGGCTGCGTGCCGCGCTGCCCTCACTGCTGTCTGAACGTGCGTCGGGTCTCAGCTCGGTACCAACCTGCGCGCCCCGCTGCTGGGAGAGCCGCGCTGCCGCTCCCGGGCAGCCCTTCCGACAGGGGAACCGCGCTGGGGCTGCCGCTGCGTGGGGCAGGAGGTGCGGAGAGCCGGGAGGAGGCCGCCTGGAACTTGTCGTTCGGGTTGTTAGCGGGGATGGAAGGAGAGAAGGGCAACTTCAAAGCTGCGGGGAAGCAGCGCTGTCCCACGCAAGGTGCAGCTGACCCTGGGGACTGGCTGCTGCGGGGTTCCTGGGGCTGTCCCACTCTCTTGGCTTCATGCATGCAGGATGCTGCTGCCTCGGGATGGGGCTCTTCCACCAGACAGGCTCTGTGGTGGTGTCCGAGCAAAGATCCAGGCTGCTCTGGGAGACTATCTGGGGGAAAAATTGATGGCAATGAGAGAGAGACAGCAGGTGTCTGCCCCTCCGAACGCAGCGCTCAGCGAGGGCGAAGCATCTCTTGGCAAAGTGCTGCTCTCTGTCCCTGCCCACGGGTGTGAGGGGCTTCGGATCGGTGCACCCGTGCATATCCTCCCAGTGCTGTGGGATGCTGGGACCCAAAGGGAGCCCTGGTGCCTGCAGAAAGCGCTTTGATGTTGTCTCGGTTGGGGTTTACTTGCTGCAGTAGGACAGGAGGGATTTCCACCCCATTCAATGCCAGTGGGGCCTCTCAGCAGCGCAGTGCAGGAGCAGGCAGACCCTTAGGGAAGGTGGGGGCACTCAGGCTGCGGGTCCTGCTTTGGGGCTGGTGAGACACATCCTCCACCTCCTGTTGGGAGCCACAGAGCACCCAGAGGGCAGGCGAGGTGCTGGAACTGCTGGAAAACCCTCTCCTTGTTCTTTGCACTGCTGGGAGGAGAGCTATTTTTAGGAAGAGGCAAGTTTGATTTAATATCGTGTAATTTGCCGCTGACAATTCAGAGGCCATCCAAATGAGCAGCAGCTGGATTCCCGAGGAGGCTTTTTCCTTCCCTCCCTGAGACCCGAGGCTGACATGCCAGAAGTGGCATTTGTTGTTCCACAGATTGATGGGGGGAAAGCCTCTAGGAGCGGCCCTATCAGCTCCATGTCCTGCCCTGCTATCTCTGAGTATGGGGACAGATAGAGGGAGCTGGGAACCACAGCCAGCCCCCCTGCGCCTTTCCTTCTGCAAGCTGAACTAGCTCCACACTCCTAGCCTCTCCGTGTATAGATTTAAGATAAAAACCAGTTTCTGGTCCACATAAGCAACTCGTTTGCCTGGAAACAGAAAGCACTCGTGGAGGGTTTCTGACAGACTGAATTCTCAGCCTCTGAAGTACCCGGAGACAAGCACTGCATCCTGCAGGAGTTTGGACACAGCGTTCCCACTCGTGCCTCCACTGCACCACCCCCAGCACTCTGATAATTCCTGCTGCAGGGTTTGCTTGGGATGCATGTATCTATGCGGAGGAGATGGGAACACACCCTCCCCTCTGCCTCCGCCTTGGACCCTTCTTGCTGTGGAAGGAGATGGCTCTCTTCTTTCCCCCAGTGATTGGTGCCTCATTTGTATCACCCGAGCACCCCAAGCACCATCCGAGCATCCCATCCCAAAGCACCAAATGCTTTGCTCGCTCCGTTCGAGCATCCCAAAGCACAATTTGAGCATCCCAAAGCACCGGTGTCTCGACACCTCCCCTGTTCATTGATGCAAAGGGATGCCAACAAGCACGCATGAAGGGCATTTGGCCCTGAATGGCCAACACTCAGCAGCGATCGTTCGCTGTCCTCCGCAGGTCCAGCTCCAAGGGTTTGCCCTGAGCCTCCCAGCTGCCAGAGCTGGGCACACCCCTCTCGCTCAGCGCTGTGTGTCTCCAGGCGTGCAGGTTATGCTCACTCTGGTGCTGGAACGCCGCTCCCCGCTGGCCCTGGTTCTGTGTTATCCAGTTGCTCTCCACCTGGCAGCCAGCACCAAGCCAGGAGCCGGCCCTAAAATCGAGATCTAATTGCTCCCGTCTGCTTCTTGAAGAACAAGAGTCTCGAGGGCCGGCTGCGTGTCCTCAGGAAGCTGACATTTCCCCTGGACCTCAGCCACCGATTTGGTTAAGTGAAGAAGCTAATAAATTTTGAAGCCTGCAAATTGATCGGCTGGAGACTGCCACTTTGCTTGAAGTCCTCTGACATTTCCTCTGGGGCACAGCCTTCCCCAGCACTTTTCTTCTTGCAGGTTCCCCCTCGCCTGGTTTGGAACACAGATTTTCATTAGAAAAGATTATCAGCTGTGGGAGCCAGCGAAAGGTCAGGGCTGGCTCCGTAGATGGAGCTGCAATCTGTGAGTTTCCATTCGTTCACATCCTCTGCCCTGCAGGCATCGTGAGCTGCGTCTTCTGTAATTAATAGCCTCATTCTTTTTGCCTGTATCGTGTCAAATTCCCTTGCAAAATGCTGATGGAGAAGCTCTGGCTAGGAGCAGTGGGGTGTGTTTCACTGAGGTTACCCAGGGAATCCCCCCATCTGCAGCAGTTCCTCCAGCAGGACAAGCTCCAGGTGCTGAGCCCTAGGGTGAGCAGTGGCTCAGGGAGCCCCTTGGGTCCCAAAGGGCTGGGGAGCCCCATGGGTCCCAGCAGGACCGTGCCGGGGGGACCTGCTGCTGGGAAAGCAGCCTCACCCCCATTTCCAAGCACAGGAAAACCAGTGACCTCAGCCAAGGCCATTGGCCCATTTGGGAAGGAGCCTTGGTGCCACTGATGCCATCCTCTCTTTCTTTCCCACTTCAGGGAGGAGGGTGCTGGCCAGGTGCTCCGGCCGTGGCTGCCCTGAAGCTCTCAGCCTCACTGCCGGAGAGATGCTGCACGTGGGACCAGAACCCCCGTGCCCCTCACCGTACCGACGTGACCCAGCATGGCGATGAGCCCAAGCAGCTCGTAGGGTGGTGGCCGGTGGCCCTGCAGCGGCCCCAAGATGAGTGACGGGGGCTGGATCACGCTCAGCCCTGCTGAATTCGCCCAGCTCCAGCAGTACACCGACTGTGAGTAGTGCTCCTTGCATGGCCCGGCTCCCAGCACCCAGCTCTCCTCCGTCCTGCCCTTTTGCTGCTTCATGGCCATGGGGACTGGCTCACAGCTCCCTGCCTGTAGTTTAAGCACGGAGGATTTGTCCTCTGAGATTTGGGTCAGTTTGGATGGCGCTGTGGACAAGGAGGCTCGGCAGGGTGCGTCACCTGCAGGGATGCCCAGCCTGCAGCTCCTGGCCACCACAACGGAGAGAATATCAGATGCATCCACTGATACTACTGAAAAACGAGGGCAGAGCTGCTGTGCTCCCCGGGGTCCGTCACCTCACTGCAGCGGGGCTGGGGCCCCAGGGACCATCCCAGTGTCACTCAGAGCACTGCAGCCCCATCCCCAGAAAGCCCCCACGCCGGGGGGCAGCGGCGCAGACGTGAGCACAGCTCCATCCCTCTGCAGGCACCCACATTTGTCGGCAAAGTGAAATGCCAGCGGGGAAAGCGGGCGGGCTTTTCCCAAACACACGGAGCTGCGCTACAGCTCAGCTCTGGCTGCCAACCCTCTGCGATGATTTTGCTTTTGCAGAGAAGGAATTTTGCTTTTGCAGAGAAGGAATTTTGCTTTTGCAGAGACAGAATCACGAGCCTCGGATAACTTTTATAGAATCATAGAATCACGGAATGGTTTGGGCTGGAATCCCATCCAGTCCCAACCCTTGCCGTGGGCTGGCTGCCCCCACCAGCTCAGGCTGCCCAGGGCCCCATCCAGCCTCGCCTTGAGCACCTCCATGTATGGGGCACTCACACGTCTCTGGGCAGCAGTGCTGGGGCCTCACCACCCTCTGAATATAGAATTTCCTCCTAACACTTCATCTAAGCACCTTTTAATTTAAAGCCATTACCCCCTCTCCCATCACTGCACTCCCCAATAGGGTCCCTCTCCAGCTTTTCTTCTGTAGCCCTATTAGGCACACTAGAAGGCCACTGTGAGGTCTCCCCTTCCCATGTCCAGGCTGAACACCCCTAGCTCTCAACCCGTCTCCATGGCAGAGGTGCTCCCACCCTCTGAGGATCCTCATGCCCTTCTCTGGACCCACTCCAACTGGTCCACGCCCTTGTGCTGGCAGCCCCAGCGCTGAATGCAGCACTGCAGGTTGGGGCTCAGACGGTGGAGCAGAAGGGGACACTGCCCTCCCTGACCTGCTGGCCATGCTACTTTTGATGTACCCTGGAATACAGTTGGCTTTCTGGGCTGTAAACACACACACTGGTTCATATTCAGTTTTTCACCCACCAGCACCTAAGTCCTTCCCTGCAGCTCTGCTCTCCACCCTCTCACCGCCCAGCCGATGTCTGTGCTTGGGGTTGCCCCGACCAGGTGCGGGACCTTGCACTTGCTTTATGAGGTTCTCAGGGCTCACCTCTGGAACCTGCCCAGGTCCCTCTTCACAATAGCCCTTCCTGCAGTGCTGAACACGGCTCCCCTGGGCATGGTGCTGCAGGTGGGACGGGCTGCAGGCAGGGGTGCGGCGTTGCTGCCGGCACCTCATTCTCCCTTTCCAGAGAAGGGACTCTGCGTTATTTAATCACAGACTATAAAACGCCATCTGTAATGCTGAGTTTGTGCACAGCATCTTCGTTGTGTTAATCAAAGTTTGGCAAGCGAGGCTTGCTCGGGAGGCGGGGGGCGGCTGCAGCAGGGAGCTGGGAAGGAGCTGGTGTTTTGTGCAACTGTGAATATCCTTCCTGTCTCCAGACAGCGCTCTGCCATCCTCATATGATGCACAAGGGGCTAATCATGGGAATGGAAATGTTTTGAATGACAGCGCAGCTTGTGAGCAGGCAGAAGGGATATTTCCTAGCAAAAGAAATACAGCTGCCACCCAAAAGGGCAGGGGTGTGAGGGATGAGCCATCCTTCCCCTCCCCAAGGCAGGGGTGTGGAGTCCAAACGCAGCATTTCCCACAGCCTCCTTCAAAGCACTTGGGTGCTACTTAGGGCCGGCCCAGGTGTTGGCTCCAGAAGATGCACAGGGATGGAGTGAGAAGCCTTGACATTGGACAGGAGCCGTGCTGCAAGGCTCCTGGGATTGACCCACGGAAATTGGGCTGACCCCATATCCTGCACCTTATGGGGGCCAGGAGCTCCCCGAGGTCCTTCCTGCTCCAACCACCAGCTGCATTTGCTGCGCAACATGGGTCTGTCCCATATCACTTGTGGCCCAGCACCCCCAGTGGAAGAGCAGGAGGTAGCTCCAAGCTGCGTGTATAGAGGAATTAGCAGCAATCAACAGGGATCATGTGCCCAAGAGCCACTTAAATGTCCCCCCAAAAGTGGGGCACAAATGGCCCCTCCCAGGGCATGCAGGGACCTGGTTGTTCGTCAGCGAGGAAGCTTGTTGCCACCTGCAGTTTTCAAAGGGAGCTTGCTGGCACCCTGCTCAGTGCAATGCTTTTGTCTCCTCAGACTCCACCAAGAAGCTCAAGGATGTCCTGGAGGAGTTCCATGGGGATGGTGTCCTCTCGAGGTACAACCCTGAACAGGTACAGCCCTTTCCCATCCAGCCTTCCCCACTGCCTGCTTGGCCACACCAGCACAGCAGATGCTGCTGGGATGCCCCAGCTCCCTAGTCATCTCTCCCATCCCATCCCATCCCATCCCATCCCATCCCATCCCATCCCATCCCATCCCACCTCTCCTGTACTATCCCACTCCATACTATAACACCCATTCTACCCCCTCCCATCCCATCTCATCTCATCACATCCCATCTCTCTTGCCATCCCATCTCATTTCATCCCATCCTGTCCCATCTGATCCCATCCCTCACTGAGAGCATTTTGGAGCACTTTCTTGCCAGGCAGGAGCAGAGTAGTGATTTACTCTCACTTACCCCTTGCACTTCCCCCAGAGCAATTTATTTTGCTGTTGCCTACCTGGGGACATGGGCAGGCCCTATACCTTGTCACACTCACCTGGGGAAGGCTGGGGTTGTTTGTTCCAAGTGGTGCTTTTAGGGAGAGCTATTATTGTGCCAGCACGACAGAGCCTTTCAGGAGGGCCATAATCACTAGAAATGAGGTGAAACGAGAAAATCAGTGGGCTGAAAGCAGCAAGGAGAGGCAGCAGAACCACCTCGCTATTCACGCTCACTGTGGGACCCCACAAAGAAGGAGATTTCCCCATGCGGGAGGCAATTGTGTTGGCATGGGGGAGTGTGGCTAGAGCTACAATCACATCACACCCCCCCTGCCCCTCAGGAGCCTTTCTCCTCCCCCAGCACATCCCCAGTCCCGGTACCTGCCAGCCCATTGTTGTGCAGGACGCAGTGCTGCAAGGGCAGGGGTGCAGGCACCATTGTGCAGAGCAGACCCTGCCCTGTTTGCAGCCTCAGCCTACAGCCCCCTGTGCCCCCGCAGCCCATCGACTACGAGGGCTTCCGCCTCTTCATGAAGACCTACCTGGAGGCGGAGGTGCCCGAGGAGCTCTGCCAGCACCTCTTCATGTCCTTCAAGCGGAAGAGCTGCCAGGCAGCCCCCGAGGCCCAGCGCCAGAGCCCCAGCATCTCGCAGCTCGGTGAGCCCACTTGGCCCTGCTTGGCATAAGGCCGGGCACCGCAGCCTGGCTCTGTCCCCTCGGCTCTCCCTGCCCCCGGCAGGACAGAACTTCATGGTGCCAAACCCGTGTTTCAGAGCCCAAGTCGCTTGATGCCGGCATCTCCATCCAGACCGAGGTGGCCTGCGCTCCTGTCACAGGTACTGCGCGGGGCCGTCAGTGGGGCCAGCACTGCGTCCCCCCCCCTTGCTGGGTCTGCAGCATGCGGAGACATCTGCTGAGAGCACGTTAAACTGCAAAAGCAATAGGAAAAGCACACAGAGGACGGTGTCCTCTCCATCCAGACCCCAGAACCCATCCCTAGGGCGTGGGGGCTGAGCATGGTGTGGGACTGACCAGTCAGGATAGGAGCCTGCTGGTGTGCTAGTGAAGAGGATGCAGTGGCTAGTGATGGGAGGGGGGGCTGCTGGAGGCCAGTGGGGGAGGCAGCCGTGTCTGCTTTGCAGGGATCAACGGGAAAACGCTGCTCAGCTCCCTGGGACGGCACACAGCTGAGCCCAAGGGCTGCCCCAACACAGTGGCCGAGCCGCAGCCGGCGGCGCTGAGCCCAGCCTCCATAGCTGCTGCCTCCCCCAGCTGGTCCCGGTCATCCTCCCAGAAGTCCACTACTGGCACCCCCTCTGCTCACAACTCCTCGGGGTCCTCAAAGATCTCCTCAGGGTCCCTGCTCAGCCCCCAGTCACCAGGTGAGCTTGGCTGGGCCTGTGCAGAGGACAGGTGACAGGGGTTTCCCAGTGCTGTCCCCGGGGCAGCAGCAGTGACCTCTCCAGCCAGGCAGCCTCCCGGTGCCTCAACACCTTTGCTTTGCAAACTGAAGCCATCGGTCCCATCCCACTGAGCTGCCGCCGCCGCTCAATGTCTTAATTACCTGGCAGCAACTCCTATGGAGAGGGGGATTAATGAAGTGCCTCCCCGCTGCCCGAGGAGCGAGTGGCCATCTGCTGCGGGTACACCGCACGGGCTGTCCCCTGTCCCGGGCACAGGTGGCATCACCCGGCCCTACTCCACATCCTCCACATCCCCCGAGTCCTGTGAAGCATCCTGCAGAACCCCTTGGCCCCCTCCCGATGCGCAGCCCGGTGTGTGTCCCCTCCCTCCCCGCAGGCTCCAGGAGTTTGGAGAAGAGACTTCCCTTCAGTCTGCGGAAAAGCCACAGCGCCCTGAAAGCTGCCCCCCAGCACCCTCCGGCCCCCCTGGCTCAGGTGGTCTACCTGAAGGACATTGTCTGCTACCTGTCCCTGCTGGAGAGAGGACGTGCAGAGGACAAGCTGGAATGTGAGTGGCACCCCTGCGCTGCAGGCTGCTGGTTACTGGGTGAACTGGAAGGACCAAAGTTGGGCTGGCTCCAAACTTATGGGGCTGCAGGAGCCCACATCCGTGGCAATGCCCTGTTTCCCCATCCCTGTATCTATCCCCTTTGGGCTGTATTCCCTGCGTTAGGTGGCTCAGGTACCTTGCAGCAGCTGTTTGGGGAAGTGGGAGTTTAACTGGGCTCAAAGTTTGTCCCAGGTGGGACCACTGCAAGATGCTGAGCAGTGTGAGGCCACATCCCTTCACACCAGGAGCCCAAAGAGAAATGTGGGCACATCACAGGGCCTGCAGCAGCCCCATGGGTGTGTGTGTGTGGCCTGGGATCAGTATGTCTTTCTCTCTTTTGTTGAAGATACAAGCCCTTCCCCAACAGAGGGGGGAGTGAGTGGTGTGAGTATGGGGGGAGTGACAGGGAACCAGGGTGGCTTTTGGGGACACTGAGTCCAACCTGCAGTGGCTTTTCTTCTCCCTTCAGTTATGTTTCGCCTGTATGACACCGATGGGAACGGCATCCTGGACAGCTCGGTAAGCCTGAGGCAATAACCAAGGGCAATTTGGGATGTAGGGCATGGGCACTGACCTCGGCCACTCCCCTATGTGCAGGAGCTGGATCGTATCATAAACCAAATGGTGCACGTGGCTGAGTACCTGGAGTGGGACTCCACTGAGCTGAAGCCTGTGAGTGCCCAGCAGGGGCTCGAGAGCCTGGGGGCTGCGAGCTGCACCCTGCTGCAACCTCCCCTCCTGCCCTCAGATCCTGAAGGCAATGATGGAGGAGATTGACTATGACCATGACGGGAATGTGACGCTGGAAGAGTGGATCCGGGGCGGCATGACCACCATCCCCTTGCTGGTGCTGCTGGGAATGGAGACGGTGAGACGAGAGAGATGGGCGCAGAGCGAGGCCACGGCAGCAGCAAGGCTGCAGGAGCCACGGGAGGGCAGCCTCCTCTCGGCAGCCCACGCAGGCTGCGTTTGTTCTGCAGCATTGCAGAGCACTCCAGTGCTGTGCGTGTTCAACCCAAATGATGAGCGGGGGTGGTTTTCACCCCCCTTTATTTCCACGTCTCATTTTTTCATCCTACTGAGCTTCACATCTCCAAGCTGCATCCAAGTCCTTATCCAAGTCCCCTTCCATGTCTGACGATAATTTGCAGGGAAAATTTGTCCCCGGTGCCCATTCTGGTGTTTGCTTTCCAAGGAGAGGCGGGTGGGCAGATTGTCAGGCAGGAATTTGAAGTGGCTCTTTGAGAGTGCTGGTGCCCGGATCCAGATTCAAGAGGAGTGCTCTTCCATGAGGGGCTCAGTCTGGAGCTGGCTTTATTTGCACTTGGTGGCAAGGATGCAGGAGGGACAACATGGGGAAAGGCAGCAGGGGATGACCCTCCTGCTCCTCTCGGCTGCCATGCAGAATGTGAAGGACGACGGGCAGCACGCCTGGAGGCTGAAGCACTTCAAGAAGCCCGCCTACTGCAACTTCTGCCGCACCATGCTGCTGGGCGTCCGCAAACAGGGCCTCTGCTGCTCCTGTGAGTCTTGTCCCCAGGGTACCCCAACCCTGCTGGGTGCTGCAGGGCTGTAGGGGAGTGGGTCACTCACCTCCTCCTTCCCTCCCACCAGTCTGCAAATACACCGTGCACGAGAGGTGCGTGTCCAAAGATATTGCCTCCTGCATCAGCACCTACGTGAAGTCCAAGAGGAACACCAACGTGAGTAGGAGGGACAGCCCAGCCTCTGAAATCCCAGAGGAGGCCACGGAGACAGAACAGCTGCCAGGGGTCTGCGGGTACAGCATCCCTTCTCCTCTTGCAGGTGATGCAGCACACCTGGATTGAGGGCAACTCCCCTGTCAAGTGCGACCGATGCCACAAGAGCATCAAGTGCTACCAGGGCATCACCGGCCTGCACTGCGTCTGGTGCCAAGTCACCGTGAGTGGGAATGGCTGGGGGGCCAGAAGGGGTTGGCACCCTGGTGTCACCCCACTGACATCTCCCCCCCTTCAGCTCCACAACAAATGTGCCTCCCACGTGAAGCCGGAGTGCGACGGGGGCCCTCTGCGGGACCACATCCTGCTGCCTTCCTACATCTGCCCAGTGGTTCTGGTGCGTGGCCACCCTGTCCCCACACCCCTCGGTCCCTGCCCTGTCCCCACACCCCCTGGTCGCTGCCCCATCCCCGCAGCCCCCCCACCCGCCCTCGCTGTGTCCCGCAGGAGCGGCAGTCCCACTGCCGCAGGTCTGACAGCGAGTCCCCAGCCGGCACCAGCCCCGAGGATGGGCAGAGCTTCAAGTTCAACTCCACCACAGTGGATGGGCAAGGGCTGCAGGTAGGATCTGCCCCCAGGCTGCGGCCAGCTGTGCTGTGTTGGGTATCTCAGCCTTCACCCTTTCTGCCTTCCAGATCAGCCCCCGGCCCGGCACACATCCCCTGCTGGTGTTCGTGAACCCCAAGAGTGGAGGGAGGCAAGGAGAGCGGTAGGTGTGCCCCTGCCTGGTGACAGCATCCCTCTGTTGCCCCACCACCACCAGCTTGTCAGGATGCCCCAGCATTCCCTGTGGCATCTCTCACTTCTTTTCTTCTCCTGTAGGGTCCTCCGAAAGTTTCACTACCTGCTCAACCCGCGGCAGGTGTACAACCTGGACCGTGGTGGGCCTGCTCCTGGGTATGGAGGTGCTGCGGACACTCGCCAGCCCCCACAGCCCATCCTGGTGCCCATCCATCTCCTGCATAAACCATTTTCCTCTCTCTGCCCTGTCCAGGCTGAGCTTTTTCCGGGACACTCCAGATTTCCGTGTCCTGGCCTGCGGAGGGGATGGCACTGTGGGCTGGATCCTGGATTGTATAGGTGAGCAGGTTCTGTAGCCCCTGAGTACCACAAAACCACTGGGCAGAGGAAGGACATCAAGAGGAGCACGAAGCAAACCTAACCAGGGCACAATCCATCCATCACAGCCCCAGCCCCTCTTTCCCCTTGTGTTGCAGACAAAGCAAACTTGCTGAAGCACCCACCAGTGGCCGTCCTGCCCCTGGGAACAGGCAATGACTTGGCCCGGTGCCTGCGCTGGGGAGGAGGTGAGGTTAGACAAGTGTCACCCTGCTGGGGTGCAGCCCATGGGGACCATGCATGTCTATGTAGTGCTGTCCTGGGGCTGGGAGGCACATAGCTGGGGCAAGGGCAAGTGATGTGCCACGTGAGCAGCCCCCAGCTGTACCCTGTCCCTCTGGCGTGGATGTGCTCCCCTTTATCCTCCTCCAATGTGTAGGCTATGAGGGCGGCAGCCTGATGAAGGTCCTGAAAGACATCGAGCACAGCACAGAGGTGATGCTGGACCGCTGGCAGATAGATGTGATTCCGAGTGACAAGGAGGCCAACGGGGACCCTGTCCCATACAGCATCATCAACAACTACTTCTCCATTGGGGTGGTGAGTAGTGGGGTCTCTCAGCACCAAGGAATGGGGAGGGACATGGTGGCCAAGCTGAGCAAGGAGCAGCAGAACCCATCGGAGCATCCCTGTGCAGCTGTTGCCCCAAACCTGCAGATCAGGGCCTTTGGGGTGATCCCTCTGCCCCGAGAAATAAATGTTTCTCAGCTGCCAGGAAGTCAGGCAGTGGTGCAGCTGGGGCTGGCTCCTGTGCTTTCTGATCCTGTCTCCTGTCCTCCTGTACTCATTTGAGCCCTCTCTGGGAGGTGAGCCTCAGGGTAATTCATAGGAGCTGGGACGGCTGGCTTGCGTCATTCCACAGAGACAATAAAAGCCTGTCTCAGAATTTGGTGAAACTCTCCATATGAGCTTAGGTCCCCCACCCAGCAACTCCCCCTCCCTGCTCTTCCTTGCTCGTGTTCCCAGCCTCCCTCTTGGCATTGTCTTTCCATTTTTATTGTCGTCTGAAATAGCAGCGCTTGGATGCAAAAATATTCACAAAGTGTCTCTTCCAAGCTGAGGGTGCTGCAAGTACCAAAGGAGCTCTGACAGAGTTCAGGGAGGTTTGAGGTCTCAGGGGTGGGTCAAGATCTGATGGAAGCTGCGTGGGAGCCCCATGCTATGGGGTTAGCAGTGAGGGTGAAGGGCTGAGCTGCTATGTCCCAATGCACACACAGGGAGGGGGATTCTGTTTCCCAGCCCTTTCCAACCTGCACCACCTCTCCTTGCAGGATGCCTCCATTGCCCACCGCTTCCACATCATGCGAGAAAAGCACCCTGAGAAATTCAACAGCAGGTAAGGGCTGTTGTGCCACAGCTGCAGGGCCATTCGGTGTCCCCAAGAGCCACTGTCCCCATGCTTCTGCCTGCTGCTGGCCCTGCACATCTCACTCCTTGCTGAGTGCTCCTGGTGCACTGTGGCCAGCATCCATCCCTTGGCACGCCTCTATGGGGGAGGCTGGGGAGCCTCAAGTCCCCAAAGGGAACCTTGTGGGGTGGGCCAGGGGAGTTGCTGCTCACACGGGATGCTAACACCACTCCCTGTGCCCCAGGATGAAGAACAAGCTGTGGTACTTTGAGTTCGGCACGTCGGAAACCTTTGCGGCCACCTGTAAGAAGCTCCACGACTACGTTGAGGTGGAGGTGGGTCTCCAAGAAGTGAAGGTGGGGATTTGGGGAAGGCTTTATCAGGGTATCAGAGTCATAGAATTAAGGCTGGAAAAGACCACTAAGATCCCCAGGTCCAACCCCAGCCCAACGTGCCCACTGCCCACATCCCTCAGTGCCACACCTCCACAGCTCTGAACACCTCCAGGGATGGTGACCCCACCTCCCTGGGCAGCTGTGCAGTGCCTCGCTGCTTTTTCTGAAGAAATGTCTCCTGATACCCAAGCAGTCTGTGCCTTTGGATGGAGCTGTGATGCCCTGGGGCAGCAGGGAGGTGGGGAGTGTTGCTGGGTGCCTGTCTGGGGGGACAGGTGTCTTCCAGGTGCGCGCAGTGCCCAGACCTCCGCAGCCCACAGAGCTGGAGCAATGGCAATATTCAATTTTTGATAAATAATCAAATCTGATTCTTTCATAATCAATTATTTACTAACTCAAAAACTACTTACTGTTCAATAACCAATGAGCAGGAGCAAGAGCTCACGTCTCCCCAACCGAAGCATCCCACAGCCCTCCCCATGGCCAGCCCACTCTGCCGGAGTGCTGAGGGATGCGTGCCCACACTGGCGAAGTGGGAAGGCTCAGGGGGGGCCGGGCACACCGGGGCAGTGCTGGGTGAGGGGCTGCATGCCGGCTTTCCAAGCCCAATCCGCACCTCCAGCGCGGGGCTCGCCGCGTGGCGGGCCAGCTGCAGGCAGAAGAATAGCCCTGTATTTTTTCCCCTTCCAGCTGTATTTGAGAGTGTGCCTGGAATATTCGCTCTGTAAACTCAGTGTCTGCTCGCAGCCGTCTTTGGATTACATGGAAACAGCCTTTAATTAGAGCAGGGAGGAGGGACCACTGCGTGCCAGCGGTTGCTAAGAGCTCTGTCATTTTGCAGTTTGCACTGGTGGGGTTTGTGCCGTGCTTTTCTGCAAACTTCCGGCTCGCCTTATCTCGGGATAAATGCCCCTTTTAGAACTTATTCTGGAGGGCTACAGAAAGAAAAACCCACGTTGCTGGCGTGCATCGGGCCATGCAGCCCCAGCGCTGGGGGCGCTGTGGTGTCGGAGCCCATTTACGTGCCGGGGTTCTCTGCCCACCCTAAAGCTCGGCCCCCCCCCCGTGCCGGCAGGAAAGCGTTAAGGCGACGGCATTTTAAGCTGAAAGTAGCAGCCCTCCGGCTCCGAGGCAACTGTCATCCTCGCAGAGAAATGGCAGTTTTGTTTTGGAAATTGGCACTCGTTCCAGCGCAGCTCCTGGAAATGAATTTGCTTTTCCCCCAGCTGCAAATTTCTCCTCCCAGCGCCGCTGCCAGCACGTCGCCAGCTGCCCCCGCTCAAAGAGCCCTTTGTGGCAGGCTGGCACATGGAGCGGGGCTGCAGGGCTGCAGGGCTGCGGGGCGAGGGGCTGCTCCTGCTCCGGGAGTCCCGCAGCGCATGGTGACACCGAGGTCCCATCCCATCCCACTGAGGGCGATGATTGGTGCATTGGCCACAGCGCGGCCAGGAGCTGCGTGCACCTTGCTGCGCACCCGCTGCTCACAGCAGTGGGGTTTGCATTGTTCACGGCAATCGTCACGTTATTAAAATGCACTGAGAAATAAGGGATTGAAGCCCAGCCTCAGTGAGGTGGCTCTTTGCCTACGGACCAGAAGCCTTCTGCTTTCAAGGCAGGGCCGAACCGTCTCTGAGCGGGGAGAGGGGGCAGAGCTTTGAGTCTACAGAGATGCCCACTTGTTCCCATCCAGCCCATGCCCCATATCAAGGAGTGCATTAAAAATAAGCTCGAGCCCTCCACTCCAGCTCCAGCAAAACAACTAGAGTGTGGGCAGCAGCGGGGTTCTATCAGCCAACTCACATTTCCTCCTAGCAAAGAGACACAGGGGACAGAAATTCCTTCGCATCCCCAAAATGCAAGAAGCAAAATGCGCTGGTGTTTGCTGAAGTGTAGGCTGGCAGGTAGGGAACAGATGCCTGGGGAGAAATGCAGATGCTCAAAGGGAAATACAGATGCTCTAGAGAAAATGGAGTTGAAAGCGAGAGACGGATGCTGCCCACAGCAATCCTTACTTCAGAGGGATCCAGACAGAGGAGCCCTTGTTTCTTCAAACCCAAGGCTCCATATTTTCTGGTGGAACTGCGTGGCAGCACCCACGGATGAGGTCAGTGCCGTGTCCTGGGTGCCCGGGGAGTGAGAGCTGAGGTTAAGGGATGCAATTCCATCTCTGTGTCCTGTGGGACAGCCACCGACAGCAGCTGTTTGGCCTTCCATGGAATTTTCAATGCCATCGGTCCTGCCGTGTGCCGGTGAATCCAGAGCACCCATCCTGAGCACCGTCCTGTTACTCTCTCCCCAAAACTGCCATCTTTTTCTCTATCGCCCTTAAGGCACTGCACAGCTGCACAGGGAGGTGGGGCAGCCACCATCCCTGGAGGTGCTCAGAGCTGTGGAGATGTGGCACTGAGGGACGTGGGCATGGTGGGGTGGGCTGGGGTTGGACCCGGGGATCTGAGGGGTCTTTTCCAACTGTAGTGAGTCTGTGATCCCCTGATTCTATAACGATTTATTCCCGGTTTCCAACAAGCACTTTAAGACAAGCCCTTTTGCATCAGCCTTTGTGTATCCGGGCTGCAATTTGCTGAGGTCAGCTTAAGCAAGGGGATGAGGAAGGCTGGCTCTGCGGGAGCCCATGGGGCTGCATGGCACAAAGGGGTCCCGCTGGAGCAGGCTGCCGGGTCCTGATGTACGTCCGTGTGCCCGGCAGTGTGACGGAACCCTGCTGGACCTGAGCAACGCTTCCTTGGAGGGCATCGCCGTCCTCAATATCCCCAGCATGTACGGTGGCTCCAACCTCTGGGGCGAGACCAAGAAGCAGCGCGGCTACAACCGCCTGAGCAAGAAAGCGCCGGAGAAGCCGCACGCAGCGGTGGTGACCGACGCCAAGGAGCTCAAGTTCTGTGCGCAGGGTGAGCGGTGGGGCGGACGGTGCGTGGGAGGGGCTGGCAGCAGAGCCGCAGCGCTGGCACCGGTGGCTTTTTTAAGCTTCTCCTGCTGCAGTGCCGTCAGCATGGCTGCCTTTTTGCGGGAACGCAGCGGTGCGTGCAAGCTGCAGGCAGCCGGGGGAACAACCCCAGCGCCTCTCCTCCAGCGTGCCGTGCCCCCGGCACCTCTGCCCAGCACTGTGCCCGCGAGTGCCCCTGGTGCCTGACTCATCTCCGCCAGCACAGGCACGGGCAGAGGCAGAGACAGAGGCGAGGGATTGTGCAGGCAGCCCGGCTTGCCCTCGGGAGAGCAGGCTATAGGAGTTACTCAGCAGGGAGAAATCAACTGGGAAGCGATGTGCTGCTCCTGGCAGCCGGTGAGATGTGCCAAGTGCCCACTTTTCCCGGAGTCCGTGGTGGGAAGGTGCTCCCAGTGAAGCTCCTGCTGTCGTTTCCCCTGGTGCACACACCCCATCCAAGAGCTGGAAGGGGATCTGTGCCGGGGTCTGGTGCTGTTTGGCACCAGGGGGATTTTTGCTCTGGCAGTTTTGTGGGAGCAGCCGCACCGAGCTGGTCAGGATGCCTCAGGATGGTGGAAGGCGCAGGGTCCCTGGACAGCCTGCATCACTGCTGCAGCTCCTCCACCTTGTTCCCCGCCTGCCTGGCTCAAAGAGGGAACCTTGAACCCATCGGACAGGGGTGAATCATGCGGGGGGGGGGGGGGGCTGATTTTTACGTATGAGAGAGTTCAGGCTGCGCATGAATGAAACCCAGACAGGTTCAGGCTGGAGAGTTCAAGCTCGACTGATTTCCTGGAGCGAAGGCATCCTGCCAAAAGCGGGGACAAAGCGAGAGCTTTGCACCACAGGAGCTGGCCGTGGAGTTTTGCTGCTGTGTGCGGACAACTGGCTGTGCCCACCTGCAGCCAGCTCCGCTCAGCTCTGGGGGGCTTTTGACACCCAGCTCAATATTAAATCGTTTTGAAAAAAAGGAGCACACACGGGCTGGCCAAGTCCCCGAGTCCCCCACTCCAGCAGCAAAAAGGAATGCACAGGAGACCCTCGAGACGTGGGGACGTAGGACCTTGGCACTGACAGCTCCATTTCTTGCAGACCTCAGTGACCACCTGCTGGAGGTGGTGGGGCTGGAGGGCGCAATGGAGATGGGGCAGATCTACACGGGGCTGAAGAGCGCTGGGAAGAGGCTGGCCCAGTGTTCAGCTGTCACCATCAGGTATCTGTGCCCATCCCTACGCAGGGCATGCCCTGATGGGCAGCAAAAGTGGGCGGCTGCGTGATCCCCTATTCCCTCTTGCAGGACTTCCAAGCTGCTGCCCATGCAGGTGGATGGGGAGCCCTGGATGCAGCCATCCTGCACTGTAAGCCCTGGGGGGATAAGGATGGAGTGGGAGCCACTGAGGCAGGGGTGCTTGGTGCCTGGCCAGAGTATGACTCACGGCTGGGAGCCGCTTGCTGAGCTGCATTTGTTTATTTTTAGGTCAAAATTACACATAAAAGCCAAGTGCCAATGCTGCTGGGCCCTCCCCAGAAGAGCAGCTTCTTTTTCCTGAAGAGGAGAAACCGAACTCGAGATTAAGCTGGGTGCAAAGAGCCGCAGCCCAGAGGCAGCCAGACAACATGGGCATCCCGTGGGCTGCAAACCGTCATCTCTGCACATCCTGACCCTTCTCCCTGCTTCAGAAACACTGCGCTGGAAAGTGGCTGCGGGGCTGTGCAGAGCAGGTCCTGCTGCAGGACCCGAGCTGAGGTGGGGAAGGATTCCAGCCCAGCCCACTCAGTCCAGCGGGATGCTCCATCTCGGGAACATTTGGGATCTCCTTCCCAACCACCACGAGTATTTTCTCCAGCCAGGATCAGAGAGATGGGCAAAGGCAGCTTGGCGTGCAGGCGTGCTAGAACTTGTTTTTTTTTTTCCCCTTTATTTAAAGAACTACCCCCTTCCTGCCGGCAGAGCTGCAAACAAACGCGTTCCTGAGAAAAAGCCGAGCTTCACTTATTTATTTTTAATCCTCTTGAAGGACGTTTGGTGTTTTGCTGCACTGGCTTTCTTGTCCACCAGACCTGCGCATCTGAGAAGTTATTTATTTCCTCAGCCTCGAGGACTCAGCTGCCCGACACTCGCTTCCCTTGCTGCTCTCCAAGCAGGTTTCCATGCCTTCAGCTGGCTCTCCTGGTTTGCTTCAGAGCAGATGCCAACACAGCACTCACTGTCAGCTCCGAAGCACAGAGTGTGAAGCAGGCTCTGTGGGGACACAGCCCACATGGGACATGGGGCCGGGCTCAGGGCAGGCAGGAGAAGGCATCAATTGGGAAGTGGGAACAGCCAGAGGGATCCCAGTGGGGAGCTGCCAGCCCAGCTCTGTGTTTGGACCTCACATCTGGATTTGTATTTATGTATTTATTGAACAAACTTCAAGGGGTCACTTCCCTCATAAGGGGATGAGGTTGGACATGAATGCCACCCCCATTTTGGCTGGCCATCTTTGTGGCAGTGCGCCTGATGTGGGCTGCAGCCCCCAGCAACTCCATCCTCACTCCGTGCAGCTGCTGGGAGAGCGATGCATTTCCCATCACCTAAAAGCTCTTCTGGCTTGGAAGCATCACCTTTTCATACATCCTAGTGAGGACTCGATGCTGTTGGGTTGCCGCAGGGAGCAATGTGAGCAGCCAGCCCTTGGGTTTGTTGCAGCCAGGTCTCTCCCTGACCCATCCCAAAGCCAAGGATGCGGCTTTGAAGCCCAGCTCCTCCCTCAGAAAACGGAGAAATGCATGACATGCCATGAGCTGAATGTGTCCCCTGGCTCCGAATAGCTGGGAGCTGCCAGCACTGAGCCCCAGGAAGGTTTGCTGATTTCTTGTGCCACCACCCACTGCCCCCCACCCTCTAGTGGCCCTGCACAGAGGACCACGGCTCCAAAACCAGCCTCCTCCCCCTCCAGCAGTCCCCTGGGGATGCTCTGTGCTGCCGAGAGAAGCATCCCCCCAGGTGCAGAGCTGCTGCCGTCATTAGGTTTCAGAGTTAACAGCACACTGAAAAGTGTTTGTCACACCCCCCAGGCACAGACACTGTAGGCAGCGCCGCTCAAGTGCAGCGACCTGCGCACTCCCTGCGGCACATAAATCCACCCTCCTTTGCTCCTCGCCCGAGGCAGCCATTAATGAGTAGCCAGGTGAAAGCTTATGGGACGGGTGCCAAAATAAACCCTGAAGTTCTCCTGAAACGGCAGCCTCCAGTCCCCTCCCTGATGTTATCTGCAGACCTCAATGCTGGCACCTGGGGAGGATTAAAATGAAACAAAACAACAACCTCAAAGTCTGCACTGCTCCGCTTGGGGCGCAGGGTGACAAGACATGAGGGCAGGGACATTCACAGAGGCAAGTTTGGCTTCCTTTCACTCCCCACTTGGTCTCAAGCTGTTGTTTTGTGCTGTGACCACAGTCAGAAGGCATCTGTATGCAAGCAGCAGCGTTTTTCTCCGCAGACTGATCCTTGCACCCAGTCACGGTTTGGTGGGCTCATGCTTTGGGCAAAGATCAGTGCTGGGGCCGTTCCGCTTGGCTTTAGCAATGGTGATGGCAGAGCAGGGGGGCACAGGTGGTTCGGGCTGCCAGGACTGCTGCCTCCTCCGTGGGATGCAGCATGGATCATGCCAAAGGCAACGCACAATAGACCTGCAGCTGGTGGCCACCAGGCTCCAACCTGGAGGGCTCACAGGGACTATGACAGCTTCCTGGCTCAGCCAGTGCCTCCCACACCAACCCCCATTTATACCCCCAAAGGCCATAGGATGGAGCTCCCAGCCTCCCCAGGGCAGGCTCTGTTCCATCCTCCCGCCGTGTCCGTAGCCGTGGTTGCCTGCATGGAAATAGCGTGGCGTCTGTAGCGTAGCGTGTGTTGCCGTGTACACCCGGCCTGCTGTGGGCTTGCGTCAAATAAAGGTGGTGATGAAGCACTCGGCTGGTCCTCAGCATGGGGGTCCCCATTTCCCAGCCATTTTGGGGACACAACGGGATGTGCCCCTCTGTGGGCACACAGGTGACTGCGTTTTCAGCTGCAGCAAGATGGAGCCGTGTTCGGTGGGAGGCGCAACAGGCTAAATTTGGAACCTGTGATTTGTTGGTTGTTTTTTTTCTTCCCAAGCAGGCTCTAAATTTAGCAGGTACTGGTCGCCATCCCCCTCCCAACCCTGCGTGTCCACAGCCGCTGGCTCATCCCAAGGCACCATAAGGAGACCCCATGACAGCCAGCCAGTGGCCTGGCTGGGGTCTAGCCAATGGCCTCCAAAGGCAAAGGCAAGGCAGGGAGAGCCCCTGCACCTCTCCTCTTCATCTGCAGCAGCCATTGGGTCTGACGTGGGCCGTTCGTGTACCACTGCTGCCGACACCCCACAGCCCCCCATCCACCTGCCCAACTGTGTGTCATCTGCTAATTTTACCAGTGGTGATTTAATCCTCCTCACCCATGTGTAAAGGGAAACACGAGAGTGCCAGCTCCTGCAGAGCCCCCCGGGAGAGTCCCCAATGGAAAGGACACCCTGTGCCCACCCCATGTGTCCCAGCAGCTTGTGAATGAGGCATGATGGCAGCTGCCCCGCTGTGCAACATGGAAGCCAAACTGCCCACAGAGACCAGCATCAGCCCTGGGGACGTTGACAGCCCTGCAGCACTCTGCAGGCTCACCGGTACAACACCTCCTGAAAAATTAGCAGCGCACCTCTGTAAGGCCACCTGCAAGCCTATGGCCCCCAAATTGCAAGTCTCCAGGCACCCTCCCCAGGTCTCAAGCTGGGCACAAAAGTACTTGCTGAGCACTCTCTTTTAACCTTCTCTGTCAGGGATTTCCCAGGCCCTACAACAATGTGGGGTTTGGGGATCCTGAACCATGGTAGCAGAGTGCCATACTCACTGCTTACCTTTATAAACAGGGAAACTGAGGCATACAGCAGGGCCATGCCAGGTGCCAGGAAGTTCGTGTCCCTGTGGCTATGTCCTAAGCTAATTCCCAGTCCTCTGAGCCATCTGCAATCCTATATGGGCTGTGCCTGAGAGCTGCAGGTCCTGCTGGGGGACCTGGAGGGTCTGTCCAGGGGTATGATTCCAACCCACCTGCAAGCCTCCTCCTCCTCCTCCTCCCTGGGCCCCCACTCCATCCCCTCACAGTCCTACTCTGCCTTCCAGCCCCGGGCATCACCAACCCCACACAGCCACTTGGAAGACCCACAAAAACCCCTTCCCACTACTCCAATTCTATGCAGGTGGTTATCTCTTCCCATAGCCCCCTCTAAAGGGCCCTCTGAGGGCTGCGAGGCGCGAGCAGGGGTCAAACAATACAGCGGCCGCTTAGGCTGGCTCAGCTCGGGGTCCCGAAGGGGAGGGAGCCCGAAGAAAGACCCCACCAATACCACCCATGCGCACCGCAGCTGCACAAAGGCCAGAGGCCCCCCTGACCCGCCGGCCTGACTCTGCAGCGTGCGCTCTGCAGGATGCTGTACGGTCCTCATGAGGTTCTCAGGCCGGCCCAGCACACCCACCCACCTTAGTTACCCTTGAACCTCCGACCCAACCCCCTACTGCGGAGGGCCGCGGCCCCTTTAAATCCTGCGCTGCCCCCGCCCCACCCGCCGGCCTCTTCCCCTTCTATTTTTTTATGAATGAAAAACGCTCTCGGCGGAGCCATGCAAATCGCTGGGCGCTCATTGGCTGCCTTCCCCCCTCCCACCCCGCCGTTCTCAATGGTGCCCCGCGGAGCGGCGCGGGGGGGCGGGCCCTCGGGCGGAGCCTCGACCAATCGGCAGGCGCTGGCGGCCGGCTGCCCGCTCCCCATTGGGCGGCGCCGAGGGTAAACAAGCGGCGCTGGGCGTGGCGTGGCGGGGGCTGCTGGCTCGGGAGCTGCGGGCCGGCGCAGAGCGGCAGCGCGGTGCCCGGCTCGGAGCTGCGCCGTCCCGGCACGCCCGGCCCCGCTCCCGGCCTGCAGCGGGTGAGCCCGCGGTGCCCCGCCGTCCGCGCTGGGCCTGGCGGCTCGATGCGGCTCGGTGTGGCGCGGCCCGGGGCGGGGGCGGTGCTTATGAATGGCGCGGGCCGCGCGATGTGAATGGCGGGGGGCGCGCGCGAGCGAGGGCGCGCGCGGGAGGGGGAGGGAGTGAATGAGGAGGAGGAGGGGGGGAGGAGTTTATGAATGGGGCGCGCGGGGCGGCGTGGGAACGGGCCCGGCTGCGGCCCCGCGGCGCTGAGCAGCGGCAGGGACGGAGGGAAGCGGGAGAGAGGCGCGGAGCGGGGACGGGGCCGTTCCCCCCCCCCGCGTGATGTCACGGCTGTTTCTATAGAAATTCGGTGACATCACGGCCCGGGGGGCCGCGACCCGCTGCGGGTCCCGCACCGGCACCCAGCCAGCCCTGGAAGGACCCGATCCCGATTCTGATCCTGCCTTTGCCTCTCCCCCCGCAGCCTCGCACCTGCCGGAGCCCAGGCGGGAGCCCCCTTCCCGGGCCGCCGTCGATGCTGAGCGTGCCGGGGGCACTGCCTGCCTCCCTGCACCATGGATGGCTTCTACGACCAGCAGGTCCCCTTTATGGGCCCTGGGGTAAGTCTGCCCAAAGTCCCCCCCCGGGTCCCTTGAAACACCTGCTTGTGATCCCTTGGGGACACCTTCCTTTGGTGTCCTTGGGTCTCTTTGGGGTGCCCCTCCCTTTTGTCCCCATTGTGGACACCCCTTTAGATGCAGGCACTTTCTGTTAGTCCGCTTTGGGGAACGCCTCACCCCCTTTGAGGCGCTTCCTTGGGCTCCCCCAGTTTTGGGGGGCTGCCACCCTCACACCGTGGCTGTTGCAGAAATCCTGTGCCGAGGAGAGCCGAGGCCGGTTGGGCTCCGAGAGGAAAAGGAAGTTTTTGGAGACCGACCTGGCCCACGACTCGGAAGGTAGGCAGCACTGCAGGCCCCTGTGGGTCCGTTCCCCTTGGGGTTAGGGATAAGCCCGCAAATAGCGGCCCGTTTGGTCCGTGTTCTGTGGGTGCATAAGCCTCTCGCTGTGTTCCAGAGCTCTTCCAGGATCTCAGCCAGCTGCAGGAGGCCTGGCTAGCTGAAGGCAAGTCCTCATCTTTGCTTTTTGCCATGTAAAATCTCTTCACGTGCATTTTTTTTGAGAGCTGAAAATGCTATAAAAACACTTTTTTTTAATTTTTTTTCTTCAGCTCAGGTCCCTGATGATGAACAATTTGTCCCAGATTTCCAGTCTGACAACCGTAAGTAACCATCCTGGTGTTTGCTCTGTGGGGTGGAAGCGTTTGGGTCCCCGCATGCAATGCTGTAAGGCCCCTTCCCTGGGAAAGCGACCAGCACCAAACCCCTGAGGCCTAGAGACCCTTGGGCTTTGGAGAGGCAGCACGTGTGGGTCTGTGCAGCTGGGACTCAGTGTCCTGCGTCTCATAAATGGGTAAATCTGGGCCAAACGCAGGGAAGGGTCTCTATCTGAGCTCTGGGCTCCCCTGGACCTCAGCGCAGCTTCGTAGTGGCGTCGATTTGCTCCAAAATGCTGCTTTTCCTTTTCAAGTGGAAGCGAGAGCTCGTGCTGAGCTTGTTGGTTAGCCACAATCTCTGCACTTCTGCAGCTTTTTCCAGTCCTGGCCTCGTGCTGCTGGTGAGAGCCGACCCGAGCGGTGAAACTTGAGCTGCTTTAAGCAGCATTAATCGCTGGCAAGCGAGCGTGTTTAAAAGGAGGCCAGTGAAAATGCAGTCCCTCTTGAATTGCATAATAGAGAGAGAGTTGTTTCTTAGCTGTGGTTCACTGCCCGAGCCAGGGGCTGCCTCGCAGCTAATGGTGTGTCGTGCGTGCGTGGGGGGCTCTGGCATTAATTCTCAGATGGGGTTGGGGGCTTTGAGTCGTTACCTGGAAAGCACGAGGAGCAGCCCGGTGCTGGGTTTGCAGCTCAGGCAGACAGCTAGAGAACTTGAAGGAAATCAAATTTAGCCTGCAGTCGAACAGATTTTTCATTCCAGCTTTGTCACAGCATGCATCAGAGTATCTTATACTACAGTAAATGCATGTTAATTATTGCTCTTTGATTACTTCTGAATGGGAAGCTTGCCATTAAACTGTTCCAGACAGCCTGGGCTTCAGATGCGCCTTTTTTCCCCCTTTCTCCCCCGAGATAAAAGGCAGAGCCCCGAGGCAGAGCCGCAGCCGCTGCTGCCATCCGCGCTCAGCCCGGCAGCTCCCGCTTGGAGCGGCGCAAACTGCAGCGTGCGTGGGAGGCTGGCTGCGGAGCCGAGCTGCTTCCAGAGCCTTTTGGCAGCCGCTGGCTTCCTTGTAACCTGAACGGCTCAGGGAGAAGAGACAAACTTCTCCGGGTGATGCAGGGGGGAAAAAGCATTTGGTCGAGGCTTTCGGTGAGCTCCTGCCTCGCTCAGTCTGTGCGGCCTGGTGTCACTGGGGTCAAAACAATTTTGTCACCTGGAGGGTGATGTCCCTGCGTGACTTCCTGCCATAATAACCTTCCTGGGGAGATGAAGCAAAGGTCTCCTCGCTGACTGGGGTGTTTGACCCCAGAGTTCCTGGTGATGGCTGTGCTTGAAGGCAGCTGCCATGGGGGCATGATGGGATGGGTGGCACCCAGCTCGATCCCAGTGCCCCCCGTGCACTGTGCCGAGTGTCAGTGGCACCCATCGTTCCCACCTTGCTGAAAGCCCTGGTGGTACGCAGGCTGCCTGCAGAGCGGCTGATAAAACTCCTGTGGGTCACAATGTCATGGCAGGAGTTGGGTCTGGCAGCATGCAGACAGGTGTTGGCCAACACGTGGCACGTGTCTCCTGTCCTCCCACCTGGCCCTGGGGAGGAGGGCATGTGCCCAAAGCCTTATCTGGGGCAGTTGTTTACACAGGCGCAGGGCGATAGGACTGTGCTGGGGACAGCGAGCGCTGGGGGTGGGAAGGTGCAGGGTCCCTTTTTTGGGTAGGGAGGAATGTTGTTCCCTGGGGAATTGTGTCCCCCCTCGTGGATGGTTCACAACGAAAGCGACGAGCAGGCTTTTTTTTTTTTTTTTTTTTTTTGCTTTTTTTGCTTTTTTTTTTTTTTTTAAGACACCCAAATGAAAGCAGGAGGTTTGTTTCTGAGGAAGGAGCGCTTAAACAAAGGAAAGCAGGAGCACGGCTTCTATTTCTGGCTCCTCTCCTGGCGTGACCTTGGGTGCGTCCTGTGCCGGGGGGACAGAGGGGCTGGCAGGGAGCTGGTGCCCAGGTGATGGCTGCGGTGGTGCCAAGGTCCCCAGCTGGTGCCTGTGTTGGAGCGGTGCTTGGGGTAGAGCCACCAGCAAAGCTGCATCCTCCAGGCTTGTCACGTGCCATCCAGACTGGGGCTCAGGACTCAAAGCCCCAAACAGCTTTGGGGTGTCCCCTTCCCTGCTGGAGGTTTCAGCTCTTTGGTGGCATCTTGGGTCTGGCCTGGCTGGAAATGCGACGCTGCCCCCCTCCCGCAGGCTCCGTCCATCCTTTGGAACCAACGCAGCCCACAGAAGGGCCACCATGGGTGCTCCCCCTTCACCCACCCCCTCCACGTGGCCCCTGCGGGGCCGTGCTCAGGTTGCCCAGCCCCCAGAGGCAGCCTGGTGCGGTGCTTCCCCCAGCAGCCGCTGGCGGTTATTTTTCTTTCTCCTGGCTCTCCCCAAAGGGCTTTCCGGCCTCACCACCTTGCACAATCGCTCTGCTCTGAATGAACTTGGCGGAAAGGCCGAGCTCGGAGCGCAGCGCGCCCGGCCCTGTGCTGTTTGTGTAAGGAATTCAAACGTTGCACAAAGTCCGGGCTTCTTTGCGAGGACAGCTGGTCTCTGTTATGATCTTAAGTATCGTTTCCCTTTTCTTGAATGGCAGCACTAAGCTCTGGGGAAATTTTTCTTTCTTTTTTCTTTTTTCTTTTTTTTTTTTTTTTCCCCCTTCCAGCCGCATGAATGGAGCGCTCCAAATTGTTTGTGAATGGAGGGTGGTGCCCGCTCGGAGACTTTTTTCAATGAATAACCAGACCCCATTGTGCGGCTGGCGGAAAAACAACCCGCTCGAACAACACAGAGACTGTTAGGGAGAAACATGCCCGTGATCGGCAGCTGGAGCCCTTCCAAAGCGCGTTCCCCTTTGCTTTCCTGCGGCGTCCCAGCCTCCACACCGGCCCAAAATGCACGCAGGGAGAGCACAGGGGGAGCAAATCTGGCTCCGGGGTGGGGGGAGTGGGGGAGGCTCCAAGCAGCGCAGGGGGCTGTGCTCGCTCAGCCCGGGCTTCGTGTTTCAGATGCTCCTTTGGGTTTTTCCTGCCCTTGGTACCAGCTGTGCTGGGCTGCGGCGGGGGGAGGAGGGGGACTCAGCAGCTCTTTAAAGGGTTTGACAAATTAGGGGAGCAGCTAATTACCTGGCAAGCAGTGAACAGTTGTCCTGGAGCTATTTGCTCCCCTCTGGTGTAGCTGGGCTGTGTTTAGACTTTGCATGAAGCTAATACTCCACTTCCGATTAGTGTTGGCTCTCCCGCTCAGGCGTGATTTAGGTAAAGATCTCTGACGTGCTTTCCCTTTCCTAGAGCACCCGCTTTTAGAAATTAAAGAGGTTAAGCATATATTATTCGGTTTAAAATGTATATATAGTGAACGGGCTTGGAGCTGGGAGGGCTTTGGGTTTAATGGGCTGTTTGCCCCTTGAACTCGTACAGTCATGGCTCCTGTCTCCCAGTGGTCCCAGCACTGAGCACAGGACACGTGGTGCTGGCTGCTGCTCACTGCTTCTGGTCAGCTAATCTGGGGCTGGGTGCAGGCAAGCATGTAGTGGCTTCCACAGGTCTGGAAAGGTCCATGCGTGGCAAAGGATGGCACTGCTGGGCTCATAGCTGCTTTGTAGGGGCTGGTCCAGGCGCACCACTCATTGGTTATCACCCACATCCCTGTAATAGCCCGTGCTCTGCTCCCACACCTCATGAGAGGGGAACAGTTCGCCTCTGTGGGTGATACCCAGGTGTCCCTACAGTCCTTGCTGCAGGTTTTTTGTGCTGTGTTTCTCGGGTGCTCCTGTGGAGGGGATCAGCTCCTGGTTTCCTGAAGGGAGCACCCACACGACTGCTCCCCAGGGCTGTCTGTGCCTATGGCCTGTTCCCACGCAGCTCAGAGTCAGTGGTGCCCATGTCTTTCTCCTCCTCCTTCTTGTTGCAGTGGTTCTGCATGCTCCACCTCCGGCCAAGATCAAGCGGGAGCTGCACAGCCCTTCCTCAGAGCTGTCGGCCTGCAGCCATGAGCAGGCTCTCTGTGCCAGCTACGGAGACAAGTGCCTCTACAACTGCTGGTACGTCCCTGCGAGTCCCTTTCTGACATCCCCTCGGTGGAAGCTGGGTGATGGGGAGAATTCCATTGTCAACATGCAAAGCACCAGTCACAGAAGGAGTTTGGGGTCCCTTGCCTGGCCAGTCTGAGCCCCTCGCAGGTGGTCACACCATGAGGGCTGTTCCCTGATGCCAGTGGGTAGTGGTGGCCGTGTCACAGGCGCTTGTCTCATGCGTCAGTCTCCTCTGCGCCGTGCTTTCCCTGGGGCCCGCAGCTGTCTGACCGTGTTAGCGTTGCCTTGCCCTGAGCCCCCGTCCCCTCTCCCTATTGCAGTGCCTACGACAGGAAGCCCCCCACCGGGTTCAAGCCATTAACACCGCCTGCCACGCCGGTGTCCCCCGCGCAGCCGGGCTCATCCCTGCCACCGCCGCCAACCCCAGGAGTGCAGGCAGCTGCCCATGGCGGCCCAGCTGCTCCACTGCGCAGCACCGCGCCGGCACCACACCTGCTGCAGGAGCAGAGGCAGCAAACCTTCGCCGTGCCACGGCCGCCCCACCCGCCCGTGCACATGCCAAAGATGATGTCCGAAAACCAATACCCCACAGAGCACAGGTAAGGCTCAGTGGCCTCCAGAGGTGGGGACAGAGGTGGGATACCTGTCGCTTTTTGCCAGGGCTGCAGTGAGCGTGAACCCCAGCAGCGCTTCTGGGCTTGTAGACAACAGTTCTGTGGGGATGGTGCACCCTATGGGAGCAGGGCCTGGGGCTGGATGCAGCGCGCAGGGAAGGTCAGGCTGCATCCCTTCCTGGCACAGCAGCCAACTCTGGTACAGAGCTCGGTTCTGGGCGACCTTGGAGCTATGCGGGGGACTGGCTGCGACCCATCTGGAAGTGCCATACCAGCACGGGGCTTGGGTTTCACTCAGGAAGGGCAGGGGGACGCGGGTCGGAAATGGAGTAATCCCAGCCCGTCAGCTGGGAGGGATCTGGTTACAAAGCCGAGCGGCGCTCAGCGGCCCCGAAAGGAGCGGGCGCCTGGAGATCGCCTTTCACGGTGTTGCACCGTGCAGGGGTCGGCAGCACCCCTCAGCCCACTCCCGTACCCCGCGCAGCACCGAGCCTCATGGGAGGGCACCGGCCCCTCGCTCCCAAAATAGTGCTGTCCGTAGCCGGTTCAAGGTTTAATCCCAGGCAGATTAGTGGCCAACTGGCTCTGTGGCGCAGCAGAGGGGATTTGGCTTTGCGTCAGCACCTGCCCTGTTGCAGTGGCCCTGGGCCCCAAGGAGCACTGTCTCACCTCCTTTGAGCTGGTTCCATTTTTATCTTACAGCATTGTTGCTTTTTTTTTTTTCTTCCCCCCTTTCCCACACTTACCCAAGCATCCCATAGGGTTCTTGCCTTATGCAAGGCGGATCTCCATCCCTTAACCCGGGGCACCCAGCACCCTGCCAGGTGCAAACCCAGGTGATGGCCATGCGCTGTCCCATCCCAAATGGAGACACGTAGCGCTGGCTGAGCCCATGGGTGCCCCTTGGTGACACCGTGTCCCTTTTTCTCCAGGTTCCAGAGGCAGATGTCTGAGCCCTGCCACCCCTTCCCGCCGCAGCCCGGTGTTCCTGGGGACAGCCGCCCCGTCTACCACCGGCAGCTGTCAGAACCTGTTGGCCCTGCCGCCCCCCACCCCGCTCAGGGATTCAAGCAGGAGTACCACGACCCGCTCTATGAGCACGCCGGCCCCAGCCTGCCCGGCCCCCCCGGGCACGGCTTCCAGTCCCCCATGGGCATCAAGCAGGAGCCCCGGGACTACTGCATCGACTCAGGTGGGTGGGGAGCAGGGTGGGCACACTAGGACCTGGGCTCATCCTGCTGCAGCTCTTGGTGGCTGGCGCCAGACTCCACGAGCATCACGGAAAATCCTATAAGCGCCTTAGGGCCTAAAAATACCACAGCCTTGGGCTGGGGGTCGCCGTTCAGTGCAGCCGAGCAGATGGCTGTGAGGGAAGGGAGGTGGCCAAGAGCCCGGTGCTGGTGACGGGCAATTGCTGCCTCTCATCATGAGTGGCCTAAATAACTTGGGGAAAAGCTGAGCCGGTGTTAGCCACACTACACACAGTTGTATGAGTGAGTCCCAGTGCAGTAAATTGTACCACTTTCCCCCAGAGGTGGGAGTGGGGCTATGAAGCATATTGGGTTAGAATAGGGCAGCCTGGGGCAGTACATGGGGTCGTGCTTGGGGATGAGGATGCGCCAGGCTTATGGCTGCCTCTCTTTCCCTTGCAGAAGTGCCTAACTGCCAGTCCTCATACGTGAGAGGGGGCCTCTTCCCCGGCAGCCATGATGGTAAGAAATGTGGAATGGAGCCTGCTAGCATGGCCCTTCCCATCCCATTCCTCCCTCCCTCCTCCCCTGACAGCTTTGCTCCATGCCCAGGGCTCTCCCTGCTCCCAGCCTCTCCTTGCAGGCGTGGGAATGATGTGCTGCCCGGCATAATCCGGGATAACCACCTGAAATAGCTGCTAAGAGGGCTTTGTCCATCCCAGCTCCTGGGGTGAGGGGAGGACAGAGCCATGTCTCAGCAAGGCCCATGGCGGGGGCACGGGTACCTGGGGAGGGGGCTGCTCACAGCAGGCTATTCTTCCCTTAGGATTTTCGTACGAAAAAGACACACGATTGTATTTTGATGACACATGCGTGGTACCAGAGAGACTGGAGGGTAAGCAAGGGTCTGGTGGGGGGGCACGTTTGGGCTCAGTGCTGGCACAAGCTGGGCTTGAGGTCTGCTGATGCCCTTGGGCCCCATGTGGCTGAGCAGCCGTCTCACCGCAGGTAAGGTGAAGCAGGAGCCCACCCTGTACCGCGAGGGCCCTCCCTACCAGCGGCGCGGGTCGCTGCAGCTCTGGCAGTTCCTCGTCACACTCCTGGACGACCCCGCCAACGCGCACTTCATCGCCTGGACCGGCCGCGGCATGGAGTTCAAGCTGATCGAGCCCGAGGAGGTACGGGTCGGGTACGAGGCCATTCCCTCCTGGGCGGGCAGTGCGGAGGAGGTAGCCGAGTAAGCGAGAGCAGCTGTGGCTGTTACCCATAATATCCCCAACACCGTGCATGGAAATTGTGGTTTGGAAGCAAATTTTGGCAGGCTCCCCTTGTCAGATGCCTTTTGATTAGGCCTCCAGCTCCGTGTGGGCTGCGCTGCGGCAATCCAATGGGATTTGAAGGGGATGGAGGGGACGGGGGAACGCCATGGTGGTGTGAGCAGTGCCCTGGGGCAGGCAGGGCGCTCACGCAGTTTGGCTTGTTTGGGGCACCCGTGCCTGAGCACAGCTTTTTGTCCCCTGCAGGTAGCACGGCGCTGGGGCATCCAGAAGAACCGGCCGGCCATGAACTACGACAAGCTGAGCCGCTCCCTGCGCTACTACTACGAGAAGGGCATCATGCAGAAGGCACGCGGCCCTGTGCCCATTTTGGACACCCCCAATATCACCCCAGCGCACAGCACGATGGGGTGACCCTGCTGTCACTCCAGCCGAGCTCCTCATTCCCCAGGCTCACACTTTCTCTGCTTGCAGGTGGCCGGCGAGCGGTACGTCTACAAGTTCGTGTGTGACCCCGATGCCCTCTTCTCCATGGCATACCCCGACAATCAGCGTCCCTTCCTGAAAGCAGAGCCCGACTGCCACGTGAGCGAGGAGGACACGCTGCCGCTGACGCACTTTGAGGACAGCCCTGCCTACCTGCTGGAGGTGGAGCACTGCGGCAGCCTGCCCTACGCGGAGGGCTTTGCCTACTGATGGCCGGCTGGCAGAGCAACCAGCACTAGCACGCACGTCTGCTGTGGGCCAATAAGGGCAAAGGTTTTGTAAAGAGTATTTTTTGCCATTTCTTTTGAAAACGAAACACAACAAAAAAAAAAAAAAAAAAAGGAAAAAAAAAAAAAGAAAGAAACGCGTGCGCGCACACACAGACTGGCCTTTACCTTTAAGCGCAATTGGAGGAATCTAAAATGCCCAGTGTGTGTCAGCGCTGAGCTCGCAACCTTACTGTCCAAGGGCTAGTGCATAGGACTGCCCGAGGCTGGCGCCGAGCGTCCCACAGCTGTGTTGGGGAGCTGGGAGCTGAGCACCAAGTCTCTGACCCTGGCCACGCTTCTCGTGAGCATGCGATGGCTGATGGCTTCAGCAGCGCCTGCGGGACTGGTCTAGACGGTGTGACTGTAGCGAATTGTCACGACAATCTGCTTTGCATCGATCACAATACGCGTAGCTGCCTTGTGTGTTGGAAAGGGCTTTGATTTGCACAGACGAGGGGGTGTTGGGGGGCTCGGCGCCCTGGGGCCGATGTGCGCGGCGTCCCACCCCAAGCTGGAGGAGCCTTCTGCCTTCTTCCCAGACACAACCTCCCCCCGTCCCTCCTTGTTCCCAGCAAGCATTACTCTCCAATATAACGACCTGTCAGCCTGCCCTACTCCTTTCTGCATCCCCATCACTTCTCCCCAGCTCAGGCTGTATGCGATGGGTTTAATTTCACAGGAGGGGGGGCTGTGATGTTATCTCCCTCCTTTTTTTTTTTTTCTCCTGTGTGTGCGGGGGGGGGGGGGGGGGGGGGAGGGGTGGGAGGATATTTTAGGGGGGAAAAAAAAAATTTCTAACTGATTTTTGTAGATTTTTTTGTATTTTAAGGCAAAGCTATTTTCTGCAGCCCGGCTGCTGTGCCGATGCCCCTGCGGCTCACCAGGCTGCCTGCCGAAGTACCTGGTCCACTCCATTTCACTGCTCACATCCTTGCCCAAGGGGCTCTGCTCCCCTCTGCGCATAACAGGGCCAGGCTGGGGTCCCTTCCCTTTGGCCCCTGCCCACCATGACTCCCTACACTCCTCCACCTCTCATATACACATCCCTGCATTCCCCCCCCCCCCCACCCACCCCCCCAATGGCTACATGTTTTCGTTGTAAATGCTGTATAGGAAATTTTTTCTCATCCTTAGTTAGCTTTGTTTGGATTGGTCTTTTTTGGTTGTTGTTTTTTGGGGGGTTTATTTTGTTGGTTTTTTTTTTTTTTGGTTGGTTGTTTTTTGTTTTTGGACTGATTCATTCTTTTTTGGGGGGAAAGTATGAAGATTAACCCTTGCAGGCTGGCTGGCTGTCCCTGCAGTGTGCAGGGTGCCTGGTGCCGTCAGGAAGCGGTGACTGCAGGCACCGTGCCTTGGGGATGGCTAGGAACATTTGCTCAGTGCAGAGGGGGGTTAATCTGAGGACTGATTGAAATAACCTTTACTCGAGCAGGGCTGTGTATCTCCTGCAAAGCCGCATTACGTTCTGTACTGTGTACAATAAAGAATCTTGCTTTCTGTTCCTCCCGGGCTGTGCTTTGTGTGTGTTACCAGATGCTATGTTGGGGGGTTTTCTAAGGGGCAGATGGCAAGCTGGGGGCTTCTCGCCCTGCTTTGGGGTAGCATGGGGTCTGTGTCTGCCTGCTCCTTCCCATCTTCGGGACTTGCCATGACTTCACAAAGCCGTGTCTGGCATGAGGATCTGCTCTGATGGGGATGGTTTGTCCCCAGGATGGTGCAACTTAATATTGCTGCTCCTGAGCGGTAGGTACGGCAGCGTCTGTCCCCTTCACTCACCTCTGGAAACCTGAGATCCCACTAAGGGCACCGGAAGCTGCAGCACAGCTCTCAGCAGTGGTTTTCCTCAGGATTTTAACAGCCAGCAAGCTAAATAAGCTGCACCATGTAACTCAAACCCTGGGCTGTCTGTTTGGAGTTGTACCATGAGGACATCATTTGGGTGAAAGGACGTTTTCACTACCACCAGGCTGGAGAAAAGCTCAAAGGTGCTGGGAGTGCTGCATCAGCTCTGCTGGCATCACCTTGATGCCTGGAAAGCTGATGGCAACCAGCTGTGTTTTGACAAGCAAGCCCACCATGAAAGCCCCAGCAGCGCTCAGACGTGTGCTCCTGTGAAGGAGCAGTGAGAGTACAGTGCAGCAGAACATCCCCCACTGCCAGCATTTTGTGAAGAAATGGCCTTGTGGCAAAATGTAACTCGCAGCAGTCTGGATTGGGGGTATTTTTCAAGTGCATTCTTTATCTGTGGATACACACATATACATATATACATCCTTTTTGCCAGGCCTCTTACTGAAAAGCTCAGCCCCAGACACTGGCACCCAGTAATCCCATTTTGATGGGGATTGCAGCAGACCAAGTACCAGTGCTGAGGGCAAAGCAGAGGAAAACCAAGGTGCTGGAGTGGTGGGACCCAAACCTGGGGAACAGCAAGCAGGTAGGACTCACAGCATCCTATGTGTCATGATGCAACCCCCAGGAAGACCCCTGAAAATCCCTATTGCTTCATCAGCTGCAGTGTGGGCTGTATCAGGGCAGGATGGACGGGTCTGAACCCCTGACGGTTTGACACCACATTGGTTTTTAATTACTCAGAGCATCAAGAATTGGCCCCTTGTATTTGCAGGCCTCTGGAACCAGTACCTTGCCCCTCCACCTCACAGGAGCACCTGCCTCCTCCTGCTGATAAAAGAGCTTGATTTCACTAGGCATATAGCTCAAAAGCTGCCCAGATGTAAGGCACGTATTCATAACTGCCTGGAAAAGCAGAGATCACAAAGAGGAGAACATCACCGCAGCCCTACATACATACATAATTTACCAAATGTGTTTCTGCTCTCCCTACCTCAGGATATGGCTGGGCTGGAAATCATTCAAAAAGCAATAGATAGCCAAAGGTCTGCCCGGCTTTTGAATGGGAGCATATAAATAGACCAACACTTCCATCTGCAACCTGAGTTGTGGCTCGGGGACTTCACATTTAATAACCCACAGTGGAGTTCTCCATCCCTGACTGGAAGAGCATTAGTGGGAAGCAGCACTGACACTGCCTTGGGGATCCCCATCTCCCAGCTGCAATGGCACCATGTGGACCTGTAGCACAACAGAACATGCAGAAGGATCTGGGGCACACAAGCATGGTTGTTTATGCCCAGGTTCCTGGTGCTCAACTCCATGCCCTGCCAGCTACGTGGAGCAGGAGTAGCTCTCTGGGAAAAGAAACCTTCTCTTCCTGCACTCCATCAGGAGGAAAGCAGGGGCTGCACGGCTGCTTCTGAGCATCTGAGCTCCCTGGTGCTGAGCTTCCACCCACTCACACCACAATAAGCCACTAAGTGGCTTTTGAAACCATTAGGCAGCTGCTGCATGTAGTGCGCTCTGTGCCGCATGGGATGCTCTGTCATCCTGCAGTCCCTGAACAGGCACATTTTGGAGAGGCCAACACAAGGAGAATCCCTGAGACACGACATTTTTCTCTCCACATGGGAAAGCTCAGGAAAAGTCTGAACAGGGCACTGAAAATGCACAAAATGAAGCAACAGGGTGGGGAGGAAGGAGGCAGAGGGGCAGTAGTGGGGATGAGGCCATGCTGTGCTATTGGGCAAGGCCAGCTGGGCACCAGCTTGCAAGAATCTCTTTTGGGAAGTGAACCAGGGCTTGCAGGATTCTCTTTTGGAAAATCTCGGTTTCTTGGCACTGTCGGAGCCAGGAGAGGGCGGCAGCAGCCCAGGCTGCAGCTCAGATCCCCGTTCCAACACAGCATATATTTTTTTTTTTCCCCTAAGAAAGCCACAAAATAAAAGCAACACGTGTAGGCGGCGAGCAGAAGGCAGAACCATGCTGGGCAGGGCAACGATACTCATTTGATGCTCAAAATCGTTTGCTTTCTCTTCGGAGGAGGGGGAAAAAAAAAAAAAAGAAAAAAAGGAAGACATCATTCTTTGAAGTCAGCCTGGAAGCACAGCGATACCCATAGCGATTTTTCAGACCTTTGATATCTTTAGAGCTCTCGCAGCTTCATTCAGAGCACTGCACACTGAGACATGGGCGCTGTGTTCCAATTCTGGCTTCTCCACACAGCCTTGCCATCATTTGGGCTCACTGACTCCTTTATTTATTTTTTTGTACTTCACACCCTCTAAAAATCACAGCAAAGCAAAAATTGTGGCTTACTGACGCCACTGTTCTGAAATGAGTCATTAGAAAGGAGCCTGGTAACCTTTGCAGACACATCCTGGTTGTTTGTCTCTAAATATAATGACACAAGAGAACAGTCTGCAGCTTGTTGGGCTTCAGTCTGCATGCACCTGGGTTCTGCTCTACACCCATCTCATCTACCAGGTGAGCAACCAGCCCTCCTCACCCCATGTTTGGATGGAGGCCCTGTCAGCTGGCTCTGATACCTTTCTTTTGTTGCACCCCCCCCACCAGCACCTTCTGCATTTCTCTATCTGGCATAGAGCAGGTTTGTTGGGGTGTGTGTGTGTGGGGGGGGGGGGGGGGAGGGTTTGCTAAGAGCATCCATGCTTCCTATTGCATGCACCGGAAATGCCTCTGTGAGATTTGGGAGGCAAGGAAACTGGGCTGATGAATGAAATGGTCTTCAGTGCTTGCCTAGAGAGGTTCTGGATGCCCTGTCCCTAGAGGCATTTAAGGCTAAGTTGGATGGGGCTCTGGGTAGCCTGATCTAGTGGGTGGAAACCCAGCCCAGGGCAGGAGCAGGGTGGAGCCAGATGATCTTTGAGGTTCCTTCCAACCCAAGCACCATTCTATGACACTATGACCTAGCTTTCATCTGGAAGCCCACCACATAAGTTAAGTGTCACCTCCTTCATCCATCGCTTCTTTCCCACAAGCACTGTGGGCTAAGGGAGGAAGTAGCATCACTGCCTCCAAACTCTCCCCAGCTAGTGCTGCACTCACACCACCCGTTGGGTGGCATTGCCAGGCTCATAACCAGGCTGCAGAACCTACAAGGGCCACAAGGTTCACACACCACAGACCCACTTTTCTTTTTCACTGAAATGATGTCAAGTTTCCTAAGGTTACTAAGTCAAATGGGAACTGTGTATTCTTGCCACATGAGAAAAACTGATGCGTAGAATTAGCATCACTGCAATTACTTTGAACTTCTTCCCAACACATTGCGTTTCAGTTTCCTTCTGAAGTCAGAGACAATAGTCAGATACAGGGCTCACAGAAACACACTTGTAATACTACAACATGATGGAAAGCGCAGCAACAACAGCATAGTAACAAAGTCCTAGACTACAGCAAATAAGGATATACTCAAATGCACCAGTTCTAGACTCAAAAACAAAGGAAATAAGCTGCTTACCTTTAGAAGGCCTCAGGTAGGCAAGGATCCCCAGTAAGACACCCTCAAGTCCATCACCAAGACTTAAATGAGGTCTAGGAAGGGCTGGATCCTGGCCCTGCCCTTCCAGTCACTCAGTACATTGCATGCACCTGAGCTCCCCTGGGTTGGCCCTGCCTTCCACCAGGTGCTCAATCACTGCTTCAAGCCATGACCTGGCATTTCTGCCACGGTTCCCTACATGCAGGGCACATATGAAGCATGAGACACCCCATACACAGCTTCCCAAGGGTTGAGCTTTGTGTTGACATCGGCTTTTGGACAGGAGCAGGTGTGGATGCAACTGAGACTTGTTAGCTTCACCTTTTTTCTTTGTAAATGAGAGTATTCATCCTCTAGGTGAGAGGATTTGACCAGATCAAGCTGGATGATTTTTTGCAGTATGGTTGAGACATGTCCTGGGCTGCACACCTGCAGGCGGTGAAGGCTTACAGGTACGCCTATGTATTTGGGTGAGGGTTTCAAGATGATTTCATACCTTTGTCATGGAGAAGCCGTAAATGGCCACAATCAGCAACACGATCACACCTTGAGGCGCACAAGACAGGCTTAGGGCACTGCATGGTGAAAAGGAGAATGGGACAAACAAAGGAGGCGCAGAAGGGGCTGAGGAAGCCCTATAGGGCTGCCAGAATGGGGCTGGCACCACAATGAGCATCACCTGGGCTTCCCTAGGAAACATCAGCAGCCGCCTGAGCCAACATAGTCCTTAACAGCTTGTGGAAGATCAGCAATTCTCCAGCTTTAATGTGGTGTGTACTGTACGCATGTATCAGGGGTGTCCTGTTTCTGATGCTGGTGATGGAGCTGTCAGCTGACTGTGTGCTTTTTAGCCTGCTTTCCAAAAGGAAACAAAGCTCAAGTAACCATGTTCTGTCTTGTAGTTCCCTCTACAGCCTTCAAATGGAGGCTGCTTCCAGGTCCTGCCCCCAGGAGATGTCCTTGTGCACAGACACAGCCAGCCAGGAGAAACTTGGGGATTTGTCCGTGGGGGAGAACAGAGAGCAGCTGCAAGCACCCAAATTCCTCCTTAGTAGTGTTTGTGCCAAGCTCCCTCTTTCTTTCTATCCAGCTGCGTGGGCTCAGCAGTGCTGTAGCAGTAATGTCATTTTTATTCCCATGCAACATGGTCTGGATGACCACGTATACAGCTGAAAGGGCCAGTCAAGTATTTGAGCCTTGACTTTTGAGGGGAAAGAAGAAATCCGTCATGCTGTTGCCTCCAGCAAGCAACATATGAAAAAGGCCAGTTCCGCAGATGAAGAAAAAGATAGCATTAAGAAAAGGGACAGAGGGCAGCCCCAGCAGAGGTCAGGCAGCCCAGGGGAGCTCTGCAGCTGGCTGCTAAGGGACCTGGGAGCCATGGAGCATCTCGAGCCCAAGAGTAATTAATGGGGCTGGGCTACCAGCACTGTGTTAAAGGAGGATTGCCTGTTTATGTCTTCCAGCCTTGAAGTATATATATATTTTTTCCTGTTGCCCAAAGCACTGATGTGTCTGGGCATGGAGATTTTTAATTCCACGTTTGTTATCCAAGTTCTATGGATGATCATGTGTTTAAATAGAACAGTGTTCCCTCCAAGACAAGACTGGGCTAAACACAGACTTTTTGCAGCAACAGCATTTTTTGGAGCTGGATTCCGCGCACCCATCCAGACTAGAAATAGTTTCACCCATGTCCAACTGGATACGAACAAGGCGGCCCCCAGGGAGCTTGCTGCAATTTGGTTCCAGCCTTCAAAGGCAACCACAGCAATAACAGGGAAACACTGGTAGTGTTAAAAACACAGGATTGCAGAGACTGGCAAACTCTTTCAAGCCATTCCTGGTGCTTCTGCCCATGCAGCAGCGGCTCGGGATGGCACGGCAGAGCAGGTTTGGTGCATGCAGACCATGAACACGTCTGAATATTGCCCAGGCAAAGAAGAGGTGGCAGCAAATAATATCAATGAACTCTCCTTCTCTGCCCTTTCTTTTTATGTTGCTTTATTTTTTCACAGCACTGTAGCAGGAAGAGATGAAAGCAGCATATATACCTCCTTGCTAAGTACCTCCTTGCAAACATCCCATGAAGACCCAGCAAGTTGGCCATTCCAGAGAGCAGCCACCAAGGTGGAGATAAACAGTTTTTAGGTCCTGTGACAACTTTTAAGTCAACTAACACACTTTTCTTCAGCAGGTTGAGTGGTTACTAAATGAGGAGAGGAAGGTGTCAGGATTATTTCCAAGCAAATTGTTTATCTTCTCCCATGAGTGCCTGGAGATCAGGCACACGTGCACATATTTTCCGAGCTTTTTCTCTCTGTTCTGCACACTCTTGCTGCTCCTGCTCCTGGAAAGCGAGGCCGGAGCAGCTGTAACACAGGAGATGTAAATGTAGTAAGTGTGCTTGGCTCTCAAGTTTTCTTCTGGAAATCATTCATGCATTTTCTTAGGTCAAAACCACAAGCTGGTTTTAGAAATGTTTCAAACGCACCCAAGTAAAGCTATTCCTCCTCATTTGGATACATATGAATGGCGACAACACATTGACGTGTGCGTAGATTTAGCCGGCCTCTGGGGAAAGCTGCAGAAAGCCCCAGGGAGCCACAAAACCCTGCGTGCAACTTAAAGGAAGAGAGAAGCTTGAAAGTCTGACAGTGGGACGTGCCAGACCAGCCAGCAGCATCCCGCAAACCTCTTCCCCCATAGTTTTCCCCTTCACATCATGAATCCAGACAAATCGCTGCAGTTGCATCAGCTGGGGGGATCCACGAGCTCAAACCAAAACCAGCGGAGGAGTTTTTATCAGCGAACCTCTCCCATACTTCCCTCTAATAAAGTTTGCAGTGTGGTCGCTTGGGTTGGCTTAATGGCACACATGGCTAAAACCCGCAGCCCACCCCTGTGTGGGCATGTCTTGGAGTAACCTTGATACTGAATGTTAAAACATGAAGGTGAAAAGACTGGAAAATGTCAGGGAGATTGCAGCAGAAGTATTGAAGCTGGGGAGGCTGGGCCCCGTGAGGACTCCTCCTGTCCCCCAGCTGACCACTGCTAGCTTTAAAAATAAGACAAACCACTCTGTATTTTACTTCTTTAAAGCCTGAGAGTGCTTGGAGGCACTGCTGTAGTAAAAGGGAGGCATTTTGCTAAATCTTTTAAGTGAAAAGCAGCAGGATGAAATCCCACTTTCGATGTAAGCCTCTACTCCATCTTCAAGGGCAGAAGCAAGCCCCCTCCAGCCCTGCCCGCTGCCTCCGTACTGAATCACTCCGATGCTAATGTAAATAAAGCCCTTTGAATAAGGGCAAATGTTTTCTCAGCTGCTATTACGCCTTTCAAAAGAAGGAGTGATTGAAATTTTTATGTCTGTAGATATAAATACATGCAGTCAACAAACGCTTCTCAGTAAGAAGCTGTCTTCACAAGATAACTGTTCTCTGGAAATTACGCCGTGAATCCATGGACACTTTTTGACCATGCTGTACTCCCCAGCTCTTTTCGCTTTCCTTTCCCTCAGTGTCTTACATTTCACAAACCCCTAAATAGGCTGATGTAAGTAACAGCAAATCAATCTGGCCCGGCACATTGTCAGCCCAGGCTCCTGGTGTCCCCAAGACATCCCCTTTGTGATGGCATGCAGCCATGGGCTGAAGGGCCGAGGTGCAGGGTGATGGGGGCTGCTGTGCCCTCAGGTGTGTGAATGCCCTCTCAAATTAACACAGGGCATGCTACTACATTGATTATTTTTCCTTAATTAATCTGCTCGAATTTAAGCGAGGCTGCTGTGCTACTTTTCCAGTCTTCCCACCTCTGTGCTGTAGTCTTTGGGAAGTCTGGCTCATAATTTAGAGCACGCCAGCTACAGACTCCAGTAGGTTTATTGCTTGTAATAATATACAGCCTTGGCTTTACTTCGTGAGGCCGTTGCTCTCCCTCAGAGACAGAATGCTACACTGAACATGTAAGTATTTTTAGCAGCGCTGTTCTCCTTCTCCAGTTAAGCCATAAAAACCAAGGACACAGACATTGGAAGCATCTTTTCACAGCTTTGGATAATTCAGCATCAGCCACAACCCCACGGCTTGTAGCATGCACCAGCCCAGGGAGTGCCAACAGCAAACTACAGCCTATGCTGTGAGCACAAGTGCCGGTCATGCTCTCTCCTGCATAACTTACAGAATCACGGAATATCCTGAATTGGAAAGGACCCACAAGGATCACCAAGGTATGTGTGAGAGCTGTGTCCAAATGCTCCTTGAGATCGGGCAGCTTGGAGCTGCAGACTGCATGAGGGAGATGTAGGCTGCCATGAGGCCTCCCCTCTGCCTCCTCTGGGACAGAAGGCAGCCTGCTGGGTTACTGGGATGGCCATGGGGTCTGGCACCATTCCCTAAGAGCTCTGGCAGCCCCTCCAGCACCAAACAGGACAGGGGTTTTGCTTGTGGAAGCTTGCCAGGCTTCAGAAGGCACTCGTAGTATCTCCTGGCTGAGGAACTGAGAGCAATGTTCTAGCAGCTTAGCGATGATTCAAATTTCCCTTTGAAGTGCCAATGAGATTAAAATAAAAGGCTTTTTTTTTTTTTTTTTTTTTAATCTTCAGATTACCAGACAAATCAGGCTTAATTCTGGTGGGAAATGGGAACAAAACCGCCTCTGTGGTGACCACAGCGCAGCACTGTCACATGAGGTGCAAAGAGGTGACACTGTGAAACAGAGAGGGCTTCGGATTCAACCTTGCAGTTCCTCTGCTTGGCCGTGCTGGGGACCAAGAGCTGGTGTGGGGCTTGTCCTGCCCATCCTCTCGCCTCCCAGCAGATCAGTGACGACACAGCTCTCAGTACCTCACAGTCCTCTAGCGTGCCATTCAGTGGACTGGAAGGGACTTAGGATCAAGGTCATTTTCCAGCAGGGGATGGAGCATTCTGGAGGTGGGAACTCACCGTATCTAGCTTTGGTGTGGAATAATACAAGAGAAAGTCACGAGATAGGACCAGCAGTGGAAACAACAGGAGACTGGTTTCTTTAACCCTTTGTTCTGAGCTCAGCTTAGCCATCCAAGATCTGACAGAAGTAGAGATACGGCAGCAAAGGTCCGGAGCACACACGTTATGGGGATTGGCTGAGGGAGCTGAAATGGGTCACTCTGGAGAAAAGAAGGCTCAGAGGAGACCTCACTTCTCTCTGCAACTCCCTGAGAGGGGGTTGTGACAAAGCAGAGGTCAGCTTATGCTCCTGGGTTACAGCAATAGGATGAGAGGTGATGACCTTAAGTTGCGTCAGGGAAGCTGGGATCTGTCCAGGAAGGTTGTGGAGTCACCATCTCTGGAGTTCCAGAACAGCGGAGATGTGGCACTGAGGGACGTGGTTTGGTGGGCAATATTGGTGGTAGGTCGATGGTTGGACTTGACAGTCTTAGAGGTCTTTTCCAACTTTAATGATTCTGGGATTCTATGATGGCTTCCACTCTCCATCATAGCTTTGGGCCAAGGAACGAGACAGAGTTTCTTCCGAGACTGAAGCCTGAAATACGGTTGTAAGGAAGCTGGAAATTATTTTCCCAACACACGTTTAATTTTTTTTTCTCGTGGAAGGGAAGTCTTTTTTATATGACCTTGCCTGGACACCCACTGGGTCAATCGTGTGGTTGACCCAGGAGTACTCTATTTCCCACAGACTCTGCTTGAACGTGCAATGCACTTCCAGGTCTTGCACGGTGGTGTAAAGTTCAGCTGAGGATCACTCTGTTTAGCTCTGCTGCAGGCTCATAATCCCAGTGGGTCAAAATGTTTAGAGTTGAAGAGGTTACAGGCTTTTCTGAGGGAGTATTTAAACTCCATCTGTCAAACCACTTGGATAAAAGAAATTTATAGACTCTGCCAGCAGTATATTAAGTTGCCGTTTCCTTGTCTTTGGTTTGGTGAAATGTATTGTTTTCATGTTGCCCCAAGAAAATAATTAAACCGTGGCTAAGTTATGGCTATCAACAATTAGAAAATGTAGATTGACAGAAAAACAACATCAGTGAAGAAATGGAATTCAAGGAACCACGTGTGGGTGAGAGGCACGTGAAGAAAGCTCTTGGCAGGGCCATCGGAACAACTCAGGGGCCCGATCTCAGAAAGCCATCTGAGAGACTCGAGACCCACTTCATCTTCAGCTTGATTGTACACAACATCCGCACGCAGAGCTTGCACACTAAAAGAAGAATCACAGAAAATGAGACAGGCTTTTTTTTCTCAAGGTCCAAACAGCAAGACTGAAAATGAGGAAGTTTGGTACTTCAATTTTGCAGGAAACCCTTATGTCGCTCCCTGACTCTATTGTCTTGTACTTCGGTATAAAATACAGATATGGGCCTGATAAATTAAGGGCTTCACAGATTGTTTTCTTTCCATTTACAGGAGAAATGGCAGCGCAGGAGCACGTGATGTCAGCTGGGCAACTGTGAGACCACTTCAGTTCCTCCAGGCGCTTTGAAGAAAGTGAACGGAGTGCCAGTGTTTGGCCAGGGACCGTGTAAGTGAGGCTGTGTCTCGAGCAATGTCAGCTCTAGGACACGATAAGCGTTGCTCAAGTGCCTGTCACTGGAACACCCCAGCCAAGATAGCTTTTCTACTCTCTACTGTTCTGATAAAAGAAATATTTCCATTGACTGAGTGCTTGTTTCCCCACTGCAGCCCTTTCTCCCTCCTCCTGCTATTGTCTGCGCATCTCCCATGCCCCCCAGAACAACAGCCTAAGCCCATTTCAGTGTGGCAGCAAAGCAGCAGCACTTCATAGCACTTTACGTGAGTATAGGGAATGTAGGCTAGCTGGCGAGGGGCAGCCATGTTACCTGGTGCTTCCTCTTCCAGCTTCCACAAATGGTGTCCTTTTCCTCAGCAGCTAAATAAATTCAACACAATTCCAAGATCTTTACCCATCACATAAAAGGAAGATGTTTACTGGGGTGATAAACAACCAATCCGATGCCTCCATCAGGTAGGACTGATCAGAAGGATAAGAAACCACAGAACCACAGCCTTGTTGAGGTTTTCAAGGATCTCTGGAAGTACTCTGAAATGCCTAAATATTACAACTAGAGCTGAACACAGTATAAATACCCAGCTAAAGCAGGCTTGAGACCACTGCTTAGAAATGCATGACAGCACGAACAGTACAGCTTGCTGTTTGTTTTGGTAGGAGGACTGGGGTCAACGTGGTTGTTGCATGGGGAGTGAGAAATCATAGAGGAGCAGATGCAGACACTCTCACTGCCCCCAAATTTGGGCTGAGTTAGGAATATGGTTTAAGAGCCATCATGGTTTAGGAGCTAGTAGCTCAGGGCTCCTCCAGCAGCATTGCTGCATGGTTCTCCCACAAGGAGAGCCCACATGGGACTCTTTGGAAGCATTTTCCTGGTTTAGCAGACATGTGATAAGCAGCATGCAGAATCCAGTCTGCACACATATTAGCAAATGGGAAAAGAAAGAAGCAAGCTGGAGAAGTCTGCCTGGAGAGCACAAGCCCGGAGAATGGGCTGCTCCAGCCTCTTTGCACACCACTTGCCCAGCCATATATTGTGCATTCAGCTCTCAAAAGCCACACACAGATATCACTGGGAATCCACATCCTCCACAGCACCCAGGATGCGATTGATGCTGCATTTTGCTGCAGGTGAAGGACTGAGACCTGCCCGAAGGGATCTTCCTCAGCCATTCGCTGTCTGCAGCTTCCAGATGGAATTGCTGTCTGCCTTGTGTGCAGCCCCTTCCCACCCACACACATTCCTTTCCAGCAATGCTGCTTTCTTTGGCTTATCATTCTTATCTTTTTCTCAAACTGACTTAATTGGTGCCTTTAACTCTTGGTGTTACTTGCTGGTCCCTCTGACATCCCTTGTTTACTCTAAGAGCAGTCATAGCCTAAAGCATTACATTTCAAACTAGCATCCAAACTGAGGAAGGTCTTAGCGGTTGCAGTGTGATCCACGAGCTCACCCACACCCCATAACCCACAAGGCACGACAAGGTGGGCTGCACTTTACCAGCTGCAGAGCTGTCTGAGTCCAAGCAACACACAGCCAGGGTTCTTCCAGGAAGCACAAGTGTGGTTTTAATAAGCTTCTTTAAGACAAGGAAGCTGCATCCCCCTAGCAGTCTGCTTCCACTGCAGTCATTGCTCTCCGTGCTCTCAGTGTGGTTAGCTCAGCTCACCACATACACTACACCCACTCTGGTTGTACAGAGCAGCTCACCTGCCCCTGGAACAACCAGTTGTGACACGGCCACACCACGGGCCAAACCCCCGCACGAAGCAGGCGGGTGGTGCTTTTAACACATTAACATCTTCTACCAGGGGAAATGCTGGAGTATTTTTAGTATGGCTCCAGTGTTCGTCTCTGCAGTGTTTTGGCCTTTTTTGGAATTTTTAACTCTGGAAACAAATACGTTACCCTTTACAATAACGAAACAACACCTACTTTCTTTTATTGTTCAATACAAAGAGGACTATAGGCTGTCCTTCTGGAGACAATAAGGGAGAAATATAAAACAGTTGCTTCTGACACAGCTTTCCCCCTTCGTAACACCAGGCAGCTCACTTACTGCTTCCCTCATCTCACCTGTCCCACTTACACATTGAGCTTTGTCTTCACCGCAAAATTCCAGCCTGAGTTGTTGCTCAGTCCCTTGTTTGTTGTGACGCACGTGAGCTCAGTAAGAGGTCAGAGCAGCGCCCTTGCTAACTGCATCCCATGCAGCTGCCCTGCACACACACTACAAAATGCATTTCCCAAGGCAGGTCGGAGGGGGAAGCATCTGATACATTTGGTTTCACCCCATGCAAATCCCATCACAGCACCGTGCCCTCTGCCACGCTGTGCTGTGGGGAGAGCCCAATGACACAGAGCCAGGGAGTGAGGAGGAGATGGAGTCTCAGCAAAACACAACAACAGTAACTGACACAAGGCGAGTCTGAAGACTGAAAGGGGATTGCATGCAGTGAGGGAGGGCTGCTCCCCCTCTCTTCTTTCCATTCCATTTCACATTGTAGCTCCTTCCTCCTCTGGTCCCCGTGGGAAACAGGGCTCCTGGGACAGGAACGGTGGGAGAGGCTCCTGTGGCCATCAAAGGAGAAAGAAGTCCATCAGCTGCCACCAGCTCAGGGAGAGGAGAACAAGTTGTGTCTGTACCAGCAGTTCTTCTCTTCCTCCTCTTCAGAGCCCATGGCCACTGCTTCTAGAGTGGGGGAAGAGAAGGGGCATGGGGCGGTGGGGCTCATCTCTCGGGCAGCAACACAAAGAAGATGGCCTTGAGGAAGTGCCCAAAGCTGCAGACAGCGGCCACGAGCCAGTGGGAGCGGAGACTGGGGTCGGTGCTCACCACGCACTTGGTGATGTCTGCCTGAAGAGGGGGAGCAGAGGTCAGCAGCCGTGCCCAGACCCACCCGGCCACTGCGTACCTCAAAACAAGCCACGCCTGGGGAAGGGAATGCTACAGGAGGATCATCAAGCATTTCTATTTTCAACAGCAAAATAAAAGAAACTTTCCTCCCTTTCCCAGGAGAAGCCTTGGCAACAACAGCCTTCCCATCCCTTTCTGCAAAGCACGATGCTTCCCTGAGGTTGTCCTGTTTAATATCAGCTCCAGTTGCTTGCACTTTTTCTCTTGCCTTAATGTTTTATTTGGAACTCGTTCAAGGAAGTAAACCCATGATTTAAATCACGAGCAATGCAAGCTTTGTTAGTGGAAATGTGTCTGCTGGCTGCGGTGCCGCCCGGCGCATGGGCCAGAGGTACGGATCGCTGGGCGGCCGCTGTCAGGTATCGACAGGAATGGCAGCCAGCGATGAACAGAAATAACAATGCAGTGAATTCATGGAGACTTGATCTCGGCTGGGACTGGGAGGAGAGAGCGGAAAATATCTGGAGGGTAAAGCAAACAGGACAGAAGCGGATAGAAAATTGTATCTTCTGGGAGGGGTAAGCAAATTTTCATTTGCTTACCTGCAATTTTGACTGCAAATTTGGTGTTCTGGTTAAACATCAGCCAAGCACAAGGAGCTATGGGCTGTAGCTCTGTGACACAGAGTGCACTGGTATCGTACCAGTTTCATGAGGTTTTCAGAAATACCGGGGACTGCAAGGTGGCAAAAGTGAACCAAAACCGAGTGACAAGGAGGGCAAATATCCATTGGCCTCACAGCTTTCTCTTTACGCCATGGCTTGGTGACCAGACCTTCCCTGACTGGAGTACTACATCCAGACCTGAGGCCCCAGCACAAGAAGGATGCAGAGCTGTTAAAGAGGGTCCAGAGGAGGGCCACGAAAATGATCAGAGGGCTGGAGCACCTCTCCTATGAAGACAGACTGAGGGAGCTGGGCTTGTTAAGCTCGGAGGAGAGAAGGCTGAGGGGAGACTTCATTGTTGAAGGGAGCATAAAAGCAGGAGTGAGCTTTTCACACAATCTGATTTTGACAGGACAAGGAGGAATGGCTTTAAACTAAGAGAGGGCAGACTTAGGTCAGATGTTAGAAAAAAAAGGGGATGGTGAGACCCTGGCACTGCTGCCCAGAGTAAGGTCTCTTCCAACCCAAATCATTCTGAGATCCTAGGACTGAGAAGAGCGCAGTCCTCCTTGAAGAGAGGAACAAAGATCACTGAGCACCCCGATAATCTTTTCCAGTGTTCCCATCTGCATTCAAGATGTCAGCGAGCCACACTTGAGCAACCTTGGCAATAATTAGAAGAAAACAAGAGGGTGGACACAAGGGACAAAGTAGTGAGTGAATATAGCTGCATTAACTGATGCAGAGATCACCTACAGGTGGAAGGTCTGATAACAGCAGCCCCATGAAGCCTGAAGGCTGGCATGCTGCTTTGGGGTCTCTGAGCTCGTACATGCTCACTGAGCAGAGATGACATGGGTAGGGAGGAGTGGATGGTGGCAGAAAGCTGAATCGGGGAGTTCCTGGGGTGAACAGCAAGGTGGGGAAATGCTGCAGCTGCAAAAGTCTTGACTCTCAGTGCCAGCAGAGCCCTATGAATCATGTGGCTCCTGCCTTCAGAGTCTCATGGCAATCAGTGCTAGGTGCATGCACCCAGTGAGTGGCAGCTGCAGAGATGGCTTCAGATGAGCATCACCTGCTCTGTGCTGATGTAATGAGCTCTTTGTGGCCAGCTGAGAGGAGCCATGCTCAGCAGCACCTTGAGACTGGTACTGCGCTGGCTTAGATAAACACAACTGCTCAGCTGTTTAACAATTGCCTTGGTTATTTGTAATCCAAACAAAGCATCCCAGATAAGGCACTGAAACTGAAAATTTCAAAGCCGCTTAATTAAACAGGCCTTTGTGAGGCACTGATAAGCTGCTACAATGACAGTTTGATCTTTGCCTGTTATTTATTCATTGAGCAAGTTCAGGTCTCAAGCTCTTCTTTGGAGCAAACATCCATAGCAGCTGCTAAAAAACCTTTCTACTCCCCTGCAAAGCCACTGCTGAGGCTGCAAATGCTCCTCAGGGAGTTAAATGTTTCTTCTTTCTCCTAAGAGGTGTTGGGCTGTGTCAGAGGCTTTTTCTGCCCTACAAAATTTGGGACTGGGGGCCATAATAGACCCCTGGGGTCTATCATAGGGCCCCTACTGCTAAGCAGAGGCTCTCCTGGCACAGCCTGGAGCACAGAGGTTCCTCTTAGCAGCCCAAGCAGGTGTGTGATGGGGCCATGTGCACAGAGGAAAGGCCAGGCCAAGACAAACCAGCAGCAGTGAGGTCAGGCAGCAGATGAAAGGGGCTCCAGCACAGAGCCACTTCGTTTGGCCCTTCTGGGAACAGGGCTGGGAAATGTCAGACTGCAGCGCCTAGCTGAGAGGAACAGCATTCAGGGAAACACAGCACAAAGGCACAGGGATAAGGAGACTTCCCCTCAGCTGAAGGAGCCACTTGTTTCTGGAAGGAAGCTATCTCCCCTGCGCAGCCCAGAGCTGCTGATAAGTGTGCTTACAACAGGAGGCAATCAGCACCAGCCAGCAGCTTTGGCGGCCCTCTTGTCTGATCAGGGGCTTCCCTTTCCTAGGGCTGGATCCTGAGAGCAAGCAGCATGGCTTCAGCAGCACCAGGGCAAATGGAACGGCACTCGAGTAGAAATGGCTGCACCAGGAGCAGACTAGGACAGGGCTTCTCTCCTCAGCTGCTGAGAAGCCCATTCTGGGCAGGGGATGGGCTCTGTGGCTTGCTTGCTATGCAACAGCCTTTCCAAAAATATCCATTTGGAACTATCAAACTCTTTGTTTTGAAGTCTAACAACACACCACAAAAATTAAAACAAGATGTTAACTTATCTGAACATACATGGTTTACCAGAACAAAGAAGCAACTTAGTTGGGAAACTAGGAGGGGACACATTCCTCTGCAACACTCCAATTTTAAGGACGCTTTTTCCACCCCCCCCCACCCTGGCAAAGGAAAAACTGTTTCAGAGAAAACAGTTCAACCAGCCCCACAGGTGCTCAGAGTAAACCTCACTGACGGGCTGAGGTGGGGTTTTTAGGTACAGGAACAGTACAGCTTGGACGGTTCTTTCCCAGGGCATCCTCTCCAGTACCTCAGCAAAATTATTTGTGCAGACACAAAATGAAACAAGTCAGGGCATTCAGTACAGCGGTTAGTCTTCAGCCCAGCCAATCAGTCCACTGGCCCAAAGGTGACAGCTTCAGAAAGGGCAGGGATGACCAAAGGTGGCAATGACACGTAGGTGGAAAGGGATCCAAAATCAGGACATTGCTACCTTTCCAGCTGCCCCCCACCATGCACATCACCCTGCTTCTGACCCTGCCACAGCTCAGCCATCAGCTCGAGCTCCTGGGGAGATCACTGACAAGGTGTCTGGCTATTCCACAACACCTAAATAAAGCTCTTACTCCAAAGTGTTCTCCACGGGAGCATTGTATTTCCCACAGGCTATAGAGGGAACCAAAGAAATCAGACACTGGGTGATGGCTCCTGTTTACAGTCTGCTACTACAACTGTCTGCCTGCTCCAGAGAAATTCAGGACAGGAACAGAAGAGGCATCAGTGGGTGAGGACTGAATTAATGCACAGGAAGCTGAGGACCAGAACAGTTGACGCTGAGGACAGGGCGAGGAGATAGCAACAGAGCTATGGGAGCCTAGCACAGGAACAATCTCACTCAATGTTATTCTACATCAACATGCATTAACTGGGCCGTTTCCTGGTCTGCCCATGGGGAAGCAAGCCAGACCAGCCAGCATCTCTTACCCAGCCTCCTCGCCGCTTCAGCCACGTCACCAAGGTCTTGCGGACAAACTCTCCCAGGCAGTCCACGATGGTGTGGACCATGGCAGGCTGTGCGTGCCGCACGCAGTCCACTGCCAGCCCTGCTGCCACAGCGTAGAGAGACACCACCTTGCCCCATGTTATGCCTGGGGAAAGAAGATACGGTGCTCGCATTTACACAGATCAAAGGGCAAAACCCTCCTCCATCACAGGTGCCCACCTTGTAAGCATGAGGGGTTTGAGCCTGGCTGCAGCCATGGTCCTGCATGCTTTCCTGTGAGTGATTAAAACTGGGCATGCTTTGACCATTGCTTGGGCCCATATGTGCAGCTTTGGAGGAAGCAGCCCAAAGACACCACCCAAAGACATAAGAACATTCCTGTTTGGTTTTTTTCTAGATCAAAGGAGCCTGTTCCAAAATGACTGACAGAGCACATAAGCAATAAGCATCCGCACAGTCCATTCTGCCATGACAAAAACCAAATGAGGGAGGTACAGCTATGGGTTTAAGACAGCTGGAGTCCTCCTGGACTCAATCTCCAACCAGGTAACTCCACGAGCATTTCACAGCTCACATCTGTCCCACCGAGGGCAGTGCAGCCAGCTGTGTAATCTCCCTAAAGTAGAGCTTCCTGTGAGGCTGGCCTGCCCACAGCAAGAGCCCCATGGATGCTGTCCCAGCAGCAGTCATCTCCCTGCAGCACTGGCAATCCATGCCCGGGCTGTGCTCTGGGCACCAGCCAGCTCCTGGGTATCCCCATACTGAGCCAACACCACAGGGTGTAAATCCTCCACACTCAGACATCACAGCTGGCAATCTCTGATCAGGCTTTTAGCAGGAGCAGCGACCTGGGAATGCAGCCCTCTGCATGCACACAGCACGGGGGTATGTGAATTTCCTTTGGCTATGCTGGGAAGATTGCTTTATAGAGAAACTATTCAACTATCAGCCACAGGAATGGTTTGTTAGGCTGACAAATATCCATTTGCTGCTCCAAAAAGGCAGTTTTTCCACTCACGACTAGTGCGACATTAAAATCTACAAAAGATCATTTTGTTAGGCACTGTAGCAGCAATAACAACCCACAGCAGTGTCCTGCGATGCTCTGTTCTCCATAGGCACTGTCCCCAGGATCATAGGAAGTTATTGATAAACTGGCTGTTATTTTCCTGGAGGTGCTCAGAACCATGGAGATGTGGCACTGAGGGACATGGTCAGTGGACATGATGAGATGGGGTTGGAATTGGGGATCTTGGAGGTCTCTTCCAACCTCTGTGATTCTATGATTCTGTGGTTCCAACACACAGCAAAGCAGTTTGCCGTATGGACATGTTGGTCCAGCTCCAAGGAAGGATGGAGTGAAAGCTCCTTCAGTTCTTGCTTTCCTCACTGATCGATGGTGCTTCTTGCAGGCTGTTGGATTCTAGATATTTCAGGGGGTAAAGCCCTCCCAAGCACAGGGAGGGAGCCCTCCCCTTCATATGCACAACACAAACAGGCAGCAATGCTTGTTGAAGTGACGGATGTGAAGGGCTCAGTGGTCACTTCCCATTCCCTCTTCTTTACAGAGGGCTCTATAAGGGTCAAATCAATCCCTGAGGCTGCTCTTCCTGGAAAATCTGAGCTGAAGGGGTAGGAGAGTAGGAAATCCCCTCCCACCCAATTCCTCCATGCCAAAGCTCCCATCACTTCTACTGGAGGCAGGGTGGCAGCAGCTGGATGCATCTGCATCAGCTGGAAGTAATTGGTCCTGAAGAGTTATTAAAGCTGAAAATTCCCTACAATTTCTGCCCATGGAGATGGAACAGAAGAAAATACAACAAGCCACTTAGAATGTGTTTTTAAAATTAAGAAATACAAGTTGCAGCCTCAAGGCCAGCCTTGGAGCTGGAGGTATGTAAACACTGCAAGCCCAAGGGAAAATGAATTAGCAGGAAAGAGCTGCTCTTGAATGCATTCCCACTGCATGTCAGCAAGCCCAGGGGAGCATGTGGCCGCACAGCCCCCAGCACCGTGCTGCCCAAGCACTCAGACAAACTGCCCTCGTCCCACTCAGCATCCGTCTGACCTGCCAGTCAGACCTCAGAGAAACATAATCCAGCGCTGTATTTCAGCAGCTTGGTGGATAAGCCAGGCTTGGTATGCTCTCCTGTGGTGAAGAAAAAGGTGCCAAGAGGGATGTGCACAAGAAGGCATGGAGCTCATCAAGCATGCAGGGCGTGGCAGCAGCGAGGTGCAATGCTAGCGACGCTCCAGCTGCAGGGAGGTATGTTCTCTTGGCAACCTCATGCATCCTTGGTCCTTTTTGCACAGGGCTCACTGTAGCCCAAACATTGTTAATTAAGAGCTTACCAGAAACCAAAACTATAAAACCAGGATAATCACAGAACCATAGAATCACTGAAGTTGGAAAAGACCTCTAAGGTCATCTGGTCCAACCACCAACCCATCCCCATCATGCCCACTGCCCATGTCCCTTGGCACCCACAGTGGTTCCAGGCAGGGGGCTATCTGTCCCCTTCAGCAAGATAGGGTCAAACTCTCACATTCCAGTGCTGGACAGGATCTGTGAGTGACTGATGGGCTCCTCAGATTGTCTTGGCACTGCAGTGTCAGACTGGAGCTGTTTTCTCAATAATACGGACAGTGAAAAACAGGGTCAGATGCTTTAGCCATTGGTAATTGGTTTGAAAATTCAGGCTGCATTTGAGCTCTCCTGTTTCCTTCGCCCAGTGAGAGCCTCCTTCCTCTGAACTATGAGAAAAATATGAGGACTAAGCGTCCGGCTGTCACTGCCAGTGCTGGTCTGCTGGATTTAACATTAAAAGCTGAGTCTTAAGACTGCTACTAGGATTCAGGAATGTTAAAATCAGCGAACTCTTCCCCCTCTGCTACTCAGCAGCCTTCTAACAAGAGAAGCTACAGTAACGAATTGATAAAAGCCACTGAAGCACTGCCTCAGCCTCACACCCACAGGCTGTCCTGCTGGTTGGTATGAGGTAGAGATGGGAAAGAAGAGAAACGAGAGCATGCAGAGCAGTCTAAGGTTGGAACCCACGCCCGTGCACAACCATCTGCTGGAGGCTAACGCAGCACTGAGTCCCCAGCACCCACAGCAGAGCTTTAGTCTGGGCTCCTACAACATCTCCAAAGCTTCTCCATTGCTACCCTCAAAGGGATGAGTCTGCAGCCTTACCACGTCAAAACCCCCAAGTTTGGGACCAAGAGATACAACTTCCAACTTTATTTTCAACAACAAATAAAACAAGACCACAACATTTAAGACCATTCAAGCTTCTCACTCGGCTCCTGAGCTTGGAATTGAAGAACAATGAGTGCGCTTCTTGACAAATGCACACTGTCAGTGCATGAGGTGAGGCTCCCAGCAGCCAGCAGGGCTTTCTCCCAGCACGTCATGCTGCTCTGCCTGGAGCCATCCAGCTTTCTGTTTAATTCCCCATGTTGCTTGGGATGTGGGCTGGCTCAGATGCAGTCAGCTGTGCTCAGCTAAGAAGATAACCTACTTGCCTGTGCTGCAAATACCCATGCCTGTAAACCTGACCTCTGCTATTCTGTAAGCCTCAGTGCAAACAAACCTCAGCACTGAAATGACAAGACTGTCCTTCGACATGGCCACACTTCGACATGCCTGCTCTGTTTGCCTGGCTCAGAGGAGAGTGGTCCTGCCTCTAAGCACAAGGCAGCAGCTGGAAGCGGCAGGCTCCATTGCAGCCCTGGCTGTCGCTGGGGGAAAGGAAGCCAGGAAGAGGGAACTCCCTTGTGATGAGTTAGCTCTGGCTCTCAGCACCAGCAGCATGAGCTGGAACAAGGGAGGCTCCCGTGTAATGAACCTGCTCTGGCTGCCAGCGGTGAGCAAAGGAGCTTGGAATGAAATGAGCGACCTCCCTGTGCGATGCAGTAACACCACCTCCTACAGAGGCAGAGCAGGAGACGCCTTCTAGAACGAGCAAGAAATGCCAGGAGGATGCACAGAATGGGGCACTTCCCTGCCAGAACAACAGAGCACGGAGGAGCTCATTAAATCATTACAGAAGGGCACGCCGCCAAACTGCCCACGGCTCTTTCCAAAACCTGGCCCCACCTCGCAGCCATCCCATAACAGTGGCCCCATCCTGTTCCTGCCCGCCCCAGCCTTGTCTGCCTGTCTGGGCGCGGTACCTGCAGTGAAGATCTGCGCAGCCACGGCCAGGAAAGCATCCGTCACCACCGTCTCGGAGTGCAGCGAGATGTTCAGCTGGCGAGCGATGTTGCGGTAGACGTTGGGGCGAATGTATTCCAGCTCATCCCCTGCAAGCAAACACTTGGGGTCAGCAAGCTGGAATCACAGCTGCGGCCATCCCTCCGCCTGGTGTTAAACAGGCAGCACAGCGCTCAGGGTCACTTAGAAGCAGCCCTGGCACCTCGGGCCTTCATCCCAGTATCGCCTGCACCCTCCTTTCCCCACTGCCTGAAAGGAATGAAGCCAGCAACAAAAAGGAGGCGCATACACCTGTGTGAGCTGTTGGGAGAGACGCCCTTTCTCAACCTGTACAAAAAAAAAAAAGTCATGAGATGAGAGTGACTCAGGCATGCTAGAGGCTGACAGAAGCCAGGAATCCACCTAGAGCCACACAGCACTGAGCAGAGACTCCCAGCTCAGCTCTTTGTGCACAGAGTGACGGAGCAGAGCTCCGACCCAACTCCCAGCAGTCCATTTGCCTGCCTGGCTTTCCCTGCAAAGTTCCTGGCACACACAGGATGTACTTTCTCCCCCAGGTGGTTTTTCCCCAGCTGGGACCCAGTTGGAGGTGTCAGGTTAGCTTGAGGATCAAGATGGAAAGAGCAAAGACAGAGAACATTCTCCTAGCAGGCTTGTGTTGGAGCATCAGCAGCACAGCGTTCCTCTGCAGTCTAACAAGCCATCCTGACCAGTACAATCATTAACTGCTATCTCTGATTGTTTTACCTCTCATGGATGTTTAACAAGATGCTGCAGGAGCGTTATACAATGTGAGCATGGCATGGAACCAAAGCCTTGTGTGCACAGAGGTTCTCATTTGGCCATCTAGATGAACACTCATCCTTTTGCATAGGAGCACCCAGGGGAAGAGGAGAGCTGTCACAGCCCCTAGGCATTCATGGGGTCACTTGAGCACTCTGACTTGGGTGGGATCCATAAGGACCATTGAGACAGTGTCACTGCAGGGCCAAAGTGGCTTGTCCCAGCCAGAGCACCCAGAGGATGGCATTAAATGGGAACTAGGAACAAAGGCATCATCCCATCAGGGGTTTGTTAAGCAGCAGCTGCTCAACTTGAATTTATAAAACTATTCCCCAGCACTCAGTACAACATGAGCAGAGACCAGCTTCGCAGGCGAACTCTTCTGGCCCTTTGTGCCCAGGGTATTGTTCCACATGGGCTGAGGAAAAAGGAAACCCTGAGCCTGCATGGCCCGGACTGATAAGAGGCACCATTCCTTACATCCTCAGCAGCTGCTCTGGCCCCACAGGGAGCATACAGCCTTGTCCCCAGCCCGGAGAGGTGGCTGGGACACGATTTGGGCTGGGCTCAATGCCTGCAGCCTGCTGCTGCAACCTATGGTTCAGATACACCAGACTTACGCCACATGTGGTAGGTTGGTCTGAGATCTCTTGGCCATATCATTAGGTTTTACCATCTCTGACTATCCTACTAAGAAGGACAGCTCCCCCTTCTTGCTGCATGGGAGCCAAGCAAGTCATGGCTGTCTCTCCAAGCAGATTTGCTCAGAAAAGCACAGAGTCCCCATGACTGCCAGCCAAACCTCTCCATCTGGAGGAGAATCAGTGGTAGCAAAGTCACCCGGGAGACGCCTCCAGACACAGGCTGCCACCTGCTCACCCTTCAGTGTCCTCCTGGCCTCCCACAGAAGATCTGGCTCAACCACAGCCCAGGAAAAAACTGGGGGAGACAGAAGCAGCCAGGCTGACAGATGGGCAAAAACAAAAGAAGATTCAGCATAGGAGAGAAAACATGTAAAAGAAGAGTAATTTAATAAAAGCCAGACAAAAGAAAACAATGTATGCCTTAAAAATAAATTTGGGATAACATCCAAAAGAACTAGAAAGAGGAGAAAGTGGGGGAACCAGTCTGGCCCTGAGTTGGTTGGGCTTGGTTAAAGGTTGCTTCACCCGACTTATTTGAACTTTGGTATAATTAAATCAGATGCAAATGCCAATGGTAGATTCCAAGCCAGGTGAGAATCGATATTCCAACCTGCAGGCAAATAGGGATGTTGGAAGCAACCTTCTAGAACCAGAGTGCTGGGATCTAGAGATGAGTGCTTGACTTGAGCGTGCAGGTTGAAGCCAAAAGCCAAGGGCAGGCAATGGGCAGCAGCCAGAGGGTGCTCGGGCTGCAGGCACAGCTCCAGACATGGCTATGGGAGCAGCTCAAGTGCACAGCTGAGTGTTCTGCCAGGACAGCTGGTGGGTGTCAACAAGTGCCGTGACTTTAGAAGTCACCACCCGCTCTGTGCTGCTGGACAATGAGGATGGCTGTCTGTGCCCTGCATCACAAGTTTGGTGCAGAGGAACCTATATCAATGGATTGGCCACACCTGTACCTCATGCCCCAAGCATGGAAGATTCTACAGCTGCCCCGGTGACCAAAAGCAAGAAAAGGTCTTGCTAAATAATTGAGGTAGGCAAAGGTGAAGAGAACACACTAACAAACTGCTGCTGAGAAGCAGCTGTTACAAAATCTCTGGTACAGTCATCTAGGCAATTACCCCTAATTAAACATCCCGACAGCTGGGTGAGCAACCACCTCTGTGAGCTGCTGCTGAAGCCCAGGTGTGGAGATGCAAGGATACCAGCAGTGCCTGGAGAACCACCACAAGCCCTGTTCAAAATGCCAAGCTGAGAAAAACAAAACTCTTACGCAGATGCAATTTTACACAGTTAAACTTCATTTGCTGTTACGTCTCAGAACCACAGCGCTGAGCAATGACCTAAGGGATGAAGGACATGCAAGCCAAGGAGCTGCCTGGGGGAGATTCCCAAGCCCAGACCACATGCAGGGACTCACCCAGGCGCAGCAGGATGGCAGACACCTCAGCCAGCTTGCCGCCGGGCACCGGGGTATTGTGCTCAGGTTTGCTCCAGCTGATGCCTGCACGGATCAGCCTTGAGTTGATGTAGTCCCTACAGAGAGCCTTGGCTTGGGACACGAGCTCCTTGTCGGTAGGAGACCGGTCGAACACCTCCATCACCTCTGCAGCAAAGACAGAGGAGCGGCGCAGCACTTCCATCCTTGCAGCAAAGCCACCCAGCTCCCGGCTGGGCTGAGCCTTATGGAGGCAGCGATCCACGGGGCTCCGTCACAGCTCCCAGGAGCTGCTCTCCCAAGGACAGTTTTTCATTTTACCTGTTGAATAAGAGCATCTCTTAAGTTTTCTGGAACTCCAAATCAGAAGCCCGGGTATCACGCCTTACAGTTACACTGATGCTGGTAGTATCATATTTGCAAGAGTGGCCACATCCTCTGTCCCCTGGCTGCTCTGACCCCACCAGCAGCATGGCCCACAGCAGTTCCCAGCCATTGAGGTGTTTTCCCTTTATCCATTCACATTCAGCAGCCCCAGAATCACACTGCAGATGGACTGGACGGTCAGACACGGAAACAATTCATAGGACGTGCAGACAACCTCATCTTGTTTCAATTAAACTGGGGGAAAAAAAAAACACCCTGAATCTCAAATACCAGCTGCAGCAACCTCAGCCAGACACAGACATTCCAGCACAGTGGGGCATGGATCTGTGTGGAGGAATGGCACTAATGGACAGCACAGGAACAGGGGGGCAGGAGCGTTTGAGATGTCCCACCAGCCTTTGGCTGCGGCAGAAGACCTGGACCTTATCACATTCTCAGAACGGGTTTTGGTTCTGCAGCTTTTTCTGTTTTTATAGCAACACACACAATGCTACTCAAAATGCTTCAGCAACAGCAAAAAAGGAAATCAGATTCTAAAAAAAAAAACAAAAAACCAAAAGTTCCCAGGTGTGAATGGCTAAAGAGAAAACCCAGAACTTCTTCAGCCACCTGAATTTATCTTGGTCTTTCTAACCCAGTGCTGCTTTGGGAAGCAGACTCAGACCTAAGGCTCTGCCCAGGTGTCAGCCAATGCACTTCTCAGTCCTCATCGTTGGACAGCTGCTTGCAATAATGAATTTCAGACTAAACAAAGCCAGTTACTTTTGCTCTTCCCAATGAATAATATATTTACCCCTCAAGTAGCACTCTGGTCCCCCCTCGGTGGCTCCTGAAGGGATGGTTCGGTGCTCCTCCGGCAGAGCTGGGTCAATGGACGTAGGGTTCCACTGCCCCCCCCGTGCCCCCATCCCCATCTCCCTCAGCCCCACATCCCGCTGACAGCCCTGGGGCTCACCGCGCTGCTTTTAAGGGACCCAGAGGCAGAGGAAGGCTTCTAGCTTTAGCCTTGTAAGGAAGATGAAATAACCAGGAGGTGGGGTTGAGGGAGCCGGAGAGCCGCGCTTCCTCCTCCCCTTTCTCCGCTCTTAAGGAGGTTCGCCGCAGAGCGATGTCGGGACCACGCTGCTGGAGTGAGCAGGGAGTGCTGGAATGGGAGGGGGAGGTCATGTTGCAGCCATCCCCCAGCCATGGATTCCTATTACAGAATCATTAAGGTTGGAGAAGATCCCTAAGATCCCCAAGTCCAACTGCACCTCATGCCACCGTGCCCACTGCCCACGTCCCTCAGTGCCACGACTCCACACCTCCAGGGATGGTGACCCCCACCTCCCTGTGCAGCTGTGCAGCGCCTCACTGCTCTGCCTGAGCAGAAACGTTTCCTGCAGAAAAGAAATTCTACCAGCCCAAGAAAGAAGAATCTGTAGGTTAGTGAGTAAGCTGCATCCTTTCCAACAGGAGCTGCCCATCCCATCCCTCACCCATTCCTTCCCTGCAGAATGCAGCCTGTGGTCTCCTGAACAACCGCATTTCTGCCTTTGCAATTCTAATGGCCGAACAATCATTAGAAATGTTGCCTAAGCTACAGAAGCTGACAGCTTGGAACAGAAGTTCTATTTAAACCGCTCCTATTCAGTAGAGCCCTGAAACAAAGATGAGGGCTTAAATATCAGTATTGCTTAACTAATGAGCATGTTTGTCAGAATTCTGGCAGGCATGCAGGTGCCACAGATCCTCCCTGCTCTCCTGGGTGCCAATCCCACCCCGCACATTCCCTGCCCACTGTCACACCAAAAGATGCCTCTCTAGGTGATAGTGCATGAAAGCTCAGCACACAGCATTGAGCCGGCCACGCAGGAACGATGCTGCAGCCCAAGGAGCTGCCGGTATCTGCTGAGCTTAGGCTACAACATTTAGAGGCTAAATCTATACTGGGAAATCCCTTGTGGCAAAGGACTACCAGAAAATGGCACAGAGACACTTATCTCACCCCAAAACACTGCTCCCAGTGTAGGTATCCTTGGCATGGCAGTGCTTTGGTTCCAGCAGGCTCTAAATCGCAGCTCCTGCCTATCCATCTCAGATGGGGGGGGGGGGAATCAGAAAAGCTTGGAGCACTCATTTCCTAAAAATAAGAGCACAAAAGAGACAGGACTACACCTCATAAACAGGGCTGCTCTGGCAGAGCACCAGCACTATAATGGACCTCAGCCTTCCACTGTGCCACCCTGGCCCTCCTGCATCATCTCAGCCATTCTGTCTTTCCCCGCTGCTTTTCCTGCCCAATTTAGGCAGCAGTTCTTGGGTTGTGTTGGGAAGGGATCCCTTATTGCTGCAAGAGTGCCCATGGGGTCACACTACAGGTTCAAAGCCACACAGGGCACTATCAGGAGGATCAGCAAGATGAGAAGAAACAGCACTTTTCATACAGAAACATTTTGCCAGCTGCAACAGGAAAACAATACATGGAAGTAGCAACATAATGGCACCCATGCAGAACACAGAGGGGCTTTGAACTTTCCCCTTAATTCTGAAGCGCTCAGTTCAGAGCCTCATGGAACCTGGGCAGCCATTTGCAGTACTCTGTGTAGGAGACTGCCCTGAGCAGCATCTTGCAGTGCAGTGTGTCCCATAGCACGACAAAAGGGCTGTGTTGCAGGGAATGTTACCTTCCACAGCCCCCAGATGGTTCACCTTCAAGTACACAGGTCTGGTGGTTTACACTCATCAGGATTAGTAAGCAATCCATTACTTAGGGATACGACAGCTTATCGCTAACACCAATGTTTTCTTCTCTTAGCTGTCATGCTCACTGCTGGTGTTTGTAGGCACAACCCTCCTGTTACAAACACACCCATATACATACATATAGATACATATACATAAAGATATGCTGTACTCCAGGACTGAGCTACAACCCCACTGAAGGGAAACTGGCATGAACTTCCTGTTACTATGCAGTGCTATGAGCTGAATCCTCATCATCTCCACTCTTATTCCCGAATTTGATTTCCCAAGAAGATCACAACCGTTGCCACTCAGGTATCAAGCCACAGTCAAAAAGCAGCTCCTAGCTGTGGTTCGAAAGACACAACTTCATTTTTTAGCACAAACAACATATTTACATACCGTACCACTAAAATAGAAAAAGCAGAAAGCACTGGATGAGGTCAACACCCCCAGGAGAGCAAAGAGGATTCTCCCCTCTCAGTCTCTAAGGGGCAAGGGCAGAGGATGAACCTCGGCATCACTGCAGCGACCAATCGCTCCCCAGGATGGGAACCAGGTCCCACCTCCATGCAGGGATGCTCTCAGGTACAGACAGGTGAAGGCAGGCAAGCGCCTCTCTCTGCACTGACCCTGACATCTCAGGAGCCCAGACAGGTGCCACACTGGCTCAGCAGCATTTATGAGCTCTGACGCATTGATGTGCAGCCTACAGACACGTGCCGGGGCACAGCCATGTCCTACACAGGCAAATGGGTTGCTGGAGCCGACAACAAGGAGGGAGTCTGCCCTGTGCATGTCTGCATGCCCCAAACATGACCCCAAAGTATTTCTGCACACTCAGAACACATCTCTGCTTTTAACTTAAGCCCTTGCTGACTTTCGGAAAGACACAGCCTCTAGAGCTGGGCAGGGCAGCAGAAGGAAACCCTTTCTGTTTTGCCATCAGACAAGCGTCCATGAAGCCACAGCCCTACTGTCACCTCCACATGCAGAAGTGTAGCAGCAGTGATTTGGAACTGCCTGGTGCATTGCACAAGGCAGATGGATGCTGCCAGGAGGTAATCACCAGAGCCTTGTGCAAGAGCAGAGACAGCTCACCAAGTACGGCTTTCCCAGTGCTCCCATGAGCACAGCTTTCACAAGTTGGCAATGGGAGAGACTCAATGAACGAAAACAAAGAAAAGAGACTGCAACTTCTTGTTACCTGAGACTGAGCTATCCTGATCGGTTTTGGAGAACGGCCAGGACAAAGCCACCCCTCCTTCTACCAGAAGGGTGAGTGCCCAAAGCAAGGTTAGCTTACATCTGTTGGCTTTGAACTCCAGAATTTCTCTTACTTGGACTTGGGAAGTTTTGAGCTGGAGCGTTTACCTGATTCTGAAAGGGAAGAAGGTAAACTTGAACATCAGACGAAGCGATTTGAGTCAATTTTAATCATATTTCAGAATCAGCAAGCAGGAAATCTCCTTTGAGGTCACTGATTTTAATCTGTTTTTGCGTTTGTTTCTCGGGCAGGGTGAGTCTCAGCAACTCGCAGGAATTAAGACCTGTTTACTTGCAAGTAAGCACAGCTCAGTGCTACGTTTCCCCTCTTGGCTACAAAGGAGGAAAATTATGTACTAAAGCGACTCTATAGCAGAAACAAATGAGAAATCTGAATGCATCACGGGTGCTAAGCATGCCATGTTCTGCTTAGCAGGTTATTCGTGCTTCATGTCACTTGGTGTATGCCCCCCTGAAGAGTGATCCAAATGCAATTAGAGATAAATAGAAGAAAATGATGTCTTTAAGCGCTAAATTAAAAGAGCAAACATGAAAAGGCTGTTAGAATTCATAAAGCACCTGAGACAAAACAAAACAAAGGAAGAAGAACGTGTTTGATGCAGCTACTGAACTGAGTCAACTGCTGAAATGAATAAGCAGCTTCTGACACCAATGGCCTTTTCCATGGTCCCAGAACCCCAGCCAGCTCAAACCCGAAGTTTGCAGTGCACAAGAGGTCAATCAGTTAAACTAGAATTAGGGGAAGTGTTTCCAAGGAATGAAGAAGAAATACATAAAACTACAGTTCTGGGGGAGGGAGCATCTTGTTCAAGTCACTGCTTTCTGCTGAAGTGAGCAGAAGACCTTTCAGACCCAACAAATACTTCAGTATAGAACCACAGAATTGAATCATAAAGGTTGGAAAAGACCACCAAGATCACCAGGTCCCACCACCAACCCATCAGCCATGCCCAAGAAGCTGCAAGTGAATGGTTGTTTGTTCCACGGGAGGGGCAGCGTTGCTTAACATCATCCCTCATGGCGAAGACAATTTGAAAGAAGCCACAAACAGTCAGGTCACACATTGAACTGTATCAGAGAGCAGCAAGCTGTGTGTACCTGCCCCAGGAGGGAGCACAGCCAGCCGCATGGCTTCCCACTGCAGCCGCAGTAGCGAGCACACCTCCTCTCAAAGGCCTCCGCAGACAGGCAGGCAGGCTGACAGACAGGCTCCGTGCAGCCCTGCATGCTTCCTGTTGAACATCTGTGGTTTAAGGGACAGAGGTGCCCCTCTACCAGAAGTGACAACACAGGGTTGATGTTCAGCGTGAGTCATTCAACAGGCAGAGCTTCTTGATTTAAAAGAAGTGAGAAATGCTTACTTTCAGTTTTGAGAGAAAAATCAGCTTCGTGCAGACCTGCACAGCACCTGTGCAAGTTTCCCTTGCACGTTCCTAAAGCACCTCTACATCCAAGGTCTGGTTTCTCATGTCCTGGTAACCACAGACCAGGACAGAACCAACACACTGCCACGTTTCTTGTTGGCACTAACATATATCCAGTGTTCTGATAGGAGAAATATATGCTTGGGATTGAAGAATTTCATTTCTAGAAGGAGCCACGAGATCAGACCACTGCAGTGTATGAGACCGATTCACTAATTTGCCTGAATTATCACTTAGCCTTGCAGAAATTAATGTCAGAGCTGCCAATGGCTCTTCTGGTCCAGCAAAGGACAGAGTTTTGATGCTGCCATGAAGCCCCACATCAGAAAGATGCATAAAGGAGTAAGTAGCTTTGCAGCTTATCACACAAGACACAAAAGCCTTCCGAAAGTCCTCATCTGAGAAACAACATCCCGAAACAATTCATTTTGTGCATCTTTCTGTTTAAAAACGTTTCTGGACGCAAGAAAAGAGGAGTCTACCCCTAACAAAGCATGGGCTGCTGGGTTTCCCTCGCACAAAGGGTCTTGGATACACACCACAAGAGCTCTTTTCTCAGAACGCCTATCTCCAAGTAATCAGTTTGATGCAGCGTGATATTTTAGTCTAACAGCATGAAAAGCATGGAGGTTTCACAGAGGAAACCTTGAACTCAGAAGGGGCCAGAAGCATCTCAGCAGAGTGAGCGAGGCTGTCATCTGGATTGCAAAGATTTTTATGAACACAAGCATCAGTACAGTGTGGTTCCATCAGAATTAGAGCTGAGCACCCTGCCCCTGGCTGGCCCATCTGCACAGGCAATGACAGGCAATTACAGCACATTCCTTTCCCAATTCTGGCTATTGCCATCTCTTTCTTCTCATTTTCCACAGTGAACAACTCCAAACGGATTCCTCCACATCCTCCAGTTTAGATGCAGGTAGGGAGTGAAAGCACGATGCCACGCTGTTGGTTCCAGCAGAGCTCTTTGTTCTGTTTCAAAGAGTAGACGCACTAATTTCCATAGCTGTGCAGTGGTTCCAGACAAGGCTGTCTCTTTGAGTGCTCAGCGAGTGCCAGCTCTGTCCCCAGGTGCTGGCTGCTGTGCAGCTCATCCCCCATCACTGGCTCCTGTCATTCACTCTGTTTAAGCAGGGACACCCTGGGGTCTCCTGCTATCAGCACACAGCTCCCAGAAGGGAGCAGCTGAGAAGGCAAAGTATCCCTGCAGATATATCAGCTGTATCCATTCCTGCATAAGCAGAGCGCTGACATCTGTGAGGGTTTAGGATTCAGCTTCATCAGCTGTTTTCTGCTGCTGCACAGGAACATGGTTTGGAAGAACAAGTACTCTGTGCTCTCAGCTTGGAAGGAGCCTGGCTTAATTTGAGGATTAGTCAGTGGGAGGGAAAAGATGCTGAGCCAACCCAGGAGCCAGCTCCACTTGGAGCTTTACAGCTGCAAGAGCCACTCCTGCTTATTCCACTTCACCAGCAGAATTGGGACATAAAGGCCCTTTTCTTTGCTGAACACTCAAAACAGTCTTAAGAGCCACAATATCAGCAGGGAAAGAGAGCCTCAGTATTGCAAGACTTGTAGTGATAGAGTCTGCAGGCAGGAACAAGAGTGCTGGAGCTCTAGCAGCCCGCTGCAGCTTCCATACACCCAAGGCTTCTAGAAGGGGAACCATAGGAGCAAGTGGGCTTCTACAGCACTCGCTCAGTGCGTTGTCTTGGTAGGGACAGGTTCCTCTTTAAAGCTGCCCTTGCATCTCCTACAAGGGGCAAGGTTTAAGGCCTGGAGAAGTTCATGGCTGCCATCACGCAGTGGTCACCTCATACCTACCAGTGCCTGGCAGCTGGAGCGGAGCTCATCAGCCCTATGCCTTGCACCAAAGGGACGAGCACTTTAGGTTCAGAGCACCCTCTTCCACTTCTTCGCTTTGCTAAATTCAGGTAAGACACTCACTGCTTCAGTTCAAAACCTTCACCATAAAGAAGGCCAATGGGGAAGAACATCCCACTTAACACTGTCAGCATACCTTGCAAGTTGAGGCAGAATCTGTTTTGGCACAGGCTTGCTTAGCATCTACTGAATAGAAGCTCAGCGGCCCAGCCCAGACACCAGCCATAAAGCACAGTGAGGACGAAAGCTGGTGGCAAAGCCCAGTTCGTGCTTCCCTCCACACAAGTGCATTCTAACCCGGAGTTAGGAAGCTGCTCCACATTCAACATGTTTTCCCTTTCCTTCTCTAGTTTCGCTGCTTAACTGCCTACCACGGGCACAGCACTGTTCTGCACTGCTCGCCTCCCGCAGCACGGCGCAGAAGAGCACTTCAGCCCGTCACTTCAGCCATTGTTAACGCAATGGCTCCGATTCGGACCAAGCCGCCTTCCGTGCAGCACCATGGAGCCGGGCAGGGCCGGCTGCTGCACGCCGCTTTCCTGCGAGAGGCACGGGGCTGCAATCCGTGGTTGCCACCTGGTGGCAGCGACAAAAAAACCCACAAAGCAGGATTGCTTCAGAAACCCACTCGGCAGCCCCGATCGCTCCCAGAGGCAGCGATTTGCCGGGCAGGGGCACTTCTTAAGGCACTTCACGAGGGCTTACCCAAAACGAAGCCAACGCAAGAAATTAACTGCTGCCCCTTGTCACCGTTACCCCAACGCCACCCCGCACGCGGGCCGGCCGAGGCCGCGCGGGGCCACGGGAGCTGTAGTCCGCACCTCCCCTTCCCCTCAGCCCCTCCGCCCGCCCCGCGCGCAGCCCGCCGGGACACGCAGTCCGCAGGGGCGGCCCCTCAGCAGCTCGGGGCGGGGCGGGAACTACAGCTCCCAGCAGGCAGCGCGGCGGGGCCTCCCCTCCCGCTTCCCCTCGGCGCCGCGTTGTTGCGCCCGGCGCCGCGGCCGAGCTCGGTGTCCCAGGGCGGGCGGCGGCTCCGTGCGCCGGGTCCCGGCATGGCGCCGCGGAGCGCTTCGCCGGGGGGACGAGGGCCGTAGGTGGGGCCCCGGAGGGGACGCGGGGGCGGAGCGGGGAAGGGCCGGCGCGCGGGGATGGCGGGGCTGTGCGGGCGAGACGGGACCGGGCAGAGCCGCTGTGTTGTCTCCCGCAGCTGAGCGCCGGCCGAGGAGCGCCGCCCGCACGGCCCCGCGGATCGCGCAGGCATGGCTCACCTGAGGGACTTCGCCAGCCAGGTAAGGGCCGCCCGCTGCCGGCAATCGCGGCTCGGCTTTCTCCTGCAGCCCATCGATCCGCGCTTTGTTCGCTGGCGGCGTTTGCCCGAGGCTCGGGCTGCCCCGGCCTTCCTCTGAGGCGGCTCTGCTGCCCGGGACCGGCGGGGGAGCGGGCCCAGGTTGCGGTGGGCACTCTGAAACGCACTGCTGCTCAGGGGGTCGGTGTCTGTAGTGTCTGTAGCCTCAGTGCGCGGGGTTAGAGGGATGTGCTGCTGGGGTCGGCTTCACGATCATAAGGTCTTCTCCAGCCTCAGCGATCCCGCGTGATGCTGAGCATTGGGGTGTCGGCCTCAGGGGCTGTAGGTACATCCTGCTGTTGTGATGGCACGAGGAGAGATGATGTCATGATTCAGGGCTAGAAGCTGAAGCATATGAATGGTATCAGCTTGGATCATCTTTCTTCTGGGCTTGGCTGTGGGTATGTTTGATGGTTGGCAGGTGTCAGCACTGAGTACAGATCTCTGGGGAGAAATCTGAGTGCTTTTCTTCACATAGAATCATAGAAGAGACCCTTGAAGGCCATCTGGTCCAGCACCCTGCACTGAGCAGGGACACCTACAGCTCCATCAGGTGCTTGGAGCCCCATCCATTCTAACCTTGGGTGTTTGCAGGGACGGGGCACCACCACTGATCTGTGGTGCAACCACCCATATCTGTGGGCAACCTGTGCCAATGCTTTACCACTCTTAGTGTAAAAAAACCTTCTTCCTTATATTATCAATATCCAGTTTGAATCTTTCCTCTTTTAGTTTGGGACTGTTTCCCCTCATTCTATCACAGCAGACCCTGCTGAAGAGCCTGTCTCCTTCCTTCTTCAGGTACAGAAAGGCCACTCTCAGGTCTCCCCAGAGCCTTTCCATAGAATCACAGAATGGCCTGGGTTGAAAAGGACCATAATGATCATGTGGTTTCAACCCCCCTTCCACAGGCAGAGTCACCAACCACCAGACCAGGCTGCCCAGAGTCTTTTCTGCTTCTAGGTGCACTACAACACTAAAAGCTTCTGTGGTTTGAGATAATGCTTCCTCCAAAACTTTCCTGGTTTGAAATTGATTTGCAATGCATCTTGGTTCGCATGCTGTTTTCCACATTCACTGTTTCCTCAAAGTACTGGTGAAATTAAATGCAAATCTAGTGCCTGAATGAGTCACAGTACAGGGAGAGAAATGAAAGAATGAAGAAGGATACTCAAGGCAGGGAGCTGAGCTCTGTTGGTGCAAAGCAGTTGCTCTGGAGCTTTTTTGTAGACAGCATTCAATAATAGACTATCAACGTTCTGCTTATCTAACCTGTAAATTAGGCAAATGCCAGGTGGGTTCAGTTTGTCATGCTGTGATAACTCCGGTGCTGAAATAGGAAAGCAGCGTGTGTTATCTATCCCTTCCTTGGGTCTCTTCTGGAATCCTTGGTGGCACCTCATAATCTGTTTAATTGAGGCTTCTTGGAAGAGCAGTAGGAATTGGCCTGAAGCTCTGTGTAGCAATTGGACAGATCAGTGCAATGGGAAAGGCATTACAACAAAGGTGCGATGATGGAAGGACTGGCACAATAAAGAGGTACTACAAAGGAAAGAAAGAAGATTGCTCACCTGTATCAGAAGATTCTCAGTTTGCAGAGGAAAGCTTCACCAAGGAGAGATCTCCAACCAGAGATTCTTCCCCAGTGGCAGTCAGCCCTTAAATGGGGTCTAAGAGAGGTGCAGCCAGGCTCCACCCCTTCCAGTCTCACAGCTGCGTTGCCTTCACCTGTGCTCCCAGGGCTGACCGGGTCCTTTGCCCTGGTGCTCAATCAGTGATTCAGGCTGGGACTCAACAGTTCTTATACATTGTGTTAGCCAAGTTTTAAGCAGTGGTGGGGAGGTGCTGCAAAAATTGAGGGACTATAGGACTTGGATTGGGATGTCAGGGCCTTGACTTGTCTTGGATTCCTTATCTGTTGCTGATGTGCCGGATTACCTTAGGCAGAACCCTAAGCTGCTTTATCTCAGTGCCCCTGCCTCCCTATCCAGGCCAGCTAGGTACTCTCTTCTCTTGGTTGACCTTTGCTGTGTACATACAGCACAGTGGGCCTTTGTTGGGAGCTCTACCCTCTCAATGATATATTTGCACAGCAGTCTTTAAAGCTCCGAATCCAGCTGTGTTTCCAGTTCTGTTGTTCCTTTAGGCAACCTTGAGAAAGCCTCTCAAGTTCTCTGGCTAATGCTTTCTTACCTTGAAGCAAAACAATGCTATCAGTGAAGCAAGCTGGGAGTCTCAGACAATGGATTACGTATGTTTCATACTTCAAGTTCAAAGTGTTGAACAGGAATTTCTCTCTTATACTCCTGAAGCTGGAAACTGTCTTGGGTTCAGCAGCTAAAGAGGAGCGTGCTCTCATTTCATAGAGACTGGGAAGTTTCAAAGAGATTAGGTCCCAGGTGGCACATTACTGGTGGATCATCCTCATCCTGCTCACACTTGTTTTCTGTGTGTACAAACAAGGTAGTGCTCTGTGTGCTGCCCAACTCTGAGCCACCTCTAGTGTCTGACTGCACTCAAAAAAAGGGGAGAAACAGCATGAGGCCTTCTGCTCCAGAACTGCCATGTGACACAAGCAGTCAGACAAAAGGTACAGCGAGGTGCTCATCCTTGAAGGCTTTATACATTGCAGCACACCAAGGAGTAGCAGTCAGCTCTTCTGGCAGTGACCCAGAGCTCTGCTCTGCAGCCCTGGTGGGCTCTGTGAATATCAAAGAAAATGAGAAGATCTCGAGTTGGCCAACAGTTGCAATGCTGACAGGTACTAACAATCTGCTTTGGGTTATCCGTGACTGTGCAGGTCTGAGTGATTTCATCTGGCTTCGGTGCATTTCTACTAATTAAGTTTCTCAGGTGTGTTTGTAGCTTTGCAGGGCAGTTCTCTGACAAAAAGACTGGTGCTGAGATCAGTGGGTGTTTAGAAAAGGACAGATCCTGCTTTTTATGACCCCTCATTGCAGTGCTCCACAGGAGCAGATTTACTGGGGCAAGGAGCAAGTCAGGCTACGCAGAATGTGTTATTCTGCTCCCCTACATCCCACCTCAGTGTGGCACAGGACATACTCTCGCCCTGTCACCTAAGGCTTTTGAAGCATTTCCAAATCAGTTTTGAAATGCAAGCCACAGCAAGGTAAATCTAGCACCTACAACTGAACAGTTCTGGTCTCATTCCTTCTCACTCAACAGGATTTCCAGGTGCATTCCAGTCAAGGATACAGAAGGATAACCAAATATCAGAGTTGTACTGCTTTCTTGAGCTCCTTGGGCAAAGTTTTCTTGTGCTTGTCATGGTCTGTCTCCTCTGCCTGAGCTGCTTTGTTCCTCAGAAAGCACGATAAATCTACCTCAAAGTATAGACGCTTGTTCAGGAAGCTGCCTGTGATGACAGAGCCTGCAACACAAGCTGCTGGCTGTCCCAAAAGCTGCCTGCAGCAGACAGTGCTCTTCTGTTTGATGTCCCGTTCTTGAAGAGTTACATCCCCAACATGCCACACAAGGCTGAGAAGGGAAGCAGTAGCTCATACCTTTCTCATAGAAAAATGATCCAGGTAGGAGGAGAGGGAGGTTTCCTTGCAGGCTTGCTGCCCTGCGGAATGCGTGCTGAGCCAGGTGCTGCTCAGAGGTGGTTCTCTTTCTCTCCTTGGTGGCTGGCTGGTGGGATGAGTGGTGTTTCACCAGCACAGCAGGTGACTGTGTGAGGCCTGGACCACTTTGCTGCCCCATCCTGTTAAAGTGGCCAACAGGTGGGAACTGCATGTAGCCGGGCTGTTCCTTCTGCACCACAGCTGTTGTTCTTGTGCTGCTTTCTGGCATTTCTCAAGCTCGGATCTTCCTTCCCTTCACTCTCTCCAGTCTGTGTTATGTATCTCCAGCTCATTTCCTCACTACCTATCCCCTCCGGTCTGTTCCCATTGCGTTTGTTCAAATACAGCCTGTTTGGGTGTTGCCATGGACGCAGAAGGACATTTGGTTATCTATCTGTATCTTGGAGTGGAAGGCACATGGAAATCCTGTTGAGTGAGCTGACTGTGAAGCTTACTCCCTAGAGCAGTGTGCTGGGTGCAGAAGGCAAACAACGTGTAATGACTGCTTGGTTAATCAGTAAGCAGCACCCAGGGATGCTGCTAAACCTGATGTTAGATGCAAAAACACCCTGCCTCGTGCTCAGATAAAATCTCTGCCCAGCTCAAGGTCCTTGCACGGGAGCGGTCCCTCTGGGTGACATGTGAGGTGAGACTGAGAAGTTCTGGGTGTGGAGAACTCCCTGTAACCCCTGTCTGCTTCCTGTAGGTCAAGCTGTATTTTCCACATTTTTTTTCTTTTTATTTAAACTAGATTTTTTTTTAAGGTAGAGAAATTAATCACAAAGAGCCTTTTAATAGCATGAAGCAGAGCAGGCCCTCCTGGTCTGCAGCTGAACAGAATGAAAGAGCATCAGGGGATGATTCTTCCTCCCTCTGTTGTGCTTGTTGTTGTTCCTCCCTCTGTTGCTCTTATGAAAGAGTTAACTTTGAAGCCCAGCCACTGTTAGTCAGTATTTCTCTGATGGTCATGTCAGTAGATGCCCAGTTGATGTGCTTATCTAATGAGGGAAATGCTATTCACTCTTGTGCCTGGGTGTGCCAGCTGGAGGAGGCTGTTACAGAAGTGCAGGTCTGCGGGCAGGGTGTCCATGTGGCTCCTTCTCCTGCAGGGTGGGCAGAGGCCTCACAGAGTGCTGCTGACCTTCTGAGAGATGCAAGGCTCCATCAGGGCTGGGTCTGTCTGAAAACCAGGCTACAGTAAAGGCAGCTGATGGAAATTGGTGTTTGTATTGCTGGAGTATGTTGCCCTCCAAACAAGTAGGGAAGGTGAAAATCGTTCAAATCAGTCAAATATTTGAATGTGAGAAGGGAAACATCTTTGTGAACTTCTGATGGCCTCTGAATTGTGCCCATTTTCTCATCCCAGTCTTCAGACAAAGTTTGGTTCTGATACACCTCACCTGCCTTTCATTCAGGTATGGATGAGTCCTTGCTCATGAAGCTCGTTTGGCCCCAGTTTGATGCGTGCAATTGTGCTGCGTGCCACATCAGTCCTGTCCCAAAGGAGCTGCTGCCTTCTTAGGAATGGGTCCTGCTGACATTCTCCTTTCTGGCCTCTCTCCTGTTCCTCCCCAGCTGTGATCTGTAGGGACAGAGACCCCACGTAAAAGTCTGCTTCAGCTCTTATCTTGGACATGTTCTGTGACATGTTTCTGAGCCCATGGAGACCATGTAGGGCCCGTGGGCTTCAGGTGAACTCAACAACACAGCAGATGTGTAGATAGGAGATGCAAGGCAAACAGATCTGATATGCACGGTGCTCTGCGGGCTGCTGCGGGACTTGCTGACTTTTGCCTTGTCTCCCTTCCCCTTTAGCACTCCAGGGTGGATCCTGAGGAACTGTTCACCAAGCTGGAGCGGATTGGCAAAGGATCATTCGGTGAAGTGTATAAAGGGATTGACAACCGCACCAAGGAGGTGGTTGCTATCAAGATTATTGATCTGGAAGAGGCTGAGGATGAAATTGAGGACATTCAACAGGAGATTACGGTGCTCAGCCAGTGTGACAGTCCTTACATCACCCGGTATTATGGCTCCTACTTGAAGGTAGGACAAAGCCATGGCAATTCTCTTGCCAGCAGTTAGGGGACTGGGTTGGGCTTCTGCAGGACCCGCAGCTGGTGATGGCAAACAGCACTCAGGTGCCCAATCCGTGGGCATCGAGTCAGTGTGGCAGCAGGAGCAGCAGTGGCGCTGCCCACTGCATGTATGTGGTTTTCATATGAGGCTGGTCTTCAAGACACTTGCAGAGCTTGTGGAAATGAGGTTCCTGGTTTGGTCCCGAGAGCAGGGCACTTAAGTGAAGAGCAAACTCTTCACTGAAGAGGCAGATCCCTCCCACATCCGACCATCCTCAAAAGGAAATTTGTGGAATGCTTTTTGGAAATACCACAGTTCTAAGGTAGTAGCACTGAGGGCTTTATGTTTGTAGAAGGATCCAGGCCACCTCTGGAAAGAATAGGAGCCTATCTTGATCTTGTGATTGTGATACTTCTTCCCAACCCCTTTTGTTCCCAGGCATAACGCAGCACCAACAGCTTTTGGAAATGTGGCACATAGAAGGGCAGTATGCTGTTCTGAGGGGGTATACCTGTTTCCTAGTGCCAAGCTGGGAGCTCAGATCACTCCCTCCAGTACCCCACAGCATCCTGGACTTCCTCACAATGAAACACTGCTCCCCAGAACCTGAGCTGCCCTCTGAGTAATGCTGCTCATGTCATCACTGCTCTGAAAAGGCCACCAGAGCACCGGATGCTTCCAGTGGATGGCTTGAAACCTCCAAGCGTGTTTCACTTCCACTGCAAGCTAGCCTGCAGGCAGGTGTGGGGAAGCATTTATGAACACATATCAAGGACCGGAGTTCTCTTACCACACTCCCTACCTTATGAGGGAACAGGAGCAGGGAAGGATGTACTGAAGGGTTGAAGAAGTAAGAACAGGGTCTGAGTCTTTGAAGGAGAGGTGGAGCAACGAGGTGATGTTGTTCCCCCTGAAAACAGGTTCAGGAACCCCCAGTAGAAGTTCCTAATGGTGATGCCAGCTGCTGGAGGCATGTGTAACGCTGGCTGTATGGCACAGCAATCCTTGAGCTCTTTGGATCCTGATTATTCCTTGCATATTTTTCACAGGCAATAATGCATTTTCTCTGTGTTCTGCCAAAACCACCATGAAAGCTGTGGTTTTGTGGACCAGCTGTTTATCTCCTACCAGAAGCTCAGTCTGGAAATCTCTTCTCTAGGGAGAAAGAAAGTGCGTTGCTGACCATACCCTTCAAACTGGAATCCTGTTAGTATGATCAAAGGCTGCAAAGCTCCCCTGTCATTGGCAAGATGTGCTAGATCTGTTGGAGTGATGCTGAATGGCTCCAGCCTGACAATATGCTTATCTCCCTGGGCTGTGCAGTCTGGTGTCTGTAGTGGTACTAAGCTTGCTTAGGCAGAACCGAAGACAAAGAAATGCTGGGGGCAGGAGCAGGTCCTCTTTTGTCTCTTGAGAGCCATGGCAGGCAACGTTCCTTGTGTTGTGTACAGGGGCTGTTCATCTCAAGTGTTTCGCTTGTCTGCCTGGTCTTAATGCTGTCTTTGCTCTTGGATTGTGCTGTTACTTGCAGGGCACCAAGCTGTGGATAATCATGGAGTACCTGGGAGGAGGTTCAGCCTTGGATTTGGTAAGTACGTGGTAAGCTCTGGGCCCTGACATATCTTGGCTGAAGCCTTGATTTGTGAAATGCCCATAAGGCAGATGCTGACTTGCTGTGTGATGTCTTTTTGACAGCCCTGTGCCTGAAGGGTAGGCAGTGCAGGGCGGATGTGCCGGTTATGCATATCCCAAGACAGAGGAAATGTTGGCATGGAGCTCAGCTGTTGAAACACAATTCTCCAGGGTGTTCTGTTGCTTTACAGAGGAAAAAAACAGTGAAATGAAATTTGACAGCAGTAAGTTGTTCTTGAGCAACATAAATCCATAGCTCACCTAACTGAAGTCTTGTGTCTGCCAGGAGTTTGTCATTCAGTGCTTGCATGGCATCAGGCTTGGCAGGGCCCTGGCCTACAATTGGGATTTACAGGTGTTAATAATACTGATCATGTCTAACAAGCTGCCCCAGACTTCAGGGGAACACTAATGATAGTAAACACACAAAAAAAGTTCTGCTGTGCTGTATTCTTTCACAGGATTCTGCTTTTCTCTTTGGGACTATAAAGCCTGATCTTCCAGAAGGAATGAAGGTCATGTAGTGAAAACTGCTGAGCCTGCACTGAGCTGGAGGAAGGGTGCCTGTAGGGGGACCTGTAATCAACAGCAGAAGGCAGGGCTTGTTTAGAGGAGAACTGATTAAAAGGAGAAAAGTTGTGATACGGTACCCTGTCACTCCACAGCAGAAGGCAGAAGTTCTCACTGCTGTTGTAATGGCTGAAATTCAGCTCCTGCGTGCTGCAAAGTGGCTTGATCCAGAGAAGCAGATAAGGTGTTCTGTTCACCAGTGTATTTCCAAGTGAGAGCAAGAGATGAGCATCCTGCTGTTTGTCTGGGAAGCCTTTACTAGACTAACAGAAAAGCTTCCAAAGATTTTCCATGTCATGTAGCCAGGTGCAAAGTCTGGCACTCTGCTTGTAGAATAAGATGTGCACCGGGCTGTGTGCAGGCCTGAATGTGATCTGCTTGACAAACGTTTCCAAGTAACAAATGGAGAGGCTTGAAAATGCAAGCATCACTCACCCTTTAAGTTGTCTTCCTGCCCTTTTTCAGCTAAAGCCAGGGCCCTTGGAAGAGACTTACATAGCTACTATCCTGAGGGAAATCCTGAAGGGCTTGGATTACCTCCACTCTGAGAGGAAGATCCACAGGGACATCAAAGGTAAGAGCAGGGAGCTCAGCTGTCTGTGCTGTAAGGGATACTCCAAACATAAAATCAGAAGGATGATGCAGAACTAATCTGAGAGGTTTCCAAGACTGTTTCTTAGTGTCGCATTTCTTGTTGGGTTGCTTTTTTCTGAATCTGGTACTTCTCATTTTATTGCAGCTCACGTTTTTGTTGTCTTCAGGGTGTAGTGCAACAGTAAGGATCTGTAGCTCTTCGCTGACACTTGTAGTTTGGATGGACACAGGGTATTAAAGTGAAGGAGTCAGTGAATGGTGTGCTGAAGTATCAGCTGGCTGATATTAGGTCTGGGTATTTGCTTTTCTGATGGATGCCGAGGCATGTGCATGCTGGTTATTGTGATGAAGACTTACTGCGTGGTGTCCTCAGGCAGGGTTCATAGCCCGGGAAAGTCAGGGCTGCATGTGTCCTCTTGTCCTGATTGTTGTGGCTGCTGGCCCTGTGCAGTGCAGAGAGATCTGGCACCTGTCTCCCAAAGAGTCTCACATCAGGAGCGGAGCATCAAAGGACAGCAGGAGGGCAGTGCTGGATGCTCACTGCCTGACCCTCTGCGGGAGGGCATGTGAACAAGCGGAATGAGGAAACCTCACGCAGGGAGACACAGAAAGGATTTTGTTGTGTACGTGACACTGCAAGTTTCTATAGCTGCTAGCTCTGCAGTCCTACAACGCACCTCCCTCTCCAGAGCCTTAGCAGTGCTGCTTTCTTAAGCTGAGTGAGTGGGAAGTGGTACAAGGCCAGGATGAGTGAGCTGCTTTCAGGGATCTGCTGTTTAACTTGGACTGAATGCTGCTGAAGGGTGAGGAAAAAAAAACGTAAAGACCATTTGAGGTACCTTGGGCCAAGCACCTCTCACCTTTGTGCGCCCAGGAATCACACCTAGTAATTGTGTGGCCCTTCACATCTACTCCTTGTTACTACCACAGAAGTATCCTGTGTTACCCAGCAGAGGTCAGAGCACTGGGATGAGTCTGACAGTGGGAATCCAAACTGAGGTTTACATGGAGGCAAAGGGGGGGGATGTTTTGGGACGTCCCTTCCCACTGTTCAGTTCTGTGTGGGTTGCAGATGACTCAGGAAGTAGTGGACATAATGCTTATTTATGTGAACAGCTGCCAATGTGCTGCTTTCGGAACAAGGAGATGTGAAACTGGCTGACTTTGGAGTGGCTGGGCAACTGACGGATACACAAATCAAGAGGAACACCTTTGTGGGGACTCCATTCTGGATGGCACCAGAGGTCATCAAACAGTCTGCTTATGACTTCAAGGTGAGCTAGAGCAGGAGAAGGATTGCTTGATGCTGCTGCAGGTAGTGGTAGGGTTAATACAGGGACTGGAAACGCTGCTTGTAGTGTACTTTCCTGTCATTCAGGGTCTGTAGACGTTTGTCTGTTAGTTGTGAAGCACCCTATGTGATCATACGTGATGAGCCCTTCAGCTGTTCATCAGCCCTGCATGCTTCCATGTTGCAGAATTGCTCCTTAGTGCTCTGTAGTCACTGTTCTTTGCTCCTCTCTTAGGCAGACATATGGTCCCTTGGAATTACAGCCATCGAATTAGCAAAGGGAGAGCCTCCAAATTCTGACCTCCATCCTATGAGGGTTCTCTTCCTGATCCCCAAAAATAACCCTCCAACACTTGAAGGTCACCACAGCAAGCCCTTCAAGGAGTTTGTGGAAGCCTGCCTCAATAAGGATCCTAGATTTGTGAGTATTGCTGTCCATCTCTGCCGTTGGGTAGAGTATCTGTAATACCCCTGTAGGGCAATACTTGCTCTCTACTGAAGAAAAAGCAGTACTGGCTTACAGACTGGCAAGAATTGAACGTGGTACACCTGCATGTTTATTGTACAGAGATGGTTAGATGCAGCTTGCCTTCCTTATTTATTCCAGAGGCCAACAGCTAAAGAGTTGCTAAAGCACAAATTCATCACACGCTACACCAAGAAAACCTCATTCCTAATGGAGTTGATTGACAGATTCAAGCGCTGGAAGTCAGAGGGCCATGGAGAAGATTCAAGTTCCGGTGATTCTGACATGTATGTACACATTGCACATGGAGGATGCCCCTTCTATGCCACACGTGCCCCAGGTGCAAGCGAATGAGGTCCTTTTCCCCACCTGGGTTGGAGATCATATCATAGCCAGGAAAACGTGAGCATCTGCTTTTGTGGGAGTGACTGCTGCCTGAAGAAACAGGCTTGTGCCTCCTTTTGCTTCAGTGGAGCCTGGTATTCTAAGCTAGTCTTATCTGTGGAACCTCTACACCTCCTGAGTGTAAGGAACCAAAAGTAGTAAGGAGAAACATCTGACATAGTGAAACAAGGCCCCTGTTGCTTGTATTTTATGCACATTCAATTATATATATCTCCTTTCAAAGAGCTTCAGGCTTTATAGCTGTGGCAATACTTATATATTTGTGTTTGTGAATCAATGTGTGGGGGAGAGCCTGTGATAAAGCTAGTAATTGTGCATAGATTGAGCATAGATAAAACTGTGTGGAGCTGAGGCCTTGTCCTGACCTCCCCCTTTTCGTTGGCAGTGATGGAGACACAGAGGACGGAGACCAGGGCCCAATCTGGACATTCCCACCCACTATTCGTCCCAACTCCTTGGGCAAGCTGCACAAAGGAATGGCACTTCACGGTTCCCAGAAGGTCTGGTTGCCATCTGTTCCTTTAGAAGTGGGCTAAGCTAACACCATCTCATGGGGCTTGGTGAAGCTGCCAATCATCTCTGTTCTGTCTAAAGTTTGCTTTAGTCCAGTATGGAGGCTGGTGCCCCAGAGCTCTCCTCCACGGCCTCATGGTAACTGTAGTATTCCTGAGACCTGGTGAGGGGACTGCCATTGAGGTGCAGTGAAATTAACAAAGGCTTGGCAGCATGTGTGTCTGGGGAGCCTTTGCCTGTGCTTGAAACTTTTTTCCTTGTTTTCTAGCCTTCTGAGCCTATCAAGAGACAACCACGGTCACAGTGTCTCTCCACACTTGTCCACCCAGTCTTTGGGGAGGTGAGTAGGACCTTGGCTCTGCCAACTACTGGGCCATCTTCTGTTGCTAGGGTACCAAAGCTAAGGAGTGACCTCCTGCGTGGCCTCTCACAGGTGGACAAAGAAAATGAACTTGAAAATTCACTATTTCCTTACCTTGTGTTCCGGGTGAGGATGCGGAGGTGCAGTAGAAGCTACAGTTATTGATGATGTCTGTGATTGGCTTTCTGAGTGGGTGATGTTTTAAGGAAAGGAAAGAGGAAGATAATCATAATGGAGCCCACTGGCAATGATCTTTAGCTGCTGTTCCCAGCAGGAGAGTAGAAGTGGGGGGTTCTTAGTAAGAAATACGTTACACAGACTCTGTGTGCCAGGATCCAGCGTGCCTTCTCTTGGGGTGCCAGTCACAGAGACCTTTCCCTTGCTTCCCTTGCTCCTGACGACTTGCTCTTTTCTATATCCTGATGCTGTTCCAGCACACGGCTCTACTTTCTCAAGGATGGTCTCTGGACTTTGCACTAGACTTGGGAAAAGAGTTTTTTGTGAAAAGAGGGCTTACTGCTTTAGGACAAAAAGCAGAGGCTGTTCTGGAAAGCAGGCATTCCATCCTCGAGACAGCACTGCTTGGGAAATGGGGAACCGACAGACTAGGAGATCTCAGATGTCTGTTCCAATCCTAATGACTCTATGGATTGTGCTGACTGGCTTTTTCCATAGTCCGCTGTGCTTGACTGCAGAGGTCAGCGCATGAGGCAGAAGGTACTGCTTGTTATGCAGCATATTACTAACCATTTCTCGGTCCTGTCTGTTTAGCAGCCTTCTGGGAAGAGCTGTGAGCTCTTCAAACCACTGAGTGCACCTGTGAGCTTCTCCTTAGCAGCACCACTGTGCTGATATCTGATGGGAGGTGATGTCTTGGCCTTCCATTTCTGCTTTGGCTCCTTTGCCCCAGACTTGCTGCCCATCCTTTCCTTGGATCAGACTTCCCCGCTGGTCCCACTGATCCCACTCAGCAAAATCAGGAGCATGGGACGTGCTGGGCTGTCTCTGAAGTAACCTGGCTTCTGTGGACAGTGGCAGGAGGTGGAAAAAAGCTTTTTTCCAAGTCCTGCAGGAAAACTGCTGCTCAGCCAGGTGCGCATGTTCTTCTTAGTGCTGGTTTCTTACCAACAGCAGCTGCTTCTCACCACTGCATTAATGCCTCTGAAATCTGCTAAGTTGTGATCACCTCTTTCCATTAAAAGGCTGGAGCTGGACTTTGCGAATAGAATTTCTAGCGAGATGCTGTTCCTGAGCTTGCATTTGGCTTCCTGCATCTTTATTATGGGGTGTTAACATGGAAGGTGACCCGCAGCAGGTCATCAGCGCAGGTGCGGGCAATTGCAAGCCATGAAACCCAGCTGCTCCTTCTGGGGAGGAGAGGACAGGCTTAATATTTGGGCCTGGAGGGCCAAGCCAAAATAGGAGCCAGGCTGGATGGCATAGTGCAGCACAGCTCTCTGCCACCTGCTAACCTTCAGAAAGTTGCTGTGCAGCACAGGGCGCTGATGTAACGCAGCCCACGCACATCAAGCTGAAGGGCTGCAGCCCTGCGTCAGAGTGCGGCGCTGGGTGGGCAGCTTCCCTGCGGGACAGCCCGTGTCTCCTCCTGCCTCCAAGGCAGGCAGTCTTTGATCAGGTAACGTCAAACCATTTGTGCTGTCCTGCAGAATTTCTGGTCTGGGGAGGAAAGGTGACCTCCAGCAGTCAGGAGGGCCAATGCTGCAACTGCAAAGAGCGGTGGGGCTTATGTAAAGCTCCTTAATTGGCATAGCCTAATAGGAGCCTAATTGAGCCGGACAGGGGTTAGCTGGCAGGTACTTCTTGTTCTACAAAAGGGGCTGATTTTTGCACAGCACACTGCATCCTGGTGTGTGCCAGGGAAGGAGCTGCAGCGTGAGCTGCTTACATGGGTATGGTGGGAAACTTTCAGAGAATGTGACCGTGCATTTCCAGCGGCAGACTGCTTCAGGCTCAGCATCAGCAACGTGTCGAGGGTTCTGTGATGTAACTGAATGATGAAGGCGTAGCCATTTCAAATTAACAACTGGGATCGTGCACAAGGAGACTTGTACTTGCTAAGGCCCATTGAGAGTGCTAAAAATGCTGAATGCAAGCAGAGGCTTTATACGTTGGCCCTGCTGTGGGCTTTATTCCCCCATTCTCCTGGGGAAAGCTCTCTTCTGGTTGAAGTGGTGACTAAACTCAGGTCCTGTTGTATTTTCAACTCTGCCTGTCCAGAAGCCTTTGGTGTGTGTCTGGCTGCTAGGCTGTCCTCAGCAGCAAAGTGACTGTACCAGTTCAGATACGCCAGTGCTTTTTCAGGGCTATTGATCTAGCAGTACTATCATTTAGGATGTTTAGCTGCACATAAGAGCCTGTTGTGTAAGGAATTCAATTGCTGTTATTACCTGGAGGAAAGCCTGAATTCCAGACCTTGCATTCCCATCTTCCTAACCTACAAAAAGGCTGTTTTGAAGGATGTGGGTGCCCTCCTGGAGTCTTCCTACAAGGGACAGGGACTTGATGTCTGCACTGCTTGACAGTGCTCCCTGCAGTGAGTTAAGGAGCTAACATGCTATTCCTGGGTTGCAGCTTAAAGATAAGCACAAGCAGACCGGAGGCAACGTGGGAGCTATGGAGGAGCTGGAGAATGCCTTCAGCTTGGCAGAGGAGTCCTGCCCTGGCATCTCTGACAAACTGATAGCACACATGGTGGAGCGGGTACAGAGGTGAGTGAGGGTCCTCGGGGCAAAGGTGGGTGCCAGCAGGGCAGGGCTGGCAGCAAATTGCACTGCTGTTACGCTCTGTACCTACGGTCAGGTGTGGTGCTGGGCAGTCCGGACATCAGAGGCAACAGGATGCTGTCAAGTGGGGAAAAATAGATAGCCTTAGATATGAGGGACTGAAAACACTGGCTCTCCTTAAGGCCTTGTTACCCAGTCATTACAGCTTTCAAGCAAGTATGCTGTGGGTCTGTTCGTACAGACAACATCTAAAATAATGGCAGAAGAGAGCACTCTGGCTGCTGCACAGAGGTTACAAGATGTGTCCTGGTGATGCTCTCAAAGGTTTTAGCCCCCAGCTGAGTAGGGGGATGCTCACAAATGTACCTTGGATGACAGAGGGTCAGCTACTTTGGTATCATTCACTGCGAGCAGCCTCTAATGGGCGGTGTAAGCATGAACACTTCTTCGAAGGCTTGTAAAACCTTAGAGCCCCTGGTTTATTTCTGCTGTAAAACGATGGTGCTCAGAACTTCTTGTTAGCCTCAGGTGGAATCTCTAAGTCACTGGAACACGCTGCTCAGAGAGGTGGTGGAGTCTCCTCCTCTGGAGATACACAATACCTGCTGGGCCTCCTACCTGTGCACCCTGCTGTAGGGAGCCTGCACAGGATGATCTCCAGAGGTCCTTTCCAGCCCCTGCGATTCTTGCCTGTGTTCTTGAAGCGTTGGGGCTTCCCTTCAAGACTGACAGCTTTATCTAGAGAATGGATAGAGGCAAACAAGAGGCAGCCTGACCTCTCCCACAGGGTGCCGGTTGGGCTGTGCGTGCCACCTGCAGGTGAGGGTGTTATGTGGCAGCAGTGACCTGTTCCTCCCCGTTCTTTCTTGAAGGTTTTCACACAGTCGGAACCACCTGACCTCTGCCCGCTGATGCATACATTCCCTGCTGCTATTCTGAGAGGGGGAAGGATTTTTTCCAGCTTCATAAAGAACTACATCTCTAACCCAGACCACTGTCTGCTGTTGGATATAACATTGTGTTACGGACTCCAGGACATTTCAGAGCCTCCACATTACACGTGTTTCCATGATGACCCAGGGTGAGGTCTGCAATGCAAGTACAATTTAGACCTTTTACAGAACCCAAGATGGGTGGTCTAATTGTTTTTACAATGTAATCAACGCGGTTTTTAATTGTTTCCCTATGGATGTATCCATTTTGGCTTGGTTTGATCCCCACTGGTAAATGGCTGCCTGCTGGAGAAGGGGGAGGCTCTCCTCTAATGCGCTGTGTGTGTTTCAAAGGCGAGCCTGATGGGTTCAGCCTCCCACCCTTCCTACAGAAGTGTTTGTGAGCTGTAATGTGTGAGTGCAGGTATGTTTGCAAGCTCTACGTGCACTGCAGCCTCTGGGAAAGTTAGAACAGCTCCTTGGATGTTCTGGAGGACTTTTTCAACTTCTTCACACACTCATAAAGAAAAGCTTTTGACTCTAGCAGCAGGCAAAGTAAAATAAGTAGGCTGCTGCTGCTCTTCCCTAGTTTGTTCCATGGGAGGATGGGTTTGCTCACTGCTGCTTTTTTGGCTCTGGGACGTTGTTTTGCATTAGGCGTTGGTTCATGTGATGCAGGCAACAGCAGAACTTGCCTCGAGTCTCCAGGGGTTGGGAGGGGCCAGTGGATATGTTTGGCATGCTGGGGTTTGGAGCTGCTGGGGTTTCTTTCCCTGGTGCTTTCTGCAGCTGAAGGTTCGGTACTCAGCTTTGGACAGGCCTCACCTCTGAGCTCAGTGGACAGCTGCAGGTGCCCAAACCTTGCAGAAGGATTAAAAAGAAGAGAGGAGAGGGAACGCAGCAGCCCATGGCCAATACTGAGGGCTTCAGTTCTTCCAAGGGCAGGTCAGCACTGCGCAGCAGTTCCTGGGGCAAGATGCCTCTCCTCTGTAGAAGGATGAAGGTGGGATGGCTGGCAGCAGAGGCATCCCCGTGTGCTGTGGGCGGGAGTTTCCAAAACCACTCTAGGCTGCTTTCTCCATCTTCTTAATTGAACCTTCTGGCTCTTCTTTCTGCCTGGGCTGGGAACTGGCTGGAGCCAGGGCTCTGCTCTACCTATCAGGCTGGGGTGATGGTTGCTGGCAGACTGAAACATCCACGGCTGCAGCACCTGCTTAAAGGTGCGCTGGCAGGGCCATCCCAATGAGCTTTGCTTCCTGTATAGCACTAGTTTATAAAGCTACTTTTTAATTGAGGTTGATATTATCTATACTGTTGAGGTCTAGAAAAATAGACTTAGGATAATAACTTCTGATAGCCGGTTGCTTAGCAATCTGCTCACTAATTGTAAAGATATTCCCATTAAGTCAGCAAGACCGTAGATACCCAGATCTTTCTGTCTGAGTGTTTGTGTGAATGATGTGGCTCACCCCCAAAGCCACTGAGAACAAAAGCTGCGGCTGTTCAGCGTTTTTTAAAGGAGAGATAGATAGGCAGAGTGTCAGTGATAAGGCTTGGGTTTTGGTACTTTGATTCAGAGCTGCAGATTGTAAGTGCTGGGCAAAAGGAGCTCAAAAGGAGCATTTGTTCCCCCATCCCCACGTGTGGTGTTCACTTTAGCTTATGTGGCTCCTTTCCTGTTCCTCTCTGATGGATAAATACGGGCTCAGCACACACTGTGATCTCATCTGGTAGAGAAAAGGTGCTGCTGCTTCATCGCACTGGAGCTGCCGCAGGGAGGTGTTTCTCTGGGTGAGCAGCCTTGGAGCCTGTCCTTAGGAGGAACACAACAAACCCATTTTTCCCTCAGGAGGAGGAGGAGCTGTTTATGTACAGACACAAAAGTTACTGAGTTGAAGGCAGAGGCTGCAGTCTAGCAGAAAGGGCTCCTGCTGCTTTAAAATTGCTGTTCATGACAGTAGCAAGTTGTGTCGGTAAGGTACCTTGTGTTATTACTCACATGCACTGCAGTGTAATGAGTAAAATTTTTAAAGGAAACAATCCCTACAGACTTTGTCCAGTATTCGAAGCGACGACGGTTTTAGTTTTTAAAAGCATTGAAAGGGATCTGCCACTTTCAATAAAGTAACAAAAGGAATGAGGTGGGGCGTAACTTTTTATTACCAGGTAAAAAGTATTTGTTCAAGCTGCAGTTTCTTTGCCTTGTGCTTGGTCCTTCCCTGCATCTTCTTGCCCCTTCCTGCCTGCTGCTCCTAGCAGTGCCCAGCGAGCCAGGCTCTCCATTAAACCCTTCACAGCACACGTGCAGTGCTCTACTGCACCTGGCAGCAATAAGAGGCTGAAATCATTTCATATCAAGATGCTATTTACTTCCACGACATACTCAGCTGGTTATAACATACTTGGTCAATCCACGCGTGTTCACCTACAACAGTTGGTTGTTAAACATGAAGACACTAATAAATTAAGTACATTTAAATTACACGGGACAATGGTCGTCGCAACAGCGGCAGTGAAGAGTGGATTTGCAGTCACCCGTCCTCTGTGTAATGCAAATGCCACGTGAGCAGTCTGGGAAACCTCGCTTAAAGCCCCCACCTGCCCCCAAAGCATTGTAGACCACAATCTAAAGTCCTGGAGAACACACAGGTCAGCCTCTGTGCTTCCCATATTCGCAGGGATCTCAGCAATCCTCTGTCCACACAACACGCAGCACTTTCCTTTTTCTTTCACTACACCAACTCATGGGTCCTTTTTCTACCACCCAAACACCGAAGTAAAAGCAGGATACCTAGAGCCCCTCTAAACCACATCCAGCAGCGTTTGACAGCGTTCACCTTATTTCAGTCCTGTGGAAGCAACCAACTGTGACAGCTTTGCAAAAACAACAAACTGCAACCGTGTCAGCATTAATACAGAGATTTAATGGAGTCCTCGCACGCTAACGCTCCATCTAGAATCCAGTGACTTTTACACCTTCACAAGAAACAGAAGTTGGTTCCCACTCGATATTTAAAGGTAAGAAAAGGGATTCTCAGAAGTCTTTACATGACACAGAAGCTCAAGCAACAGTGACTTTCCAAGAAGCCTGTTCTCCTATATTGCTTTAAATGCCTTGAAAATATCATTCACACAAGGGTGAAGTGTTTGCCATCCCGTGCCTTAAGTAACGCCTACAATAGGATAAAGGAACTCAGGAGCTGTGATATGAGACTAGCAAGTGACCCTCTCAGCATGCACCATAGCAGAGTTCAGAGGAGAAACCACACACCTCACCTGCACCAACCCACGGCGTGCTGACACTCAGCAGCACTTCACACTTCCCTTGGAAAATCGTTGCCTTGGCAGCCTCTGAGTAGCAGAACTGTTCTGCAAGAGCTGCTGTTTCTGTTCAAAATGCACTCGTTATGCTAATACATCTGTGGGACCCTGTTAGTCTAAGGCCTGCAAGCCAGCTGACGTGGACAGCAGTGGGGCCGTGGCTGGAGCCAGCCGGGAGCATCAGGGAAGGGAACCCCTGGGAGCCAGCAAGCCCGCTGCCAGCAGCTGTGAACCACTCACACCCCAGCAGCTGCTGCTTTCCCCCATGTATGCTGGCCATCCAGTCAAAACGTGGAAAAAAAGGTGGCATTTGCCACTTTCAGGGCAGGCAAGGGCATTACTGTACAGATACAACTGGAGCAGTACACCTTCCACAACGTGTACACGCCAAAGCTCTGCAGTTGTTAGATTCTCTCTAAGTAGGTTCACCTGGAGCAGTCGTGACCCTCTCCCACACCATTTGGAGTGGGCTTGATCCCTGTCTGCAACTCCCAAGCTCTCCCGTTCCATACCAGGTAGAAATGAGCTTCCCGGTTCTCTGCTTTATCACCTCCCCAGACTCCTGCTTCCACCTGCCTCTTAGCAATGACTATGGCAGAGATCCAGCTCTGCTCCCTTCAGTCTGTGTGCCGATCCTTCTCATCCTTTGGAAGCAAAAGGCTCGACCTGGCTGGGGAGCTGGTGGCCCTCTTGATCACCTCCATCCACCTGGGAAAAGAGAAGGAACAGAGCAGTAGGAGTGCTCAGCCCCTCACCCACCAACACAAGCTCATGCTTTTGTTACAGCTTGTATTACTTTCACCAAACCTCACAAGATATCTGCTCTCCACCCCCTTCTTTCTTCTACAATTGTTTTTTAAAGGGAAATACTTCTGTTCTAGTAAATGAGCTGGTTCTTCAAATGAATGCTTGAGTTGTGGCAAATATCCTGCAAACGTGGTCGCCTGCTCAAGGAACAGCTCTACAATGCTCTGAGCTCAAGAGCTCTTATTAGAGCACACTGTGTTCTCTCAGAACTGTACATGAAGTATTTATGCGTGGAGGACAGGCTGGCAATACCTTCCTTTAGTCACATAGATTGCTTTTCTTGCAAGAAATGACTTGCTTATATGGGAAAAAAAAAAAGGCAACAATGAAGAAAGCAAGACAAACATCAGCACCAAATTAGACTGAATTTGCTGCATGATGGCAGATCGAAGAGCACAACTCTGCTCTCTCAGGTAGCTGCTATGTGTGCTGCTTTCCCAAGGAAGGGACAGCAAATGGTGCTTTCCAAAAAACCAACCCCGCAAGGCACAAAGCAAGGTGAGGGTTTAGAACAGCTCCAGATCCCTGGGACAGAGCAGAGCCTACTGCCCTGGGTATAACCGCAGCCTGCCCCTGAACGAGGATGCTTCTGCTTACGGGCAGGAGGGGAAGGGAACTTCTTTAGTGGGAGTATGTTGGGTGTTGTGCACAGTCCCTCAGAGCAGGAGGCAATGGGGAGCAAAGAGAGGGCTCTGCATTACAACCAGTGAATTAACAGCGTGCTGCATACTGAGAAATAAATATTAAGAAAACACAAAATTACCTCTCAAAGGTGTATTTGCTCTCGGCCCTGAAGAAATACACGTGGGATTTGAACTGCAGCTTGAAGACATAATCCTTCTGAATGCCGTCCGCCTCCACGGGGGAGCTGACCACGTAGCCGAGCAGCGGGAGGCTGGCCAGGGGATAATCATCCTGCAACAGCCCCACAGCACAGCCTGAGCACCAGGCAGCCCCGCACGCTGCCAGCGCCAGCCAGGCCATCAGGACTGCCCTGCTGTACTGTGCTGCTAGGGGCTTTGTGGTTTTGCTTAGGAAGGAATGGAGGAGGAGCTGCCTTTCTCTCTCACAAAGCCTGCGGTGGATGATAGCATCTCCCCAGCTCCCTGCGCCGCATTCACAAAGTGCTGCTCCTGTCTCTGCTGCCCCCTGGGCTCCCCGCTTCCCCCTCCTCGCTGTGGCTGAAATTCCAAGCATGACCCTGCATGAACATTAAAACATCCTTCCCCAAAGAAATGCGCCCACAGGAAACCTGAATAAAATAAACAGGTTGGGGGATTAATGAGATGAAGAGGCACACGTTGCACTGCACAGATTGTTACAAAACCAGGTGCTGAGAGCACCACGGGCAGAGAAACTCCTGATGGCTGTGCAACTGGTGACTGTGCTGCAACCCCAGGTGAGAAACAGACCAAAGGCTGCTCACTCACTGAGCTCCACTAGTCAGGGCGTTATGACATCCTTCCCCTCAAATGCAGAAGATAAGTACTATTAACAAATCCCAATTAAATCCTGCAAGAAGGACCTGTGGCCCTACAGAGACCCAACTTCACTACGTGCTACCAACCATTCACCTGCTGCTCTCATTCAGATTGCAAGGAGAGGCACCTGGAACTGAAAGCAAAGGGTCTCCAGATTCAGCCCAGCCCCTAAACATCAGCGCACAGCCACGTGCTCACCTGGTGTGTTTTGTAGAAGAACAGGCAGAAGTTGGTGAAAACGACCCAGAGCTTCTGCCAGCCATTGCTGTTCTTGAACTTCCTCAGCAGGTACCCAGAGAGCTGGTTCTAGCAAGAACAAACGGAAGGCTGCCATGAAACCACTGACTGCTGTCCTCAAGGGAAAGTCGGCTGCTGCAGTCAGAAACCCCAAGCCCTCCGATATAACTGCTCTGCCTATAACAGCCCTTATACTCACGTTTTAAATGGCTTCCTGCACATTACCTCACTGGGGTACAGGCTGCGCGGGGAGGTGGGGCAGTCACCGTCCCTGGAGGTGTTCAGAGCCGTGGAGATGTGGCACTGAGAGACGTGGGCAGTGGGCACGGTGGGGTGGGCTGGGGTTGGACTCGGGGACCTTAGAGGTCTTTTCCAACCTTAGTGATTCTATGATTACATACGGCGACTGAATCCATCTTCAGCTGACCTGTTCTGCACACAGCTGTGTTCTGCTCCACAGCGCAATCCACTCACACAGAGTTCTGAGGTTTAAGTGCTCACTGGCTCTCAGCGTTCTGCCAGGCAGTGCGCAGCAGTGCAACCCTGATTTATCTCTATGGCCAGCCCTGTCTTCTGCAGTCTGTAGCCAGGAAACAGCAACAGCCACAAGGGCATTCACCCCTTTATTCACCTTTTTTCACTCCCCCTTTTCTTTAAAAAAAAAAACATGAGAGGAAAAAAAAAAAAAAAACCAAGAGAAGGAGGAAAAAACAGAGAAGAAACAAAGATGATGAAAGCCAGAGCTGTGGACAGAACACAGCAGCTGTGCAAAGCCAAGCCCCAGAGGGAAGCAGGCTGCGGGGGAGTGCTACATGGTCACTGCTGCACCCCAGGGTCAGTCCCCAGCATCTGTGCCACGGGGCAAAGAAACCTGTGGCACTGAATGAAAGCGAATGGGTCATAATTGGAGAGAAGGACAGCACACACACAGCAGAGTTACACAAAGAACCCTTCTGAGAAGCAGAGAGAGGAGGAAATCCTGCATCAACGAGGCAGCATCACAACTGCTGCTGGCTCAACCTCATGCTAACATAACACGTGGGTCCACTGAGAGAGAAGTCAGCCTCACTTGGCATCCCACAGCTCCTCCCACCAGCACAGAAGTTGAGAGGGTTTTACCTGGATCATGCACAGGTAATCAGAGAGGGACAGGCTCTGGTTCCGGTACCAACAAACATGGGTGATTGTGTTGGGCCGTTGGGCCTGACCCAGCAAATAGCGAGGAGGAAGCTCTGGAGAAACAGCAAGAGAGCAGAAAACTGAGCAGAGAAAAGGGGGAGAGAAAGAGAAAAACAGAACATTAGGATAAGAAAAGTGATGCCGCAGAAGTGTCTGTTAAACGAAAATGGATTGTGAAAGAAGTGATAGTGTTAGAACATGGAATGGAGTGAGGCAAGAAGGTGCTGGAAGAACTCACACGTTAACTCCCACAGCCTGTGGTGGGCAGGTTTCATTATAAGGACACAGAAGAGCAATGATGTGTCCTTCCCAGGTATACCATCATGGAAAGGAAAGCTTCTTCCCTCCAGTAGAAGCCACTTTGCTGGCTGAGGTGTCCAACTTGCAGACCCTGAGCCAACATAACGCTGTAGAACCTCCTTACTGACTGGTGCATGACGCACATCCTGAAAACCCAGAAGCTTCAGAGCCCAGCTGTAACACCTTCCATTGAAGTGCCCTAACTGCAGGGCCAGGAAGGTACAGAGGCATAGATGCAGCACCCTGACTCACTGCTGTTTGGCTAGCGAGGGACCTTCCTTTTCTCTTTATGGCATTTAGGATATTTCCCACTTCTGGACATCTTCCAAGCACGCCAGCCTCCAGGAAGGTTCCTACCCAACAGACCCTGCTAACTGCCACCTAAAGCACGCCTGAGGTGCAGCTGCCAGCAGCACACTGAGCAGACATCTGCCTTAGAGGCTGCAGGACCAGCACCAAAACGCGCCAGCAGTGCCGCACGGAGCCACACCGAGGGCTGAGAGCCAGAAGACACACAGACATGCATGAAGATGAGCGGACATGCAGCGGCCTTTCAATCGTCCGCGCTCTCCCACAGACAGCAGAAATGCAAAGTAGTGGAGGATGAGCAGAGGCTGAGGCAGCTGAGATGCACAGAGCGAGAGGCCAGAGCTGCGCCCCGCGGTACCTCAACAGCCACACTGTGGTCAGCCATGGAGACGCTCGTGTTGCGGTACCAGCACACGTGCATGGTTGTGTTGGCACGGTGGTGGCTCTGCCTGTCCAAGGAGCTACGGGAAGAGTGTATGTCATCTTCGGACTCCTGTTCTAGGGAGACCTCATCAGAGGATCCTGGGGGAGGAGAATTCGGCAGCGGTTTAAGAAAACTGTGCAATACAGAGCAAGAGAAGCAGGCATTCCTTTGAGAAAGAATGGTGTTTGGTTTTTTTCTCTCTTGCAAGGGTCCAGTTTTAAAATACAACAATTAGAACGTTACAGCTGAGCTGCTCGTGTTGGCTTCCATTACTCAGCTCTGCTTGGGACAGCTGACTCCACAGTGTGGGGAAAAAAAACAATACAACAAAACAAGCAACGAACAAAACCCCCGCGCTTCATCTTCAGTTGATCCTCAGCAAGGAACAGAAAGCGCTCCAGGGAGGGACACTGCACATTTCAGCACATCCATAGCAATGCCAGAGACAAGCACCAGAGTGCTGGGCTATAAAATAACTCGCTGACCTCCAAAGACACCACTGAATTTATGGACAAGAAAACAGACTGCTCGGTTAAGTGGAGAATATACAAGAGACAAATAAGGAGCTTATAAAATCAAGGATTCAGCAGCTGGAGCATCTCTGCTGCATTTAAAGCCACCAGGAGCATCAGCCTAGGAAGACAAGCATATTAACTTGAATTAAAACACGACAAGAACACAAGAGTTCTCCATTACTGTATGAATTTTAAAATACTCCACTTGTGTCATCAAATTTACAAGGGGAAATATGAGCAGGACTCAACACCTGACCATTTTTAAGACTGTGGGAAACACCACTTACTGTTGGAGCGGTTGCATACGGAGTTGTCCAGAAGCGTGTCAGATTTCTCAGTGGATTTCTTGGCCATTTCAATTGCCATGTTTAGGTCTTCCATCCACTTCCCCATCTCCAAGCGGGTGCTGCAAGACAAACAGTGTGAATGGTGACCAGCCCAGCCTGGAGCCTTCACCACTACCCAGAGCCTTGGAACAAGTTTAAAAGGACCATTTTAAAACATGGACTTCACAACAAACGGAATGAATACACAGCCATAGGGCCACACAGTATCCTCCTTCAGAGCTACCAGACTCAGCAGTATAATTGGGCTACAGCATCACTGTTCGCCAGCAGCTGATGGACTGCTTCAAACATGAAATCACATTTTCACTCTAAAAACAGTGTTAATGAAAGCACTTTGGGAATGGGTGGTATAACCATACAGGAAATGATATTTTGAGGAATAAATGGCAACCCGAAAGCCAGCACATCTTTTAAAGGGGATTTATCGTTTACTTTTCACCTCAAGCGAGTAAAACAGAGTGCAGGAAGATGAGGACCTCTTTGAACCCATACAGCTTCCACTGCTGGTTACGTGGTTCATGCCATGAGTACAGGGCAAGAGCTCTATAGCTCATACACATATACCTGTATTTGTCAGCATGTAACAGAGTAAGGTCTTCCTCTGGACACTGCCACACGGCTCTGGAATTTCTTCTTTCCCTCCTGTTACATGCACAACTGTTTTGCAAAGGGCTGTATACAGTCACACACTCAGGTATTTGGCTGGGAGGTCGTGGGCAAAACCAGAATAGCATTGAAGAATATCACTGAATTACAAACGTGTACGGTGTTTGGACACCAAACACAAAGTGCTGAACTAAAAAAGCAGCACAGACTCAGTCAAACGTTTTGCACCCCTTCTCCTTGTCAGGTTAAAGAAAAGATAGACAACATTCATACATTGGGGTACCAAAGGGAGTTACACCATGCTCAGATGGATTTATTCAAGGTTAGTCAAAGCACTGCCTGATTAACAGCTGAATTCAAGCCTGTACGATTTGCGTTAGCTTACATATTCCATTGTGACCATGTACAGAAAAGCAAATTACAGAGAGATAGCCACTTCAAAGTCTGGTTATAAAGCACCTCTAGATGTTCAACTCATCCTCCTTGCTTGCATTTTTGACCACATACTGAAAACACAAAGCAGCCTAGATTACATTTTGGTGCCGAGGCAGTTTGGCATATTCACCCCCTGATGCAGAGAGCACCCTGAGTGCTGCAAATGGAATCCTGCCACTCCCACACTTCCACACTGAGCATTCCCACACTTGGAAACTGGTGTGGGCTGCCAAACTACTCCTTCCTGAAACACAGAGCTGATAAAGGAATTGTGAAGTGTCACGCGTTTGTTTTGAAGTCGTGCTTTCCAGAGGACACATGGAACGGCCCTGGTGCCCCTGCACCAAACAGCTCCTTGGAGGTCTCTCTCAAATCCACGTGCACAGGGGAAAATAAACGTTACCTTGCTGCCACTACTATGGTCTTCTGTGCTGAATAGATTGTGAAGCAGTGTGGGACGGCCCATTCATTCTCACTCTCCTCCACCTGCAGGAAAAAAATAACAAGCTTTTCCTCATCCCCGCTTAGTGAGTGATAAACACCAAAAACCACTCGTCTGCTGGCTATGAATTTCAGCCTCAACATCATTACAACACAGTAGCAGTAATTGCAAAACAGCTACTTTTTTTCTAAATGAATATCACCTACTTGAAGACTATTTTGGCTCTATATTTAAAGCTGTATGGTGTCTTTCTACTGACGTATCTCTAGCTGCACAGCACAACATGTAGCAGGGCAAGAAAAAGAGGATCCTGAACAGGATTTAGCCTATTACTTACCGGTGGGTCAAGCACTATCAGCTGCAAATCAAACACAAAAACAACAGTCCCATTAGAATATGGGGGTGGGGACACAGGAGGGTTGATTTTATGCCTAGGCATTTACATTGCAAAAAAAAAAAAAGCCCAGACAAATCCATGTTCCAGATCAGACTCTCACTGCACCATGAAAATGAACGGTCAAACGTGCTCCAGCTGTTTTGCTAATGAGATGGAAGGGATAAGCTTATTGCCTGCAGATGAGTCTTTGTTTAGCACATAGGCTGAGGCACGTGAAGGTCCCGTCCACGCTTAGCAGGGCACAGCTGCTCCCACGAGCCCGGAGCTGCTTCAGTCCTTCCAGCCCTGCAGGAATGCCCCAATCTGCCTGAAAGCACCACAGTGCATTAGGACCACTTTGCAGCTTGAAACCACTTACCAGCATGCCATGCAGAGGAAGATGTCCATGAATTTTGAACTGATTTGTTCCTGTGACCCCTTTGCTTGTGTAAAGTAACATATCTGAGAACTGAAAAACAGAGGAAGAAGGCAATTGGTTCTGAGGACTGCAGGCAGTACATTTCACGTTTTTCACATCAGCTGTTTAGACGCTATAGACATGGAAAAACAGCTTCTCCATCACTTTGGTGTGCTCTCCTTCAAATGTTTACAAACAACATTTACTTATTTATTAAAACTATTATTTACAAGAGAGAAAATTAAGTTCATAATTCTGATGAAACTCTGCCACCAAGGAACCAGGCTGAGCAGACAGCATGATCACAGTCACTCTCTCCATTAACATCAACAACCACCACCTCAGAATGAGTTTTCCGTCACGGCTGCTGGTTTCCATCATAAGCACACCAAAACGCTTTCATGACCGCTTTATCTCGAAGGCCCTGAACACTGTAGGAAAGCAGAGGCAGCACCCACCAGAAAGAACATCCGCTGCTGTAAACCTTTTTTAGTGAGCTTGTACAAGCATCCTTCCCGGATAAATTCCTGCAGAGGAAAAGAAACAGTGATGTAAAGCTTTGACCTCCCCAACCGCACAGAATTCTAATGGTTCTTTGTTCTCATCCCAGAGCATACAGCTGTTGATTGGTGCCCAGCAATGATCCCCAAGAGATTTGATAAATGCCAAACAACACCTTTCCTTCTGTTTTGTCACATGAATCAGATCCTTGCTGCAGCCAGCATTTAAATCAGTGAAGCAAGAGAAGGAAAAGGAGCAGAGTTCCTGTTGGATTTCAGCAGTTAACCTGTTACACTTACATCCCACTGCAGTGACTGCCATCACATCCCAAAAGCATAAGCGATGCTCCTGTACTTATGCTCAGTACATCTAGCAAAAACAAACAAACAGAAAACCAAGCAGGAGCTAAAGAAACTCTTATAGAAACAGTCACCAAAAGCACTTTTGTCCAGTGATGCACCTCTCACCATTGCTATGTCCACAAAGAGGTCACGTCAGACATATATAAGCAGGGCTGCTAGTGGGCTTTTGTTGAGTACGACATCCTGCTTCCCACTCCAACACAGAGCCCTGCACCCGGGTGGAACCAGTTTCTGCCCCACTGAAAACATGAAACTGTGGCTGGAGTTGAAGCAGAAGCATTTGTGATCTACTTCCCTACCACATCACCAAGAGCTAAACATGACCTGCTATGAAAACAATTATTAACCAAAGCCTTTGCACTCATCCCATGAATGCAACAAAGGCAGCGGTGATGCGCATCGAGCAAAGCGTTGCTGTGTAACACCTTGGTCATAAAAACAACAAAGGCTTTAAAATCCCAGCAGGGTTACTTACCCGACCAGGTGCTGTGAGATTGTCAATACCGATCAAGTCGTGCTGCAGCTCTGTCAGCTTCTGGAAATTCTCCAAGCGGATAAGGCTGTGCTGTAGCTGGGAGGTCATCTCTGTGACTTCCTTCAGGGCATCTGTGTGGGAAATGGTGCCATGGGATCAGAATGAGGAGACAAACCCCGGCTATCCCTGCAAAATTGAATCTGAAACTGACAGCTAGATTCATTCTTAAGAAACACTATATAGAGAGAAGCAAAACAATGACTTCACAGTAACTTCAGTGTCTCCTACAGCTCTGGAGATTACGGTGGCACATCTAAGAAGTAGTGACCATGTAGCCAAAAGTCAATTGCAAAGTAAGGAACAACTATTTTCTATCCGGTGCAGGGAACTTCAGAGCCCTGCACCACAGCATGACAGGACACTGGGAAAACCTGGTACCAAAAACTGTAAAGAAAAACAAGATTAATATTTCAACACAGCCTAAGCACCTCTTGAATTAAGCTGCCCCCTCATACTTTTCTGCTTTTCTGCTTGATAGGCTGTAATTCCATTTCTGGATATTTAATCAGAGAACACATCTGGCAGTTTTGCTTTCGGCAATCTAAACCAAAAACTTTATGCATTTCTCACGGTTGCATGGAAGAATAAGAGAGGTCTCGAGAGGAGAGAAGCAGAATGTACGCTGACTGTGCAGCTGCAAAGCTTGCTGCCTCCTGCAGGGTACCTGCCAAGCAATTTAAGACCTTGCCCAGCACGTGTGTGCAGCTGAGTGCTCACTCACTCCGGCAATCTGCAAAGTCCCGGTGCTCCGCTGTGTAGTGCTTGCAAAGCCTCCCCAGGATCAGCTTGTAGTGCATCAGCCTCTGGATTGGCTTGAGCAGAAAAGTGTTGAGTGGCAGATAGCAAACTTTCTGCAGCTCAAACTCCTTATAAACCATTTCCAGTTTCTTCAGGCGTTTGGTTGCTTTCTCCAGTTCTGTCAGGACCTCGTCATGCTTCTGCAAGTAACTTGTAAACTCCTGTTGAATGGCACAGAAAAGGGCAAAGAGCCTGGTACGGATTTTGCAACGATAAGAATTCGGCCACCGCACCACAAGCGTATCTGCCCCACAGAGTCCTCAGCCCCAAACAAAGGTGCCCTCATTTCAGAATGTATGCAGTTAAGAATGTTTGGATTTTGAAATTAATCAGCCTCGTGAATCAGTGTCTCCATAGGGGTGAGCTGAAGTTGTGCACGGATCGGAACACAGGGAAGCTACTTAAATACTTCTATTTTGTCTTCTGCTGAGTAACTAACACACAGCCTTTCCTCAAGTTAAACACAGGCAGAAAACAAGCAACCCTACTGTTAAGCCCTGCTGCAAATATTCTGTTTTGAACTTGTTTAGCAGCAGTAATTGTTTGCAAGTTGCTTCAAGGTAAAATCCTGGGGATTTAATCAAGGGGGAATGATTTTAAACTAAGACAGGGGAGGTTTAGGTTGGATATTAGGAGGAAGTTTTTCACCCAGAGGGTGGTGACGCACTGGAACAAGTTACCCAAGGAGGCTGTGGATGCCCCATCCCTGGAGGCATTCAAGGCCAGGCTGGATGTGGCTCTGGGCAGCCTGGTCTGCTGGTTGGCGACCCTGCACATAGCAGGGGGTTGGGAACTGGATGAGCACTGGGGTCCTTTTCAACCCAGGCCATTCTATGAATCTATGATTCCTGAATGCTGAACTACCATCTTTGGCAACAGGAAGAAAGGAACCAACAGCCCTGGCACTCTGTTATCCAAATCCTTCAGCTACCTTCAGAGTACGCATGTTCCTGAGCATGACATCTCCAATGCGTTGATAATCTCCTTTCACATGAGCATTTGTCTTTCCTTCCCTGAAATGCACATAGAAAGATTAAACAAGAAGGCACAGTGTGGGAGAAAGGAAGATGTTTCTGTTCCCTCCCTCCAAGCCCTTCTCTCCTAAAGGAAGCAGAACTAACGTTAATCCCACCGCCATCCATTTCAGTTTCCACTGCCTCGATAGGGGCTGCATAGAACAACAAAACCAAAAGCCTGGGGAACTGAGAAAGGAATAGAAAAGGATTTGTCTGAAAGTCTATTACTGAGTTCAACCTTTCAGACTTTCTGAGTAAATGCCATTATTACAATCCCGTCCAAACGCATGAATTTATTTTAGCTCATGCTTCACTGACTATTTTTTCCATTTCCCTCGCTTCAGATTCAGGTTGCTTTAATCTTACACAATGGCCCGGATCGTTCTCTCCAGAGCAGAAAGCTCTCCAAGTGAATTGGAACACTCAGGTACATACAGCAGCTCGATTCACCAATGCAAAAAGAGAACAAAAATCATCTAATGGTTCAGCATCACCAGGAGGAGGGAAAAGCGTCTCCTTTTGAATGGCAGTGAATATCTTCATACGTTACAGCCCAGGGCAGAAGAAAGCAACATAAAGGTTCAAAAATGAGCAACGTGCCCTTCAAAATAAATAGTGCTGCAAGAATCTAATTTTAATTACAAAAAAGCATTTCCCAGATTCTCACCTGGGGATTTATTAACTGGAAGGTATTGAAAAAATTGCACACATTACCTTTCTGACCTTCTCTTTTCCAAGGCCAGAGAAACAACACTAAGTTATATTACAAAAACACAGGTCTGGGCATCCAGTTCAGATGAATACAGGAGAGCGTGCGTCAGGCACTGCTTGAAACATGCATTTAGTCATTGATGAAAATTCTGATTTACTAGAATACTTTTCTTTGATTCTCCTTATATTTGAATCGGTATTTCTGCTTATGAGTATGGTTTTAATGTGAGGACACTGGAAAAGCTGCCCACGCACTGCACTTCAATGCTTACCAGAGCGAAAGCCTCTGCTCAATCTCCTTCAAAAAGCCTCGGTGGAACTCATAAATTGGGTCTATGTTAGAGAAGAGTAACGTCATCAGGCCCTCTGGCATTGCACTCTCCTTGATAACAGCACTGCGAAACCACTGCAGGAACAATCACAAATTACATCATTGTTTTTGCTATTTAAGAAATCTATCAGCAGCACAGATGTTTCTGCTTTGGTAGGGATGGGGTGGAGAAAGCACAAGCATGGAGACAGAATGGAATGGAAGGAAAAGGTCTGGGAAGTCCGTAGAAGGAATCTCCACGTGATAATGCTGAGTTACCACAAGGTACCTCAACCTATGCTGTATGGCATAAGGAGCACAAACTTCTCTTTGATGAAATTAAAACACTTTACAGAAACTCAGCAGCCATTGTGTTCAAGCCCGGAGTAAGTACAGAAACAGGTCTGAAAGAGTTGGAAATGAGAGTCAGCCAAATAAGGACCCACCCGTCTATGCCGGGCTTCCTCCTCTCCTTAAAATGAGAGGGGAAAAAAAAGAAGAAGGACTAAACCTTCCAAAATGCTACGGGTCCTTAATTCGCTCTGAAATTGGCATCTACCCTCATAATCTGAAGGCACAAAGATGAAGGATCTCTGAAATGGTGATGGCTAGATCATAAGCACTGCTGGCAGCAATGGTAACCTCTGAGCTGAACGCACAGCAACATTTTTAAGACATCCTTAAGGGAACCCGTGTGCAGAATTTTCAGGAAAAATTACCTAAGATGTGGATATCTGAGCTAATGATAACAGTATGGAGAGGATATCAGCCCTGTCACGTGAGGGCCCATAAAGCAAGGAAGGCACAGCTACACGGCTCAAGGTCTACGCTTTGTCAGAGGACTTCTTCTGTTACCTGGAAGAAATTCCAAGCTCTTCCACATTAACGATTACAGAGCTCAAGGAAAAGAAAAGCATTGAAGAAAGTGAAGAACCCTTACCACTGTAATAACTTCCAGGTCCTTCAAATACGTCCGTTCTGTAGCAAGAATCTCCTTTGCAATGAAATACGCTTTGTCGGTTGGATAGCGCTGAAAGAACACAGAATAGTCAATAGGTATTACAATACAGGTGCTCTGTTACAACCCGCAAGCTCAAATCTTACATACATTCTTCCTTGCTACGGGAAAGCAGTGTTTGGTTATAAATGGGACAGATACAACAGAGCTCCAATGCTTCTAAGGGTACCACACAAAAACAACATTTACACTAGGAAAAAGTTCACAGGGTTTCACAAATTAAATCCGCAGTGTTAAAACATGCTGTATTCCATCTTCTTCAGGGCTGTCTTCTCCCTGAAGGCAGGGGGAAGGTCTCAAAAGAGAAGGACTGAATGGGCAGCGCAGCAGAGAGGAAGGAAACTGTGAAAAGAGATGTGCTGTCATTGCACTGAATCAAAATGAGCGTTAGAAGGAAAATATACGGTATCAAAAATTGCTTAGGTAATGTTCTGTTTGTTTTAAACCACTCTTAACTGAATTCCTTTGTGCTGAGCCCTGGTAAAAGCTGCTAGGGAGAACCTGTTATTGTCACTGATGCAGGACAGGCATTCGTCAAGCCTTTCCCAGCAGACTTCCTTGTGGATTCCTCCATTACTGTGGATTAGACATTTTTCTAAGGCCTGGAAGGCTACTCTGCATGCATGAAGATCTACAATAATAAGCGTGAAATGTATTACTAGTACAAAGAAAGGAAGCAGCCTCACACAGCGCACATACTCATTTGTTCTTCTGGTTCACGTCAGGAGGACAAAAAGCAGTTGTGCTTCTTTTGACAGGAGGGTTCTCTTAGTGTTAGGGACCAATCACAGGAGAAACGAGCTTTGGAAGCACTAAAAGCAGAGTAGCATCTTTGCTCTTGGTGAGATTTCTGTATATTTGCTGTGAACTTGGAGCAGCTGAGAGCCAGGACATACGGTATAGAGATCTCCATGCCCATTCAAAACAGCACCAGTCCACCCTGGGAGCAAGCACAGGTCAGACAGAACAGAAAGAACAACTGAGATGCAACTAGTGAGTGAGCTGGCACCTTCTGGCACCAAGGAGTACCCGAAGGCACGCAAGGGGAAGACAACAAACAGCAGAGCTCTTTTGCCTTCTTGCCTGAAGATCCTGACAGAGATACGGCGATCAGAAAACTAATAGGAGGGGGCAGAAAAAAGCAGGAGTAAACACAGAACGGCTTCTTCTAGAAGGCTGCAGCGTGGCCATTGACTCCATAAGGAATGGAGTTCAGATGACAAAGCCTTCCTTGTGCTGCAGTGGAAGGCTCTGGGCTCTTCCTAAGGTACCAAGGAGACAACAAACCTGGCTGATCACACATACTCTGCAAGAAAGACAAGCTCTGTGCTCCCTAGAATACATTTTTGTGATGTGACAGCACTTCACACAGACAGCACAATCCAATAAGCTGACACAAGTTCATTATGAGAGCAGTCAGCAAAGACAGCGCCAGGTTTAACCTTGGCACGTGCCATAACTTTTCATTACTGAATCAGCCAAAAGCAACCAGTTTCCAGATCCAAAGCCATCTTTCCCTACCAGCCTTTCAATGCACTCCCCTGGTGAGAATCACAGAATTGTAGGGGTTGGAATCATTTCGAATGCTAAGCTTGTTTCCAAGCATCCCTTCAAATAGTTCCACAGCACAAGGATGAGCATTTTCTACATTCTAACGTAACACAGTTCCAGTCCAAAAGGTGCCAAGCAAACCATTGCTGCTTTATATCAAATACACCAGCCATGTCCTCAGAATAGCTCCCGTGTGAATCAACGCCTCTTGTTTCCACCCCAAGGTATAAAGGAGAGGTGGTGAGAAGAGCTCCCCGCTGCTCTGGGGCTCTCTGCAGCAAGTTCATGAGGTACATTTTCTGCAGTGAGTTCATTAAGTACATTCTCTGCAGTGCCGTAGTCTCACCTTACGTTTCATCTCATCATCCTCTTCTATCCTGGCACCACCAGCATCACTGAGGACAGGGCTAAGGAGAGGAGATGAACCCTGGCCAGCTGCGTTCAGGTTCACAGGAAATGCTGGGTTCAAACCCAGGGGACTCTTCAGCACGAGGGAGGAGAGCTGAGAATGGTCCACTGGGAGGCCTGGAGGGGAAGAGAACCAGAAGATGGAGTGGAAACGAAGAGGAAAAAATGCTTTGCATATTCTGTATCTAAGACAATTACCCACTGTTACTGTAAATCATAATTACTATCTCACATTAAAAAAAAAAACAACCCAAAGCAACACGCATCCAAACACTTCAGTGTTTCTCAAAGTGAGCAGCTTTCTTTGCACACCAGCCGTTGTGTGACAGTGCAGTAAGGACAGACACCTTCAGAACAGCATCTAAGGGCACAGATAAATCGTTTACAGCCTAGGGAAAAGTGCCCAAATCGCACTGGATATTGTCAAGCCACAGAGCTCACAATACAGGTCTATGCTGCAAGTAGCAAGAACTTCTCTTTTAGTTTATCCTTTTCTGAAATAAGGATTACTTCTCACCACAGGGGAAGGTCAGAGCAAACCACTGCACTACCTTCGGCTCCACAGAAAACATCCAGAAGACAAAGCTAGCTGGAATACATGCAGAATTCAGGGAATCTCCAGAATTGTACTGATGGGAAAGGAAGCAGTTCTATGCAAACAGGGACTGTGCAATAGATTGCTTGCTGGCCCTTCTGCTTCGTACACCAGCGGAACAATGTCCTGCTCTCAGGTAAGCACCCCTACAGCACAGTGGAAGACAAAGGTTTTCAGTGGGTGGTTACAGCCCTGCTGTACAGTAAAGCCCTCCTAAAGGAGGAGCAGTGTGGACTGCTTTGCTCTGGGCTGCTTATTTTTTTAGTCTGTTTGTGGACTCTTTAAAGACTTCCAAATACGTAAGGCACCACTGCAGTGCATTTAAAGCCCATCAGCAGCTCTGCCCCCTTCTGCAGACCACTGAGATACAGCATGCAGACACCCCACGGGCCCTGCAGTGAGCACTGCTACTCAAAAGCCACTTTGTATGACCAAGTTAAGAGACGCTCCGATTATTCACACTGCGACCTTCCTAAAACAAGCATTTTTCTTTCTGATCTGCCCTACGACAAACAGCCACGCTAGCAGCACTCCCCAGAACTGTATGCTTTGCATTCCAAGCAGAAAGTGAGGGGCAAGGACACCTGACCAAAGGCAAGCACAAAACCAACAGCAAAGCCAATCCGTGCCCCCCACCCAGGTCAGCACCCAGCTCTGGGCTCAGCCCATGGCCAAAGTGCTCTGCGCCTCCCCAGGCACCTCCAAGACTTCCTGCAGCTTGCAGAACTCCTCCTGAAACAACAAATCCCTGCCTTCTGGGAGCCCCACCTGCCTACAGACAGCAAGCTGACATCTCTTAGGGAAGGACCGTTCCCACTCTGGACTCAACCTAGCACCACCTCTGCCTGTGAGCTCTGCGCTAAGCTGTGCCGCCCTTTTCCTATTTCCCAGACTACTTAAAAAAAAACATCTAAAAAAGTCTTTTATTATTAAAAAAAAACACTAAAACCCAAGCAGCCCCAGTGTGCACCCTGCCTTCTTTCGCACACGCGCTGGGGAGCAGTGGGTCCCTCCATTGGCAAGGCAGGAGGCGGGCTGTGCTGGGGAGCAGCAGCCCCGCAGCGCGCAGTTGCGGCAGGACAGTGAGGAGGAAGCGAAGTGCGTAATTTCACATTGACAAATGCAGGAAGCTAAACAGTGCTGCACTCGGTCACCTGGAAGAGATTCAGCTGATGGAGGCCGCAGTTAACTGTTAACACTCTAGGCACGCCAAGGCACGCGCAGCGCCTCTGCCTGCCTGCGCATTCCTTCGCTCCAGCTACTTATAACAGCAAGGCAGGAAAACAACCATCTGACATCTGTTTCACCTCCACGGGGACAACCAGAAGGCTGCTTTTGCACAGCAGGGATGGTGAAACGACAGCTCCACAGCCAACAAGGCAGCAGCACGGCGGGGGCGAGGAGCTGCTTTAAATTCTTCCCTTCTTCAGACTATCTCTTACAACATTTATCCACGCGTTTTAGTGACCTTCAGCGTGTACACAGGTGAAGATTCACACTCAAATTTGAAAACAAGAGAAGCTGGGAGTATCACACAAAAGCAGCCACGGAAAGCTCATATTTGGACTATCTTAAGGCTGTTAAAAAAAAGCACAAAGCAAAGCAAACTCAAAGCCAGCTGCTGGAACCATTGCCTTACCTTGTGTTTTCTTCAAGAGTACATGAATTGCATCCCTCTCACTGACATTATTAAAGATAATATGCGTCTGGGTTACTTCTTGTTTATGTTTGTTCTACCTTTGGGTTTATTTATATTTTAATTGCGCCTATTTAAATTAGCAAAATAGCATCTACAGCCAAAATCCATTTATAATAAATAACCTGCTCACAGAATTACTGCAGGGCTCCCCTCCGACTTGTCACACTTCTCATAGGGCAAATAAAGCTGTATTTAAATGCAAGGTTTGACAAAAATAAAGCACAAACGCCGATTCTTACACTTGAATGCTTAAAACACTTCAAAGACAGACAACAAGGAGAGTACCCTACTAAAGAAGACCACGATGGGATGTCCTAACAGCTATGCAAGGTTTAAATGTTAGCAGCAGGATTCCTTATCAGAAGGGCTGCCCCACCATGTCCCTGTGGGGTAATCCCCTCCAAGGGGAGCCCAGGGCAAATGGCTGCTGCCCTCCTCCATCACTCCTCCCTGCTGCCTTCCCTTCCAACTGCCCACACTGCCTGCAGACAAGGAACGCACGTGGGTTGTTTTACACACCGTGTATTTTAACCTTTACACGGTCACTGTGCTACCCGTAAGTCTCTGTGCCGTGTTGGAGAAGCAGGGATTAGCTCAGCGGGATTTTTAGAGGTCTTTCTAGAAGCAAATATGCATGCCAAGGGAAAGGTTTACCCACGTGTTGCTCACAGATTCCTGAAGAACTCTGAACCTAGGAAAGAGGAAGCAACCCAGCTGCCTGCGTACCCTATGCTTCGAATAAAGGATAGCTCTTCTATGAACACAAACATAGAAAAGACAGCCCAAGGAACATACCCAGTTTAAAAGACAGCATATCCACAATTACATTCCACTCTAGGCATTATATTTAACTTTCAGTCCCACTTCTATCCCAACAAAACGTCTACAGAAGACAGCAATCTGAAAAATACACACCAATATTTGGTTGTGCTCTACTTTCAGCCAAGGTATGGAAGAGGGAAACTGCCTTGGGAAATCTGGTCATGAAACTGTAATGACACCCTAAGGTGCCCTGGCTAGGAGAACAAACATTTATTCTATTTCAAACACAAGGGTAACGAAAAATAAAGCTAAAAAGCCCACGATGTCATTTATATCAAAGTTTTCCTTATTTTATTGCATAAACAATTAGAATTATGAATTAGTACAAATCTGTAGGTTCATAACCAGCAATCTCAACAGACACAAAGGTATTAAAAAGTCCCAACATGTAATTCAATAAAACATTTACGGTATAAAAGATAAAAGTTCGAGAGATCAATCAAGGAATTCCAGCCTTCTTTGTTTCCTTAATGTAATCCTTTCCTGAAAGAGTAGCACCTATTCCACTGGGGAGTCACTCTAATCAAGGCACGTGTTATCTCTGTACACACTGAGAAGTAGGCATAACTGGTTTCTTCCCAAGCTGCTGAACTGGTGCAAAGCCCACCCTTGTGCTGCCATCCTGCGCGTGCAAGCAGCAGGAGGATATTGTGATTGGAAAAATACGTAGCAGCACCTTCCCACACAGCAGGGTCAATGAACCGTGCCCCAAAGCTACAGCACGTCCTGTGGACTAAGCCTGGAACAGCCCACCAGCAGACAGCAAACTAAGTGGATGTTACCATCCATCTTCGGAACCGTGAAGTCTCCCCATGTTCATACAGGGTGTATATGTACGCCCACACATACACGCAGCATTCGTGACAGCTTCATCGTAGGAACTACTAAAAACTACAGGTAATGACAGCTAAAAGTCTACAATGAGAACTGCAGTGTATATTCATTCACTCAGTCGATACCTGATAAGTATGGCTTTGGATTTTATGCAAAATGACAATAATGGGAATGACTTACCAACAGGTTTGCACCCAATTGCACAGAGAAATGACATTTATTGGCACCTCCATAAACTCTTACCCTCATTACGATTTGCAGCTAAACAGAAACTACCGCCACCACAGGAAAAAACCACCCAAAAAAAGGAAAACCACCCTTACAGAAAACCACCTATGACCACAATACAAACATACACAGGAAAAAGGAGATCCGAAGTTGCTATTCATCCAGCAACGCAGAAACTCACTGGAAATTAAGGTGAAAGTTGAGAGCAAATCAACATGTTGCTCCACTCCATTCTAAGATAAAATACAATAATTCCTGGGAAATATACAGCACTTAATACTCGAATAATGAGTGCATATGTTAAACTTACCAAGAAGAGGCACAGGCAATAATACAGGCTGGTAAGGCTTAAAAAGTTTAACCAGGTTGCTGATTGGTCAAAGAATATCCTGTGACCAGAGTTCTGTGCAAATTAACAGCTCAGCTAACAGCATACACCAAGATGCAGGTGTTCTCCTGTAGTGCTTGACATTAATAAATGCACTGAAGTGTAAATGGTTGTAAATAGGCACATGCGGCAATACAGGTGCTGAGTACCTTACCCTTTGAAGACATTCATTCCTTAATGTCTTCTAGTCACACTGCAAGGCACGTGTTGAGTACCACCAGAGAGCTGTAGCTATCAGCCTAACTCATTGGGGAACACCGCTGATGTGGACATACCTTCTGCAGCTGCATGTATTTGGTAACATGGGTTGTATTTGTACAGGCAGCCTGGAACAGAAGAAAGCCCCGGTGGTTCTTGCTGCTGAAAAAACCACAGCACTAAAAGCTGCACGTTGACAAGAAATCCACATCCCTCAGACAGCATTACACCCATCCCAGCCTCCCACAGCCAGGGGCAGAAAGTAAACAAGAACAAACATACCTCCGAAAGTGACTGACACGGGCAGAGAAGATGTGCATTCACCTGCCACAAACAAGTGAAGCTTTGCAGCCAGGCTTTCACCTGCCCCTATCACAACTCATCCAACTCCTTCTCCTCAAGGTGAGCCAGCATTGTAAAAAAACAACAGAACAAACTGCAAGGAGTAACAGTGACAGCTTGACGGTAGAGCTGGTATTCAGGACATAACACACTGAAGTTCACCCATTCCCTCAACGCTATTCAAAGACAAAGCACAGAGAAGGGAAAGCCCTTCCTTCCTTCACCCCATCCTGCTGTATCAGTAGACTGTTGGAGGAGAAGAGGATGCCTGGCAGAACTCCAGTGCACCAGAGTAACTGCCAATTGATGCAAAGCACTCAGATGCGGGCTGGTTTTGACTTGGTCTCCATCACAAAGGAAATCCAAACTCATCCCCCTAGAGGAAATCAAGGAGAAGCTTTTCTCAAGGCTCTCCTGCTACAGTAAAAATTCTACTTGCAAATTAAATGTTCTCTCCTTTTGTGTCTATATGGAAAATCACAAATAAAGCAAAATAGCTAATCACACAACTACAGCTTCAGAAACCACATAGCTTTAAAAATCAGAAGAGGGCAGAAAAAAAATCCACAACAGCCATATGCTACCAGTTACCAACAGCACAGACATAACCAGCAGGTGCTGGAGGCACAGATAGCAGTGCTGAACTCCTACAGAAACAGCATTCCAGCAGTCCATCAGCTAGTAGCGGGTTTTGGACCTCCTTTGAAGGATTCTGATTGTATCTAAGCAGCATCTACCCTCGCTCCACTCTTCCACATTCTACATCTGGAAACAAGAAAGCAGCAGACTGTTTGCAAGTACACCACAGCGTGCAACCCTAGCAAAGGATACTGATTTTTAGGTACTCGCCAGCACTGCCTCTGTGTGAGCATCCCCAGCTCAGTTATAAAGCAGAGCCAGAAGGTGGGAAAGGTCAGCATTCTTGGTGATAACTAAAACCTTATTCTGATCAGTTCCGTACCTGGGTCAAGGCTCTCCTTCCCACACTCCTTACCCCAGCCCATCCTCTCCTGTGGTTCCACACACTTTGCTCTAAGCTTAAGGACTCAGATCTCCAGCTTCTTCGGGAAACAAAACGGGCATCACATTAAGGCTCTTACTACTACTTAAAAACATACATATCCCTGAGATTTAAAATTGCCAACTGCCAACAGAAGATCTGCATAGCTGCAAAGTATAAGGAGAAGTACTAAAGGCACCTTTTAGTACCAAGTGCTCTGCAAGAAAATGTTCTTAGCAGGCCTTCTCTCATGACTACCCTGGTACGTCTGTTGAAAACACACCAACAAGCTTTTCTCTTCTGAAGATCTTGGGAGCTTTTGAAATGCTACAGAATGTAGTGGGACTTATTCCCACGTTGAGCAATTGTAACATGTTTAGAGAGAATGCTTGTGGTTTAGGCACAAAACATAAAGCAGGGGCAGACGTGGTTATACGCAAATAGCCCCATCTTGATTTTTTTACTTAAAGGTGAAAGAAATTAAAGGCCACTTTTTAAATCTTACATTGATATTTGTCCCTGACTCTACTACCTGTAGGAAAGCCAGTAGATAGAAGTCTGTTTTCTGTTTTTCTTTTTCAAGTCACGTAATGTCATTGTGGGAAGGAAACCAGACAAACAGCCTGAAACACACGTAAAGGTACCACTCGTGACACAGCTGAAGACCTCTTCCAAGTGCCTATTTACAGATGTCACATCCATAAGATTATCTCCACAGGTATGAATCAAGTCAAACAAAGAGCTAGAACACACATTCAGTAGAAAAACAAAACTAAACTTGTATTAAAACAAATAAGACCAATTACACAGCTGCACATTCCTCTAAGTCCAAGCTAGTGCTGCGTTCTAAATGTGCTTTGTTTTCCTGTGCTACTGGCAAAGGCAACCAGATTCTAATGAAACAACAGCGGTTCCACTCAAACACAACTCCCACAACACTTGTAAGAGTCATGGAAAATAATCCTGCCTCACTAAATACTGAACTAAAAGGAACAGGTGACCAAAGGATGTTTTACTTCCTCATGCTTTACTGTGGAGAGGAATTCCCCGGAACTTTCACTTAACAGAATTTTGTGAGACAATGGTATTTTTTTAATGCTTGACTAAGGAATGAAGGTCTTTTAACAATATATTGAGCCCAAAGCTAGAAAAATCAATATGAATGATAGTGAGTATGAAATTACACCTATCACTGTAAGCTGCTCGTTTTGAGGCACTGTTTGTACTCGTACCGTACCTTCTCCTTCTCCTTTAATAAGAAAGGCCATATTTTAAAGAAAAATTAAAGCTTTCACCAGATTTACCTCCACCTGTCCTCCCTAAATCAAGTAGATTCTCATGAGCTAATTAGTAAGTACTTCAATGGAGCACAATAAAGAAAAGATGAGACAAAAATGCAATGCAAGCTAAGTGCTTTCATAGTCTATGTATGCATCTCCGAACCACTGCAAAGCAGAAGGGTGCTTTTCTGTTGCTGGACTGCTGAAGGCACCTTATGGTCAGAAAATATGAGTGTCTTCACAAGAATTTTCGCTGGCACCCATTTCCACTTGATCACGTTGCATAGCTGTGTATCTTAAAAATCATCCTTGATAGCTGACTTGAAGATCGTCTCTTTTTTTTTTGATTGTGGGGAAAAAAAACAAACACAGAAGACCAAGAACTCTTGCCTGCAAAAATGACTTTTGTAATCACAGACAGCATATTTATATCACTCTTACAGACATGTTCACAGCCCCCAAAAATCCTTCGATATACTGTAATTTGCAAACTGATGGTTCTTAACTTCTCTGAAATCAGTGGTTTTTTCCCTAAATGTGGTGTTTTGCAAACACTGCAGCCTGTTATGACATATTCTGGATGCAGTGTGTTGTACAAAATGCAGAACTGAAGTTAGCGTGCTTTAAGGGAACTGAAGACAGACAGTAAGAAAAATGATCAGCTGCGGTATGTGGTTTAAACTCCAGCCACTGGATTAGAGTTTTCTTGTTTAAAGTGACTGACATCACATCCTTCTGACTTCTAAGTCTGAGCAGCTGAGAGGAATCCAGCACAAAAAATCAAGAATCAATGGTTGACGTGAGTCTTCTCTGTCCAGTCTTCTTGAGTGAGATTTTTTAAATTATTCTGAAAGTCAAAAGTGAAGTTCTCACCGGTTGCTTGAGTAAAAGGATTACTAAAGAAAAGGTTTACATCCAGAGGCGCAGCAGTTTCGGAGTCCCAGGAGTCTGTATCCGTACTGCTGGAGTCTTCCGTGGTGGTAGGAGGGTAGCTCAGCTGCTCCAGCTGGTCAATGATGTCGGTGAACTGAAAGGCTGAACTGGACTCGGAGCGCACTGAGTAGGCTGGGAAGTTCACCATGGAGCTCGCCTCGGAGTGGTTAGCAGAGCTGTACGTGTGCAGGGAGGACGTACCGTTGAGTGGCAAATTGTTGAGGGAGCTGCTCTCAGATCGGTTGTTGATGAGCGAGCTTGTTTCAGAAGGGCTCAGGAGGCTCTGCATTCGGCTTGCTTGTGCCTTAACCTCAAACAGCTCCGAAGTGTTGGATGGTCTCTCATTGCCATTGAAGTCACTCCCTTCTTCAAATTCAAACTCGTCTTCCACATTCATATCTACCGCTTCTGTTGAGTACCTGTCAGGGCTTGACTGAGGAGAGACTGCATTTTGTTGAAGGGCATCCTTTGTTAAGCCTGGAGACTCTGATGCATGCTTAGAAAAATCAGAACCCTTTAAATCTAAACCGCTGTACACATAAGAAAATGCCTCAGAGCCCCCTGCAAAAAAGGATATTTCTGCAGGGTCATCATCAATAAACTCTTCCGACACCTGTAACTGTGAATTTGTCAGTGCGAACAGAGGGGCACCCCTACTGCAGTGCTGATGCTCTTTCTCAGCAACAAAACCACCTGTGGTAAAGTCATCCTCATCATTGTCATTTTTACAAAGAGCAGCCCTATTCTCCTTGTTACTCTTCTCTGCATCTAAATCTAAACCACAACCACTCTCAACAATAGGACAAGCAGGGTTACAGTTTCCTGCAACACTACCAAACCCAACACCTTGGAATGACTGGAACATGGGAGATCCAGGCTGCTGCACCAGTTTCCTCCCCGTTTCTTCTACAGGCATTGGGGTGTTTTTGTCCGGAATCCTTGTGTACGGTGCTCGGGGGTCCAAGGAGGAAGGGCTGCTTTCTGCAAAGATGGGCAGGATGGTAGGAGCAGCTGAGGAATGAACGGAGCGGAAGGGGACAGTCGCTGAGGCAGGAGACCCCGGGTTCCTTGAGCCCTCGGGGAACGTGACGCTCTGAGGGAAAGAAAGTAAAAACACAAAGGGTAACAGGACAAACTCTTCCACAAAATGCAGTTAGATAAAACTGAGCAGTTCGCTGCTCTGAAATAGTGACACACTAGGAATCACATCTTCCCAGTCAAACTGAACTCTGAGCGGGAAATTACTCGCTTTAAACTCCATTAGCTACAACTATCAAAGTTGTTAGTCCTTGAAAAAAAAAAAGCAACCCACAAACGATGCATCAGGAACAAAGAGTAGACTGCAAAGCTGACTCCAGACTAACAGTTCATTCCATCATATTCCTAGGCAGTCATCTTTGGAAAGCTGACTGTCAGCTTTACCGATTGGACTACCTGGAGTCACACAGAACTAACCTGTTTTGGCACGTCGGTGTTCGAAGCATGAGTGGACACTCTGACTTTGCTGTGCCTCCTGCAGAAGAGAGAGCATCCTGTGAGTATCCAAGACAAGAGCCAGCCTTCTCCCTCCCCTGTTCAGCTATTTTCATTCTAAGAGCCAATTAAAATGTCTCAAGATGCATTTTATTATTATCTTTTAACAACTAATTCAATCGTTTAGGTTGGATCACCATGTTCATCCATCAACCTAACACAAGTTATGCTGTCATACAGGAAAGGTGCTCAGCTGTACCCCCAAGACACTAAACATATTCATGAATAGCAGACTACAGAAAGCTTTCTGAAATTCCTATTAAAAATCTTGTAAACTTTCAGATATGTGACTATGAAGAGTTCCTCACCTGTATATGGGTTTCACACTCAAGTTTAAGTGACGCCATTTAATAATTAAAATGCATATTCTTTATACGTTTAGAAATGAATATTTAAGGTCACAGTTTCAGGCTTGCAGATCTCAAATTCAATCGTGCTGCATCACAGGCTAACTGTGTAATTTAGGCATTTTCCATGCTTCATTTCCTGTCTGTACAATATTATACAGAAAGTCAAAATGCTAAGTGTATTAACAAATGACTGTTATTTAAAATTACATTGCTATGCAGCACGTCCTACATCAGATGTCAGTAAGCATCAGTGGTATTCATATTTAGTTTGTCCTCACACCGTGACTTCTACACAAGAGGAATGACTTAACTACTGCCCATGGGTGCAAGCTGTATGAAGCCCTGAAATTAAAAACATGACTGGAGTTATGTTCACAAACTGGGAACTAAGTCAACACTCTTCTGGATTTTAACTTGAATTCGATGCCTCAGCTTTCTTCAGTATCCTTTTATCAAGACACTGTAGCTTCTAATACTGCAAAGTAGCGACAACAAAGCAGTGAGGACTACACACGTGCAGCTCAACACTGCCACAAAAGAAGGCTGCTATCCCTGTGGCAATGCTGCCCATCTTATTTTTGGACTGTCGAGACTCTAGCAGTTACCATATTGTAAAACAACATGCAAACCTCTGTCACTGCCCTGTTAGCAAGCCGAACCATCTCACCTTGTGATTACCTAAGTACTAAGACAAAGGAGATGGGCATGCAACAGGCATGTGAAAGTAAAATCTTGCAGTGCTTTAGAATAAACCAGCTTCAAGAAGAACGGATGAGAACAGGGCTCTTGGTTATCACTACCCCTTGTACAAAACATGGGATCACAGTGACATACGCAAATGTCCCACTAACTCCGATGCACCTCCAAAATACAATGAACTTCTGGATGGCCAAACTGCACGCTGTCGACTGGTATCAAAATGCAATACTGAAACTTTCATGAGCTTCTTTACAGCATCACGAAACCACAGGTTAGAAAAAAATAATTAGTGCAGCTACTTTAAATGTGAAGTAGACTTTAGTAACTAAAAATACAGCCAATGAAAACGCCTCCAAGAGTCTTTTAAAAACAGTTCTAATTTAGGAAGTAAGAATGCTGTGAAAGTCTCAACCAAATGTCACCTGACAAAATAATTTGGATTTACCTTTCGTACGGAGTTTTCTTCATCCCACTGTCTTTAATATAATCCACTAGCTGCTTCTGTGTTCGTCCACTGTGAATCCACAAAGGTATCAAAGTTACGAAAAGCAGTAGATAAGAATTACAAATGGAATTACTGGAAAATATTTTTCCCTTTTGAGGTCATTTCCTAAGATAGAAGCAATTCAGCTTTAGTGAGCCTATCATGTTCCTCCATACCTGTATCTGAACGATGACCCTCTGGTGAAGAAGACTGCTTTAGCCTTTGGCTTTGGCTGATCAAAGAGCCTAAAAAACGTATGGTATTCAACACAGATTTTCCAGAAGTTCTTACATTCGTCCCTACTTCCCAAAAGAAACTCCAGTGTATCTTGGTATGGGCCCTGGGAACAAAACACAAGGGCTAAGTAGAACATAAGATGGCAACGGAAGAGAAACGGAAAGGACAGACCTCAGCAAAAAGGCTCGTGAGATGCAGCATTCTGCTGAGTCGTTTCTCACATACACGAAAGCTACGAATATGATTTTGTGTGCAGTTTAAATCATTCAATTACTTTAAAACTACTGCTTATACAGAAAAGGTAAAAATGCTTAACACATACTTGACTGACTGTACAAACACGCTGGATATATTCCACTTTAGCAAAAAATGAGCATTATTAAGACTTAGAAATAAAAATATTTCAGTGAAACAGCATTGATTTTTAAAGTACTTTTTTTTCTTAAATGATGCTTTTTCCACTTCCTGTGATTTAGAACGGGCTGGACAATGGTGTGTGTGTGTCAGAATACAGTTACCACGCTGCATTCCTGAGAGTCTCATTGTGAGACACACGACTACATGTGCTGTCGGTGCGTCCTGTTTCAGATTTCTGAGATATACATCACTGCATTACGTTCAGCTTCGGTTTTCCATTCTAATGTCGCCTTATGCTGAACACAATCCAGTCATTAAGTGTGGAAACAACAAAGAAAGTGATGATAAATTTGATATTCGCACTCAAAAATGCGTTGTAAATCAGCCAAGCATGAAAAATACCTTCTGCTATAAGGACATATTAGAAAAACAAGGCTGTACTAAGAATAATCATATAGTTCTTAAAACTAAGCTCCAACAATGTAATCTCAGCCTTTTAATGCTTCCTGAAACACATCAGATTACTTTATTATGGAATCAAGGGACTCTGAACCACAGTTTTCATTTAAGCAGCACATGTTCAACAAGTTCCTGGATAAAACTGCCATATAAAGCAATCGCCTTCTGTATTAGCAGTGTACTGTAACATTCTCTTAAGGAGCTACAGCCAAAAGCTGAAATCTATGGTGACAGGCACGAGGTGAGAAAGATTTTTACTTGAATGGTGAAGATAAGCCTATTTCTCTGGCTACATCTTATAAAGTCACAAACTGAAGAATTTTTCATGATAAAAGCGTACATATAAGCATATACATACAAGCGTATGTAATTTTTCCAGCACTGACAAGGTAGTTATTGTGGGAAAACTTACACAGACCTCTGGATGGAGTTTAATAAGGAATCTTTTCCTCTTGAAGCTCAGCTTACGGACCTTGGACCAGTTGAAGGTATTGATTTTCGTATTACCCTGAATTAAAACGATAAAAAGTTTGCAAAAAGTTTCAGAAGAACAGCAAAGCAAATTCTTTTGCAGGCATACCGATACATGAATGGGCACCCAACCCAACACAAAGGCCAGCTACAAACTGTATGGTGTCTGCGCGTCTCTGAGCAGACAGCAGAAAACTGAAAGGAAACCTGGAGAACTGGGATGTAAAAACTATTTTCTACGTACTTCTACGTGTCAAGATCAATATTATCCTAGCAAAAACACATTGCAACATTAAAGCATGGGAAAACGAACACAAACACCGAGATTACAGAACTGTTCTAGGGCTGCATGGAACAGACTGATCAATATTCTTGGATGTGTACGGAAGTAACTTTCAAATAGATGACATCAAACATTTTAATTTGGCGTCACTGTTAGTTTTGTGATTTTTGTGCTCTTCCATCTCCACCTCCAAGGGCAAACTGCACTACTCAGTGATCTGTGGGCCTAAGCTATACTCTACTGACCATAGAATCCATGCTAGATTTTTACCATCGGACACACTTTAGATTAAAACAAGGCTTACTCCCAAGACAAGCTAATGGAAAAGCAGACAGACATACACAGTAGGCTTTGCCAACCTTACCTGGAATACTAGCACACCCATGTGTGAAACAGCGAGATTAATTTTTGTGCCCTCACGATCAGATGCAAGGTGAAACCTGATGCCATACATCTCCAGTTTCCGAGCAATTTCAAGCACTTGAAAGTCTGATTCGGCAGGAGTTTGACCCCTGTAATAAGGAAGAAAAAGAAACTTTTAAGATCAATTGGATTGCACAACACTGCTGACGTGGCTAAAATACTCCACTTGTAACTCTGGCACTAAAAGGGAATTTTCTATCTCATCGAGTTTGACAGGTTCACTTCAAGTTGAGCATTATCCTCAGACTTCTGTGTAACAAGAGAAACATTTGATAGCAGATGACCAGCCTAAAACACATCCCAGAGACAGAGGCACTGAAACAAACGTTGACTACTCCAGCTAGAGCTTTTCCAACTTAGGAACAACAGAGTTCAACAAACCAGCATTTAATCTGCAGTGTCCTTCATTCTGCTTCCTAGCATACGTGTTAATATTAACCTGACACAAAGTGAAGGACTTCTGTAAGCAGCACGATGGAAACAAAGCAAACACTGCAAGAGTTCCAGGTCGGATCTCAGGACCGCACAACTATTACACCAGCACGACTGGGAGCGAGGCATTCCCTGGCTTTGGCTGCTCAGTTTCCTCCTTGCCAAAGAAGGAGATTTTAAAAATTGTTTTTGAAGCATCATCTGCTGTTGAAACAACGTTAAAACCATGAGAGGGATGTACCCAAATGGAGCAACTCCTGCTTGAGTACACACAAGGTCCAAGCAAGCAGTACTGAGATACCACTCACATACGTGGTGCTCTTTTCTCCCTAAGTTGAACAGCCAACACTTTACGTCCCTGAAGCAGAGGCCTGTACCTTCTTCCCTCCCTGTTTTTCACCACGAGGGGGAGAGTGCAGTGGATTAACACTGCCTTTTCCTGTTTGCTGAGGCAGGAGCCGGTGGGAAGCTGAATCCTCCTCCAGCACCAGCAGCACAAACACGTGGGGAGCTGCCTGGGCACTGCCAGCCTATGGGCACCTCCCCGCTGAAAGCCACAAGAAATAAGTGCTACCTTGCTTTCAAGCAAGAGCTGCATGAGCCACGGGCAGTGCTGCAGCACTGGAAGCACTCCTGCTGCCTGCCACTCAGCCAGGACAGGTGCGATGGGGACACGGGAGGGACAAGTGCCCTCTGTTTAGGGCCAATGAGTGCTGAAACCAGCTGAGATTTCTGCACACACACAGCACAGTCACACACAGATGTCAGAAGCCCTGTTTCCAAGGAACTGCCTTCCTTCCATAAACGCATTCCCAGTTCACTCAAGCAGAGGAGAAGCTGTTTATCACAGGATCTATTTTGGTGTGCGATGCGGTGCCAGAACCATCAGCACTGCATCAGTTCTCCTGGCTTGCCTTTCTGGGCATTCTCCCCCTGCCTATCTCCAGCCACGTTTTAAGTTAAACAACTTTTGATTCTATGTGCATTTCCCTTAAACACAAATGGAGAACCCTGCAGCGAGCAGCTACTACATTTAAACGTAACAAAAGAGGAAAGAGGAATTTCTACCTTCTTCCCAACTGGACAAAGCAAAGATCCCATGAAGTTCCTGACTTTGCAAATTCCAGCCTTATTGCAAACATCAGTATAATAGGGCCGTGTAAGTGTAAAGCAATTGTAAAGAACTGTGAAGAACAGGGGGAACAAAAATCTGATCTCAAATGGAAAAAGAAATGCCAGCCAAGCTGCATAAAGAGCACTGGAGCTGCACCCCCAGCAGTGTTACCAGCACAGATGTTAGTTATGTCTGGGAGCTCAAACTGCTAAAGCAGATTTCCCTTTCCCCAACTAAAACGAGCAATGCTGGAATAAGCATTTTTATTGCAGCTTGAAGCATCGCTAGCATTTCTTCCACAGATTCCTTAACCGTGTCAAAACAGCTGAAGCACCATGGTTTCTGTTTATTAAACACATACAAGACAAAAAAAAGTCAGATCATAAATATTAATTTTGGCCACAGCTCCTGGAGTTGCACTCGAAGAGCACTGTGCGCAGCTACCACCCACACTAATTCCTGGTATAATTCTTCTCAATAGAACTGCATTAAGAATGAATGCGGTGCTTTGTCTTTAGAGAGGATGCTAAGGTTGCCGGAGGTTGGGAACCGCTGCTGGAGGGGAACACAAGCAAAAATTAGGACAAAATAGCAACCAGAAAATGTGAAAGCATTTTATTACAAACTCTCGATGAACAGCGCAGCGTATACTGATGCAGAACCACCAGCATTCCGTGTTCTGACCCACCAGATACGACCAGAAGCCCAGTGCAGCTCAGGAACAATAAGGAAATTTTTTAAGTGTGTCCTCATAGACAAAACCTGCTCACACCTACCAAAGAAGGAAGAGGCTGCAGAAGGGAAAGCCAGGAGCGATGCCAAGCAGCTCACGCTGCACAACAAACATTTACAAATGAGATGCAGTTTCAGAGTAATTACCCTCAGATGTTTGCTGCAGACTAAGCTGCACAGACCAGCCCGAAAACAATCTGGTCTAATTTTGTTCATCCATTAAGCAGATAAATCTACTTACTCTTCCCCAGGTCAATGGACAACAGGCTATCTTTCGCAAGTGTTTTCCAGCAAAAACTGCTGTCAGCACAATACGTTTTGAGGTAAAGGCTGCTTACATACCTCCATCTGGACAGATATTTGTGAAGGGTTACAATATTCACGTGGCAATTGGGGCAATGGCTTCAAATCACACGCTGCTAAAAGCTCTGCAATGAGCACAGCTTGTAAAAGCGGCAGTGCAGCACTTCAAAGCACACGCAGTCGAGATGCTGTATTTTCACAAAGCGTTAGACCACACAGCAATCTAAAAATACAGCTCTTCCCTCATTTACAAACATTGTACGGAGCAGCCCGTTTTCAAAACAGCTTTAATCCTGCACAAGCTGCGAAAGCACCTGAGGGATAACAGCAAATGGAGATAGGTATAAATGCAACAAATCTTCCTGACTTACACAAATATATAAACACACAAAAAAAACCACCAGTCATTCGAAGGCATGTGAATTATGTTAAACAAACCTATCAAGCGAAACAGAGTCAAAGCTCTTCTTCAGGCATCCATGGTAATGTTTAATTCTGATCTAAAGCCCCCCCCCCAGCAAGCACTCCATTTGTATTACTTGCGGGAAGGCAGAAAGCACCACATTCAGAGTGTTTGGGGCACTCGGATGTAACTGGACAACATCAGCTTCAAAATACAAACCTAGCACAGAAGCAAACAGCTGTAGTTAACCCAGGCTCTCGCTGAAGCAAATAACCAACCTGCTGTTCCAAAAATACAACTCCTCTTATTTACTGTTCCTGCATTTGCAAAGTTAAATATAAAACCTGTGTTTCTATATTTATGAGTATAAATATTTGTCAAAGGAAGAAAACAGGCATGTTTAATAGAAAATAAGCTTGCAGTCTTATCCTTCTGAGTACAACTTTTTCAATGGATTTGCTCTGGTTCTGATCCAGAAGGGTTACACAGATTCTGCATTCCCCCTCTCCAACCAGCTCTAATAGCTCAGGTGAAGCTACACAACACCCAAGCACAGCCTTCTAACATAAAGGGACACCTGAAATGAAACACCCCTGAGGGCCACGCGGCGCTCCTGCCCAGCAACTCACGTGCGGTGCCAGAAGGAATCCTGCTGCCACCCCAGGCTGCGAAAGGCAGACCGACGTGCCCTGCTTGGTGCTGCACAGGAAGGGACAGCACACTGCTACACCAGGGAGCGTGGTTAAAGCAAAGCGAGGGCTGCGGAGCACGGGGTCAGAAAGAGAATGGATGATGCAGCAGTGAGCTGGAAAGGAGCCATCCCCTCAGCAATGGGTTCCCTTTTTGGAGGCTGCACTGTCAGCTGAAGGAAAGAGCAGTCTGTTAAAGATAGGGAGGGGGGTAAGGAGGTGAAAGGAAGGAAATAGAAAAAGAAAACCCAAAAATAAAGCTATGAAGCAAAAGTAGGGTAAGAGAGAAGATAAATAATTTGCTCATTTAGCAGCTCTCTGCATTGGCAGGAAGGAGACAGACAGGGTCTGTGCTTCCACTCACTCCTTGCAATAGAAACATGGAAAAAAGGGTGCAAACACTGAGAAAACGCAGGACCTTCACCACCCTTACTAAAAATGGAAAAGGGTGCCCAGTACTCACTGGGTAAGGACAGACAGAAGAGACGTGTAAGGAAGTGCCAGCTATTTTTAGGGCTGCAGCGCTTCCAAAATTACATCTACGTAAGAGAAATTTTCCAAAGAAGCAAGGAGGTATAAAACACCTTCACTCGACTCAGGTAGCGCTGACAATTGCTTTAAAGGAGATTTGTAACCATATTGCTGAAACAGTTACGTTAGATGCAATTATCATTAAACTAATGACAAGTAAACCTATGAAGCACGGAATCTTTTCCCACTAACTTTCCTCTGACTTCTTTCTTCCAGGCAAAAATACGAAGTTCCTCAGGGCATGGAATTATTAAAAGGAGCTTTCTGAAAAACTAAAAGCTCAGCATTAATAGAATTACGAGTCCTTGGCTCTGCATTCAAAGCAGGTCCGTATCTGCGGTGCACAGCTCCTTGGTCTCTAATCCATTTTGTATTATTTCAAAGATATGTGAACCACAGAAGCATTTATTGCATCAGTTCTGATCAAAGTTATTTCTCTCCTTCGAACTCCCAACTCTCTTCTTCACCCTAAAATGAGTACAATGTAATTTATTCCTATTTATGCAAAAGCAACACCTATGGATTTGACGACATGTTGAGCTCTAACTTTGCAAACCTGAAATTCTGGGGAATGATTCTGCTTCAAGCCATCGTTACAAGCTCACGATAGGTTTCTTTACTGCATTATTAAAAGTACACTGGAATATCACATGAGAAAAACTATTGCTCAACAACTTTGTCCTCTTCTGTTTCTCTCGCTCTCTCAATTACCATACCAGAATTAATACACATTTAACCAGCATTACAAAGAACATTCATTATTATTGTCTCCTGTCCTCTTATAAGTGCCTGCTGTACTGCTACAGTCCACTGCATTTGGAGCAGTGCAGACATTTAAACAAACTTCTTATTGTGCTTTCCTTTAGCTACCAGTGTTTAATTCAAGCCACATGTATATACATAAAGTCAGCACACACAAACCTGCAGACTGCCCGCAGACAAACTGCCTTGTCCTCAGAGTTTAAATAGCTGCGCTGCCATATTCACAGGTAAAACGTATATTAAATTAGGAGTTTTAACACAGTTTAAAAGTCTCAATAGTAACTATTGATAAGTTCAATCTTTCTCATCAGACACAGCAGGTGTGCAGCAAATACAACCTGTCGCCATCCCATCAAACAATGCGCTCACCTCCATGGAGCCAGCCTGCCTGCTCCCCAACCCCAGGTCCCATAAGTGGGACACCATCACCCTCACTTACACATGCTTCCTGTGGAACTCCAGGATCTTCCCTTGGATTCTTTCCTGGTTTGGCAAATATCGATTTACTTTAAGGTGTTCTCGATCCTCTGATTCATCAAAATCCCCTATTTCAGCTATTACAGGGGGGAAAAAAAAAGTGTTAGAATACAAAGAAGCAATGGAGCAGGAACGACAACAGAAAATGCTTGGTAAGGAATTAGGGGGGACCCCCAAGGAGTATTTTCCTTTTGCTGTTTGAAATGCGTGCATTATGCTTTGTACCCAAATTCACTTCAGAAAGCATTAACGTTTACCCCAAGCAGATTTTCTGGGGGTTACAGCAGCACAAACCCACACCTTTCAGAGATGATGCTGTAGATTTAAGAACAGATTTATGGACGAAGTGTGAATCAAATGTATAAAAAACAGTTTCTATCTAATAAAACATGAGACCAGAAGCCTTTGGTTTGGAGGAGAAAAGCCTAACGCACACAGAACCCACGGAAGATGTACACAAAGTTACAAGTAGAATGAAAAATATATGTTACAAAACCCTTTCTGTTCTTCTCCTACACAAGCCAAAAAATTAAGCTGTGAAGCTCATTTTCATGGAAGAATGCCAAAAATAGAAACCAATTGAAAAAATAATTTGATGAATAGAAAGAAGTAAAGTTCAAGGGCAACTAGATGAAGAGTTAAGGAATCAACCCGACTTAGAAGGGCCACATGCAAAGATGATTGGATGGATGCAGTAACGGAAGTATCACCATATGCTTGCTCTGTTTCTCACGTCTTCCCCATAGCATCTGCTACCAACTACTGTCAGAGAAAGGAGAGTGGACTAAACAAACTAATAATCTCATCCAAGACAGATGTTCTTCAACAGACCATGGCAATATCCTGTTTAAAATCAAGCCAGCGTACAAAACAACATGAGAAAGACTGAAAGGCACTTTTGTAAAATAATTTTATGTTAAGAAGAATCATTCTTTCTCGCTTCTACTTTTCGAGTGCAGTAAAAGCAAGATGGGTAAGGCCAGACACCGAGGTTTGCTCAGCAGCTCCACACTGCCCTGGAATTGTTGCCAAAACTTACGCAAAGTTGTGACAAATTGTTAGCAAATTTTAGTTGTGCAACTCCCTGGCTGCACACACAGGACTGATCGTGTTCTGCGTAATGTAACTGGAACTAATATTATTATAGTTATAATAATCTAATTAGAGGCAGCGAACTAACAACTATTTAGTATTGCACATGTGAAGAGGCATCACTTCAAGGCTTTTGCTTCACGTAAGGAAGGAGGCACAAACCCCTATTTCTGCAGCTCACATTATAGGTTTGGCTGCTGCTTGAGAGGGCAGGATAAGCTGAACCCATCTGGTTTTGAAACCAATCAGTCTCTGAACCCGCTTGACTTAAAGGCCACATTTTTAGCTCTTTAGCTGCTTACTGGCTGAGTAAGCAGAAGCATGGAGAGCTCCCAAATCAATCGCTTCCAATTTCCATTTCCACTCCCTCCAAGAAGGGAAGCTGCTGACAACCTGCTTGTTAAACTCGTTCTCACACATTTCTAGTTTTATTTCCCAAACTTCAGCCCAGTCTCTATCACCTTCCAACCGCGGGCAAACTTAGAAACTAACATAGAGAAGCAATGAGGCTGGCTGAGAGCTGAGGAGTGCTGGTGACCCAGTTTGCAGAGCCAGAGGAAGAAGGCAACACACAAGTGTTTTGGTTTTTCATGATCTTCACATAGCTAAGGTTATCTCGTACATAAATACAAGCTGTTCTCCACAACACTGGGAACCTAGCTAGCCCTGATTATAATCCCACTAGTCAAACACATTCATTACTTTGTACTGAAAATAAACACGGCAGGACAAAATGCTTCTGGCCACCAGAACGCATGCAAAAAAATCCTGCATGCTGTTTAATGCAATGGCAACACCACCAGGTCACCACAGAGGCAATACTAACATTGCAGGAGATGAGAGACGAGAAGAGCTGCCGTGTTGTCACTGCAGGTTAGCCGCTCCTCTGCCAGGTCTCTTTTGATTTGCAAAGCAAACAGATACCTGAAAAGTGAGAGTAAGAAGTACAATCTTAACAGGTTGTGAGAACTTCAAAACAGCTAAACGGTATTTTATATGCATCAAGATCCCCCGAATTCTCCCTTTCCAAAACCAACATCAAACAGAAGACTTGCTATCACAGGCAGCCAAATAAAAAAAAGCACACAAGTAATCCACTTGCACAGTACAATTCATCAGTGCAAATGAACATGGAGAAACAAAGAAGCAGAAGGAAAACCACTCTTCAACAACAAGCTTAAGCTGTGAAGTAACGGCAGCTCTATTTTTTAGATGGAAAGAAACTGAGGAAGACTTCAACTCATTTTACCTACTAGAATAGAGACGAGGGAACATTACTGATGCTAGCAGCTCATTAGGAAACGTAATTTCTGCTAGCACTTATTTAATTCACTCAGTGGTTGCATTTTCCAGGACTATGATGTTAGCTGGCTACAAAGCCAGCAAGAAATTGAATTTACTTTTCTTAAACGCAATATTAATTCTCCAAAGTATTTTCCAACGCAGTAGCTAAAGGAATATTATTAGTCATAAAGTGCCTGCAGAAAATACAAGGGAAGAAGAGAAACATGTCAAGACTGAAAGTGCAGCGATAAGGACTGACTTCGTAACCCAAGCCAATATTAATACGTTTTTAGGAATACAATGTCAGAAGGAATTTGTGCTTTCCTTTTTACTTAGAAGAAGGTACAGTAAACAGGCAACAGTAAATCCATGGTGTCTCATTATAAACCTCTGAACTGGTGATAACCATGAGCAGTAAAGGATGTTTGCAGGTTCCAGAATACTTAGTGAGGATGTAAATGATAAACCATTTATTAATAAATGTCCTGATTATTTTATATAGTTTCTGTTTATAAATACAGGAGTTTCCTCTATACGCTGCCTCTTTCGATGCTGTGATGGTTGACAAGCCCTTACCTGCACTATCTTCTGTTTTGAAAAATATTTTTTCCAATAGCATTAACCTACCAACACGTGCCTTCTCAAAACGTGACACGACCCAAAAGCACTGCTTCAATATCTTCACTATAACACTTGTTTGGAAACAGATACAACACCCTCCTATTTTCACCTTTGTTTCAGTGGGTAACACAAACCAAGGTCTTCCAGAAATATGTTACCTTGTATATTCCTCTTGCAGCTGGCCTGGGTCCGGAGGGAAGAACTTTACAGCTAGACGAAGCATTGTAGTCTTTGGTCCTATAAGAAAAGTTAGTCATGTCACAAGAATTCTGTGTAAGCACAGCCCACCAGAGTCTAACCAACCTTCAGCTCACTACAGTGGGTTACAGATGATGCATGTCCAACAGACACAGCAAGAAGGTTTCTTTTAAAACTCTACCTGTAATACTCCCAGGACGCAGAAAGTGGTGAAATAACTTCATGCAACAGAAGAGCTATGAAGGAGCTACTTGACTTCACAAATGAGCAGTGCAGGTAACCCCATGAGGTGTTCCCAGAATGCAAGGATGGGACAGACATGCTGCGTGGACCCATCACCACTCGAGGGACTGTTCTGACCCACTAACCCCAAAGCACAATGTCTCAGTACCTGATTTCTACACCCCAAATGTCCAACCTACTCCTCCACAAATACATCTTTTCCTTTGCTAACAGAGGAGCAAGAAAAAGTATTGCTGCAGGAGCAATTCCGACTGTCTTCTGCACCTGACCAATGTTAAAGGACAATAAACAAAGACAGAACTGGATTTTTGCTTTTATAATACTTCTGCATCACAACTCCACTGTTTGTTTGTATTCTTGCCTTTCCTCTAAGAATAATCCTCATTCTACATAGGAAAAGTTTGAGCATGGTGCAAGGAAGCACTGGGCCATTCTCAACCAAAATGCAGAATTCACTGTAAGAAATCAAATCTGAAAACAAACAAAGAAAATAAGCACCAAAAAAGTACCTTGGGGGTATGGTTCATACCAGCCCCATATAAACTAGCAGTCCTCAGAGATGGCACCCAAATTTTACCTATGTATTGCATGCCTATTAGGGAGTCAAAAGTCTGAATGCACACTCATTGACTAAGGAAAGCCCTGCTGCAACCGAATGCCACAGATGTGAAGCCCATTCCCTGCACATTGTTTTTCTCAGCAAAAACAAACGTGTAACCATTAAAATGTAGATCAATGTAAGGAAACACTCTGCTAATTCCAAACTGTTTGTTGTCTGACTAGGGGCATAGTAACTGCAGCATTAAAAATGGGCTCCACGGAGATGTTTTTGCAACAAACAAACCTGCACAGACACACACAACTGCTCCTATTAGGCCACAAACCACAGCACCTTACCCGGCTACAGTAAAGCTGACTACATTCCTTCTGAAGCTAATCAAAAACAAAATCCACATCATACAAAGCAAAGTTTTCTATACCCCAAAATAGGTGATTACCTATGATGGATCTGAATGGAAATTTTGATCATCTCCATTTTTTGTTCTTATTTTTAGAAGGCATGTCTAAGATTCAGACCTTGGCTAGAAGCAGCGGACACCCTACTGTGGGTGAGCCTGATGGAGCAGGAGTGGGACCAGGTGGACCCAGAGGCATCTCCAACCTCAGCCCTTCTGTGACTCTCTGAAACTTCACAACTGCGCTGACAGGGACCCTGAAGCTGCAGCCACTCACACAGTGATATCAGCACCTCTGCCCTGCCAAGGAAGCAGCTTCCCAGAAGAAATATTAAGAATGAAAAGAGGAACATCCATCCCGCTGAAATTCTCTGAGTGTCAACCAGGTCTGAGCTTTGCCTGGCAAATCAGAACGCTGGAGAAGGCAATGCAGTTTCTGCAGTCCTTTTAGAAAGCAGTCAGCTCTCAGAAAGGATCACAACTGCAGGTATTACCCCTCCTTGCCCACAATATTCCTTTCTCTTCCCATTTCAAGACAACACAATTCAGAAAATCTCACAAACAGCAAACGTCACGTTTCACAAACTCACCGCCAGCTGATCCAACCTACCCAGATATTTATCACAGAGAAAAATCAGACGCTCAGTAATTTTCCATTCCACCCACCACATACTACATAATAAAAACAACAGGTTTGCATGCCCAAACAGGAGTCATTTATCACCACCACCAAATACAATTTTCAGGGAAGTATAACCAGTAAATCAAGTAGTAATTACGAAAGCAGCCCACATAAAGTAAATGCAAATTAAGGAAAACTTCCTTTTTTGAAACTACTTACTCCGTACTTGTTTAATAACAGGTTTCATAGGTTCCAGCCAAATCTGAAATTGAAGGAAAAAAACGACAAGCAGGCATTCGTATTTGAATACAATGTGAAAACATCAATAGTAAATTCAAACTAAGAAGTTCATGCACATGCATTTTTCCCCCTCACTACAGCAATTCCTTAATTTCTTTGTTTCCTCTTGCTGTTTATAACACGCTTATCTAAATGGACATTTATCAGGTATCAATACAAAACCCCCTGATCCGTTCCTAAAGTTCATCTGGACAGAGGAGGAAGGGCCCCTTCAGAGAGAACACAACATCAGTGCTGAGGAGACCACTGCCAAAACAACGCCAAAATGACAGCAGAGAGAAACCAGAACACAGAATTACAGAAGATCAGAATGAAGGGAAGATCCATAAGGATTCCTCAGGGAAATTAACCAAAGACTGAATTAACTGAAGGTAAAACTGCTAAAGTTACACATTTAACCTGACTCTGTAAGCGCTCTACAAACTACACTTTGACTTAACTAATCTTTAGAGGAATGGAGGATTTTATTCACATGCCTCCAAGTGGAGACACCAGCAACTACAGAATTGCTCTACTGTGTTTTTGAGGTTTAACAAGTCAAATCTGACCTCCCTCCTCCACTTCAGTAGCTGTCCTTGTTCTGATGAGTGAAGTAGGAGCAGCAATCAGAGACAACCTTACAAAAGACTCTGGAAGGACTGGAACCTTCAGCAGCATTTCTACTGTAATGAATTTGTTGGGGAATTATACGTACCCAGTACGACTGGATGTTCTGGAACTCAATTCCAAAGTAGTCCGATTCAATTAAATTCAGATGCTTGTAAACTTCTGTCAATAATGCCTGGCCATAATACTTTGACTAAACGGGACAGCAAAAAAGAAGATTAATAAATTAAATATGGCATCTTCGAAAACTTTAGAAAAGTATCTCAAAGATTTTTCACATCAGCACCGACCACCTTTGTTACTTTAACTTTGTAAGTAATCAGTATGCAGACATAGTTCAAAACAGACAAGTTTCATAGGATCGCAGTGAGTAAAGCTGGAAGGGCCCCTGGAGGTCAGCTATTTGTAAGCCATTTGCAGTGCCCTCAAACTAGCATGGTGTTTATGTAGCTGGGGGTTGTGGTCTACACTGCCACGTGGCACAGTGACTGCCCCAGTCCCACACCAGTGCTCACAGCTCTACACAGCCTCCTTCAACCACACCACTGTACGAGGCTGTCTCTGCCACCAGATCTGTAACGCAGCCCTCCCTGCTGCCTTTATTCAGCTGGGTACACGGCCACAAAACCAACACTGTGGTAACGTGGGAGAAAAGGGGAAACTTCCACACCCCAAACATGGCAGCATCTCAGCATCTATTGCCACACGGTTGCAGCAGCCGCTGCAAGGACAGTGCTGCTCGTGAAGCCACACATCAGAGCATCTAGATCAAACAGACAAGGGTTCAAAGAGTTCTCACACCCCTTGTTAACTGTTCCAGCAGCGCACAAGAGCTGCCACAAAGGAGGGAAAGCATGAACTCATCCCAAATGTACGTGCTGGCAGGATGAGACCTAACAGCCAGTAGCACGCTGCTGGCCTGGCACATACTGGATACTGAGGCTGGATCAGGCCCTGGGCAGCCTGATGGAGCTGTGTGTGTCCCTGCTCACTGCAGGGGAGCTGGATAAGGGCCTTTAAAAGTCTCTTCCAACCCTAAGGATTCTATGATTCACAGAATCGTAGGGGCTGGAAGGGACCTCCAGAGATCATCGAGTCCAAACCCCCTGCCAAAGCAGGTTCCCTACAGCAGGTCGCACAGGTAGGCGTGCAGGCGGGTCTTGAATATCTCCAGAGGAGGAGACTCCACAACCCCCTGGGCAGCCTGTTCCAGTGCTCCGTCACCTCACTGTAAAGAAGTTCTTGTGCACATCCGTGCGGAACTTCCTATGCTCCAGCTTCATCCCATTTCCCCTTGTCCGGTCCCCACGCTCTATGTTCTATAGCACAGATCCTCACAAACTGCCAGTGGAAACTCACCAGCCTCTTTCTCTCCCTCTCTTCCCCCCTCCCACCCCCCCCAGACTGTGAACAAATCATTTCCCCTCCACCTTGTTTTCATTAGCACACATTTGCCAGCAAAACACACCTAGGCATTCACACCACTCAGATCTCATTTATTTGCAAAAGTCAGAGCTCCAGAGGATACCATGGTTTTCCCATTGCAACAGACACAAACAGTTCTGTAATGGACTCCCTCAGCTCAGAACAGTACATCTTTCTAAAGGGACACACACTGCAACACGTTAGTAATGTAATAATAATTCGATCAAATGCGCAACTGAAAATACCTAACAAAGAGTGGGCCCTTTGGGTTGAAATAGAGAGGGCTTAAAAAAAACACCATAAAGTTAAGGAGATTGTTTTGCATTACGGAGACTCACAAAAATTCATGAGCAGAAGAGAAAAAGAATCTCTGCCTGTTTTTAAGGACTGCGCAAGTTGGCTAAATATCTCCATCTCATTTCAAAGAAGCTTCAGTGAGAAATTACAACAACTCTGCAGAACTTCAAGGTTGGAACAGCTTTGGTAATCTGATCAACGTGAACAGTCAACTGGACCCAATGCCATCAAAAAGGAGGAAAGAAATAAAAGGGCAGCAAGCAGTGGGAAAGCAGCTCGTTTCCTCATCCCTGCTCTCATGAGTTACGGTTACCCACAAAGGCAGCCGTGAGCGTGAAGTCAGTCAGGCAAATTCACACGACACAAACACCATTCCTTGAGGAAGCTTTGGGCATCCTGTTGGATCAGCCCACTGAGGCTGAAACCCCAAATAAACCTGCAAGTGAGCAGAAACGATCCAGTTCCTGGTCACATCAGTGGATATGGAGATGTATCAGCTGTGTCATCTCCCAAGCACACAACACAGAGAGAAGCGTTCTCTTCTTTCTCCAGAAGAGTCTTGCGATATCTAAAACACTACTTTCTAAGAACACAGCCCATTTAATTTTTATTTATTTATTAGCTAAAATCTTTCCTTACAGAAGACTTAACGGGTACATTTGTGTTTTGCTCTGACGAAAGCAATGATGCAGGTATACCACATCATCTTCCATAATAACATCTTCACTCTTCCGTCTGCAGGCCTATCATTTTTCAGACCACCTGCCACAGCACCCACGTGCTGCTGGAGAAACATATTATGAAAACTAAACTCTTAATTAAAAAATATCTTGCCTTGCGCCTGTAAATATAACTTAAAACAGCAGCAGAAAAAAATATCCTTAAATATAGCAAAAATTTTTTTTTTTAAATGCACAGAAACACATTTTTTATTATTAATGCATGCGTATCATTCACCTGCATCATCGATCTCATAAAAGAATTCTTTTTAGCCAGCAATACTTGCTGAGGATGCGTCAGCACCACGACCAGCCTTGCGTACTTCCATCTATCGAAGATGAGCCATGGCAGCCTGTCCCTTTGCAGGCAGACCCATTCACTTCCAGAAGTCATTGAGCAGAAGATCTGCTGCAACAATATAACTTCTCATTTGTTAAATGAGATGTAATCCCAGTTCCAACCATTGCCTGTTAAGATTAATAAACCTGCATTAACTTGTGAACAATGCTTGGTGATAGTTACACAGCTCTGCAGCCAAACTGTGCTGTTATGAGAAAGGAAATTCTGTCCTATCCATGGCTATTTATATACAGCTGTTAAAATCAACCCAATCAAACCATAATGTACTTTCTTCCAATCTCTCCATACACCATCTTTAAACTGATTTATGCTTCCATGATTCTATAAGCTTTGTGCCTCATGATGGTCCGCTTGTCTTTATATTCCAGTTCTTAGAAAGGGCGTTCATATCATAGACACATCACAGTGGCAGCTCTTTAACTGGAATGCTAAGGTGCACTCCATTTAAGACAAGGTCAGGAAGAACATGCTCCAGGTAAAGAAACTGAGAAGTTGAGATGACAGATCTAATAACTGCCTACAGCTATTTGAAGGGTAGTCACAGAGGTGACCGAGCCAAACTCTTCTTGGAATAGTGTCATAGCAAGGGTCAATGGCCACAAATTGCTTTTCATAGCTTCAAGTTGCGTGCCAGGCAACACCCAGAAGGGCAACACTAAACAGGGCACACAGAGAACCCACAAAATTGCCATTGGTGGAGGTTTTCAGGACTTGGCTGGACAAAGCCACGGCTGCCCTGACCTAGTGACGGCAACAGCCCTCAGGAGATCAAGAGACCACTTGAGGTCTGTGCCAATCACCGCTTCCATTCTCTCAGCCTGTTTGGAAGGGGAACTGCAGCTGGAATATTTTTACCCGGTTTCTATAAGCAATCTGCCTCGAGTTCACCAAAAAAGCATCCTTCCTTTAAGAGACCTAACCTTGTTAGTGCTGCACCTGAGTCTTGAGGCAGGACTGCGCTGCTGTTTACAGCCCCTGACCTCATGGGCCAGAGTCGGGTCAGTTTCAGTTCATGCAGATAGCCTCAACACTGCCCCCAGGGCTTGGGGCAGCTGTAAACCAAGCATAGAATGAATGAAGCACATACTTGTCCAGCCTCATCACCACCTGTAATTGAGATCTCACCCTGAAATTTAAAACACAAACAGATGAAATATTAGCATAAGTATTCCATCATTTCAGAAAACACAGAAGCACGCTTCTGACAGCCTTCTACTGCTCGTGCACAGTGCTCACAAATCCAGGTGGTAAAGAGAGACCGCTTTATCCTTTCATTCTCTGAATTCTACTATTCAGAATCCCTCTGAATATCGTAGAAGGAAGAGAAAGATGGGGGGAATGAAAAATTAATGCGATTGGGTAATAGAATAATAGAGGAAACTGTCACAACTGATTAAGTTATAAAGGTGCCATCCAAACATCAAGTGTAAAATTATTTCACTATGCTTTTACAGCTATTGCCCAATTCTTTTTACTGACTATAAATGTAGGTGTCACTCACAGCAACAGGTTAAAAATCTCAATCCAAACTGAATGCAATCCCGTAGTATATGTCCTTCCAAGTACAAAGCAACTTCCGTGCCCCATTTTGAAAGATTTTTTTTTAAAATAGAAATCAGTCACAAAGCTCGAGGTGGAACGCAGCCTTTTTTTCTATCCCAAATCTAACGGAAGAACTCCCCTTATAGCTATTTAGTTCCCCAGATTGCCTGTTATGTTTACCTATTTCAGGTTCCTCTGCTGCTGTACAACCAACCACCCCTTCTGAGCCGCTTCTTGAGATTTCAAAGCTTACAAAATTGACAGCGCAGCTCTGCAGCAGACAGCTCCGTATCATCGTTCAACCTGCATGAAAGCAGCAGAAAGCAAAATCTGCCAAGGAATTACTTAATTACTGCCGCTTTGACGTCAGGGCAAGAAGCTGCATGAATGCCTCTCAGAAAGGGCCCATTTTCAGTATAAGCTCACAACACGGCATACTTTCCATTCCACAGTTCTCAATTACTCTTTATATGCTGCCAGGATGACAACTAATGGTATTACTGAACTACTAAATTATTCCACGCACACACTAAATAGAAAAAAACCCCAAACGCTGTACAAAATTAAACAGGCAGCTAACAAAAGCTTCCCCCAGCAACTCAGCCCTAACTTAACTACAGGCTCTTAAGAAGTCCTCATGAGAAGGCAGTTCAGTGTATCAGATTTTTTTCTAATAAACTTGTATGTTCAGCTCAAAACTCCTTAAAACCATGCAAGCGTGGTACCCTGACAGCGATACTGCAGATGGCGATGGCACTAACCCAACTCCACAAGGCAACCCAGGCCTGTACTTAGAGGTGAATAATGCATTCAGCCTGCAGGCACTTCTGCTAAAGCTCTGCAGTCTTCAGAAAGGTTTTCTAATGAGACGATCACTTTTTTTTCCTCCCCCCTCCTCCCCCAAAGAGCTATGAGATTCTGGAATTTAAATCGAAATTCTTACTGTATGCCTAATGAATAGATCATCTTTCCCAGGGAAACAGGAAAATGAGGCAGGTGAGGTGAGCAGAGCAACAGCATTCTCAGGGGTTACCCCACAAAGAGCTTCTCAGGCCTCAGCTGCCCACACGTGTGAAGGAACAGCCAAGCCAGCCAGCCTGACATGCCTGTGCATTTTGTGCCACTGAGAAACTGAGGGACAACTCAATCCAAATTTGAGAGTGCCGACAAAAGAAAACAGCAAAATTCACCATCAGTGCCTGGCAAACACGACGTTTGGAATGATTTTATGTACGTATAAATTCACAGCTGTACATGTTCAGCTTCTCCTCCATCTCCTACCAGGATATGGGGATGCCCATTAAAACTGACACAAAGGTCACAGTGATCTCCCTTTCATGTCAGTGCTGCATACTGGTTTGCAAGGGAAGATCCTCCCTTTGTTGCACCATTCTAGCTCACCACGACAGCATAACAAGCGAGGCACACACAGCATATATTTTCTGCGGACCGCAGTTCAGTATTATCAAAACCAATTCTTCCTCAGCACCTCCCAAAGCTGCCCTCTAGAACATCTTAACTTTCTACTTCCACGTATTTTAACTTTAAAACAACCCCCCCCTTCCAAAAAAAAACCAATGCTATTTTTACATAAAAAAAGTATTCCTCTCATTTTCCAGAGCAGACGAACTGCCCTCGCTCGGGCTTTCCAAAACCGAAATACAATTTGGCAGCAGTTAGGCTGGAAAAGTTTCGGTCCAAATGCCAAGAGTTGGGAAAAACGGAGAGTTATAAAACAGAGGTATAGAATGGAAACTTCTGTGCAAGCCAGAGCTGCAGGAACCACTGGCCGCCAGCTGCAGCAAATAGCAGCTGACCTGGGAGTCTGCCTTGCAGAAATCTGCAACTGTTTGCAGACCAAACCTCCAGTAAACGGCGTACGCATGGGAGGAAGCACTTTATATTTTACACCGCCGCTGACAAAGGGCCAGGGCAGAGCACCCAAAGTTAGACGAATCCATTCAAATAAAGACTCCCTCGTTTAAATGCAGTGGGGTTTTTTTTCCTCCCCCTCTTGGTGCACTTCAGTGGCCTTCCCAATGAAAAAGTGATCTCTCCTTTTTTGGTAGATTGAAAAACAGCAATTGATGATTACGTGCAGTAGTTACACTGAACTTGTTATTTCCTTTCTTAGCCAGAAATATACAAACAAGTCACTGATTGCAGAGCTCTGTTTATCTATATTCCTTGCAAAGTCTGTTAGATCTCTGTCCAAACATAGCTTGAAATACCAAAAACACTTCAGAAGCTCCCTAATACTAAATATCATGAATGTTATGTATAAACAAAAATGGCATTTATGAATACAGACTATGCATAAACCACATTTATTATAAAGAAGGAAATAATACGAGATGGCAAGGAATACCATTCATTAAGTAGCAACTTTCACAGCTAAAATGTGGGGATATTAAAGCTCCACATCTAGTTTTTAATCCAGAGGTTGGAAAAGTAAAGATGATCATCTTCTTTTTTAGTACTTCCTAAGTTTCCTCTATTTTGATTGGAACAAATAACTCGGATGGAAACGGTCCCTGCCTCCATACCCAGACACGGAGACCTGCTAAAGGGAGATGCATCATTTCTCCACATTCACGTGCTCAGCCAAATGTGCCTTTAATGCTAGTTAGCATTCTGAACATTCCTTCTGCCACTTCATGCCACGGCCGTTTCTACCTGTCACTTACCAAAGGCAACCCTGATTTGTCCCAGAATTAGGTCAATAGCTGCAGGAGCCAACAGAACACACAAGATTTATAGAGCTGCTTCCAACCGTTACTGGTATCAACATATTCAAGGTAACCGAAATAATTACGGTGAGGTTCCTACCGATAGGACTAATCTTATCAGCCCGTTTCCAAAAGTTCAAGTGCCCACAGCTACACAGCAAACAGTTTTTGGGAAGCTTCCATTCTCACTCTCAGCCCACATTTGGGCAGTACATCTTGATGCAGAGCTGACTGCACAGGAGCACTGCTGCTATGCACCCACCCCAGGGCTAAAATAGCCGCTGCTTCCGACATCCGGACACTTAGCTACCACAGGCACAAGTTAAACACACAGTTTGCTCTCCATCTTTCTTCTTTAGCATCCCACAGATTGTTTTAAGCACCGTTTATCGCTGACCTGCAACTGTGGCAAACTAAAATTAGCACACCCTATGTGAAGTATGAAATTATACACGCAGAAACAGAAGAGCGAGGCGCAGCTCCCATCACCACACGGGTTCCATCTGTGCAGAGGCAGCAAGGCCCAGCACACGTGGTCCTGCTTCCAAGCTCAGGCTCCGTGTGATTTTAGGAGCAAGCCTTCAGCAGGACTCCTACCTCACACGGATGGTTGATGTGCTGTGCTGCACCTGAGCGCACCCAGATCTGTAAGCAAAACCAAGCCGCAGCCTCAGCCTGCGTGCTGCTTTCCATGGATAATACACAGGCACCTCTGTCAGTGTAACAGCAGAACCTGCCTTAGCTCCCTTCTGGGATAGTTTGAAAACTCTTCTTCTTCCACAGCTTGAGATGTGCTGTCGAAGCAGTGGAACTGCAGAGATTCACCACCACTCTAAAAAGGATTCTGTTACCTCTTTGCCAATTCAGATGGCACACATTTTCACCTTCAGTCCAGCTTCTTTTTTTTTTTTTAAGGAATTCTTGCCACGGTGTTTCTACACGGCACTCAAACCAAGTTCACTCCAACGTGGGAATCGCAAAATCAAATACGAATTTCTGAACCACTTTAAGCTACATTATTATGGAGCACATTTGGCAAAATTTTTAAAAAACCCCATAAAATTAAGATTTTTTTCCACAAGGTTATTTTTTTTCCTATCATTTCTGATTTATTTATTTTTAACAGAATCTGCAGCCAAGGTACTTTATAGATGTAAGCCTCTGGCTCACTAATTAAGGTTAGCTTTAAAGTATGTGATCACTTAAAAGTTCACAAAGCACTGAAGCAGCTCACTGCCAACCGAACCAGCTCTACCCCACAAACACGCTCCTCCAGAGCAGCTAGACCTGCTGGGTGCCCGAGAGTAGGAACAGTAATTTGTTGACATGGGAAAAGATCCCCGAGAGGGAGGGAATTATGTGAACCATAATTCAATGAATGTATATTGCAGCAAGTAGCACGTGGAGACAAAGCAGTCCCAAGCTCCAAGAGAGCTCTAGTGCTGAAATACACAAACGGGCATGCAGAACATCCACCAGGAGATGAGCAAAATTCTCAGTTATTTTCCATACTGCAAGAGAAGAGAGCCCTTGTCAGCATGCTCTATTAGATACATGCACCGTGTCAAGCTTTAAGCAACTTGGTGGCTGAAACTAAGAAGGGATATGAGTGCCTAGTTATAAAAACAATCCCTTCTGACAGCACCAGGACACCCTCACCAGCTGCCCTCAAAAATAAGCCGTGTGCCACATCAAGAAATCCATGCTCCTAACAGGACATCTCAGTACCCATTTGGCTCACATAGGCTGTAGAACAGTTTAATCCAGGCTAAGAAACTACACGATGAGAGACTGATGATGGCCATTTTTCCTCCCAATGCTGCTAATGACAAGGCTGTACTCATTTGTGCAGATCACTACATCTCCTTCAACATGCCACTCCGCGGCACATAAACTATATGTACACCAGGAACTTGCATGACATCATTTCGCACTTATTTATACACATCCACACATATGCATACACACGTTAAAGACAGAGCGTGTTATTTTAAACACAGTGCTTTGCCTCCCTTTGCTCACAGATTACAAAACCACAAGCCTTTGTCCAGCAATTACATTTACGTGTCAGAGCTATCAGCCAAGCTGGCATCAACAAGGCTGGACCTGGGCCTTGGGATTCACCAGGAGGCACGAAGGCACTACAAGTTTCATTCGGCATTTCTGCGTTCATCCAAAGCCCAACCACGACCGCATGCCACATAGTGAGACACCAGCAGCTGAGGTTTAGCTCTGGCCATGCTAACACCCACACCCCACAGGGCTCACAGGGACCCAACAGAGCCGACACCCCAGAGCTATTCTTGCTATAGACTACACAGGCAAGGTTACTTTCCCATAATACTCTCCATGTGTTTCAAACGAAGAGGATCAACCTCAGGGAAGATTATATACTTGTTTTATGTGTAAACTTCCACATAAAGTGCCAAAAAAAAGACTGGCACATAGCTGTGAGAAGCCTACCTGAGGGAAATATTTTAAAACATGGAGGAAATGAGAGTCACAAAAGATTCCCCACACAAATTGAGCCTTTTATTTCATAGGAAAGATCAGAAGTGTCTTTTTATAAGCTTTTGTACCTAATTCAACCTTTCTCTATCTCATGTAACTTATTAGCTGTCCTAACACCATTCCCCGCTGTACTTTGGACGCAGCTTTGATACCACAGCACAGTTAATAAATACCAGTAGGCCAGATGAGCTAAGGCTGCAGCTCTGCTGGTCTTCCCAATTCCACCAGGCTTCCCTACATCTTCAGCTTTGGGCTGGCTCCCCCAGCCTGCCAGGGAAGCAGACTAAGAGGCCCAACACTGCTAAGCCAGGCTGATTTCAGATACGCAGGACAGCTCCAATGAGGAGTTTCCATGAAGCAGGTTTTCTGGTTTTTGTTATTTTTTAAGCTAATGAACACTTTGCCACTTCCATTTTGCATCAAGGGCTGAGCATGAGCATTCTGTCAGAAGAGGCAGAAGAAAAGCAGCCCAGGGAGCAGGGAAGTCAAACATGAAAACCCAGATCTCGGGACTGGGAAAGTACACCTGCACACCAGCACCTCTCAGCTGCCACGCACCTTTTTGGCTTTCTGAACCCCTTCTGGAACCCTCACCTCTCACAGCTTGATGTGAGCAGGCGTTAATAGTTCAAATTCTCCATCCTACATTCGTCCATCTCAAGTCTGGATAGAAAAAGCTTCTGATGTTAACAGAACAAGACCTCAGGAGCATCCCTAAACTTGCAATACAAACCCTCAACATCCAACACGACAGTCCTTAAGAACCGAAAGCCTCTCACACTAGGTGTCACCATCCCAGCACTGCTTTTGAAACAGTCATTTTGTATTATCACCTTCTTACACAAGCAAGCACACTGAAGCCCTCGCCAACAATGCGCCCTGTTACAAGGAGAAACAGATGGCACGAAGGCATGCTTTTGCAACCCTGTTTATTGAAATGAATGCTCCCAAGGTTGTGCTATCACAGACGCCTCGCTCAACGCCAAGTCCCTTTTTCAGGAGGTACCAGCTGAAAGCTTCTCAGACCTGCCCCTAAGCACGCTGTATTTCTGCGGCTGGCACTGCATTTTCCTCACAAGTTCCGAATGTTTCCAACGAAACACGTGCAATTAGATTGTGCGTTAGCTACTTTGGAAGATATTTGAAAGGAATTCAGTAAAGGAATTGAAGCACTGCACATACGTGAGAGTATTAAGCCACGCATCAGTTCACCTTACTTGATCTCTTCCAGACAGAACAATTCCAAGCAGGAAGCTCTCAGCACTCTCCCAGTAAGTTGAAGGAAGCTTAAGAAGAGGTCAGCTTCACATCAGCTCTGTGTTAAGCTGAGCAATACAGCTCTCCTACATTTATTATTACCTTTGCTTTACACTTGTGTTTCAAGGACCGAGATAACACTCCATCTGCATTTCACTAAAAGGATTCTGGGTTTTAAGGTTCGCAGGAATACTCACATTATTGCTCCTTTTCTGAAGTATAACTTTTCTCCCCCCATATAATGGGACATCTAACACTGAAAAAACCACAAGTAATAAACTGTTCTGTAACACAAACAAATTGCATATCTTCCCTTAGAAGAAGCCTGCCCACAAAAGTCGTGGCTTTACCTTTCCCCACCCAATACCACACTGCTACATAGCATCAGAAGAGTCAGGTCCCCGAACACAAAATAACAGGCTTATAAAGCACACGGCAGAACCAGACAGCCCCAAAGTTGCAAAGCTTCAATTACTTTATTTTAAACCCTACAATAACTCCAAACGTTACACAGTGAATTACTAACTTTTGCTGCTGAGGTCAGACAAAAATAAGCCCTAAGGCTGCTGATTTGCCATATTTAGGATGGCCAAAGCGGAGCAATGACAAACATCTGGTTGATTCTTTCTGGAATTTTGACTATTTCTTCCCAGTCGGAGAAGCAGAGCACAAAGCTTACTAACACAGCGTCTCGATTCTTTCGGTACAGCGCTTAATAGGATTCAAGCAGCCTGCCCTCCCGCCTCCCACATATTTAAGCTGTTAATACTTCTGCAGCAGAGGGGAAAAGCCTCCATGGAACAAAGAGCTGAGCACACAGAGCACAAGGGAGCAGACATGGGGAAGCCTCCTGTGCCACATCCGACGTGCCACATCCCGCATGGGGACACAGCGGGGCAGGTAGGGTACATGGGAGAGGGAACACAGCCACGGGGCAAGGAAAGCTGCTGCTGTAGCACATCAAGTGTTTCTCACTGCCAAATTCTGAAGTAGGAAAAGAGGTGCACAGCAAGAAGAAAAATGCTAACTTCTACTCAAAAATAATTCGGTAAACTTCAAGTATTACAACCTCACCCAGTGGCTCGGAATGCTCACGTGGAGCACTGAGCACAGCTCCCATAAGGAAGCACACATTTCCCACGCAACAACATATTTAATTCCACATTATAGCAGCAATTCCATTCAACGCCCTACAAGCCAGTGCACAGAAGAACCTGGGCCAGAGTGAGCAGACAGCAAAAGTCCCCGTATAAATGTATTACCTCAGAGGAAACGGGTGAAAGAAATGGAAATTGTGATCTCCGTAACCTACAGCTGCTATTTCACTTACCTGTCTTTCAGGACAGCATCAGACCTATCTGCCATCAATATCTCCCAGCAATGGCATGGAAGCAGACCCACTGCTCCCTCTAATGCAGATGTATGTGCTGTGCTCAGACAGACCAAACAGATACAGATGCAATACTACCCACGTGCAGCTCTACTGTAGATGAATGCAAAAGCATTCAGCAGCTATAAAAACACAGCTTCCTCCACCTGCAAATTCCTGCAGCGTTGCAGCTCACATTGCTGCCTTTCAGGACCCTCGCCGGCTAAGAGGACAAACTGAACTCAGCTCACACTGCTCCACTTACATGAGCCTGACCGACTTTTATGCTGATCCAAGGCCTCCAAGAAAAAAAAAGGGAAAGCTGGCAGAGCTTCTATTGCAAGACCCCACTTACTTTGAAGTAAATTAAGTTTTCCAGCCATTTATCCCATAGTTTGGGATAGAGTCCCTTTTCCATTTTACACCCCATTCTATCAGTGGTGCCATTTTGTCTGTCCCCTTTTAGCTCTCTGGTGAGTTAAAAAAAAAAACACTTGGTTGATGGGGAAGAGCTACCAAAGGAGGGTATCCACCAGCATCTGCCACAACACAGGTAGGTATTTTAAATGGGCATAGGATAAAGGAGAGAATAAGAAGAAGAAGTCCATAAGGATTAGATCATTATGGCAAGAATTCACCCTCTTCAATTTAAATTGCTGGTGTGGATCATTTTAGGCTGACTTCTAAGAGACACAAAATATTAAGTTCCTACTTCAGCTTCCTCACAGCTCTGCAGAGAAAGCGCTCCTCTGCAGAACACAGCTGCTGTGCCAATAAGCATCTTGTGAGGACAAAGCTCTTCACTGCAGCCCTTAAAGGCAGCAAGGAGAGCGTCTTCTGCCATGATATGCATCTCCCTTTGATGGCACAATCAAAAGAAAGGCTTTTATATTTATTCTTCAGTTCTGCTCCTCTTTCAGACTTTACCACCTTCCTTAACTTAGAGTTTTAAAGAAAATAGATAATAAAAGCCATGAATGGTTCTCTCCAGTATATGCAAGCAAGGTGCACATGTAACCAGTAAGACGGCACGACTTCCTTGGGAGCACCACATCATTTTCAGATTCACTGCCCACACCTCCTGAGCTCTCACTTGAGACACTTTTGCCTCCCTGGGAGGCTCAGACAAGCTGCAAAGCACATTCTACCTTTACACATTGTGCCCCAGACCCAGCTCCATCTCTGGGCAAGTATTGTTGCAGCCAAAGCCTCAACCCCTCTGCTACAGCTGCTTCACCATGAATTTCTCCCACTGCTGCTACAAAAAGCCATCCATCCAAGGCTACATCACCTAGTTAGCAAACACGACTGACTTTCTGTCACCAAGAATGAAACAAGAATTTTAAGGACATTTTCTTTAATTACTGTTTTTCAGAAAGAGAACCATTGCAGTTTGAGTGCGGTTCGTACTCCTCAAGGCAGATTTCCCCAGTTGCTAAGCAAGCACACTTATAGATACTGATCTTCAGGAAGCATGACAACAAGCAAAAACTTTCTAACATGAACAAGTCCACTTGAGGATACAAAATCATAAACGAAAAATAGCAATTAAAAAAGCCTTTTTGCTTTCCCAGCTGCCAAAGCCATGGAGACGTGTGTGGCTCAGGAAGCAAGAAGTTTGGCATAAGACATTTGGTGCTCCCCCAAAGCAAATAACAGTTAAGATTTCTTGTGAAAGTATGTGCTTCTATTTAAATAAACGTCTGTAAAAACCACAAACATCTGTTAGACTTCAAGATTTTAAAAAGCAAGGGGTCCTACTCATTTACCTACTCGTAAGCAGGTAAAATCCCTGCAGGAATCTTTTCTCTCCTATTGCCTCAAAACGTCCCAGCTCTGCTTTGCAGCACATCCCCATCAGCTTCACGTTACCCAAAGCTAAGTGTACTTGAAATCAGGTTCAAACCTCTCTTACCTCAATGTCAAGTACTTCCACCGTGTTGTCCAACATCTTTATCTTGATCTGCAGGTCCCTCTCATGTGTTTTGGCAGGCGATAATGCCATTGCAGTAGAGAGATTCTGCCCCGGCTCCAAAGTGCTCACCCCAGTGTTCTTCTGGACGCCCAAACGAGAGCCAGGAGTCTGCAGGACCCTGTATGTTCCTTCTATCTCTCCCATTTCTCAACACCAAGCAAAGTCCAAACGAAACCTAGAACAGAGAATTACAGCATCCCACGTGAAAACACCATCAACACACAGCCCTTATTGAACGCTCTTCATCCCATCATCAAAACAAGGACTAAACGTGATGAAATACTAGTCAAAAAATCCAGCTGCTGAGAAGAAGGATAACTATTCCACAAGACAGTGCACAAATAGGATATTCAAACTTTTGCCCTCCCCACTCCTTAAGTGCTGACATTTTAATTTCCGCCCAATTAATTTTTCTGCTGATTTTGCTCCCTAAACCAGGTCACCACAACCAGCAAACACTGCTGACGGCACAAGAAAAGCCACCAGGAACAGCCAAGGGGAGCGTAAGGCTCCTCCTGCAGTGGCACCAAACCGTCCCACTGGCTTTGCTACAAAGTCAAGACGCACCCCGAGATAACAGGAGCAATTAACTTTCTTCATCCCTTAAAGTGATGACTCATATAAAACTGCAACCATTTCAACCAATGCTGGAAGCTCAGAGCTGTCATAATGCAGATTTCTGTGGCAGATAACTGGATCTTACTAGCAAGCCCACACTGTACCCAGGCTAAATCAGTGGGCAAAAAGCTCAGTTACAGAGATCTATTGCAGCTCAAGCAGGCCAACCTCTACAGTGCCCTTGCTTTCATGGTGTGGCAGCAGTTGTTGCAAGCAGAACAGATGTTTAATTTGACGTGGAGGAAAAAAAACACACAACAAAAGCCCTCAGAGCTGTTGTTTGTGTTTCCAACGCAGTTTAGAGGGCCAAACATTTGGTGCCATGTGCTATGCGAGGACGGGAACACAGAAGACGGGATCAAGCTGCTCAGTGGCTTCCAGGCCCGCAGCCTGCTCCTGGGTGCAGCACACAGCTTCCTGCCTGCTCCAAGGGAACAGCAGCTCCAAAGGGCAGCCTCTGCAGACAGGGCCAGCTGTTGCGTTCTGGGGCTTGTACAGCCCACCTGGACAAACTTACCGTGGCACAGGAGACACGCCGGAGCAGCATACCTATCTCTGCTAAGGGGCTGGGTTGGCTCTGTCCTTTGAAGACCACCCCAACAGCAGAGCTGGAAACCACCACAGTGAGGCAGCCCCAGCCCTCCTGCCGATGATGTTCACAACCAGAAAGCATGAGAAGGATGATCTCAACCTGAAAAGTATGCACGTACTGCCCATTGGCTGACCTACCAGTTCCAGTTATGATAAGTTACAAGGAAGTTTCTTTCTCAGACTGTTTTGCGTATTTTATTTCACCATACTCTCCTGATTGTGTGGCCATTCGTTCACTGCCAAGACCTAAAACCTTTAGATCACAAGATTGGAAACCACTGCCGCAGCAGAAATCTGCAGACACTCGCACAGGTAACACCTCTAACTACCAACACAAAGAGAAACCAGAGCTGGCTGCCACAATATCACTTTGATACAGAATCAACCTGAAAGCACAGAAAGATTTTGCTACTGTTATCCAGAAGCTTACGAGCAACCCAAGTTAGTCAGAATTAATTACACATATCACCATTAGGTTATTTAGCAGTGAACCACTCCATAAACACATCCATCCTGCTCTAGGTCAACAGACACTACAAGGGACGGGCACTGCTGGGGGTGCCTAACGAATACAACCTTCCAGCTGCCTTCTCCTCAGCTGCAACCAGATGGCACCTGAAGGTATGTAAGTAACACAGGTGGCCAAACTAAAAATCAACCAGGAGATCCTGGGTTTTTACTAGCTTTGCTGATAAGGCAGGAGAGAGCAAAGCTACGACAAACAAGCTGCAGGTGGCAAAGTCCTTCCTCACAGGTGTTAACAGGAAAAGTGAACGCCACCGGGCACTCTCACCTCTTGCTGATGGTGCATTCCTAAAAACATTTACCACTGAAGCAGTCCCCAGCAAGCATCTATTCAGAAATCTAGGGCCTAACCAGAATTCCTTATGTGGGCAGCAAGCTAACTACGTATGACATTTATTAACAAGAAACACTGGCTCACGAAGCGCTTCAGTTAAAGGAACTATCTGAAGGAAAGAATAAAGCCTGAGACAAACCGGAAGCGCTGGGAAGAAAGAGTCTGTATTTGCAAAGCATTCACCAGCAAGTGAGAGCACCTCCGTCCCCAGCAAGCCAGGACCACATCTCATATACCTCTTCATCAGTGCAAACTTAACACGTTGTTACCACAGAATTACATCTCCCTCGCGTTCACCCAGCCCATGCTTCTTCGCCTCAAGTGTTTACTCTGATCATCTCCTTATAAATAGAGACCAGACACCAAAAATAAGCAAGACGGTGCTTTTCAGCTAGCAGTAAATCTAGAAAGGTAGCTTCAAGTAGCCCTGCAAGCACAGCATCTTCTGGTCAGTGACAGTCACTGCAGCGCTCCATCCTCAGCCTACAAGCAGAACAAGCAGGATACCTCATGCTCCCATACATACAGGGCAACGGGAGCCCTATGAGGCTCCTTACAGATAGCTCTGGAAACAAGCTTCAGCTCACCAGGTGCAAGTTTTCCGGTGTTACTGCTGTCACTACTACAGGCCACTGCTCAGCACAGCCACCACATCAGCACCACCTGATGCATCAGAAATCCAACAAACGCGCTGAAAAGAGAAGACGACCACGAGTCCTCAGCTGCACCAGCACGCAAGGACTTCTGGTGCGTGTGCGCGTGCCTGTCCCTTCAGCCTACGCTCCTCAATTCCTTTACAAGCTCCATCTCCCCCCAGTGCCACGTTAAGGGGCTCCGCTCTCCCCGTGGCTGTGGAACACCACGCAGACCACAAGCTCTCCCGGCACGGCTGCCGCTGTCCCACCTGAGCTGCACGCCCGGGTAGGGGACGCAGAACACACAACACACACAAACAGGCCGTCAGGCTCCTCGCCGCCGAATACACCCAAACCCCGCATTCCTTACACAAAACCTCCCCCGTTGCCTCATCAGAGCTCCATTACGACAAAGCGTCCGAAGCGCGACGAGCCAGCAGCGGGAGGAGCCCGGCGCGCTCAGCGCTGAGCAGGAGCTGGCGGCACGCGGGCACCGCCGACCCAGACGCGAACTCACGCACCGGACGGAACTCGCGGCTCCCGAGAGGGCTCCGAGCGGTCCCCCGGTGGCTGCAGCCCGCACCCGAGGCCGCGGCCCAGCGCCAAGCGCGCTCAGGCCGCTCCCCTCTCCCCGGCCGGCCCGCCCGCCGCCAGCAGCGCCGCCCGGGGCTGCGGGATCCCCTGCGCTCCCGGCCGGCTCCGTGCGGCCCGCTCGGGGCACGCCGCGCCGCGCCTCACCTCGCGGGGCCGCCCGCCGTCCCGCCGCACCGCAGCCTCCGCCGCGTCCCCGGCCCCGCCGAGCCCGCCCCGCCCCGCCCCGCCATTGGGCGGCCCGCCCGGGGCCGGGCCCTGGGCAGCACCGCGGGGAGGGCCACGGCCTCGCCTCGGCGGCCGGGCACGGCCAACAAAAAGGGCTCTGTTTCCCCCAGAAGCCTCCGTCTGCAAGCAGCCGCCGGTGAAGCGAGGCCTCGAGCCAGGCGCGCCGCCCGGATTCCCCATGCCCACTCCGGGCTCTGGAATGCCGCCCGGGGCACCGCTCAGCGCCTGAGCCGGCTGTGCAGGACAACAGCCATCAGCCCCAGCACTGGGCTTCGTCCCCGCTCCTCGAGCCCGCAGGAAACGCTTTACCCTTTCTCCGGGGGCTCCGCACTGCTGTCCCTCGTGCCTGCCCCCAACAAAGAACCACTGCGGCTCACAGTTACACGTGCGCAGGGCAGCACCCGCGTGCTGGGTGGGACCCAGCGCTAACTCGAGGCGCAGCTGTAGCCTGAGGGCATGGGAACCTCTTCCCAAGGCAGCAAAGCCCACCCCTCAGCCCGGAACCAAGCAGTCTTTACAGCCAGAAGTCGCACTGCTCCAACAGACCCATGCGCCCTCTGGTTTCCCAGCACGCTCAGTAGCAGATGCTGAGGCGGACTGCTGAGGAGGCAGCAAGCAGAACAGCGCTCCCCCAAAAGGGCCACCTTCAACAAATTTCCCCACTCTGTCTCATCAGAGATCCTGTTTTTCTAGATGAGAAGTAAGAAAAAGGAGAGAAACACTGTGGTTTCTCCAGGGAAGGATAGGTGGCCAATAACGTGCTGTGCAAAGAGCCACCCTGTATGTGAGAACTTGGCCTTTTCACAACAATTTGAAAAACAAAACAGCATATGACTTTTATATTAACAAAGCACGCAAATCATGCAGAACAGCCCTTTCATCCCGGAGCAGCTCCGCCACTCTCACCCACAGACAGAAGGAGCTCACAAATTTAATGAGTAAATCCTGATGAGCGACATTCTCCCCCTTTAAAAAGAGAAAGTCGCAGGGTTTTAAAGAGTGCGGTGTTGTTCATTTTCCTTAAACTGACATGGAGCCGAACAATCTCATTTACGGAAAGAGGAGTATGGAGAGCTGCAGGAATACACATTCTAGATAACTCCAAAGGCGATCCCAGTAAACTGAAGGCTTTTCTTAACTGAAATGGATGTTTCAATACCTTGCCTTCCCTGCTATTTGCACTGTGCTCCCATGGAGCAGCCAGCTTTATTTGCATCCTTTACAGCGCAGACGCTTCAAAGTCATTTCAATCCCTTCCTTTCTTTAAGATCTGAAAAGAACACAAAGATTTCCTTGTGGGGGAAAAAAAACAAACCAAAAAACACACGGAGCTCCTGCTAAAATGGAGAACAAATCTGCTGTGATCGCTTTAAAAGCAGCATCACAACAATTAGAGAGGAAGCAGTGACTGCAGGTCTTTAGAAGCACCAGCACCCTGCTGTTTGTGCTTCACTAGGTCTTGCTAATGTTTACTGCTCACATGAAATATGCGTAGTTTACTGCATTGCTTCAGCCTAGCAGTGAAAAAGCACTGGAGGTTCTGTGTTTAAGTGCCCACACCTCTGCTTGTACACAGAGCTCATTTCCAGCCTTCCTACCCACCAGAGACAAAAACTACTCTTTCATCCCAGCACTAGGAGCCCAGCAGGATACACAAGTGTTGCTCTGGGACCAGTTTACTCGCCATCACCTAAACCTTAAGAAGTTTCCTTTTCATACCTGCGTTTCCCATTCTTCAGGACAGATAACACAGCCCCACTGATAATAAATGGCAGCTCTTACTGTCTAAATGCTAAAACCTTTCAACAAGAGATCCTGCTAGAGAAGTCACTAGAGGTTTTCACGCTTCTACTCGTGCGCTTTGGGCTAGGCTGTGAAGCCTGTGAATGCCATTTTGGTTCCTGCACCAGAGGCAGAGAAAGGGATAAGGAGGAAGAGATTCCAAATACACAAGCTAGAAGAAAGTGTCAGCTGTACAACTTGACTCACTGAATCCTTCAGCAAGCAACAGCCCATGAATGGACGATGCATTCCTAATCCCAGCCGAGCAGGGCACAAACAGAACGTGCCCTAACAGACAGAGCCTCTGACCTACACAGCCTTTTACAAAACTGCTTGGCTGCTGGAACTCACAAAACATGCTTGAGACACGGTGGTGATGAATGGACTCGAGTCCTGAGAGAGGAAATGGATGCTATTATCATGAGTCAGCAATACATGCTTCACAGCTGTCTGCATAGAAAATAGAAACACAAAGACTCGTGAGTTTTCTTAACCTCTATAAAGGCAAACTTCCTGATCAACCAGGCAGTACATTTGAATCATTTACATGGCAAGGAAGCTAGGAGAGGAATAATTTCATTACGAGAGTCAGCTGCTGATATTGGAAGGATGCAACACAAAGGCTAAGTAAAATTTTACCATCGTGAGATAAAAGATGGCCGTGCATGACTCTTTCATTCGGCTGAAGTTAGACAGTCCGCCTTATATTCCCCTCTTGGTCCAAATGGGATAATTAGAATTACCCTCCTACTGCAGTACAATGCAATTTCTTTCTTTAGTTGCTCACTGGATAAGGGTAGAAGAAGCCAAGAAAGACAGCATCTGGAAAAGCTTTCTCTTCACATTCTTTATCATGGCAAAGAGGTACAAGACAGATTGAAAAAAACATTAATCTTTTCACAACATCTTTTTCAGTTACATGTTATGAAGTTCTGTTTCTTAGAAGTATCCTGTCCCCTGATAGAAAACACAAGTTTTGTCTCCCCTTCCATACACAGCAGAAGATAAGGTTGAGGTTGGACACAAAACAATTTGAGCCATGTACATATGATGTATTCTATACTTCCCCACTTTAAGCGGGCTGCACATCACTAGTTCACTTCTCCAGCATGCTTTCCTTACACTCTGTGACAACGTGCATAGGCATGTCAGTGCTGGAGAGGTGAAGATGGATGGGTACAGATTTCCTTGCAGGTAGGCCAGCTGGAGCATCGGGATCCCTGGAAGGGGTGGGGTGTTCACAGAGCCTTGGATACCACAGATCAGTGCTGCTGTCCTACTTTGGTTAAAACTGGTGCAGGTATTTTGTCCTGTACTACAGCTCTCCCATCAGTTACTACCTGGAGACACTCGGCAGTTTGCTGCAAACATCGTTACCTGCCTAAGCATAGTGTTAGCTAGGGCTGAATGCAAGGCTGATAGTTTTGCCATGGGACAACTGCCCTGCTTTCTCCTGACCTCCTAGGACCTGCTGTCACAGTACCAGCTGCAAAGCATCTGGGAGGGAAAAATCTTTCTAAAAATACATTCAGAACTTAAACTGTATGTCATGAAAATTAGTGACTTCCCTGACCGTATTCATCATCTGAAAGTGTTTAGTCCCAGGAGGACTCACTAAAGTACTCTGCACTTTGTGATGGACTTTGCCAGAACCAGACATAAGTCTAGCTCCCCTGCCTGCCAGGCCCATCCTCTGGTCTGCCTTCCACATCAACACTGACATCTCAATAGAGACTGGACTGTGTGGATGGGTGAATCATTCCTCAACCTGTCTCATCCATGATAAACAAATTCGCTGCCTAACAGCTCAGAATTGCATCAGACCACTTCCCCAGTAGGAAAACGAAGTCGGTTTCAGCTGTTAGTCAGGTGTTGTTCTTTACCCACAAGCCACCTGTACCCTAGATGATAGGAAAACATGAGAGAGAAGAGTGAAATTCTATAATTTGAGTCATACACTTGACTTTCATAAGCGAAGGATAAAAGCCTCATATCAAAGTGAACAGGGATAGCTGGGAAACAGGAATTTAGAGCCGCACTGTGAACACAAAGAACGGATGGTGAAGACAAACCAATGTCTATTGTTTTCTGGGATCACCCTCTCACACAAGATTCATTTATTGTTAATAAGCACCTGGAGGGACTGGAGAAATACTATTTTTTAACATTAATGAAGATACTTTGCAAAGTGGCAGAGATTAATGCGAAACAATCATAATTAGCAGCATCTTGCTAAACCAACTACAGAAACTGATTTCCGTACCACAGAAATTCGGGAAGAGCGGGGCTGTTCCGCTTCCAATCCTGAACGCCTGTCTTTCCACCTCCACATCCCCAGTCATCATGCTGGAGCACTTATCACAAGGGTAATCCTCTGGGCTGTTCAGACTGCTCCCCTTTGGGGCATTCCTCAGCAGCCGTTCCACACACACCATACCTATCAGTTTACCTTTACAAAGTGTTTAGTCCAAGAGTCTCAGATTATGACCTTCAGTATTGTCCAATTCTTTTAAACAGGCATAAGCACTTAAAGGGGAACAACAAAAAGATCAAGTCTGCTAACAGAAAAATTAGTGGATGCAATCCTTTTCTGTAATCATCCACTTTGACTTTCATAATTGCATTTTAAGTTAGCTCTCATGGTGAGAGTGGCAATTACAGGAGACAAATTAAGCACAACATACGTTCATACCTGTGTGTGAGCGCACACACACACACACGCAGGTACTTGCTCTGCAACTCCTGTCGGGCTGACTGGTGTGCTTGTCTAAGCACATTCCTCTTAGCCAGAAGGTTCAGTCTGCAGCCAGCAGCAGTTATGAATCAACAGTGTGAAAGCCCAAAGCATACACAAGCTACAGGCTGCTCAGAAACATGGCTGCTCAGCCACACACACTGGAACAAAAGTCCAGGCAAAAACCACGAACTGTGCCACCTATTTCCTCCGCGTATCGATGACACGCGAAGTCCAATCGCACGTTGCCCCCACGTGGCGAACTCATCCTACTGCAGAAGAGCGGAAATACCCCTAGAATTCCCCCGAATTTGCTTCAAGCTGTCGTAAGCGTCTCAATTAATGTTAATTCTTTGATTGTAGCAGCCTAAACGTTAAGCTGACGGATCAGTGAAACCATCTTACCTGCAAGAACACAATTTACTTCTCTTTTTCATTTAAAACTTACTCGGGTAATCTCAGCCTGCATGTCTGAAATATTGAGGCCTTAAGAAAAACATATATATAAAAACAAACACACTACCAAAACAAAGCAGAGAAAGCTCTCTTCCCCCCCCCCGCCCCGAAGTTCATCTTCTTTCCCTGTCCATCAAATCAGGCCAGTATCTGCAGCATTCATTACCTCCAAGGAGCTGCTCAAGGTCCAGTCCAGTCACAACTTGTAGCAGGCTGCTATGATCGACATCAAAAAGTGTTCAGGGGGAAAAACAAGTCACCATCAAGCAGAAGCCATAATTCTCCCAAAATATGAAATTCTAACAGAAAAGAGACATCTCGTGTCTCTTTTTCACATCTCCGTTAAATGCTGAAGCCTTCAGACAGTACGACTGCACAAAAGCACAGTCACACAGATGTCAGTTTCAAAACCAGAAAGTATCTTAGGTAGAGAAGAGCAAAAGCCCCAGTCCTACTTGGTAGACAGGCTGCTTCAGAGCAAAAAGAAAAGTCAAGGAACCACACGTATTCACCCCCTAGCAAGTCTGGCAATTATTTCACTGTCAAATAAACTCTGGCGATGCTAAGCGTACGCTATTGCAAGATACTTTCAAAGCCAAACCGGTAGACTTCTATCCAGACAGAAAACTGCTGGATTCCCCAGTCTGTGCCCAAAGCCAAACAAGCCGCTCCAGCTATTTGGGCCAGGGAACAGGGATCACAGCTTCCTACTGATGCACGAAAGGCTGGAACCAAATGTGCCTGCATGCAGCTGTTCTACACAGCCTGCCATCCTCAGCATTCTGCTTTTCTGCATTTCAAAGCACGCGGAGCAAGCAGTCTATTTGCTGGGCATAGAGGATTAAAAACACTTTTCTTGCTCTGAATGTAAACTTTGCAAATAAAAGCACAAGTCAGCAAGGTAACTGCTTCACCAAAGTGCCACTGCAGATCCAGACTGCACGTTCTGAGGGCAAAAAGCCTGTGCTTTGAGAAAATCACTACTACAGGAAGAGTTTGACCTGGATTTTGGGCTCCGCATTATGGAAAAGCTTCTTAAAAGTAAAAGTGAATCAAAACCATCAAAACAACAGTGGAATTGCAAATTACATAGAGCAGGAGCGGGCATGTTCTGAACAAAGCATTTTACTGTCAGGGCTTTTCCTTCTTTTAATAAATACCCTGTTGAAGGAGTACAGTATCTGTTTTAGTAAGCGTTCTGCATTAGCTCTCAGGGTGTGTTTATTTACTCATTCTACAGACTACACTGAGTTATCTTCACACAACACCGGACCTCCTCTGTTTCCTACCTGGGAATTTTCCCAGGTATTTTTGGCTTCTGCTTCTAAAAATGAGGCGATTCCTTCTCTGTGCCCCACCAGCCTCAATTTGTTTATTAATGAAAAACAGGAGAACAGCCAGCTTAAGTAAGAGAGCTTAACGCAGTAAGCTGCTAATGGCTGGCATGTCTTTTAATTCAGCTATCTTGACCTTTTGCAACCACCTTCTTCCACGTGACTTCTATGATACAGCAGACATTTCTACCTTGCAGCTTGGACCCCTCTCAGGACACAGCCATACTTGAAATCTGACATGCCATCAACACAGAAAATGCACGTAAAACTGAGGATCCAAGGAGGGCTGAGAGCAGAACACAATTACCTGCACCAGTCCTACAAAACCACTGAGTTTCAAACAAAATGAGCAATAGTTAGTGCCAGGCTTAGCAGTGTAAGTAGCTCTGCTCACTTTTTCCCTACCAAGGAGCTCTGTCTTTCCCACAGCAACCAAAGCATGGCTCTTCTTGCCTCACAGTACTTGCTTCTTGCAACTGTGTGCAGGACTGCCAGAGGTAGCTTCTGAGAAGCATGTTGTTCTCCATCAGAGATAGCCAGACACCTCCTGTGTCTTGCTAGACTTACAGGAACTCATTCCTGTGGGTGGAAACGAGCTCCATTTTGCATTTCAAGTACCGAAACGAAACCTGCAAACTTACAGCTACATCAGAAGATCTTGCCTTGCTAAACACAGTAGAAACTCCCCAGCATACCTGAAACTCCGACACACCTGTCAGTGGCTAGGAGCCAGACCCACACATCCTATCGCCTCCAGACCGTTCTGTCAACAAAGCTGGCCATCAAACCAGCCCTTAGACAAATCTTTTCTTCCTCTTCACGCTCTCCCTGGGATTGACCCAGAATTACACCAAGCTGACCTCACAGCACACGCACTCACCTAGTGTGAACAGGCTGGTTTTTGCACCATTCCAATCTTCTCATCAAAAGAACACAAGCAGGCAATAACACCACTCTGTCACTAAATAACAGCCATAGTAGCTCTCACTTCCATATAGCATGCAGCATTTCAGGATCTACCACTAAGTGTCCAGAGAAAGGCAGAAGGGTTTTCCTCCTTTTTCCTTTACACAAGGGAAAATCAGCATTTGCAGATAGTTTGTTCCCTTTATTTAATCACTAAATCTGTGATACAGGCTGGCAAAATCCCCAATACAGTCCTGCTTCAAGGCACAGAAGCAAGATAAAAGAGCAAGAGCACAGAGAGTAGCCAATGAAATGGAGACACGAGGTATGCTCAGCCACTTCCATGCCAGACACTCCAAAAGCAAGAGCCAAGCGATACCTATCTGGTCAACCACATAAAAACAGGTCTCTCTCACTCAAGACAGTTGCCTGAAGACAGGAAACTTCTCTGTGCTCATACAGACTACTCAGATATGTAAACAGAGGACTCAACTTCCAAGTTAAAATCCACAGGTCTGAACTTCATTTCCTTCAGAGGTGTCTTGGGATGATATGCTACTATTAGTCAGTTTTGGTAGAATGTGGTCAGTACAAAACTGCAGCCCTTTGTAACTTTTGATATTGCTGCACTGAGCGAGTGCATTTTTAAGAGATACTGAATATTGCCCCTTTGTGGTCCAACTTGTTACTGAAATGCCAAACACTTCCTTCTAGCCTCACAAGACAGCTTTGTTTCCAGTCGCTTATTTACCTTTCTCTGAGGTGATTAGAGATTTATGAAGAGGAGAGGTGACTAATATACCCACACACATCAACTAAATGGAAAGTCTAGGAGCAAACCCAGCAGCAAGTGGTGTGGATTTCATCTCCAGCCCAGCCATCCCAGTATTCAGAATCACCCGAGACACGTACTCAAGAGGCTCTAAATTATCTCCTTCCTTCTTCCCTGCTGAGGAGCCAAAGCAGCCAAGGACCAAACTCCATCCACCCTGGTCCAATGTTCAGAGATGGGTCACTGCTGTAGGCAAGCCACTGTCATTCTAATTGGGCCAAATGGAACCTACAAGAACACTGCTCCAATGGTATGGATGGAGAGAAAAACGCTGGAACTTTGCAGGATACCAAATGGAAGAACCAGAGATATGGCAGCTGTTTAATCACACAAAAGAAAAACACTTCTTTGTAGCATCATAGAATGGCCTGGGTTGATTAGGACCGTAATGAGTATGGAGATAATCAGGAGGAAAAAAACTCAAGTATTTCACACAATAGGAGGAGCAAAAAGGACTGGCAAAGAAGTATTGTTAGAAGTGCAGGGATAAGTAGAAAAGAAGCTATTCAGACACAAAGGTTTAAAAGAAAAGGGAAAGATACATAGAAGCAAGAGAAAGTGAATAGTCTGCACACAAAATCCACATCCAAATACCTTCAGTTGCATTATTCTGCTGCACATAAACACATCGATTTATCTGCATAGTCATATGCTAACAATGCACTGCAATTCCTTCAGAATAACATGAGAGCTGTGCTTTATAAGGCGAGTTTAAAATAAAACTTGCTTCAGCACTTAAGTACGTAAGTTAACAATATTGCCTACAAAAATGGATCAGCGTAACATTCCTCCTAGCACCCTCAACAGTAAACTAATGCATGAAGGACGTGGAGGTGGACAGTTAGCTGTACTTTGCAGGTAGTGATTTTAATACTTTGACCACAATACTGTCATTCACATCTTCGGAAATCCCAATCCTTTCTCTGAATCAAAAGCTTCCAATGCGTTCGCCTAGCTTTATGAGGTGTTTTACAAGTCACTTTTGCCTTTCTATTTCAGCCCTCATCCGCAATGATCCTTTTCTTCACATGCACAGAACGCATCCAGAAGACTTATTATGTTTTTCAGATATTTCATTGTGCAGCTCTTAGTGTAATTCTTTTCAGTGCTTCTTCCCAGAATTGGATTTCAATTCTGTAGAGTAAGTCCTCTAAAATGACAAAAAGGATGCTGCTCCGAAAATTCTAGATACAATCAAAGCAACATATAAAGAATCACAACACCTGTAAGTCTTACTGTGTCGTGGTCTCACAGCATAACGTGCACCTTCCAGCAACACAAAGCAATCCAAGACCGCAATCTGAAGCGAGCTGTACAGATCAGGGCATGGACGAAAGTGACACACTTCAAACTGAACGAGTATGGATGTCTCTGATATTAAGTTAGCTCAGGAATCTGAAAACAAGGACACTGCCTGGTGCTCTTAGCCTGTAACAGCCATAAGGATGGCTGAAGCTGTTTCATGGGAATTTGAGCCCTCAATTATCATGGAATTTCTAATATGGAGCTCAAACCGCCTTTGACCATTTCTAGAAATGAAACACAAATTCACTGGGGGATACAACAACCTTTGCACTTAAAACAACACCTACAAATAGCTTCATTGTGTGTTAACTTAATAACTAAGGGACACGTATTTGGTGAGAGCTGCTGAAGAAGCAAAGTCCCACAGCCAGGACTTTGGCAGCTCTGGGAACACCCACTGGGAAATGCACTGTGCCAATAAACTTTGAACACACACAACATTCAATGGTCACAACAAATGCAGGTTCATCACCATGTTCTCTTTACACCATGTCTGAATGGCTCCTTTATAATTAAAAAATATCACCACAAACAAACATTGCCAGGGTTGATTATAACAAGGAATCAAAACAAAAGAAAATGTATTTTTTATTTTAGCATTTTTATTATAGCCTTGGCTAATGACAGTACATAAAACAGGATATAACAGTAAGATTCCTGTACCGAGAGCAAGTCATTTTTGCTACCAAATATAAAGCTCTGCAAATTCAAAAGTACTTTTACTCCTAAAATAGGAACTCCAACAATGCTGTACCAGAAAACAAACTGTGGCCAGTTGAGCACAACGAACATCAACCTTTTGTCCCCAAGGTTTTCTTCTACCAATAGCTGATGGATTTATTTTTTTTTTAGGCAAACTTCAATCTGAGAATGGTGGTCTTGCTTGTCATGTCTCACTGCACATCCCCTGCCTGCAAGGCCATCACAGGAAACGTGAAGGAGAAAGAGACCCTTCATTGACACCAGGCACACTGCCAGATCAGATCATCCCCAGAGACTTGGGAAGCCGTTTTAACTGAAAGACAGCTGATTACAAGTGCCATAAACTTATTTTTCCAATGAAAAAATATACAGGAAGATATTTATTGCCTAAGAACCATCCACAATGCTCTACCCTGATGAAATATCTCAATAGATACATGTTATTTCAAAGAATAAGACGTAGCCTGAAGTAATTCCACAGGTAGTGACCAAACAACACTAAAAGCACAGACAATCTGCTTTTGTTCCCGTGATAAAAAACAAACACAAAGTAAAACCAACACACACACAGAGTCACATATAAAACCAGGGTCTGGTTTGCATACACTTGAGGTTTCACAGTTCAAGTACTGGTTCATATTGCTATTGCAGGTTACCTTACCCTACTAAGCTTATATGTGAAAACACCAATATTACACAGTTTGCTCTCCTTGGCAAAGTACTTGAAGCATACTTTGCTCAGAGCATGTAACAGAGATACTAGTCGGATAGTTTAAAAGTAGGGAAATGCTGCAGAATCAGAACAAAGCACATTTGTGGCAACTGAAGAATAGGGTGGGAGTTCACAAACTATTTAGTGATAGGAGTGTATAACAAGTTCTTCTGGAATATCTAGAGTCACAAAAACATTTATGTTGGAAGTGACCTTTAAAGACCATATAGACCACCTGCCCTGCAAAGAACAGGGACATCTACAGCTAGATATGTTGCTCAGAGGCCCCTTCAGCCTGACAACTGATTCACAAAAACGTATCAAAAGGTTTAGAAATAAGGTGCTGGGGATTATTTTTTGTTTGTTTCCAGTAACGCTTCCACCTTATTTCTGTATGTTGTTTAGAAAAGGTAAGACAAGAACTTCGGAGTGTGTGCTTTTGCATCCAAGTTTTATACAGACTTATCTGACAAAAAAGGACCTTGTGCTTCTGTGCACCTAAATATATAAAAGGTTGCCATTTTCACTTCAGTGGTGATCAGGGAAGCCTGCATGAGTCATGCAAAACTGAGAATAATTGCTTTTGCAAAGCCAACTGGAGCAAAAAGGCAACGATGGAAGATTTTACTTCACATTTTCAGAAAGATTCAAATATAAAACAATTCATAAACAGTAGTTTCAGGCAGGTAGAAATTGCAGCTGCTTGGCTAGATTAAATATCAGTCTGCTATTTAAGTACCACTGAAATCATACATTAACTGTAGAAATCTTACCACTTCTTTTCAAATAAATGTTTAAAAATTATTAAAATCATTGCTGCACCTGAGCTCAGAAGAGAGGAAAAGCTGGAATTTTATCTGCTTGTTAGCTGTTCAGATAACAACTATTCACATTAGTAAACCTGACTGCTGGCTTTATCAGAAGTACTCAAAAAGCCAAGCACAGCACACGGCTGCTTATCCTTATCAGCCACCACATATGGAGCTGCACGCTACAGCTGTTACTATGGACTGCAAACTACACCTGCCACGATATGCAGTCAAGCTCAAAACACAGTTCCCTTTCCTGGCAGTGTTAAGGAAAGTGACCTTGGCCTTTAAAAATAAAGATTAAAAAAGCACAGCATGTTGGAGCCACCCCAGAAGTAATACTGTTCACTCCATCTTGGAGCAGAACCTTAAAATACAGTCTGCACTGATCCTGTCAGGCACAGATCGCTTTGAAGTAGAAAGATAAGCATGCAGTTGTGTGTAGTATGTTTTATATTACAATTATGTTTGCAATGCCCTAAAAATAGTATGAAAATACTCTTCAGTAATTATAGAATTTCATATGTATTTGAATATGGAAACACTCGTGCATACAAAACTACTCTTTGGGGTTTATCTCATTTACTATATCAGCATTATTTAAGCTTACGTGGCTACGGCGATGCCAGAAAACAGCAGGACTGATTTGTGCTGACCTACAGGAAACTCTTAAAAATTATCTGCAATACAGAGGAAGAGATTTTAGGCAAGCAATAAAAGAACATATATCCTTCAGGATTAAATCTGAAGGACACGATGCCTGTCATATTAAATGGAGCGTGCCCTTGAAGAAGTACTGCCTCTTAGTTCTTTCATTAAGACACAAGGCATGCCTGGAGTTTAATTAGACACTTGCAGAGACCAAGGAAATCTGCACTGAGCAGAGACAGAGGAAGGGCTAAGGTCTCACAGACACACACCTGAAAACACTGCAAAAATATAAAACTAACCTTGCAGGGCTCCCTAATTAGTGACTATTACACACTACTGAACAGGATTCCACAACAGCCGCTTAATCCTAAACATAACAAAATTAAAACAGGCAGTTCATATTAAAGAAAGTCATCTAACACCATGTCAGGCAAGAAAAGTTTTGATGACTATTTTGTATCCCTATTACAATGGGAAACTGAAAATAAGCTTAATATAAGAACTACTAAACAAAAGCAATGTCAAAGGTGTATAATATATAGAATACTGACTACGTGTTATGAAATACGTATCACAAGAGTTACCACAATGTATTTCCATGTCAAACTCCAAAATAATCTCCAAGTCACACGTTGAGCACAAGGCATTCCTTCTGGCATATTGCCACTACAATTCAACTCCAGAATGACTCCTTTAATCCAGGGTAAAATGTAATCTGCAAACAAGCCAAAAATATACATTTTTGGATCTATTTTCATACACTCAGAAAACAAAGAAGTAGACATTTTCCTATTCACAATGAAACAATGAGTTCACCGTGAGTTTGAGAGCCACCTGCTAATACGACCTGAGAGACTCCTTCCACGATTGACTCGTACAGTATCTCTGGACAAAAAATGAATATATACACACGTTTATAAAAATCCCCGTGCTGTGTAGTTCAGTTTCAGGCCCCTTCAAAAACACCAGCTAAACTATAAAATGAAAATGAGTACTGAAACCTATACAAACCCAACTTGTAAGCATTTTTCCAAAGCTTCTTAGTACCACCCATAACTAAAAAGAGATCTCTTTAAATGGCTATTTGAACACCTTACCAAAAGCTTTACACATTGTGTCCTTGAACTGCACTGCTTTCCCCTTCTCCACCTTGCATTTGCATCTGCATCTGCGCCTGCATTCTTGCAATCATCTCCTGCATGCGACGAAGCTGGAAATACAGAATAAGAGAACCCTTTAGCCTTAACTCAGAATATGATTCTTTGCTGTCACCGTGCTCTTAATCATTAATATTAATGATGAAATACACATCTGCATTGGCTTGATCTGATGAGTTGCAACCTTAGGTTATGGACTGTTTTTCTACTACTTGTATTCCAACCAGTAAGAGGCTGGAAATTCACTGACTGAAATCAATAAGCTTTCTTATCATAACTTGGGACTTTTAAACATCCCTAAACTGAAGTCTTTTCTTACCCCAAAGTTAAATAAATAAGAATGGTGCTGCTGAAATGCTAAACTCACTTACTAAAGCTCTTAACATTTGTTTGTAAAAACAAATCATGGATTTATCACAGCGGCAGAATGAGGAGAATCTCCACATTGTCCTTCTTCCTGATAGTTCCTACCGCTGTTTCCTCCTCTGTTGCAGAGTTGAATCGATCTTTTCCCCCAGTTTGCAACTGCTAAGTTTAGAACCTTTCCTCATGTATGAGGATGGCTCTCCCTTCCCACACAACGTGCAGAACATCCATTACTGACCAGTACAGTGAAATCTGACATCGCTCTTGTTCCAATAAATCAGTATTCTGAGAACCCCTACACCTCTCCATATTCTGGTTTTACTGTACCTTGCATAGTTTTATATTCAAACATTCCATCTTTCCCATCACAGATTAGCAAGATCATATGAAATCACTTATCCCAAAACAGCAAAACAAAGAGAAAACTTCCCCATCCGAATAACAGAGATTTTTCCATCTTACTTCAGCTTCTTTTTCCAGCAGAATCTGGTCTTTATTTACTTCTTCATCCTCTATTTTCCTAAGATAGAAAAATACTGTTCAATAACGGCTCTGTAGGTATCAGTGAAAACTATTTTGGAACATTACTCACACAGAGCAGTTTGTGTGACATAGTGCTAATAGACTACAACTGGAGTGCTGCACAATTCAGAAATCCGAGTACACTGTGCTCAATTCTTTTTCATTGGTGCAATAAACCAATACATCCAAATCAAAACGAGTTCAAGATAACGCTGGACAAGATATTTTACACATTACTTCCATATTTTTGTTAATATGTAGGAACTTTGAAACCTTGTTACCCCCAGGTGGAACCTCCTTTTGACAGTTCTCTCTCATCTCTAATGTCATGAACCACATTTGCTATCAAATATCTGGAAGGCACGTATCAAACTATGCTTCTTACCCTTAAAGCTTTTAGTAAATAAAAAGCTGAAACCTAAAAGATAGCAAGTCCCTCATCCTGTTTTCAGTACAGCATTGTACTTATTTACTGAATGGCATTCACTTTAAGTACAGTTATCTTTGAGTAAACTTGCTAGGATACATCTGCACACAATTCTAAGCTACTCATAACCAAAACCACAAAAGCAGCAAAGCACTGTACACATCTGCCATCCTTCCATCCTTTATCCTCTTCTCCGCTTAAGAGTTTGAAGTTTGATTACTTTTATAGTATGATCACCTTTTTTGCTCTTCCCCATCTCCAAAGATTCCTCGGGCGTAACACGTGAACATACAATACAAACACTGATTGCTTCTGTCAGATTTCAGTAAATACCTTCCACCTGTATCTAAGGAAACTGCTGCTTAATGGGAACATTCCAATTTTACACTGAGAAACTGAGCATAAGACTATTTGCATGTGCTATATTTTCCAGATTTCATACCACCTTGCAAGTACATTTTTCTTACCCCACGTTGCAATGTGGAAGATCTGCTAACAGGCTTCTCAATCAGCAAAAGTGCTACCAAAAGTGCAAATCAAACAAAACCTCCTATTTCTGAAACCAGACCAGGCGTGTCACAAAATCTATTTCAACAGCAGAAGGAAAAAACTTTGCAGAATATATCAAACGCAGTGACACGTGCAATTATGAAACCCTCTAGTGGTTGAAATAAGAGAAGCAACATAATCCAAGTTAGGAAACACCCAGTCCTCATAAAGAACTCACAAACTCAACTTCAGGGACTCTGCTGTTTCGTTTAGAAACGGGGTGTTCTACCTGCCTCTTTTACCACAGCCCAAAATAGGACTGAAAAACATTATCCTATGACTGCTCTTCAAAGAGAACTATTTACTCATATCATGTTAAATAAAACACTACAGGAGGACTTGGCTTTCTTTTCTTAAGGCTACTTTCTTAAAGTCCAGATATGCAAGTCTAAGAAACTATTCATTTTAACGTATTGGCACTTACCTCACTTGCATGTTTTTAGAGGGTATTTATCATACATTTTCCCTATGGATTTACCTTGAACACACCCATTAAACTGTGTTCAAACCTTAAAGCAGAGATTTAACTACACTTCTTTTAAAGTCACAACTGACTCAAATTTACATCATGCTTTTTCTTACAGTGAACGTAAACTGACTGACCTTCTTGTTAACTGCCCCTAGAGAGCTGCAATTAAATAGCGGGGGGAGAGAGAGAGGGGACCAAGAAATGAATTCAGAGGAAGACATGGCTTTTAGCAATAAGATGACAACCTGCCGCCTCGTTTGAGCCGCTCAGAACGGAAGTTCTCATAGTGAAGATCTTGGGTCACCTCCTGAAGATCCTGCATATGGGTGCTAGAGGAATGAAAAAAGTGAAAAGGTAAAACATACCTGTGTTACCTCAGCTCAGTTAAGCAACTCTCACATTCAGCACCACATCGCATCAATGTGTTCAGCACATGGATTCATTTAATATGACAATTTCAGAACTGATTTAAGTTAAATCAGTGCTATAAGAGACAAACAGACAGCACCCCAGTCTCTGAGACAGCCAATACAGAATCACAGAATGACCCAGGTTGGAAGGGACCTCAAGGATCATGAAGATCCAACCCCCCTGCCTGGCAGGGCCACCAAACTTCCACATTTACTAGATCAGGTTGCCCAGGGCCCCGTCCAACCTCGCCTTGAACAGCTCGAGGAACAGGGCAACCACAACCTCCCCGGGCAGCCTGTTCCAGCACCTCACCACTCTCCTAGTAAAGGACTTCCCCCTAACATCCAACCTAAATCTTCCCTCTTTCAACTTAAAACCATTTCCCCTAGTCCTGCTATTATCGGCCCTTTCAAAGAGTTTACTTCCCTCCTGGTAATAGGTTCCCTTCAAGTACTGAAAGGCTGCAATGAGGTCACCCCGCAGCCTTCTTTTCTCCAGGCTGAAGTCATAAGCCATGCCCCCAAGCGAGACATTGACAAAGCAGTGCTGGGCAGGGAAAGCAGAGTAACAAAGCCTGAAAAAACTTAACTGGAACAGGCTGCCCAAGGAGGCTGTGGATGCCCCATCCTTGGAGGCATTGAAGGCCAGGCTGGATGTGGCTCTGTGCAGCCTGGTCTGCTGGTTGGCAACCCTGCACACAGCAGGGGGGTCGGAACCAGATTATCATCACGGTCCTTTTCACCCCAGGCCATTCTATGATGCTAACCAGCAGACTTTTGAAGTCTAATACTTTGCAGACACCTTTATATAGACAGATACCTTAGAAATAGATATCTTTCAACAAGCACAAAGTGCAAAGCAACTTGCTTTACATTCTTGGGCATATGTTCAACAGAAGATTTAGATACAAGATTATTTTCACAGAATCATTAAGTAATCCATATTGAAAAGGATCTGCAGAGGGTGTTGGGTCCAATCCCTATCTAGGCCAACTAGATCAAAGTTGCTCACGGCCTTCTTCAGACAAATTCCACATGTTAAAAGATTCCATAATCTCCCCAACCCCCCTTCCAATGTCTGAGTATCTTCCTGACTATTTTTTTTAGTTAAACTATTATTTAATTGGAACTTTTTCCACTTACATTAACATGGTCCTCAATTTCAGGAAGTCATTATGTTCTGGATTCTCCACTTCAACAACACCCCATGGGTACAGACGACCTCGAACTTTTTTACCTTTGGCTTCAATGAGTTGATTGGATCCCACTACACAAAATGGAATGCTGGCCTGAAAATCCAAAATTCAAACACTACTAACAACGAACTAGGACAAACAACACAAGAACAACTCTTGTTCCACTCAGCGCTGCATATTATGGTAGTAAATTTGTAATGCTTTTAATTTGAAGCTGTAAAAAAATCTTACAGGGAAAAAAATCATCATTATCACCATCTTCCCAATAGAGAAGCCTGAGCACACAACCATAGTGACTCACTCAAGCTCTCAACGGTCACTTATGTATTTTGATTAAACGCCACCTGAGCAGTCTGAAAAGATACAGTATATTCATACCTTCAGCAGTCTGGTCTGCTCTTTAAAATCTTCATCCTCATCAGATTCAGCATCAGGCAGGTGATAAATCTTGATGCCATGCTCTTCAATTTCATCGAGAATCTGAGATTTTTGTATAAGAAATTGAGATAATATAAGCAAAGCGAGCACTTTCAAAACTTCAGGTAAACTGATAAGCTACACACAACCTTTTGAGAACTTGGGCCTATCTTACTAATGCAAATTACTTGCCAACTATGTGTTTTTAAAGAACATTTCTTCATGACATCCAATGACTGCTTCCCACGCTTTCAGACAAACAGTGGTACATTTCCTCCCTACTGCTTTACCTTCACATACCAAAATTTCCACTACTTAAAAATTGTATTTGCAGTTAAATCAGTTTCAATTATGAAAATTAGTGCCTCTAAGAGAATGCTCTACCTAGAAGCACTGACTTCTTTACAGAAATAAGACCTGCAATTGAGCCTTACAGCATTTTGTCGCTGTCATTATATTATAGCTAGAATTACACACATTACTAGCCATGAAATTTTGCTGCAGAGACCAGCTTCAGGGCAGGTAAGACTTCACTGGGTAAGGAACCTAAAGAAAAAAGGCTGTCCAAAAAGCTCCTTTTAGGGCTTTTTTGAAGCCAGCAAAAGAACTGTGTTGGTGCAGGGGGATGGCAGCTCGTGGGCCAGCTGCTGAGCCAGCAGGGGTGGAGCTGGCACTGCCCACTCTTATCTCTTGAGCTGACCTTGACCCTTTTCTGGGAGGTGTAAAAGCAGCCCTCAGGATGTTATGGCATGTAACATGCCAGGCGAGAAAAGGGTGTTACTGTCCATTGATAACAGGGAGGGAAGTCTGAGTGTGAGCACAGCCCACACCACCCATACATTACTGCAGCTGTAGGTGTGGGAGGTGGGTCTTGTGGCAGCGCTGTTGTCTTTGCTCACAAGACCAGCTCTACTGACAGTCCCTCAGGTCACAGCTACAAACACGGTCTCTACCAGATGGCGGGCTTGCCTCAGTAAGACTGTGGTGACCCAGATGGAGGGCCTGTCCAGAAATGTGGTGGTTCAGGTTTCTGGCTGCAGGGAATGCCAGAGCCTGCTGCTGCTGGGTGAGGTTGGGAAGGATGCCTCTTGTGTGAGGTGTGAGCAGGTGGACGAGCTGCTCAGTATGGTGGTGGAGCTTAGGGAAGAGGTAGAGAGATTAAGGACCATCTGAGAGTGTGAGTGTGAGACTGACTGGTGGTGTAACTCTCTGCAAGAAAGATGCAGCGATTGCACCTCCCAGACTGTGGTGGACCCTCTCCCTTGCCATAGTCAAACCAAGAGAGCCAACTTGAGAGGAGAGGAGGAATGGCAGCAGGTCCCAGCTCGGCGATGTGGGCTACCCCCATCCCGACCTACCTCGGTTCCCCAGGTGCCTCTATGTAACAGGTTTGAAGACCTGAAACTGGAGGGTGAGGTGGCTGAGGATGAGGAGGGAGTACTGCCTCCTCCAAGCTTTTCTAAGAAGAGGCGGTCAGCTCCATGCTTAAAGACTGCCTCCTCTAGTAAAGAAAGGAGGGTGATTGATAGTCATAGGTGACTCCCTTCTGAGAGGAACTGAGGGCCCAATATGTCAGCCTGCCCCTACCCGTAGGAGGTGTGCTGCCTCCCTGGGGCCCAGGTCAGGGATATTTCTAGGAAATTTCCTAGTCTGATCCACCCCTCTGATTATTATCCTCTATTGATAGTTCAGGTTGGCAGTGACAAAGTCACTGAGAAAAGCCTGAGGACTATCAAGAAAGACTTCAGGGGTGGGTAGCTGAAGGAACAGGTGTGCAGGTGATTTTTTCTTCTATACCTTCAGAGGCAGGGAAGGGTACTGAGAGGATTCAAAAAACCCACCTCATAAATAAATGGCTTAGAAGTTTTTCCAACTGTGGGGCAATTTACTCGGCATGTGGCATGATGGCTACAGATGGAAGTAGCCTGTCTCCAAGGGGTAAGAGGATCCTAGCCAAGGAACTGGCAGGACTTATTGAAAGGTCTTTAGACTGGGTTGGTGCTCGACTAACCTGGTAGCCTTCTATGACGTTGTCACTGGCTGGGTGGATGAGGGGAGAGCAGTGGATGTAGTCTACCTTGATTTCACCAAGGCATTTGATACTGTCTCCCACAACATCCTTATAACAAAGCTGAGGAAGTGTGGGATAGATGAGTGGACAGTGAGGTGGGTTGAGAACTGGCTGACTGGCAGAGTGCAGAGGGTTGTCATTGGTGCTGCAGAGTCTGGTTGGAGACCCGTAACCAGCAGTGTTCCCCAGGGGTCAGTGCTGGGTCCAGTCTTGTTCAACATCTTCATCAGTGACCTTGATGAGGGGATAGTGGCCACCCTCAGCAAGTTTGCTGATGATACGAAGTTGGGAGGATTGGCCGACACACCTGAAGGCTGTGCTGCCATTCAGCAAGACCTGGACAGGCTGGAGAGCTGGGCAGTAAGAAACAGGATGAGGTTTAACAAAAGCAAGTGTAGAGTCTTGCATCTAGGGAGGAATAATTGCATGCACCAGTACAGGCTGGGGGATGACCTGCTGGAGAGGAGCTCTGCAGAGAGGGACCTGGGTGTCCTGGTGGATGACAGGTTGGCCATGAGCCAGCAGTGTGCCCTCGTGGCCAAAAGAGCCAATGGCATTCTGGGGTGCATTACAAAGAGCGTGGCCAGCAGGTCGAGGGAGGTGATCCTCCCCCTCTACTCTGCCCTGGTAAGGCCTCATCTGGAGTACTGTGTCCAGTTCTGGGCTCCCCAGTACAAAAAAGACAGGGATCTCTTGGAAAGAGTCCAGCAGAGGGCCACAAAGATGGTGAAGGGCCTGGAGCATCTCCCCTGTGAAGAAAGGCTAAGTGAACCAGGTCTGCTTAGCCTTGAGAAAAGAAGACTGAGAGGGGACCTGATCCAGGTCTATAAATATCTAAGGTGTGGGGGGCAAAGTGGCGAGTCCAGACTCTTTTCAGCAGTGTGTAGAGACAGGACAAGGGGAAACGGCCAGAAACTGGAGCATAGGAAGTTCTGCACGAATGTGCGCAAGAACTTCTTTACGGTGAGGGTGACGGAGCACTGGAACAGGCTGCCCAGGGGGGCTGTGGAGTCTCTTTCTCTGGAGATATTCAAGACCCGCCTGGATGCCTACCTGTGCGACCTGGTGTGGGGAACCTGCTTTGGCAGGGGGGTTGGACTCAATGATCTCTGGAGGTCCCTTCCAACCCCTACAATTCTGTGATTTAATTCTAAACGAAGCTATAGAAACAATGGAAACAATTTGCCCTTCCAATTTATCCTGTTCCACATTAGCAATAATTGACAAAACCAAAGCACAGCCTTCCTTGCTTAGGGAATACTACTAGATTCTAGTTTTACTTGAGAACAAAGTTAAGTTTCTGCAGATTACAGATGCTTTGCCTCTGCCTTGGAGCTGATCAAATGGGTGAGGGAGCAATTACCACCACTAAACATATTTAAACGTATTTTCCAAGCTTCAAACTTGACTCAGTGTAGCTGCACATGTAGCCAATCTGCCATTTCACAGGCAACATTTGAAGGGCAAGTTCTCAGTTAAATATGCAATGTTAAGGTCTTAAAAGATATAAAAACATGTATTAAGTTACAGATTGCACATGAGATAGAGGGCAAAATAAGGTTGAAAGAGACTCATCTTGAGTGACCACACTGCTATAGCCAAAACATTTTTCCTGCAAGCTAGAAAAATACTTACCCTTTTCTTTAGTCTTTCTCGCTCTTTCAGTGAAAGTGTGTCAGCTTTTGCAATTACTGGTACAATATTTACTTTGTTGTGTATTGCCTTCATAAATTCAACATCCAAAGGCTTAAGACTAAGAATAAAACATGGGAAAAGTTTAATTTCTTTTAGCATGAATGATCAACATCAATCAGGTCCAAGGTAAGCACTGGATTGATACTTGATGAAGGAGGTCAGTTTTTATTATTAATGATGTATCTTGGGCTGCCTGGCCCTCTGAGCTGGAGAAGCATGACTGGGGGCCATTGAAGTTTTAAGGACAAGCCGTATCAGCTGAACATTCCTAAAACCATAGGGTCTGGCAGGACTCACCCCAGTGTACTGAGCAGGTTAGTGGATGCTATATCAGGACTCTTCTCAGCAGTTACCAAAGGTCTTAGGAATCTGCAAAGGTCTGTGCTGACTGGAAGCTAGTTGATGTTACACCCATCTACAAGAAGGGCACAAGACCAAGGAAACTACAGACCTCTTAGTCTAACCTCAGTCTGGAAAAGTTATGGAGATTACCCTGCACACTACTGAAGGGCATTTAAGAACTATTATCAGGCAGTGTCAACACCAGTTCATGAAGGAAAGGTTCCACCTTAGTAATTTGTTCTCCTATGATAAAGTTAAGTGATGAGCTGGCTCAATGGCCAAGCTCAAAAGGTCATAGTGAATGGGACTGTACCTGGCTGGCAGCCAGTCACTAGCAGAGTTCTCCAGGACTCAGTTCTAGGGCCTATTCCATTCAATGCTTTTAACAATGATCTGGATACAGGAACTGAATCCAGAAGTTCACTTCTGAATTCATTAAGTTTGCTGACTTTACTAAACTGGGAGGTGATGTTGACTCTCCAAAGGGATGAGAGGTCTTGCAGAGTGATCTAGATACAATGGAGCACCTGACAATCAGCAACTGCATGAAATGCAACAAAGGAAAATGCCAGATTCTGCACCTGGGATGAAGCAATGCCAGATAGGTACAAGCCTGGGAGATGAGTGACTGGAGAACTCAGCAGATAGGGATCTGAGGGTGCTGGCTGACAGCAGACTCAGCATGAGCAAGCAGTGTGTCCACGTGGCCAAGAGAGAGAACTGCTCTTTGGGGTACATCAAACACAGCATATCCAGTCAGTGTACATTCAGCATCAGTGCAACTTTGTCTTGAATACTGCGTCCGGCTCTGGGCTTAATGATGTAAAAATGATGTTAATATATTAATCAGATACTAGTGACCAGAGGAGGACAACAAAGCTGACAAAAGGGCTGGATAGCATGTCCTATGAGAGGCTGAGGACACACTGTCTGGTCTGAGACAAAGGAGGCCAAGAAGCAAGCTCACTACTGACTACAATTTACAGGAGGGGAAACTGTGGTGTCGATCTCATCACCCTGGTCATCAGTGGACAGGACATGTGGGAGCAGCACAAAGCTGCACCAGGGCACATTCATATTAGGCATTAGGAAGCATGTCTACTGTGGGGGTGAGGAAACACTGGAACAGGCTTTCTAGAGAGGTGGTTGATGCACCATGCATGTTAGAATCATAGAATCACTCAGGTTGGAAGGGACCTCAAAGATCATCAAGTCCAACTGCAAAGTGTCCAAGAGGTGTTTGGATAATGCCCTCACTACTAAGCTTTAACTTTTGGTTAGCCCTAAGATGGTCAGGCAGTTGGATTTAATGATCTTTGTCAACTCCTTCCAACTATTCTAATTCTCCATGTAAGGAGAAAGACTTAGAAGGAACGCACACATTAATTTCAGCACTTCTACTCCTACTTTAAGGAATGATTCTAAAGATCTACATCAGCAGGCATGAAAACAACTCACTGCGGTAAAATCATTTCAAAAATAAAATGACAGAAATACTTACCCGTGACCAAATGGTGAAATGAAATAGAAGCAGCAATGAACACGGTTATCTATGATGTGCCTTCTGTTCAAACCACTCTCATCATGCAGATAACGCTCAAACTGCTCATCGATGTAGGAGATTATGGTCTTAAAACTGTAAAGCAAATAGAGACTTAAACCGTGCTCACTCCTAAATGGCCAGTAATTTTAGTGATCTTTCACAGGTAACATTAAAAGACAACTTGTCGATAAACCAACCTATTGATGAACAAAAGTAATTTACTGATGCTGTCAGACTATATCTTAAGTGCGTATCTGAGCATTCTAATTGAACTGCAAATAACAAGCAATTGTTACTACTATGCATAATACATATGCACAGTGCATATGTATTAAGATAAAATATGCATACATTACACATAATACCTTTCTTAACTTCTAAGCAAATTGCTCGAGTTAACATTCACCTTGTGACTAAGCATTAGATTATCTTCAGTATGTGTAATTACGTTTCTTATTCCAAACTGATTTAAAACATCAAATTGTCGATGCTGACGCAAGAGCCAAGTCAGTCAGCAGCTGCAACAGATGCAAAAATGCAGGAATCTTCCATCACTATTGCTCTGAGTTGCATCTCCCTGAACCACTTCACCTTACGTACACATCAGTTTAGTTTGAGATAACAGCTACACTGCTATTGCATGCTTGCCAGTGATCAATACCAAAGGTTAAGCAGACAGGAATACCAGTTTATTACTGAATGGAAGAATAAATAAAACATTTATCTTGCATGAGACATTCTGATTCCCAACTAAGGTGGAGAATCAACATAAGCAAAGCAAAGTTCCCAAATAAGTCTTTACTGATGGGAGAACCGGAGCAATGGGAAGCAGAAAGTAAGGGCAGTACGATGCTGTAGTGAGAATGGCTGAGATGGATAAGCAAGTTCTTGACAGAAGGTGGGCAGCAGAGGTTACAGCTGCATGCCATTCATCTCATCATTTCTCAGTACTTATTAGAACACAAACTTTAGAAATGTCAGAACCCTAAGGTGATGAAAATGCACTAAAAAAAAAAAACAAAGCAGAGAATCTCAGAATCCTCAGATGATGAATTTGGATGACATCTAAAGGTGGATTTTTATTTGCACCAAAGAGTAGATAAATTACTTTCTTTAATTCACTGTGCCCAAGTGGTTCCAATGCTTTCTGAATATAAAAAAAAAAGTCAAGTATACAATTTACTTAAAAACCTGCCCATCTCTCCAACAATCACACCTCACACTCAGTACTTAACCCATCAAAAAAGGGTTAGGTGGGCAGTTATTTTCACCACCACCCCTCCACACAAACACAAAGCAGATGTATATTGATCCGCGTGCGATGACTGACATTCTACATACATACCAATCTCTGCAATTGATAGCATCCCCATATCCAGGTGTATCTACAACTGTCAGACGTAGCTTCACACCCCTCTCTTCTATTTCAACTGTTGAGGCTTCAATCTGCACAGTGCGTTCAATCTTCTCTAAAAGATAAGAAGTTCGGTGTTTCAGAATAGAATCTATAAGAGCAGCTCATTTGCAGCTAAGATTAGAAGATTAAACGGCAGGTTAGCAAACTGAGATTGCTTACATTTCTCAAGTCTTACGTAGAAACTGAGGGAAAAGTGTTTGGCTGAGAAAAATAGAACTACTCGGTAACTTGGAAAGCAACACTAAATTATACATAGCAAATTTTTTTTTCCCTTAAGGTTGAAAGTCATTAGTTGTCAGTCAACACAGTGAGTTACCAAAGGAAGTTCTTCACCCAGGAGCAAAGAGGGAAAAATGGTATCTCCCTCTCTTTTCTTATGATATTCTCTTTGGCTGGATCATCGCATGCCTTGTTTAGCAGATTCAAAAAGGGACAGAGGGCTGATAAGAAAGTGCACATTCACTAAATGAGCAAAGGAATCCAATTGCAAGCCCAAGGAAACATTAAAAATGTGCACGTTCAAAATCACTATAGATTGAATACTGAAAAAGGGTTGTGACTGTTTTAGTTGATTGTCTATCTTAACGTGACGTGATGACACACTAAGCAAAAGGAGAGATTAACTGGTTGGTGCCTGCACAACCCTTCAACACAGCCAAGGACTAAATCACAAAGGCCTGGTAGTGAGGGGACCAGTTCCATCTGTTGGTTCAACTGTCAGGAAATAGAATGACTACAGCTAGAAAGAACAACATGGCTACTTATAAAATCCAAAGATAAAAGAATTCACTTCAAAATTGTCAGAACAGATCAACTAGAAGAGTGTGTTTACCAGCAGCTCCAGGGATTATCCGTTCTGGGTAGAGGTCTGTCAAGAAGAGGCTGTTTATTAATGTAGATTTTCCCAGTCCAGATTCACCTGGGATTCAATGTACAGATAAACTCAATATATTTGCATAATTAATCTCAACTGTAACCAGAAAGCAATGTCTGACTACACATTTTTTTCCCCCACATCAAATATAAGTCTTTTAGTTGTCATTTAAAGACTTACAGCTTATAACTTTGTATCAGAAAAAACCTGCAGAAGAATGTTGAATAACAGTGGGTACACCTCAGCTTTATAATCCACTTTCTCAGAGGTTCCACTGATGATTTAGGTAATTTGGGATTACCAAAGCATACCACAAAAAGGCTTTTCTCCTACAGCTACTGACAGAGCCACTGGAAGAGCTGCAAAGCCAACTAATCAGCTAAAGATGTTCATAGCATTAATTAAAAGAAGACCAGCAACTTGAATGGCTCAGTTCTTGAATTCACTACACGAGTGATTTTTTGAGATTGTTTTAAATGAAGTAAAAATGATAGCAGCAGTCTGACAAAGGTATCTGAACAAAATAAAAGACGTGGAATTAATTTTAATTAAAGATTTGAGCAGGAGCTGCTACTCTTTGATAGAACACCTCTCTCAAAATCAGATTTTACCATTGCAGCCTCTACCAGTGAAAGAGACACGCAGACAGAGTGATTTAACACTACATGGCGTCAGTTCAGCAAAACCAAGATAGCTCTGACTTTAACCAGCAACACACTGCCTGCTCTCAGTCTGGGTAAACAGTACGTCTAAAACAAATCAGTTTCCTTGTCTCTGTCAAGGATAAGCAGCAGCTTTTTCTGACTCTGAGTACTGATAGCTTGAATTCCTGATCAGAAGGTAAGAAGCATGGCAGGTTACTGAAGAGTTATAGCTCGGTACAGACATTGTGATATAGGCCACACTTAAATCCCATGCATATTTCAAGAGGAAAAAAATTAACATTCCAAACTACTGAAGTAATCCACAATTTAAAGCACGGTTTATCTCAACTTCCATCAGCTCCTCCCTCTGCTAGTCCATCTTACAGCATCACTCAAAATCTCCAGCAAAGTTACTTTTTCACAAGCTCTCTTGCTGCAGTTTCCATTTACCCCTTTGAACAGTGGCAGGCAGCCTTACAGTCAGATAAGACACAGGGGGCTAAATGCTCTGTTACTCCACTACCATGCCACTTCTCCCCTGTTTTCTATTTCAGCAGACAGCAGAAATAACCATTTGGTCTGGATAATTTTATACAGCTTTCTACCAGAACTATTTGAGGTAGGTACTCACCTCAGAGAGATCTGGATATTAAACACATCCCCATTTCTCACACGTAGGACCAAAAAATAGCAAATGCCAAAGAATCACAGCAGATACCATGACTTGGAACATCTAAAGGTAGTCTTTACCCTTAGGTTTTCTAAGGTATCCATTATGGTATTACCCTAAGCAAATCCAATGAAGTGAAAATTAAATGACTCCTAACAATTATAAGGTACTTAGCACGCAGTATAACCTCATTAACCCATGTCCCTGCTCTCTTTTCTTTCTCCCCCTCACCCCAGGTAACAGGAACCAACCACCATTGAGTTCTTGGAAGCCAAAAATAAGGGCCAGTGCAGTCAAGCACCGTGCTGCCGAAAACAGAAATGGGACAACAGCAAAACAAGGGCTGCCATTTGGCAAAGCTAATGACAGGTTAAAGGATAAATGCTACCTGTAACTACTGGGATCCCAAACAATCAGCAACTCTCACTATCAGGTCCTGTCCCATCTCTCCTTTGAAAGATCTAGCCCATGCAGATTCTTTTGAACTACAGAAGCATAACAAATAGTCTAATACTATTCTCTTAATGAAAAAAAGCCAGAGCTTGTATTCACACATTAGAACAATTTTAAGTTAAATTTTGAGCAAAAGGCTTCAACCCTGTGCGACAGAAGGAAGGAAGTAACCATCACTGGAGCACAGAACAGAGTTCCTTCACTTCAACCACAAACTGGTTACCATACGTTGTTTGTGATACCAAAACCAACAGATGCTTGAACTAATAAAAGTACAACCAAGTTAAACATTACAGTACAAAGCTTTCTGACACGAGTTAAAGCTTTACGATAGCAGAAGCAACATTCACTTTAATTCTAAATTCTACATCAGTGAGAACTGCTTGTGAACAATACTACAAAATGTTTCCTTACCAACCACCATAAGGGTGAATTCAAACCCCTTTTTCACAGACTTCCGATGGACCTGATTGGGAAGGTTTGCAAATCCAACATAACCAGGGGTTTCTGGGTTGGTAAACTGAGCAGGCTGTTGCTGAAATAAAATAAGACAATAATAAGCAACCAAGCAAGACACACTCGTTTGGGTGACTGTTTTCCTTAGACATCTCAAAGAAGATAAACTAGAACCAAAAGAAAGCATAGAAAATCAGAAGTGCCATTAAACATTTGGCTTCCCGAAGCTCTGCCTCCTGCCCTTCTGACCAGAAAGTCTCAGGAACCAAAAAATAAAGTTACTCCCATTACAACCCCCATCATTTAAGACCTGAAATCACAAGTTGAAGGTGCGCAACCCACAGAGATGCAGCAAGTTTTCCCATTATTCAACAGATTCATAATGAAGTATAGAAAAGCTAGAATTTAAGTTCCCTTTTCCTTACTCCCATCCAGGACCACCTGAAGTTAAAAAAAAATAAAAATAAAGCCCCAAACATTTACTTACTAAAGCACGAAATACATTTGCTAGTCACACACTTCTACAGCAGTGACTTTACTCTCATTTAAAGTAAAAAAAAAGCTTGTTGTAATGCTCTTATACAATGGAAAGGACAGCAATAGCAGTGTAGTAGCAAAGTCCCAGGCTACAGCAAGTGAGGATTTGCTCAAATGCAGCAGCTATGGACACAGAAACAAAGGAAAGAAGCTCCTTACCCTCAGAAGGCCTCAGGTATCTAGGGATCTCTAGATTTTGCTAGGGATCTCTAGCAAAATGCCCTCACCTCCACTGCTAACCCTTAAATGAGATCTGGGAAGGGCTGGATCCTGGCTCCACCCTTCCAGTCACTCAGTACATTGCATGCACCTGAGCTCCCCTGGGTTGGCCCTGCCTTCCACCAGGTGCTCAACCACTGCTTCAAGCCATGGCTTAACATTTCTGCTACACTTGTGCATGAGCCTTATGCACTTCAAGAAGGAAAGCGACCGTTCCTCATGTGGTTTTTAACACATCCAGCCAAAACCATTACTTGTGAAATGACAGCCACCTGCTGGAAACTTCATCAGAGATCTCTTCATCAGAAATGCTTCAAATGTCCCCTACTACAAATACTACAGATAAATGTTCAGACCTATTATTTTCCCTCTTCAAATACATTACACGAGTGGCTTTCATCCATTACACCAAATGCAAGAGACCGAGAATTAGCTAAATGAAAAATACTGGCAAACTGGGATTCAAGTTACCACATTTTTATGAAGGCTGCTGCTGAATAGATCAGTTGACTGACTAAACAAGTGAAGACGTGAACAATAATTTAAACACAAGAACATCCTTTCCTTAAGCTACTCCTGCTCAAAACACAGCAGCTGAATGGGAGTTTCAATGAAAACCTAACATGGAGCTTCTTGTGTGCAACTCCATCCTTCTGGGAGCATCAGTTAACTACAGAGGTTTATCCTCTGTGTATGAAACTATTCTAAGTTATATAACCCAATACTTCGCCGTCATCTTCCAAATGTGAATTCACTCATGCTTGTGAACTGCAAGTTTAGCACACACAGCCTCACCAAATACGAAGTACCAGCAGTACCACACGGTGTGTGAAGATGAAACTCATAAAACAAAACGGCCATTTTAGAATGTTCAGTTTCAGGGCAGAAATATTATTCTTACCTTGGACATGTTTATGGAAGCTCAGGAGCAAATCTGAAAACACAAAAAAAAACGTTTCCCAGATTATTAAAAATTGCATGAGAAAAGTAATAATAACAGTAACAATAATAAACCCTAACGAATCACTATCTGCTTTCAATGTTAACTTAGAAAAGGAATGCCCCCTGGATGAACGTGCTCATTTTGAAACAGCACAGGTAGCTTTCCATAGAGGACCAGGAGCTGAATCTCCAGCATTAATATGGAGCAGAACTCCCAGCAACCAGTAAACATTTTATTCCTATTAACATCAGCATGCAATGAACTCAAGCAACACGAACAGGGAACGCTAAAGGCACTGCATGTGTGACAAACCGTACTGCAGCCTGAAAAAGAGAAGTTCACATCCGTTCCAGAAACTAACCAAACCCAAACACGCTGCTAAGAGGCAACTATTCAGAGGAAATGGCTTTTTTCAAAGCTCAACAAACCAACACATGCAGTCTTTTCTTTTTAAGCCTCCCCCCCTCAACGTTTCCTTTCATGTTTGAGTGCTGCGTGAAGAGTTGGGGCTTCAAAAGGAAGCATTTTCTCCTTCTCTTTGGTCAGGACAAACTCAACCATCCATGTTAACCGCTGCTGCCAAGACCGTCACACACAGCTGTTTCATTTCGAGATGGGAAAAGCAAAATCTGACACCTCCATAACAAAGTCTCCGATCAGACAAAGACCTGCCAACACAAGAGGGCTTCTATCAGGCTTACTCGCATGATTTCAAGAAATCATAACTTACTTGACAATGTAAGAACGTCAGCATGAGCCGATGCATGTTCCGAGTCCCCTTTCCGGTTCCTCCTCTGGCCTACCCTCTTTAACCAAAAAGGTATCTGTTCCCACTCACAGCAGCCACAGATCAGAGCTGTCCCTCTCTAGCTGACTTTCACTTTGTCAGTATGAGATTATTGCCACCTGGCTCTTTCCATATTCCAGGCATGCTTGCTCTTCCCACCCTTCCAGGGCGGGGAATCATTGCTGATTATAGTCACAAAGTTGCTATCTTTCTCCTGTCAAAGTATTCCTCAAAACCGCCCACAGTGAGCTCCTTTTCCTTCCTTTACCACAAAAAGAAAAGAGCTAATTGGATGCTTAAAAGTGATGTCTGAGAGCTAAAAAGTTGTAAAGAGTTGCATCTTAATAAGCCTGATATTATAAAGGCTGTTGCACCGAGTTCTATGTGTGCAGCAGCTTTGTGAAACAAATACCACAGCTGTCAGAAATCATCACCACTTTGGAAGCTGTGTTCTGCTGAGTGCAGAAAGGCTGGGCTCCTGCCCATCTGACCCTGGGCAGCTTGCTCAGACAACAAGACGTTTTTCTGATGGCCAACTAAAAGTGCCACGCATCGAAGCCATTTGCTGTTGTTTCTCACTAAGCTGAACTCACAAAGATCTGCTGTCCCGATTACGTACGCAGAATAAAAACCAGGCAACTTGCTTCTGCAGTGAAAGTCCATTCTAAAAATCAAATCTGACATCCGCAAATGCCAGTGTTTCCTTCGGTAAGCTGACCTGTGAGCGATGGTTCAGCTGCTGGAGATGCTCCTCGGGAGGCTCTTCCCATCTCGGGAAACCGCTCCGATAAGAAATGTTCCCTCCCAGAGCGTTTCCTGCCGGGTGATGTCATCCAGCCCCGCTTACCCATTCTCCGTGAGGAATTCTGAACGCCAACCAAAACCGGATCGTGCCGGAGCATCCTCCCGGAGGCTCGCCTTTCCACCCAGCCATTTCTCAGAGGGAAGTTTCCCACAGCCAGCAGGATATGAAGGAGAGCTATTTATGCAGATGCACGGCTACCCCGGGCTTAGAGCAGAGATCTCTCGAGGATCTCCCAGGCGCACTCCTCCAGGGCAGCGGCCGGCCGCTCCCACGCAGACACAGCACCGTCTGGGCGCAGATGTCAGCGGAGCAGCCCGGCGTGTTTCGCGCCCTCCGGCCGGGCAGCCCAGCCCAGCCCAACGCCCCGCGGAGCGGCTGCATTCTCTCCCCCTTATCTCCTCAGCACTCCCCATTTCCACACAGGAAACCGCATCCCCGACCCCCCCTCCTCCACCCCACGACGGGGACTTCAAGCTTTTAGACGACCATGCGCATTAAAGGGCTTCGAACGAGGCGGATGCAGACGGGATACCACCAGCCTCCCAACACGGGCACCACGGCCCGCTCCCACCGCCGGGGCCGCCCGGAGCCCTCAGCCCTCATCCCCCAGCATCCCCCAGAAACCCAAAAACCTTCGACAAGGGCCGCCCTCGTCTCCAGCTCCGGCTGAGGGGAGGCTGCAGGCCACCCTTGCTGAAGGGACGAGGTTCCCGCCGCCCAGCGCCCCTCAGCACCTCACCTGCACACCGCGCCAATGGCCCAGCCGCCGCTCCCGCGCTCACGCACCCGGAGGGACGAGGGGGGAGGGGCGCCGCCGCCCGCTCTCACGCAGGCCACGCCCCCCGGCCAGCAGACCCCACCCCCTCATTCGCAGGCCCAACCCACAGGGAGGTGCTGCGCTTGAGGCCAGCGCGCATGCACCCGCTCGGTTCCCTTAGCAACCCGGCGGGCAAGGGTACGTGGGGGAGGGACCGGCGGTGTGCGGGTAGGTCACGCGAGTCCCTCTTCTTCACCAAGATGGCGGCCGGCCTTTCGGCCTCGTACCCAGCATAGGCTTCGCTGCGGGCCTACTAGAGGTAAAGCCGTTGCCGGCGCCCGGTGGTACCGGCCGAGCGGGAGGGTAGTGGGGGTGGGGGGGTGTCGCGGGTGAGCGGGGAGAGGCGGCGGGGCCCGGCTCTGCGGCCGGGCGGCCTCTGCGCCTCCGACAAGATGGCGGCAGCAGAGAGACGGGCGCCGAGGGGGGAATGTCTAGCCAGCTCCCCGCTCCGCTCTATGGTTTCGGCCTCTCCCATTGGCGGGGGGTGCGCCACGTGCCGTTGGCCACCCCCCACGAACCATCGAGACGGGGCTGCACCGAGGGGCCGCCCCCTCCCTGTCAGCGGCCACCCCCGCCGCGCTCCGGTGGGGCGGACAAAAGCATGAGTCATGGTCGCTTCCCTCCGTGCTGCAGCCGTCCTCGGGGCCCAGGTGCTTCCTGGCGCTCTCCAGCGTGTGGCACACGGGTGTGGCCGCCTTCCCAGCGCCGTGTGGGGCTCCTTCCTGTCCGGCACCTCGCCTTGATGTGCCTTCAGGAGCCCTAAGGTTCTGCTCTTATACCGTGGTACGGTCAAAACATGAGGCTGTGTCGCAGGCCTCAGGTTTGTGCCTTACAGAGAGCCAAGCCCCATAATGTGCTGGAGGATATGCCTGAGCTGCTCTGCCTTCCTATAGGAAGGTTTTATGGCAGGCTGATATGGAGCAGGGAGGGCTAAGTGCGTTGAGTTCATGGTCCTTGGACCCGACTTGGCTGGCACTAAGATGGCTCACCTCGTGGTAACAGCTCGTCCCACACGGCCTTCCCCAGCAGCAGGAGGAGGCAGTGCTGGGGGCGCTGGTGGTGGCATCTCATTGCTCGGGGCTGGTGGGATGAGCAATCCCATGAATTTACAGCTCTGCTTTTGCACCTGCACGCACCTCTGTGGCTGGGAAGTGAAAATGGGAGCTGGTCACGTGGATTTTAAGGGAATTGTTTCTTTTGCTGTGCTGTTGTGTAATGAGAGATAAAAATCTGCATGTTGGTATGAGCTGTATTGCTTGAGTGTACGTTTTCTTTTTAGTAAGGTGTGTGAAGCCATAGCCAAATGTATTCGAGTCTCCATTTCCCATGTTGTTGCTGTCTGAATGCTGCAAAGGTTGTGTCAGTTTAAAAACAAAAAAAGCCACAATTTCCCAGGTAATATAGTTGTGTAATTGCTTTTTATTTTTCCCAATCCAGGGTGAAAGCTTGTGGTCCAGGCATGGTTTTCTAGGTGAACTGAATATTTCTCCCTCTAGTACAAGAATATACATAGAATAGAATCATTAAGGTTGGAAAGGACTGCTAAGATCAAGTCTAACCCTCAGCCCTGCTAAATTATTTCCTTGGACCTTTACGTTAGAAGAAGAGCAAGAAAGGAAACTGTAACAGTCTATAGCTGTCAAAGCCTTGCATCTCCAGTCCTTTGTTGAGATTTAAGTTGTCAGAGACAACAGTCTTCCTGTTTGTAATGGGTTCTCATGCAGTGTGGCCCATATTATGGGCGGGGCCACCCACTTACTCAAGGTACAAAAAAAGCCTTTTCCTTCCAAAACAACCCACAGTACTATGATTTTTCTCAGAGCCAAATTACGGATACAGGAAAAGCTCTTGGTAGACACAGAGGTAACGATATCTGGAGGCCTGTAAAGGTAGGGCTGGGAAAGGCATTGCCCCGTCTAGTCTGAGCTTTGCTGCTGCAGAAACATTCAGTCATTCTCAGAATGAAGGTCATTCTCAGAAGGCACTTTACTGAACGTTTTCTAAGAAGTAGTAAAGGAAGATTTCTCCATGTTTGTTTTGCATAAATGATTGCAGTGTTTGGCTCCTGATGCAGGGACATGTCTTCCTGTCTCATTTATTGCAAGTTAAGCTTATTTCTCTTTGCCTTCTTCCCCTGCTCCAGTTCTGCCTCAAGTGGTGAAGATAAAATGATGCTACTTATAGGTTAGAGGTTATGTTCTCCTTTTTTTTTTTTCATTGGTCTTCTCTAGAATGGGCTGCTGGAGGAGGTGGTGAGGGAGATGAGACTTCCTCTTGATTTGGTATCTGAATGAGTTTATGTAGGGTAATGGTAACAAGAGCAGCTTATTTTTGGTGGGATGAGGGCAGTTCTTCAACAAATAGCTGGTCTGTTTTACAGTGTGGTCTGACAGGAGAGAGCTGTAGTCATTGGTTTTATGGCTGTTGTTGGTGTGGGAGTTGTCTCAAGGCTTTTACAAGGTAAATTGTGGTGCTGTACCTGTGACAGCATTCCAGCTGATACTGCCTTTCCCAAAATGAACTCTCTTGAACCCAGAGGCATGTCGAAGTGGAGGAGATAACTTCTCTTTCTGATTGTATCTATTAGTCTCATAGCAGGAGCAGGCGAATGAGGTAATCTGGCAAGGCACCATCAGGAGAAAAGCCTTTGAGCGCCCTATGGATCCTACATAAGAACAGACTGCTCTCTGGAGTGTTGCCCTTACGGAAATACTGTTACAGTGTTAAAGACCTGCACCACCAGAGGAGTTGCAACAGGGGTTTTAAGGTGGGCTGAGAAAGGCATGTTCACCCAGGATGTAACAAGTCTGACTTGTCCAAGAGCAAGTTACTGAGAAGCCAAGAGCCTGTAAAACTTTTGCAATGGGCATATGCAAGAACAAAGGAGGTGTTAATGGTATGAAAATACCAAAACAGATAAGAAGATAGGAAAGAAAAACCCAGCTGCAGCATTAGGTCCTCTTTTTAATTACCCTCACTTTGAGAGAAGAGAGGGTTAGGTTGTTTTGTGCAGTGTGGTGGTGTTAGTTGGTGGCTTCTTGTTTTGCTTGCGAGGTTTTGGTCTAGAAGCTATTCCAGCAGAACCTGTGCCACTGTGATATTTACTGTGGGCAGCGAGAGTCCAGGTGGAAGGCAGGGTCAAGGCTGGCAGGGCCCATTGGGTGGGATTGTGGAGGAGCCGGGGTGGCACCTGGAGCCATTTTCCTGACTTTGAGACTCATGCCAAGCTGGTAGTTAAAGCAAGGGTGTAATGTTCTGGGTTCAGGTTTTGTTTCAAGAGCCCTTTTCATTTTAGAAATTCGTTGTTTGAGAAGAGTAATTCTGGGTTACAGCCTTACCCTGGGTTGGTCTTAGACTTGATGGAATTCAGCTTGTGGCTTTATTTAGCTGTCTCTTTTTGCTTTAAAAGGACTGTTTACATCCTAAAACTGCTGTTAAAATCTCGTGAGTTACACTGCCATCTTAAAAGGAAGAATCCTGCGTGCTTCATAATTTTAATGACCTTTTCCCACTGCTACCCTCCAGTCTCCTTTCTGTGAGCTAACATTGCCTGAAGCTCTCATGGTGTGACTTCAGTGGAAGAGAATCTCACATTAGAAAGGGAGTCAGGTTGAAGAGAGATGTGTCAATAAATAAGGAGAAGTTCTGGCCAAAGTGGGGGGTAAAAAAAAACCTGCTTTATTTAGAAAATTGAGTGTGTATAGAAGACTCCAGCTTGCTGGAAGATTTGTGTTCAAGATTTTAATTATAACGTGGCGAGGTAGCGGTAAGTGTTCTGGGTTGGTTTTGTCTCATGAGAAACGTAGGTATGTTAAAGCTGAAGGATTTTTTTTCCCTCAGTGTAGGTGATCTTCAGTGCTTCATTCCATGCAGGCTGGTACTGACCCAGCATTCTCCCAGAAACAGGAGTATTCTTTCTACCAACTGTCGTATTACACACATCCTTTTCTTTTAACCTGCTGGTGGGTGTCTCCTCTCTCTTTTCACTCATGATTTGAGTTGGCCGATTCTTACAGGTACTTTGCAAGTAATTTATTATGTAGATATATTTATATAGGTGTATTTAATGGATATGTCAGCATTGCAGTGCTGATTTCTCCACTTCAGCTGACTAAAAACATCTGGTTTAGTCTTTGTGTACCAAATCTGCTTCGTGCCTTTGTGTTTTGGAAGGGGTTAGGCAAGTAGCTTTGCGCAGGAGGCCGGGGCTGTGCACTTAGGTATGCCTTTGTGTATGAGAAAACCAGCTGGATTTCTTCCTACTACTTTAAGTCATGTGAAGAGGTAGTGGTATTGAGATGAAGGGAGGCAGAGAATGTGTCATCAGACTTGTTGCTGGGGACTGGCTGCTGGGGACTAGCTGCGGCCCTGCGAGTGGTAGGGGCTGGGGTGAGGAGCCATGTCCAGCTGGTGGCACGAGAGAGTGCTTGTGCAGCAGCTGGCAGGAGAAACTGGGAGAAACCCGAGAGAGAAGATAGACCACAAAAGAGAACGGTTGGAGGAAATCGTAATGAGTTTAACTTCAGTGGAAAAATGGCACTGGAAGGAGGGAAGGGATTGGTTCACTGGCTGGAAGATACCAAGAAATGATGATTCACAGGAAAAGTTTTGCCTTTGAGCAGATCGAATAGCACAGTAATATTCATGCACCCTCCCTTCGACAACGCTGTTTGATTTAATTGTAAAGTAGAACGGATTTGTTTGTTGACGCAAAATGGAAGTAGTACCAGATTCCCTTACGCTCAGCAGCACGGTGTCTGGAACTGTCTTCTATGAATGGTTTTGCTGTCTTTTTCTACAGACTTTGCACCCGTGGAAAAGAACCAGTTGGGAAATGTTTGGGGGTGGGACTGATGTTAATGGGGGGAGTGGGGAGGTGGTAGATAACCAAACAGAGCTCCTCGAGTTTTTTTTACATGTGTACATCTGTCCTCAATCTGGGTGACTGTGGTAACAAAGCATCCATGCCCATAATTCATGTGTACAGCATACAATTTTGTCTGCACAAGAAATATCTGATTGAAATTTCTTGGAAATAAGTGCTGATAGTATAGCAGTTGATACTGGTGGGCTGTAGCTGTGTACTTAATGATCCAACATGCCAGCAGCTAGCTGGATTCCAAGGAGTGAAGGCTTGGAACCTAACAGTGTCCTGGCCATTGCTGTTCAGCTTGGGGGTGGCAGGACTTCTTGTGTTCAGCAGACAATTAATTACTTGTTTGTGATCTGCCAGAGCCTGCAGAAGAGCTGTCTGACCCATGCACAGACCAGGTGATAAGGTTACCTATCGGGACTAGGGTTTTAAAGGAAGGCCACCGGTATCCTTATCTTGTACGTATAAGCAGATGTGTCTAGTTTCTGTACGGCCAACCTCTAGCATATTTTTCATCAGGGACTGGATGAAAACATCATTCAGATGTCAGGCTTCATTTAGGGCATTGGTCTGTAGCAAGGGCATCACTCCTCTGTCCCCCACCCTCTATCAGCTGGGTTTGGTTGGCTGCTTTTTCAAATATTTCTGGGTGGTTTGTCTGGAAAAATCCCCCAAGGCCTCATTCAGAGGAGCATGTAACACCTTGATCTGTTCTGCTTTACGCCACCTTGTGCTGGTTTTCTTCCCTGTTGCTTCTGGGACTGGAATACTGTCTGTCCCTGCATTTCTGGTTCTGTGAATAGAGCGGGACAGGATGTTTGCCAAAGGTGGGTGACAAACACAGCCTAGGCCAGGCCATGGGACAGGAACGGGTACATAGGATGGATACGCAGGCTGGAGCCGGGAAAAAAGGAAGAGAATAAGGGACAGCGCTGATGCAAGGAAGGTACCCCTCTGGAAGGTACAGGGAATGCCAGAGAAAAGCCCCAGTGAGAGGCAGGGGTACTGGAATGACCCAGCTACAGCCCCGGTGGGCAGTGGGCTGTCTGCATGTCTTCAGCAGGTGCTGGGGGCTGCGTGGGCTGGCCGGCTGTCCTCCCCTGCCCTCCCTCTGTGCCAGCCGGGCCCCAGCTGTTTCCATTGCACGGCAGAAAGCAAATTTGCTGTTATCTCCATTCAGGTGATAAGGGGAACGAAAAGCTGTGCCTGAGCAGTTGCAAGGAGAGCCGAGGAGAACAAGTGAGAGAATGGGCAGGGTGAGAGGAGGGATGGGGGTGTGTTATGGTTGGCGTGTTGTATGTGCTTGCGTTCTCAAAATTAATACCTTAGTGCTTCCTGCAGCCTGCTGGGACTCAGGTGCCCGGTGTGATGGGGACCCCGGAGATCTCTGGAGAACAGCTGGTTTGTAAATACGTGACTGCTGCTTAAAAGGAGAGCTCATTAGGTAGCACTGTGGAAACTTTCATAAAGTTCCATACCTGCTCTTATAAATAGCTTCATGAAATGAAAATACTGAATGGGTAGCTCTGTGTGTGGCAGAGCTGTGGCTAAAAAGGGGAGCAAACAAGCAGTTAGGGGAGTTTGGATGTTCTTGGAAATAGAAGATGTTTGAAACCTTCTGTTTTATTTGCAGACTTGCATGCTTTGCTCATCCAAGAGATGCAATAGCAATGTGTGGGTGGAGGGCCTGACTGAAGCAAAAAAGATTGTACCTAAAGCAGCACGCACATCCTTCCAGTTGCAGCCTGAGCCCAAAGAAGAATAGGGTTGGGTTATCAAAAGACGTATTAAGTGTAAAATAATATTTGCAACAATTGGAACAGGCTTTACTGAGAGCTGCTGCTATCTCTTCTTTCATAGCAGGCTGAGAGCGGCCCTGCAGATTTGGAAGGGAAGACTGTCTGGTTTTTTCAGTGTCAGTTTAGATCACCATGATGTAATTCTCTGTAACACACCAAGAGCCTTTTGCTTGGCCTGGTAGAGATTAGGAATTAGTGCTTGCCTGTGGATATGTTGAGCCCCTGTTGCGTGTGCTATGAATAGGACAAAGGGAAGTTGTGCTTAAATAGCTGGGGTCCTATGATGGCTTTTAGAAGTGGTGGTTGGATCAGGTATTTACTTTATTGCCTCTTCATAGCAATTGCTGCCAAACCGGAGATCTCTTTTTTGGTAATCCTGAATTATTCCTCCTCCCGCAAACAAATAACTGGCTTCTCTGCAAGTTTGTTTGATTTTTATGAGCTCTTTGAGGTTTTTGCTTGTCACAATGATGCTAGCTTTTATGGGTTGCGCTTTCAGACTATTTATTGTAACCCGAGGACAGAAGGAAAGAAACATCTACAAAGTAGGAGTGCCTTGTGCAGCTGTGTGATGTGGGGAGCAGAGCATACCAGAGCGCATAGAAAGTTTATAAAAATGGAGCTTCAGCATTCCCTTTAGTCTTCGTTATCCAATAAACATTGGTAACTGAGGAATCTTCAGAATCCTTCAAGGGGCCGCCAGTCTTGCTTAGCTTTTTCTGTGTGGTATCAGGAATCAGAGCAGCAGAGCAAGACGTTAAAATAAATGGAATTACATCTTACTTAGTTTGCTGTCTTTCTGATTTTTTTGTTGTTGTTGTTCCATTTGCTTTGTCTCCTTACCTAACCAAGTGAAAAGAAATGGCTGTTTCTTTGTAAGCTGCTGTAAGCGGGTCCTCGTGTTCTGGCCTGCAAAAGAGCAGCCAGACATACCTGTAGGAGTGTGTGGGAGAGCACAACAGCACATTTAGGCTGAGGGGCTTTGAGTTATATGTGGCAGGTAATGCAGAAAAGGGCAAGCTCAGGCCTTGCAAGTCCCTTGCCCTTCTGTGCTATGTGATACGAGAGCTGCTGGCAATATCTCTTCGGGGGGGGGGGGGGGGGGGGAGCGGGGAGCTGGGGGAGAAGTTGCCACGTGTTCACTTTGCATTGTGATTGCCAAGGGAAAGAGAGCAGGGACACCAAAAAGGTAAACAAAAGAGCTCCGGCCCGGTGGCCAAAGCAGAGTAAAGTAAAAGTTTCCTTTTGAAGAATAGGAAGGAAATAGTGCCTGCTTTGTTCTGCAGGATCTCCGCAATCCCCACGTCTCGGCTAACCGTGATATTTAACCACAAGTGTCCAAACAGGCTTTGGGAGGTGGCTCTGGGTAATTATTGGCGGAAGATCGTATTTATTTTTTTTAGTGCAGGCAGAACGGATAGTGCTGCAGCTCCGCTCCAAAGGCACCTGTGTACAATGAGCACACAGCGTGGGGATGATGTAAATGGAAAAGCACATTCGGATCAGCCTAAACTACCAAAATTGGGATGAAAGGTTGTCAGGAAACAAGGAACTTTTCTCACTGCTGGGGGAGTCGGGCATGGAATGGCTCACCCAGAAGCTTGGTGTGGCTTGGGAGGTTCCAAGAACGAAGCCCTGAGCACGCAGTGTGACTGGCAGGGCCCCTTCGGCCCAGGGTTGGCTGCCCTGCGTTTCCATGCCGTCTCTCTCCTGCTGCTCTGTGCTGTGCATCAAGGAAGTCATTTTCTGATTCTCTTCCCATTCTTGAGGCGAGCTTTGTTACTGTAAAGCAGCGCAGGCAGATGCTCCATTTCGCTTTGTCTGTGGTGTTATGGGGCTCCCAGGCAGAAGACCTGAACTTTGCTTCTACTTCAGACTTTCCAGTTCTTCACTTTGCCTGTAGACGTCTCTGAAGTGCGGGTAAGAAGCTCACTTGGCTGCTGCAGGTGTGTTATTTCTTTGTGAAATTACCGGACTTCTCTCCCAGCACAAGTGGGAGGACTGCCTCTGACCTTTGCTTTGCTGTCGGATTGATTTTATTCAGCTGTCCATTGACTTTCTTCCTCATCTCTGAATCGGCGTTTGCTTTGTGATAGCACCTGGCATCCAAACAACCTGACATGGAATACCGAGTCCACAGAGCAGACCAGACCTGGTGTGCACACAGCCAGGGCAGCTGAGAGAATCCCACCAGTCAGCGCAGTAAACTGGCGGCAGGACCAGGAGCATGGCTCAGTCTTCAGACTGCTCAGTGTTAACCACTGGGTCTGGTGCCCTTGCAGTATTCCAGTGCCTGCTTTGCCCTGAACATGTGCCTTTTTCTCTCCCTGCGTTCACAGAGTTTGAAGCTACTTGTTCATGTTAGAACTCCATTGCCACCACAAAGTTGCTCCTGTTCTCCCTTCGTGTAGAGCACACTGTGACAGCCTCAGAAGGGCAGCGTATATGTTGTTTGCTAGCTGATGATTGCATAACTTTGTTGTCAGAATGCCCAGGAAATAAATTTGTCTTTTGAACGAGCTTTTTGGCCTGAGAGGCCTGCAGAGGTTAGTCACCTTGCTTCGGTATCTGCTCAGCTCTTCTGCTTGTGCAAGAGGAGAGCTGTCCTCTACAAACAGCACATTTACCAGGAGAAAGGCAAATGGTGCTGTGCTCCCCTGGGACCCCGTATTTATAGCACCTTGGTTACCAGAGACAGAACACCTGGCTGCACGTCTTCCTGCCACCTCCCTCCCTCCCCAGTCACAGCACCACTGATTGCAGCCGGGGTTACCAGTGGGCTCAGACGGGCTGCAGTTTCCCTATTGGATATTCCCAGCCTTCTGAAGGTGATGAGACTGCACCAGGTGCAGCTGAGGGCAGAATGGTTTGTGCTGGTAACGGTGTATGAGTGAGGAGGAGGGGAGGTGGGCTCGGGTGCCTTTAGAAGTTACAGTAAGAAAAGAGAATCTGGCCTGAAAGCTGCCAGGCTGCTTGCAGCATGGTCTCGCTCAACACCGGGCTGTTCTTAGGATGTTGGTTGATGTATGCTCTTGGTAGAGGTGTGAGAAACACAGAAGGATCTCCAGCATTTGATCCTTAACTTCGATGTAATAGAAGTTTTCCTATTGGGAGATAGCATGGCAGGCTGCAGCGATGGCTTTGGAACAGCATCTCCTGCTCTCTTTGGATGGGAACCCAAACGTGCTCTGGCATTCGAGTGCCCCGTGTCCTGAATCCTCCCTTACTGTGCTTTTTAATGATGCAAAGGGCTTCTTTATCCCGCTTGTGCCGTGCTGCTGCCGAGGGATGTGGGTGTTTCGGGGCGGTCCTTCGGTGTGCGCTGTGACTTCGCTGTGTGGGGCGAGTACCCAGAGCACTGCCGGGCGCTGATGTGTACGGTTTTAGCAACGCGGGGCCGTGCTGAAACAGGAAATCGAGTCGCGGCACAGGGGGAGCACGCTTGGGTTGCTTTGCAGAGAAGTTTCTGGCGGGGAAAATAGGGCTCTCCTCATAGAACAGCGTACAAGAAGAGGCTGAAAGAAATCCCCGACAAGCCGTGGGGCGGCCGGGGGGGCTCCTCGGCCCGGCCCGGCGTTGTGCTGGCCGCGCGCTGCCGCTGCCCCGCTCCGCTCGGCGGCCCCGCCGGGAAGGGGCACGTCCCGCTGACGTGCGGCGCGGGGATTGGCAGCGGCCCGCCCTATATAGGGCCGCCGGAGGGCTCGCGCCGCTCTCCCAGGAGCGCTCCCGGTTCTCCAGCAAGGCGGGCGAGCGGCCGCGGGCCGGAGTGAGTCGCGGCGCTGCGGGAGGGCGCGGGTAGCGGAGCGGGGCGAGGGGGGCTCGCATCCTCCCGGGGAAAGCTCCGACGGCCGGCGTGATGAGCGGGGGCGGCGGCGCGGGGAGCGGAGCGAGGAACGCGCGGGGGGCGCCGGGGAGGAGGGGAGAGGAGCGGAGGGGCCCCCGAGGAGCGGCGCTCGGAGCGGCGCGGACCCCGCGCTGGGTGACAGCGGCCCGGCCTGGCGCTGCGCGCCGCCCCGCCCCCGGTGCCGGCAGTGCTGAGGTGGCGCTGGCGGCGCCGCCCGGCCTGGGCCCGCCGCCTCCCCGCCGCGCCCGGCCCGAGGCTCCGCGGGGCCCCGCGGGCCGGGGAGGAAAGGGGCCGGGGACGAAGGGGCCCGGCCGCCGCGCGCCCTCCCTCTGGGCGCCCGAACGGAGCGCGGGCCGCGGGGTGGCCGGGCACAAAGTGAGCGCTGTGTGAGCACAGGAAACCGAGGTAGGGGAGGTGGCGGCGAGCGGGTTAGGGGGAGAGAAAACGCGCACAGAGCTCGGATTGAAGGCTGGCCGCGTCCACCAGGCGCCGGTCACGTTGCACGCTGCCGCAGGAAGCGGTGGAAGGGCTCCATCCTGCCACGCAGCAGCTGGCCGCCGCGGGAGCGAGCCAAGGCCGGGCGGCCCGGCCTACCTGGGGCAGCCAGGAGGCGCGTACCTTCACACGGGAACAGCGAGCTGCCGCCGGCTTGGACGGGTACCAGCAGTGGACGGACACGGGCAGAGGATGGCAGCTGGGTCAGCTGCCTGAAGCTTTAGCTGCGTCCGGTTGTAGGCACCGTAACACAGAACGCAGATATTTCAGTAAAATATCGCCCGGCTGCCTGTTCGTGTCCACTAGCGTTGGTTGTGTTGGCAGTGCAGCGCAAGACTTCGCTTTTGTTTCCCTTTGTACAAACATTTCTGTATGGTTAGGGCTGGCCCTTGCTAGGAGCTATTCTCGGGATGATTTTGTTCTCCTTATTTAAGCGTGCTCCAAACTTCTGAAGCTTGCTGTGGCCGTGCTGCAGGCGGCCATAAGGCAGGCGGTTCGGAACCTGCTGACCCAGCCAGCCGTGTGCCGGCCTGACGTCGCTGTAAGCTTAGTTTCAAAGCCTACAGTGGGATGTTGAGGAGGTGTGGGCTTCAGACGCCGTGCCGCTGCTAACGTTATGTTTAAAATACCATTCTGATGGCCACCTCCAATTTTGGCCAGAGATGAATCCCTGAGGCCTACAGTATACCAGATGTTTGGGGTTACTGGAGATGGAAAACATTTGTTCTTAGCTTGCCATATGGGTGACAAAGCAGAAATTCACGCGGGTAAGTGCTGCCCTTAGATTTCTTTTTGAATATCTAGCTCTGCTCTGAGGTGTTGCCTGCAAGATCTCCACAAGATCTCTGGCGTGGACAGACTGAAACCAGCAGCTGTGCCTTGAGGTTATGCTTTAAGGTTATGCCTCACAGGCTGCCACTGTTTCGGGTGTAGCTTCACCGATTCCTCATCCTCCTCCCCCTCTAAGGAGCAGAACCAGGTGATGCTTCCCCAAGTGATGAGAGCTATAACCGCATCCATGCCATTAGCAAGGCTCTAGCCAGAGCCTGGCAGCTGCTTGTGGCGTATGGGGTCCTCCTGGCTCCTGCCCTTGGTCCTGCTGGCACCTTGCCCTGAGGCTGTGGTATCCTCAGAGCGACCCAGTGGGCCGAAGGCGGTGGTGGCAGCCCTGTTTGCATGGTGACGTGGTCCTCAGCGTACCCACGGACGGCGAGCAGAGCACGAGCATTTCTCCCAGAGCAGACAACCAGCTGCCCTTCCCTGCATGCCTGCCTTGCAGAGCCTCTGTGTGCTGCAGAAGCTGTGCTTCAGGCAGAGCGGCTGGGTGCTGTCACCTGGCAGCAGCAGGTCGCCGGAGAATTAATTGTAACCTTAGCTCCATTGCTCAGGTGGTGGTGAAGTAGGTGGAAATTCACCGCGTGGCTTTTACTGAAGCGCAGATCAGGTCCCTGTGGCCCCGGTGCATTGCTGCTCTCCTTTCCTCCTGCCTCCGTCGCCTCTTCTGTCGCCACATCGGCGTGATGCAAGATGCCACGTCAGAGGCTCAGTTCTTTGGAGGCTTTTCTGGCACATTGGGAGGCCAGAAATGGTGAAGATCGGTTTCCTGAGAAGTGCTGGAGCTCGCTGTTAGAAGCAGCACCGCAGGCGTTGTGCAGGAGAGGGACCTGTTGTGCCGCAAGCACTCAGAGGCACTGGATTTCAGGAGGCTGCAGGCCCTGCAGGAGCACACACATGCAGCTGGGGGGTGTGGAGGAACCCTTGTACGTCTGACAGTGTGTACTGTACCAGCTTTTATTTTCTTATTTATATTCCTGATCAGTGCTGCAGATGTGGGAGATACAAAGCTCCCGCCAACAGCCTGTTTCTTTCAGGATGCCTTCAGAACAGTCCACGTAAATCACCGTGGGATTTTTTTCTTCTGAATGGCAGACCTGGAGCCAGAGTTCAGTGCCTGTTGTATCATCATATTGCAATAAAAAACGAAGAGGTGGACTGGCCAGCAGCTGCATGTGGACAGTCCTGAGCATTCGCCTTCGTTTGTGAGGACGTCTGTGTTGATTCACCCAAGCTCCACTAAACTACATTCCTAACTCGTGAGCGATGGCAGTGTTGTTGGCAGGTTTTCAGGTTGTTAGTCTCCTCTGACTAGATGTCAATGCTCTTGCTGCAACCCTGAAATTTCATGTCTACCTTGCACATTTGGTGCTAATTGACTGTATTTTTGCCCGTGCTGCATGGCTGCTCCTGCAGCCGGTGTGATGAAAGGGTAGCCACCCCGGGCTTCCTGCTGTGCGGGTCAGCAGGCAGCGGCGTTGTCTGCGGCTCTAGTAAAGTATGACAGGTAAAGCGTGGTGAGATGTGACTCAGTAGGAGAACATTTTGGATAGGATGCAAGTTTGAAACACAGTACAGCAATGCTCTCTTGCGAGTTACAGTAACGCGGGTGTCGTGTTTTCCTGTTGTCTTGGAGCAACCGCATAAATATTTTTCTTTTTCTATAAAGCAAAAGCTGGCAGGCTGACAAACGGGCAGCTTACAGGACGGACTCTCTGGCTACTGACCATTTAGCTGGTAAGTTCCTATTTTGGGAGTGCCAAAGATCTTGCTGTTGCTAAGCATGCTTATCAGAGTGGCTTTCTGAGCGTATCCCCAAATCAGCAGGCGTTCAGAGACTTAACTAAGTCATCTTCAGGAAGAGGCAGAATCCCAGGCCTCTTTCATTTTCTCTCCGGGATTGCACTGCGGTCTTGGACTCACTATCCAGACTTTTTGCACGCCTTTAATAATGGAGAGATTAATTAGAGTATCTGTTAGCACCTTCTGTTGCCCCCCTTTCCAGTGACATCCTTAAGTTGTGCATCCTCTCCCTTCTTAATGAAGAAATCTGCTTTTTGGTGTCCACTGTTCTGTGAGTTCTCATCTGGTCCACTAAGAGAACTGGGCAGCTGACTGGCACTGTAGGTGGCCGATTTCAGGAGGCTGATTGAGAGTGCCTAGTAATGCGTGCTTTGTCTTCCGGGGGTGATTTTTGTGTCCCTCGAATGGTGTTGGTAATAGTGCCACCACCTCCTCTCTCTCTCTCTCCCCCTTTCCAGTGGCATACCCGGATTGTGTGTGGGTGGGAAGTCGACAATGAGCTCCGTGGCAGTTTTGACCCAGGAGAGCTTCGCTGAACACCGCAGCGGCCTGACTCAGCAGCAGGTGAAAGGTGAGAAAACAGCCGAGTTCCTGTGCTGTGCCTCTAAATGTAGACAGGGTTCCTCGCTATTACAGTGCTCACTTCGGGCATCTGATTCCTGCAAGCGTGCAAAAGTTGCCTTCTCCATTCCTGTATGGGTGGCTCACCACACACTCTGGCTTTCCACTACTGGCAGCACCATGCAGAGCCTGGAGGAAGCAAGCCTCAGATCTTTGTGCAGCTCTGGCTAGCAATTCTGTTGACTGTGAGACAGGATACTTGCGAGAGTAGGGCACTGGGCTGCAATGGGGCCTCACTGGATCAGTGTGCTGGACTCAGTCATTTCTTTCCTTTGCTCAGCCAGGTGCTGGGTAAAGTAAGTGTAACTGGCTGGCTCACTGGCGCGTTTCTGCACCCATCATCCAGCTGCCAGCTGGCCCACTTGGCACAGTGCAGCACACAACTGAGTTGAGCATAATGTCCTCATACAGACTTTCCCTGGAGTCTGCCCTAACTGTAACACTTCTCCCTGCCTTCCCCTTGGGTGTGTGTTTGTCTCACCCCTTCTGACCTGCAGCCTTTCTCTGTTCCTTTACATTCTTTCTGCTCAGCCTGTTGTCCCCTCATTAAGCTCCTCTTTACAAAGCGTGCAGCAATGTGCTGTTTTCTACCACCATTCACTTGCACATTCCCTTTCTGCGTCAGACAAGGCGAGTTGGTCATGGTATCTACTGCAGTCTGCTGTACTGAGTTCAGTTGTGTTCCAGAGTTGGCTGCTCCACAAGCATAACTGTAATTGGATTAACAGTAGTGCACAAGTCACTTGCTTTCCCTTGTTAGTGTGTAAATGTGCTTGCGCTGCCTGGAGAGCATCTCTTTATCCTGTTTGCTTCACTTCAGTTACAGCTTTAAACTCTGAAGAAGAGAATGATCCTCCAACCTACAAGGAAGCCTTCCCTCCGCTCCCTGAGAAAGCACCATGTTTGGAAGCTACCCAGGAACCATCTGGTCCCTGGAGCAAGATCCGACCGATAAAGGCTTCTGTCATCACTCAGGTTGGTGGGAGCAGGCACCCTATCTCCTCCCCTTTTTCTTTCTTCCAGAAAACAGATGAACCAGAGCTTTCCTCAGAGCATGAAATCCTTTATGTGTCAGATTGGCAGCCTCTTTGCCTCTCGGGGCATGAGGAGAATTGCGCCTGAGACCTAGGACCACTCTGGGAGGAGAGGAAAACTGTTGGAAAGCTGTTCAGAGAATGCTTTCAGTCCCTATTGCAGAAATAGCTAGAGCAGGCCTGAAGGGAGTGTTGCAGAAGTCAAGCAGTGAGCATTACTTTTTAAGTACTCCTGCTGTTAACTTAGTGCTTCTACCTGCCTGACGTGCTTTGGGAGGGCTCTCAGTATGGGACAGTCTGGCTGCTGCAGCACTCTCGCGCTGTCACTACTCACAGCCTGTGTCCACAGTGGAAGTGCCCATGGGTTACCCAAACCCGGGAACTTAGTTTTTCAGCAAAGTCAAGACGGCAGTAACAGAGGGAGGCACTGGCAATCTAAAGCATACTCACTGTTTGCTGTGCCTTTTCTCTTATTCGTCGTGTGGCTGAGCAGGTGTTTCATGTGCCACTGGAAGAGAGAAAATACAAGGACATGAATCAGTTTGGAGAAGGCGAGCAGGCCAAGATCTGCCTTGACATCATGCAGAAGACAGGAGCTCACCTGGAGCTGTCTCTCGCGAAGGACCAAGGCCTTTCTATCATGGTCTCTGGCAAGCTGGAAGCAGTCATGAAGGCTCGAAAGGAGATTGTCGCTCGGCTGCAGACACAGGTAGGGGCATCTAACTGCTTCTTACTTCATCCTTGCTCTTCCCCAAGACTTAGAAATGTGTTGAGACCCCTGTGTGTGTTTGCTTATAAGCCGAGAAGGTGTTATTAGATGACTAATACAGCTTTGCTATATATTTTCAAAGCACACCGTTGGCGATTTGGAATGGAGATGATACTTAAAATAGGGTTCAGTGTTAATTACAGGCCATGGTGTTGCATGAAGGGTGGAGTCTACAATCTCTGAACACTTGGATTGCAAACAACATTATGCTGAGGTGCCAATCCTGGAGGGGATGCAGACCCTTCACACAAAACTACTAGTGTGTGAGAATGGGACCGTTCCACCTACGTCCTTCATGAAGGGATGAGAGAATGAGAGCTCCTGCCAAAAGCTTACTGCTTCAGGTCAGGGTTCTGGGTGCTGTAATTAAAGCTGCACTAGTAAGGAGCCACAGCTCCGTTGTTTCAATTGCTTCTTTCAGTCCTGTAGGTTTTGATTCATCACCTTCAGATTTTTGAGTTCGTAGTCAGGATGGTGGTTCTTGTTAGGCTGTATTACAGCCAGATCCTGCAGTGTGTATTCATGTGCATTGTCAAAGGCAGCTAATACAGTAGTTAATATTATGTTTGCTTCAGTGCTATTCAGCCCATGTGTCATACCCTGCCAGAGGGAAGAGAAAGGGACAAACCCTAAATAATGCGCACCTGAAAAATTAGTTCAGGTTGTACTATACCTGACCCGCTCTCCCCAAATGTACCTTCTACTGCTCTGGCCCCAGACAAAGGTGTGTCTGGATTCCCAGCTGCTCCTAGGCTTGGCTGCCTTCATTGTAAGAACACAGGGTCGAAGATCAAATGATCGTTTTCATTTTTTCCAGTGTAGTTTGAATGTTGTGTGTCTAATTACTGTTAATAGTTAAATATTCACAGGAGTCCTGAGCATGGTAGCCATCACAACAATCACAAGCAGGCAAGTAAAACGTCAGTGAGAAGGGAGGAAGTCAGGAATCCCTGTTACAAACCACCTCTTTAAAAGTAGATTGAGGGAAGCTCTTAGGACCCTTTTTTCAAGGGAGGGCTTCTACAGGTAGTCCTGGCAGCAGTATGTATTACACTGAAAACCAGTGAGTAGCAGTATCTCATAGCTGTCTGCCTGCTGGAGTAGGTTGCTGGTGTTAAATTTCTGTTTCCTAGGAATCAGTCCGTGCGTCTTGTTCTCTGTAGCCTTAGCAGCAGATGTCAGAGTTCAGATAAACTCCACCCCTGAGCCATCGTCTCAGTTGCTGTCTGGTACTGCATGTGTTACACTGAAACAGGCATCTCCTCATCTGTGCCCAAAGGCCTTTGCAAATTCTGAGTACTGCTTCTGGGCAAACAGAAGGGTTTTGAGGAAAAGATGGGATTTAGACTCCTTGTGTGTAGGCACTGTAGATTAACTGCCGTGGCACAATATCAGTACTTAGGCAGGATATGCTGGGAAGGCATTGCGTTTCCTCTTTAGTGGTACTACTCAGCAGCATCTAACTTGCTTTCCCCAGGTCTGCTGCTGTGGGCCTGCCAGTGCAGGCAAAGGTTCTTACGCTTGTTTTGTTCCCGCGTTTCAGGCTTCAGCGACAGTTGCCATCCCCAAGGAGCACCACCGCTTTGTCATTGGAAAGAATGGTGAGAAGCTGCAGGACCTGGAGCTCAAAACTGCAACCAAAATCCAGATCCCCCGCCCGGATGACCCCAGCAACCAGATCAAGATCACCGGCACTAAAGAAGGGATTGAGAAAGCCCGGCATGAGATCCTGCTCATCTCTGCCGAGCAGGTACTGCAGTGCTGTGATCTTGCCATTTTGCTTCTCTGCTGAATATTGGATGTTAGTAGCTACTGTGGCCATGCTTGGTGGCTGTTATGTTAGTGAGAATGGAGACGTGAACTGTGCAGACTGTGTGAGCACCTACACCAGCTTCAACTTCTTGATCTCCATTTTGTCCATTTCTCAATTTGGATAAGTTTGTTTCATGTTTGAAGTGGGCCATAATCAGGTACCAGCTGAGCCAAGGCAAGATGTTAGAATGGTGAATATCATAAAACATGAGTAGCAACAGTAGGATTTGTAGACAGAAGAGAAAGATCTACATGGGCCAGGGTGTCAGGTAGGGCACCACTGGGAACTTGTACCCATGTCTGTCAGAGATTGTATTACAGAGGGCAGTTCTCACAGAGCTTTGTTCTTCCAGGATAAGCGTGCTGTGGAGCGGCTGGATGTGGAGAAGGTGTATCACCCCTTCATTGCTGGCCCTTACAACAAGCTGGTGAGCGAGCTCATGCAGGACACGGGGACGCGCATCAACATTCCTCCACCCAGCGTCAACAAGACAGAGATAGTCTTCACTGGAGAAAAGGAGCAGCTGGCCCAGGCTGTCGCTCGTGTTAAGAAGATCTATGAGGAGAAGGTATGGATGGTCCCTGGAAGGTCCTCGTTTTCCTCCCAACCTATTCATAGTCCCTCTTCTCTTCTTGCGCTTCTCTCTGCTACGTCCTCCTCGTGTCAGCTCTGACTCTGCAGTCCTTGCAGTACACAGCCCTTGATCATACCATTTCCTTACTCAGCAGGGTGAAACTTGGGGTGATGTTGCCAGGGAGGTGACAGATGTCTTGTTTTTCCATGTTGTGGGACTCAGCAGACCATGTAGAGCTCCCTTAGTTTGCACAGGTGATACTTAGGAGGGAACGTGTGAAGTCTGCAGTGGTGGCCAGCTGACAGTAAAAAGTTGCTATATAAATAGAAGTTTCTAAAGAGTGAATTTCACTCCACTTTATTTTCCACAGCCAACGTCACTGTGAGTATCCTTGCTGTGGGTTGTTGGGGAGTTTTTTCTCATGGTTAGGTTTGTATTTGTACCAGTCTGGATTTCAACAGAGATAATCAGCTTATAGCCAAGTAACCTACGTGGTATTGCGTTACACTGCTGCCTTGAGGACAGCTGAGTGTTGAGCCCTGTTGTGCAAGGCCGTGTGCATGGTCTCCTCCATGAAGTGTTCTAGGAAGCTTGCCATAGAATGCTGGTTTTGTACTTTGACTGGGAGTCTGTGAGTGCAAGGGTTTCTATGGGCAGGGCCCCAGTAGGCTCTGGGGTACTGCAGAACCCACATGCTCAGCTTTGCTTTGCTCTTTACTTGGTGCAGAGATTCACTGCATCTGCTACCTCTTCCTTCCACTCTTGTCCTTCTCTGTCCCCCCTGTAATTGATGCCCCAGTGCCTCTGCCCCCACAGAAAAAGAAGACTACTACCATTGCGGTGGAAGTGAAGAAGTCCCAGCACAAGTATGTCATCGGCCCCAAGGGGAATTCCCTGCAGGAGATCTTGGAGAAAACTGGAGTCTCTGTCGAGATCCCACCCACTGACAGCAGCTCGGAGACGGTGATACTGCGAGGCGAGCCCGAAAAGCTTGGGCAAGCATTGACCGAAGTCTATGCAAAGGTACTGATGAGATGGGCTGGGTCTTCTTAGAAAGTCACATTAGGGTATATCTGGGAGCAGCATGGACAGGTGGAGGAGGAGTGGCCTTTGTTGGGCTGTGAGAAATGCTGCTTAGATGAACTCAATACCGAGGACACAACATAGAAATTGGAACTGAATTTTTGTGAAGACTTCTTCCGGTCTGCCCATCAAACAGCTTTTTAAATTTTCTGTCTTTCAGGCCAACAGTTTTACCGTCTCCTCGGTCTCTGCCCCCTCTTGGCTTCATCGTTTCATTATTGGAAAGAAAGGACAAAACCTGGCCAAAATAACTCAGCAAATGCCAAAGGTATGGGTGGGCTGGTTAGCTTTAACACCTGCTTTAGAATATGGTTTATTCCAGGTCGCTGTTTGTAGAAGAGAAACGTGTTCTAGAGTGAAACCAAGGAGGAAAAGGCACAGATTGTAACGTTAAAGGGCGCCTCTCTTTCACTGCTGCTAATGCTGCTCATCCTAAGTTATTCTTCTGGTTATTCCTTCAGAGGAAGCTTTAGGTGGCACTAGTTGGAGAATTGATACGGTAATGTACCTATAAGTGCTGAATTCAACCAGGCTTTCTCACTGTGAGTTCGTGTTGAGAGAAAGGTTAGGTGAGCAACTTTTCTGAAGCCCTAGCAAACAATAAGAGCAGCACAAGAGCCGTAGGCTCTAGATGCTGTGACATGGCCAAAACTGTGCACTACTGTCTTCTGAAAGCTCAGGAATAATACGTGTGCCTTGTGGGAAGGAAAATGTCTATTAGTGGCAGAGATTACATAGGCCTCACTAAGGGCATTGATCTGTCTCGCATCTTGGAAAATTCTTAATGAATTCCTTGCTCTGTCTCAAGGTTCACATCGAATTCACGGAAGGAGAGGATAAAATCACTTTGGAAGGACCTACAGAAGATGTGAATGTGGCTCAGGAACAGATTGAAGTCATGGTCAAGGATCTGGTAAGTTGGCGTTAGTAGTTTCTTCATAAGAAGAGGCGATAGAACAGAGACGATAAGTTACGTATCACATTTATGTTGTTTTTCCATGCTTAACAGAACTTGCAGGAGGCAAGTTGTATGTCAGATGGTTACTAAACTTGTCCACAGCACTCTTAAAAAACCAGCACCGGGTTTTGCTGCAGATAAGGAAGAATTGCTGTTCAGTTGTAACTGGGGAAGAATAGAAGTCCCTCCGGATGTTTCACAAGCACGGTGCTCTCAACTTAAAACAGAGATGTGTTTCTGTTCTGCTCAGTAGCAGGCAGCGTGCTTGTAGCTGGTTACTGGAGAGTCAGTGTCAGTACTGGCAACAGGCAGTATGGAGGGCATGAGCTGGAGGAAGGGTTGGCCTGTTCTACCTTACCCTCTGCAATTTGTTGTAGATCAACCGGATGGATTATGCAGAAATCAATGTTGACCACAAATTCCATCGACACCTCATTGGCAAGAATGGAGCAAACAGTAAGTGGTGTGCTTTTTTAATCCTTCCTACACTCAGACTCTACATCCTTTGTTGATAGTGTCAGGGGTTCTGTAGCTCATCTAGCGTGGTGTCTCCATCACACTGCAGCTGCTCTTCTTGAGTGGCAGAAGGAGATAAATAGGCAGAAAGTGCTTGGGATGGCTTTAGTGTATGAGAGTATTGTGAGGGACTGAACGGTTGTGAGATGACTTTGCCATGTCGTTGAGGAAGTTCTGTCTTGGTTAGAGAACTAAATGTAAGGGGTTTTTTGGAGTTACTCTGTGAATTACATTTTAGCAGCTGATAGGGGGGTGTGGGGGTCTGCCATTAAGTTTCTCCTCATTAAAGAATTTGCAAAGAGAAATGAATGACCATCTTGTGATGTGATGTAAATGTGTGATGTTTGGGGAGGAAACAGATTCCTTGCTTTAGAAAGTGAGCATTTTGCTCTCTAAAATGCCACAGCATTTACTTGTGTGGGTTTGCCTGGCACAGATGTGCTCTTGCTGAATTCCAGGGTAAGGAGACCCTTGCCCCTTTTCAGAGGCTGGTTTACTGCTTAAGCAGACCCTAGGTGCTGATAATCAGGATGCCTTGTTGCCAGCCTTGGCCTAGCAGGTTGTCACCACCATCCTTGCCTTGAAGTTAACAGGATTAAGGACCTCTACAAGGTGTCTGTACGCATTCCCCCGGACAACGAGAAGAGCAACCTGATCAGAATTGAAGGAGATCCACAGGGGGTCCAACAGGCCAAGAAAGAGCTGCTGGAACTCGCTTCCCGTATGGTGAGCAGGACACGATGCTTAGGGAGCCGCAGGGGTTGGGCTGTTACGATCCCTCGTAACCTTTCCTGTTGCAAATGTGTGCCCCTTGCCCAGTGAGCACTTGGATCTGATGGCAGGTGTGAGTTCTTTATTCACTTGCATGCCTGTTCTTTGTCAGCCTAGGGCGAATCCTCTCTAGAGGAGAAAAAAAAGGCAAATGCTGACAAGTAAACTGTTAGGCAGCAAATGGGTGAAAGAAAATATATGGCTCTCCTGCCGAATGCTCAATCGTAATGTGTGTTACCATCAGGAAAATGAACGCACCAAGGACCTGATCATTGAGCAGAAATTCCACCGGACCATCATTGGGCAGAAGGGTGAGCGGATCCGGGAAATCCGGGAGAAATTCCCCGAGGTAAGGCTTTGCAGGGGGAGGGAATCTAGGGGGGACACTTGCTATGTGTATAGTAGTCTTGTTGCTAAGATCGTAATTATAGTGGATCTCTATTGAATGCATATGAGAATATTCTTCTCTTGACCAGAGGTTGCTAACATGGCTGCCCTTTTCTGAACGGGAGAGGGGGTGTACAGGATCTCCTCGAGCTTAGTTTGTGTCTGACAGAGCAGTTCCTGCACTTGCTTGAGATGACTCTAAATGACCGCTTCTTGCAGGTTATCATCAACTTCCCAGACCCAGCGCACAAGAGCGATATTGTCCAACTGAGAGGTCCCAAAAATGAGGTGGAGAAGTGCACCAAGTACATGCAAAAGATGGTGGCAGACCTGGTATGGGCACATTCTTCTCTCCTACACACCTAGGTAGTCCTGAAATAAAGTACAGCTGTACTGTCACTGTACTCAGTTGGGACTGAAACACCTCCAGATGACAGAACTCCAGACATAAAGTTCTGGCTAGAGGCAGTCTTGTACAGAGATCTTCCTTGGGTCCAAGGCTGTTTCCAAAGCTCATTTTTATCAGGTTCCTGGGATGGCAATTGCCATGATGGTGTAATCTTCAGTTCTCCCTTCCTTTCTCCCTTAGGTTGAAAACAGCTTTTCTATTTCTGTCCCCATCTTCAAACAATTCCACAAGAACATCATAGGGAAAGGAGGTGCCAACATCAAGAAGGTGAGACGACTTCTCTTTCTCTGGTGCTCAGCGTAGTCTCTGCCTTCAGCTAAATCCCTATCCCACTTACTGCTCTTTCCTGCTCATTGGTGATGTGAAACGTAATCTCCGAGGGCTTTGTTCTGACATGGGACGCTTCTGAAATGATTTTTTTTTTCTTTGCAGATTCGTGAAGAAAGCAACACCAAAATCGATCTCCCAGCAGAGAACAGCAACTCGGAGACAATTGTTATCACAGGCAAGAGAGCAAACTGTGAAGCTGCTCGCCATAGAATTCTTGCCATCCAGAAGGAGCTGGTGAGTGACCTTTTGTGGATGAGGAACTTGAAAATGATGGTAGAATACGTTAACAAACAAGAAATTGTTGTAGTGTGGAATAGCGGAGAGGAAACACATGGGAGTGTCAGTCTGCTCTTGACCCTAAAGCCTAAGTTCTTAGCAAAAGTTGCCAGTTATAAGAGAGAAGAGCTTGCCTGCGGTATCTGGCACTTCTTTCAGGGATGTCTATTTGTGTAGCTTATCAGAATGCAAATAGCAGCGTTGCCTTGAGGTGCGGTTTGTGAACTAGGGAAGGCTGTGCGTTGACTGAGGCCAAGCAGACTGAAAATACCACATGTTCAGCATCAGCAGGGACAACCCTCGTCATCTTGAACAAAGCAAGGAACTGAGCTAAGATGAAAGCCTGTTACTGGGAGGCTACTCTACCAATACTGACTTTCCACAATAGCTTGCAGATTTACAGAGAGCTAACTTGTGCACTTGCACTACCTGACAGCAGCTGTTGCATTTCCAAATGGAGGCTTTGACGTAGGTCTGCTGTCTCCTCGTCAGAGACTGAATTTACATTCATGGTAGTTGCTCCCAGAATGTAATTCTTCCAAAATTGAATGCGCTGTAGGATGACACAGAAAGCCTGCCTGTGGCTGCTTATGTATAAGAGGCAGCCAGTCTCAAGCTTCTGTGATCAGGTGTTTCTTAGACACAGCTTTGTAAAGATCTTAGCAATGTGGGAGGATAAGCAGGGTAGACACACGCACTTCTGCAGCTTGATTAACAACCTGATGCTGTCCTTAGGCCAACATCACAGAGGTGGAGGTCTCTATTCCTTCCAAACTGCACAATTCCCTCATTGGCGCCAAAGGCCGCTTCATCCGCTCCATCATGGAGGAGTGCGGTGGAGTCCACATCCACTTTCCCACCGAGGGCTCTGGCAGTGACACCGTGACCATCAGGGGCCCAGCCCAGGATGTGGAGAAAGCCAAGAAGCAGCTGCTGCACCTGGCAGAGGAGAAGGTGAGCCCTGACATAAGGAGAGGAGCAGATCGTTTCGGCCAGCTGTTTTTTTTCCAGGGTTCAAATGGTCCCCATAGTCTGCTGAGAAGTCTCTCGTATCAGACAGCATAACCCTCTTTGGAGGGATTTGAGTACAGTTGGGAAGAGTAAAAGTAAACTCATTGTTGTGACAATGAGTTCTTCTCTCTTGGGTGAAAAAACTGGCTGTAATGCTTCTCTCCCATGGTTGGGGATATACTCAAAGGCTCCCTGCTCTGGAGGTCTGGGTGCTGTTGGACAGCCATGCTTATCTGAAATGGCTGCCTCTGCATATCTCCTTCCCTTTTTCTCCTGATCTCTGAATTCCAGTTCCGGCTCTTAATTTCACTGCATATAAGCACGTTTGGGGCGCCCTTGGTTACAAGACATTTTAACAGCAAGAAAAAAGAAACAAACACCTTTCCAATGCCAGCATATGAACGCGTTCTCCTGAGTGGTTGGGTTGTCTGCTGCCTGGCCAACAGCAGGCAGTCAGCAAAAGGTTTTGCTGTTGAGTGTGAGTCATAGACTCCCAGGGTAGTCTGTTGTGCTCATGTTCTCACCAGTTGTGCTGAGTGTAGAGATAACTCCTCAGCACTGAGAACGTCCTTCATGTAGCTTTTTCTTTAAGATGTCATACCTTTTTGATTTTGACGGCAAGCTGCGTCTGCCTTGCTCTTGCAACATGTTGTCTGTGTGTGGAGTTAAATATCTATGTGCTTGTTGTGGATGCTGATGTCTATTTATTATATACTAACATGTTCCATGGGGATCTGGCTCCTTTCAGCAAACTAAGAGTTACACTGTGGACCTCCGTGCAAAGCCAGAGTACCACAAATTCCTTATTGGTAAGGGTGGTGGCAACATCCGTAAAGTGCGTGACAATACTGGGGCCCGCATCATCTTCCCAACCTCTGAGGACAAAGATCAGGAGCTGATTACTATCATGGGAACTGAGGAGGCTGTCAAAGAGGCACAGAAAGAATTAGAGGCCCTCATCAAGAACCTGGTAAGAACTACTTTTAGTTCTTTCTGCCTAGCAATGTGACGAGATGCAACGAGTTAGTGTGGAGGACATGTTAGTCCTAAAACTATGACTTTTACGAGAGCCTAGGAAGATCCTCCTTGCCGTGTCTTTGAGTGAGATTGTGAACTGTTTGCTGTTGAGTGCAGCAATCGAGTGCTTATGACCAGGGAGGGCAGGGCTGACTGGCTGGCTGTCGCCTGTTGGCAGGATAATGTGGTTGAAGACTCCATGGTGGTTGACCCCAAGCACCACCGCCACTTCGTCATCCGGAGAGGGCAAGTCCTGCGTGAGATTGCAGATGAGTATGGTGGGGTGATGGTCAGCTTCCCACGCTCCGGCACCCAGAGCGACAAAGTCACCCTCAAGGGAGCCAAGGACTGTGTGGAGGCAGCCAAGAAACGCATCCAGGAGATCATTGAGGACCTGGTATGTCTCAGGAAAGCTGTTCCTTCTACTCTTTGTTGTTTCTGCAGTGTCCTCCTTGAACCTGCTTTGTGTGAGCAAGTTCCACAGCAAATTTGGGATTTGAAGCTTTGCTGTCAATATGTAAGGGCTGCAGACTTCAGATCCCAGCCTGGGGCATGGCTGCTGGCTCCAACATGACCGTTTTGTATGAAGTAATTGCCTCTCCTCTGACCTTCCTCACGGTTTTTAGGAGTGGAAGAAGGAGAGCTTTACTCAGTGTACTTATAGGCAGTAAAACATCGGAGACTTCTTGCACCTCTCTGTTCCTGGGCTGGGGCAGTGGCACTCATTGGAGTTTCCTGTCTTGTTAGTATTGGCTTTTGGAAACAACCAAATCAGACCTGTGCTCTTCCTTTCCTTCATTTATTATCTTTCTCCTTTCTCCTACTGCTTCCTTCCCTTCAGGGCTACAGAGCTTGAGCTTTTGTCTCAGGAGCCTTGAACATCATGGGCTGGAGGCAGCTGTCAGTAAAATATTCCATGCTAACCTCTCAGAGAGGAAAGAGATTCCAGGAAACTTTCAGTTCTTTCAATGACAGCAGCTGTTACCTTTCCCAACACCTCACATGTCCGTTATGGATTTCACCATGTGCAAGCATCCTGTTTGCACGTGTGAAAGGGGCCGCCTTGCAATAGAGCAACTCTGCTTTCTCACAGGAAGCTCAAGTGACAATCGAATGCACCATCCCACAAAAGTTCCACCGCTCCATTATGGGCCCCAAAGGATCCCGGATCCAGCAGATCACCCGGGACTATGGTGTCCAGATCAAATTCCCTGACAGGGAGGAGAACCCAGGTATACCCGTGGATGCATGTTCACATGGCAGTTGGGGTGATCAGATGTGTAGTCCTTACTCAATCGGTGGAGAAGTTCTACTTAAGATCTGTGGAGAAGTTGCCCCCACATGTTCTGTGCAGTGTTCCTGAGTGAACCTTGCCCTCCTGAGACCAGGGGCCACTTCTGGAGGGTAAAAATGCAAACGTGAGTGTTCTGAACGGGTCCTCAGCACAGAACACAGGGACATAAGTACCTATCCTGGCCAAAAGCAGAACCTCCCACTGCTCCCTTGCTCTGCAGGCTTGCCGAGGTTTCTCTGAGCCCTCGTGCTCTTGTTGTTGGGTATACTGAATTAAGCACAGCTGGAGCCCGCATTACCTGTTTTTGTTGGATAGTTTGACCAGCCATCTTGCTGTAACCTGCAGCCAGTGCCATGTGGGTGAGATTCCCTGCTGCTGAGGAAACTGCCAGCTTTACTCGTTGATTTTGTTGATGTAGGAGCACAGCTTCCACTTCTGTAGTGCGGCTGCAGGTCCTCTCTGTGCAGGCAAAGGCAATATCAGTGCTGTGCATAAAGGAGATGATCTTAGTGGATATTCTTGTTCTGCTCGGTCCAGGCTAAGCCACGGCAAGCTGCCTGTGTTGGTAATAACCAATACCGCAGTAGGCTGTAGTGACTGATCTTTTTTGGCAAAGACTGGGGCTGAGCCTGAGGATCTGAAGGGGGTGATGCTGAGCAAAGAGGGGGTTCTTGTGCCCTTAACACGAGACTTTCCATGTTTTCAGCTCCTGTTGCAGAGCCAGCATTGCAGGAGAATGGTGAGGAGGGTGGGGATGGCAAGGATGGGAAGGACGCAGACCCCAGCTCTCCAAAGAAGTGTGATATCATCATCATCTCTGGTCGCAGGGAGAAGTGTGAGGCAGCAAAGGAGGCACTGCAGGTACGTGGCTTTCTGGGCCCCTTTGCCTTACTACGAAGTCCTGTCCTGATGTAAGAAGCTCACTGTAAGCTTTAATGGTGGCATTCAGTCGGGATTGCAGTCCAGGTGGTCACTGGCACTAACTGTGGAGGTCTGTATTGCTCAGGTCTCCAATTGCTCTGTAATCTCACCTGGTGGTTTGAGTCACAGTGCCTGACCTAGCAATTGCTAGAGCTGTAAGCAGCCCCAAGTTACTTGTCAGAAGAGCGTGACATTCTTATTTTATGAAGCAGGGCTGGAAAGAGAAACAGTCTGAGGCTGAATCATTCCAGCCTTAGCAGACCTTGCCATGCAGGGAGAACTCTGTAGTGATGCCGTCCAAGTTTCTGCTAAGTGGAAGCTAAGGATATAAAAACAGCCTCTTGACTCCTGAAGTGGGGGGGTTTAAGGTGGCTTGCTTGGAAAAGATATTAAACACCCAACAGGTCATCTTAGTGTTTGCAGCTGCTCTCTCCTGCAGAGTTTGTACCGTGACTGCACGGGAATGCACCTCAATTCAGCAGCATAGTCTCTTGAACAAATATATGGCAAGCAGAAAGTCAGGAGAAGTCTTTCAACTGGGTAAACTGCGGTCTCTTCTCTGCAGGCTCTGGTTCCTGTCACCATTGAAGTGGAAGTTCCCTTTGACCTGCACCGTTACATCATTGGCCAGAAAGGAAGTGGGATCCGTAAAATGATGGATGAGTTTGAAGTAAGTTGTTGCTTTTCCTCCCAACTTCTCTGTCCTGGGAAATCTGCAGGTGACCGTGTTTGTGGTGTTGGCAGCCAGCTGTGACGTACTCAGGATTGTGTTGGCTTGACCATAGCTCGGTAATAAGGAAATGAGACCTGCATGATTTAATCCTTGGCTGAGAGGCTTGGTAGATTTTGCGATGAAGCTGTATGATAGGTGCTGATGCTGTGAGTACTGAATGGCTTGTTGGGGTCTGTCAGGATTCCTTACCAGTGCAAGAGTAGTTTTTCCTCCTTGGCCACGGGAGACAGCTCTGCCATGCCTGCCTGTTTGGGAGAATTCCCTCGCAGCCCGCAGGGATTGTGGACCTCTTGCTTTCAGGTGTGATGCACGTTGGCTGCAAAAAGCGTGTTGAACATATGTTTGTTTCCTAGCCTCTCCAGGGTGACACAGAAACTACTAGGGGCTGGAGTCCTGCAGCAAAGCAATTGTAGTGGCTGAAGAAACAGGTTTCAGGCTGGGTGGGAGCTGTGCTTGGTGGCAGAGGAGATCAGTGAGAAGCCAACGTGAAGTGAACAGTGGTACAAAATGAAAATCCTATGTTGCTCAGGTGAACATCCAGGTCCCTGCTCCTGAGCTGCAGTCGGATATCATCACCATCACTGGGCTGGCTGCCAACCTGGACCGTGCCAAGGCTGGGCTGCTGGAAAGAGTGAAGGAGCTGCAAGCTGAACAAGAGGATCGGGTAAGGCCTGTGCCTGTCCTTCCTTCCAGCTAAACCTTCGGCTGGAACCTCCAGCTGAACACCAGCCTGTGCCTTCCTTCCACCTCTGGGTGTTTCCTTCAGAAGCTGTACAACCTCTTGGAACCTCTGTCCATTTAATAGCACCCTTATCTGCTCTGCAAGTCCGGGGAACTCAGAGTAGCTTACCTAAATATAATATGAACTGAGAGGAGAATCGCTGCCCAGGACCTGCCCTGTGTCTCATTGAGATGCTGAAGGACGCAAGCCCTCACAGTGTCTGTATTTCATAGGGAATTCCTATCCCAGCTCTGAATAAGTAGATGAGGGACGAGGTGGGTGGTTGTTTGCTACCTGTAGATGCCTGCTAGACGTGGCAAAAGCACAAGGCCCCAGCAGGTGAATGTCTTTGGTCTTCTGTAGCCATTTACACTTAGGCAGGACCACGCAGAATCTGTCCTATGCATCTCAGAAGAAGGAAATGCTGGGATTTGAATGGATGTCACTGAACCAGCCATGGTGCATCCTCTGCTGTTGTGCCTCACTTTGCTCCTCTTGTTCCAGGCCTTGCGAAGCTTCAAGCTGACAGTCACCGTTGATCCCAAGTACCACCCCAAAATCATTGGGCGGAAGGGAGCAGTGATCACCCAGATACGCACAGAGCATGAGGTCAACATCCAGTTCCCTGACAAAGATGACGAAAGCCAGGTGAGAGAGCAGAGGATGCGCACAGTTGCCTGTGAGCGTAGGAAGCACAGCATCTTCTGTAGGGCTCTGATTTCCCTCTGTTACTGTTGCGTAAAGTGGAGGGTAAAAGGAAGCAGCCTGGAGATCTGCTTGGTTATTCACACATTTCCCTGTATTGCAGGCGCAGGATCAGATCACCATCACTGGCTATGAGAAGAATGCCGAGGCTGCCCGGGATGCCATCATGAAGATTGTAGGTGAGCTGGAGCAGATGGTGTCTGAGGATGTGACTCTGGACCACCGTGTTCACGCACGCATCATCGGTGCACGTGGCAAAGCCATCCGCAAAATCATGGATGAGTTCAAGGTGAGGGGGGGTGATGCAGCAGCGGGGGGAAAAGTCCTGGGTTGCTGGTAGTGCTGGTTACACCTGTGCTAAGCTAGCAGTTTGATATGAGGGTCTGAATTCAGGACTGTCAGGCTCAAATCTTGTGATTCTTTTGTCTCGTGCCTGTGGAGCACTTCTGGCTGGAACAGACGCAAAGAAAAGCCAGTGCTGTTCTGCTGTCCTCAAGCTGTCACCTCAAACATGCAAGCAGAGTCACTGGGCCAGCTGGGCTACCTGGACAGTGCACACAGACACGAGGTCAAGCATTCCTACATGACCTGAGCTGTGAGTCACCCTTACTCTCCAGGAGCCAGGCAGGGAGCCGGCTCAGCTGGTCTCGTCTTGCTTGTGAATATGATCTTAAGAGGAACCTGGAAGTGCTGCTTTTCTGCTCTGTTAGCCCTGCAGACAGCACTGAGCTCCGTCCCTCTGTGAAGCACTTCTAGTAGATTTCTTTTAGGTGTGGTCTTAGATGATCTTTAGAAGAGAGAGGTGGTTGTGTGAGCTGCTCCAGGTGCTGGAAATGGACAGGAAACTGATGTTGGGGATCTCTGGGAGGGGACTGCACCCAGACCTTCTTAGCTCAAAGAGATTCTCTACATTTCTTTCCTTGCCTCAGCTATTGATTCCCCTGACTTTAAGATTCCCAAAGATGCTTTCTAGGGATTCAGATTTGCCTGCTGGAAGCTGAAAGGCTTTGTCACAGTCAGCTTACCTCTGGGAAGGGCAGGGGTCAGCATCCTTGACAGCACACGGCAGTAGTAAGTGCTTTACTGAAGGGTCAGTTAATGAATGCGTACCCAGAGCGATGAGATTTTGGAGGCTTGCATCTTGGCTGGTCTTGGCTGTTGAAACAAGTGCAAATGAACCGCCTTTGGTTTTGGTCGTACTTGTATGACTTCCCTGCAGCCATCTGGAAGGCAAGCTGTAAGAGAGCTCAGTGGCTATGTTTGGGAACACTAAGCCATCTACATAAAATGATTGTTAGCCAGGATTATCTGTGGGGGAGACAGAAAGCTTACTGTGCCTCGTGCTGATAGCATGATGATGAAGATGCAGAATGAGGACACTGGAACTGCAGCCCTCCTTGGCAACTCTGCACAGAGAATTGCAGATTGGTCTGGGTTGAAAGGGACTTGATGACTACCTGGTTTCAACCCTCTGCCATGGACAGGGACATCTCCCCTTGACCAGGTTGCTCAAAGCCCCATTTAACTTGGCCTTGAACACTTCTGTGGTTGAAGCATTCACAACTTCTCTGGTAACCCATTCCAGTGCCTCACTGCTCATAGGAAACATTTTTTTTCCTAATATCTCATCTAAACCTACCCCCTTTTAGTTTAAAGCTGTTCCGCCTTGCCACATCACTAACATTCCCTGACAAAGGGTTCCCCTCCTGATCTGATTTTCTGTAGGCTCCCTCTCAGTACTGGAAGGCTGCAGTGATGTCTCCTCAGAGCCTTCCCTTCTCCAGGATAAGCAACCCCAGCTCCTACAGCCATTCCCCATAGAGGTGCTCTTGCCTGCTGAGCGTCCTCATGGCCTCCTCTGCATCCACTCCAGCAGGTCCATGTCCTCGTGCTGGGGACCCAGAGCTAAACACAGTGCAGTGAGGAATAGGCTGTAGCTTTTCAGTTGTGCAGGTCTAAGTCCTGTCTTGTTCCTTGTGTTGCAGGTGGATATTCGCTTTCCCCAGAGTGGAGCTCCTGACCCCAACTGCGTGACTGTGACAGGACTCCCCGAGAATGTGGAAGAAGCTATTGATCACATCCTGAACTTGGAGGAAGAATATGTAAGTGTTCAGCATATCTGTATGGGGGCTTAGCAAGGATTTCCTTAACCACAGAGCTGAATGTCTGAGGTATCTCCGTGTGATATTTTCTACCACGGCATTGGAGAACTTGATCCTTAAGCAGGTTGCTGTTAGCCCTCACCTGCAGCTGTCCCTCAGACCTCAGGCTGCAAGGACTGGCCCCACTGTCCAGGAAAGGGCAGTGAATGTGTATGCTGGGATGCCACTAGCATGTGCACATGCTTGCCTTGCTGCAGCTTGCATCAGTTACAGTCTAGCAGCTGGTGGCCATCACACTGGTAGAGAAATATTGTGTTCAGTCATTGTGGAACAGGCTGGTGACAGCAGACAGGTTGCAGCAAGATGTGGGATAGTTTGGGGGGTGGGGATTACACCAGTTCATAGAACAGTTAAGATCTGTCCTCCTAACTGAGCCATTTGACTACAGCTTGCAGATGTGGTGGACAATGAGGCAATGCAAGTGTATATGAAGCCCTCTTCCCACGAAGAGTCCAAGGCCCCATCCAAAGGCTTCGTGGTCAGAGATGCCCCCTGGGCCACTGTCAACAATGAAAAGGTGAGCGAGTGCTGCTTCTGCTGTGGGGTCACAGAATGTATGGCTGACTATGTTACCTGCCTCCCCATTTCAGCTGGGGAAGCAGTGCTCTCCCTGCCTTGGTGGCAGAGAAAGCAAAGAGGGGCCATCCTGCTCTTTCGTGGCCTATACAAGCCTCCAGCTTCCAGAGCACCCGTCTCCTTCCAAACATCTTGCCTGCACCGAGTGTCCCACTGTCAGATACAGCAGAACTGTTGGGGGATGGAGAAGCCATGTTTGGAAGTGTTCCATTAGGTCATGTGGTTTTTAGAGGTTGACGTGGGGCCCTGGCACCTCTGACCTACACTGCAGCACAGAACTAGCTCAGTGTTTGCAGCTGTGTTCTTGCTGGGAGCAATGTATCAGGACGCACAGTTGCTCTGTCCTCAGCTGCCCCAGTGCTGCTGCAGGACTGTCCTGACCCCGCTCCAGTAACCGAGTTACTGAGGTTGGGCTCTCGGAGGCGCTGATCCACCTGTTGTTTCCTTGTCTGCGCCCTCCCCAGCGCCACTTCTGGAGACTCGGCTGTCTGTCCTGGGCACCTAAAGGACATCATGGTCGTGCTCAGCCCTCACCCCCAGGACACCAGAAAAGCTGCTTAGCTCAGGGGCACCGTGCAGGTTTGCAGCAGGGCAGGAGCTTAACTTGTTCCCTTTTTGTTTGCTCTAGGCCCCTGATATGAGCAGTTCTGAAGACTTCCCCAGCTTTGGGGCTCAAGTTGCCCCCAAGACTCTTCCCTGGGGACCCAAACGATAATGACCTGGAAGCAGAACCATCTCCTCCAGCCCGCTGACCTGACACTAACCTGCCACAAATACTTCCTGTCTGAAATCTGACCCAGCGGCTGGAGCACAAGTCAATTGCCCCATGAGGTCTCCTAATGGTGTCTGGAGTGCTAGACCCCATCCTGCTCCCCTCAGCTATCACCACAGCTAGGACCCATTCTCATCTCTTGCTGGATCTACTTTCCTTCTTTGGAACAAGACTTCCACTCAGATTCAAACACTAAATGTGTGTATTTTTGTTAGAAACTTCATAATTGACTTAAAGTGACTAAGATTTGCAGCTTCCCAAACGCTAGCAGAAAAATCAGCTCTCTTGAGCGTGTCTTACTAGGCATTCTCGCCTTCATTAGGAGACCTCCTTTACTGTGGCTAGGAATCTACTTCCTGTCTCATGACCTCAGGAAATAAATTTCCTTGACTTTCTAAAGCCAAAACGTTTGCCCTCTTTCCTTTGTGTTTATCCCAGGCCTTACCTTACCTTTGTAGAGTGCAATCAACTTTTTTTTTTTTTTCCTCCTTTGAACTGCCAAAAATTCATTTAATGCTGATAGCTGACTGTGGGGAGAGCTTACAATAATCTAAACGGTCAGAAACTTAATTTTTAAAGGAACAAAACCTTCAGTAGGCCGTAGAGGCAGCAGAGATGGAAGGGACCAGAACAACGTATGGCTGCCCTGGTCAGGTAAGAACGCATTGCCAGCACACCTCTGTGCCACACCAAGCGCAGCCCCAGCCTGCACGCTCCATGAGTCTTCCAGCGCGCGATGACAGACCCTGCTCCTAGTTCCCAGCACTTCTTTATTCACCCTTCCCAAAAGCCACGTGGGCAGTCAGGCAAGCCAGCACGTGACAGCATTACTGGATGGGACAGATTTTGGGTTGGCTGAGGTTGCTGTGATGGCGTGGCCCAGGAGAAGCTGGTGGGAAGCAGAGCCTTGAGGAGCTGTAGTCCCCTGCGAGCACTGCAGCATCCAGGTGTGAGCGGCAGGGACGCCATTTACTATTGCCTTCTTTCTACCTCAAAAGTCAGTATGATGGTGGCCTCCCAGTATAGGTGGGCGAGCAGCTGCTTCAGCTCTCACCCCAGCACCCAGAGCAGAACCCTGGAGGAAAACCAAGAGGAGCTTTTTGAGCAGCTGCGTGAGCAACTTGGGAGGGAAGCAGGCTGTGGGACCATAGGATTTCCCTGAGCTAGAACCAGGCTTGGCCTCAGGACCTTAGCCCCAGCCTCAAAGCAGCCACTGTGTGCAAAGTTTGGGAGCCAGGCTTCTGCTCTGATAGAAGAGGGGAACTGAAAGCGATGGGGCCGACGGTTGGTGTGTCGAGCCCTCCCTGAGGCCTCCATTGTATAGGCTGGAGAGGGTGATCCATGCTCTGTCCTCTGGGCTGCTTCTGCCTAGGCCCTGCCCTGGCTTGCTCCAAGAGGCCATGTCTGAGCTCCTCCAGCGGCTAAGAGGAAAACTGTATCTATGTAAAGAGAGGCAGGGGGCACGGGGCCCTGTGCACCCTCCTTCCCCTGCCTTGGTCCTACAGAAGGTTGTAGTCTGAGCCATTCCTCTATCCCAGCTGCTTCAGCTCTTGGACAAGCAGGAGTCCCTAGCCTCCCTTCTCTAGTGCTTCTTATGGGGCAAAGGCCTGAATTCTGGCAGGCTGGGCCCATCATGCTTGCCTTCCCCAGCACTCTGCTCTGTCTGCCAGGCCTGACAATGTTTCTCCTTCCCATGACAGCTCTCCTTGGAAGAGGCTGCTATGCAGAAGTTGCACCAAAACCTCCTGGCGCTCTCTTATAAGTTTGCGAAATGACTGAAGCAGGCCACGTCCCTTTTCAGGGCACCTACCTGCCCATGAAGGACAGGGTGGCTTTGCATCCACCCAGGAGATGGCTAACAGGGTGGGTCAGGCAGAACTAGGGTAACGCCCTCCCACATGTGTCTGTCAGAAAATGGTTATTACCCCCGTAGCTTAGGTCTGTCCTATGTCACCAAGCCTATCACCCCCTCGTCCTCTTTATACCCCCTGCCCTCACCAGTTGCACAGTTAGGCTTGAGTTACAGTTGGGGCACTGCCACCTGGGCTTGCCCCACAGCCCGACCCTCCACTCTAAAGAAGGTCATGAAGTGATTGTACCTAGTACTGTCCCCCACCACCCTCCTTCCGCAGCAGACTGTGGCATGTGTCCATTTCCTCTCTGACGTCTTCCATATTGTATGTTTCCATAGCAATGATCCCTTGGCCTTAACTTTGGAATTTGGAGACTATATGCAAACATGTAAAAAGGCTCATGAGTATGGATGACACTGGAATTTTATAAATTCTAAAATAAAACCTGAAACAGCTCAGAGTGTCACGGATGTTATTTCTGCTGGCGGGTTGAGATGCGGAGCAGCCCTTGCTTGGCTGGGCTCGGCCTGCTGTGAGGAGGTCCAGCTGGCCTGGGCTGAGCTGGGACAAGTGCAGTGAGCGCTGCCTCTAGGGGAGCTGAGAGCAAAGCCTGACAGTGTTTCACCCTGACCTCTGTCAACTTGGGAATGTTGGGCACCAGGCAGATGACCGCGTGCCTGATAAAACCACGTGCTGGCAGCAAGAGGGGACACAGGGTCAGCACGTCCCCACCCGGTACTCACGCCCCATGCCTCCTGGTGGGGCCCAGTGGCTGTTACCTGAAACTTGATGAGGAAGCCCAAGCGTACAGCCAGCAGGTACCAGTAGGTCCAAGTCAGGTTGCCATCCCTGTCTCTGAACGCCCTGTACCTGTGGGAGCCACACGCAGCTGTCACTGCACCTGGATGTCAGCACAGCAGCAGGTAAGCCCAGTCCCGGGGTGCTCTCAGCTGTCTCCCCACAGCATTGACACATTTCCTCCTCTGGCTCCCCAGCTGGAGAGCTTTTGTGGTCCAAAGCACACAGGTGCATTAAACCAAGGTGAGAGGGGTGGAGGAGTCACAGGGACAGGCTGCTGGCCCCATGCTCCCTGTCCAGCCCCACCCCACAGGCATGTGCTGGGCAAGCCCTGGGATAAGCAGGGCCCTGTGGAAGCTCAGGGCAGCAGGTGGGCAACCTGGACCCAGCTGAGCTAAAATGCACACTGAGGAGGTGGCGGTGACTGCAAAAAAGCAAACAGCCAGCTGAGACAGAAGGGCCCCACCTGCAAGCAGCATTGCTGTGCTGGACAAAGTCCCCCAGTGCACAGGCTGAGGCGAAGGCACACAGGCTGCTGTTGTGGACATACTTGTATACACAGGGCAGGAAAGTGGAGGTGAAGGCAATGAGGAAGGCCTGGGACCAGCCCCTTCCCCTCCCCGGGTGGGATACAGAGCCCATTATCTTACCTCTTATAACTCCTTCTCCAGTCCCCAGCTTGGTCTACAGCTCAGTATTTAACACAGATGCCATACTAGCAGTGCCTCCACTGGTAGCTCCATCCAGGTACACACATCCTCACACAGCTTCTGCAACTCAAGCTATCTCTTCTCAGTCAACTATAGCAAACCTGTAACTGTGCCTCAAAAAAAAAAAGTAATGAAATAAAATTGCTTCGAAAGGCTTCCATTCCTCCTCCCCCCTCCGGTTTTACTAACAGATATTTAGCAAAAACTCAGCTCTGAGCACCTGGATGCGCACTTTAATCTGATTCTTCCCCATGTCACCAGTGTCACCCACATCTTTACAGACCACCTTTAAGCCTGGATCAGGAACAGCGATGTTTGCAAGGATATCACAAACCTGAAGCTGTGTCACCAAGTGGCTCCAAGCAGAAATGCTCCAGTCTGTCGCAAATGCTGCCAAGACCTCCCAGGCAAATAAGATACAAGCACAAGGAAGTCTCTTATGTTAAGATTTAATAATAATAATAACAACATTTCAAAAACAATGAGTGCATTGTACACAAGATCTGGTAGTCAGTGCTTTTTGTTGACTATTTGCTCTGAGAGTGTCTGTGTACTGAAGACCTGGGGAGTGGTAAGTGGATAAAAAACCCAGCTGGGACATTTCTCCAAGGAGGGCAAGAGAGAGGGCAGCAGGAGGTTCAGAACCGAACAAACGTGGCATCGATCTGCCGGACAGATGGGAGGGCCAACATGATTTTGCGCCGGTACTGGGGGTCCTTCTGCAAAGGGTTTCGCTCCAGGTACACAGTTTCCAAGTTCTTGGCTCCTTTCAACTCATCCAGGTCACTCCAGCTCTCAATGAGATTATCATTCATCTGCAGGGCACACATATGCACACACACATCAATACTTCCAGTATTGGGAACCACACCAATGCTGCTCAAGAGGAGCATCGCCCAGCAGCTGTAACTGTACAATCTTCATACATCAGTAGAAGTCCCTGGCTACGTGGCCCTTCTCCCCGGGAGAGAAAAATATATATATTTAAAAAAAAAAGAATTGGCTCTGGCCTCCCTCAGCAACTTTTCTTTGTTAACAGTGCTGAAGTGGAGGTGGGGGGAAATCCAGAAGAGCATTTTCCATTTCCAGGTAGGGAAAGGAGCAGGGCAAAGCCTGGAGATCCTGGCCAATGCTCTGTCTGGCAGAGGACTCTTCAAGCACTGTGTTTTTGCAAGGAAAGCCCAGTGAGGTTACGATCTTGCCTTTGCTTCCTGTAAAAGGAATGGAAACAGCTGTGCAGTGCCTTCTATAAGCACAGCAACCACAAACAGGAGCACTGGAGGAAACTGCAAAGGATGCCTAGAGGTCACACGCTGACCATACTGTACTGTCTCATTTCTAACATGACGTCTTTTGAACAGGCTTCTCAGCTCCTGTTACTTAAAGAGTTCCTTACGGAATAAATGCCACCAGGTAACACAGCTGGCAGCTGGCTAAGCTACTCTCCAAGGTGAGAAAGATGGTCTATGTAGCCTGGACAATAGGGTCTGCAGCTTGATTCCAATTGCAACTGCTTTTCCATCCTTTCTCAGCCTCTGCTCAGAAGTTTATATAACTGAACTCCAAACAACAGGCATTAGGCAGCATAACATTCAGCTCTAACACAGGAAAGGAGCTGGAGCACCTGTTAATTCATGAATACCTGCTGCTTTTCCCTAAAACATAAACAGATTTGTACGCAGGTCCCCAGAGTGGCACAGTACTGATATATCAGGTGGAAAAAGACTGCATATATCCTTAGCAGACTTATGAATGGTAAAGGACCTGCTACCCAGGGTGTCACAAAGGTAACAGGAACAACCCTAACCAATTATCTGCCTCCTAGGAGTGGAAGTAAACCGGAGACGGTTCCATTTGTTTCATATTTGTAACATGACCATATCAAGTCTGTTCTAAACAGAGGCTGTGTTCCAGTGCTGTGGTGACACGGTATCGGCTTCTCTCATTACACAGTCATGCTGACTTAAAGAAAGATGAGATTTGCAAAATTAGGACACAGTAAGGCTGTTTCGTAACCACCACAAGCGTGAAGGCAGGGCCTATATCCTACATAGAGACAGGCTTGTTACCTCTGACAAAGCCCTGCCAAAATCTTGGTAGGCTCAACTCCTTCCCAAGGGGAAACCATCACACTCTGCCCTCCTACGATGGTTCACCAAGATGAGAAGCACTACAAGCACTGCCCTAAGGACAGCTGCCCAGACAGACATTCACCACTCCTCCCCATCAGAGGCCTTTTTCACTGTGCACAGCACTTACCCAGAACTCCTGCAGCTCTGTTAGGTGACTGATATTTTCGATCTTCTTGATTCTATTGGATGCAATGTCCAGCATTGTGAGTTTGTTCTAGACAAGCAAACAAAAACGTTACACTAGATCTACTCTGACCTTCCGTCTCTTAGACCCAGAGATAAAAATCTTTAGAAGCAATGACACGTTATCACCAGCTGTCCTACAGTGAGAACTCCTGTCTACGTTTAGCAAGAAAGACTGCTTTTAATTAAGCTGGGTTACTGACCTCCCAGAAGCCATGCAGCAAAAATGAAAGCGGTTACTTGCTGGATGGCAACTGTCAGCTGAAGGCTCCTAGAAAGTACATTTTCTCTCTCTCTACAGTACATTAAGGATAGGAACCTGCTAACATCTGGATCAGAAGCATCCTCCTGGGCAAAGCTGAATGCTTTTTGAAGCGGAAAGTTCAAAAGCCTTAGAGAAAGTTTTCTGCCCTGCACACCACCGAGTTCCTGATTTCTCTGCTCTCCTACAATGCCATCTGCTGCTGCATGAGAATCAAAATGCTACAGGCTTCTGTGAAATCAATCCTACCTAGAGTTACAGTGACAGGAAGGCAAGCCACATGCCATGGCTTGTCCCTCTCACTCCCAGATTCACTTGTCCTACCTATAAAGACCCATGGTTATCTACAAACTGCTGTCTGGAAGGCTACATCAGAGCTAGCCAGCAGTGGCCATTAGTCATTTCACTGCTGAAGATCTGCCAGGCTGCTGCATGAACCACATGCCTCAAATGGTCCCCTCCACAACCAAGAAAGCAACTTACTCCAGATCCATGCTTTGTGCACGTAAGGGATTTCAATGTAACTAATACTTGGATCTTTGTGGTCTTCCCAAGATACTCAGAACCCTTCACACATAACTGAAGCAGCTGAGGAACAAAAGCTTCAGGAAAAGCCCAGCCCCCCCGGCAGGATGCTGAGGGCAGCGGTTCTGACACACTTATCCTGCTCACATTGTTCTCCAGTCCCTCGATGACTTCGATGCCATTGTTGCTGAGGTACAACTCACGCAAGTTCACTAAGCTCTGCAGCCCCTCAATCTTGGTCAGACGGTTATTCTGAAAGCATAGCAACAGTTTAAGATCAATCTGAACAACTCAAAATCCAAGCGAGTCATGGGAGATAACATGGGAAGGGGAAATAGCCTGCCTGGGTCAACATCAATGCCATGTGCTCGGTTTTAAAGGCCTGCACCACCAGACCTAAGGAAGTTCCAGAGGAGGCAAAGTTTCCAAGTTCAAGAGAGTCAGACCCCGACCTCCCCATCAGAAGCAGCAGTTTCCTACTCTGTCTCTTCAGAAACATGACAATGCTTTAATAGCGTTCATTCTGTAGGTCTTTTTAACAGAATAATCCTAAGTGAAGTTACAGGATTTCAGTTCTGCTACGTACAGTTCTGCATCAAGATGCCTACACGTACTGCAACACGTAGAAAGTACGACTTCCTCGGGAACCGTTTGCCCAGCTTGCGCTAGACTGCTGGAACTCTGTCAGATGGCATTTATATATATATAAAAAGCTGGAAGCTTCCAGTAGCTCATTAAGGACAGGTTTCTTTTAGCACAGGCTTGTCATTCACTTTTCTTTCCTGTTCAGGCAGAAGGCAGTGATGCTGAGCTGACTGCCAATAAAAGGACTTCCCTGGCATAACTCGTTTGATGTTACTGCAAAAATGACAAGCAGTATTTCACAGGAAGGAAGCTGGGCTTCACATTCATTTCACTCTTCTAATGCAGCAGTTTGACCCAAACACCAAAGATTCAAAAGAGCTCATCGTAAAGGTGGTTCACGTCACCGAGGGTGTTTCAAACACAGCAGGACAGAGCAGGATCAATACCTGTATACTGAGCACGGTCAGGTTTGTCAGCGCATCCAAGTTCTGGAGCTTGGTGATTTTATTCTTTCCAAGGAACAGACTGTCGAGATTAGTCAGGGCGTCGATGTTTTCAATGGCCTGCAAGAAGACCAAAGCAGACAGCATTGCTGTGATGCAGAACTCCAACCTGCAGATACACTTAGCACTGTATAGCCTTGACCTGTGCAGCAGCTCCCCTCCTGTGAAAAACAAGCCTGCCAATTCCACAACACAAAGCGTGCGGGCTAGGCCTCCCTCAGGACCCGAGAGCAAAGTGCAGGGCTCTGTGCAGTGACAGCAAACCTCAGCCTGTGAGGGCTGGCCCACGGCACTGCTAGCTGCTGGCTTCAGCAGGGGTCACATCACTTTCTCCTGGCTGTAGCCCCACTGTCCAGGCAGGATCAGAGAATGGACAGGCTCTGTAACACTGAAAAGGCCATTCCCTGGGCCACAAGGTGTACACCCAGGGCAGGAGATACTCATCTGTGAACCCAGAGCATCTGTCACTGGTGAATGGAAAGAGAAGCTGGGAGGAGGAAAAAAAAAAAAAAAAAAAATCCCTAAATTCAGTTCTAGCTATCAGTGATGAAAGCAGCCGGAGGCAAGCCGCCCAGCTCCTCTGCTCATTGGTTTCACTGCCGTAAGCAAGGTTAACTGCCTCCTGGGTGTATCTAGATGCCATTAGCTGCTAGCACATTTAACTGCTGTCTGTATATTCACACCACTGGCAGAACGTACCAATTTAAGCAATGCACACATTAAATACACAGACTACTGACAGAGCATATACACTACATCAATTTAAATGCTGAGCTCAGCTTTTAGTGGAAGAGAAAATCTCCGAGGCACCAAGAAGAACCATCTTCTTTATTTACAAACATTACAAATAAAAACCAGAAAGCATCAGCAGAAGATTTAAAAAAGACAGGGCAAGAAAAGGGATAAAATATGGGTTTAGAAAGGGCTCCTGTAAACGGGAGGAAAGAAAAAATAAAATCCTTTTTTCTCTGCAAGGGAAAAGCTACAAAAAATACAAAATAGCTACAACTGCTAAAAAGGAATTTTAAAAACAGATTTCAGCTCACAGAAAAGCAGCAGCGTGGATATAGATACACAGCTGTGCTCAAGTACTTCGCGACATGCCAGCTTTCAGAACCCCTTCCTGCCAGGCAGGGTCAGAGCCCAGCAGTGCTGGCGAGACAGGACACCACGTCCCAGCACCGCTCAGACTTCTGTGTGCACTCGTGGGCATGGGAAGGCAGAGGAGGATGGGCACATGCACACAGTGCATTATAGGTACGCCCCAGAAAGACACTTTTCAATCTCTATCCCAAAATTGCCAATAGATTCAAAATAAGCTCTTTATCTGCTCGTATTTGGACTCACCCTCCTTCTAAGCCTGTGGACTTACCCCTCTTTTGGCCTTGCAAGAAAATAATAGATTTGTTTCTCAATGGTAGCTCCCCCAGCCCTGAGGAGGAAATACTTGTGACTCTGAGGGTACTGAGAAGAAATAATCAGAAAGAAAAAAAAAAAAAGCTACTTAAAGCTATATTAAAAAAACGCCACATTTAAGTATGAAACAGGCATGAGGAAAAAAAGCCAGGGAACAAATAAAGTGCTTGCCTTGTAGTTGCCTCAGTCCAACTTTAGAAAGAAAAGCATGAAAATGGATCAGCTCAGGCACAAAATTGTTTGCCCACCATTCATATAAGAAGGACAGAACTACAAGCGTTTTCCAAGTCATGACGGACCCCGGGTTAAGTGCACACCAAGAAGTTAAGTTTTGTAGCAAATGACTAACACAGCATTACTGCAGAAGCTTGAATGCTAAGGGGATGAACTTAGCAGGCATCCCAGACCCACAGACACTGCCCGACTTGCCCGCTCATGGCTTCTTCCCCTCCAGAGTTACAGATACACCCACCTATGAAGCACGTAGCCAGGCCACCCTGCCAACAGGAAAACTACCAGAGGAGTTCCAGTTTCCCCAAGTTCCATACAGTTTTTCATACCCACCCTAGACACAGGTTTCTCACTCCAGTAAAGCAATTAGCAGCAAAGAGCATTGCTTTTCAAAGAAGCCAGAAAAGAGTTAACAGATGAACAGAAAAGATGCTAAAAACAAGAAAATTTAGCTTGTTACCCATAAAGTGGTATCATTGTTTTGTTTTTTACCGTGCACAGCCTCAGCACTGCAAAAAATGCACATAAAATAGTTCAAGCTGGTCATTCAAAATATATCCTCCAGCTTGACAACACTGGTGGCAATACACCGCCCAAGTATCAGTACAGAAACCCAGCTGGTTTGGTTTTTATTCTTGTTTGCACTAAGTAATGATGCTGAGAAATGAGATGTAATAGTTTTCTCTAACGCAGCTTTGGAAATGCAAGGATTGATGTCCCTAAAGCCTATTATGCTTCTGAATACAAAAAGTGCACTTCTATAAATCACATTCCCCAGCCTATGTGAACCATAAGGCGCCCAGCCACTCATTTGGCTGATGCTCTCCCACTCGGGACTTATTCCCCCTAAGTAACTTTCCAAGTAACAATTCCTACAGACAGAAGAGACACTTCAGCTTTTGGAGCAAAATGAGTTTTTCCAGTTTATAAAAGCAGCAAACATTTCTGCCTTTGAAGGCTGTTTCTAATAGTTTAAGTTTCCTTCTTTTCTAGAAAGGAGACTTTCTAGACTTCAAATACAGAGAACAAGTAAGTATTTTCCTCGTTTGTTCATTCAGCATAACAAAGAGTTTCTCAGCATCCGTAACTGGGCAATGTCATTTATACAATATTCAGATTGGAATGCACTCACTTCCTACAGCTATTTTATAAAGTGCATATATAATTGAAAAAGCTTGTAAAAAATTAATAGCTCACTTTGCACACAGCGAGTCTTTCGTGTTGCCTGTTTCACCCATTCCCTTACGACCTGGGCAAAATGCGGAAGCCTGCCTTACGGACAGCAGACACCACTGAGAACTGCCTCCCTTTAAGTGCAATCAAAATCAACAAAATTGGAAAGGTTGCTAACTGACAAATACGAAAAAGCAGTCAGCAGTGGGCTATCAGGATTTTGAGGCACTTCAGAGCAAGGCCTCAAGAAAACGTTCTTCTTGAGTGAGACGAATGTAGAGATTTACCAAATACACATATGAACCTGAAACTGCAATCAGAGTTCAACTGGTTTGATGAAGTAGAAGCAGACAGAGCATCAGCCACAAGAAAGGCAAGAGAAAACAATGGCTGGTAGTTTTGATAGGCTTGGCTCTCTATCGAGAGAAAACTGCCATTTGCAGAAGGCAGCACCCAGGGAATGCACTGAAGAGAAATTCCTCAGTTGTAGCTGAGAAGCCAGGCACTACACGCATACATAATGGAAGGATCCAGCAGGTGCAGCAAACAAACAACTACACATTGAATGGCTAGAACAATGAAAACAGCAAAATCACAAGTCAAAGTCAACACAGAGCACTTTGAGAACGGGCTAATCCCCAAAGCCACAGAGCTCAAAACTCTCCAGCTAACATCTTGTACAGCAAGCCTACCCGAATTCGATTGGATCCCAACTCTAACATCTGCAACAGCTGCAAGTTGCTCAAATTCTCAATTTTGCTGATTTTGTTGTTGACGAGGAAGAGTTTTTTAAGTTGGGTAAGCTGATCTAGTCCTTCAATGTGTCGCAGAACATTAAATGAGATGTCCAGGATCCTGAAGTAAAACAAAACAAAGGGCTCTTCAGTCCAGGAGGCATGGAAGGTCCTGGCAGAGGCATTTGTAAACTGATGGTGAGCCTCACTATCTGCAGAAATCAAGCATTTTGTTAGGCCATGAAGCTAGAGTCACAAGTGGCACTTCTTTAATCAGAAATAATGAATACAACTTTCAAACTACTTTCATAGCATGCCATGGAGAAAACAAAGGTATGTCATGTGCAAAAAGCAGGCTGTTTTGCCCAGCCGTGGAACTGCCATCGTGGGGGGAAGCCAACTTTTAGCACTGTACAGTCCATAGGAAACGTACATCCCTACAAGCTCTGCCTCTCTAGGACAAGGTCTCCCTTAAACATGAAGCAGTTAGCACTGCTCTAAGCACATCATGCCTCCTCAGTCCCAGAGAAAATGGTCGTGATCCACCTCCAGACTGACGAAGGACAAGTGCCAGTAACTGGGAACAGCACTTTGTCCCCAGAAGTCACATCTCTTGTCATTTTCTGCAGGAGTACAAATATTATATGGAGCTCTCCTTATCAACACCAAGGGATGCCTGAGAGCTCCTGCACATGCATGGAAGCTGCAACCACCTACCTTTCTTGCTGCCTGACACAGATGATGTTTCATTTCCACTGTCCCAGGTGAGCTCCAGGATAATAAACTAGTTTACTGCACAGTTAAATATCAATGGAGACCAGATATTGTCCTTCACAGACAAGAGAAGGATGAGAAGGCTCTGGGTGATTAAGACTGGAATAATTACAGCTCAGTAAGTGACAATCCATCCACAGCCCAAACCTGGTGATTCCCCATGACTCACTCAAGATCCACTAGAGCCTCCAAGTTCTCGATCTTCCGAATCTGATTGTCGTACAGATCCAGCTCCCGCAAGGTCTGCAATTGCTCCAGGTTTTCGATGCGCTTCACCAAGTTCTGACGCAGACACAGAGTCTGGCAGGAAAGCAGATATGAACAGCAGCACGTCATGCCTTTTGGCATACAGACAGAAAGTGGGCTTCGTTTTTTAAAATACAATTTTTTCCAGTTTTCCTCCATCACTACAGAAGGAAAGTTTTTACCAGGAACGCAGCCACTACCATGGGGCACCACAGAGGCCACGTAATCGCCATCCTTGGAAACACCCAACAGTCTCACCAGACCAGGCCTTAAGCTGCATGCTCCAACAGGACTGGCTTTGAGCAGGAGTTTACTAGAAGCCTCCAGAAGTCCTTTAAGGTTCCAGGAAGACCTCACTGTGGCCTTACAGTACTCGAAGGGAGCTTACAAGCAGGAGAGGGACCAACTTTACACATGGTCTAATACTGATAAGACAAGCGGAAATGCCTTTAAACCAGAAGAGGAAGAATTTAAGTTTGGATGGACCTTCTTCAGACAAACATAAGGTGAAATTGCTAGGATGGCAGCCAAAAAGACTCCCATGTTTGTTCTCTAGTAGCCCAGACATGCACAATCTCCAGCTCCAAATGATATTCTCTATTCCTTTGAGCTGTTACCTTCACTTTCTTGAGCACCTCAAACCCTTCAATCTTCCCAATTCGGAAATGATTCAGGTCAACATCCTGAGAGAGAAACAGAGGTCAGAGGAATTCAGCAAGTGTTTCAAAATACTCTTCAAAGATGAACCTAGTTATTTTCTTCTAAGGAAAATGACAGACTTACAAAAAGCACAGCTCGTTAAAACTTCTATTTAAAGAGCACATAAAAATTTGGTTTTGCAGATGATTTTACCAGCAGTGGCGAAGCACACGGCCTAAGTTCATTAACTGCAAAAGCAGTACCTGTGAGAGGGCAAAAGCCTCCTCATCCTCAGTGTGAGCTTGCTTTCACCAGCAGGGGACTATTTCTTTTAGTAAATTTGTAATTTCACCAAGAAAGAGTTGTGTGGCTTGAATAAAGCCCTGCACAAAATTCCCTTACCCACTTATGGCTTAACTTTCTTTCCTTCTATGTTTATTCTAAAACTCAAAATGACAAACAAAAGGTTTTGGATACTGATCATGAGTAGAATACCTCTGTGTCTAACCTGAAGGCTCTGAACCAGTTTCAGAGAAGACAGGATAGCCAGGACCTTCAGAAGAATTAGATCTTTTAGCTAGGTTTCAATACTTGTTTTCCCTTTCATCATGCTATCTAAAGCCTGAAAGAACACATCTTCCTTTACCTCAGCTTCTGGGTCCAGGCTAATTGTTTCCATGTCCACTGGTGTCTCTGCTTCTCCTGCAGCAGAAACAAATATGTCACAGACTTCTGCTATTTGATGGTTAAAGACATGATTACAATGGCTAACATTCAGAGGGACAAAGAGAGCAAGCACTCTTCAGAACAAGTTACACACAAGACGCACAATCTGGATATTCTGCTGCATTAAAAATAGACTCACTTTCATCAGGACAGCAAGTAATGAAACAAAGCTTTCTTATCAACACAATTCCATGCCTAGAAGCTAAGGAAAAACAAGCAGCACCTTATCCAGCCTGCCTACCTGGCTGATGCATAACACCGGCTTAAGGTTGAACTTGGCAGGATTTCTTTTCTTTACACATAGGGCCAGCATCCCTCTGAGGATGTACCCTCCAAAGAGTCTGTGCTCCTCAGATAACCTAACGCGTGGGGGCCAAGGAGGAACCTAAGTACACCTAAGCTAGCAGCTGATAGTGCCAAGAATGACCAAGCATCTCCACAACCCCGTCCTCTTGTCTTTATTTCACAAATATTGCCAGTATATGCTGTGCACACACTCACGCGGATTTCACTTCTTTTGTTTGAATAAGCTCACTAATATGCTAGAAAACACTGTTTATCACACTGCATACATTTGCTTGGGAAATGCTTTTGTAGTTCTGGAAGGCAGCCCAGCATTTGCTGTACTTCTATCACAGCACAAGAGGGAGTGAAGTTTACTGGATACATCCATGCTGAATAATTCACACCCGATCCCCATTTGCAGAAGATGCTGTGTTGTCTGCATCAATCTCCAAAGGAAGTCTAATAAGATTTTGCAAAACAGATAAAAAACATGCAAACCCTTTTCATTTTAAACATATAAGCCCCGTGTGTAACCAAAAAACCAGAAGCAATTACAGTCAAGTTTCAAAGGCTTTGGATTAACTCCTGCATTATAGTATGCAAGCCCATCCCATTAACACAATAATGACTTTTTATTTCCTGAGCACAGTCACAACATTCATACAAATGCCAAACATCCCCAATCCTTAATGAGTGCTTTTCCTACAAATGCCTGGCATTATCTGCAATAGGGTAAGGATTAACGGTACAAAAATCACAATTGTTAATCCTGCCAAGCTGCAGGGTTTGATAGCTCCACGCACTGTTATTTACCTTGCTGTATTAGGCCACAGCTCTTGTCTGAGCATTCAAACAGGAAAGAGCCCTCACTGAACTGACTCGTGGAAATTAAGATTTAAAGAGTCCTCTGTTCCTCATCTTTTAATATTTTATAGAGCATAAATTAGCAAGGAGCATAAATTACATTTGGGGATTGAAAACGAGCTGACAGTTTTGGTGACATTGCATGGTGGTATAGAAACGCAACCAGAACTGACAAGCATAAATGTGCCCGTCAGCATTTTAGCACCAGGCAGCACCTGAATTCCCATTTTTCTTCTAGATGAGGGATGCACTTCAGCAGGGAAGCAGGATACACTTCCCAGCTGCTCCCATGACCACATCTCTTTAACCTATTTCAAGGGTGCAAAAATCTGCCAGCACGGGGAGCTCCAAGACGAACAGCCCAGCTGAACTTACAGCCAACAGGAACAGAGTCTGAGGTCAGAACAACAGTTATTTGAGACGTCACATAAGAAAAAAGCCAAACTATTCCCCTTGGACTAAGTCGTACAAGCAGTAAGTTACAGTGCTCAGTGATGGAACCTGTCCTTTTGGAGCTTTAAAGATGTCCAACAGCAAAGCTGCTGCACTCAGTAGATACTTTGGTCAAAAACGTTCTTCTATCTCTGCCAGCTGACGGGCTTCTCTGTCAAGTGGCACATTTCCTCACAGCACACACTGCAGCTCACATGCTCCCGCAGTGCATTAGACACTCAGTGTTAAGTACTTAGGTCCACAATTTAGAATGCAGCTTCTGAAGAGGGAAAAGAGAAATACATCGCTTTGGCACTGAAGTTACTTAAGAGAGGTTTGGTGTAACCCACGCCTGCAAGCTCTGCAAGGAAAAAAGGATGCCACTCAGGAAGCCCGAGTTCTGCAGCACGGAGCAGCAGTTACTGAGTTACATAAATCCACAGCACCGCAACCATTTAATGTAGCTAGAACCCCAAACTGCACTGCTTAGCTGCACATGCATGAAAAGTATAATAAGTTATAGGATACGTTATTAGATTTCACAGCAGCAGTGCTGGTCCTCAGAGAATTAACAATAAATGCAAAATCTCAGCTGTTTGAGCTCTATTTGTGAGCTCCAGTGAAAAAAGGTGGCAAAACACTCATGCTCCTTTCAGCTGAACACCTTAGTTTCCTTGCCAGCTCCTAACTCATGTGCTCCAGTATTATTCCTCTTCTTGGTTCCTAACCCAAAAATAGTTGTTTGTTTGCAGCATCTAATATAAATCTGACAATAAGTTATTTTTCCTGCCCCCATCTGAAATAAAAGTACGTCATTTGAAGTCACTTCTCTCCTATTACAGCTCCCAAAGGGAAACAACATACAACACGTAGCCTCAAATGCACAAATAAATTACATCAGCTGAATGAACGCTCAAAACATTATGTGCGTGCAAAGGAAAACTGTCCCCAACTGATCCGTGTGCTTCAACTGGTTGTGCACAGCTCAGGATTTACAGTTTGTGGCATGTGCTCTTAGACACATCACCACACATCCTTCAACTTACAGGGTTGTTTGTTTGTTTGATAGCTAACAATGATTTCAAATTTGCTGCAGAAAGCGTTTTATTTCAGTTCCATCTCCAGGCCAATAATACCTATAAGCAGGTCTATCAAAAGGATGTACTTCACCTTAAATTATTAGCTATCATTAAAAGTCCAGATGATACTGCTATATAGGTTCTTCAGGTATCAATTTGCTTTGACAAATTGCAAGCTACCACAAAACAAACGCCTCCATTAAATAAGCACAGGCTTTAAAGCACCTGCTGAAATGACTACCCAATGAGCTAACACAGACAGCAAAAACAGCAGAGAAATTTTGAAATCAAGGCAATTCAAACAAGTACAATTTTCATGTCCTACAATTTTTAAGCAAAAAATAAATAAATAAAATCCCACAACAAAACAAACCACACCAACAGCTTTCTTCAGTCTACCTAGAAATAGTCCTCTTTGCCTTCCAAAGGGATCTGGCAATTCTTAAAGTTAAAAGCTAAGCACAGTACAGAAGTATGAAAAGCTGGTTTCGTTCACTTTTAATAAACACTTCCAGCATCTTTCTATAGAAAGCGAGAACCCTTCCACAAAGAAGCATGAATCAAGCTATCAAGCTCTTTTTGAATACTGACATTTCAAAGAGAAGCGTGGTTCCAGACACTGATAATTAAGAAGAGTCTAATATCCGCAATTCTATGAAAGAAGGCAGCTTTACAACAGCAAGGATTACACCATCACTAAAAAAAACAACCAAAAAGCTTTCTCTAGGGCAGCTGTTAGCTAACACTGAGACAAACACCGTGTATCCACACAGAGAAATGCAAAGGACTGACACAGGTGGGTGGCTCACACCTCCCTAAATCACTGAGGTGGAAAAGTACCTGGGGAGTTCTCACCATTCTGCTCATCTCTCAGGCTCTGCTGGCTGAGGTCTGTTACTAAGCGCACCGCTTGCTTCTTCCCTTCGTCTTCCGACTCCTCCGATTCGATCCGCTTATCGACTGCAGAAGATAGAGAACAGCAGAGTTAGGCTACTTCTGGCAGCACGCTGAGGGCAAAAAGCAGCAAGCAGATATCACAACCAGGACTCACAAATACCACTATGCAGTTAGTAGAAATCCTAAGTTAACTAAATGAAAGGTTTAGTCTTAAATAAAAGGCCTCTTACCCCTTGTTTCTACTTTGATTTTGGATGCACTTTTTCCTCCCATCACATCTTCCTAAAACCAACAATCTGGGAAGAAGACTGGAGGAAAAAGGAAATTTCTTAGATCAATGAAGTGCAATTCCAAAGATTACGGAAATGGAAGGAGATCTATGACACTTAAAGACCTTTCAGAAGAAATAAAACCAGTATCACTTATGAGGGTACCAATGGCACGAGTCGAAGGCTTCAGGAAAACAGGAAGAGCCACAAAGGCACGGATGGCTGCAGCCCGAGCAGCCACCTCAGCACGGCCGGCTAAGCACATCACGGCTCCCACCTGGGGAAACCGTACTAGGGGATTTTCCTTATGTCTTCCTTATGTTTTACGTCGCGGCCGCCTCCACAGCCCGGTTTCTGCCACCTCCCCCGCAAAGGCCGCGCCCGCGCCCCTCAGGCCCCGCTCCCAGGATCACCACAGGGCTCGCCTCAGGCCGGACCCCTAGGGGCTGCCCAGAAAGGACGGCCCCGAGCCCATCGCACCCCTCTGGGGGCTTCCGATCGACGAGCAGCACCCCGGAACCGCGCCGTTCCACGCTCCGTGCCGACCCGACCCCGCCAGCCGCAGCGAGCTCTCACCCTCCATCATCTCCGGCTGCCCCTCTCCGCTCCCCGCCGCCATATTATTCCTCCTCCCACCGCCCCCTTCCGGCAACCGCCTCAACGGCGGTCGCAGCCAATCAGAGGCCAGATCCGGGGCCCCGCCGAGAGCCAATCGCCTCCGCAGGTGTGCACCTGGGGGGGGGGGAACGGTTGGGGCCGTCCTGCCTTGGTGCGCGTGCGCAACTGGCTGTGCCCCTGCGGCATTCTGGGAGTTGTAGTGCGCAGCTGGTGGGAAGGAGACCCGTGGTGCCGTGTAAGCGTCGGGGCTGCTCCCTCGCAGGGGCGCCTCGGGCCTGGCGGTCCGCCTGCAGACTCCTCCGTGGTACGCATCAGCTTTACGGGTCTGGGACCCCGGCACGAACGCTTGCGCGGGAAGTGTTCGGGCCCTCGCACCCTTCCTGCCCCGGAAAGCGAGGATACGGGGCAGGGCTACCAGGGCGCGGCTTTGGCAAGAAACGGGGAGGTGAGGGAGGACCCGCATTCCTGAACGTCGGATCAGTTTGGGCCCATCCCGCCCACCATCCACGCCGGCCTGGGCTTTCCTAGCAACTGCCGCGGGCAGGGGGGGCCGGTGCCGCGTTCGAACGGCCCGCCACCGCGCCAAGGTAGCCCATTGGCTGACGGCCGTGCCGCTCTGCCATCGCCTTCGCTTATTGGGCAGCGGGACGGCTACGTCCCGCCCCCGGCGGCTTGAGGCGAGCGCTGCGAGGTGCTGGCTAAGCCGCGCTCGTGGCCGCCCGTTCTGCATTCGGAGCGGGCAGGAGTCGGCTGTGTCGCGGTTCTGTTAGCGGAGCGCTCCCGGCCGTGTGCGGGGATGGCCGGCAGTGCGCACGGCCGCTCTGCAGCCAGCACCCCGAGCGACTCGGAGCAGTTGAGCAGGTCCTACCCCTGGGCCGGTGGCGGCGGGAGGAGCCGGCTGGCCGGGCTGTGCCGGCGGGGAGCCTCACTGTCCGGTGAGCGCTGCGTTCCGCGGTTCCCGGGCTGTCAGCGGCAGCGACGGGGTACTCTTAAGGTCCTTCCTCCTTTCCCTCCCTCACAATGGTAGCAGAAGCACAGAGATTAGCTGGCAGCCGGCTGAACGTGAGCCGGCAGTATGCCTGGGTGGCTAAGGAGGCCAATGTTAGCCTGTCTTGTGTCAGTAGTAGTGCGGCCAGCAGGACCAGGAGGTGACCGTTCCCTGTATTCAGCTCTGGTGAGGCTGTATCTCCTGTGCTGCGTTCAGTTCTGGGCTCCTCACTGCAAGACAGACATTGAAGCCTTGGAGTGTGTCCAGAGTGTGTCACAGCAGAGCTGTGAGGGGTCTGGGGCACAAAGTGCGATGGGGAGCGGCTGAGGGAGCTGGGGTGGGTCGGTCTGGAGAAGAGGAGGCTCAGTGGAGACCTGAGCTGGGGTCGAACCTGGGGATCTGAGGGGTCTTTTCCAACCTTAGTAACTCAATGTCCTTGGGATGACTTCTCCAATGTTCCCTCTCCCTTTCCATTGCTGCCAGTGTGTCAAAGTTACGTAGTTTGGAAGTGGAGTAATGGTGTTTGGTTGCTGATGTCACTTCCCACAGGAGCATTTGTTACAGTCAGAACTTCTGGAAATTTTAGTACAATCACTTGCCATTGTGTAACATAAAGTGTTGGTGTGGGCTCTGGTATTTCAATGTCACGTCTTGTGAATAGTTAATTAACTAGCTTCTGACTAACTGCAATTATGTTTAAAAATAGTTCCAATTTTAACTTGAGATAATTCAAAACCTTTTAAACTCCCGTGACCTAAGCAGAAGAAAAGCTCGAATCGTCTGGTTGAATTATTTGCACCCTGACAATTTTTTTCTAGCCTACAGATGGAGTTTAATTATTCCAGTGGCTGTGACTCAAAAATGTTTATTATTATAATTGTTTCTGCTGTCTTTAGTTTCATCGGTTTTGTTTTCTTGTCTTTTCTTAAAAAATATAGAAACATCTATTTTGGGATGTAATTACTTGACAATCAGACAACTGATTTTTCATTAATTTCTCCAGTGCTCCTGTAGTAAACTGTTATAGCAACACAGCTGGTTTTTTCATTCTCACAGGGGAGAAATGGAGCTCTTATTGCCTCTCTTCGCTGGCAGCTCATAACGTTTGTGCGAGTAAAAGTGGGAACTCTTGGGCTCAGAGGGACTCTTCCTCTCTTTCCATTTCTATTGGAAGTTCTTCTTGCTCTTTTGTGCATGTCCCTGCCCTGGAGAAATCCAGCCAGCACTTCCAGACTGCTGCCCGCAATCCAAACCAGGCCATCTTCACCGTGGATGTCGCCACAACAGAGGTATTTGTAGCTGTGACCGCTAAACTGTAGCGCACGTAACTGATGCAGGCTGTATGATATCACCTAAGCTAAAATACCTGCTATTCTTTCTTGTATCTGCAGGCAATTAGAGTGTCCTGAAGATGTTTTATAATCTGCTTAGTAGTTTTCTGAAGACTGGCAATGCGTGTATTTCTATTGCTCGCTGTAGTTAGCAAAATATATGTAACCAATTAGAAGCACTGTTATCTTAAGTCATTTATTTCAAATGGAAAAAGAGACTAAAGAATGCAACTACAGTGTAGCATAAGGGAAGAAAGGGAAAGCTGAACGTGCCTCAGGCATTTTGTCTACAAAATAGCAGCCCAGGGATAAATTTATGGCAGCACGACATCTCTATCTGCCCCACTTAACGTGCTTTTTGCTCGGGGGGAGAGAGATTTTTCTGTTTCTGTCCTGACAGAGACCCGAGTATAAAACTAAAGGCTAACAGCTGTAAAGAGCTGTGGCATTTTTAGCTTGAGCTGACAGTTTGAGATTTTCCCATCCTAAAGACACTTAATCCTAACTTTGTCTTTAACAGAGGCTTAAGCATGGCAATGATTTATGTGACTGTTGCATGCCTTCAGGGGTGGATAAAATACTATGGCCTGCCTCAGCTTTGCTTGCAAGTACAACTTTGTAGCTTTGCTTCTGTGGGTGTAATTCACAATGGTGGAGGAGATAGGTAGTTAAAAGTGAGCAGGAAACCTAAAAGGAAAGCCGTGTTTCAAACGCTCTTCACCAAGGAGACACATGGGCAACGGATGTCTTAGAATAAGGAGCTGAAGTGAATAGTTTTCAAGGAGTGTTGTATTTTCACTGAAAGGAAGTGTCGTTATAAGATATTAAAGTAACAAGCTAAGGAGAAGATCATCTATAAACATAACTTTCAGCTTTTACTCTTTGTTTCCTTTCCTCTGTTCTAGATTCTAGTGGCTAATGACAAAGCTTGCAAGCTGCTTGGGTGCAGCAGTCAGGAACTCATTGGTCAAAAGCTGTCCCATTTCATATCCAAACACCACCAAGAGACGTGGGAAGCTGTGGATGATGAGTATTTAGAAACTGCTGAGTGTTCATCAATGGTTTCAGGAACCGTGGTATGTGAAATATTTGAGCAAATATCCTTCACTGTATAGAATATTTTGGGGGTTTAGGGTGGTTTTGGTTTTTTTGACAGTTTGAGTATAATTTCCTGGTATAGTTGACTTAGTGGACATTCAGTAATTACGTCATTTGTCAGGCTGTTTTGTTTAAAAGTTTGCAGACGTGGGTATTTAAAGGGTAAAAAATGCTTTGGAAGGCACGTGCATGAGCTTTCCAGCTGCTAACACATATAGTCATGATGACTTGACCAAATCAGAGCTTCAAGGACATCTGATCTTTAAAAAAATAAATAACAGGAAGAAATCAATCAATATAAATTGCTTAACATGGAAAACATTATTATGGAAAAGTTCCCAATTGTCTGGTCTTTAAAATGACCTTCAGTGGCATTGTGCATGTTATAAAGTTACACATCCATCAAGTACTGTGACATGTCTGACAGAACTTGGTGCAAACGAGTGGAATTAATGTTTCTCCTGTAGCGTGGTTAGTTATGAGGAAACTGTGTGAGAAGTCTCAATGTTTTCTTTGGCTGCTGTTGTGAAATGATCAGTACCTCAGAGTTTGGTCTTCCTGCATCACCGATTAGGTCTGGAGGAAAAAAAATCTTAAGCCCGGTTAGACAAATCCAGGATTAAAATTAAATGTCTGATGAAAACACTAACCTTGAAGTGCAGCAGTTCCCAATGCTTCATAGGCTGCCATGGAGGTTACTGTGTAATTCATAAACCCATTCTGTCAAGATCTCGTAAAAAAGATAAAAGACTTATCTTATAACTTGCAGTGTTCATATTAAGTAGGTGTTTTCTGATTGGAGAAGAATCTCCTCCCATGAGGAATTAAGCTGCTGCTTTTGCAGCTGAAAGTAAGAACTGCATTACTAATGTGGAGTATTTGCTAGCATCGTGGGGCATCTCAGAAATGCTCTTTTCATTGAAAGTAATGTATTTGATCAACGCATTTGTTATAATGATTGAAATTCTTCGGGACTTTGTGAGGCTGGGAGAGAAGAAACAAAAGCAACAACAGGGAATTAATAGCAGTCCTTATCAATTCTGTATTAAAGGTGTTTCTCCCAATAGAAAGGAATAAGCTGTCAGTAAATAAGTTTTTCTAACAGTGAGGGACAGACATCTTGGCTCAATATCTTACTCTTGTTCAAAGTCTTGCAAAGAAACCACAGTCTTAGCGAATTTTAACTACATCTCTAAATCCTGTGGAAAGGTGGATGTTATCAACCATCTCAAAGAGAAGATCCCCGTCTCGGTGTGGTTGAGGCGAATAAGAATCAAGGACAACCAGCGCTGTGTGGTTCTGCTGGAGCCAGTGGAAAGACTTTCAGCTTTTGTTTCCTTCAGGGCTGATGTGAGTGTTTTCCTAATGATCAAATGAGACAGCAGTTTTTGACAGTTTGCGTGCAAATTAAGCGTGGCTAGAAACTGGTGGATACATCATTACTTGTGAACACAAAGTGTGTGCGTAGCACTGCTGGAACTTGGGATTGGATGCGCAGGGTCTGTGCCTGTTTTTCCCATGAGGCTCACCTTGACATTCAACAAGTCATAGCCCCCCAACCTTCCTCCATGACAGTCTTAGACTGGAATCGTGGTTGTTTGGCAGGGGTTGTTGCTGACCACAGGGATGCCCTTGTGAGGAGATCTCCTTGCTGAGGGGAAGTTCTGGCATTCCCTGCTCTCCTCTATGACATGTTAATGTCGGAGCCTTGCATTATGCCTTGCCTGCTTTTTCTGAGTGAGTTGTATTCCTGAAGGGACAGCAGAATGAGACCTGCTGTTTGATAAGATGCTTGCAGAGACTGTTAAAGGATTGAGTGGACTGTGGCTAAAATGCTAACTTAAAACAATACTGTAAATTTTCTTGTCAAGGGAGGCATTACATCATGTGACCTTCTTTTCGCCCACCTCCATGGCTACCCGACATCGGAAGAAGTAGTTGGACTCCACATAAAGGACCTGATTCCTGCGGTGCAGATCCCTCTTCTAGGCAAAAAAATCCCAAAGGTATGCTATAAGTGCCAACCGCTTTCTTCCCTATCCTTTCCTTTTGGGTTGCAGGTGCACAGTGGTTTCCATCCTTATGTAACAGATGAAAGCCTTTTTGGAGAGAAGCACAAGTTCTGTGAAAAAGGGTATGATGCTTATTTATGGAGCTGTCAACAGGGTATTTTTGAACTAGGAATGAGTCCAGTCCCCGATCTGTCACTGTGGAGTCTATCTCGGTGAAAGATGATGTCTGCAATTCATCAGAAGCCTGGCTTTTTAAGAGAACATGTTATCTGAGTCAGCTCCCTAATGTTCCTATGAATTCTTAAGCCAATTTCAAACACGTCTGTCTGAGGAGGAAGAATCTAAAGAATATCCTGGTCTTGTGAATGTCGTGAAAACAGGCAGCTAGATAATTGAAAGAGGCCTTAGCAATGCCTCATTTGCTGAAAAGCTGCAGCATGGTCTTTCCTGCTCTTTGCTATCAGGATATTTATGCAGGAGGAGTTCATCTCAGGGTTCCACATCCTTAGAAAACCAGGCTTTGTTCATTTTGATATTCACTGGATTTGTTTGCTTTTCTTTTCCTGCTCCTTTTTCCTGAGTACATTGAATTAATTAGGGTTTTTCTTTTTTCTTTTTTTTCCCCCTCTCTAATCTAGAACCTGAAGGTTCAGAGAGCTGTAGGTCGATCCAGAGAGGGTAACGTGTTTCCTCTTGCATTAAAACTACAAGTTAGCCTTCTGGAGGAGGACCAAGCGGCAGCACAGAACAATGGTGCTCTACAGACAGGAAGAGAAATCTCTTTCACAGACTATCATTACACTGCTACAGTTGAAGTTTTCTCTACCATCAGCGGCCTTATTACTGTACAGTCAGATGGAACCATCCAGTGCATCAAGGATAGTTTTGCTTTAACACTGTTTGGCTATGAGAAGAAAGAACTCTTGGGGAAGGTAAGATAGGAATATTAATGCCCCTCTGCCCAAACGAGTGCTGTGTCTGGCAGCGTATCCGTTAGAGATTTAAGGTCATCTTTTGTACTCATTTCTGTCTGTCACAAAGCTGCATGCATGTGTTGAGCAAGGGACACGTGGGATGGTACAGAAATTATCTTGCTGTATTTAAGTTTTGCCTCATTGAGGAGCTGGCTGGAGCCCAAAGCAATCTGCACAATTACACATTCTCCATCAGTGATGTGGACTGTTTGCATGACTGTCCATGAAAATCAGGTCTACAGTTACTGCTGGCATTTGCCCCCAGTCTGTGAGAGCCTCCTTAGCTTTATAAGGTTTCATTCTGTGTTTTAGAACATAACGTTCCTGATCCCTGGTTTCTATAACAACATGGAGAGAAGCGATGACTGCTCCTTGTCATTACCCCCTCTTGATGACTCTCTGGGGACAGAAAGTGAGTGCTTCTTTGAAGATGTTTCTGCCTGCCATGCAACTGGTTCTGGTTGCCGTAGCAAAGGTAAAATCAGTAGAAGGAGAGAGATTTTTCATGTGAAAATAGGAATGTGCTTTGTAAAAGCAGTGTACCTCAGTGCACTTTTTAAACTGGATTTCTGCCATAACCCAAGGTGAACAGAATTGTTATAAGGTTTTGCTTCTCTCTGTTGCTAAGAAGATGAAACAGAATATCCAAGGCAGAAATTATTCTGTTAGAGAATGCTTTGTACGTTCTGGATGTTTCTTTCTGTTTTTTTTTTTTTTTCTTGTTTTCATTTTTTTCCACCTTTTCTTAAAAATATGCAACAGCATTGGAACCAGTGCACAGCTGCTACTGGAAGAAAGAAGAGTTGCTACGCAGTGTGCAGATTCCTAAGTAATTATTTGGTGAAGCAATGCTTCTAATCTGGAAGTAATTTTTTTTCGCTGAGGAGACTATTTTGACACCCAGCCTTTACAAAGTGGAGTGATTGTTCTAGATTCTAATCCAGAGTTGTTCATTCATTACCTTCTTCTGCAGCAACAGTACCTTATTTACTTTGCCTTGTGACTGTTTTTCTCTTTTGACCTTCTGTCACCAAGAAAGGAAGTTCTTACATTACTCTTTAACTCACATATACTTGGGCTATTTCTTTTTTCATCCTGCAACTTCAGTGAATTATAAACCTTTTCATTTTAAATGTTTAAATTGGGAAGCATATGTGTGTATAGGGCCTTTTTTTCTTTTTCTTTTCTAATACCTGTCCAAGGAAGGTGAATTTAGCAGCCTTGAAACATGTTGGTTCCTGGATAGGATGATTTCTCAGGCCAAGCTTGACTAAAATGCTCGACTACCTTACCTGAATCAACTCTTCTATACTCAATTCCTTAGGGACCCGTGCAATTTAAAGGGGTTTGTTTGTTTGTTTTTTAATCACTGTAGATACCGAAGCATAAAAATAGAAGGCTAAATTGGTATGGTTTTATTTCTTGTCTGGTACAGGTGGCAACTTTGTCTCTGCATCTTTTGCCAACCTGCTGTCAAGAGATGAAGAGCAGAAATTGGAAAGCAGGCACATGGAAGACAAGTTGCTACATGGTGAGGCTAAGCAGAAGAATGGGAGCAGTCTCTTATCTATTCCCTCATCTCCTGAAGTGGCAGCCATACTTTCAAATCGGTAGGCATTTCATGGACCACAATCTCACTTTGAGAAAAGCAAGAACTGGAGTGATAATCACAAGCAAAAACTGTTGTTTTTTTTTCTTACTTCTCTGATATTGGTGGGGCGGTGTAACAAGAGCCTTCTGCATTTGGAGCTCTGAGATTCTGAGAACTGTTTGTAAGACAGGTTGAGCTTTGCTTACCTTAGATTTTTCATTGAGATCTGTAAGTTGTACTGATAAAGTTTTGGAATTCACCCCCACTAATGGGTACCAAGTGTTTAATCACAGGCCATGAAAGGTAACTATGCCCTATCTTACTAGATATGAAACAATGAATGGTTATTTCTTTCCATGGTATCAATGAGCTGGTGTTGCACTGAGGCCAGGTTACCTGGAATGAGATCTAAACATTATTCCTTCTGGAGGTAGGTGTAACTGTCAGGCTACCCATTAAAGCATGATGTTGTGTTACTAGAGAGCAGACATCTTTACTGCGTCTTTCTAGGTCTCTTTTCTTTGACAGTGTTGGAAATTCTGCTCAAGGCTCTGTACGATGCACACAGTTTTGCTTAAGAGAAGTTATAAACCTTCCACATTAACAATTCCAACGCCCAGAAGTTCTTTGCTGCCTTTTTAATGTACGTTTAATGTAATGTTACAGCACAATTCTTGCCACTTTTTAAACAGATTGGCAATCTGGTATCTTCCTTGTGCTGTCCTTTATGTCTCTGTCACAGATGGGTTATGATTGCTTTACTACATGGGTTGTTTTTCTATTCTGCATCTTTGCTGATAGAAATATTTATAAAACACTTTGTGCCTTGGGCTTCAGTGAACCATGGTTAAAAGGGCTGGAAACACCACAGGGATCTTCTGTCCTCAGGACTTGAAGTGTGCAGCCACGTGCTGGCTTTTTGTTTTGACCTAAGAAATACATTCAGAAATTAATCTAGAGAAGGAAATAATCCCCAGCTAAAGACTGCTGTTCAAGTGTACCTATCCTAATTTGGTGGAAATGGGATTTGTTGTGACTTTGAATGCTTCCATCAAGAGCTTTTTGCCTTTTTCTTTTAAATAAAAAATGATGTTTGAAAATGGGGCAGGCTTTAAATAATGGGCGTACTAATGGAAGAGCAGGTAGGATGTGCGTGACTGTTTTATCCTTTTGTCATCATGATATCACTAATAACTTGGAATCCTTGCAGTGAAGACAGCATTGCAGCTGATGGGCTGTCAGCCCACTGTGGAGAGCCTCCTGAAACCCAGCCTGACAGAATCAGAGCACTGGAACACTGCAGAGTGGTGGAAAATGCAAGATCATGTAATCCTCCCGAAATGCACCCTGCATGGGTATCTCCTCCGTCATCTGCTTCAGAGCAGTTGGATTTAGATCAGAACTTAAAGACACCATTAAGAAGTGGCCGCAGTGCTGCATCTGGTACCTCTGAGACTGGGAATGCCAGCAAGAGCGGTTTCTTGCTTAATCAATTACACGTTCATCATCAAGACCCAGAAGAATTAAATTGTCAGCAGGTCTCTAGGTTGCCATTTGAAATCCTGAAGGATCAGCACTCCACCAGTGCTCAGGGACAATCTTCAGCAAACGCTGCCTGGTTCGCTATTTCTTCTAGCCCAGCAGATGAGCTAGATACTGCATCCAGAGGAGTGAGTAAGCCGCCTTGTTTTCTTTGTAGCTCATCTGGAACACCGAAGACAAATGAACCACGACCTGGAACAGCAGTAGGCTGCACACAAGATTTTCAAAGTCATGTGGCTAGAGGACAGTTGACAAAAACTAGCTTCATGTGTGATGGAAAACCTTCCGGTCTTGAGCATGCTGTTGCTGAAAGCAGCTTGCTAAAAGATGCAAATTTCACTGCAAATGGAAGAAACAGCATCCATGATGTCTGCTCAGGAAACACAATGGGTTGCACTGATTCTGCACTGAGAGCTGCCCCGTCCTTCAGAACCGTGAGACAAACTGACACTGAACTGAACTGTATTTGCTCTGATCTTGGGGAACTGGATCTGAATATTGGTGTCACGGGGAACTCGGGCAATTGTTTAGGTTCTGCTTCTGATTTTGCAGATGTGTTCTTTTCTAATACAGTCAACTCAGCTGCAGGCAATATGTTAACTCAGAAGAGTGGTGCTTCTGCTGAGCAGCTGTTAAATGGTGTTGCCATAAAAGATTGTTCTGGGTGCCTGCCTTCACAACAGCATTTGGAAAGCCCTGAACAATCCTCCAAGGTATTTACTGAGAAGCCTAAAACTCTCACAGAGACTGTGGGGGATAATGTCAACAGAAACATATCGAAAAGTAAAGGAAATCCTGAAGAGGACTGTCAGTTGCATGGGCAGGAAAACATGGAAATAAAAGCAACATCTACCCCTGTGAAACAAGAAGGAAGGCCAAATCGTGCAGCTTCTTTCAGCGCAGAGATTCTGGAAGGCAGCTACAGTGGGAACTGCACTCACAGAGATGGTTCACAATTAAGTAAGTTGCACCTGTCTCTCCTCTTCCCAGAACTCTTACTGGGACACTATCCTCATACCACATTGTAGCAGAAGGCAACCAGTTCTGGCTTGGAAGCTTGCAGTGAAGAAGGAAGTAATCTGTAGCATCTAAAAAGAAGTCTAGTATTTAAGTCTGTGCGGAGAGCATTGGAATAGCAAGTGGTTGCTAAGAAATTCAGATGGACTGAACCATCAGAAATATTCTTAAACACTGACAACTGATTTTGAACAGAAAATCTAAACTCCTTTGGAAATATATATATATATGAGCGTGCTCCATTCACTCATTCAGCAGCACTTAGTGCTTGTATAAAATCCCAATTTTTATGTCATTTTGAAGAACAATAAGAAATGAACAGTCCCAATTGGACACTGACAAAAATTTCTGCCAAAGAGAGGGGTGGGATACTGTGGAGGTAACCCCCTACGTATCCCTAGAATAGCTGTGCTTTTGTCCCAGATGATTGCTTCCTAAGCAGGTGTTCTCCCAAAAGTAATGAAGAAAATGGAGAAATTCACTTTAAGAACTCAGGATTTCATCCTAAGCTTCTTGTGGTTTTCTGTGGTTTGACGCTAACTTTTTTTTCCACCATTTTAACCTCCTTACTTGTTTCTACAGGCATACACTTTGAAGTAAAACGTGTGGAGCTGCAGGACCCTGCTGTGCTTTTCTGTGTCTGGGTAGTGAAAGACCTTCTGCAGAGCCAGAAAGAAGCAATAGCAAAGACTCAACTTTTGCTCTCCAGTCTAGCAAGCTCGACCCAGTCCGATTTAGATCTTTCCACACACAGTGTTGGAGAAGTAAGAAACTTGGCCATTTCATACCATTGAACTGAAGCTAAAGTTGAAAAGTTGTTCAAATATCAGGAGGGCAGGATGGGGTATGACTTTTTCCTGGTTTTCCTCTTTCTATATCAAAAGAAATGCATCGTTACTGTAAAAACAACACGTTATTTTGCAGCGTTTCTGGCAGGGTGTGTTTGGCTTAGCGTAGTTACCTTTCCAGCCTGATAAGCACCTGATTTTAAATTTATTCTCAGGCTGGTTTAAGTACATCTACAATCGATGTTTACATCAGTGCGGTGAGATTAATTTTGAAATCAGTGTGATCCTGCAGTTGCAGGAGTTGGTAGGAAGGCCTGTGGTGTTTCTTTGCTATAGATTTTACTGGGGTATTAAGAGGACGTGCCTTGAATTTGTTCTCTCTTGATATCTGCTAAGACAGCAATCTACAGAATTAAAATGATGCCCTATCAGAAAGTCTGGTTAACACTGGTAATTTAGTGTCTTTTATATAGATACATAGTTTATGGAGAGCTTACTGAGGCAAATACAAGTCGCCAAATATATAGATAGAGCTTGAAGCAGTACCTTTTACTTCTTTCAGTTCAGGTGTGTTGTTTCCTGATGGTATTTACTTTGTTGGGTAAATGTTACTCTGTGCCTTGCTCGGTTCATTTTCTTACTAATGCTTTTTTTTTTTTTTTTATCTGTACCCAGGCCAGCAAATCACCTTCTCTCTCTGAGAATTCCCGAAGAGCTGAAGAGCTTGGAAGATTAAGGGCTTGTGAGGGAGAGTATGCTAAACATTATGACACTCTCAACCTTGTTGGCAAAGGATCTTTTGGCTTTGTCTGGACTTCCAGGAGCAAGAAAAATCATCAGGAGGTTAAATATTTCTTTTAAATATGGAAATGTAATTATTCAGGATCTAAACAGAAAGGTTAGAGTGTCCACCTAATGTCAGCACTATGCTTTCAGAAGCTGCTATTTGGTTACTCAGGACTTCACTTTCTTTTGAATGCAAATATGAGATCACTGACCTTCTGAAGGCAGGACAACAAAGTGTTCACATTATATCAATGTTCACAATGATGCATGTTACCCGAGGCGGCAGACACAGAGTGAGACTGGCCTTGTAGCCCTTTTAACCCCTTGAAAGAGCTTTACTTCGGGCTTAACAGGATTATAACCTTACTGAAGAGAACGACAGGCTCCAAAGTTTAGCATGTTGCAGCTCAAGCATGTGGTTACTTTATTGTGCAATAGGCATGTTGAAGTTATGGGGTCCTCTATCAGCAGAAGTATTTTGGGTGTGAGAAGCAAAGCAAGCCCTGGTGTTTCTCTGTATGAATGTAAGTGCTTGTTTTCTTCTCTTTGCCCAAGCTCACCCCTGCTGTGATTGATAAGAGAGCTGGTCTCTAAGAGCCTTTGGAATTCAATGTTATTTGTAGTCAACTGGCATCTAGGACTAAATTAGTTTAAAGATGTTTATAGATGCCATAAGCAAAGCATACTGACTGACTTCTGTCCTTAAAGTTATATGATTCACCTTGGAAATTAACATACCAAACACTTAAAGTTCTGCTCTTGCAAACAATGCTGAAATGCTGTTGTCTGCGCAGGCTGTTGTGAAGTTCATCTGGAAGGAGAGGGTGCTTGAGGACTGCTGGGTAGATGATCCTGATGTGGGGAGAGTTACTCAAGAAATAGCAATCCTGTTGAAGCTGCAGCACCCCAATATCATTAAGGTACAGTAACTCAGAGTAAATGCAGTTTGAACTGTGTCAGATGGTTCCTTTGACTGCTTAAGGCCTTATGCTCCTCTTCAGGAAATCTGGGTATGTCTTGATTTCTGTTGTTAGGTTTCTCAGAAAGAGAATTCCTCTGATTTTCTTGTTCTACCCTCTTTTCAATGAATGCTTTGTGCTCAGTGAAATGAGACTTATAAACGAGTTATACTTGGCTTAAATCTCCAAAGGGAAGTTAGTGTTTCTTTAACTCCAATAATAATTACAAAGGGAATTTGAGGGTGAAGCACATACAAATAACAAACTGTTTCTTACTAGGTGCTGGATGTGTTTGAAAATGAACGCTTCTTCCAGCTGGTGATGGAGAAGCACGGATCTGGTCTGGATCTCTTTACATTCATCGATAATCAGCCTGATTTGGATGAGCCATTAGCAAGCTATCTATTCAGACAGGTGAGAGCTGGGAATATACAGTTGCTACATGCAGGGAAGAGATAGTTAGGGTAAGAACCAGGATCCTATTTATCTCAAAAGTAGTAGTGGCTAAACCACAGCCATGCTCTATACCAACAGAGATTTTCTAAGTTATTCTGCAGGGTTGATTTCCAGCTGACAGGAAATGCTACTCACTTAGAAACCTGTCACAAATTTGCCTTTACAGGACCTTGCTTCCTATGAGGGTTTCCTATAGAGTAGAGCTGTCATCTCTTGGTCCTGTTTGTAGCAACACACCCCCAGCCTCTGGGGTATCCTATTACTGTGGCAACTGCATCTCTATGTCAGGAGGACAGTGCTCGCAAGTTGCTGGGTTGTGCCTTATTTATTGTGTAGCTCCTAACCTAGGAGCAGTCATCAGGCTCTTGTGTTTTGGAGCAGTGTCCTGCTCCAAGGTATGTAGGAATTACTGTGCACAGGGTAACCTGCTGCAGTGCCCGCCATCCCCTCACCTGGGATGCTGATGGAAGACAGTGGTTTAGTGCTGCACCTTCTGTGTTTACTGTGCAGCGTGCTCTCACAAATTGCACTCTATGTTTCCTTTAGGCTTCTGACTGCTAAGCCCCACTCCTATACCACTCCTGAGTTTATAGGGGTGCTTTGTTACCTTGGACCTCTACGCTATTTCTTTGCTGAAGGAGCTTTGTATTATGAATAGAAGCTTTATTCCCTCAACTTTCTGCTTTTGTCATTCAGATATGTTGTGGTATGGATCAAGATTGTCTCCAAGGTGATATAGTTCTGATGCTGTTCTTAATTATAGCACTGTTGCATGAATCGTGCAGCAAGAAGAATAGAGTTTAAGAGTAAGGGTATTATTTATACTAAACTTCACTCCTAAGTGCTTTGTCATCCTGCAGTATTAAAGGCATACAGTGTTATTCTTTCAGGGAAATGAAGGGACCAGCCAAACGAAGCTGGGATAAAAATAAAGTAACCAGCAGGACTGTAACAATAAGCTCTGATGTTTCTAACCAAAGCACTTTGGGACTATAGCATGTCGCCTTCCTGTGCACGTCTGTGAGAGGAAAGCAAGCATTTCTAAGTCTCTCTCCCAAGAGCATTCCAACACCCACTGCAGCAGTGCTGACAGGTGTCCCTGAAGTTTGTGTGTGCTTACCAAAATGAGGATCTGTGTCTTTATACGGTGTCAAAGCAACCTAAGTTGTGGCTATGGTAGCTCTGATGCCATTTACGTTATTTGGAAGGACATCTGTCTGAATTAACACGTCGCTCTCTCCTCCTCTTTCAGCTTGTGTCAGCGGTTGGGTACCTCCACTGTAGAAACATCCTTCACAGAGATATCAAGGATGAAAACATTGTCATTGCTGAAGATTTCACAATTAAACTAGTGGACTTTGGTTCTGCTGCCTACCTGCGACCTGGCAGACTGTTTTACACCTTCTGTGGGACAATTGAATACTGCTCACCAGAAGTGCTGTCCGGCAAACCGTATGTCACCCTATGTAAAGACAGTTTGTTGTAAATCACACCCCCAGAAAACCCAGCCCTGTGTGTGCAGGGCTGGATGGAAGCAGGCAGGGTGCCTTCCCTTGGAGCTCTGCTGGAGCATCTAATCACAGAAAACCAAAGTGAGATTTAGGGCACTACATTGACAGGAAATTATTAGCGAAGGCTGAAACGTACATGAAGTCCATTTTATTAAGCCTGTTGACTGGCTTTCTTGTTCTGCTCAGATGTTTCATGCACAGCCTTATACATTAGTTTACACTAACATCTTTCCTATGACAGAGCTGAGTTCAAGAACAAGCCCCTATAGTTGTCATTTCCAGTCTGGATGAGTTGTGCTGTGACTTGGTGTCCTTCCCTCGTCTCTCATAGTATGCATGTCAGCTTCCTGATTTCTTCATACCCGTCTCTCAACTAAAAGCTGCTCTTTTAGAGAGCTTGTATAAAGTTTTGTTTAAATATTCAACAGTTTTATGTTATGGTTACATTCCTTAGCAATGATGTCGTTGCACTTGGAATTCATGCAAACTTGTGCATCTCTGTAGGTACCACGGCCCCGAGCTGGAGATGTGGTCACTTGGTGTCACCCTTTATACCCTCGTATTTGGAGAGAATCCCTTCTGTGAGCTGGAGGAGGCCATGGCAGCTGTCCTCAATTTTCCTCGGCTTGTGTCAAAAGGTGACTTTTCTCCCATTTAAAGGAAAGTACGAGCAGAGAAAAAAGGGAAAAACGGTTCCAAATGTCCTACGCAATGATTTAAAATGCTGTTTTCTGAAGCAGAGAAATTCTGTTCTGCAGTTCTCTTTGCCTGCAATTCAGCTACTTACTGTATGTCTTATTAGTTTCAAATTCCAGTCCTCCCACTTACAAAGATGATTCAAGCTATTGCTTTGTCAAACTTCAGTGAGGTTTATGCTTGAGAAAGCCAGAACAAGGCCTGCTGGGAAGGCTGACTCTAGTACATAACATTCAGTCAATAATGGCACTCATCTAACTCTAATGCAAGATTTATGTCACTTGAACCAACTGTCAAGTAATAGTGTGTCACTCTGGGCATGTCTGATGATCATCTGTTAGTGTATAATTTCTTAATGAATCCTATAGCTTGACATCACAGGAAAAATTCATTGCCCCTGCTCTGAGCTGTAGAAAACGAATTGCATGTCAGGCTATTGAAGTCTTCATCAACGAATTCTCTGTGGTCCCAGGAGCACAATGGTTATAAGGCTTCGGTGGGGCTGCAACCGAGCAGTTAATTCCTGAAGCTTTCCCTGAGTGCACAGATGAGGATGGGGTGGCTGCTGGGCTCCAAAGCAGTTTGTTAGGACTGCCTCTGTGGCATTTGTTCCTCTGTCCTTGGGGTCAGAACTGCTCTCGGTGCTTTGTTTTTACAACCCGAAAATCCCATCATCCTGGGAGCTGAGCGCATGTAAGTGGTTGTGAATACAGCTGTGATAGAACAGGATGGTACAAGAGATTAGCGGGGAGGATTTGTAATTGAGATCTGCATTCTTTGAATATAAATCATGTCTTGCGTTCCCAGCACGCCTAAAATACAGACTGAGCTGTTTGTCTCCCTGCTGCCTCTTCCCAGATCTCATGAATCTGATCGTCGGGCTGCTGCACCCCGCTCCAGAGCAGCGCACAACTCTAGCAATGCTGGTGGAGGATCCTTGGCTGAAGCAGCCTGTGAATCTGGGTGATTACACCTGGGAAGAGGTGTACGTCTCTGCTGGGGCAGGTGAGATGTTCTGAAGGCTTTTTCTCCCCCACCAGCGGAGCAAGCAGGGAGGATTTATAAGACAAGGTTTCCCTGTGGTTAGCAACGTGCTTCTTACCCAAAGGCAATCTTCTGATATCGAAATGTGCTTTGAACTTGGCCCATTGACTGGTGGGACCTATGGTTCATCCCTCGCTGTTGATCTTTCTTTCTAGAAAGCAATGGATTGAGAAATGTTGAGCGCTCACGCAGAGGCAGACCCTCAGCTCCTGGTGTGCAGAGTGAGCCGTGCCTGAGTGCTTCCAGCTGCGTGTGTGCAGATCCCCCCTGGGAAGGAGCTGCAGCTGTGAGGTGTCAGGGCTGGAGCCTGGGGAGTCGCTGCAGCCACTCCCTGCAGCAGCCCCTGCCTGTGCAGCGCTAACTGCCTCGCTGCAGGGTGGGTGACAACGGGAATTAATTTCAAGCGCTTCTCTCTTTGTAGAAAGAGGAAAGAAGTAGGAATTCTTGAGGAATTCTGAGAGCAAGAGAGGAGATTTCCTATGAAGGGAGCCTTGTGAGTCAACCACTTTCTGTTCTCTATTGGGACAGCCTGACATCAAGATGCCTTTTCCTTTGTCTAGTCCGTGGTGTGCGGGAGCTCTCACCCCAGTCCCTTCTGCTCCTCCCAGAGTGGGTGGTTAGCTGCATGCAAACCCTGGTGTTCACAGCAGCAGGTTGCTCAGCAGTGTAAGTTCTGACCCTTTCATACACCGCAGCCCAGGCTCTGCCCCTTGCCTTGTGGCTTTTGCCTCACAGCGACTGCGTCAGAAGCTTCTTCAGCTAACAGGGTTGTAATTATTCTTACCTAGGAGGGGTTTTAAAGCTGGAAGAGATTTGGGGTGTGTATTTTTCTTTTATTGTTCATAGCTCAGAAGATATTTTTATTGGCTGCTTTTACTTTTATATGTAGGTTTACTCTTTCTGAAAAAAAAATGAATAAACACTCCATGGTTTTGTTGGTTAAACTGCCCCCTGGCTCCTGCTTGGAGTTTGTGCACAAAAACAGACACAGAATGGTATGATGGGAATTTTTTTCATACTTCCCCCTCCTCCCCAGAACTGGAGCTGTTGGAAGGGGCTCTGCAACCCCTCTGCTAACACAAATTCCCTGCTGCAGGTTACAGAATCCTCTCATCCTCCCTAAAACACAGCCAGGGAGACCTCATTGTGGCCTTCCGCTACTCGAAGGGTGTGTATAAACAGGAGGGGGAATGGCTGTTTATGAGGGTGGGCAGTGATAGGACAAGGGGGAATAGTTTTAAATTGAGACGGGGAGGTTTAGGTTGGATCTTAGGAGCAAGTTTTTCACTCGGGGTGGTGACGCACTGGAACAGGTTGCCCAAGGAGGCTGTGGATGCTCCATCCCTGGAGGCATTCAAGGCCAGGCTGGATGTGGCTCTGGGCAGCCTGGTCTGCTGGTTGGCGGCCCTGCACATAGCAGGGGGTTGGAACTGGATGAGCATTGGGGTCCTTTTCAACCCAGGCCATTCTGTGATCCTACGATGTGATTTTGAGGAGACAAAGATAGCAGAAAGAAAACTTGGATTGGGCAGAGATGGTGCTGACCGGGTGAAGATCCTGACAACCAGCGGCCAGTGTGCAGCCCAGCCAGGGCTGCAATCCTGAGCTCGGAGATGCAGCGGTCCCTGATTTTGTATTCCTGCTTCCTCATTCCAGGTGTTGATAGTTCCAGGTGAGAATTCGTGGCAGAACGCGCTGTATAGCTTATTTATGGCCCTCTCCTGTGCCTCAAGCTCAAGCGTTGGCTTCTGCGCTCAGCGCAGCTCGCTCGGTAGCTGCGCCTGAAGGGCAGCGCTGCTTACCGCTGGAACCCGAGAGACCGCTGAGCCAGAGGGCGCTGTGCCGGTCTGCGAGCCCCGGGGGTTTGCTGGCCGCCGGCCGGGGAAGGTTCCTTCGTCGAATCATCGACTGCCGGAGCTCAGGGAAGCCCTGGACACCGCTCAGCCACGGATCTCGGGCGCCGCCGCTGAGCCGAGAGGCCTCCCCCAGCCCGTGCCCACCCCCTGCAGTGCGGCGGCTGCGCGGTGCGGGGCTCCTCCCCGAGGCATGGCGGGGCGGCTGCCGGGCGTGCTGCGGGTGTTGGCGCCCCGCGCCGTCCTCTTCGCGCCGGGCCCGTCTTCCCGGCACCGCTGCGGCACGGCGGGCCCGGAGGAGGGCGAGGCGGCGGAGCTGCTGGCCATGGGCTTCAGCCAGGCGCAGGCCCGGCGGCTCCGCCTGCTGCAGCCGGGGCTCGAGCCGCAGCGGCGGGCGGAGGCGGCGGCGCAGCTGCTGCTGCTGGGGCTGAGCGCGGAGGCCGCCCTGGGGCTGCTGGAGCGGAGCCCGAGGCTGCTGCGGATGGCGACCGCGCAGCTGAGGGAGCGCGCCGAGTACCTGCGGCGTCTGGGGCTGGAAGGAGGTAGGGCCGGGGCTGGGAGGAGGTAGGGTCGGGGCGGGCAGCCCCCCCTCAGCCCGTACTCCCCCTTAGCGCGGCTGCAGAGCGCGGCGGGCCGCTGCCCCGAGGTGTTCACGCTGCCCCGGCGGAGGATGGAGGCGGTGGTGCGGATGCTGCGGGAGCGGTGCCTGTTCACGGCCGAGCAGCTGGCCGAGCTGCTGCGGAGTTGCCCCGAGGTGCTGCTGGAGGAGCCGGACCGCGTGCAGCACCACTTCCAGGTGCGGGGCGCCGTGCGGGGCGGAGCGCCGGGGTTGCGGGCGCGGCCCGGCCGGCGCTGAACTCATCGTGCCTCCACGCGCAGTACGCGTACTTCAGGATGGGCGTCCGGCAGAAGGAGATGGTGAAGGCCCGGCTGTTCCGCACGCCTTTCTCCGAGCTGAGGAACCGCCACATCTTCCTGGAGCGCCGGGGGCTCTACCGCACCCCGCACAAGGGCCAGAGCCAGAGCGGCAACCCCGCGCTGCGGGACGTCCTGCGGCCAACCGAGGGCGACTTCGTGGCCGGCACAGCCCGCGCCTCACCCGAAGAGTACGAGGTCTTCAAGCGGCTGCTGGCCCGGGAGGAGGAGGAGGAGGAGGAGATGGAGGATGAGGACGAGGAGGAAGAGGAGGGCAGCGCTGCACTGCACGCAGAGGGAGATGACAGGGACTTGCGCAGCACCAAGCCCTCCCTGGCAGCCCCGTGTCCACCCCCAGCTCAGTGACCAGCTGCTCCACAGAATATAGCGTTTCTATAAAGTGTTTTTATTTATTTATTAAAAAAAAAAAAAATCGAACCCCAATAACTGATTTCTTTTAAAGACTAGGTTAAAATCTTTTGGCAGTGTTACATGCTGTGCTGGAGGCTGCTGTCTTAGTGCTGCAGGGAGGGCCCAGGCGGGGCAGCTCCAGCTCAGGGGAGCAGAGGGGCCAGGCCCTGCTCTGGGGCACAGCCCAGCCTGCTCTCACTCCAGGGACGGGAGGATCCCATCGCAGAGCACGCGTCCTCAAAGCCACAGCAGGCAGCCTTAAAGAAAAACAAGGGCTCTGCCTGCAAACCTCATTCTCCCCATGGCAGAAGAGGCATCCCCAGCGCTGCAGGGGAGCGCGGCCCGGCCCTGCTCTTGCCCAGCGCTCAGGAGGTTGAGGCGCTGCAGGGCTGTCCCACCTCCTGCCTGCAGCACCAAGGCTGCCAGGGAAATAACACTCTATGCCGTAACTACGATATATCTCTGGTACGTATTAATTTATAATATACGCTGTGTATGGTAATACACAAATCTATGTTTAACTAGCATCATCGTACAAACTCACAACAACTAGGAACGTTTCTAAGCTAATTGCTTTTTTTCCTTGCTGGCTCTGCTACAGTCACCAGGGTACCCACAAACAGCACGGTGACGGCGGCAGCCCCGCTGGGTGACAGAGGGTGCTGAGAGCTGCAGGCAGCGCAGGGGGGTGGCGCCCCGTGCCGTGCCACACCGAGCGTAGCATCACACCCCCGCTGACAAACTTCCTAGCGCATTCTAGGTGCTCTGTCACTTTCTGAGCCGGAAAGATGGTTAAAACCACAGATTGTTTACAAAGCAAAGGGAAAAAAAACCAAAACCAAATGGAGGCAGTGGAAGCTGCCTCAAGCGCCCCTCTCCAGTAGAGGGCTGCGCCTCCAGCACCTGCTCTTACCTCCATTTCTAATGTAAGGGAATGGATGTAAAGAAGACTTCCTCCCACCAGGCTGTGGGGGCCAGGGTTCAGGTGATAGCTAAGGCTTTTGGGTCCGCATTCAATTGTTTTATTTGGGGGTTATAGGTAACTTCTTTTAACCTTGGATTACGAAAACGGGTTGGTGCAGCTGCTGGTGGGCTCAGCCTGTTGGTGCCAGAGCAGAGCCAGAAGCCCAGGGAGGCTGAGGGACACCCGGGGCAGCAGCCGGGGCAAGGCAAGGCAGGGCAAAGGCACTGCTGGTCCGGCAGAGGGAAGGCAGCACTGCTCGGATGCCAGACTGGCTGCGTGTCCCTAATGGGCTGGAGGAGAGGGAGTGGCTGAGGCCAGGCAGGAAGGCGGCCCTGCTGCGTTCAACCCAGTGAGCAGATCTGATCTTCCTGGTATTTCAGAAGCCCTTAGATGTGGAAGGATGAAGCTCCTACTGCTTTGAACCCTGCAGAGGAGCGGGAGGACAGTGAGCTGGTGTGCAAAGACCCCCACCCAAAGCCCAGCAGCTTGTGCCAGCCTTGGCCTGGGACCTGCCCCCTTCAGGGCTTCTGCCTGTGCCTGGAGCAGACACTTACACTACGGCTTCTTCAGTGTGTGACTGTTGCTTCGTTTTCTGGAAGAGAAGGAAGGAAAAGACCCGTCAGTCCTACAGCACCTCACCCATTGCTCCCACGAGGCACTAACAGTGCAGCCTTGAGGCAGAGGAACTGCAGTGAGCATGCACATGCCTCGCGTGCTGCCCTGCACCCCACCCTGCCCACCCTGGTCCCAGCACCCCAGGGCCCACATTCTGGCCCCTAAGCACAGGGAGGGCAGCATTTCTGCTGGCTGTACCTGCTGATTTTCTTGGAACCGGCGCTCTCACAGCTCTCCTTGTAGCATACGTCCTGGTGTACCTTGTATACTCTCTTGTACCTGCACACACAGAGAGAGGGGAGCTGCATGGACTAACAAGGACAGAGCCCTTTTTTTAACTGCTGGAAGGAGGCTCCCCTATTTCATTGATACATATGTGGCTGACTCTTACATGCCTGGGCAAGGAGCTGGGCTGCTGCGCCTGTGCCACAAGCAGGCTGTGAGCACAGCAGAGGCCCTCGTGCCCCCACACGGGTGCCAGCCCTCTACCAGGGACAGAGGTGGCACTGAGCTGGGCTGGCAGGCAGGGGTTGCACTGTGTCCACACCCTGCCCTGATCTGGAGGCTTTGCCAGTGGTGCCAGGCACCCAGAAAGGCCACAGCACGGGACAGCCCTGTGCTCACTCTCCCTTCCCTGGAGCCGTGCTGCAGTGACAGCCTTGGCTCTCGGCACAAGGGGAAGGGGGAGCACAACCGGCGGGCAGTACTCACAGGTAGTGGCAGGTGCCTCCTTCCCACACAGGGAATGACTTGGTTTCCGAGTACAGCCGCGTGCACGAGTGTGGCACCTTCTTGCAGGCTGCTTGGGGAACAGGAGAGGGGAGCTATCAGCAAGCCCACCTCTGGCCCTGCCTGCCTGTGCCCTGGAGGCCATCAAGGCCCCCCAGGATCCCCCACTGCAGTCCTGGAGCTCCAGGCTCTGTCACTCAGAGCCAACCCTCCAGAAGAGTGTTGCAGCCTACTGGTACCACGGGACACAGCAGGATCCCGGCTGCTAGAGGCTCAGCCAGAACCTGGGAGCTGGGTATGGATGGGGCTGCTCAGTGACCTGTGCCCTATGGGACCCCACTGCTGGGACAGCTGCCAGCCTTGTCATGCACCCTGCAGCAGCACAGCACTCACCTAGCTCACAGTGCCTGCCTTTGAAGCCCGGGCTGCAGTCGCAATGGTAGGATTCGCTCTCGATTACACAGGTGCCTCCATTCTTGCAGGGATTTGTGGAGCAGTTCTGCCTGATGCCTGGAAAAAACATGCACTGCTGTCAGGCAAAGCTGTGTACATCCACAGGGCCAGCTCCCTGCCAGCCATGCCCACCCCAGACTCACTTTTGCTCCACGCCTCTCGCAGCTGCAGTGCCAAACTGCTCCGGTTGGGCTCCTCGGTGTTCTCCAGCCTCACGGGAGCCTCTGGCTCTGGGCAACGAGAGGGTCAGTGTGACTTCCAGCCTGAGCCAGACCCAAAAGCAGCCCCTCCGCAGCAGCAGGCAGAGGGACCCAGCCTAGCATCACAGGGCTGGCCATGCCCGGGGTTGCACTTCAGCCCTTCCCTTTTGGCACCTGGGGTATAGCAAACCAGGGGCTCACTTGCCTCAAGCATGAGACAGCGTTTGCTGCTGGCAGCGTAGGCCAGCCCGTGCCACATCCCACATCTCCCATCACCCAGAGCCATCTCTGGGCTTCTCAACTTGCCAGAGGCCACCCCTCTCCTTAGGTGAGGCAGATGTTTGCATGCCCAGGGAGAAGTGGCTCCCCCAGCCTGCCTCATTGTAACCCTATCGTGGAGGAGACGGCGCATGGTGACGGAAGGCGGCCAGAAAGGCAGGAAAGCACTTACGTGTCTTCATGGTGATGGATTTGCTTGGCAAAGTGCCGAACCTGGCACTGATCCTCCTTCTGCCATCCACCAGCTCAGTGAACCTGGGGGAACACAGCTGTAAGGGTGTGGGGCAGGGCAGGATCCTCAAGGCTTGGCAAGAGCTGGGGGAAGGGGCTGTGCTCAGTCTGCCAGTGCCTACCTGGGGGCTGGTGAGGGCTCTTCAGCTGTGTCGTGGTCTGCGAGCAAACGGAGCTCGGGCAGGAAGGCTGGGGGCAGCCTGTTGCGCAGGACACGGGGATGGCCAGCCTGGCTCCAGCGCCTCTCCGGAGCTCCATCCTTCTGCACTGCAGACCACAAAGAGTTAGGCTTACAGAGAGGCAGGAAGCAAGACAGTGCAGTGACAGGTCCCCGGGGTGCCATTTAGAGCTGTCTAAAGAAACACGATGCCACCTGGGCCACATGCTGCTCCTTTCCCCAGCAATAGATCACTGAGCCGCGATTCTGCACCTACCCCCCCGCTGGCTCCCAGCGATGGGTCACCCATCCCATACCCAGGCACCTGCTTTGGGGGCAGAGATGGGCACTCACGGGTGGTGACGTAGAGGTGGATGGGCTCGCTGTGCACTTGCCCCTGCTCTGTGTTCTGCACAGCTGTCACAGACAGGCGGTAGCGCTGCATGGGCAGCAGGTCCCGCACGGTGTAGGACGCGAGCTTCCCGTTGGGCACATAGCGGCTCTTGACGCTCTGCGCGGTGGTGACATTGATGATGTACCCCTCCACGGCACCAGTGGGTGGCTGCTCCCACGTCATGGACACAGAGGTGGGGGTGACGCGGGAGGCTGTGAGGTTGCGAGGGGGGAGAGGCCCTGGAAAAGGAGGGAAAGGAGAGAAAACGATCAGTGCCAGAGTCCAACCTCGAGCCTCTCAGGAGCTCGGCCCCAGCCCAGCAAAGGCCCTGCCAGCCTGCACCATGCAACCCCACTCACTCGTCCACACGTGGAAGGGGGCTGTGGCCAGACTTTCTGAGGGGTGATCTTCTGTCCCCACGCCACTCAGCGTCGTGACATGGACGATGTACCGCTCTCCTGGCTGCAGGTCCCTGTGGAGGTGGGCAGAGGACATGAGCGCGGCGGCTCCTGAGCACAGCCGGTCCCACCGCCCGCCTGCCACACTCACAGGAAGGTGTACTTGGCCACGCTGCTGTTCAGCTCCACTGTGCGGTCTTCCAGGTCCCCAGGCTGGCGGATGGAGACACGCACCCTACTGACGGTGGAGTGTTTGAGCCGGTGGAGAGCCCATTGCACCGTGATGGTGCTGGCCGTCACGTTCGTGATCTCAAAGCCTTCCACCGGACGCGGTCCTGGCCGGAGCGAGCAGAGAAGCGGGGAGGGCCACGGTCAGCAGCTGGCTACGGCGGGGCTGCATCCTTCCCGTATCCCTTATCTCCATGCCCCAGCCTGCCATGTGGACCAGCCTCCCTAGAGCCATCACGGGTGCATCCACAGCACCAGGACGGCTCAACACCACCGCCCTGTGTCCCCAGTGTTGGGCAGCCGGAGGCACCCAGCCTGGTCCCCGTGTTGGTTGCTCCTCGGCAAGCATGAAGCCCATGAGTCCAGCTCGTGGTCATCCCCAGGCCTGGTGCTGCCTGCTGCCTCAAGCCTCCACCCAGCCACACACGCACCAGCATGGATGAGGCCTAGACCCAAGGCTAATGCAGTGGCAGAGGCTGCCCAGCTGCCGCACACCCTCACGCCCCTGCTGCCCGCTCCCAGCCAAGGCCACCTCTGGGCTGGTGCCATGCGTGGGCAGCACTGAGCTCAGATCCCAAGGGGATCCAGCCCCCGGGCCTCCCCTCTCACTACAGGGAAGTTTTTCCAGGTCCAGTCTCTTTCATCCTCAGTTTGCCTTCAATTTTTACTCCAGCCATCCACAGGCTAGGGATTATGCATTACGGAGGATGCAGCAGCATCTGCTTGTCCCACAACGGTCCATGCTCAAGGAAGCTATCATCGTGCCCCACCGCCCCCACCCACAGAGCAGAGGTATCCTATGCTCGCTGAGGCAGGCTGGGCCCCGGAAAGCAACATAGTGGTCATTTTCTGCTAGGCACTCCAGCCTCACCACCCAGCCTGCGCTGAGGCTTTGCCAGGCTGACTACAGCCAGGCCCAGACCCCAACAGCAAGTGCAGCACGATGCTGCAGGCACAGACAACCCGTACCAGCCCTAGGGGGCTTGGTTACTCTTTTCAGACCCTGCTCTCACTAGCCACAGAAGAGAGGGAAAAAAAAAACACCCATCTACTCTGAGCGCTTTCAACCCAGGACTTCAGGGCCTGCACACCGCCTTTTCCAGCCACACCATGGCCAGCAGGTACAGGCTGGAGCAGACCTCCAGGACACGGGAAGCCGGAGGCGGCCCTGGGGAGGGCACCGGGCTGGGAGCAGTGCCCCAGGCACTGTGGGGCCTGTACTCACAACCTAATTCCCTTGAGGACGCTACTCACTAGTGCGCGTGGTGAGCATGACAGGCCTGCTGATATCATTCTTGTTGTTCACGTTGCGTTTGACTGAAAAGACAGAAATATTGTAGGCTCTGCCGGAGGCTAGTGCCCGCAATTGGTGGGCAGAACGACTTCGGTCCACAAAATCTGTCCTGCGGTAAGAGCCGTCGAAGGATACGTACGTCACGGCGTAGCCGTCAATGAGTTGCCTGGCGGCTGCGTCCTCAGGAGGGTGCCAAGAAATCAACACACCAGTGTCCTCCACCCTTTCCACCTTTAATGAGGTTGGTGGCAGCAATTCTTCAGGGTGTGGGCAAAAGCAAAGGGGAGAGGTAATGCCATGAATCTTTAGAGAACAGACCCCAGCAACGAAATGCAGATGGAGGACAGGGTCCTCTCTCTCTCTGTCTCGCGTTGCAGCTCGCAGAAGCCCTATGGCTGCCGCTGGCTGGTCGTGCCAGGTGCCGAGCGTGTGCTGGAGGAGCCAGGGCCACCCAGCCACCCCAATGGGCCTGAGCAGAGCCAGGGCGAACAGACAGCCTTCATGGCAGAGCTAGGAACACAGCATTTGCCTCCAGCTACCGGACCACGTGGGAACAGAGTGAACAACCTTCCTCCAGATTAATGCCCCACAGAGATCGCTTAAACCAGATTAGGGGCCTCGAGGATGCTCCAGCTGTGAAGTTGGAGGCTTTAATCCATTTTCTTTGCCTCCTCTCCCAAAGGCATCCAAAGCAAACGCAACCCCTGCTGCACTGCTGGAGCCTGGAGGAACTTGTCCCCGGCACCCCCATGTGCCTCATTCTTGTGCTGTTGCTATCTCCTCTAGCAGCCACCCAGCACCTGGTACGATCAAGCCCTGCCGGCATCTGCCCTCAGCATCCACAGAGCCGGGGCTCCCCTGGCAGAGGTGAGATCCAAGCCCTGCCAGAGGGAGGAGAGCTGCAGGTTCCCGATGGCCGAGCCCCCTGATGGCAGGTGACAGGGAAGGCACATTGCTGTTTAGCCCCTCACCACGTCCTGGTGCTGCTGCTCAGGGCTTTTACCTTTTTCGCAGCTCTTGCCTGTGTAGCTCACTTTGCAGGTGCAGCTGTGGGTGCCATTGCTGGGCAGGCAGTAGCCCCGGCTCCCACATGGGCTGGAGAAGCATGGATCGCTGGCTACAGAATGGGAGAGAGACATTAATGGCATTCGATGCCTCAGCAGCAGTGGCCGTGCAGGGCTGCAGCACTGCCCTCCTGCATGCCTCACCTGTCTCACAGTGGTAACCAAAGAAACCCTCTGGGCACACGCACAGGTAGGAACCTCCATCACCTTCACACTCCCCTCCATTCTGACAAGGGTCTGACTCACAGGCATCCACCTCTGCAGGAGAGAGCAGGCTGGCAGTGAAGCACCCGCAGCAGGCAGCTAGCTGATGTGCTGGCAGCCAGCCCCATGCGTGACCACAGCAGCAACACAAAGGTGTAACCTAGGGCTGCCAGCCAGAGCCCAGAATCCCCAGCTCAATGCCACGGTGGCCTCAATGCCCTGGCACAGCACTGCCTTGTCAAGCAGACAGGCAGCTGACAGGCACCCTGTTCTGCCCGAACCCTCTGCTGGGGCTGTTCCCTCCCCACGGGAGAAGTGTCAGCTCTGCTGCTGGCAGACACTAGATGCAGTGAGCGCCACAGACAGCAGTGTCCTCTCCAGAGCGAGGTTAAGTCTGTATCCCCAGCAGTGGCCAAGACTGAGTGCCAACCCTGTGACAGACACCCAGCACCCACCGAGGCACACGTGCCGGCCATGTCCCTGAGCCCAAGTGACAGTCCCTGCTCAGCAGGGTCCCTACCTTCTTCGCACTGGGTCCCCACAAAGCCCTCGGGACAGGAGCAGGCAAAGGAGCCCAGGAGGTCCCTGCAGGTGCCACCATTCTTACAGGGCTCTGATTGGCACTCATCAAGTTCTGCAGAGAAGAGACGTGCTCAGAGCAGAGCCAGGGCTGGCAGGCAGGACGAAAAGTCTGGGGAGATTCCGTTTCTCCTTCCCATGTCATTCACTGCCCTAAACTCCCCTGGACAAGGACAGCCCCATGTGGGGCCGGACACTGAGGTAACATAGATGGGGAAAACTGCTGTTGTGGAGCTGTGCCAAGACACCATGAGTCACAGATAAGGCGTGCATGGTACATCCCTTCCTTCAATCCCCTCCTGAAGGCACTGCATCCAACCCAGCTAACCCCATCACCCACCTACCTGTGCAGTGCCCCACCAGCCCCTGAGCCACCTGACACCCCTCCCACCAGCACCCACCAAACAGCATGCAACAGAGCCCCTGTGCCACGATGAACACATGCACGTAGTAGAGCAAGTGCGAGGAACTGCTGTGGGAGGGACAGCCTGCTCTGCCCCCAGAAAAGGTTAAATCTTAAGCTGCTTTTTCATCATACTCCCTCTTGGCCAGTAACTCTGGAGCTTCAGGGTCACTCCACACCCAGATCCTGCAAACTGGGCCTTCATTACACATGTTCAGAACATGAAGACCACATTGGGACTGTTCTCCAGCAAATGCTGCTGTGACAAGCAGGGGGTGTCGGAGGCACATGAAAGCCATTCAGGGGATTCAGGACCAACCCCCTGGGAATTGCAGCCCCATCAATGCCAGAGATGTCTGTGCAGCACTCATTGGCATGGATGGACAAGCAGCACGTGCACCCTTCCCAGGTGGGCTGGGGGCTCCCCGAGTGGGCAGGAGATGGAAGCCAGGGCACACAGGCAGCCCCACTCCCAGCTGCATGACTGCAGCTGTACTGACAGCCACCTGTGGGGACAGCCACTCATTGGGACTCCCTCCTCTGCTCCCCGTGTGAGCTCTGTGCATTCTCTTACCCAACTCACAGTGGAGGCCCGTGTATCCTGGCTCGCACACACACAGGAACTCGGCGATGCGGTCTTTGCATTGGCCGCCATTCAGGCAGGGCTGAGATCGGCACTCATCAATCTCTGCAAGAGTTTGGGCAGGGGGAGATAAGGTGAAAGAGGTGAGCACCAGGGTCCCGTGGACACAGGCAGCAGAGACACAGCCCCAAGACAGGGCCACGGCTCAGCCACTTCCCGACACCGCCTACCGTCACATTCAGGGGGGTCGCTCCAGACGCCATGAGAGCGGCAGACGCGGGGGCTGTTGTGCTGGCTGAGGACGTAGCCCAGCTCACAGTGGTATTTGGCCAGTGAGCCCACTGTGGTGGAGTTGAAGGAGGCCTGGGCGTGCTTCACAGCGCTGGGCATGCCACAGTCAATCTCTGCAGAGACACAGGGAGTGAGCGAGCGTGGCTCGGGCACCTGGGGCAGGGCTGTGGCAGCACAAGGCCCTCACCTGTCCCGCAGCGCTTCCCTGTGTAGCCCATGGGGCACGTGCACACAAAGTCCCCGCCGAGGTCCTCACAGGTCGCACCATTCTCACAGGGGCTCAAGAAGCAGGGAGATGGCACTGGGAAGAGCAGAAGACACCAGTGTGGAACCAGCAGGGCGCAGAGCAGCTGCCACTTCGCCCCCAGCTGTGTCCCTAAAGTGGTTTGGATGGCAGGGAAGGAGGTGACATCCAGCAGCACCCGCACGTACCGATCTCACAGTGCCGTCCAGCGTAGCCCGGGGCACAGTCACACTTGTACTTGCCGATGTAGTGGAAGCAGGTGCCCCCATTCTGGCAGGGCCCTGAGGCACAGGGGTCCGGTTTACCTGGGGGCAGCGGAAGCTGAGTCTGGAGCGGGATGCACACCGCCCACCTCCCCTCGCCACGCTGGGGCCATACCTATCTCACAGTGGCGGCCGGTGAAGCGGTAGGGGCAGGCGCAGTGGTACTCGCCGTCGGCCTCCTTGCATGTGCCCCCGTTGCGGCACGGCGCCGTGCTGCAGAGCCGTGGCCGGGCTGCAGGAGGGGAACAGGAGATGCCCACCGGCTCTCCAGCAAGGCCCATGCCCCAGGGGCCAGGTCCTGCTCTCTCCGGCACGTACCTCTCTCACAGTGCTTGCCCAGGAAGCCTGAGGGACACTCGCAGGTGTAGGAGTCGTCCTGAGTCTCGCAGGAGCCCCCGTTCAGGCAGGGCTCAGAGTCACAGGGGGACGGCACCGCTGCGAAGCCAAATTAAAACCTCAGAGCTACAGATCCTGAACCCACCCGTTCCGCGTCCCTCCCTGCACCATCCCCACATCCCAGCCAAGGGCACTCACTGTGGTTGGTGCCGTAGTCGGTGTGGCACACGCACAGGTAGCTCCCGCCGTACTCCATGCAGTAGCCGCCGTCCGGACACTGCGTGTTCACATTGCACGGTGTGGTGGTCACTTCTGCAAACACACAGCAAGAGCTTCTGTCAGCTGCACCGCAGCACCTTCCAGCCAGAAGCAGACCCCAGAGCTGTACAGGGTTTCATGAGATTGCATGCCCCCGCCCCCCACCATGCTCCTCTCTGAAGGCCACGAGGATGGTAAGGGTAATTTGAGATGCAGGAGGGAGCTACAGCATGCCCAGCTAGGCCTTCCATCTCCAGGCCATGTCCAGGGCTTGGGAAAGGCACGCCACAAAGCACAGAGAGAGTGGCATCTCCTCACCGTGAGGAGCATATCTCCAGGCCTTAGCTAGGCTGCTGTGCTAGGTTTGGACACAGGGTGGATCCTTCACATCAGAGCCAGGCTGGTGTTAGGTGTCCAGAAGAGGGAGCAAACACAAAAAAAAAAAAAACAAATCGAGCAGCGTGTAAGAAGCCATCACCTACCAAATTCACAGAGCAGGCCAAAATACCCCGGCAGGCACTGGCAGATGGTGACATTCCCCTCCAGGCAGCTGCCCCCATTGCGACACTCACAGCCCTCAGTCAGCTCTGCAAGAGATTCAGGGAGTTCCCCTTGTATTGCGGTGCCAGAACAGCCTCACTGGGGCAGCTCAGGCCCCACAGCCAAAAGCCCCAGGGCACGGCTGCTTGGGAGACAGGGACCACAGCTCAGTCCTGGAGCCCTGAACAAACTCTGCATGGGCAGCTTCTCCCTGGGATTGCACAAGCACTCCTGTAGGGCCTCCCCAGCAAGGTGGCATCCCAATGGAGACTCTGGGTACTCACTGTCATGGCAGTCCTGCCCGGCATAGCCCTCTGGGCAGTCACAGGCATAGCCCTGCTCCAGCTCCAGGCAGCTGCCCCCGTTCTGGCAGGGGTTGGAGAGGCAGGCACTGGGCACACGGGGGCCACCTGCAGGGACGGAGATGCTGCTGAAGATGTCTTGGGGAGGGACACCAGAGGTGCCCTTTCCACACAGCCCAGTGCCACTGCGACATCCCCGCACCACCGCTCACCATATTGGCAGTTGTTGCCATAATAGCCCGGGGAGCACGTGCAGATGTAGCGTCCCGGGCGGATGTAGTTGCATGTCTGCCGGTTCCTGCAGCTCTGGTCCTCGCAGGAGGAGGGGTCTGGAGGGGAGGACGCGATGAGCCCAAGAGGGGGGCAGCGGGAACTGCCGCTGGCTGCCCCGGGCATGCGGGCACCAGGCACCTGTCTCACAGCGCTGTCCCACGAAGGGCTCCAGGCACACACACGTGTAGTTATCAACCAGGTCAACACAGTGCCCTCCGTTCAGGCAGGGGCTGGACTCACACTCGTTCACCTCTGCAACACAGGGCAGGGAGGGCTGGTTGGACACACGTGGCACCGTAGACTTACAGCTTCAGGGAACAAGGAATAAGGCTGGGTGGGGATAAAGGGGAAGGAATGCAGCTTGCCGAAGTGGGACACAACTCCATCCCTGCCAGGCGGGCTCCTGCTGCTGATCAGTGCCCACCTGTCTCGCAATCTCCTCCTGCATACCCCGGCTGGCACGTGCACACCGCTGTCCCGTTCGCCACCTGGCACGTCCCGCCGTTCTGGCACACCTTGGTCTCACACGGCGACTCTTCTGCAGCAGGACAGCAAAGAGAAGGGGGTGGATCAACCCACACGCAGGACCAGCACACCGTGTCCTCTGCCGCTGCCAAGGCAGTACTGGGCAAGGACAGCTCAGACAGCTTCCATCCAGCTTTGCTTTCTGGGTGCGGGATCCCTCCCCCGAAGGAAACTCCCCGCTCTCCCTCCCTGCCGGCACGAAGGCTCACGCAGAGCCCAACGCCAGCGCGGGGCGAGCCGGCACCGCCAGCAGAGCCTGCCCCGCTGCTCTGCTCCGTGGAAACCTGGCTCCAGTGCTGAGCCCCTTGGCCATCAGCCCTCGCTGCTGTCCCCACGCCCAGAGGAGAGGTGTTGTGAGCAGATGCCTTTTTCCCCCCGGCGGATGTTGCTGCCTGCATTTGCAGTGACTCATCCGGAGGCGAGCCGGGGCTCGGGGAGCCTAGGAGCACTCCCAGGTGTTCCCAAGGGCTCAGGACCCGAGTGCCACTTGTAAAAGCCCCACATGGAGCACGGCCCCCCCGAGACCCTTGCTCAGGCACCAAGCACCAGCGCTTTCCAGCACAGGGAAAGCAGCAGGCACGCTGCTCGCAGCCATGCTGGGACAAGCACTCCTGGGAGCAGGCTGCCAGCAGAGGAAGCGATCGCTGCCAGAGCAAAGTTTCCTTTGCTTTCAGCAAGTTGTGATCCAAGACCGTGGCGCTCGGCGCCCAGCACGGCTCTCGCTGGAAGCCGCTTGTCCCCGGGGCGCACCAGGAGTTGCCGCACAAAGCCTGACTCCCAGAGCTGCTGTGCCTCCAGCGGGTGACCGCATGGCAAGCAGACCCTTCCCCAGCACTGCTCACACTCTAACAGTGGCTTCCCACTACACACAGCTGGGGAGGCTGCAGGAGAGCAGCTGGCTGTCATTGGCTCCTCTATGCTCTCAGAAAACCACTGAGATCTTCCCAGCCTGCCCACACGAACTCTGCACATCCTGCAGGCACGGTGAAGGGGCACGTGGGGTGTCTGAGAACCCCAGAGCCCTGCTGTGTCCCCATCCCTGCCTGGGGATATTGGTGGCTCTCTGAGCACCGTGGGCATGGCTCAGAACCGGGAGGGCTGCCCAAAATTGGGGCAGCAGGATGCCTCACAGCAACTTTGACGCCTGCGTGCTGGCTCTGCAGAGCCTAGTGGCACAGCCCCCAGTGCTTCTCCATCCCCAGGCACCCCATTACAAAGGTGACATACCCAGGCACACGCATCCCCTTCTCATACAAGGCAGCTAAATGCAATGCTCTGCTCCAGCTGCCTGCAGGGAGGAGCCAATACATCTCAGCACGGAACTGGGATGCCCAGCAGGCACAATGGGTGCCAATCACTGTACAAGCAGCAGAGCCCACTCTGATGGCCGCATCCCAGCGCGACACTCACCAATCTCACAGCTGGCACCTCTGAAGCCTGGTGGGCACTGGCAGCTGAAGCTGTTGACGCTGTTGATGCAGGTGGCTCCATTCTGGCACGGGTGAGACAGGCACTCATCCACGTCTGAAAGAGCACAGGGAGAGCAGGGGCTCAGGGCAGGCGAGGAGGCAGCAGCGAGGCTGGAGGCACAGGAAGGCTGCTCACCAACATGGCACCTTTTCCCCGTGAAGCCCGCGAGGCAGGAGCAGGTGTAGGAGGGGTTCCCAGTGATGCAGTCCTCGATGCACTTCCCCCCGTTCAGGCAGGGCCGCAGTGTCAGGCACACGGAGGCTGCGGAGACACGCACGCCCTCCGCTCACAGCCTGCTCCGGCTGGGCTGACACGCTGCACTCCGGCCACGCAACCGCCGGGGTCTGTCCCAGCATCCATCCAGCCCCGCCGTCCGTGCATTGGGCTGGATATGGTCGCCCGGCTCTCCAGGGAGCTTGGGGAGCCCGCACTTGGGGGCTGTGTGCCCCACAGATGGGCTCGCTGCTCTTGGGCAGGGTGAAGGTGCTATTCTTGCTGCAGGAGCGGGGAGGAAGGGCCAGAGCCCTACCAGGCAGGGACAACCAGTGGGTGTTATCCAGCCAGCCCTTGCCTATGGCCCGGGGCAGAGGGGAAGAGGGATGGATGGGAGAACCTGTCCAAAGCAAACCCACAGGTCATATGAAACACGCGTAGATTAGTGGGTAAGAAAACACAGCCAGGGTGGGGCAGGGACAAGGAACAGGAGGCCAGTGGCTCTGTGGAGGATGCGCTGGGATGGCTGGGTACAGACCCTGTGTACTGCTGGCCTCCTTGGGCAGCGGCTGCCTTGAGGCCCCACAGGACAGATGAGCTGCCATAATTGTGACATCCCAGCCCCACAGCGGTGCCGGGGCCACATAGCCCCTCACATTCCCCTCACCTCCTCCCCAGTACCCCACAGCCTGTATTGGTCTCAGGAGCTTTCCTCCCCATTGGCTTTTTCTATCCCAGCACAAGCGGGCAGATCCCAACCAGACTGGGGATCCCCAGGCACAGAGCCCAGGAGCCACACTTCCCGCAGCCACACAGGGGGCTGGCGGCTCCAAGGATGGTGTCCCCATTGCTGCGCCCCCCCCACCCCCTCCCCCAAGCCCCTCGAGCTGTCTGCTCCACCCGTGGGTCGCTGCTCTCTCCCCTCAGGGGGCAGAAGTGAGGGTGGGGATCAAGGCAGGGAAAGATAGGGCTGGAGAACAGTTTGGGGTCGGGTTGGGAGTTAAATAAACCTAACTGCTGTCCTCTTACTTGTATTGCTGCAGCCCCCCACTTGCACCTGGGCATCATCGATTCTGAACACCCAGCGCCCGGGGATACCCACATTTGTCGTCATCTCCACGTCAGCGATGTCGTCAGTGCGGGATCCGGGGATGTTGAAGTAGCGCTTTCCATCACCGGCGTTAAAACCTGCCTGGGAGGACAAGGGCAGAAAGTAAAGAGCCATCAATACCACAAAACAGTGCCTGAGGGGCCGCGGCACGAGGGGGTGCTCTGCTGGACCGCACGCCGTTGCCACCACCCAGGTTCTTTCTGCATCCCTGCAGCGATGGATTGTTCCCTGGGATGACTGCTTTTCCCCGTGCCCAGGAGCACAGGCTCACAGCACCCACAGCCCAGAGGCATGAGGTGAGAGGGACATTTCCTCCCCTGAGATTCCACTCCTCCTTGCAGGAGCTCCCAGAGGGCTGCTCACTGGCCAAGATGTGCAGCCACTGCTCTGTTTACGTCCGTAAAACCCACCCTGCTCCTGAATTCGGGGATTCAAAATGTGTCTTTTTCCTCTACACCTGCGATTTCCTGCAGGCGGGCAGGCGGGGAGCCAAGGACAGATCAACTGGTGGTAAATTCACACATCCGAATGGGGACTGGGTTGCATTTTTTTCCCCCCCCTCTTAAACACAACAACACACACAAGGATGAAATAAAAATACAAGTGAAAGCTGTGCTGGCTGCGGCAGCTAACGGGCTGCTCTTAAAGTCTGAGGTTAGGAAGGAAAAGGAACTAAGAGGCAGCAGCCAAGGTAAAGAACTGTGGTTTCGTTATAACAAAGTCCCCTATATGGTCTCAGCTTCAGGAACGAGAGCACACATGGATATTTAAGAACTTTAAAAAAGCAGGGGGAGGGAAGAAGCCACCACCAGAAATCCACGAGCCACACCACGCTGCCAGAGCGGCTCTAGGGAATGCAAAGAGCACCGAGTGCAGTGGGCTCGGGCACTACCTGGGGGAGATGGCCGTGTCCGCTGCTTACCTGCGCTGCGATGCCGCCAAGCCCAGCAAAGTCCCCCCCACTGCTGGCGTGCATACCCGTGGTCCAGGTAATGGACTCATAGTTGAAGATGGTAAAGGAGAGCTTGCCGTCCGTGATGAGGACGATCTGGAAAGTGTTTACCTGTGGGATGGAGGAGAGAAGGCGGTGAGGGAGCACAGTCACAGAGTGAGCGGGTCAAAAAAGGACAGCATGCAGCAGAAGGGTGCTTCCTTCAGCACTGACTCCTCTCCCAGGAAAGATGGCCATGAGCTCCCTGGCCAGCAGTAGCAGCACCAGAGCTCAGCTCACTGTGCAGAGTGGCACTTTTGCTACAAATGGCCTCAGCCCATGCCAAGCCAAGACTAAGGAACCCCAGTGCCTCGCAGAGAAACTCTTTCAGAGACCAACTCCTATTCCCAGCAATGCTGCAGGGGAGGATGGCGAGTGCCACAGCCCTATAATATGGTGGAGCAGCCAGCCCAGGGAGCAAAAAGTGGCCAGCATGCAGCTGCTGGGGCTCTGATGGGAAACAGGAGGTTCTCCAGGTTCTCCAAGTGCAGTGAATACCGCACTCCTGAATGGGAAATCAAACTTATTCTGGTATGAAAGCTTGCCTTTGGATCCCTGAAGCTTAGAAGAAAGCTGCAGGATAGTGGTCAGGCTCACAGCAAAGAGGAACAAAGCCTTAGAGCCAAGTCTTCCACCAGCCCTGGGGCTCAGAGTTCCGGGCACAAACCCAGGCTCCTCAGCACAGTCAGAGACGAACTTGTCGAAGACACCAAAGCTCCGTTTCCTTCGGTGCTACTCTTAAAAAACCCACCCCTAAGCTAATTGCTCCCACCCCCACGAGAGGATGCCAAGCTCTGCCACCCCCCTGGGTGCCCCCACCGCTCACCGGAGAAAACGAGCTTCCCCCGAAGAAGGTGACTCGGTACCACGTAGCGATGAACACCCACTGGGCAGAGAAGTCAGGGAACTCGGGGAAGTACTGCGCGATGTCTTTGGTCGCCCGCTCCAGGATGGCCCGGTCCTGGCTCTCCCGGTAATACACGTCGCCCGCCCGCCGGTTGTCCACATCTGCCCAGAAAGCCGCCACCACGCGCCGGTCCTTGGAGATTGGGAAGGCCACCGGTGTGAACTGGGAGACCTCTTTCAGGAAGGAGATGATCCCGTTGTTGTTCACCTGCAGACAAGGGGGGGGACAGCAGGCAAGTGGATGGTGCCGGCCCTGAGGTGCACCAATGGGGACGTCCCCGCTGCCCTCTCAGCCCCAGCCACGCTGAATTCTTGTTTTAAAGGCACTTTTTGCTTCGCCTGTTCCCCCTGCAGCCTCCTTCCACAAATATTTGAGCGTTTCCCCTTCCTGCCCTTTGAAGCACGGGCGGCCCGGCCGGGAAAGTGGCCTCACCCCCCGACCTCCACTGAACAAACCCGGCCCTGTTCTCCCACCAGAGCCTTGCCAGGCCCAGCAGGAATGCCTGAAAGATCACCAGCCTGGACTGGGGGCACACAAAGCAGCGGTCCAGGCTGGCTAACGAGCGGCACCCAGCAAGGCTGGCCCACCGAGGCCTACCGGACAGCGGCAGGCAGCACAGGGTGCCCACACTCATGGGCTCTATGCTGCCAGTGCTGATTAACTCTGTTAATTAGAGGCTGGGGAGGTGTGGGCACACAGGTGTGACAATTCCAGGGGGGCTGCTTCGCCCTGCAGAGCCTTGCAGCCCCCAGCAGCCCCTCGCGTTGGTTGCGGCCATTTGTAGGGTCCGCTGCCACAGGCAGCGGCACAGTGCAGGCCCTACTGTGGCTGAGGGGAACGCCATTCCCTTTCAGAAAACCCTCCGTAACCTCACAGTGTCCGCAGAGGAACATTCTTCCCCTTATTAAAGCAAGATGGGAGAGAGTTAGTGCCAAGAAAGGGGTTTTTTTGTTTGTTTTATGGAGGAAGGGGCAGGCCCAGAGGGACCCCCAGGGTCAAGCCCTGCTCTTCGGGCCTTGTGCTTTGGCCACGGCTTGTGTGGCTCCCTGGGGACATGAGGTGACAGCCACCCCTACAGGGCCACCCCCCTCAAGGCAAACACCAAAGCCACTTGGCCCTGAGGACAGTGCATCTCCCACAGCTGCCACAGGGCTGGCTTTTTCATCCCAGTGAAATCCCCGTGCCAAAGACACACGAGGTTGAACCAGCAAGGTCCAAGCAACGCGTGCCCGCAGCTGAGACAACAGATCGGAGCATCCCAGCAGGAACAGGCACAAACCGTGGTGTGCCCCATTGATCTGCTCTGAATTGTCAGTCAACTTGGACCAAATCAGAGAAATGGGATGAGACCACTGAGACACCAACTTTCCAAAAGCACAGGGAGCACGACCACGATGCTTACTAGACACCAGAAAATCCACACCTGCCCATTTTCCCTGCTCCTCCAACCCAACAGAGCCGGGTTTCTCCAGCGCCACTGCCCACAGGACACCTTGCACGCCAGCTGCTCCAAACTGAGCCGTCCACAGCAGGGTCCCAAGCAGGATCAGGCTGTCAGCTGTCCGGCCGCCCAGGGCACAGACATACTGCAGGCTGGGCGCCTGAGGGGGAAGTACGGGACAGGTTGCAGCAAGCCCCTGTGCCGTGCCCATCCCTTCCTGCGCGCTGGGCAACACCCAGCCAAGCCCAGCAGCCTGCACAACCCTCCTCTCGCTGTGCCAGGTCCCCTGCTCTCTGTGCAGAGCATTCCCAAATCCCATCTCCCTCAGAGGCCATCAGACCACTGCTCACTGCTTCGATGACACTTAGACGGGTTCATCCCCACCACACTGCTGGGTCAACCCAAGATAAGCACAGCGATTGTTCCTTCCCAAGACCTCGGCTTCAAGGCTTGGCACCAAAGCGTGACTGTGGTCAGGCTATCTGCCCGCACCTCCCTGAGCGACCAGCGTGATCGTGGTGCCTTCAGTGTCAGCAGAAATGAAAGCTTTCTGGAGGCTGGCCAGCATAGTGAGAGGGATGGGGACACGGACATGCTTCCACTGCCGGGTGCTGCCGATGGGAGCCCATCCCAGAGCTAGACAGCACGCTCCCGAGAGCTGATGGCCATTGCATGGGACACTGCCACACACCAGCATCCCCAGGTGGGAACGACACGGAAAGCAGAAGGTTGTACAACCCTCGGAGGAAACGCAATTTTAGAACGCTCAGCAGATGCCAGTGCGTTCTGTCAGCTCAATTAATGACTCGCACATGGAGAGCGGCAGGCACGTCCCACATCTGCCGCTCAGCTCACGGCCCGGGACCTCACGACATCTGCTCCAGCACTGCTGCCCGGCCCCACCGGCACCGCCCGGCCCGGCAGCCGCCTCTGCTCGGTCCCCTTTCCCCTATAGGCTGAGCTTTGCGGTTCGCCCTCAGTATCGCTCCGATGCTCCGGATTCAATAGGGGTCACGCAGCCACCCGTCCAAGAGACGCACCGGGAGCGATGTGAGCGGAGCGTTAAATAAAAAGAAAGAAAAGCAGAAAGGTAAGAGAAGCGGCTCGGAGGGAGAGAAGGCAGCCGGCAGCCTCGGACTCCGGCACGGCCCCGCCTGCCCCGCTCCCCCCTCGGCGGGCCCCCCGCGGCCCGGCACTCACGTAGAGCCCGGTGTGCCCCGCTCCGAAGAAGGGGAAGCGCACGGAGAGGGGCCGCAGCTCGGAGCCGCCGTCGTCCTGCTTCAGCGTGGCGGCGTCGCCCTGCGCCGGCCCGAACGGGTAGAAGTCCGCCAGCGGCACCACGCCGCCCGCCCGCAGCCACTCGCCCAGCAGCGCCGCCAGCGCCACCCAGCCCGCCAGGCCCCGCATGGCCGCGCCCGTCGCACTCCGGCCCGCGTCTCCCTCACGCCGGCACCGGCAGCCGCGACATGGCGGCGCGCGGGGCGGAGCGGATGGGAACGGAGCTGTGCCCGCAGCTCGGAGCTCCGCCGCCGGCCGCGCCGCTCTGCACTGCTCTGCACTGCTCTGCACTGCACTGCACTGCACTGCACTGCTCTGCTCCGCTCTGCTCTGCTCCGCTCTGCCCTCGGAGGGACTCGCTCGCCGCGCCCCGCGGGGGGCGCATTTGCATAGCCCGGGCGCAGTTGACCAATGGAGACGCTGATCGCGTCGTGGGCGTGGTTATGCAAACGAAGGAGGCGTGGCCGTGGGGTCCCCACTCGCGGGCTGTTCGCGCGGCCCCGGTTGGCGGCTGCCGCTCCCCCGAGCGGGGCCCGAGAGAGCGCGGGGCGGGGGGGGGTGGGGTGGGGAGGGAACAAACGCCGTTATTTGCTTTTTTCCCTTTTTTCCCTTTTTTTTCAGGTGCTAAAAATATTATCAGGAAATTCTTTTCAGGAATGCGATGTTTTAAGTTACGCTTCTCGGCTCAAGGGCCTCTTTGTCTCCTCGGAAAGAAAAATAACGATAATTAAAAAAAAAAAAAAAAAAAAAGCAAAACAAACGAACCCCGAAGCAACGCGTTTATCAGCAGCACATCGCTTATCCGGAGGGCATGCTGGGAAACGCTGCGGGGAGTGCGGCTGTCCCGCCGGGGTGCCACTGGGGATGCAATGGGCAGCAGGTGGCCCTGGGGACCTGGGGAGGGGGAGGGGGGAGGTGTTGGGACACGGGGGGTTGTGCTCTGTGCCCCCACGGTGCAAACGCTGCAGTGAGGCTGTGCTGTGTGCTGAGCGCCAGCCGAGGAACGAATTATGTAAGGGCTGAAGCGCTGCAGTAACAGCGGGGCTCCGCCGCAGCGCGGGCACCGCGTGGGTGCCACCGCTGCGGCGTGAGGGGGTCCCCAAACTGCAGGACCCAGGGCTGTGGGCACCGATGTGCGCCATGGGGAGCTGCCCCCTCCACCAGTCGTCGGCTGACGACTGCACACTGCACACTGAGGGGTACCCCGGAACAGTGGCCCCCCCAGCCCCCAGTGGTGGCCGCTGGCCCCAAAGGCAGCCCTACGCAGGCACTGAGCACACGGAGCTCAGTGAGAGCAGCGAGGCAGCCCTGTCCCTTTAAAAATCTCCTGGAAGGCATCGTTGAAAGGAAAAGAGAGGGGAAAAAAAAAAAAAAAAAAAAGGCGAAATCCAAAATAAATAAACGGCCACATCCGGATTTCCCCCCTGAGACACTAATAAAGGGTTTATGAGTTTGATACGAATTACCCTCCCTGGCCACTCGCAGCTGATCTTCTGGAAGGCATTAAGGCTGCGCTCCTCTCCCCATCCCACAGGACGCAGCGATGCGGGGGTACCCTGCAGCCCCCCGGCCCCGCTGCCGCCCCACACCCACATGCTGGCCCTGCTCCTGCCTGCACCTGGGTCACATCTACCCTCGGGGTTGTGCCGTGTCCCCGCTCCCCGTGCAGGCTCCAGCATCACAGACAAGGCTGCCCCGGGGACCCCGAAGCGCCTCGCACCCCGATGATGCGGCCCCTTTTGGCCAGAGCACCCCACGTGCCCACCGGAGCATCCCTGCACGGCACATCTCGTGGGGAGAAAGGGGTTCCCATCCTGGAGCATGAATGGGTTTGGGGATGCAGTGATGGCCTCGTCGTGCTGTCGGAATTCGGGACGCTAAATTGAAAGCAGGAACCAAGGCAGGAAAACAGCTGCTGGCCACAGCCCGGAGTGATTTCCTCTGGGTCAGAACCTGGACCCAGTGTGAAACCGGGCTCAGCGCTGGGGAGGAGAGCAGGGAAAAAAGCCCTTTCCCGCAGCATCTGCCTGCACTCTTGGTGCTGCCTTTCCAAAATGCCTCTTTCCCTCGCCTGCGGTGGCTGCGGTGATGCATTCAGAGCGCTCCCCTCCTTTGTCAGCCCCCGACATGGGGACAGGAGCCTCCACGCCCACCCCAGGTTTGCTGAGAGCCATGGGTCTCAATGGGGCTGCGCACCAGGCTGGGAACTGGAGCAGGTCCTGGGGTCGCCTTCTGCTCGGGGTCTGGCTGAGCCACATTCCCATGCACAGAGCAGAGCAGGTCCACCCAAAACCGCCGTGAGCCATTTCCTTCTGCTCGCTGCCATCCTTCGGGCCACCAAGTGGCCACCAACCACCAGTGCTCGTCCAGCCCACGATGACCGGGTGCCCCAGAGCCCTGTGGCAGCACAGTGGCTCTGTTGTGCCCAGTTGGGCAGAACAGCACTGAGGGTGCGGGAGCATGGGATGTGTGTTGCAGTAACCTTGGTATTCTTGGCCCCCCTCCAGCCACTTCCCACCACACGCATTCATGTGCATGATTAGCGTTCTTGCATTCTTTGAATGCGGGCCAGATAATGAGTTCAAAACTTCATTAAAACATAAGCTCTTCCTCGCCCCCCCTTTCCCCCCCCTTTCCCATGCACACGCACACACATGTGCACACACATGCGTCCCAAGGCCACCTGGAGGCCACCCCTGCCTGGGGACAGGGCTCGCAGGGACTGCCAGTGTCACACATGTGTTGGGGATCAGCAGGGATACTCTCTGGACTTGGCCTAATTAGCTGTAGAAGAGGGGGAGAGCGAAATCCAAACCATGTGCTTGAATTTAATACGAGTGCTTTCGTGCTGACCCGCTGGCCCCTCCACCCAAACGCACCGGGGCTCAGCAGGCTCTGCATCTTTAACAGCTCCCCGGGTCTCCCTGCAAGCCCCACAGCACGTGGAGCAGCTCTGGACCTAGGTCGGGTTTTGTCTCCATCCCCAGTGTCCTACAGGGAAGGAAACAAACCCCGCAGCTGGAGGCACTGGGGGCTCTGCTAGGTGCAGGGTTTGCTCGTGGTGCTGCTCCTGGACATGCTCCATCCCCCTGCCCCAGGCATGGGGTCATTGCAGAGAGAAGGACGGTGGGGTTCAGGCTGCGGGCACCTCCAAAAAGGAGGTGGGAGCAGAGCAGGGGCCGCCATCGCCCAAGCCGTGCTGGTGCAGGACCCAGGGCTGAAGGTGGGACCAGACTCAAAGCAGTCAAAGCTCCTGGAGAGGGCAGTGGGAGGGGGGCAACCTCCAGGCAGTTGCTTTTCTTTGTGCAGTCCCCAAACTAGCAGCGTCCCAACAACTTGTAGAATCATCAGATCACTGAGGCTGGCAAAGACCACTAAGACCATCTCGTCCAGCCGCCGACCCATCCCCACCATGCCCACTCATGAGGCTGGAAAAGAGCTCTAAGATCACCAAGTCCAACCACTGACGCATCCCCACCGTGCCCGCCAAAGACACGGCCAAGGAAGATACTTGTCCTGCAGACCCACACGGTGACAACTTTTCCACACAGTGATGCAGAGATGCACTCACCCAGCGCCAGCATCCCGCAGCCCTCAAGCACCTCCAGCATCGCATCGGGGTGGCACGGAGCGAGCGCGGAGTTCCGAAAGGGCCGAAGGGCCGAAAGCCCTTCGGATGTGCTGGTGCTTTGATTACTTGACAGAGCATGTTTTTTAAATTATTCTTGTGTAAATATTTACGCATTTTTACAAGAACCACGTTGGGAGCAGCAGGACACGGCCCAGGAAGGGCCGAAGGGGAGCGGGACGGGTATGGGACGGCCCCTGCCCTGCATCCATCCCCTGATCCCGAGGGCATGGAAAAGTGCTGATGCTGCCCAGAGCCACCCCCGGCGGCCCCGGCCCGCTCCCCGGGGCTGTGTTTTTGGGAAGGCCGAGGGCGAGCTCCCCCCTCCCTTCCCCCACCCGCAGATGGGATCCACAACGAGCCTGGCGTTTTCCGCCGAGCTCAGCAGAAATGAGCCCAGGAGGTCAGTGACCAGAGAAAGGGATGATCCATCATTAAATAAATTGTTTTCATTTCCCAGGATAAAGGGGAGGAAGGGGGGGGGGGGGGGGGGGGGGGGCGGGATTGGGACTGAAAATAAAATGAGCGAAATGCAGGAAAAGCCCCCCTTGCGCTCCCTTCACGAACAGCCCCGCTCCCTCCCGCTCAGCAGCCCCATGCTCTCGCAGGGCTTTTACAGCCAATCCCTTAATGTGATTATAATAATTATTTCTTTACTAGCATTTTTTTTTATAAACAGCCTCTTTTGAAATTGCACCGGGGGAGCCAAGACTCCAGCTGAGCCCTGGCCCGCAGGAAGGAGCCGGGGCCGGGGGAGCGTGTGAACGTGCGCGTGTGCGTGCGAGCCAGCACGTGTGCGAGAGCGCGGGTGTGCACCGGTGCCCATGTGGCAGCGAGCGGTGCCCGTGCCCGTGCCCGGTGTGTGTGCACGCCCCAGGGGTGTCAGCGAGGGCACGCGGCACAGTGGCCACGCACATGTCGGTGCACACACGAGGGCACACGTGCTGCCCCACTCCTGAGCCTTCCTAAGGCTGTGACCCCCCCAGCTCCCCGCGATAAGCATGCTGGTGTTGGCGCCACTAGGATTTCCCTCTGTTCCTCTGCCCCCGACTCATGCTGTCCCTCCGCTCCTCGCTTTGCCCCCCACCCACTGAGCCCAGCCCAGAGCCCCGTCGAGCCCCCACAACCCCTGCTCTGTGTGGTCCCCCCCCCCCCAGCCTGAGGGCTGGGCTTTGAAATCTGTTGAAAGGAGACCATTTTTGCCAAAATAAACAGCCTGTCATGTTAAATTACTCTCCCTTCCTCTCAAAGTCCCCTGGTTCCCTCTCCCCCCACCCCGATCCCGGCCTTTCTGCTAGGGGCCGTCTTGCTCCGGGCTGACTCCTGCTTCCCTGGGGCACGCGGGAGGCAGCCGGGGCAGCTGGGAGCCGCTTGGCCTCTGCATGGCCTCCATCCTTGCTGCAGCAGCACAGCGGGAGGCTGGGGGCTGACAGTGGGCCCCCCGGCCCCACGCTGCAGCAGCGAGTGATTCAGATCCCCTGGGTTCAGGCTGCGGGGCAGGGCAAGGCGATCCCTCCATGTCCCAACCTCCTCGTCCTCTGCCAGCACCTCACTCAGGTCCCCCAGAATTCACAGCCACCTCATTCCCTTCGTGGTGGAACTCCATGTCCCCACACCAGGAGCACAGAGCAGTGCAGGGGCAGCTGGGGAGGTGCTGAGCTGCTGCAGGGTGCTGCAGCCAGGAGGTGCCGTGCCAGCTATCCCCACGCTGCTGAGTTTTTTCCTCTCTCTTGCTTGCCTTCCCTCCCTCTTTCTCTTTCTTTTTTTTTTCTTTCTCCCGTTTCTAATGGAGTGAAAATTCGTAGAACCATAAAATGCAGAGATGGAAAACGACCTATTACCTCATCCAGCCCAGCCCCTCTGCCAGCACTGAGCCGTTCCCTGTGAGCGTCCCGGGTGACTCGTCTAGACCAAGCACACACAGCTCCAATGGCCATTCCAGCGCTTCCCCGAGGAGATTATTCCATGCTCTAACTGACCTTATGGTTAGGAAATTTTTCCTGATGGCTCAACACAAGTGTTTCTGTGCTAAGCTGGAGCCTACTGCTTGCTCTGCCCTGAGCACCCATCCCTCTGTCAGCAGCAGGAGGCTGTGCCTCCCACCTGCAGGTCTGGAGCGGCCCTGGAAGGATTGCCATCTGTCTGCTGCTTCGTTGCTCCTGGGTCAAGTGCTTGAGGCCTTCCTCAGATGTGGGCCCACAACCACGTCCTGTGCGGAGGAAATGGGATGGGCTGGTGCTTCTTCATTTTGGAGCAGCAAGCGTGAGGGCAAGCGGCAGAGAGCAAGACGCTGCAGCAAAATCCTTCCTGCCCAGAAGTGCCAAAGCCTTGGGCTCTGCTTTCTGCATAGCCAGGAGGGATGAGGTTTGGGCACATTATTGGAGCCGCGTGCTCACAGGATCACCTCCCATGGCATGGAGGGCTGGCCTGGATCCAGCCTGCAAGTGCCTAGGGCTGGTGGCTGCCCAAAGTCCCTGTGTGTGACTTTTGGGGAGCCTGGCAGGAGGCTGTAAGCAGGGAGGGTCATAACAGGGATTCGGGGGAGGCATTTTTTGATGCAGTTGCATTTGGTTCCCAAACAACCCTTGATGTCAATGATTTGCAGACTTGTTCTGGCTGGAGTTCCTGGCTCTGTTTGTTTTGCGTTGGGGGCGTCCTTCCTGTGTGCATCCCCCTTTGAATCGCTTCTTGAGTGCTGACCCTCTGCATCCCTGCTGCTCCCAGGCATGCACTGCGGGCTGGAATAACAGCCAACCCGCTCCCCATCTGCAAGCACTCCCGAGGGCTTTCCAGGCAGATTGCAGCAGATGCCGCAGCGCAAGCACTCCTGCTCATCTCCATCTCGCCCCTGGGCAGCCCCAGCTGCAGCCATCCTCTGTGGCAGCCCATGGGTTCATGGACCCTCTATCAGCCCTCTCTGCTGCATGCCCCAGCCTAGGAAAGCCTCTTCTAAAGGACCCTGAGACACTTAGGGAACGTGGAGGATCTGGGCTCACTTTATAGAATCACAGAATGGTTGGGTTGGAAGGGACCTTACAGCCCACTCAGTTCCAACTCCCTGCTGTGGGCTGGCTGCCCCCCACCAGGTCAGGCTCCCAGGGCCCCATACAGCCCGGCCCTGAGCACCTCCAGGGAGGGGGCAGCCACACTTCACTGGGCAGCAATGTCAGGGCTGAGGTGCAGTCTCACCAGAGCCGAGTGCAAGCAATGGTCATATCAAGACGCACGAGGCTAAGCACGCTGCAGGGCAGCAGAGGCGATGACGGCGCGGCTCCATCTCCAGCCTCTGCCCTGCCCTTGGCTCGCCCCAGCTCTCACCCAGGTGCCACTCCTCAGCTGGGGCTCCCCCCGCCCAGCGCCCGCTCCCTCCCCGCCCTCCCTCCCACGGAGCTCTCTGCTCACAGCCGCGCAGCCCCAGCCATGGCAGCGGGTGGGTGCCGCTGGCGCAGCTGCCTGGAGGTGGTCGCGTCCCGCCAGGGGCAGCGGGTGCAGCACTTCCAGCAAGCCGAGGACATCCTGCTGACCTTGCTGGAGCACGTCCACGCCGAAGAGCCCCGCTTCCTGGTGGACTACTCCAGGAACCTGGAAGCCTTCGAGTTCGTGCTCTGCGCCTCTGAGGATGCCGTCATGGTGGAGGTGCCACTGCGCATCGATGGTGATGCCCTGCGGGTGCAGCCCTGCCAACCCATGGACACTGGGAGCACAGGACACGGGCACCTGGGTGCCTGCAGCCTCGAGGTGCCCTCTGTGGTGACTGGAGTGGGGGACTGGACCAGCATGGGCACCACGGGTGGGACGGAGCAGGTACGGTGCCTGGCACCGGGCAAAGTCCTGCAGCGCCTGAAAGAGCTCCTTGTGTCAGCCATCGTGCAGTGCCAGCGCCGCTCCCTCCTGCAGCCAGGTGCGTACTGCTAGCTCTGTCTGCACTATCCCTGCCTCTCTCAGCTTCTAACACACCTTGCCCACACCGCTGCTCCTCCATCCCAAAAACAACCCCAGTGGTGTTTGGAGAATGGCATTTGCTAGGGAACTGAGGCCAAACAGCAGCGCTGGGAAGGGCTGAATGGAGCGGGGTGGGACAGGCCCATGGGTGCTGCAGTGCACACCCTCTCAGCCTGTGGGACCAGCTGTGGTGACCTCCTCACCTCCTCCTCGCTTGTCACCAGGTGACCTCAGCGCCGAAAATCTGAAGGAAGATGCCATGGAGCTGTCCCTGCTGGTGCGCGGCGGCTGGAGGACCATCCGCTTCGATGTGGTCCCGGTGGTCAGGAGGCAGCAGGAGACCCCAGGGCTGGATGGGAGGCAGCGCGACTGCGGCTTCCCCGAGGGCACCCTCCAGAAGGCCACTGGAGCTGCTCACTTTGTCCCAGCCTCCAACCACTGCTGGAGGTGAGCGGCCCTGGCGTGCAGCAGTGCCACAATGGCAGGGTTGTTCTAGAGCTTTGCATGCAAGTTGGGTGCCTGACAGCAGAGCTGAGAGGGGCCAAGGTGACATGTACCCTGCACCCAGCCACAAGGAGGGGCCGAGCATCCAGCTGGACCAGCCCAGGCTAATTTCAGGCTCACACCGGTTGTCTAACCCAGGTGGGGCCAGTGTGCGGAGGAGCACAGCCCTGCTGCACCCCACCCATGTCTCTGCTGGCAGGGCAGGAGCTGCCGGCACCCTGCACGTCCCCTGCTCAGCAGAGGTGGGACCAGGGTGCTGCATGCCTGGAGTGAGCCGCGGCACCCTCTTTAGCCTCCCCAGCAGCTCACTGCTTCCTCCCCAGGCCCTCTACCCACCTCCCCATCCTGAAGCTGCTCTGGGCCGTGGACACACTGCAGGGACCCCGGCTGGACAGCCTGCGCCTGCTGGAGCAGCTCCGCAGCCAGGACTGGAGGGAAGAGGATGGGAGAGACGGCCTCACCTTCAACCACCTGAAGGTAGGTCCTGCCAGAGGAACGTCCCAAAAACCCAGAGGGACCAAAACCATGTGTGGAGAAGGGCAGGCTATGCCGGCCATGCCATGGGTTGTCCTGCACCCCAGTGTACCGGGAGGTGCCCATTTTTGGCTCTGACAAGGCCATGTCTCCCCACCCAACCTGGTTTTGGCACTTGGGGCCCATGCCAGATGGTGACGCTGATTGGGAAGGGGCTGTGCCGGGGACGGCACCAGTGTCGCAATCACAGCACGCTCTGCCAGGGCGGAGGTGGAGAACGTGGCCCCAGCCCAAAGCAACCCAAATCCAACAGGTTTTATTTCATGTCGCGTTCTTTGACGTTTAAGGAAAAAAAAAAAAAAAAAGCCCAGTGCATGTTTATCCTTCACAAAGCACCTCCTGTGGGCTCCTGGAGAAATGCAAGCTGAGTGCAGGCTTTCACTCAGGTTTTCTGCTTGGCTGGAGCCTCAAAACTCCTCTCCCGCTGATGAGGGAGCAAAGGCAGCAGCCCCAGCACATCACTGATGTCACACAGATGTGATCAGCCCTGGGGCCCCAGCACGAGGGGCAGCTCCTTCCTGCATGCCTGGCTGGGCACACAGAGGTTGGCGCTGGGCTGTACCTGCCTCCTGTTGTGATGCGCTGCTGGAAGTTACGGACGGGCCGCTCCCAGCACAGTGCTGAGGCAGCTGGGGCATGTTAATATTTCACACCTGTGAGGAGCTCGTGTGCGTCCTTTCAGAGCTGCTCCATAGCTGTGATCTCTTAAGGGAGCAAAGGAAAGGCTCCAGATGTGAACATGAGGTCGGGTGGGTGTGATGCCAGGCTGAGCACCGGGGCTGGCTGCGGAGCGGCCCTGGGGATGTGAAGGCACATGGACTTCCCCCGGGAATAGCCTGCACTCCGTTTGCCCCCTGTGTAGATGGTGCTGCTGTGGAGCACGGAGCTGTTCCCCTCTCCTGAGGACTGGCAGGACCTGGAGGGCTCCGTCTACAGGCTGCTGGTGGTCCTCCTGCGCTGCCTGGCCACGCAGCGCCTGCCCCACTTCCTGTACCCGGAGCAGAACCTCTTCCAGGGGGATCCACACCGCCTGGCCTCGCTTTATCCCAAGGTGGAAGCCTTTGCATGGGACCCTGCACGCTTCCTCCGCTTCCACTTCGGCCTCCCGACGCGTGCCGATGGTGTGCAGGCAGACCCAGCCCTCCGAGCCCTCCTGCAGCTCCCTGCCAAGGACCGCACATACTGGGACACTGCCTATTTTGACGTCCTTCTCAGCCAGGTAACTGGGAGGGAATGCTGAGACCCCTGGCTCTGCACCCAGCTGTTCTCACAGGCATGAGGCAGAGCTCCAGCAGTGCCCAAAGTTGGCTGGGCAGCACAGGGTTTGTCTCAAACCCTCCTGCCCTGAGCTATTACACACTGCCTGCCCTGCTGTGGCCTGCAGCAGCTGTGTGGTGCTGCAGGGTGTCCCCTCCCTCACCGCCCATGTCTCTGCTTAGCTGCAGGTGTACCACATCCAGGATGCCACGCGCCGCTCAGCCATGTCCTGGCTCCTCACCAAGTTCCGCAGAGACATCCTGCCACAGAGCTGAGTGGGACTTTCTGCCACCCCTGTGCTCGCCGTGGGGCTCTACTGAAAAGGGAAGAAACCTTTCTGCTCCAAAGATTGGCAGGAACTGGCCCAGCTCTGCCGCTCTCCCTGTGCTGGGACTTTGCAGCACTTCCCACAGCTGCGCCTTTCCTCTTGGATCTCAATGAGTCCAGGCAAGCTGCAGGGCTGGGGAGCAGCATGGGGCTGTGTGGCTTTATTCAGGAAAGGTGGCACGAGGGAGCAGCACACGTCTGCAGCAGGTGGGTGGTGGTGGTGGTGATGGGGATGGAAGGGATGGGAGGGGAGGGAGCCTGCAAACTGGATCCTGCCCTCAGCCCTCTAGGCGCATGGGGCTGCTGAGCCCTGGGACAGGCGGGATGGGGAGCAGGGCACTGGGGAGAGGAGGAAGGCTTTTGGCCACCTCTGCGCCATGTCCTGCCGATGTGCTGCTCCCTGTGGGCATTTGCTCACAGCCTGCTGTGCCGGCAGTGCTGCAGGGCATCTTGCAGGGCCTGCAGCAGGCGGTCCACGTTGTCCTGGGTCGCGTTGTGGCCCATGAGGCCAATCCTCAGCACCTGGAGGAGAAGGGCAGGTTTCCCCTGCAGCACCCACCTTTGGGCCTCATGTGGGGCACACAATGAGCTGTATATACGTATGCACAATCCCAGTCTGTTCCTATTTAACCCTCATTTCCTCTCTGTCACGATAAATATATGTTACCCTACTAACTAATCATGTGTGCAGCTACTCAATTATGTGCAATTCTGCATGGCAAGGAGTGCTGCTGCAGGCAGCGGGCTGCACAGCCCTGTGCTAGTTGCATGGTGCACTGCCAATGGCCGCAGCCACGTGTGGGCTCAGGGATGGGGAGCATGCTGCCCACCTTGCCTGCAGTGGGGCCCAGGCCCCCAGAGATCTCAATGCTGTATTTATCCATCAGGAAGGCTACGATGTCCTTCCAGTTGTAGCCTTCAGGCACCCTGACGGTGGTGATGGTGGGCAACCGTGCCGCCTGGGGAGGAAAGACACAGGGTTAGAGCCGCAGATCCCTTTTTCTTCCCTGAACCAGGGCCCTCTCCAGCACCAGGGAAGCTCTGAGCTGCGTGGGGCTGTGCCCAGATCCTGCACCCACCTCCTCCTTCACAAAGAGCTCCAGCCCCAGATTCCGCAGCCCCTGGCACAGGTGGGTGCAGACAGCCTGGTGCCGCTCCCATGAGCTCTCCAGGCCCTGGCAGCACAGAATAGATGTCCCCTGCCTGAATGTCCCATGCAACCACTGACAGCTGGGCAGGCTCTGCTCCCCAAACCCTGCTGTAACACAGGCATGGCCCAGCTCAGTTGTCCCTATGCCCAGCTCACCAGCTCTGCCAGCATAGCCAAGGCCTCCCGCAGGCAGAAGATGCTGCTGATGGGCACCGTGTGGTGGTACCTGCAAAATCCGGGGGGGGCCCCAAGGGAGGCTCAGCTGCTGTGAGCCCCTGGGGCAGGAACATGGCTCTGCAAGGTGGGGAGAGGTGGGGAGCAGTGGCAGAGCCCCACAATCCCTGGCTAGGGGACCCGGGCAGGGATGCAAAGCTGGGACAAAGGGGCTGTTTTGGGAGCAAGGAGAAGAAATGCAAATGCAGCAGAGTAACGGGATAAGGTGGGGGGCTCTGGGTACAAGGGAGGTTAGATTTAGGGCTAGGGTTAGGTATGTGGTGGGGCATCCACAGCCTCCTGTCTGGGTACAGCCTGCCCTCACATGCGTGGCTCTCCATCGCAGCCCCAGTAGCTCGCCAGACAGCCAATGTCCAGGTAGAAGGATGGGGGCTTCGTCTTCCTCCTCAGTATCTTCTCCCTGGCAGAACGCAGTGCTCGTGTGCTGCCCCATGGGAAGGAAAGCCCCCTACCCACTGCTGGCCCTGAAGCACAGAGCCTGAAGCGAGCACTAGGTTGGAATTGCAGCCAGGGGATGTGGCCAAGGAGGGGGTCCTCCTACCTGTGACCCCAACCCTGCTGGGATGGGGCTGTCCTTACCTTGCTCGCTCACTGAATGAGATGGGAGAGCTGCCAGGGGGCGCACTGAGGACTTTCTGGGACCCCGTGTACAGTACATCAATCCCTGCATGAGAGGGACCAAGGGCTCTGAGCAGGACTCTGTGCCCCACTGCCAGTGGGAAACACAGGGTGCACACCACAGGTGCCATTGTGGGGGCACACAGGGACCCCTGGGCCTTGCTAGCACCGCGGATCTCACCCTGCTGGTCCATGAGGATGGGCACTCCCCCGAGCGATGCCACCGCATCCACAAGCAGCAGGCAGCCATGCCTGGAGGGGGACCAGAGCTAAGCCCCACAGCCCCCTGCAGCCCAGCCCTGGTGGGGTCCCTGGGAACACTGACCGGTGGCACAGCTCGCCCAGCCCCTCCAGCGGCTGCCGGACCCCTGTGGAGGACTCGCCGTGGGTGATGAAGAGCAGCGAGGGTTTGTGCTGTGCCAGGCCCTGGGTGAGAACAGAGAGGTGAGCACCTGTGGGGGGCTCAGTCCTGGCGCCCCACAGGTGGCACACACCTCCTGAATGTCCTGCAAGCTGAAGTATTCGCCTGGAGGCTTCAGCAGCTCACAGACCTTGGCTCCTGGGGAGAAATGTGCAGAGTTTTGGGTACGCATTAATTGGGTGTCTGACATAAACCACCCTGGGGGTGCTACCCCACAAAACCCGAGCTCTCTGCAGGGCTCACTCTGTCACCTCACATATAAGCAGCATACCCAGCCTCCTGGCGATGTCAGCAGCGCGTTGTCCCCAGATGCCGTTGATGCCCACCAGCACGGTGTCACTGCCCTCCAGCAGGTTGATGAGGGCAGCCTCCATGGCGCAGTGCCCGGTGCCACTGATGGCCAGTGTGAGCCGGTTCCGTGTCTGGAAGGCATACTGGATGCCCGCCTTGATCTCATCCATCACCTGAGATGAGAACCAGCACCACCATCAGCCCAGTAATGCAGGGGGTGTGGGTGGTCGGGGCAGAGCCAACTCACCTGCAGCACCTCGGGGTGCATGTGGCCCAGGATCTGCTGGCCTCCAGCCGCCCGAACTCGGGGGGACACGTTGCTGGGCCCCGGCCCCAGCAGCAGCCGGTGGGGCACGGCCAGCGGCCGCAGCAGCTCACGGGGCGGGGGGACACGAGGTGTGGAAGCAGCCATGGCACAGCCAGCTGTGCTGCGAGACCGCAGGAGAGCAGCTATGGATATCGGCAGTGCTGCGGCGCGGTGCATCCCCAGCCCACGGCCCCACGGACACTGACCGCTGGACTCTGCCCCCGCCACCTCCCATCCAGTTAATGTGCCACCAGCAGTGCAGTGTGCTCAGCACTGTCCTCGTGGGGTGGCCAGGGGATGCAGTGCCCCACACAGGGCTCTGTCAGCTGTGGCGGGGCCGTGGTGGGGAATGTTGTCACTGAGGATAAGGCTGAGGTTCTCAATGCTTTCTTTACATGTGACTGTAATAGTCAGGCCAGTGAACCTCAAGGTATTCATCTTCCGTGGGTTGGAAAGCAGGAGTGGGGAGCAGAACAAAACCTCACATTCAGGAGGAAACAGCAACCTGCTGCCTCACCTGGGCAGTCCCAAGTCCATGGGGCCATTGGCACCCAGCTGGGGGTGCTGAGGGAGATGGTGAGGCAATTGCCGAGCTGCTTTCCATCGTCTGTCAGTGGTCCTGGTCAGCTGAGGAGGTCCAGGTGACTGGAGACTGCTAATGTGACACCCACCTGCTAGAAGGGTCATAAGGAGGATCTGGGGAACTACACATGTGTCTGCCTGACCTCAGTGCCAGGGGAGGTCGTGGAGCAGATCATCTTGAGTGAGATCTCATAATACGTGCAGGACAACTGGGGGATCAGGCCCAGCCAGCATGGCTTCATGACAGGCAGGTCCTGTCTGACCAACCTGATCTTCTATGACCGGCTGACCCAGCTGGTGGATGACAGAAAGGCTGTGGATGTAATCTACATACACTGCAGCAAAGCCTTTGTCTCTGTCCCACAGCACTCTCCTGGAGAAGCAGCAGCCGTGGCTGGGACAGGTACACACGTTGCTCTGGGCAAAGAACTGGAGAGCCAGCCCAAGAGAGTGGTGGTGGATGGACTGAGATCCAGCTGGCAGCCGGTCATGAGCAGTGTTCCCCAGGGGGTGGTACTGGGACCCATCTTGTTCAGTATCTTTACTGGTGATATGGATGAGGAGATGGAGTACACCCTCAGTGAGTTTGCAGATGACACCAAGTTGGGGGGCAATGTCCACCTGCCTGGGGGCAGGAAGGCCCTGCAGAGGGACCTGGACAGGTTGGATCGCTGGGCTGAGGCCAGTGGGATGAAGGTCAACAAGACCAAGAGCCAGGTCCTGTACTTTGGCTACAACCCCAGGCAATGACACAGGCTTGGGGCAGAGTGGGTGGAAAGCTGCGGGAAGGAAAAGGATCTGGGGGTGTTGGCTCAGGGGGGACCTCATCCCTCTCTGCCACTCCCTGAGAGGAATTTGTGGTGAGGTGGGGGTCAGCCTCTGCTCCTGGGTAACAGCAATGGGACGGAGGATGATGGCCTCGAGTTGTACCAGGGGAGGGTCAGGTTGGGTGTTAGGAAACATTTCTTCTCAGAAAGAGCAGTGAGGCACTGGCACAGCTGCACAGGGAGGTGGGGGTCACCATCCCTGGGTGTGTTTAAGAGGAGGGTAGATGTCACACCGAGGGACGTGCTCAGCCGTCGCAGGCGCGGGTCGGTGGTTGGACTTCATGATGTTATTGGTATTTCCAACCTTCATTATTCTATGATCTCATGATTCTATGGCACTCAAGGGGCTGGGACGTGGGGTGTACACGGCACCAAGCCCTGGCATCACCGCTCGGCCCACGGCCTCTCCGTCCCGCCCCCGGGGAGCTCTTCACCGCGGTTGCACACGGGACCGGGCAGGGGCCCGCAGCCCCCCCGGGTCAGGCAGCCACCCGGGCGGAGGCTCCGCGAGCGGGGAAGGGGGGCGGTTGCCGTGGCGACGGTTGCCGGGTGCCGGTTGCCAGGCACCGGTTGCCGTGGTGCCGGTTGCCATGGTAACGCAGGTCCCGCCTCTCCCCGCGCCCTTGCGGCGGATCCGCAGCGCGGGGCCGGGGGTGGTGGTGGGGTGGGATGCGGTGACGTCACCGCCCCGGGTGGCGGCGGCCAATGGGAGCGCGGGGGTGGGGCGGGGCAGGGCGGGACCGCAGGGGCGGGGCCGACACCGCCCGCACCGACACCGGCATCGGCATCAGCAGCGGTACCGGCATCACCACCGGCGCCGGCCCCATGCCGGTGCTGAGCGGCTGAGCGCAGCGCCCCGCCGCCCACGGGCACAGGTAGGGGCGGCGGCACCGGCACCGCGCGGGACCCGTTCGGGAGGAGCTGCGGCCGCCGCCGCCCCATCGGGGCGCAGAGGGGCAGCGGGGGGCTGCGGGCTGCTGCCCGCCACCGTGCTGGCACGGGGAGGGGGGGACGGCGGGCACGGCGGGCACGGCGGGCACGGAGCCGCCGCGGCTTCCAGAAGCATCTCGCGGGGGGAGGCGATGCCCCGGGGGCGGCAGGTGCGGCGCTGCGGGGCTCCTGCGCCGTCATCGTTACGCTTCGGGGTGAACGGCGACGGCCCCGGGAGGCGGCGGAGATCCGCGCGTGGCACCGCTGACCTTGGGGCTGCCGCTGTGTCCCCGCGGGCTTCGCCGGCGGCTTCGGAAGGTGGGAAGGGGCGGCTGGCACGGAGCTCGGCAGCCCCTTTGTCCTCCTCCCCCAGCCCCGCACCCGCGCTGCCCTCCATCTTGGCTGAGGTGGCACGACGGGGGCCGCAGCTCCCCGCGGGCCCGCAGCCTTTCGCATCACCACCTGCTAGCTGGATTCAATCCGCGTTGCGGAGCTGCGGTGCCCCGACAACCGAGAGGGGCAGGGCGGGTGGCACAGGGCATGGCACGCAGCCACCAGCCCTGCGTGTCCCCCTGGAGCCCAGGGATGGGCGATCTCAGCCCGCCTGCGCTGTGTGCTGAAAACTGCACCGTCACGGCCCTTGTGCAAGGCTGGGCTGGGGACACGAGATGGGTGTCCCAACGAATGTGACTGGGGACAATAGCCCTTCCCCACAGTTTTTGGCTGGCCTGGGGCAGGTGGAGGTCAGAGAGATGCCACAGCCACCATCCATCCCAAAGGAAAGGTGATCCCAGGGGCCAGGCGGCTGGCAGGGACACAAGGCTTTTACATCAACCTGGGAGGGGCGGGTGGCCAGGCCCCGGATGTGTCATATCATTGAGGTAGCGGAAAGCAGTCCTCAGCCCCATAGGGTGTGACCCCAGCAGGAGGGAACCCATGGGGATGTAGGGCAGCGGAACGCCCAACGCTTTGTGGGTGATGTCACCCGAATCACAGCATCCTCCAGGGGATGGGTTTCTGCTGAAGGCGGCATGGTGATCCCACAGCATCCCGATGGGATGGGATGAGAAAGGATGGGAAGGGATGGCTGCAGGGCATCCTGCTGTCACCTTGGTGAGATGGCAGCACGGGGTGTGGCAGCGCCGCCTTGGGCTTAAGGGTGATCCCTTCATCTAATCCCCGCTCAATTAATCTTGTCTGATCCCATTAATTGTTGCTCTGTGGCCATCGGGCCGCTCCTGTGTCAGAGCTCTGCGGGGAGGGGACGCGTTGGGGACACAACAGCCACGTGAGAGACTCCCTCCCTGCTTCCCATCCACTGGACCGCTCCCAGCAGCGCCGGCCATGCGTTATCGGATTTCTCTCGAAGGCAGAGGATTAGGCAGGCGGTGGCCCCAGGCGCAGGAATTGGGCCGGGAGGGGATGGCAGCAAGGAAATGAAATGGACGGAGCTGCTCCGAGACAGAAAATGGAGCCCAGCGCCTCGGTGTGGCTCTGCGGCAGTTTGTTCTTTCCCTTTGGTCACATTTATTTTTTATACCCCTGGATCCAAGGAAGCAGCAGGATGGGGGATGCAGAGGCGTGCGTGCGTCGTGCTCACTGGGCCCAGGGTGCTGCTGGCAACATGCTAGAAATAGAGCTGAGTGCAGCGTGAGAGCAGGTGCTGGAGCTTGGCATCCAGTGGGATGCAGCGAGTGGGGTTTTGGTAAAGCCCAACACCCTTGCACTCCTCCTGCAGGGATGCAGCACACCTTTAACATGAGCAAAGCATTCCCCAAAGGCAGCACCACACTTGTCGTGCCTTCTGGCTGCAGATTTCTCACTGCACCATGCACGTACCCACCCTTGGGCAGAGCGTGTCGTGGTTCTTGCCTCCCCTTGGGACAAACATCCAATGGTTATTAAAGCAGTCCCCTTCTCCCAGGACCATCCTGTGGGTTTTCTTCTGCTCTTTCTTTGTTTTCCACAAACTGAGCTGTTCTTTTTCCACGTGAAAGCCTATCCTGTGTTGAGGGCCCAACACACCGCTCTGGTTTCTGACATTCAAGGAAGCGGAGTGGGGCTAGCGCTCATCCCTTTGCATCTCCCTGGGGTGAGCATCCCAAGGCACTGCCCCGGCTGCCTTCCCGGGGGCCACTGGGGCCCTGCTGGCAGGGCTGCCCTTTGCTGCTGAGACCATTGATTGCTGGCTTAGTGAGATGGAGCGGAAAATAGCTATTGAGTGAGCAGGGCAGGGTGGCGGGCATCCGTGGGGCACTGGGAGACCGCAGTGTTTGTGTGCAATGCCCTCCTCCCACTGTCTGCCCTCGAGTCAAAGGGTTTTCCTCCCTTCTGGGCTGGGAGTTGGAAGCAGCAGGGATGGGCACGGGAAGGGCAAAGGGGTGCTCATTCCATGGGATCAGCACCTCGGGGTGGGACAGCTGCAGGCGCCATGTAACCATCCTTCCAAGGGATGCTGCGGGTGGCTGGGTGATGCTCTTGGGTTGTCTCGACTCAGTGAAGAATCATTCCTCCAGCAGGGCCCGGAGGTGGGAGCTCCCCTAACTCCTCCTTCTCGCCCCACAGGACAGCTCCATTAGCAGCACCCATCCCAGCCGGCACCATGGCGGGAGCGTCCGTCAAAGTGGCGGTGCGTGTGCGGCCCTTCAACTCCCGAGAGATGAGCCGGGAGTCCAAATGCATCATCCAGATGTCAGGAAGCACCACCAGTGAGTACGGCATCGTGAGCCCCCCATGCACTGCGGGAGCGGGGATTGCTTGGGTTGCGGGGGACAGAGTGGGGGTTGACACCATGTAACGGTGGGGAAATGGCACCCCGCATCCCTCCTCTTTGGCTTTGGAAGCATGCAGATGGGACAGCACCTAAAATAACTCCCAGCTCCCTGCGTCACCGGTGGAGCAGGAAGTGCTGGTGCCAGCCACCCCCATGGCACACACCGCCAGCAAAGGACGCTGCAGTGTGACGCGTGGGGACGTCTGGCAGGTCCCGGTGTGGGCAGTGCGGCTCCCGCCGGCCCTTTGCTGACAGCGAGCTTTTCCTCGCCCGCGGCATCAGGCAGTGAATGAACAAAGCATGGGCTGATCCCACTGGGGGGGCTGTGTGGGGCCGCGCTGCTCCCGGAGTCGAGCTGAGCCCCTCTCACCGATGGAGTGTGACAGCCTGGGGCACCCCCCGCCCGGCAGCGAGGCCAAAGCTGAATGTGGTTGGTGGGGCGGAAGGCCCTCTCGCAGCCTCTCCCCCTCCCCGGGGTCAGTCGCAGAATGGCGTACTGGGGCGGCTCTGCGCTCTGCACAACTCATTCAGCAGAATTCATCACGCCCTGCTGGGTGCAGGGGCAGGGGGATGGGAGTGAAGGAGCCAGCCCTTCCTGCAGCCCTTGTTCCCCAATTTCCAGCCCCTGCCCCCCCCCCCCACACACTTCTTGGCTCATGGTGACCACCCGCCTGCCAACACTGCTGCTTTGTTCCACTACAGCATTGCCACGGGGACCCCGGCCTCCTTCCCACAGCCCACTGCCATTCCTGAGGGCAGTGTGGCACTGAATGACCATGGGCTGGGGCTGGAGAAGCCCTGCAGGCACTGCTGCCCACAATGCTTTTCCAGGTGCTTCCCCACACTGATGTCTGCTCCCTGGGGCTTTATCCCAGCCTGAGGCCTGACATGTCTGTTGTCACAGCAAAACACAGGGCTTTAAAATATGGGGATTAGTTTAGTTCTGCTTTGTCCAGTTCAGTACTTGTGTGTGGCAAAGATAAGCAACAACTCCAGATGTTCTCCTCCTCCCTCTCTTGTCCATACATCTTTCCCCCCCATCACAGAATTGTTAAGGTTGGAAAAGACCCCCAGGAATATCCATCCCATCCATCCCCTCTGTAGAAAACAATCAGGGGGAAAATAGGGGCATGGAGAGCATCTCAGCTTCAGGGGCAGGACAGGCTGGGATACCCACAGGGCCACCGTGCTCTGGGGCTATGCCCCCCCTGCCAGCTGGGTGGCTGCAGCTGGGGCACACAGAGCCGCTCGGTGCCGTCCCCGCTGCTCGCAGCCCTGTGCCCGGCACTGACAGCACTGCGACGTGGAGTGTCCTCCCCGTGCCAGCTCCTTCTCGCTGCGGGTTTCAGTCCTGACCCCTCCTTTGTCACCTTTGTGGTGGCAGGTCAAGGACACGTTGCCAATTCAGTACGGCCAAGCCCGTTCCCTAGCGACCCCGCTGTTCATGAGAAGGCTTCATCATTAATTTAGGACCTGGGCTGTATCAAGCACAACAGTGGTTGTGGTATCCTCATGTTTGCCTTGGGTGCTTTTTCACCCCATTCCAAACTGGAGTACTTGGGTACTGTGCCATGGGCACTGCTCCATGCAGGTGGGCAGCGCTGCAGGCACCTGCTGGCATGGGGCGGGTGGATGGAAAATGGGATGGCGATGGGGCATCCTACCCTGCGGGAGATCCATTGGAATTGGGGCTGAAGAACCCATTGAAATTGGAGTTGCAGAACCCACTGGAATTTGGGGTGCGGGACCCACCGTGGTTCATGCAGCCCCCCCAGCTGCTCAGCAAGCTCCCAGCCCTGCAGTGGTGGCAGGAAGCACTGTGGTCCCACAGCCACCGCTGCATGCTTGTAGGGCTCTTCTTGGGGGCTGTGTGCCCCACGCTGGGGGCTGTTTCCCCCCTCCTCCCCACACACAGCCCTGCGCATGTCCCGCAAGGGCATCTCAATGTCAGCGGTGATGGCTGAGCGCTGCGTCCCGTGACTGCCCTCCCGGTTTGGGTTTCTTCTGACGCATCTCTGTGAGTGTCGGTTATTTCAGAGAAAAAAAAAGCATCATAAACACCCCACAGGGTGGGGGAGAAAAAAAAAAAAAAGCATCGAGCAAGTGAGAAAGAGAAGTGATGCAGTCTCTGATTTCCATGGCAACATCCTTTTCACCAGGGGATGGGAAAAAGCAGGCTCTTGTTTCTGCTGGCGGTTTAACACAGGGCATTAATCACCCTGCTGCTGCGGGGAGGATCAGGTACCAAAATAAAGCAGTGAGCAGGAGGGGGCTGGGAGCACTGAGCCCGCCCAGCTCCAAGTCCCTGGGGTGGCTGTCGGGGATCGGGGCTGTGACCCTGTGCTGTCCCCGCAGTGCGATGGGGCAGGAGGGAGCCCGGTGCAAGGAGCTGCTCCCCCTCACTGTGCTCACCTGCACGAGGCTTTGCCCTCCTGCCTGCCCCCAGTTTCCATCCCAGTGGGGATTTAGGAGTGAGCCCATCGCAGCCCGCTCGGTGTGTGGGATTCGGTGCTGCCACCTGGTTTCATCACATCCCTCTCTGTCTGCTCCCAGCTATCCTGAACCCGAAGCAGCCCAAAGAGACACCCAAAAGCTTCAGCTTTGACTATTCCTACTGGTCCCACACCACGGTAAGCAGCGGGGAGCCTGAGCCTGGTTGGAGTGGGATGCAGCAGGATGACCTCCTTCTCTGATTCCTCCTCTCCTGCCTCCTCTCCACAGCCCGCAGACATCAATTATGCATCTCAGAAGCAGGTGTACCGTGACATCGGCGAGGAGATGTTGCAGCATGCCTTTGAAGGCTACAATGTCTGCATCTTTGCCTATGGACAGACCGGTGCTGGCAAATCCTACACCATGATGGGAAAGCAGGAGAAGGACCAGCAAGGCATCATCCCGCAGGTACTGCCTGGTGAATCATAGCATCATTAAAGTTGGAAAAGAACCCTAAGATCCCCAGATCTTACCCCAGCCCACTCCACTGTGCCCACGTCCCTCAGTGCCACATCTGCACAGCTGTGAACACCTCCAGGGATGGTGACTGCCCCACATTCCTGGGCAGCTGTGCAGTGCCTCACTGCTTTTTCTGAGAAGAGATTCTTCCTAATATCCAACCTGAAAAGCTGCCTCACACCTGAGCAGGATGCCCAAGGAAGGAGTCAGAGGGAGGGACAAGTGGAGGAGATGATCTGTGGGTCAGGGGGCACTGCAGAGCATCCCTCTGCCCGGGGCTGAGCATCCCAACTCTTCCCTCTGCAGCTGTGTGAAGACCTCTTCTCCCGAATCAATGACACAACCAACGACAACATGTCCTACTCCGTGGAGGTAGGCACATCTCCTGGGAGTGGGATGCTGGAGGCCCTGTGTGTTGGCTGTGCACCAACACCATTAATTCCAAGTGAAACTCAACCCTGTGCGTGCTGTCCCCAGGTGAGCTACATGGAGATCTACTGTGAGCGGGTGAGAGACCTCCTGAACCCCAAGAACAAGGGGAACCTGCGGGTGAGGGAGCACCCCCTCATGGGTCCCTATGTGGAGGACCTTTCCAAGCTGGCCGTGACCTCCTACAACGACATCCAGGACCTGATGGACTCGGGGAACAAGGCCCGGTGAGTGGGGTGCAGGAGAGCACTGGGACCTGAAGAGCTTGCAGGCACCTCCAGGGACATAAAGATATTTGTGCATGGGCTGAAGTTGGCTGAAAAGCTTTCCCTGGTGCTGGGGGCAGGGTGAGAGTTTGGTGCCTCTCTAGTTCCCCAGAAAGGAGGCAAGATGTGACCTGCCTTGACTGCCCTGCCCCATAATTGTCCCCAGCATCACCGCTCTGGCACCCTCTGTGGAATGTCATGCCTTCTGTCCTCTCCCCACAGCACGGTGGCTGCCACCAACATGAATGAGACCAGCAGTCGCTCGCACGCCGTCTTCAATATCATCTTCACCCAGAAGCGGCACGATGCCGAGACAGACATCACCACCGAGAAGGTGAGAGCAGAGCACCTGGGAAACCCGAGAGGATGCAGCGAGGGCTTTTTGTGCCACTGTTGGCCATGGAGAGCAACTGGGAAGGTGTTGGGTGTTGGGTACCGGTGTGTTGGACAAGTGCCGAGTCTGCTACAGCTGTCAGCTCTGTCTCTGCCTGCAGGTCAGCAAAATCAGCCTGGTGGACCTGGCTGGCAGTGAGCGAGCTGACTCGACTGGCGCGAAGGGCACAAGGCTGAAGGTGAGTGCGGAAGGGTGATGGTGCCAGGCCCCTCGTCCCCAGGTGTTCCTTGTCCTTTCCCCACATCTGCCCAGTGCCAGGTGAAGCAGGATCCACAGGCTCCACTTGGGAGTTACTGGTTGCCCAGTAAGACCAGCTGCTGTTTGCACACACTGCACTGGGGCTTCCCCATCCCCCTGGGCCGCTGGGCTTTTTTGCTCTGAAACAGGGCCTAATGATTAGTGCTTTTCTCTCCATCAGGAAGGAGCAAACATCAACAAGTCCTTGACCACACTGGGAAAAGTCATCTCTGCTCTGGCTGAAATGGTAGGTAGGCTGAGCGTGAGTGAACAGCCCAATGAAGCACCCAGATTCCCATCTCCAAGGGAGGTTGGGCACCCAAGCTCTCAGATACGGAGCACCAAAGCTCCCATCTCCAAAGGGGATGCAGAACCTAGACTCCCAGCTCTGAGGGGTAGGCAGATACGTCCCAACCTATCCTGCACTGCCCAGCCCCTGTGGCTGGAGCCAGCTCATCTGATAAGACTGACACATTCTTGGGATCCCTTGCTGGGTGAAGGGGTGGGGAGCAGCTTACTGTCACCTCCCTGCCCTGCTCCTTTCTATTTGCAACAGAGCTAAACAATTTTTCTGCTTTCTTTGCAGGATTCGGGGCCAAATAAGGTGCGTGCTCTGGTAGGGCTGGGTGGGTTTGTCTCTTGAAGAGTGGAAATGGGTTGTGTAGTTGTTTGAGTTGAGCCCTGTAGAGGTGAGAGACTGTATGGACCCAACTCACACTTCTCTTGTGGGTTAGGCTGACCCTCAGCATCCTGGTCAATGCATGGCTCCTGTTAGACACCTCCCAGCCCTTGCAGTGCGTTTTGCAGGCAGGATCTGAACATTTCAGCAAAAAGGAGAGCAGGCAGTCTGACAGCCTGACCTTCCGCTTCCTCTCCCCAGAACAAGAAGAAGAAGAAGACAGATTTCATCCCATACCGGGACTCAGTGCTGACCTGGCTGCTAAGGGAGAACCTGGGTGAGGCTGCGGGCACGGGGCCTGGGGGGCATGGCTTGGGGGGCATGGCTGCTGCAGGGACCACAACTCACTGAAACCCAATGTCTGTCTGCACAGGGGGCAACTCCAGGACGGCCATGGTTGCTGCACTCAGCCCTGCTGACATCAACTACGATGAGACGCTCAGCACATTAAGGTAGGCTTTGGCAGGAGGCCCGGGCTTGGGTGGGTCTCCAAAGCCCAGCTGTTCCTCGTGCTCTGTGTCCCTTCCCTTCAGCAGGGGGGAGGTGAGGGCTGCCTACAGGCCCCTACAGGAGGGACAATGCCCTGCCCTGAGTTCTCTGTCTGAGCCACCCTCCTCAGGGCTCTGTCTCTCCCCAGATACGCTGACCGTGCTAAGCAGATCCGCTGCAATGCTGTCATCAATGAGGACCCCAACAACAAGCTGATCCGAGAGCTGAAGGATGAGGTGGCCCGCCTGCGGGACCTTCTGTATGCCCAAGGGCTCGGGGACATCATTGACAGTAGGTACCGCGCCGGGCAGAGCCAGGCTGGGGTCTTGCAGGGATGCTCCCAAAGCTGCCCCATGCTCCACACTCAGACCATCTCATTGCCCACCTCACTGTGAGGAACGGCACATCCCCTCCTTGTCACCACCCTGCTGGGACACCTGTGACCAGCCCCACATGTGCCATTCCAGAGCCCTCCTCACCCCACAGCCTGTGTCCCACTGCCTGGGATGATGCTGGGGGGGCCAAGGCCTCTCCTCCCCGTGCTTTCAGGCTGTTGTCAATCCTACCTAGATGAACCCACTCTTGTTCTGTTTTCTTTGTCTTCCCCCCGCTGTCTCTCTCTCTTAGCCCACCCTGCTGCGGGAGGATCCAAATGTGTGTATTGCCTGTCACTGGTACTCTGTGTTGCTTCTCTGCTTTGGGGAGGCTGTGCCAAGGAGCATTTGTGCAGCATGGGGAAGGGCTCCCACAGCTGGCAAAGGGGCAGTGGCAGAGCACGGTGCCCTCCTGCAGGAACGGTTGGCACAGGGACATCCCTGCACTGCCGTCATGCCCTTCCCTTGTGCAGGGCACGCTTACTGCAGTGTGAGGTCCTGCAAATTCTCCTGGTGGGACCTGGTGTAACAGTCACCGCAAAGACCCTTTTCCCCATGCTGTAACTGTGCTTCCCCTTGCTGCTGCTGCTACGGCTGCTTCTGGGCTGGGTGCTGCTTCTGGCACTGCTTCTGCGGGCATGGGCCCTGCTCCCAGGGCAAACCAGTGCCTGGCAGGCATGGTGTGGTGTGGGTGGCCATGGGACACCTCAGAGATCGATCCTGCTGAGGGTCATCCTTGGGGCAGCAGAGGAACAGGGTGAATTCAAGGTGGAGATGCCACAAAGCGATGGGGCTCCTGTCCCCAAGCAGCCAGAGGGTGACACCATCTCTCCGGGTAGTGCCTGGGCAGACGTAACAGTTCTCTCCATAGAAGCTGGCTGGCCCCTAGGAGCAGGGAGGTTGGAGTGGCCAGCATCCACAGACAGGGGGTGTTGACCCATATCCACATGGATTGCGCAGCAGCAGCAGCTGCAAGCGTCCCACCGGGAGATGGAACCAGCAGCTGTTGGTTACTGATGCTTGAGGAACTGGGCTGCAGTGAAGTCTGAGCGCATGTCCCTGTCCCCTTGTCCTCTTTGCGGGGTGAGGGCTCCTGGCTCTCCTTGCACTCCCCAAATGCCCCTCGCTCCCAGCCCAGCTCACCTGGGGCCATGGGGCAGGATGCTGGGGCAGCTACATGTGCTTGGGCAAAGTGGTTTAGGCACCGTGTTGTCAAAAACCATCCCCAGCAGCCCAGGAAGGGCTCCCAGGCTGCTCCGGAGCTGCTTCTGACAGTGGCCCCAGGGCACTGCTGCTGATCTGCTCTGCCAATGCTCTGCTTTTTTCATTTAATTTCTGCCTTTCTTCTTGCCACTTTTTTTTTTTTTTCTTCCAACAGCTTTTCTTGTCTCTGTCTTCTTTCTCTCTCTCTCTTCCTTCTTCCTGTCCATGTGTCTTCCCCCTGGCCCGTCCCTCTCCTTCCCCACTCGTAGATGTGTCCGACTTTGAGAACAATAATGGCACTATTGGGGCAGAGCTGAGCCAACGCCATGACAATCTCTCCACAGTGACCAACGCTATTGCTGGCATCAGCCCCTCTTCCTCCCTGTCGGCTCTCTCCAGCCGCGCAGCCTCTGTTGCCAGCCTCCATGAGCGCATCATGTTTGCTCCAGGCAGCGAAGAGGCTATTGAAAGGCTCAAGGTAGGAGGCTGGCTTGTTGCACCTGCTGTTTGCTGGGTATGGAGAATGTGAGTTAAGAGGAGCAGCTGAGGGAAGTGGGGCTTTGCAGTCTGGAGGAGGCTGAGTCATGGCCTCGTCGCTCTACAGCCACCTGAAAGGAGAACGTGTCGGTCTCTTTGCCCAGGTGACAAGTGACAGGTCATGAGGAAACAGCCTCAGGTTGTGCCAAGGGGGAGGTATCAGGAGGAATGTCTTCACAGAAGGGTGGTTAGGTGTTGGGTTGGGTCCCCACCCCTGGAGGTGTTTGAGGAGCCATGTGGAGTAGCACCAAGTGCCATGGCATAGTGATGGGACGTGGCAGGTTGGGTTGGTGGTTGGACTTGGTGACCATGAATGCCTTTTCCAACCAAGGTGGCTCTGTCAGTGTGACTCTGTGGACCCGGAGCTGCCAGGTGCCCTGGGTGAGGAGTGGGATTGTTATAGTGGGGCCAGGCTGGGGCTGTTGTTGCTCTGTGGGATGCAGTGAGCGGATGCAGAACCCATTTAAACCAGGCTGAAAGTGGGGCCAGCTCCATTGCTGAGCCCAACCAAAATGTCCAAAACACTGAGCCTCCTTCGCCCCACCAGGAAACAGAGAAGATCATTGCTGAGCTGAATGAAACATGGGAGGAGAAGCTGCGCAGGACAGAGGCGATCCGGATGGAGAGGTGGGTGGGATGAGTAGGGGGCAGTTTGGTGACTCCCGTGGGCTCCAGCTGTGCCTGGCGAGCACAAGGCATCCCCAGGGAGCACATAGGGAGCAGCAATGGGTGGCTGCTGGGGCTGGTGCAGTTTTGACAGGCTCTGCTTCCTGCAGGGAAGCCTTGCTGGCCGAGATGGGGGTGGCCATGAGGGAGGACGGAGGAACCCTGGGTGTTTTCTCTCCGAAAAAGGTAGGATCCTCTAATTCTCCGGCTAAGCAGGTGGATGGTACAATGCAGTTCCTTCCAAGCCTATCTGCCAGCCAGCCCTAAATATTTCCAGGGGGGCTCTCAGAGACATTAACTGTTAGCTTGGAAACCTGCGATACACATTTCAGTGCCAGCCCTGCTCTGTCCATATGCCAAGTTGCTGCAATAGAAGCGCATGGACAAATAGAATAGGCGTTTCCTGCGCCGCAGCACATGGCAGGCACAGCTCCCATTCAAGAGACACCGTGGAGCCCTGGTGACAGTTGCGGTGTTAGGCTCTTGGTGTCGGCTTCTAACACCTGGGGCATTTGATATTGCCATCAGCCTCCAGGGCTTCCTCGCTTGGAAATGAAGGCGTGGGGGTATTAAATACCACTCGTGTTGGTAGCATCCCAGGAAGCATGTTCTGAGCAAACACTGGCCCTGCCCCAAGCAGCTCATCTGGCAGCGAGCCCTGCCAGTGCAGTGCTGCAGCTCCTCACCACCACCCAAATACCTTATAGGACCAACGGGGCAAGGAGAGCAGGCTCTGCCCCCAGCCCCTGCTGGGACATGTGGCAATGAGTGCTTTGGGACCCCAATGTGGCTCTTCTGACAGTTTTCACACCACTGTCTTTGTTTTTCACCTGCCTCAGCCGCTGCCCATTAGGCCCCCCGATGTGTGTGTGGGAAGCGTGGGGGTGTATTCCCCAAAGCAGGTTGGTCCTGAGGTGACCTTGCTGTGATGCTTTTGGTGCCAACCTTCTCTTCAGCTCTCTGACTTCTCCAGCTGCTGGTGAGGACTGTTAGCTCCAAAAGCGTGCAGAATTTATTCTGACTGTGAGCAGAGCACAGCCAGACCTTGTTGCCCTGCTGTACACCATCACGGGGGTGACAATTTGTCCAAATCTGGCAAATCTGGAGCAAAATTAAAAACCAAAAGAGCTCAGAGATTCAGACCCAGAGGGTCTGGAGGGTATGTTATTCCTGCCAGCCACCATGGAGAACAGCTTGTGTTTCCCTTCACCTCCAGCTCTCCTGCCCTGTTTGCTGTGAGTCCCTTGTACCCATTGTGGTTTCTGCAGCTGGGGACACCTCTGCATGCAGGGTTCCCACAGGCTGATAGGACACTTCTCCTCCTCTTTCTGAGAAACTCAGAGCTTCTCCTGCTGACAGAAGGTGCAATTGCAGCAGCCTGCAGTGGGATGAGACAAGCAGAAATTCCCTCTCATCGAGTGCACAGCGGCCATGGCTTGTGGGAAGGAAATGATGGGAGGGAGCTGATAGGAGGAAGGACAGAGCATGCAGATGTGGCCATCTCCATTTGAGGACCCCTTGTGCTGGGCCTATTTGCATCCCAAATATTCTCAGCAGCCAGGGAAAAGCCACCAAGAACTCAGCCCTTGGAAGAGCAAAGTGAGGACGCTTGGTGGAGGTTCACACTGGAGTCTAGCCCTGGTTTTCTTGCCACTAGGTTGGGTTAGGGTGGCCACAGAGCTGGCTGATCATGAAGGCTGAAGAATGAGGAGCGGGGTGGTGAGCCTGGGTTTCACTGTGCCCTGGTGACTTCTTCTTATGTCCCCCAGACGCCCCACTTGGTCAACCTGAATGAAGACCCGCTGATGTCTGAGTGCCTTCTCTACTACATCAAGGATGGGATAACCAGGTGAGGGCCGGGTCTGCTGGTCTTATATCTCAGTGCCACTGGGCACCTGCCCTCCTGCACCAGAGCAGTACAGACACATTGGGTAGCATGCATGTCTGTGGCAATCTCATGAGAGATGTTAGCCCTGCTGGTGGTGCAAGTCCAGAGGGTACTTTTGGGTGAAGCCCAAAGGAGGATATTTTGGGGCTGGTTTGAGGACAGATGCAGCTGGCTCGAGCTGCCTTTTCTCCAACAGGGTTGGCCGGGAAGATGCAGAGAAGAGGCAGGACATCGTTCTCAGTGGGCACTTCATCAAGGAAGAGCACTGCCTTTTCCGCAGTGACACGAGGACCGGAGGTGAAGGTACTGATTGTCCTGAGGGGCTCCGTCTGTCTGGGTTCGTCCTGGGGTCCTGCCCTGGGCTTGGGGCTTGATATGAGGTTGGCGAAGCCCTGTTCATTGCTCATGGTGGGGATATGCCTGGAGGCCCAGGCTGCCCCTCCACCTGCCGCTTGTCACGCAGTGATCGTGACCCTGGAGCCTTGTGAAGGCGCTGACACCTACGTGAATGGCAAAAAGGTGACAGAGCCCAGTGTTCTGCGCTCAGGTGGGTCCCCAGGGGATGCTCCTGCCCACAGTTCCATGCACTGCAGCCATCCCTGCCACTAAACCCAAGCTTTTTGTCCCTGCTGCAGGAAACCGGATCATCATGGGGAAGAGCCACGTCTTCCGTTTCAACCACCCCGAGCAGGCCCGGCAGGAGCGGGAGCGGACACCGTGCGCCGAGACACCCGCTGAGCCCGTGGACTGGGCCTTCGCCCAGAGAGAGCTGCTGGAGAAGCAGGGCATCGACATGAAGCAGGAGATGGAGCAGAGGTGGGCATGTGGGGCCAGGAGGAGGGTGAGGGCAGGAGCCCAGCTTGGTCATCCCAATCTTCCCTGCTCCTCCCAGGCTTCAGGAGCTGGAGGACCAGTACCGGCGGGAGAGGGAAGAGGCAAACTACCTTCTGGAGCAGCAGCGGCTGGTAGGTGGCCAGGCTTCCTAGGCTGTCCCAGCACCATCATGCCTGGCAGGTGTTTGCATGGGGCAGCTCTGTGCGACTTGGAATGATGACAAATCCATCATCCATCATTCCTGGGACTGCTCATCAACACGGACATGGAGGAGGGAGGGAAGGGGTGATGTACACTGAGTCCTGTGGGCTGCATCATTCTTCTCCCTGCTTCCCCTAGGACTACGAGAGCAAACTGGAGGCTCTGCAGAAACAGATGGATTCTAGATATTACCCTGAAGCCAATGAGGAAGAAGAAGAACCTGAAGATGAAGGTGAGTGCTGGGTGACAAAGGAGGGATGGAAAAGTTTGGGTGGAAGGAGATGATGTGCCGATGTTTCTGCAGATATGTTTGGGAGGGGAGCTGGTGTGCTCCAAGCAGCCTCAATTTCACCTCCCTCCTGTCAGCCCATTAGAGGAGCCGTTAATAAAAAACATGCAGAAAATGGGTAGGAGGAAGGATTTTAGAATGAAGACCAAAAAAACTCCATTGCGACATCTGGCTGCAGAGCCTCAGGAAGCCAGTATGAAGTCACTGGGAGGAATTTTGCAATGAGTTTGCCCACTGCTGCACTCCATGCCCTTCCACTCCTCCTTCTCCCCATGGCAGAGCAGGTGTTGCAGTGGGGCCTGGATGCTTTCCATGGGAAGAAGAGCAGTGCATCCAGACACCTCGTGCTGCGTCCTTCTCCCGGCCTCAGCAGCAGGGTTTGTGTGGTGAGCGTCCCTGTGTCCTTCCCACAGTGCAGTGGACGGAGCGGGAGTTCGAGCTCGCCCTCTGGGCCTTCAGGAAGTGGAAGTGGTACCAGTTCACCTCCCTCCGTGACCTGCTCTGGGGCAATGCCATCTTCCTCAAGGAAGCCAACGCCATCAGCGTAGAGCTGAAGAAAAAGGTGGGTGCTGATTTTGAGCGGTGGGTCTCACCATCATGGTGTTGCTGGGTGCTTATTGCTTGGGTTTTTGGGGAACACGTGGTGTTGCTGCTTGCTGCCACAGCAAATGAGCACAGACCTGTGTGCTGGCAGGGAGCTAAGGGGAGCGCATGTACCCACACGGCGATGCTGTGATGCGGAGAGCCCAGGCCACTGTGGTCTTCAAGATGGGATCACCATTCTTCTCTGCCTCCTTCCAGGTGCAGTTTCAGTTCGTCCTCCTGACAGACACGCTGTATTCACCTCTCCCTCCTGACCTGCTGCCTCCTGATGCCGCCAAGGACCGGGAGAAGCGGCCGTTCCCCCGCACCATCGTGGCCGTGGAGGTGCAGGACCAGAAGAACGGGGCAACGCACTACTGGACCCTGGAGAAGCTCAGGTAGGGAGGGATGTCTGTGCTGGGCACGCTCAGCAAGAGGGCTCTGCCAGCCCCAGCCTGGTTTCTCACCACTGCCCCTGGTGTCTTTGCATCTGCAGGCAGCGCCTGGATTTGATGCGCGAAATGTACGACCGTGCAGCAGAAGTGCCTTCGAGCGTCATCGAGGACTGCGACAACGTGGTGACAGGCGGAGATCCCTTCTATGACCGCTTCCCATGGTTCAGGCTGGTTGGCAGGTGAGCGCTTTGGCTCCTTCGATGTGCAGCCTGGAGGCACGGCGTCCCCCTGGGGCAGTGCTGCTGTCAGGCAAAGCTGGCCTGTCGCCGCCATGGCCCACACCACGGCCGGTCCCCACCGGCCTCCTGTGGAGCAGTGCCACCAGGCAGGGGCTGTCAGTTGCCGGTGGAGCGCCGGTGCTGCCGTGCCCACCGCCTATGTGTGTGTGTGCACATCTGTAGGCGTCCGTGTCCGAGCGTCTGTCTGTGCCACCCGTGCCGTGTGTCTCCATGTGTTTCCCACACGGTGCCGGCAGTGAGGACGGGTGGCCCAATAGGGACACATGGATGTGTGTGCCTTGGAGGCCTCACCTCGTGCCACAGCAGCACCGGCAGTGGGATTTCCCCCTGGTGGGATGGTGGGGTGTCTCCCAGCCTTGTGTTGTGTGTTCCGTCCCGCTGCGCTGTGCTGCCTGCAAAGCCAGCGCCGGGAATCCCCATGTTTGCACCAGTTTGTTGGGTCTCTCTTTTTTTCCACGTTTTATAGCTGACAGCCGTTGGTGGCTCCCTTTAGAGACGCACTGGATGGGCAAGTCTCTATTTCCTGACATCCCTTGGTTTGAGCAGAAAACAAACCAAGCCAAAAAAAAAAAAAAAAAAAAAGCAAAATCCCTATTCTTGCTCTCTCTGTTTGGAACAGCTGGTGTTAACCTGTCTTCTATCTTGTTGTACTAACCTTAGTTCAGATATCTCTGGCTGCAACAGCTCTCCTCTTTTCAACACATGCATGAGCGAGCGCATGGCTGATCTCACCCCCTCCCCTACCTTCTCGAACCCCGACTCCGACATCACCGAGCCTGCTGACGAGCAGCACGAGGGGCAGGAGGAGGAGGAGGAGGAGGCGGAGGACCTGGAGGAAGACATCTTTCCGGAGTGCCCGCTGTGTGATGGCCGGGATCCGTTTTACGACCGCTCCCCCCTGTTCAGTTTAGTAGGAAGGTTGGTGAGGTTTTAGGAGAGCATGCTGGGAAGGAACTAGCTCTTTCGCATGAGGGAACTGCTTTCTGGCACGACCCCCACCTCCAGGGCGTCCTGTGGGCGCAGGGGTGGCCGGCGGGTCGGGGCCACCGAGGTAGGGCTGTGACAAACACAGCAGCAAGGGCACAGGGCGAGCGCGAGACCCCTGCTTTGGGCAGCCCCCAAAAACGTGAGGTCTCCTTGAGTGCCATAGGACCTGCAGTCGGGTTTCCGTTCCCAGGGGGCCACCTGCCAGTGGTAGCGAGCACCACAAGTGTGACGCCATGAGTGTAAGGCTCTGTGCTTTAGTCCTGGTGGTGCATGGGCCACAAGTTTTGCAGCTATCCCAGTGCAGCAGGGAGAAGTGGGGCTGTGCCGGTCTCTGTGAGCCCTGGCACCATCTGGTGGGGCTCAGGGGGAGCCGTGCAAGTGAGATGAGCTTGGGATCAGCGGGGGGAAAACTCTTTGGGAAGTGGTGTTTTCTGTCTGTGCCTCGTGCACTGATTGGGACTATCTCCATGGGCTGGCAGCTACAAGCACAGGGGATGCTCAGGAAGGGCACATAGAGACCCAAGCTGCAAGAACAGGAAGGGAACAGAGCCTTAATTTCTCCTCCCTATGTGCCAGGACACCCCTGGGCTTGGTCACTCCTGGCTTGGAGAAATCAGGGTGGTTTTCTGGGCTCCAACTGTGCCTTCAAACTATTGCAATCCGCCCATCCCCAAAATGTCCTCATGACACAGGCAGGGTGATGCTGGCCCCCTGGCCTCACTGCAGAAGGCTTCCCAAGGGGACAAGAGACGTGTGCTCAGAGCAGGACTCGGAGCCCCCATTCCTGGCACCGTGGGGGTCCACCCAAGGCAGAACCCCCACCGTGCTGGGGCTGCTTCTCCCTTACCGTGTCCAAGTCTGGGGTGCAGGGAGGAGATGGAGCGGCACAGGCAGAGAGGGAGGAGGTGGGGTAAGAGCCCTGCAGCCTCAGACCGAAAGAGCTGGGTTCTTCCACCCTTTTTTTTTCTTTTCTTTTTTCTTTTTTCCTTTTTTTTTTCTTCTTTTTTTTTTTTTTTTCTTTTTTCCCCCCCAAAAACCAAAACCAAAACTCTCAGGGGCACCTCAAAACCAAACCCACCGACCTGCTGAGCAAACCTCTGCAGTCCCCCAGGTCGTTCCCTCGGGCTCTCCCGACTTCTTTTGAGTCTGCCCCGGGTTTGGCTCCCCGCGCAGCAGCTGTGCTGGCCACATTTCTTGTGAAGTGTGCTTTGATTGATTTATGATTGGATCCTTGTCTTTGATTTCTTTCTTTCTTTCTTTCTTTTTCAGTTTGGTTTTTCTTTTTTTTTTTTTTTTTTAGGTTTGGTTTTGTTTTGTTTTTTAGCTGCTGGCTCTCTCTCTCCAAAGCTTTAGCAAAAATTGGGGTTATTTCACTTTTGTCTTCCTTTGGAAAGGCTTTTCTTTGGTCTGAGCATGCCATCTTTGCACCTCACCAATCTTGTGGTTAGTGTCCCTGCCCTCCTTCCTCTAGTGACACACTTGTCCCCCTCCTCCCCACCCTCCTGCCTTCCCTCCCCATCTTCCCTCCCTCCTTCATCCCCTGGATTCATCCTGATGAGCTGCCCACTGATTTGGGGGCAGGAGAATTGCTCATGGGCAGGAAGTCTCAAATCCACGCCTGCCTCAGCCCTGGTGGCCAACAAGAAGAGCTGGGGTGAGACGCTCGGTGGGGGATTGTACTCTGTGTCTTGACCCCTCTTGGACTTGTTTGGAATGGAAAAAGCCTTATACTTTTGGGTGGAAGAAGCCTTGGCCTGAGGTCAGCCTGAGCTGCAGCAGCAGCAGGGAGAACCTCTGCACCTCTGCAAGGCTGAATCTTTGAACACAGGGCTGTGGCCTTTCTGCAAGAGCCTTTCAGATGCCATTTGGATGCCTGCGAGGCTAGGAAGCCTGGAGATGTCTGCATCTGCCTTGGGAGCCTCCTGAAGCTGATGTGTCCTGACTGGTGCCATCAGGATCCTGACCCGCAGGACACAAGGACATCACATTTCGAGACACGTGGGTGGGAAAGTGGGAACAAGCCATCCCTGCTGAGGACATGAGTGCTAGAAGGACCTCTAAATATGGTGTCTTGGTCAGAAAGGATGAACATGTGTCACCAGCTCCCAGCTAGGGAGGCAGAGGCTGAGCCCACCAGCTGTGAGCTCAAGGAAGGCAGCAAGCGGAGGCCAAATGACTGAGGAATGCCACATGCCTGTGCCCATCCCGGATACCTGGAGGAGGTCCCACGGAGCTCAGCAGTCACACTGGAGCCCTGCGGTGGCACCAGGCGGGACACAGCGTGGGGACACGTGCATGCCACCAGCCGCACCTCACAGCATCCCCAGCCACCTCCAGCCACCGCCACCCAGGGCAGGTTCACCTGCAGAGGCTCTGGTGCCCAGGCCAGGACCTTCTCCTCCCCCCCTCCTTTGCTCCCGCCAGCCTCTTCCTCCCTCCTCCCTCCCTTCCCACCCTGTCCTCGCCTCACCCGCCCCCCGTTGCCTCCGCAGCACCCCCAGCTCTCTCACAGCACCTCCTGCCCCCATCCTCCGGCTCGTCACCGCCAAGACGGTCCTCTGCCCAGCTTGCCCCCTCCCCAGGACGCGACAGCCGGAGAGAAGCCGGCTCGCCCGCTCCCCGCCCCGCGCTGGCCCTGGCTGCCCCTCATGGCTTTGCTTTGCAGCGGTGACATGGGACCTGGCCGCCGGCGGCCGCCACCCGCGCTCTGGGATGCTCGGGCGGAGGCGGTGACGGCGTTCCCGTGTCGCTTCTCCCCCCGGCAGGGCCTTCGTCTACCTCAGCAACCTGCTGTACCCCGTGCCCCTGGTGCACCGCGTGGCCATCGTCAGCGAGAAGGGCGAGGTGAAGGGCTTCCTGCGCGTGGCCGTCCAGGCCATCTCAGGTAGGGACTGGCCCTGGTGCTGCTTCACCCTGCGTGTCCCCTAGCGTCCTACCAACACCTTGCTGCTTTCCTCCTGCAGCTGACGAGGAGGCCCCAGACTACGGTTCTGGCGTGCGGCAGTCGGGGACGGCGAAGATCTCCTTCGACGATCAGCACTTTGAAAAGGTACCGCCACAGAAGGGCCTGGGATGGGGTTGGCTGCAGGGACCACAGCGTCCCACCCTGTAGGGTGGTGCCCAGCTGCTCTGCCTTGGGTGCCATCAGCCCAGGCACTGCCCCTCGAGGAGCTGCGTCTCTGGGCCGGGCGCTGCAGTGATGGCAGCTCCCTCAGCCCCGTTCCTCCATGGCCCTCCAGTTCCAGTCTGAGTCCTGCCCTGCTGTGGGGATGTCTCGCTCGGGGACCTCGCAGGAGGAGCTGCGCATCGTTGAGGGCCAAGGGCAGATCAGTGACTTGGGGCCCTCCGCCGATGAAGTCAACAACAACACTTGTGCAGGTGAGCAGCGAGCTGCCAGCGCGCACCCAGCGGGGCGTCTGAGCACAGAAAGCCCTCGTCCCCAGCAGCAGCTCAGCATCAGCGCAATTCCTCCTGCTGAGGGCTCTCCTGTCCCCACAGTGACCCCAGAGGACCTTCTCCTGGATAGCCCAGAGAAGTCCACGATGGATGGGCCTCTGGAGGCAGCTCTGGACCACCTGAAGCTGGGCAGCATCTTCACATTCCGAGTGACCGTCCTGCAAGCCTCCAGCATCTCAGCAGAATATGCAGATATCTTCTGCCAGTTCAAGTAAGATCATGGTGCCGCCCCCCGTGCTCTGCACTTCACCTCCCTTGGTTGCCCCAAAGCAGGGATAGTGTTGTGAGCTTTATCCCACACTCTGCTTCCATTCCATCCAAGTCTTTCATGGAAGCAAAACCAAAAGATGTGGGACGAGCCTCTGTCTCTGCCTGGACATGTATTTGGTCACTGGGAAAAGCAAGGGAGGGTGTTTCACAGGCACTGGGGGCTGCAGATCAGGGTGGGGTGTCTTTCTATGCCAGCCCTGCACAGGCAGCAGTAACCAGCCCTGGGAACAGGCTAAGTTCCTGTCCTCTCTCCCACTCCTGCTCCTCTGTGCTGCCCCGTAGTCTCCACACGACTTCCCTTCCCTTTGCAGCTTCATCCATCGCCACGATGAGGCCTTTTCAACAGAGCCCTTGAAGAACACAGGACGAGGGCCACCACTGGGTTTCTACCATGTCCAAAATGTGAGCACCTTTCCCTCTGGCACCCCCTCACCCGCACAGCTGCTGGTGCCCATCCCTAGAGCAGCACCTTCCTCCTCAGTGCTCACTTTCTCAGCACATCACATCCCTTTCCAAACTAGACAGCATGCTCACGTGCTCTTTCTCTCTCTCAGATTGCTGTGGAGGTGACCAAGTCCTTCATCGAATACATCAAGAGCCAGCCAATTGTATTTGAGGTGTTTGGGCACTACCAACAACACCCCTTCCCACCCCTCTGCAAGGATGTCCTCAGGTGGGTGCACGTGGGTCACGCGTGGCTCTTTGTGCCTTTCCCCTGGTGCCACGAGGCCGGGCTGGAACAGCACTCCTGGCTCTGAGGGGACGTAGAGATGGATGGCCCCAGGTTGGGACCAGTTTCAGCTTTTATCCACACCTGTTCTCTCTGCAGCCCACTGAGGCCATCCCGGCGCCACTTCCCACGGGTGATGCCACTCTCCAAGCCAGGTAGGGGGTGGTGTCCTGCCCTTCTCCCATAGTCCCCAGGTCTCAGAGCACATCCCCCACTATGCCCCGCTCCCAGGGCCCTGTGCCAAGTTCCTGCAAAGCAGGGCTGGATGGCAGAACCTCAGGGACATCACAAAACGTGTTGTGCTCCAGAGCACCCCCCGGAGGCCCTTTGGCACCTGCTCGCTCAGTGTTTGGCTGATGCAAACCCCTTTGCAAGCACCTTTTCCTCCTGCTCTCGTGGCAGCCCCGCAGCGCCCCTCCTTTGTGCCAAAGTGTCTGTGCGTAACCGCTTTGCTTTGTGTTGCCCTTTCTGTTTCCCTCCCTCCTCACAAGAGCACACCAGCCCCCTCCGGCTCACCCACTGCCCGGTGCCAGCCGCGCTGGCAGGCTCGCTCCTGGACATGCTCTCCGGGCACGCTCTGGCGGCCGCCACCGCCGCCACCTCCCTCCTGCGGCGTGGCGTGGAGGAGCCCGCCTGCCCACCGCCCCTGCCCGCCGCGGACCGCGCCATCAGGAAGGCGCAGAAGCCGGGTTCGTGCCCGCATGAGTCTGCAGCAGGGCCAGCAGCTGCTCGGGTTTCTCACCACAGCCGTCCACCGGGGGCACACAGGATAGCAGTGGGGATGGCATGGCGCTCCTGAGGCCGCCTCCCAGGGGCTACGCGAGTCCCTGCTGCCTTTGTCTGCTGAAACCCGAGTTGCTGTGGTTTTGCTGAGTGCGGTGGTTTGCTGTGATGCCTGCCCACCTCCCGCTCCAGCACCAAGGGTCCCGTGTCAGCCAGCAATCCGGCTGTTCCTGAGCTGCTCCACAGGTGCTGGAGCCGTGCTGTGTGGTCTGGGACCTGTTCCTGTCCCTTCTGGGGCTGGTCAGGTGTTCCAGGAGGTACGCCATATTGAACCCTTGCTGCTCTGATTTGGGAGTGGGAGGAGGTGCCCATGAGTTGCCCAGGATGGGGCTGCATCCCTCTGGTAGTGCTGCGTGCTGCTTCCTGCTTTGTTGCCACCTGCCTGGTGGCCCTGCTTATCCCCAAGCCCTGCCTGCTTTTTGTCCCCCTGCTTGCTGCCGTGTGCCCCTGACCTCAGCAGCAACCTCCCCCTTTCTGCCTTGGAGTTAAGTTGTGCTTCTCACCCCCTACAGTGCCCGCCACCAAGCTGAGCACCATGACTCGTCCCAGTGCTGGGCCCTGCCAGTGCAAGTATGACCTGATGGTCTTCTTTGAGATCTGCGAGCTGGAGGCCAATGGCGAGTAAGTCCTGGGCAGAGGGGAGAGGCAGGCAGCATGAGGTTGGCACCTCTGGGGAAGCATGGTGGGCTTGGGCACGTGAGCAGAGCTGTGTCCCACCACTGTCCTCTCTTCCAGCTACATCCCGGCTGTGGTGGACCACCGTGGAGGCATGCCATGCCATGGGACCTTCCTCCTCCACCAGGTAGTCTCTGCCCAGAACCCAACCCCCCCCTCCTGCCCCGCTGCCCAGGAGCTGTGTTAATCACCACCCTGTCCTCTCCGCCTTTGGTATTTTCAGGGCATCCAAAGGAGAATCACCGTCACCCTGGTGCATGAAACAGGCAGCCTGATCCGCTGGAAGGAAGTGCGGGAGCTGGTTGTGGGTAAGCAGAGCAAGACAGGGTTGCAAGGAGATCCCCCCAATCCCCCGCCTCCTCACATCTCTAGAGGCTTTTGTGCTTCTTTTTCCCATCCCATTCACTTTTCACCTGCTATCATGCTTGCAGTAGCAGAGAGGTGACTGCCCCGCAGGTGCCAACACAGTGCCAGTGGGACATGGGGGCGCACATCATTCACAGGGATGCTGGCAGGAGACCTGAGTGGGTTCCTGTTCTTTGTTTGCAGGTCGGATTCGGAACACCCCAGAAGCTGATGAGTCTCTTATTGACCCCAACATCCTCTCCCTGAACATCCTGTCCTCAGGCTACATCCACCCCTCGCAGGACGACCGGTGTGTGCCAATGCTTCTCTTGCACTTCCCCTGATTGCAGTGTTGGGGGAGATGGGGAGCTGGTCCTGTTCAGTGGCAGTGACAGGACACTGTGCTGTCCTTGTCACCAACTCAGTCCCGTGTCGTGGCTGACTGGCTGGAAATGCCGCTTCATGCTCATGGCTGATCCCCGTGTGTTGAGGGCAGTGGGGGACACGAGGTCCCTCACACCTGTCCTGAGGGCTGTCCCCGCACTGCGGCTGTGATGTGGCCGCACCGACTGGTTGGAGCGTGTGAGTGTGGGGCACTGTGACAGTGGGGACAAGAATACAACCATTTGTGGTGGCACAGGGAACGAATGATGGGGCTGATGCTGAGCTTTGAGTGCTATAGGAACACACTGGATGGCAGTGGGACTGTCTTTCCCTTTGTTTTTCCCCTTCCCACTGCAGCCTGTCCCCAGGCTGGTGTCTCAGTGACAGAGCCCTGCCTGTGAGGTGCCACCCTGCAGTGCTGCTGCGGCAGCTCCCGGCCATATCGCATCCCGCTGCCAGCAGGCAGGGAGCACCTGGGCACGGGCTGTGTGTGCAGGTGTCAGATATTGTCACAGCCACAGGGACAGCAGTGAGGCCAGGCAGGAGGCTGATGGCCTCAGAGCGGCGAGGAGGGTTCATACTTACAGAGCTGTGATGGTTTGTGCCGGGTGGCTGAGGCTTATGGGAGCCACATGGATGTTATACCCAGGCACACAGGCTTGTGGGACCGTGTTGATGTGCATCTGCTGCTGCTCTGGTCAAGGCTGCAGCCAGATCTGATCTCAGCAGCCCCAGCGTAGCCTGGTGGAGGGGAACACGGCTCCCACCTTCCCCGTGCATTGGGGCCGTGGGGTACCCACCACCCCCTGGGGTGCCATGGTAGGGGCAGCAGGCTCTGGATGGCACAGTGGGGGGACAGAGGACGCTGGCTCCCAGCAGGACACCGAGGGGCCGCTGCAGCAACCCCACGCTTCCATCCCGCCGTGTCCCGCATGCTTCGACCCCAGCCGCCTGCCGGGACATGAGGCCAAGGATGGCAGCAGGCAGAGCGGTGTCTGCCTTCGCTCTCCTCCTGGGCTGCTTCCGCTCCCCGCTTTGCTATCGTCCGCCCCGCCGCCTCCATCGCCGACAGCAGCCCTGGCTCTGCCCTCCTCCCTCAGCCTTTTCGACCTTCCAGGGCAGCCGCCGGGACCCCGCTGCCCCCAGGCAGCCCTGGGGCGCAGTGCCCGAGGCCCTTCCTTGCTTCCCTCCCAAACCGCCGCTGCTGCTGCCCATCTGAGCCCACACTAACCATGTGATTGTTTTGTGTTTTCGCAGGCAGTTTCTTGATTCGGATATGCCTAGGTATTATTTGTTTCCATTGTTTTTTTTTTCCATCCCCTCCACTCTCCCCCTCTCTCCCTGCACCTCAGCACTCTCAGTCCTGCTGCCAGAAGCATTTGGGTTTCCAGCCCCCTCTCCACGTCCCCCTCCTCTCCCCACATCCTGGGCACCTCTCTCTCACGCTGCCCTTCCCTGCGGGTTTTGCTGTTTGTTTGGATCGTGCTCTCGCTCCTCCTCGCTCTCGCTGGCCTGCGCTCCCATCGCCCCGTTTTTGTTTGCTTCTTGACTTTTCACACTGCTGCTCTCCTGGCTCTCTGGCATCCAGCTCTGGGCACGCAGCCCCGGCCCCCTGCCCCAGCCCCATGTGGGGAGGGCACGGTGTGGCAGGCAGTGTGGGGATGTGTGCTGGATGCACGCACAGCCTGCAGCCATGTGCAGCCCTCCCGCAGGTGTAGGTGCGACGTATACATGGCAAAGGTGGATGCAGCAGGGATGGGGTCTGCCAAGACCCAGTGGGGCTCTGGGCTCACTGCGACAGCTGGAGGCTGATCCTGCTCAGGGAACACCAAGGACAGCTGTCTGTCTGTCTGTCTGTCTGGCAGGTGTGCTTGGAGATCTCCTCATTGCCTTAATGCAGGCAACTTTCAGGCCCTGGGAGCACAGAAGCTGCTCTGAGATCGTTGGAGGGCTCCTGCAGCAAGGGTAGAGTTAAGGGAGGAAGGTGTGGGCCTGCAGAGGGCTTGCTGCAACATCCATAAGGCGATAAACCTTGGGATGCTCTCCCTGAGCAATCTTTCACCCCTGATTTGGGGGCAGGGGAATGTGAGCGGTGATGCAGAGCTTGGCACAAGAAGCAGCTACTGCGGAGTGAGGAACGGCCACCATGCCTGGTGGGGAATTCCCTTTGGGCACAGCTCCATCTGCAGTGCGGGTGCTGAGATGGGCTCCGACGGTCGTTGGGCTCCACTGTGCTCTCCCCAGCCCCTGGAGCAACCCAAGAGGACCGTCGTGCCATCCCACTCTTCCTGGCACCCTGGTTGGCCCCGTCCTGGGCAGTGGTTGCCGCAGGGCACACGATGGCTCCTCCCAGACGATGCTTTCTGACGTTTCGTTTTTCTGTGTGTGTACGTGTGTGTGTTTGTCCTGGGTTGCCTTCCACTTATAGCATTTCATTCGGAAATGACACTAGGTATTTTGCGTGCACATGCTCGGAATGGTCCCTCCCGCTTCTCTCTCTTTCTCCTTTGCCTCGTTCTCCTTTGCTTTTTGCTCTTGTTTCCCCTCTCCCTTACTCTCCTCTTCTCTCATATCCTCCCTTGGGAGCTCCTCTCTTCTCAAGCGCTCTGTTTGAAAAGCGATCCTTCACTTTGACTCTGTCTCACATGGTTTTCACATAGGCAACACCTCTGAGAGCGTGACTCGCTGCTCTCTAGCTTGGTGCCCCGGGCAGGGGTGATGGCTGTGCACCCATGGGTGCAGCCAAAGTCCTCCATGCTGGGAGCCTGCCCCACTCCCTGCCCTGGTGCAGCTCAGTGCTGGCTGCCTGCGTATGGCTGTGGCCAAGCTGTGGCTGCCTGGGAGTGCTCACAAAGGGGCCAGGGTGGCCCTGGGTGCATTGTGAGTGTGGGTGCCCTGGCAGTGGGGAGGTAATGCTGGGGTCCCCCGTGCTCTTGACCCAGAGCTGCCTTCTGCTTCCCCCTTCCCCTTACTGTACCATCCAGATCCCAAAGTGCAGCCACTGCTCTGCTCTGCACTGTCCTTTATGGGGTCTCACTGGTGCTCCCCCCCCAGCTCCTGCCTGGACTCCCCAGTGCACAGTGTGGAGATGGAAAGCACAGAAGGAGGCAGCAGGCAGGGACAGAGGGCAGTGGCCAAGGAACAGGGGGGACAGTACCATGGGCTCCAAATCCTGGTCCCTATCTCCTGCTGGGGACTTCGCTGGTGGGGGCTGTCCCTCCATGCTGAGCATCCTCTCTCCTACCTACTCTGGCTGTCATCACCTGAATGGTGACAGCTGCTCCCAGGGTGCTGATGGGTGGCAGGGTGCTGGCCTGGGTGTGCTGGAGGCGGCAGCTCACCTCACGCTCTGGGGACATGCTCCCTCCTCTGTCCTTTTGTCCCACATTCCCTGCCTTGCCTTGCACTCAGCTCAGCCCCCTGCTCCCGAACCCCTGCGCACAGTTCGAGGGCACCCGTCTCCCTCCTGCTGCACCCATTCCGCCTCGGCTTTGCCTTGAGCCTGCATCCCCCAGAGTGGCTGCCCCCAGATGTCCCATGCATGCCCATGTATCCCTGCAGGCCTGCTGCAGCGCTGCAGAGGGAGGGAGGGAAGGAGGTGTCTCCTTGCTGTCTGGCTGGGATTTCAGGGGGATTGTTTCACTGGCTCTGCTCTGTCTTGGCAGGACTTTCTACCAGTTTGAGACAGCGTGGGACAGCTCCATGCACAACTCACTGCTGCTCAATCGTGTCACCCCATACCGGGAGAAAATCTACATCACCCTCTCCGCCTACATCGAGGCAAGGACCATCTTGTGCCATTATAACACAAATGGGTGTTCCCTCACCACTGTGGTTTTCCCGGTGGAACGCAGCCCTCAAGGGTGCTCCTCTGGCAGCTCCCCACCTGCAAGCACAGCCTGGGAAGACACTGGGATGCTGCCCCCGCTCGTTAATGGGGAAAGGCAGGGGCTCCTCCAGCCCTTCCTGCTTGCCGTGGGCTGCAGGGCACAGGGGTGCTGCACGTATAACCCATGCATCCCCTTGACGCAGCCCCTCCGCTCTCTTCTCTCCCCACCCTGCTGCAGATGGAGAACTGCACCCAGCCCGCCGTCATCACCAAAGATTTCTGCATGGTTTTCTATTCCCGAGATGCCAAGCTCCCCGCCTCCCGCTCCATCCGCAACCTCTTTGGCAGCGGCAGCCTGCGGGCTTCAGAGAGGTACCAACATCCTCCTGGTTTTGGGAGGGAGGAGAGGGGAGAAGTGATGCTTCCAGCACCCAGTGCTGCCCTGGAATGTGGGGGAAAACCTCAGAGCATGGGGACAGAATCAGGTGACATCTCCCTTTGCTTACAGCAACCGCGTGACGGGTGTCTACGAGCTGAGCCTGTGCCGTGTGGCAGATGCTGGCAGTCCAGGTGGGTGCCCTGCACGTTCACTGCACGTTCAGGGCTGTGGTGTGAGTGATTCTATGAGTGCCTGAGCCATGTGCCCATCCTTTGAGCCATGTGTTTGTCCCCTGAGCCGTGTGTTTGTCCCCAAAGGCATGCAGAGGCGGCGCCGGCGCGTGCTGGACACCTCCGTAGCCTATGTGCGCGGAGAAGAGAACCTGGCTGGCTGGCGGCCCCGCAGCGACAGCCTCATCCTCGACCATCAGTGGGAGCTGGAGAAACTCAGCCTCCTGCAAGAAGTAAGCTGTTGGGCTGGGAAGAACTTCTTGGGGTTGAAATGGCACACTTTGCAACAGTGGGTGCCAAAACACAACTGGGATTCCCAGCCTTCCTGGCTTTGTGTCATGGGGCTCTGTTCCAGCTGCGCTGATGCTAGCCAGGTGCCTGCAGACTCAAAGCTAATAAGCAGCTGGGTTAATGGGGTGTGAGAAACACGTCCCCCAAAAGATGCCTCCAAGCTGGGCAGGGGGAAGCCTGGAGCTGAGCAGGGCTGCCCTCACCCAGGTGGAGAAAACCAGGCACTACCTGCTGCTGCGTGAGAAGCTGGAGACAACCCAGCGGCTGGGCCTGGAGACCCTGTCCCCGTGCTCCAGTGAGGACTCCGAGTCCCGAAGCACCTCCTGTGTCTCCTCCCCACTCTCAGCTGATGGGGCCCCAGAAGGACGGACCTCTCCTCCCGAAACCCCCAGTGAGAGGCAGAAGGAGCTGGCTGTGAAGGTACCGTCCTGGAGCCAGAAGGGGTTCCCAGGGGGGTGGGTGTGGTGGTAGCGACGCAGTGGGGAAGGCGGTGGGGTGGAAGAAGGAGCCTCCTACACCATCGTCCTCATCTGCCCACAGTGCCTGCGCCTGCTCACGCACACCTTCAACCGCGAGTACAGCCACAGCCATGTCTGCATCAGCGCCAGCGAGAGCAAGGTACCGGGCTGGTGACAGAAACTTGGGGTCTGCAGGGCTAGTGATGGTTGGGAGGGACGCGTGGAGACTGGGGCTCGCAGGGCAGGGGTGGGTCTGCGGGTGGCCCTGCTGCCACCCTCTGCTCGCCTGGCTGCTCCCAGAGCACCCATATGCACGTTCCTCTCCCTGCCCCGGCCAGAGCTGTGCCCGGCTTCGGGCAGAGACTCCAGTCCACACCTCCGCTCCTCCACAGCTGTCTGAAATGTCTGTGACCCTGATGAGAGACCCCTCCATGTCAGCTCTCGGGGTCACCACCCTCACCCCCTCCTCAACCTGCCCGTCGCTGGTGGAAGGACGCTACAACACCATGGAAGTCAGGTATGAAGGTGGCCGGGAAGTCAGGTTGAGTCCCCAGTGTTCACCGAGCAGAATGGCGGTACTGCTCAGGCATGGTCCCACCTGATGGGTGCTCTTCATCCTCCTCCAACACCATCCTTTCTTCTCCTCTCAGAACCCCACAGGTCTCCTCCAGGGTGGAGAGTCCTGACCTGGAGCCTGTGGTGGAAGGAGAGCAGAAGAAGTCCCCGGCCCGCCGGCCTGAGGATGAGAAGGAGCCTCAGCGGCAGCTGGTGCCTGACATTCAGGAGATCCGAGTCAGGTAGGAGCCACTGGGGAGGCCAGGAGGGGACCCCTAAAGAGACGGAGGGGGCAACCAGTGGCTTGGGGGAGAAAGGTGACAGCGCTCTACTGCAGCCGCCTCCTTGCAGCCCATGTCCCAGCCTGATCCAACCATCTCTGTCCCTCTGCAGCCCCATCGTCTCCAAAAAGGGCTACCTGCACTTCCTGGAGCCCCACACCAATGGGTGGGTGAAGCGTTTTGTGGTGGTCAGGCGCCCGTACGTCTACATCTACAACTCAGACAAGGACTCAGTGGAGAGGGCTATACTCAACCTCTCCAAGGCTCAAGTGGAGTACAGTGAGGACCAGCAGGCCATGCTGAAGGTGGGTGCCAGCCTCACATGGGGAGCCTCAACACCCTGAGGCAAGGTGCTGACCCCAAGCTCTCCCCTAGCAGACCCCCAACACGTTTGCGGTGTGCACGGAGCACCGGGGCATCCTGCTGCAGGCAAGCAGTGACAAGGACATGCACGACTGGCTCTATGCCTTCAACCCCCTCCTGGCTGGGTCCATAAGGTACGGAGTGGGTGACAGAAGGGGTGTGCTTTGGTGGATGGGCAGTAGGAAAGGGTGAGGAGTTCACCAGCGGCTGAGTGCTATCCCTAGGCTGCAAGCCCAAGTCCTTCCTGGCCAGCCAAGGGGAGTGCCTGCTGAGCCAGGCTGGGATGGAAAGGGCTCTAAGCTGACGGAGTTTGGGTTGTCTTAATTATGATTTCAGCTCTGCCACTTGATAGCTGTAAGGAGTTACTCCTCCCCACTCAACCAAGGGCCAGGTGGCTGGTACAGGGACTGAGCTCAAAGCAGCACCCATGTGCAGCACACTGAACCTTTGCTGTTCTTGAGAATATCTCAAAAAGTTCTTGAGATCCTCTCAAATTGCAGAAGGGGAATAGGAACCAATGCAGAGAGATTTGTAAGCCCTGGCAAAGGAGCACTGTTAACCCCATGCCCCACTGGCTCCAGCTGGATTCAAGAACCAGTCTGCACCCAGGATACCACAGATCTCCCTTTCCCCATGTCTGACTCCTTTTGTCTCTTGGTTTCTGATTCAGATCCAAGCTGTCCAGAAGGAGAACAGCCCAGATGAGAATCTAACCTGAAAACCACCCTCCACCTCATCCGTCTGCCAACAGGATCAAGATAGTAGATTCTGTCTCAAAGAGTCCCCATGTTAACATCTGATCTCTCACACCATCTGCTGCCCCAGCTGCCTGCTCCATGGAAGGATCCGTCTCGATCTACACCTTCACGGGGGAAACTCATTTCTGTTCGTAGCTGCAAACGCCCGGTCCCACCTGGGCAGGATTTCTCGTGTGCATGTGATCTTCTGCCCGTCCCCCCAGGGGTGGCCTTCATGTCACACAACCTGTAACGCTCCAGAAAGGTTCCTTTCGGAGAGGAGGGAGCAAGGAGGGTAGATCCGGTTAAAAGCTGGTCTTTGATCTACAGAGGTAGCAGTGTTGTAAAGCTCAGAGTTGAGAAATCAGGAGGAATTGCTTCCACGTGAAGGGAAAGTGGTAGTTTAGGTACGGGGATTTCCTAATTTATTGTTTCTACAAAAGATGGCAGGGCAAAATCAGGTGTCAGTAGTTTAAGATTATATTTATAAAGTATTTATTTCTATTTACATCACAAAAACCCATACACTGGGTCCTGGCCCCCGAACAATGCCTCCCCTGAGCCGGGGAGAGGCTTGGCAGCGGGCTGGTGCCAAGGCCACCGCAGCCCCTCTCCCAGAGACACCCTTCTGGGAGAAGGGACCAAACACGGCGACTGCAGTGCGCTCACTCTCTCTCCCCACCCTTCCCTCAACCTTCTGCTTTGCCCCCCCAGCGCTTAAACTACTTTTCCCAGAAGCGGTGACCAGACGAGGCACCACGTCTTCCCAAGCGAGGCAATTCCTCCCTGCCCCATCTACCTCTGATGGGGGACACACGCTGTTTTGGGTGGCCAGGGCACCCACATGCACATGGATGAGCCAACCGCCCGAGCCCCGTGGGATGGTTGAGCCTCACTGAGAGCAAGTGCATTTGGGCTCCTTTTTCTGCCCGGTGCCTGAACTGCAGCCCACGTTGGCTGTCCCCATGCTGCCCCCGGGGCCTCCTACCAAACAGCTGGGGAGGTCGGCATCGCCATGGTGGGGAGCATGGAGGCTGGGCAGGCTGTTCCCAAAGCTGGCTGACAACGTTCCCCAGGAGCTGGGATTTGGAGCAGCCATCCCAGCCCCACAGCTCCTCGCTGCCCTCGCTCCCAAAAGCTCTGCTGTCCCCTCCTGCAGGAAGAACAGGGCTGAGGCAGGTGATTGGGCAGTGCAGAGACCAGCGTTGGGTGGGGATGGTGGGGAGCAGAGAGGCCGGGGCTTCTTACTTTCATAGCTGACGTTTTCATACCCCACTCCCCCTGTTCCAGAAGTGCAATCCTACCTTCCTCCCCTCGCCTCCATAGATGACTCAGTCTATGGCTGCAGCACAGCCATGCTGGCGGGGCTCCCCACGGCCTCCTCCTCCCCAGCGAATCCCTCACCCACTCGCTCACGTCCCTCCTCTCATCTGTTCGTTGGTCGTTTCGCCGCGGGTGCTTCACTTCAGGGCTTCCCGAGAGTGGCCCATGCAGCTCCGGGCAGGAAGGCGGGCGCCTTCCCCCGCACATCCCCGGGCCCTGCTGGGCCCCGCTTCGCTGTCACGCATTCACAGCCAACCTTAATTTGCACAGCACGGCCACACCTCGGCCCCACCACCGCACGTCCCCACGCTGTCCCCTGTGTGCGTAGGTGCGGTGCCGGGCAGAGGCCGTCCCTCCACACCGTTTGCTCCTTCGTAAACCCACAAGGACACAGAGGACCGGGGGTAGCCGGGCGCATCACCCCCCCGTTCGGCTGTTTTCCTCGTCGGTAGGATCCCAGTTTGGCCTAACTCCTGCCTGGGGGCGAGAGGCTCCTCCGGGGTGAAGGCAGCTCCCGGCGGAGGCCTTCCGACAGGGCCGGGCCCGGTGTCTGCCAGCAACCAGACACTGCTCTGGCGGCCATTCAGGGCTGCGGGCCTGGCTCCGAGGCGTGCCTGAGGCCAGCCAACCTGCAGAGCGCGCCGCGGGGCCGGGCTCGAGGCCTGCAGCTCGAGGCCCGCTTCAGCCCCGCGTCCTCTCGGCCCCACGCGGGACCGCAGCCGTCCCCACCCCGCTCCTGTGCCCCCTCCTCCCCGTGTTGGAGCTTCGGGCCCCGGCCGCCTGCCCGCGCGCGCCAGGCTTGTTCGGTTCTGAAATAAATGTGGCATTGACGCACCCGCCTCGAGCCGTGCCTTGCTGGGGGGCGTCGGGGGCACCGGGCAGGTGGGGGCGGTGGAGGCGGTGGGTCTCCTCACTGCGCCGCCAGGGGGCGCTTCCTCCTCCCCCAAAAGCCGGGCACGCGGCTGGCGCCCTGCCGCCCCATTGGCAAGAGCGGTATTGATTGGCAGCGCCGTTACGCTTAGCGATTGGTAAACGCACAGCTACGTCACCGCCCCTCGGCGGCGTGTTGATAATCTCCGGAGAACTTCCGCTGCAGCCGCGCCGCTCTCGCGCCGGCTTCCGGCCTTCCCGCGGCCTCCTATTGGCTGTCAGGATGCAATGCCCCGCCCCTCGGACCAGATTGGCAGGGGCGGGGCGCGGCGGCGGGGCGGGCGGCGTTGGGCCGGGCGCGGTGGATGGACCTGTTCGGGGACCTGCCCGAGCCCGGCGGCTCGGCCCAGGGTGAGGGGGCGGGGGGAAGCCCGGTAGGGCGCTTCAGGGCAGCTCCGGGCCGGGGGTGGCCACCGGGATCTTTCCGGCGGCGGGAGGCCGGAGCGTTCGGCGGCGCGGCCTGGAGGCCGCCTCAGCGCGGGGCTGTAAGCGGAGGCCCTGGGGGTGCGGGTGCCGCCCCTCCGCACCCGGGGCCTGCCGCTCGTGCCGAGCCTCTGCCGGTGTCTTGCAGGGAAGGAGGCCCAGGGGCAGCTTCGGCTCTTCGACGACCTCCCGCCGGCCGGCAGCGCCGACACAGGTAGGGCCTCGCCGTGCCCTGCTTCGTTCCGTGTGAGCGTGCCCCCAGGCAGGCGTCAGGCTGGAGCGCGGTCCTGAGGTTTCCGAGCAGCGGTTGATATGCGGCTGCCTTTGGTCAGCCACCGTTGTGTAGTTTGTGCACGTTATGCGGGACGTGCAAAGCTTTGTTCCCCTATAGTGACAGAGTTGTTCACGTTTTGCCTTTCTGTTGTGCTCCAGGAAAAGGAAGCTCTTTTCTCTTCGATGATCTCCCACCTGCCAGCAGCAGTGATGCAGGTAAGCAGCTGTGTTGACTCTGCTGGTCTGACCTTTCCAGCCTCTTCAGAACCGAACCGCTGGTAGGCACGGCTCAGTGTGCGGCCAGATGGTTGCTAGCTGCTGGGGGGGAGGCGATATATGGGAACGGGAAAAGGTGCTGGTGCCACGGCAACTATTTTTAATTGACAGTTTTAATTCGTGCCCTGTGTTCTGAAGTCTATAATGAATGCACTGGGTACCTTCGGAGTAATGATGAGTGCTTCCTCATGTTGTTGTGGCTGCAACTCCACAGACACAAATGTTAATTGAAACCAAGCAAGGCTCTGATCGGGAATGTTAACTGTCTGAACATTCAACTGTAATAAAGACCAGGAGCTAGGAAATGGTTTGTGGCCTGGGACGAATCAGATGCCCTCTAGCTGTACATGGCTGTACTGTGGCTGAGGGAGGGCCATATGATTCAAGGTGACCACATCTGGGTGTACTGGGTTAGATAGTGATGTGGGCTGCTGTCACTTAATGCTGTGTGAGCATGCGAGTCTGCACTCCTGAGAGTGCTTCAGTGCAGGAGGTCTTACTGCTGAAGTCCTGCAAATAAAACCAAGCTGGGAGTCCTCAGCTGCCTGCTTTTATTCTCTTTCAGCCTCCAGCGCTCCTGAGCAGGTCTCAGCAGGGAGCCATGCAAAAGGGGAGAAAAGGAAGTCCTTGGAGGAGGAAGAGAAGAATGGCAGGGAAGAACTTGTGGAAAAGAAAGTTTGTAAAGGTTTTCAGACAGTTTGAAAACAAATGTACTCAATTTGTACTTTTGACATTCTGCTGAGGAAGTCCAGACTAAAGCTGAGCCTTGGTTCTTCAGTCTGCTGGCATTTGCAACCTCTCGTGGGGAGCAGACTGCAGTGGAAGGAGCCCCTCAAACTCTCTGGCACTCTGCCTCCCTCACATGGGCCTCCTTACCAGTCTGCTGAAGTGGCAGGAGCTGGGCAGTGTGAGTGCCTTGGCATCTGCAGAGTAAGGGGTTGTGCTGCCAGCAGGGGAACTGGGTGTGAAGCCTCTGGAAGGCTTGACCTGCACCAGTTTCTTTTGCCAGATCCACAAATCTCTCTTGAGTGGCTGCGGAGAAAGCCAAAGAGGCTTATTTGTGTTGACATATAATACATTTGACTTCAGTGCAAGTTCCCACGTGTTATGTTCAGCTTTGAGAAACCAGATGTGTTCAGTGAAAAGGAAATTACATGTTCTGGAAACAGTGGACTTTGGTTTCTTGCTCTCACCCATTCTTTAAAGCTACGCTTTGTTTAATCTTCTGTTTCAGTTGTGCCATTCATTCTCACCCCCCCCCCCCCCCCCCCCCCATTTGATAAGGGCCCTCCGTGATGCCCAGCAGTACTGCTTGCATACAGCTGTCTCCCAGAACAGGGCAGGCTGCTTTTGTAGTTGCTGACCTCGTGTTACAAAATACACTGTGCTCAGCAGAAGGTGCCAGATGGGCTGTTGTAAAGCAGGGGCCACACTTTGCTGTGCATTTGTGAAAGCTGAAAAGTGGCCATTGATGTGAGCTGAGGCAGTGAGGGATTTTGATTGGCGTGTGTCTGTTTGTCTCCTTTAGGGTCAGTGGGCATTCTTGGATTGAAGGGCTACGTGGCAGAGAGGAAAGGTGAAAGAGAAGACATGCAGGATGCACATGTCATCTTAAATGATATCACTGAGGAGTGCCAGCCTCTGCCCTCCCAAGTGTAAGTGAGCCCTGACCGCCAAAGCCAGGGCATAAAACTGTGGATGGCAGCCAGGTGTGGAGGTGAAGGAGCTCCAGCTTGCCTCAGCGAAGCCTGTGGTGTGTGATGGTTTTTGCTTTAAGCAGCTGCTGCTCTTGCTTGCAGGCTGCTTCGTGATGTGTCTTTTGGGATTGTTATTGGGAAATCTGGAGTTAATTGTTAGCCCTGTTCCTGAGCATGTCACAGGACTAGATTATGTATAAATACCTTCCAGTGGTATTCAGTGAATTTAGTCACTGACTTCACAAGGACTGCGAGAGCCTCATAACTCAGGTTATTGAGTTTCTGTTACCCTCATTGAAGCATGGATGTTTTGAGATGCTGATTTTAATTGCAAGCAATCAGTCCTTGCCTTGGGGGTTATTACAGAGTGTGAAATCCTTATCTGTGGCAACAGAGAGTGCTTGGAGAGGAAAGAATAAATGTTAGAACTCTCTCACCTGAAAAGCTTGATTATCTTGGGAAGTAAAATATAAATGTGCAGATATGTGCATATTTATGTTTAAAGGAGTGCTCTCAGGTGTTGTCCTGATGCTGTGTTTAGCTTCTGAACTCATGCCCTGAAAGCTTTGTTTGTTGAAGGATCCAAGCTTCCTGTCTGTAGTGCAGTTGCAACAAACTTAGGCCATGCAAGAAACTGTAGGATTGTTCAGACTGATGTTTGTGTCGTGCTGCAGAGTTGCAGCACCTGACAGGTGAAGTGTTTAGCTGCTTTTGTGCCCAGTTGTGGTCTATAAACTATATTATACTTCTCGTTTTCTGCAGAGAAGGCAGTTACAAGGAAGTACTCAGTGCTTATGTGTTTAAACCATGAAAATCCTTGTCTGAGCTTTGGAACTTGTTACCTCCACTTGCGCCTTAGAGTGCAGCATTTCTAATGCTGGCTGAGGTGGGGCAGGAACAAATGTATTCAGTCCTGCCTTCTGGCTAACAGCCCTTCTTGTTCCCTCCCAGCACACGTGTCTCATACTTTGCTGTTTTTGATGGCCACGGGGGAGTCCGAGCCTCAAAGTTTGCAGCACAGAATCTGCACCTCAACCTGATCAAGAAGTTTCCGAAAGGTGAGAGGGTGGAGGGAGGGTCGCAGGACAGTGGTCACCTTTTATACTGTGAAGTTGTGGCTGCTGCTTAAGGAAATGGATTTGCTGGTGTGTAGTTCTGCAGTTTCCGTACCGTATTCCAAATGGGCTTGTGTGCACAGAGACCACGCCGTCTCCTGGGAAAGAGAATCGGAAGCCTTTTTTGGAATGAAAGTGCAAGCAGCCAGTATTGAACCACTAACCAAGCCTGAGATGTTTTATTGCCAGGCTTGGCAGTGCTGCTTTGTGAGAAAAGGAAGAGTAAAAATAACCTCTTTGGAGGGGGGACGGTTTATTGTAAGTTCTGCATACGTGTTATCAGGCAGACTTCAGTAGCACGAGCCTGGGATGTGCCTCAGCTACTGTGTGCAGGATCTGCCCGATGTGCTGCCATCCGTTCTGCATGATGTGAGAGATGGGTTGGATATGTTTTAGCAGGAGCTTAGTTGCTGTTTTCCCTGTCTGGCAGGTGAGGTGGTCAGTGTGGAGAAAACCGTGAAGAGATGCCTTTTGGACACCTTCAAACATACAGATGAAGAGTTTTTAAAGCAAGCATCCAGTCAGTAAGTGTAAATGCTTCCTGTGAGGAAGCCTTGAGTCGTGTCTTGGTGAAACATCAAGTACAGCTGTGTGCCAGGCTGTGCCTGCCTGCTTGAGCTCAGTCACAGCATGTTCTAGTCTTGCCCTGCAGCAAGCAGCCTGCCAGGACCCTTTGGGCTAAAATGCCCGCTAATGGCAAAGAAAGGAACCAAAACATAACTAAGAATCCACTCTGCACCTACCAGAGCATCCTGCTTGCCTTTTTTTTGAAGGCTTAACATGTTGCTGAAGTGATGCATCCCATACTGTGTGAGCTAGGATCTCTTGCTGGGGTTCTTCCACCTCTAATTTTTATAACAGAACTGAAAAGTGGATACTTTATGGGCGAAATGCCAGCCTGTCTCCCTGCTGGGTTTTGAGTGCAAACGCTTTTGTCTTGTTCTGTCTCTGCTGGACTGACACACCAGCTGTGGTTTATGAGTAAGTAGGGTACAGATTGGTAAGAAAATGATTGTATTTCAGACACAGCCCTTTACATTTCTTGTCTGCTTCTTAATGACACTTTTGACACAGCATCTGAAATGCCCTGCAAATTTTAAGTACATTAAAAATTGGCTGTTTCTTAAGAGATGATTGGAAGAAGTTTTGTTAAGTCTGTTACAGGTGTGTCATTCCCAAAGCAGTCTGTTTGGTCAGAAACATGACAAAGCTACTGCAAAGGATTCCTGTGTGTGTTGGTGGTGACGTGTATTTTCAGCTGCGCCTTCAAAATCAGGAAGAAATGGCCAGAATACATCTAGAAATCAGTCCCTCAAATCTAATTTCAGTAAGGAATGGTGTCCAAACTGGGCTTTGTTATGAGAAAGACTCAAGTGGCAGCTGTAATCTAATAAACACTTCTCAGCTTACCTAGAGCTCCGGGGATACGAGCTTAACCACAGCAAGTGAACTATCAGGGGTGTGACCAAGCAATTGGAGTTACTGCTGAGGTGAAGGTGAAGACTGAAGTGGGCAGGAAGAGTACAGTGAGAAAAGGAAGGGAAAGAAAGGCAAAAGAATGGTAACTCAGTTGCAGCCCTGGCCATTCTGGTTTTGTTTTTTGCTTTTAACTTAGCTGCCTGCAGGTGTAACTTATTGCGGGCTTGCTGGCTGCTGAATGTCACTGTGTGACACTTCCTCGAGTCCCCAGGAGTACTCTGTCAGCAACTTCTCAACAGCTTTCCTCCTTGGTAATCTCACCGTTGTTTCCTCAGAAAGCCTGCGTGGAAGGATGGCTCCACAGCTACGTGTGTCCTGGCTGTTGACAATATTCTCTACATCGCCAACCTCGGAGACAGCCGGGTAAGCAGAACAGAGATGCCCACTGTTGGCATCTTGATTCTTCTGCAAGCTTGCTAGCTCTGCAGGGTGAGTTCTGTTGCCTGTATTATTTGCAGGGAAGTGCTGTGGGGAAATACTGCAATCCTTTTGTACTCTGTTGCAGAGATCACAGTTGCCTTTCAACATTTAAGCTGGCTTTTCTTTTATATATGTAGAAAGCCTCAAGTGCAAGCTTTAAAGCTGTCTCAGGAAGTTCTTGCTACTGTTTTAGTATTTACTCACAAGGGTCTTTTGTCAGCACAGGCGATTCTGTGTCGTTACAATGAAGAGAGCCAGAAGCATGCAGCCTTAAGCCTCAGCAAGGAGCACAACCCCACCCAATATGAGGAACGTATGCGGATACAGAAAGCAGGGGGAAATGTCAGGTAAGTGCCTGAAGGTGGTGAGTGAGCAAACCTAAATGCTGGCTCAACTCTGGATGTAATGTTTCTGGAGCTTTGAATGCCTGCTAGTGAGAGCCTAGAGGTAATTTCTCTGCCTATGAGTGATCCCTCTGATATCTGAGGAGTCAGCAGCCTGAGTTGGCTGATGGGTGCTGGTTTCCCTTGGACTTAAAATGGTGGCAGTGTTGTGCTGCAAAGGCAGGAACTTGTCCCTAGCTGAAAGCCTGATGGTGTAACATCAGCATAGACATGCTTAAACTTGGGCTGCAGAACTTGGCTTGACTGTTAAGCTGCACTTGCCACACACTGTGGCACTGAGCAGGGTTCACTTGCTACTTGCAGCACCAGCTCTCCTTCCTCGTCTGACATGAGGGGAGAGTGGTTGAGAGGGCACAGTGTCTGTCCTCGTGACTGTGCTTCTTGTTCCTTTAAGTGCTAGCAGCTCAACCAATGTGCAGGGCTTGTTGTCCTGAATGGCAGAGCAGAGGAGGGGCTGCCTGTTGCTGTTCTGGTCTTCTATTGAAATGCAGTGTGCTAGATACCGTTCTTAAACACAGCCTGTGAATTCAGTCCTCTGCCTCCAGGAGCTGGCGTAACTCTTGCTTCCCTGGCTTGCTAGGCTGAGCAGGACTTGAGGTGGGGCAGGGAGAGAGAAAACAGCCTTGAATTTTCCTGACTTCGTTTCTTCCTTCCCCTCTCCATTTGTTTGTGTGAAAGACTAGGAAATGTGCAGAATAGGGTTGAATAGCAAGATTTGAACTTGGTGGGGAAATGGGTTTGGTTTTGTGTGAAGCGGCTGAATGGCTGGTGGAGGAGAATAAGGTGTGTGTATGTAGAGGAGACTCAGCATTTTTTCTCCTTGTGCAGGGATGGAAGAGTGCTGGGAGTGCTGGAGGTTTCCCGCTCCATTGGGGACGGCCAGTACAAGCGCTGTGGTGTAATCTCTGTGCCAGATATCAAACGCTGCCAGCTCACACACAATGACAGGTAAATCGTGCCTGCTCACGAGGAGGCTGCTGTGCCCTGGCTCTCTGCTCAGCAGCAATGCAAGCTGCTGCCAGAGCTAAGGCACTTGAGGCCAATCACCCAGAATTAAAGGATGCTCCTGCTGCTCATGTCCCTCTGCTCCTGTTCCTTACCAGTACAGTGGGGCAATGCTGCTGTCTCGCTCTGCCAAGACACTGAAGGCTCCTGTTGGAGAAACCAGCCTCACAGTGGTGATAACACACACAGGCTTATCCTTTGTTCTCTAAGCTTGTGCACCTGTCTTCAAGCAGGTCGTTAAGGCTTGAATCCTTGGATCCCTGTGCTGCCCAAGCGGTGTTCCTAGAAGCTGTGGTGCCCAAATACACCATTGCATTCAGCTCTGATTTTTGAAGATTTGAGATAATTTTCCAGCAAATGATTGATGATGATAAATTACATTCAGGTCGGTACAGCCCTGAATGCTCTCAGAGGCAAGTGGGTGACCCCATGCTCCTGCTTCTGGTGGGATTAGAATTCCATAGGAAGCAACCTACTGAAGTATTTTAAGGGATATTCTGAACATCAGAGTCTGAAACTGCCTTCAAAGGTGTGCATTGCTGTGGCAGAGGGGATGTTGTTTTCTGTCTGTTGACTGTCCGGGGCTCCTGGTTAGTGCAAACCCTGTGCAGGAAGAGGGAGTGCGCAGCAAGCTGTTTCCTTCCTCCCACTGGAAGCTGAGAGATAGATGGCTCTCCTCCCATGGGGTTTTGTATCCCTCGTGTTTACACCAGGAGCACAGCAAGATATTAAGCTGTGTTGCTCTGTTTCCTTGCACTTGGCTACTTAGCAGGGAAAACGTGTGAATGAAAGGATCTGGGAGCTGTTCCTAGAGAAACAGTGCAGCTTCCCAGCAAGGCATGGGGACATAGTATATGGCCTTGCTTAATTGTGCATGTCAGCTTCGCGGGATGTCCAGATGTAGGTCTGACATGGCTCATCTAACTCTTAGCTTGTATCTGAACTGCCTCAGCTCCCTGAGTGGTTGGTGGTGAGAAGCCTCCTGGTGCCTCTGAGGGGGTTTTCAGATGAGCTTTTTCGAATTGTGCCTTTGGGTTGAAGCATGGATACTCATTACATGGAAAAAAAAAGTGCAGATGGACTTGGCTTTAGCTGGGGAGTCAAAGCTTCATCCTTGTAACCTGTCTGACCTCCAGGTTCATCCTGATAGCATGTGACGGCCTCTTTAAAGTCTTTACGCCAGAAGAAGCTGTGAACTTCATTGTGTCCTGCCTGGAGGTGAGGAGGAGGCATCCTGGGGGCTGGGCTACTCATGCATTCGTTTGTCAGCGCAGGAGCTGTGAAATCGTATGTGACTTGCTCCCTCCAGGCTAATTAGCTGAACAATGAGCAGGTGGTGCAGAAATATACTTCTGCCAGGGGCTGCTCTCTGTGGATGCTTGTCCTTATTTATTTTGCTTCCCTGTGCTCGGAAATAACCACGTGCCTGCTCTGCTGTGCTTTGCTGGGGTGATTGGTGTTGTCTTTCCCTTGTCCCAATAGGATAAGAACATCCAGAAAAGAGAAGGGAAGCAGGAAGCAGACGCTAGATATGAAGCTGCCTGTAACAGACTGGCCAACAAGGCAGTGCAGCGAGGGTCGGCGGACAACGTGACGGTCATGGTGGTCCGGATAGAGCACTGAGAGATGAGGAGCAGCAGCGAGGCCCCCATCTGATATAAAGATGGGACAAGTCGGTGTGGGTGCGTGAGTGGTGGGGGGAGGGCCCTGCTGCATGCTTCTCAGTGTAAATAAAGGTTTTTTCTAATAGTTTTAGTTCACTTGGCTAGCAGTGTTTTCTAAGCAGTTACTACAGTCGATCAGCTTGTGGGGGGGTTTTGTGTCCTGTTAACCCTCACCCCCTTGAATGTCCTGACAAACCAAATAAATCCATTTGGTAGAGGTGCTGGTGAGAGCAGGCATCTTTGTGCACAAACTGCCACCTGTTCAAATGCTGCAGCTTTGCTGTTTGTTTCCTCGAGCTCTGTATGACATCTAGGGGGAGCTCCGAGCACCGGGACCTGCTTGGGCTCTGTGTTTGCGACCTTCTGGTGCTGGGAAGGAAATCATTTGGTTCTGGAGTCTGAAGTGCTCCAAGTGGCTCCGGGAGAGCAGCAGGGGTCCTGCTCCCAAGCAGGGTCTGCCTCACCAGCCCTGTAAGTGGCCCTGATTGACACAGGGATCCCCCACCACAACACACAGGCAGGCCACAGAGCTCCTTGTTGTGCACGTTTAATGGGTCAAACATCATAACAGCACTAAGGAACAACTTGATCAAACAATACCAGCATCCCAAGAGCAGAGTGCTGGAGGCTGCATTGGCCTCTGAGAAGGTGTGGCTTCATGCTCAGCCCGACCTGGGGCTGTGGGCATCAGAGCTGGGAAAGGGCTGACAAAGTGCCAGCTGGGTCACCGCTGTGGGACCGTGTCCCTTGGGTGCTTGGTTGTGTGCATGCTGCGTTGCTGTGCAAGGGGAAGCTGGCACTGAGCAGCTTCAGCACTGGGGAATTTGCCTTGCTTCCTCTAGCACTCTAGATCCCAAAGCCATGGGGAAAGGGTGCGGGTGGGAGATCAAGCAGCTTTGAAATACCCCAAAAGCTTTGGGCTTTCAGAGGGTAAGGAAAGCATTCTTGTTTTGTTTTTTTTGTTTGTTTGTTTGTTTAAATTAAAAAAAAAACAAAACTGAGGTGTTGGTGCCTGTGGTTGGGTCAGGGAGATGGGGTGGCAGTGGGATGTGAGGTGAGAGGGAACACAAGCAGCTCCTTGCCTGGCTGGGGTTGAGTCTGTTGGCACCTGGGTCGCTGCTGTCAGCTCTGCTACCACCCCTGGTCCCCTGGAAAGGCCTCAGTCCATTTGGAGGTGTCCATGAAGATGGAGGAGGAGCTGTGGAAGAGCCAGAGGCAGGGCAGCGAGCCCTCCCGCACCCAGCGGTCCTTGGCGCAGTCGTACACCTCCATCTCCACCCGGTAATCCCCATCCATGCCCTTCCAGTGGCCGCCGGTGACGAAGAGCCGATCTCCCAGCGGCACCATCCCGCCGTTCTCATGTAGCGTGTGCAGGAGCTGCACCTGCACCAGGGGAATGGCAAGTGTTGGGGTCCAGCTGCCCAACAGAGCTTTAGCAGCATCCATGCTTTGGGCTCACACTGTGGGGATGGAGTGTTTGAGGGACTGTGCAGGGGTTTCATGCTGGTGGCACTGGGAAAGCGAGGGTGATCTCTGCTTAAAGCCATAACTCCGTGCGGATGCTGGGCTCCTGGAGCATGGCACTACCTTCTGCCAGATGTTGGCCTCTGGGTCGTAGACGTGGACCTTCTTGGTGTTGTCCCCGATGAGGTAGATGAAGCCGTGCAGCGTGGCACAGCGTGGGGCCGAGAGGTACTTGGGGATGAATGGGGACGTGATCACGCTCCATGCATCTGCAAGGGGCAGCCATCAGTTGGCAGGCAGGGAGCAGCCCCGGGTATTCAGGGGGGGTTGAAAGGAGATAGATTGGCACCCACGCTGCCCACCAAAGGCACTGCCACAGCCCAGGGGTTTGCTACAGAACACCACTGGGGATGCCCCTGGGGTTTGGTGGGCGCTCACCTCGCACAGGGTTGTAGCACTGCAGGGTGAGCGCGTTGTACTTGACGGCGCAGGAGCCCACCAGGTACAGCTTGCCCAGGCAGCCGGCGGCAGCGAAGTTGCTGACATACTTGAGGGCTGGGCTGATGGCTGCCCAGCTCTGGTTGTAGGGGTCGTAGCGCTCCACCTCCACCACTTCCACCGTTGTTCCTGCAGGGCAGTGTCACGCTGCAGCCCTCTGTGCCGTGCCACACCACCCGCCTGTCCCCCAGTGTCGTCTTACCCCCGAGGACGTAGATCTCGCCATTGAGGACGGCGCTGGTGTGGTTGGTCCGCGCTCGCAGCATGGAGGCGATGGCTGTCCAGACACCATCCTTGGGGCAGAAGCGCCAGGCCTGTGTTGTTGACCACGTGTCGTTCCGGGACCCCCGGGAACCACCTACAGGAACAGGCCCTGAAGTCAGCTTCTGCTCAGATAGGGGTCCCCAGTCCCTGGGACGACCCCCAGCCCAGCACCTACCAGTGACATAAACATCATTGTTCAGCGCCACCAGAGAGAAGCCCCACTTGTTGTAGTCAGGAAAGTCAGGCAGAGCCATCCACCGCCCTGCAAGGCAGCAGAGCCACGCTGTCACCCTGTGCCTGGGCTGGGGACACCCCGTCTGCACCATCAGGGGTGGGGACAGCAGCTCAGGGTGGCACCTTTCCGCCAGCCCTGTTTCATTCTTCCTTCACCCCATGTCCCCATGGTGCCGAATGGTTTGAGGGCTGCTTCTCTCCATCTCATTCCGTGGATGGGGGGGAGCTAGGGGATGATGAACACACCACGGTGGGCACTTACGCGTTTTGGGGTTGTAGAAGGCGAAGTTCCTGGGGGCGGCCGGAGTTTCCAGCCCCCCCTCCTCATCCTCACTCTCCTCCAGCACGCGGCCGCCCACCACCACCAGCACCTCCTCCAGTTTCTGTGGCGGGGCTGCCTTTGGTGGCGTGGGGACGGTGCCGGTGGCACCGAGCATGGCACGGGAGCGGGCCACCAGGGCCTGGCTGGCAGCTGAGTCACGGACAAGGGGTTCAGTGGCGAGCAGGTTCTGCAGGTAGTGGTCAGGCAGCGAGACCAGGCGGGCCAGCTCCAGCAGCTCAGGCAGGAACTGGGCCCTCTGCCCCGGGTCATAGCGCACCCAGCGCAGCACGGCTTCGGCCACGCTTTGCTCCTCCTGCACCTGCAGCTGCTCGTTGGAGAGGTAGACGGCCAACCTCTCCTTGGAGAGCTGGAGGAACTCCTCCTGCTGAGAAACAGCCTCAAAGTTCTCTTGCAAGAAGGACCAGGCCTTGGAGGACACCTCGGGGCAGCCGTGGCTCTCGCCGAACTCACAGATCCCCAGGCAGTTGGTGGCGTCCATCTGCTGCCGCAGGTAGCGGCTGCACACCTGCTGGATGGTGGGGAAGTGCAGCTGGCTGGAGGTGCGCATCAGCCCCTCCACGTTGCCCTGGTTGACGGTCACCTTCCCCGTGTAGGCAAAGTCCAGCAGCGTCTCCAGCGCGCCGGGGTCCACCTCCTTCAGCTCCACACGTGCCGCGATGCTCTCGGCAAAGTCCCCGGAGAACATGGCGTGGAAGTAGTGGCTGCAGAGCGCCAGCACACCGCGGTGGCAGGGGAACTCCCGCCCGCCCGCCAGCAGCGTCACGTCCGACAGCTTGGGGTGGGCGCGCAGCCGCTGCAGCCCCTCCAGCACGCCCTGCGCGTGCGACGGCAGGCAGAAGTCAAAGTCATCCACGTTGCGCACCATGGTGCCGGGTTTGGCTGCTGGGGCGGCCGCCGGTCCCCGCAGCAGGAAGGAGCCCGGGCTGAGCGTGGCGAGGCTGTCCCTGCAGGGAGGTGGTAATGACGGGCCCTTCCTCGCATCGCCCGTGTGATGTACGGCACCAGCTGGGGCTGGGGAAGGGATTTCAGGAGCCCCGCTGCCCCCCTGCCCTCGCAGCCCGGCGGCTGCGCCTTCCCCACCCTGAGCCGTAGGGCTGAGCTGCCCTCCTGGGGCTGCCACGTATTTCTGGGGGGGAGTTTGCAGTGATCCAGGAGGGTGGTTTTAGGACTGAGGTCACATTCAGCCCCTGAAGCTCAGACCGTTTGCCCTGACATACCAAGGCAATGCACATGGAGGTGACCCCCCTTAGCACAACTCAGCCTGAGCATCCTGTGTGTGGGGTGTGGATGTGTAGGTGCCCACAGGGAAGGGTCAGACTCGTCCCCCCACCCCACTCCCACCCCCATGCGGTGCTCAGCCCCCAGCCCTGCTGAGCTCCATGCCTGCCCCATTCCTACCTGGCTGTGCCCTGCTTAGAGCTCTCCGTGTCCCATGCAGCAGGGAGGGCAGTGTCAGGGGCACGGGAGGGACACACGGGGTGGTGGCGGGGGCTGAGCTGGGGGGATATTTTTAGCCGGGGCGGGGACGGTGCTCTTAAAGGCACCGCTGGGGCAGAGCTGTCTGCTGCCACCCTAGGGCACCCAAGGGTGCAGAAGGGGAAATCACCTCCTGGGCTACCGGGAGCACCGCACTGCTGTGTGTGTGCCCAGGAGGGGACAAGACCCCAGGGCTGTTCAAGCACATTGCTGCATCCCATTCCCCTGCCTGGGGCCAGCAGTTAAATATAGGCTCATATCTCAGCCCCGAGGTGGAGCGCAGCGGGTGGCAGCAGACACAGCGCAGCCGGCATGGAGCAGCCGGGCCTCCATGGCGCCAGAGCACGCAGCAGGGCTTTCCCCATCAGCCCAAAACATCTTGAGGTTTTTTTTGAGACAAAACTGAAAGGCTTTTATTGAGGCCCTTCGAGAAGCACCGGGGGCATCGTGAGGCGTCACTCCTCGAAGCTGAAGATCTCAGCCTCCTTCTCCTTCCAGAAGGCGAAGCTGCGGTCGATGCACCTGCAGATCTCCTCCTGGCTGCTGCGACCGTGGCGGGACGGGCTCTGCGGGGGGCTGCCCCCCGTGCCCCCCGCCCTCCAGGACGAGCCCTTGGTGGTGCTGAAGAAGCGCTCCTTGATGTCCTCAAAGCCGTCCCCCCAGCCCCGCCGGCCAGCCGCGATCTCGTCGGTGACGGCACGGTGGAAGGCGCGCGCGGTGTCCCAGCCGTGCCGGCCCAGGTGGTCGAACACCTCAAAGCAGAGCAGGTGGCGGCCGCGGCGCTCCTCGGGGGGCAGCTCCCGCTCCAGGATGCGGAAGTAGCCCAGCATGAAGAGCTCCAGCGTCAGGCTGTCGTAGTCGGCCGGCGTCCCGTCTGCGCGCCGCACGAACTGCTCTGGGGACAGAGGGGCGCGGGGGCTGCCCGCAGCGGGGGGCAGTGGTGGCGGGGGGCAGGCGGCCACATCCCTCCAGCTGCCCAGGAGCTGCTGGATGGCGCTGCACTGCCGCGAAAGGCGGCCCCTCCTGCCCTCCTGCTCCTCACCCGGAGCGCCCGCTCTCTCCCTCCGGGCCTGCAGCGCCCGGCAGGCTGCAGCCCAAGAGTTGAGGCCTCCGGCCGAGCGCTTCCAATGGCTGAGGAAGAGCAGCACGATGCGCTCCTTACGCAGCCCGGCCGACTCCGGCACCGGTGAGCCGCTGCCCTCAGACAGCACTTCTTCGCAGCTGATTCCTGAGTCGCTGGCGGCCTCCACCACCGCTGTGGGCTCGCTCTCCCCGCCGCCATGCCGCTCGAAGGCCCCGCGCAGGCTGCTCACGCTCACCCCACACTGCCGGATCTCCCGCTGTGCTATGCTGCCCGACGGCGTCCGTGGGGTTGCAGGGAGCGGTGCAGGAGGCGGGGCGGGCGTGGGGCTGCCACGAGCCCCCTCGGCGTTGGCCAACAGCGCTTCCAGGCTGCCCACTACGCCAGCCAGGCGGCCGCACCAGAGTGGCAAGGGCTGCCCCGGGGCGGGAGGAGGGCTGTGGACAGTGATGCTGAGCAGTGGGGAGGGCAGCAAGGCGCGCAGCTCTTGTGCCAGGCGCTGCAGCTCGCCCTGGTAGGCCTCTCCTCGTCGCCGCAGCCGCAGGCTCTCCACCGCCCGCTCCAGCTGCTGTAGGTCTGCCTCGGTCAGCAGCTCACCAAATGGGCCCAGCACGGCCTCATGGGATGGCGAGAAGCGCCAGGCGCCTGGATCCTGCAGCAGGAGGCTATCAGGATGCAGTGACACGAGGGACCCAGCTGTGTCCCACCCACAGCCTGGCCCTACCTGATCACACACGGGCGCTTCATCTGCCAAACGTGCCCGCAGCCTCCGCACCATCACCTGCCGCTTCCACTCAGGGATGGCGCGGCCCCGCTCGTCATGCGTGGGCACCAAGGCGTCCACGTCCAGAGGGTCCACTGCGGCAGTGCCGTGGGGGTCTTTCCAGGGTGCTGCTGGGTCTGCCGCCATGCCCTGTGCAGCAGAACGGTTCCCCCGGGCCTGCCTGGAGTAAAGCGGAAGGGCAGGGACACGAGCACGGGATGCTGGAGTGGTGCGGTGACGTACCGGGTCCATGAAGGGCGCTGGGATCCTGCCCCGCTGCACAGGTCTGCGGAGCTTCAGCTCGGGCAGTGGTGGCTCACTGGGCTGCATCACCCTTGGGTCTGGGTCCCTGCAGGGACAGGGGCACGGGGACATGTTGCGGGATGAGAGAGGAGCCTGCCTCCCTGCTCCGCTGGGTGGGACAGCAGAACCAGCACAGGCGTGAGCGCAGGGAAATGTGTTCAGACATTTATCCTAGGCAAAGCACTTACAGCTAGGAGAACCAGAAAAAGCTGTGAGCGCATCTGTTGACGCAGCCCCGCAGTCCTGGCGTCTATCCGACTGCAGGGAGGACCCGCAGCTCCCACAGCCCACGCTGCAGCATGGCTCCGGCTGCGTGCTCTGCTCCTGGGCACAGTGGGCACCTTCACCGGCAGCCCTGGGGAGCGCAGAGAAGGGGAGCTGGGCCTGGGGTAGCTGCGATGGTGCACAGCGCTGCTGTGCTCAGGAGGGCTCTTTGCAGAGCGGCACAGCCCCGCCCCAGCAGCAGCCCTGCATTTCTGCATGTCCAGGCTTTGCAACCCAGCCTGACCCCGCACATGGCCGAGGCATGGGGGACTGGGCAAGACCTTTCCTGGCCACCTTCCCACCTGCCCAGCAGTGGCCCCGCTGCAGACACTTTCCTGACCCGCTTGGGCAGGCGCCAGCAGCAGCGTTCCCATGCCTGCCTCGGGCTGAACTGCGGGGACAGCAGCTGCCCCAGGGCACAGAGGGTCTGTGTGGATGGACATCCTGGGGGACACCCGCAATGCCAGGGACCCCCCCAATCCTTAGCCACGTGGGGCTGTGCCCCCCACCACCGCCAGTCTTTCCTCTTCCCCATCCCTTCTTCCAGCGCTCACTCACCTCGGGGCTCGCTGCCACAGGCAGTGCTCAGTGCTCACAGGGCTGCAGCAGGAGATGGGGCTCAGTGGTGCAGGCTCATCCCAGGGTGCCCCTCCAGTAGAGCGCGGTGCTTCTCACCTGAACAGAGCCAGGGGGGGTAGTGGGGACCGCAGCCCGCCAGGAACATGGAGCTGGGAGCGCTGTGCTGCCCACACCCTGTCCTGTGCAAAAACCAAGCAACTGGATCCCAGTGCTGCTGCTCACACCACGGGTTGTTATCTCAAAGCCCTTGAAAAGAAGGAGCCTCATTAGTGAAGCAAATGTGCTGGCTGGTATCAGCCGCCGGCTCACCGCCCGCCTTGCAAGAGCCAAAGATGCGGCCGATACAGCGGCACTGGCACAGCCTCAATGGGTTTTAGGAGCAATAGGATGGTGTGGCGATGGAGGAGGGATGGAGCCTGGCACCCACCGTCCTGACGTATCCACTGCACCAACATCCAGGTCAAGGGTTGCACAATCCGATGCCGGGCCACGGCTAGATGTGGGTGCAGGCAGCCTGTGCCCAACTGCACACACCTGTGGGGCAGTGGCAGGGAGGGGGTCCGGCCACAGGACCCGCATGGCTGCTCCCGATATTCAGCACTGTTTTTGTTTCCTCACTCAACCTCCATCCATTATATATGGCCAGAATATATCAGCGGAGCTCGGTTACACGAGAGAAATTCAATCGAGGGGTTGGAAAAAAATCAAGCAGCAGGAGATCAAAGCCTCTAAATGGTAACCACCTGGTGAGGATCCATTACAGAGCCGGCCTCCGGCCCCCCAGCAGGACAACACTGCGAGGGCACCGCTGCCACCAGCTCTGGCACAGCAGAGATGGAGCTGGGGGACCCAGGGACCAAAGATGGACAGAAGCAAGCTTGAGCACCTTGCTGCCCACCCAGACCCCTACTGTCACACAACCTTTGGCTAAGCCTTTGACCTTGGCTAGTAAGGAAGCTGCAGGGGCACACCAGACACGCAGAACAGGAGCAGCCATTAGAAGGGCATTGCAATCCCCAGGCCTTCTACAGAGCTCCCATTTAAAATCCTTCAGCTGGCAATAGCAGGCACCCTGAACTGAGTCCTGTCTGAAAAGACAGAATTCACCCATCGCATATACTAAATCACAGATTTTTACTCAAGCTAAATCCCCATCCTCTCCTTACCCACCCCTACAAATATCTGCTGCACCACGAGCTCTGGGGAACCCCTTCTCTCACCTCCCAGTCCCCACCACTTAATGTTTCTTTCGCTGCTCAGTGACTCAAAGTCTTCACCTGTACTCTTGCAGCATTCTGTACTGAAGCCAGAGAAGGTCTGGTCCTGGCCTCTGGGCCTACCCCACCTTATGTGAGAAACGGGATTCCCGCAGGGCCTGACCCAACAGCCTTCAAAGTCAATGGAAGATCGGGTCATAGAATCATTGAGTGGCTTCGGTTGGAAGGGATCTTGAAGATCATCCAGCTCTGCTCGTTCTTGGTCCCGCTCCAGCTCTGTCACACAGTAAGAGGTGTGTGAATACGTGAGCCAAGTTTCATTAGGCAGGAGCTGGAGTTCTCACAGTTGATCCCTATAATGCAAATCCATTCCTAATCCTGCTGCTTCTGTTGCACAGTCAGACAACAACCAAGGAAGCAGAAGGTCGACCCCAAAGCCCTTTCTGCCCCTGAAGCATACAGACAAACAAACCTCGATCTTTTCCAACCTTAACGATTCCATGATTCTAAGTATCCAAAAGGCCCCATCTGCAGAGCAGAAGGCCTCAAAGACCGCTCAGCAATCACACCCAAAGACACAGCCATAAAAATAAAAGCTTTTATTATTATTATTTTTTTTTTATATATACCATTACAGGAACATCCGCTAACATTCTCACCAGCACGGGCAGCTCTGCACGGCTGGGGCTGAGCGCAGGTACCCGGCTCCAGTCTGCACCATCCCACATCTCCAAGCCACTGCTGCTCCTGGGGCACATTGCCCAGCTCCTCCTGGCATCAGGGTGTCACCTTCTTGTAGGTGATGTGGAGGTGCTGTGTCATGGGCTGCGTAGTGGTCGCCATGGAGACTGTTTGTTCTAGCTTCCCATCGGAATTGAGACGGAATTTTCTGGTGATCTGAGAAAGGCATAAAAAAAGACATACATCATAAATCAAGCAAACTGCATTCTCCACTAAAAGGTTTCTGCTTGAGCGACGGCCGCTCTCGGCGAGGTGTTTTGTCGGACAGCCGAGCAGCAGGCCTCTGCGTTACACTGCCCAGCACCATTACAGCCACCCCCTCATACAGACAGCCAGCAACCAGCAATGTCTTCCCTATTTCTCCACCTCATACTGCTCACACCGCACTAAACCTCCCCACAACCAATTTGTGGTTACCCTGTGAAGCTACGAAGCAGAGGAGCTGCACAAGCAGAAGCTTGGACCCTGGTATCAGCGTCTTCCCAACCGCTCAGGCTGTGCTCAGGTCTGGCTTTAGCACATGTTGTAAATCTGCTCTTAGGTGTCTATGCAATAAGGGAGAAAAGTAGGGCCATCGTATGTCAATCTCAGCTCTTGCTTCAAAATAACGCTCGAGAATACTTCTCCAGCTGCCCAGCTCTCAGGGACAGCAGGATGACCTGCAAGCATGATTAACTGGCAGTTAATTAAAGCAGCCCCATTTAGAAAGAAGAAAGTAAAGATCGTTAGGAGCACAGTGTGGTCAAAAAGCACCCCATGGATTCACAGAGCACTTCTCTAACAATAGCTGCCTCACCATAAGGCTTTTGCCAAGTGGCTATGCTGCAGTGTAGACATCCCTGCTCCAACCAGCTCCTTTTCACCTTCACAGCTAAAAAACCAGCGGCCTTTCCAAAGAGCCACATTCACATCACCACCAGGGTGATCCACCCAGCAGTGCCAGGGAAAGGCCAGCAGGAAGGTACCGGGATCCCTGCTGCTCCAGAATTTCAGCTGGTCTTCAAGACACGGAAGGGAAAGGAGACTTTCACAGATATGTTTGCTTCCCGTGAAGGTGACTCAAGGGCACATCCACAAGCTGCTGCCAGTCTGCGTGCTCTAAACCAGCATCCTGCCCCATTAACACATGTGTTCCTACACATGCAACACGTGCCTAACACCAGCTGTAACACATCCCTTCCGTTTCAGCAGCCCGTGCCTGCCAAACACACAGCTGATGCTCCTGCTCTCTTAAGACCACCTTGTCCTTATCAACCCACCCTCAGCTTGCCCTGGCTGCTTCCCGGAACAGGAACAGACAAACTAAAGGTTGCTGAACAGCCTGGTTCGACCCCTTCTCAGTAGCAGTAACAAATGGTGCATATGCAAATTGTTCTGATCTCATGACTGAAAACCAAACAGCAAAGGAGGAAATCTATGATGACTATCAGAATGGACACAGGGTGCCCTGCGTCCCACAGCTGTGGAAGGCAGACTTGGGAAAGGACGTGTGACCAGGCAGGGCAGTGTGGCAGGGATCTGTATCTGCAGAGTGGGCTGATCTGTGTCTGCCTCTGTAAAAAGAAGCCCTTCTCTGTAGGCTCAGTGCTGCTGTTTAGACAAGACTTGCCTATTTTCTTCCATAAGAACCTGCTGCTGCCACAGCTGGAGACAGGGTTGTGGCTGGCTGCTCTGACTCAGCATGGCAGTTCTTATCTCAGTGATCCCTTTTCATCTTCTAATCTACGAAATGGCTTCTGAAAACTCAAAGAGAAGATAAGCAAGGATGCTGTGCAATATTTCCAAGAGAACCTGAGGGCAATCTCTAATTAAAGCGTGTTCATCAACCTGTCCTCTCAAACAGACACCCCCCGAGGTGACATTAAGATTTGAATTGCTGACCGAGCATGAACTCACCTGCTCTACGTGGGGCTTCTTGGCAAAGGAGATCCTGGCTATGGAGTGAGAAGCTATCGACAGCTCCTGACCATTCACCTCCCCTTCTTCCACCTCCACAAGACCTAATGAGAAAGCAAAGTGATAAATACCAGGCAACAAAGGTTAATTAACAAAATGGCACAATTATTAGGCTGCATAGACGAAGAACGTTTTTCCTTGACCTAGCAGATATCAACAACTCCAAATCCATGCAACCTCAGAAACATAATGCTACTTGGAAGCACTAGCCAGACTTGCTCTCACACTGTGGGATGAGTATCATATTGCAACTGGCAATTTTCCATTCGGCACCTGCTCTGTGGTCTTAAGACCCAAATTTAAGCATCAGCTGGGTTTGAAATTTCTTCACTTACAACAGTGTAGATGTAGTTCTGTCTCTCATTCGGTCCCTGTGAGTGCACAGTCAGGCGCTACTTCCAAACAGGGGAAAATTCTCCTAGTTTAGGAGCTCACGGGAAGACTGGGAATGATGCGAGTTATCTGCACACATTTTCCCCTTCTCTCTGCACAAAAAGACCTGGATGCCACAAAGGCAACGAGAACGCCACTGGCCCCTTATAACAGCCCATCATTAAGGCTGAGACTGAAACTCCTGGCATGAATCAAAGGGTTCTTTTGTTTTCAAAATCTATGTCTGCAAATATCAGCATACCGTTCTAGGAAAGGTTACCCCTCATCTTCTGCATGTGGGATATTTGGATTTGTGGCCCCTTCCTGACTGAGACAGCCTACGTGGTGCTCGTTAATAGCAGGATGGATGCTGAACTCACAGTGAAAATACATGAAAAGAAACTGCTAAAGAGGAAGAGCGATGAAAGGCAGAGCAGGACAAGGGCCTCCTCTCCTCCCCAGAGAGGCGGTACCTGTGTTCTGGGCGCTGATGAAGGCCACCTTATTAGTGTCAGGTTTGAGGCGGATGAATCCACATTCTCGGTGCATTGGTTTCCTGGTGTCCGGATGGAAGGCATTGAATCTGTGGGGAGATCAGAATACCAAAGCTGCTGTACTGCTGCGCTGAAAATACAGTCTTTGGCCTGCTTTCATCTCAGAGGAAACCACATTGCATTTAACCACACGAGCCTGCCTGCAGTATTATTTGTAGAGTAAGAGACTGACCATGCTTCAATGGTAGGAAAATGTGAGTGTGTAAGAGGACAGCCCCTTCACACACACAGCTAAGTCCCAAATAAGTGGAAGCTGTTATTTAAGTTCAGGCTTCAGATTTTCTCTAAGAGCTAGCTCAGAAACTCCCTTGGGCTACAGTAAGACACAGCACTGATGCTGAAGCCGTAATCTATCCCAAAACCTTCCTTCTCTCAAATCAACATCTAGCCTTGCAATATCACCTTTATTAAGCTTTAAAATCTGGCAGTCTCTCTCTTCCCTGTACATTACTTGCCGCAGGCAGTAACACCGCACTTATTTCTTCCCCACCTCAAAAAGAAGAGCAAAATAAATCAGCTCAGATGCCTATTTATTCTTCAGGATGCCTTACAGCTGCGTGCGTAGTCATCAATACCACGGGCGTTATTTATGTATTATTACACATGATCATAAATCACATTAGCACATCTACACAGGGGACCGAATTAAACAGCAGCTTAAACTCACTGATAGCTACATAATGCAGTGGGCTACTCTGCTGGTGTATTATGGCTCAGATGTTCTAGGTTCACCTGTCTCTCTTCACATCATTTGTCTCTGCATTTCCATCTCCTCACCCTCCTGTGAGAAGGAGGCAGTCAAGCTCAGAGCTGCTGCAGCAGGCTGCACCCATGCTGAGGGCTGTGCTGGCAGCCCAGCTGTGCTCCGCAACCAGTGCAGCCTATGGAGCCATGCATCATGCTGGGACTGTCGAGGCTCCAAGTGGGAAGAAACTGAACGAAAGCTGCTTTCAGTGCCCAAACAATTACTTGCCACCATACAGTTAGGCTGTCTGCCCAGCATCCAGCTTGTTGAACATTTTATTCAATTTTCCTCCAGTTTTTTACGGTGAAGATTGAGGACCAGCTTTAAGCAGACAAACCCGGGAGCCACAGCACAGCTCCTTCATTCATATCCGTAAGTGGCAGCTTGAAAAGCAGAGTGATAGCAGTTCTAGGGTAACACTATTACCTGAGGATTCATTTCTAATTAAACTGCTACCGCTGGCAACGGGAACAGTGTCTTCTCCGGCCAGAAGGACAGCACATCTTCTGCCTAATGCATGCACCTGCAGCACACCACATTAACGTGGAAGGATAGCAGGCCTTTCAAAGACAGGTGCTGAACCTGCCCAAACAACAGCGATGGCCGCGCTCAGGATGGAGCTGTTCAGGGTGCTCGTAACCCTCAGAACTGGCAGGCCACATGAGCTGCACGCTGTGCCACTGTCACAGTGACCCTGTATAGGTACACGTCAACAACAGAGGTGTGAACTCACTTCTGAAAAGCCCTGTGGTGCTTTTAGGCTGGTGAACCTTCACAGGCTGCAAGCATGCAGCTCTGGGCACGTCACAACAGCACACCCATTTATCAGCAGTTTTAAAGGGAAACAAACAAATCAGGCCGCCCAGCCATGTGTCATTACACCGTCTCGTTTGGTAAATGAAAACTTGTTTACTTGGAACTGGAATAGAAATATGAACAAATCTCCCTGCAGCCACACCTGCTGTGATCCAAATGTTGCTGCCGACGCAGCCAAACCTCCAGACTTACGAGAAGTTGAGCATAGGCTGTCCCACGTGAGAGATGTGCACTTCTTCCAGGTACTGGAATGGCTTCATGGTGGGGAAGGTGCCGTCGCCTGGTGGGTCCGAGAGCCACGTGCCCAGCATCCAGGAGAGGGGCTCCATCACGGGGTTCAGCTGTGGGGTCTCTGTGGAAAGAGGAAAGAATGAAGATGGAAGATTGGTGGATCTGTTCTGCAGCTCAGGTGGAAGAACATAAAACACCTTGGAGATGCATCAGGAATGCTTTTCTCCAGCTCCACGGGGCGGAGAGAGACAGGGCATATAGCACAGTCACGGTAAGCAGGTCTGCTTTCAGGGCTGCCCTTGGCCTTACCTACAGTGAAGGGAAAGCCCCCTCCCACCTGCAGGCAGGGATGGAGCAGCCTGTGATCCCAGGATAAAGAAGGATGCACGATAACCGATATCAGTAACACATCTCCAGAGCTCTGCCCTGCTTTTCTCAAGCCCTGAGCCAGCACTGCTCCTGTTTGGACCAAACCTGTTTGGTTTGGAGACCAGGGAAATGAGTCCTCACTACAGAGGAAAATCAGGCTGTATGCATATTCAGGATCAAAGTTTACTTGTTTTCTTTTTAAGAGATGAATGAGTTGTGCAAAAGGAGGCAGTGAAAGCTCAGAAATCACTCTGTTCAGGTGCTGGACGAAGGCTATGTGTAAAGCACCAAAAGACCAGGGAGCACACGGGTTATAGCATAAAGCAGAGGAGAAAGCTACTCCCTCCAGTCCTTGCATTTATTGAGAAGCAGCCACAGTTTGCTTCACAAAGTTGAGAGGCTCCTGTTTTAACGAATCATTTTAGAAGAGCTTTGATAAGCAGCAGTTGTTTTTATTTCAGAAGGTGTAAACTGGAATAATAAAAAAGGGAGCAAACGAGACAGGCATTTGAAAGTCATGCTAACAACAACACGGATAGTTCCTAAGATGTAAGCAGGGAAAGTGATCCGGCACCCACATGATCTCAGGAAAGACCTCTACAAATAGAGATGAGGGGGCCCACTGAAAAATCTGGGTTAGTTATGCGATGCAGATGAGTAAGACTGAAGCACTTGGAGCAGGGCCTCCTCCCACTCGTGTGCTGACTGGCAGGTACTGGCAGGCTGAGGCTTCCGCACCGAGTGATATCATCCGGGAATAAGCTACCTGTCTGGCTGCTCTAAAAGGAGAAATGTTGCCCCAGAAAGGCAATGCTGTGGGTAAAAAGCTGTTTGCTCAGTCCAAGCCTGAAGTTCTCTGCAAAGAAACCGGCACACAGGAAAACATGACATCTCACTATGAAATAAGGTGTTAAAAACCTACAGCATCAGAGCAGCCCTCTGCAAAGAGCACCCCAGGGGTCTGGGCAGACACCACTGCTGACCAAGGGGGGTCACTGCAGCTTGCAAATGTCCCACAGTACTTCAGGGCTTTCCCCTTCTATCTGTACTGTCAGCAGCCCAACTGACAGCACATTATTTTCCCATACAGTGCAGTGATTACTGATCACCAAAGGCCAAAATTACTGCTGCAAGAAAGCGTACTTCTAAACTGTTTCTTTGCAACCACTTTCCCCTTTCAGTATCAGCATGGGCCATTTGAGAGCACAGAGAGCATCACTGTTGTGTCCAACCAGCATTTGCCATCCACTTGTTACCTGCACACTGACATTACTTTCCTTCTGAGCTTGCTGCAGGCTTAGAAGCCCCAGGCAGTGAAGAGAGAAGCTTGGGGAAAGCCGGCAGTCTGCAGCTGGGCTGCTGCTGCCCTCTCCTGGGCCAGGAGCTGGCAGCAGAGCTGAGCACCACGACACCTCCCATCACCAGAGTGCTCGGTAATAGGGCCCTTCAGCTTCTCTTGCTTACCTTGCAGCAGCTCAGGAGAAGCATCCAAGTGACAGATGGAAGAAACAGCTTTAGCAAAAACTCAGTTATAAAAAGACACCGCACACTGCTGCTTCTTACCCTTGGCATCAGTCTCTGGCTGGTGGACTTGGTCCTTTTATCATCTCTGGCAGCCCCTGTGCCAGGGCCTGAGCTGAAAGGGGGGGAAAGCAATAGCAGGGAGGCAGCAAGAGAAAGCAAACTCATACTAGAGGCAGAGGCACTCCGCTCTATCAGGTTATACGTTTTCATGAAGCAATTTTCAACATCCATAAGACCTCTGCTCCCCTATGAAACCCAAATGAAGGCTGCCACCACACCCAAAAGCTGCGATCACAGCTTGGGAGACAAAAACAAAGTCCTGCAAGCAATGTGATCACCTAAATATCATTTCTTCAGGAGGCTGCTCAGGCTGAACTTCCCCTCTGAGTGCTGTCCCCAGGTCTCAGGGACACAGCACTGTCTCAGCTTCTGGCCTTGCCCCATCCCTCTGAACTCACGGATCTTTCCCCTTTGCAGGAGTGTTGAAGTCAAATCCATCCCTGCATGGTAACAAAGTCAGCCTGCTGCCCACACTCTGCAGCAAGGGACGACGCAGTCTCCTGCTATGAGATAACCGGACCAAGCACTGCCCTGGGCCATGGCTATGTGGGCTTCAGTCACTGTGATCCCTGGCACACAAAGCTACACTGGCACAAAGCCCTGTGTAGTTTTATCAGCAGCGTGAGCATTGACACAGCCACCCTACCTCACCCAGGCTTGGGAGGGCTTGCTGCACGAAACTTAAGGAAAAAGAAAAGCAAATCTCATGCAGCACCTTCCATCCTCAATGTGCAGGGTGTGCAGCCAGCAGCCTCCTGCAGTCCTGCCTTCGGCTGAGTCACTCACTGGATTTGAATCAGCAGCAGCAACATGCTGCTAATTAAGAGCAGCCTTGTTCTCTGCGCTTTTTGCATGTTTAATTACAGAAGGAGGCTTTATCCCCCGCTGTCCCTCCCCAGCACTGCACCCCTTACACGTTGCTGATGCTCTCCCCCAGCAAGAGCAAAGCACTCCTAGTACTGATGTACTCCAGCTCTGCCCTGAGGGGGGGGGGGGGGGGGTGATTACATTCACAAATCCTCATCTTATGCTCTATATTAGTAATTAATTTCATAACCAAGCCCCCATGTGTTACTGCCTGCTTCTAACCTCTATGGTGAAACACTCCAGCGTCTGCAGCCACCACCAGACTTCTGCAGCACAAGGCACACAGAAAACACTTTTTTAAATGACACGCGATTATGAGAAACCCAAACAGCCTAAGGAAAGCTTACCTCAATGTGTCTTACTTGCTTTCAAGTTTTCCTTAGTTAGCATTTTCCTTGCTTCCTAGTCACAAGCTATTGTATTTGTGCTTTTTTTGGTGTGAGTCACTGCCTACTGACTTCAGAAATAAATGCTTAACACACACATGCTGCACAGCTAATGAAAAAATAGAGAAGAAAACAGATCACTCCACTGAAAAAGGATGCAGAAAGAGCAGCAAAGCAACAAGTCTTTTTTCCCCATCCAAGCTCCTATCTCTCCCTGGGGACTGCAAAAGGGCCCTCTCCTGATGAGCTCAGTCCTGAAAACAGAATTCCTGCAATGAAATGTCTACCTCAGTCACTGCAGGCTGGAAAGGCTCACCCAGCCTCTCTCATGTTGCCTTCTGCCACAGATTCAGCCCCACTCTTAACCTATGCACACACATTCTTGCTCCTTATCTCCCTCTTTGCTTACTTTATCTCTCTCCCTGTGTGTAACAACCACTTTATAGACCAGCCTTCTGTCCTGGCCTTTCCCATCCATTTCTCCTGGTAACCAAGACAGAAAAGTTGCAACCAGCACTTCCCATTCCAGACTTGACTTATTTTTCTCATTCTCACACACCCCAAATCTCTTCCTACTGATGCTGAGGAATTAGCTTTGCTGCAATGAACAAAACCCACCACCATCTTGGTGGAAAATGCTACAGCCGTAGAGGCATCAGGACTCCAGCTGTGCATGAAATCAGACATTTAATGTTTAAGTACATCCCCAAAGCTCCCCAGCTACGCTTCATTCGCACAGAGGCAGTATAAGAAACGACTGCACTGCTGTGAAGTGTTGCACACATACTGAAAAACAAACCTAAACTGGAAGAAAATATTTCCTGCGGACTTTTAGCAAAATTCTTATCGTTTTCCACATGCACCCACTTTGCAGACTCTCCTGCCTTTAATATGACCTTCATGAAAGGAGACACGGAGTTTGGAACAGGCTCCACAGCAGCTCAGAACTCTGGGTTTTCAAAGCTCTGCCTCTCTGTTAAATGCATACACTTGAATCATTGAATCCTACCTGCATCTGCTCCACTGCTGGCCATGGCGGGCTGAGTTATTTTCCTATCTCTTGGTCTAGCTCTCTAATCACCTTTGCTCACCAGATCGTGTTTTGCACCTGGTTGATAAGATGGCTATAAAGGAAGTGATCTCATCATGAGGTAAGAAGGCTATCCCGGTGCCTGCTGGGAGATGTAGTTTCAAAAAGGGATCAAACTCCGCAGCGTCAAGGAGACATGATCTTGTGAAAGCAGTATCTCCTTCCTGGCTCCAAGAACGGATGCAGCTGGCAGAGCTGAGAAGAGCTGGGTAGATGGCACAAGTGCCTAACGGGAGCACTGCAAAGAGCAGCTTCCATTGGCCCTGCACTCCACGTTCTTACCAGGACACCATGTCTGTAGTTCTTTGCTTGCTCTGTCTCTCCCTAATTTCTCTTGACACATCTTCTTGTTCTTTGGAGCACCTGACCTTGCTCTGCCTGGCGCACTGTGCCTAGCCACCCTTTGTTGAAGTATTTCTCAGCCATTGGTCCACAGGCATCAGAGGCGGCCCGTGAAGCAGAAGAGAACATCTTCCTATCAAAAAAGCAAGCAAATTCAGAGTTTAGTACAGGAGACATCCCTAGAGAAGCTGTGCGGGAAACAGCCCTGGGCTTTCCCCAGAACCAGTCAGTGGATCCCCTGCTATGAAAAGCTGGGGAACTCCACATGTGCACCGTGATGGCTTAGGCATGCTGTGAGCAAAACATACCCACACTGAGGCCCTGATCCCCAAGCATGGCTGGCAGGGGTTGTGCGCAGCACTTTGCAGAACTCTGCTCTCCCAGCTGGCTTGGTGTGCTGCCTGGGCATGGCCAACATCTGTCTCCTTGTGCAGCAGGAGAACCATCGGCACAAAGAGCTGCCCAACAGGTGGGTGCCTTTGGGTAACGCTGCCCTGTTCTCCAGCTTTCCAGACAAAGAGTGGCCATCCGGCCTCATACACATGTAGCTTGAGGCTGTAAGCCATCTGAGCTGCTGGGGAACATCAGAAAGCCTTAAAAACCTCAACAGATCCACAGACCAGATTCTGTGATAAGCACAGGTGGGCTCGGAGCGCAGCTCTGCCTGGTGGCTTGGGCCAGCAGCTGCAGGGCTGTAGGGATGGAAGCAGCAGCAACCTGCAGAGTCAGCCCTGTTGCCTATGCTCTTTACACTCCCCATCCTTAAGCCTTCAGGGAAAAAAAGATGCAGGCTCAGGTTTACGGCTGTTAACAGCACCTCACTGACGCATCCCATGATTCAAGTAGGTTGAAATGTTGCTACTAATAAAGACTATAATTATTATTAAGCTAATACTTGTTACCTCCGTTTTTATGAATATCAAAAAGCCCTCTTCAACGCAGCGTTGCATCACAGTACAATTTAGTGTCTGCACATAAAGCGGACTCTGCCCAGCAGCACTCAGCTGCGCTTAATCAGGTATTTGGACTGCCATAAACTAGGACTGTGAGCACAAGAAAAACAAGGCGAAGCAGAAGAGCACCAAGATTAAACTAAAGCAAAAGCCTGCCAGCCACCAGCAAACCCTTTGAAAAGTCACCAGCACAATGGGTTCCACAAGGAGCCATTGGCCATATCGGCCTCTAGCTTTGTTGATGAGAGACAGCAGGATAGGTAACACAATGATCACTTCATTAAGAAACTGACATTTCATCTTAGAAAACTCAGTATGTAATTCACACGTTCTACACATATGTAGAAGAACATCTGCCATGAGAAAGAGGGCAAAATCCTACTGCTCCCTAGGAAAAAACATTGCTCAGGATGCTCCTTCTGCAATTAGCATCTCATTGTAGTCATTTCTAAAAGGCTAGACACCTTTTTATCTCTCTGTGCATATTTATGAATGATACTCACAGAATCCTGAGACTGTATCCAGTTATTTTCAGTAAATTATTCAGTTAATTTCAGTAAATTATTTTCAGACAACAAAACTGTATAAAAATATAGACTAGAAGGCATAACTACAGAGGCTACTTTGACTTCCCATATTGGGGAAAAAAGTAAGCAAGTCTTTTCCCAAACCTAAGTGTGAGTTTTGCACACAGGAAAATGAAAAACACATGGAGAAAGTAACATTGGGTATCAGCCTCTGAGACTTTTGCTAGGGTTTATTTTCTTGTGCTTGAGCAAGGAAGCAGGCTGTTCTGTAAGGGCCTGCAGAACGCATCTCCCTGCGCTGGTATCACATTTCTAATCATGCCTAACACCACGCAGCTTCTGAAGATGAGAAGAAACCTCACAAGGGACGCGGAGGGAAGAATCGCCATGATGAGCACTTCCAACACACCCAAACAGCCACGAGTGGCTGCTCCTTCAGGAAGACCCCGAGTCACACATCTCTCACAGTGTAACCCTACGTTTTCTCTGCAGCCATACAAACATTGAATACCATTAAATCCTTCAAAGCTTTTCTCTGGAATTACACCTTGCAACTAGAGTCACGGTGCCAAAGATTTACGTTCAATCACTTTTCTTGCAGTAGAAAGGGTAAGGCCTGACCCAACTCCTGCACCTGCATTTTTAGGCTACCGTGTCCCTCACATGTCTTCAGGTGTCTCAAACTCATTCTTAACAGCTAAAGAACTAATTCCTCTCTCTTCACACTCTTATTACCTGCTTCCTGACTTCTGCCTTCTGCGGATGGAAACGAGCAAACCGAACCCAGCACTTCAGTCAAAAAGAACGTCCTCAACATGGTGACAGCACCATCATATTTGATGCCTGAGACTTCATATATCCGTGGCGCTGAGTGGAGCACATGAAATCCAAGATCAGAAGTATTTCTGTATCATTAGAGAAGACTACAACAGCTTTCCCAGATACCTGCTGTCTGTGGCAGCTCACTGACACACTGAAAAATTTCAGACACCCTCCAAAAGTACACCGTAACACGACAAACGAACAAACCAAAATAGTCCACAAGGAACAAGTTAAAAAAAAAAACACCCTCAAAGGAGTTCCTTCCACACCAACATCTTGCCTCTTGCCCCATTACCTCAGAAAACCACACCAGAACAACACATGCTATCCATAACTTTAAGGCAGCGGAGTTCAGAGAGTGCAGCAGTAACCTAGAGTCAGCACTGATGGGGAAAAAGAAAACAACAGGCTTTGGGGATACGAGAAGTTGCTCACGTGCCCAAAAACCCAACTAACTCTCCTACCTGCATCTCTTGGCCCAGTACGAGCTACTACTTCTCTTTCCAAAACCACACTTTTCTCTTGTCTTTAACCCGCTCCCCATCTCTATTATCTCTAACTTAAACAGCCTCTTTTTGTTCAGAAATGGAAAATTCTGCCTGAATGCAAAGACGCTGGAAATACTGACCACAGTCCTGGGACAGCAGGCTGTTCAAGTAAGGGATACTGATCCTCTTCAGCTCATCCAGCTTCTCCTTCAGCTTCCTGACTTGGCTGTCTGAGCGGCTGATCCTCTGCCTCAACAGTTTCAACTCCCCGTTCTTCTTCTCTACCTGTTCACGCAAGCAGCACACCTGGCTTTTGCTTTGCCTGGAGGAGAAACAGTACGAGTGGAGGGAGTCGATGAGCTTGCAGGCTCCCGAGGCCGACATGATGACCTCGTTGATCGACATGGGGTTGGCATCCGTGTCGCCCTTCCGTCCCACCACGGCCTCGGCAGCAGGCTGAGGGGTCAGGTCTGCTGGGGATGCCGACAAACTCTGGGAAGGTTTCTGAGGGGTTGCAGTCAGGGAGGAAGTAGGGGAGTCTTCCGCTACAGTCTTATCATGTCCCATGAGATTGCTACTGCAGCTTGGTTCCACATCTCTCTTTGGCCTTTTCCTTTCTAGCTGCTCTTTTGGGAAAGACGGCCTCTCTCTGGTATGCTTAGAGGAAAAGCTGTAGGAGTGAAGGGAGCCGATGAACTTGCAAGCACCAGAGGCAGGAGGCGTGAAATCGTCCACCGATACGCCACTCCTGTCCGCCACCCAGCTCCCTGTCCAGGTGCCTTTAGGACAGTCCTCCGCAGATCTGTCAGACTTCTTCTGAGGTCCTGCAACTAAGCTATCGCCTAACGTCCTTCTCCGGGGGCCTTCCAGCTGGCCATGGAGATGCTCTTCCTCCTCAGACATCGACCCGATCTCTGCTTGCAGGGTCACCTCCTCCATCTCGTCCGTCCCTTGCATCACCATAAGGTCCTGCTCAGGAGATGAGGTCCTCTGGACTACCTCACAGCCTCCTTCCCTTGGGCCCTCCCCATCCTGCAGCGGGACCTGGCTGGCTATTTTCCTTCTGCTCCTGACATAATCCAGGTTGTCGCGCTTCTTCTCCGCGAGCTGGAAGATGGTGGGGACGGCGGTGGGCTTCAGCAGCCGGTGCTGGTCCTCCAGCCGCCGCGAGAAGCTGTCCTTGGTGAAGTGCTCGCTGCAGAGGAACGAGTACTTGGTGGGGGTCCAGTTGTCCCTCTGAACAGCCTTCAGCCACTGAATCAGGCGTTTCGAATCCTTCAGAGGAAACCTACCGACGGGGGAGAAAAACATGAGCACGGGAGCGGGGTGAGCCCGGCAACCCAGGCCCCGAGACGCCCGGAGGGGCAGAGGCGAGGCCTCGCTGTCAGCCCCCGGCCCGGCACCTGCGGGGCCGCACTCACCTGTGGAAGGAGACGGCGCCGCGCAGCGCCTTGCCCTGCCGGTTGGAGCAGTTGGCGGCGGCGCAGCAGATCACCATCTCCGGCCGCGGCCGGGCCCGCCCCAGCCCCCCCGCCGGCCCGGCCCGGCCCGGCCGCCAGCCGTACAGCAAGATGGCGGAGCCAGGTCACCCCGCCGCCCCTCCGCCCTGGGGAAGGGGTTTCTGTACGGCACTGCCGTCAACCGTCATGGCAGCCGCCGTGTGGCCGCCGCCATTTTGGCCGAGGGGCCGCCGCGCGGCGCGGCCGCCGAGGGAGGGCGGCTCCCCGCCCCGTTCGCTTGCCTCTTCCTCGCTGCCGGCCGTCCGCCTCCCGACGAGCGGCTCGAGCCGCCACCAGCTTGTCCGAGACGATCGGGAGCTGCCTTCCCGGGGGCGGAGGGGCGGGGCCCCGCGGCCTCCGTACAGCACGATGGCCGCGCCCGGCCGCCGGAGTTCCTCGGGGCGTACTCCCGGCGGGCGGCTCCCATGGGCGGTGCCGCCGGACCGCTCGCGCGCCGCCGCCGCTCGGCCTCCCGCGGCCCCGCCTTTCCGCCGCCGACCCGGCGCCTCTCCGTGCTCCGCCGCAGCGTTCCGTACGACAACATGGCAGCCCCCAGCGCGCGCTGCAGCGCACCCGAACTCTAGTAGACAGCCAATCGCCGTGCGGGCCGGCGGTGAGCCGCGCTGCCATTGGGCGAGCGGGGCGCTGGCGGCGGTGGCAGCGAGTTGGGTTGTGCCGGGGCGTATGTCTCGGCGGGGACGGCGGCGGGTGCAGCCCTCGGCAGGGCCGCCGCCATGGACGCAGGTGGGTGCGGAGCCGCCGGTTCTTCTCGCTTCTCGGGACGGCCCGCGGGGGTCCGCCGGCTGTGCCTCCCCGCGGGAGGAAGGCCGAGCGCCGCGGGAGGAAGGCCTTGCCCTGTGGGGGCCTCAGCTCTCTCAGCTGCGGCCTTGAGAGCGGCGTTTGCCTGAGCCCTGAGGACCGCCTGGTTCCGCTCTGTGGGAGGTTTGGGCTCAACGCGGAGGGAGCGAACCCCCTGTGTCTCCGTGCCGGTCTTTGGCTGGCGCTGGTCGGGGCCGGGATAGCATAGGGCCGCGGAGGTGGGGAAGGGTCTGCGGGTACGGGCTGCCAGGGGCTCTGAGGGCCCATGGTTTGTTCGGCCCAGAGCACAGTAGTTGAACGGAGGCCTTGTGGCAGCTGCAGCTCCGCACAGGGAGCAGACGGGCAGCTCTGTGTGACAGCTACAGGGCCCGAGGGAACGGCATGGAGCTGTGTTGGGGAGGGGCGGCTTGGGGGTCAGGGAGAGGCTCTGCCCCACAGGGCGGTGGGCACGGCACTAATGCCGGAGCTCAGGGAGCGCTGGGACACCGCTCTGAGACACTGGGTTTGGGTGGTGCTGTGTGGGGCTGGGGGTTGGAGTTGATGATTCTTGTGGGTCCCTTCCGACTTGGTATGTTCTGTGATAACTTGGTCTTACCTTAACTCACTTCTCCTGTCTGGCCCTTGTCTCTTCCCATAGTACCTGCAGAACTGCTCATGATGGAGCTCTTGCTTTCCTACAGGAGAACAAACGTGCTGGCACTCAGATTGCAGCTGGTATCCCGCTAGCCTTGGTGCAGCACCAACCTGCCCTTGCCCTGTGCAGAGATAAGCTGTGCTCTGTGATAACAGTGTCTCCTAGGCCTCCTTCATGCTGGGCAGGTGTCTGTGTGGGGCTGTGCTCCCAATGGCCATGCTGCTCACAGTGTCCGTGGCCTCGATGCAGAGCTGTGGTTGGGCTTATAGAGTCCCCGCTTTGTGCCAGCATGTCCTTGTGTGCTGTCACATCAGTGTCTCGCACCTGGGAACGACGTGTGTTCTGACAAGTGAAACAATACAACCAGAGCCAGCGGGTGTGTTTGCTTGCCCTTTATGTAAGCATAGCAAGGCTTATCAAGGGAAGAAAAAATCATGCTGTGATAGCGGGTCCTCACTCTGCTGCATCTCCTCTGCAGAGCTGGTCTTGGGCTGTGAGGCAAGGAGCACTGGAGCCCTCTGGCCCAGTGACAGGCTTTGAACTGCTCAGCCTCACCATGCCTTAACTCCTTGTTTTCACTCAGATAATTGGGATTTGTCTTGTCTGAAAGGGCTTAGGGAAAAGGAGGGGCTTAATCTCTCTTCTGCAAAGGCAAAAAGTAAGCGTTCAGGCTGTTCTTCAGCCATCTGCTTTCCAAGCATTTTTCAGCTTTGAACTTCTCTAGTACAATAGATTTACCTTCTTGACCCTCAGAAACATCCTGCATCTGGTAGCTTTCATCCTCTCTGCTCCGATTCCCTTTTTGATGTACTTTTGTCAGCCTTGAAGTGTGACCATCTGTCTCATTCCCTGTGCTTTTGCTGCCCAAGAAGCATTTGTTCCAATGTTGGAGAGAGGAGCCCTGCCAGACAGGGGGATGCACAAGAAGGAATTTGGGGAGTGATGTACTGTAAAGCCTGGTTTTCCTTTAGAAAAGGAAATGCCAGATCTTTACTTCCATATTTTTTTTATGTAAGGAGGAAGAAAAAAAAAAAAAGTTGATGGAACTTCCAAGCCGTGCATGCAAACTACAGTCGAGATGATTGGTGCTGGAGCAAAGATCAGCCTTTTTGCTGTGTAAAGCATAAGGAAATTTGCTTGAGTCATTGACGTTTAGACTCCTTTGTTTCATGAAGTTGACAGAAAAACAGTTCTTGTTTTGCTGAAACAGTGTAAGTTTGGCACATGGAAGGCTTTGCCTTTTCCATCAGGGCTTTGGGATGCTCCAGCAAATCCCATGCATGGTGTGTCCATGGGGCAAAGGTCCAACCACTACTGCATCACTCACAGCATGTCTGACACTCCTGGAAGGAGAAGCTGCCTTTCTGAGGGCGTGCTCTGCATGGCTCAGACTTTCAGGCATTTAACTTCAAATCCACAGTGTGCTGGGGGAAGCTGAGCCGTTTTCTGGTGTGTGTGTCTGTGGATCCTGCAGAGGCTGCTGCTCTGCCATCCTGGATGCGCAGAGGTCAGCCTTGAAAACAGATCGAGGGCTTCTTGAAGGTGAAGTTTTGGATCACTGCCTGAGAAAAATTGCTGATCTCACCTGACTTCTGCGGCTGTGAGAAGAGCATCTTCAAAGAGGATTTCTGCTTCACGAACTCCTGGTGTTATTTATGGACAGGCCCTTTGCTTCTAAACACGCAGCTCACTGTGCTCTTACCTGAATTACTTTGGGCCTGCTTGCTGAAATATGTAGCTCATCTGAGCAACAGCACAATGGATGTAATTTTGAACAAGTGCCAAAGGTTGTGAGGATGGATATTTGTGAGGGGAGCACGCAGACACTGCCTTCAGCCCGCTGGGGGTTTATTGTTCCCGTTCAAATGTTCTTTAGCTAAACTAGGAGCATTCATTTGAATTTCTCCCCTGTGAAGGTGAAATCTTAACCTTTGTACTTAACCCGTCAGATGATGGTGAGTGTTTTCTTTAATTAAAAAGGTAAAACTCCATATGCACTAAAGCCTGCCTGCGTAGTTTAGGCATACAGCTAGACCTGCCAGACTTGTACACAGAGCCCTGACATAAGGCATTCAGCTGAAGGGTTGCAAGTGTGGGATTTTCCTTCCAGTGTTTGGTGTTGTCATACTTGCAGTTTGCGTGCCCTGCATGTGAGCTGACCCAACAGGCAGCCTGGGAGCCGCTTGGGCAATTGCTGGTCCCTTCCTGTGTAGTAATGTCACATCTGTAAGACGAATTTGTGAAATTTAAAGGAGCAAACAGAAAGTGATGCGCGCTTGAAAGTGTCTGCAGAAGTTGTCTTTGGGTGGAAGGATGTCAGCACTGAGCAAGAAGAGAGCAAAACAAGTCAAGCTATTAGATGGACACAACGTGTGGACTGTTGGACTAGTAGCCATTCTTAGTTTCCCCTGACAACATTTAGCGGTGAAAAAGATTGTGTCATTTTTCTCCTGCTTTTCTGTGCAAGCAGAATTGCTTTGCTTGGGTTGCCTGAGTTAGGGCCAGGGCCTAGTTCAGAATTAGATTTAGAAGCTCACTCTGTGTTTGTGTTTCCAGGGCTCCTGCTTACACGGGAGTTGGTCTGAGTGGTGGTGTCTTGCTGCTGTTTATGGGTTCCCTCTGACATTAGGAACTGGCTTCCAATTGTGAGAGCCCAGAGGCAGAAGGCGGATGAGTTACCTGCAGGAGCTGGAATGTCTTGCACAGCTTGTTTGCCCGGGTATAGCATAGGGCATCTTAATCTGAGGTCCTGGAAGGAAGAGGGGCAGAGCCTTTCTGGAGCTCTCATTTATTCAATGCAGATCAGCCAGGTCATCGTTTACTGGAGCTCCGGATGGTGATTTTGGAAGGCCAAGTGAGGAACAGCTGGGAGAGAGAGAGAGAGACTCATCTGTGCACACCTGTTTGTGAGCGTGGTGGCATCTGGTCTGATGGCAGGTGGACTCGTGAGCAGCAGTGAGGTGTTCCCTGTGGCTCGTGGCTTTTGTAGGAGGTGGGAATGAGTGGAACTTTTGGTCGTGTAGTCTGACTTCCTATTTTAACCCCAGGCCAAATGGCCACAGATGTTAGTAGGTTTGGTGTTAGAAATATTTGCTTTAACAGTTGCAGAACTGCTTAACTTAGCTCTGTTTTAAATTTAACTTGCAGCTCATTTAAGAATTGAAAGTAGATGCAATTCTTAACCTTCAAGGTGCTTTAAAGCCAGCCTCCTCCACCCCCTGAGGTTCGCTTCCAAGATTTCCCAAATACAGACCTAGTGCAGCACAGCACATCCAGCTCCTCTTCCCTCTCTTCCCCCCCCCCTCCGTCCTGCAGACTGTTTTTGGGAGAGGTGATTGCTTGTGCTTCAGCTCATGGCCTCTGAGGATGGACTGACTTGAGGAGCAAGGTTTGGTTTCCAGCTTAATGCAGTCCACGCTTCTCATATTTCACCACCAAAAGCTATGTTCTCAGGAAGAAGCATCTCAGTTGCTTTGTTCCCTTGAAAAGAGGACCGCAGCGCTGTAGCTGATGACTGTTAGTGTGCACGGTGACAGCTGTGCTGAGAAGCCGTGCAGTTGCTGGCTGAAGTCCTTGTTTTCTTGACCCACTCAGTTTTTACTTGGCCAAACTTGGAGCTGGTCTAACCTGGAAGCTCCTCTGTTTCCTTGCTCGTGGAGCAGCAGGTGAGAGCCATGGGTGCGTGGGCTCCCTGTGCCTTGCAGTTTGTGACTGTAGTGGGAGCCAAACTGTTTCTTGCTGGGTGCTCTGAGGATAAGTTATGGTGTCACAGCAGCTCTGGTTCTGCAGTACTGTTTTTGTTTGATTTTTGAACAGCAAGGGCAAAACAATGAATGATGTATATACTTTTTTTTTTTTCTATTCCAGCTACTCTTACCTATGACACTCTCAGGTTTGAATATGAAGACTTCCCTGAGACCAAAGAGCCGGTTTGGATCCTAGGCAGGAAATACAGCGTTTTTACAGGTATTTTGCATGCACAATGCTATGGCACTGCAGAAGATTCTGTTAGTGTTACATGTTTTATGTGCAGCTAGGTGACTGCAGACCTTGCAAGCACAGAGCAGAGCCTATAAGCTGTCAAAGCATGCAGATTGTAACCTCCATGCTTCCTTCAGTCTGGTAATCTCTGTAGACTCTAGAATATCTTTGCACAGAAAGTTACTATTTAGTAGTTATTGGCAAGTGGGTAGCTCAGAGAAAAGGCAAGAAAATTGTTTACTGCTTCCCAACTTACCGTTGGCCATGGTGTTTTTGATTGGTTGTAGCATTTTTTTAAGGGAAAAAGCTGTTTCTGCCTTGTGGCACTTTTGCATTCCTCATGCTGATTTTGTCTTTCTGGGCCAGCAGGCTGTATGCAGAGCAGTACACTGTTAATGAGATGGGTGGGTGGGAGATGGGCTTAGGTGTGTTTGGTGCCATCTTTGTGCATGCCTTTCTGTCTTTAAAAAAAACTTTCAGAGAAAGAAGAGATCCTGTTGGATGTGACCTCTCGGCTTTGGTTCACCTACAGAAAGAACTTTCCTGCCATTGGTAAGTCTAAATGCATCCTGGAAGTGATGTTGGCCCACTTGTAATAACAGTCCAACCCAGTGGGAAATTTTCGGTGACTTCATTTGGGTTAGAGAACAATGTCCCTTTGGAACTGAATGTGGATTAGGCTGTCAAAGTGTAGGACATGCAGATGATCTCAGGAAAACTGATTTCGAGATGAATATTAAGCCAGGTTTTGTTTCACTTTCACAGAAGGGATAAGGAGAAAATAATTCTCTGACTCTCAACTGTTTGAATGTCTCATGTTGTCAATGTGTGACCCTTGAATCAAAGAGTAGTGGGTGAGTCGTCTCCAAGGCAGAAGGGTTGCTTTGTTTTGTTTTTCAACGTGTTGAATGAGATCAGCTATCTCCTTAGTACGCAGGTTCGTCAAAGTGCTTGGACGTCACAGTTGCACCAGGCAGCTGTTCGCTCTGTAATCTGTTTCACAATTCAGAAAGTACTTTCAGGTGATAAAGGGTAAGGCATGAGTGGCATTAGAACAAAAGTAAATTCAAAAGATGATCCAATAACGTGAATATGTTTGTAGCTTTTGACAACGCAGAGAAAAAAATTACCAAATTCCAGTTTCTAAAGTAGTCACCTGTTCCTCCAGTGCAGAACAGTGATAACTTTTAAAAAGTAATCCAGGATTTGTGGAGGAATCTTATGCTCATATCAATTTCATAGAAAAACTTCCTGAATTAACCACGCTAGTTATCAGAAAGAGCAATTTTTTGTACTTCATGCTAATTGGGTCCTACAGAAGTCTAAAGAAAAGTGTTATTTAATGACGGCCTTGGGCTTGAGGGAGTTCAAAGCTAGAGATGCGGTACAGAAGTTCCTGCCTTTGGCTGGTTGTTTTGTTGAGCTTGAAGGGAATGTTACATGCAGGATGTGTAGTAATTTAAGGAGCGTCTCACAGTGAACTTGAAGCCAGACTTCTTAAGATATGCATATTATCTTTCTTTCAAAAATAGTAAGCAGCAGCAATACAGACAAACTACTTTTACCAGCTGTGCTAAGGTGCAGCTGACTTGGCGCCTGTGAGTCAGCTCGCTAGCTGTGGCCACACTGAGCATTTTAGCTATGAAGCTTATAACAACAGCCAAACCTTCACTGAAGCAACAGCAGTTTGCTTTTAGAATTCTGTTGTAAGTTACAGGTCTTTGTTCTCAGATTTTCCAGTGAGAGTTAATATCCAGCTTTTTCTCCAGCTTTTTATGTAGGACGTTTGTTGTTCTTGCTGCTGCTGGAAGATTTTTTTGCTTTTGTTTTGTTTTTTTTATCTAACTATGTGCTCATCGGAATCTCATCCGACGTGGGAATTCCTTGCGACTGATTAATCTTGCATAATGAGTTCCCTTCTCAAAATGAGCATTGCAACAAGTGGTCTGTAACAAGCACCTCTGTTTTGGAATGTCTCTGAATTAGGTTGAGAATCTGCCAGTAGACTCAAAGGCTGCTATGCTCACGAGAAATTCAGCCGTCTTTCTAGCTGAGTTGCTTGAATTTCCTTTGGAGTTTTTTCCCCCCCATCATTTAATGTTAAAGATCTTTGTTTGTTTTTAAGGGATACTGTTAGGCTGGTTACTGGTAACAGTGTTTTGATTTCTCACCTTTGGGTTTGTGAGCTAGCATAGTCCTTGTTCCTTGCCCAGTTTCCTGGATAGCTCTGCTACCCATGCAGGCTTACAGCACCTTCCTTTTTTCTCTCTTGGCCATGTTTTCCATTCCTTACATACTTGCTTTCTGTCTTTTTGTTTGTTTCCAGGAGGAACTGGTCCCACATCTGATACAGGCTGGGGCTGCATGTTGCGGTGTGGCCAGATGATCTTTGCTCAGGCTTTGGTCTGCAGGCATTTGGGAAGAGGTAAACCAGAGAACTGACTTCCAGGGCCATGTGCTCGCACAAGTGCAATGCTTCTAAGGATGGCAGCTGGGAATTGCTGAGGGCTCTGTAACTTTTCCTTGAGTTCTCTCAAGTTCAGGGGTGATGTGCGAAAACTCTGCTGGAAACTTTCCAGTAGGTTTCTTCCTGCAGCTGTCTGCAGCTCTACACAGATGAATGTAGTTGTTCAAGCCATAAAACAAAGGAGAGTCCCGTAACATGCTAGCTAAATCCACTGACACCAAGCAAGTGCTAGGCTTTTCTTGAAGGGCTTTTTATATACTTGAAGTTTAAAAAGTCCTACCAGAACAACCTACTGACTTGTGAATAGTTTGGTTTTTAACTTGTCAAGAAGTCCTCTCTTTGCGTCTAGTCTCTTCTGCCTGAAAACTCCTGTCCTTGCACTTGAACCATACTTGGTCTGTATTGGATTTCTTTGGTGGTTGTTGATTAAAAAAAATAATTTCCCAGAAATTCAAAAGTAATGAGGCCTCCTGGTTTTCTTAGGAATGCCCGTCTATGGGAAATTGTAGTCTTATTTTTCATTTGTGGGACAGAGGTAGAATTTATGATTTCCGATTCTTCTTTTTCTGTGTGATGTTCTTTTATCTCAGCTGTGAAAAGCTCTTTATTTTTTTATTTTTTTGCCTTTTGAAATTCATGGTTTGATGTTGGGAATGCCTCAGTTGCTTGGTAGTAACACAGTGACCTGAAAATCTGATCAGTGGTTGGTGCACAGGGAAGAGGAATTGTAGCTTGCTAATAAAGATCACGTTCTGTTTCACATACCCCTTGTTTGTTTTAGACTGGAGGTGGATAAAAGGCAAGAGGCAGACAGATAATTACTTCAATGTTCTTAATGCCTTCATTGACAAAAAAGACAGCTACTACTCCATTCACCAGATAGGTAAGGATGCTGGGTGCCAAGAAGCATGGGGGGAATATCTTGTCTGAGTTTCCTGTGAGCGATGAGCATCGTTTCCTGTTTATTTCTGTAGCTTAGCTGAAAAACCTAGAGGGTTATTTTCTGTCACAGTGTCTATTTTCTGATATAATCTGAAACTACCATTCTTTATTATGAGTTGTGATGGATTTTTCTTCTTGGCTCCATTCAGACCTTCGGGTTTGTGTAACGCTTGAGGTTATATTCAGCATCAGTTTCTGTATCCTATTTAGCCAAGGTGAGAGAAAAGCATGTGGCTGCTGTTCTCACCAAGACCTTGTAACGTGAGAAGACTGCTGGATGAAGGTATTTTCAGAAGTAGCAGTTAGACTAAGGAAGGATCTCACTTCAGTATAAATTTCCCCAGCAAAAGAAAAAGACAGCCTGTTTTAATTTTTTTCTTATGAAGTGTTAAGATGCCTATAGCTTCATCTACAGTGAACAATATGTCAGGTAACAGGGGTGTTCTTGATAATCACACTAAGAACGGTTTCTCCTGAGGTAGCATTGCCATATGGACTTCTGTATTCCCTCTTTGGGAAAAGATTTGCTTTATAGTCATTGAGGATATGCTTGTCTCTTCCATCAACACCACAGTAACCCACGAAGGGGTGGATTCTGCTGACTCCGGAGTGTTTCCAAGTGAGATCTCTTCTCCATTAAATAAAAATCCTAGTTAGGAAGGAGCAAAACGTAGGTGAAATTCTTTGCTAAATTATTTTTTCTTGTCATGCAGCCCAGATGGGAGTTGGAGAGGGGAAATCCATCGGTCAGTGGTATGGACCAAACACAGTTGCACAAGTGCTTAAGTAAGTGCTGGATTTGACCCTTATTTCTTTCAAACAAAGCAGTGGGTTTGTATTAACTCCTGCTTTGCAGGTCTCTACCCACTGGATGAAGTGCAACTTTGTCTTAATGCTTTTAGCAGGCAATTGCTTGACTTCATTGACTTGGCTGGTGGGAACCTGAGAGGAGCCCTTCTTTTATTCAGAATATGGCAGGCAGGCTGTGACAGAAAACTGATTTCAAATTGAGGACAACCCCCTGGCAATCCCTTTCCTTTCCACAGTGCTCGTGTAACACGCTTACTTCTAGAACAGAGTGCAGTGCTCTTTGCAGCAGACCAGAAGCAGGTATCAGAGTATATGCTCACTGCTGTTGTTTGGATCTCTGCTGACATCTGAATTGTCTCTGTTGTCATTATCAAAAGGCTGCCAATGAGCCATTGAGTCACCAGTGTATCCGAAGTGGAAAGTTTAAGTATTTGCTGCCTGGGTTCCATGGTGACAAGCAGAGGACCAGGACTGTTTAATTGAGACATCCTGTGTATTCAGAACATCCTAAATGTTCTCCCGTCACCATCCTTTCCTCAATTCTTTGACTAGGTTTGCTAGGAGCTCCATGGAATAGGTAATCACATGTGCCCATTTAGCCCAGTGTGTGCTGTAGGTGATGGGGAAATAATTTAGGGAACATTAGTGATTTTTTTTTTTTTAATTAATTTTTAGTTATTTAATTTTCTCCTTATGCTGTCTTTTTCTGGTAATGGAAATTGAGTTGGAGATTGCATCTTGTATTTGAAATCTGTTTACGCTTCTGGTCAATGTAATTTGTGGCAATGACTTTTGGTGTTATTAAAAAAAAAAAAACACAGCATAATTGGTGAAAAAATGAGTGTTCCTAATCTAAGTTTTTTTCCTTCCCAATAGAAAACTTGCCACTTTTGATACGTGGAGTTCACTGGCAGTACATATAGCCATGGATAACACTGTTGTAATGGAAGAAATCAGTAAGTATCACATGTGGATAGAACATAATGTATCCTGCTACAGCAAGAAACCAGAAAAGAACTGGAAAGCATGTAGTCATGCGACGCTAGAAGCATGCAGTAAATATTCTGTATTAAAGCTGTGGCCAGGTGTGCTAAACCTGGATGAGACTTGCTTTTCTAGGGCAGGAAAGCTCCTTCTTCCACTTTTGTTTTGTCTGATAAACCTCAGATTTGGCATTGTGGCCTGTGGATTTGTAAAGAAGGAACTGCTAACCATCATGCAATAGGTGGGAGCTGCTTGGAAGGTAGTGACAAACTGTTTGTGGCCACAGGTAGGCAGTGGCAAATGGCTGCTTCCTTATGTGTATAATGGGGTAGGAATGTCTCTGCTACTGAGAAGCGTAAGAAAACCAGAACTTCTCATCTTAACAGGAGAAATGGAGAATGAAGGGACTTGTCTCTGGAAACATCTTTTAAAGGTGTCCTTTTAAAGGAGCACTCGCTCGTTTTTTGTTTTTTTTTTTCTTTTTTGTTTGTTTCTTGCATTCTGACAACTGGATGTCTTTGGAGGCTGAGCAGCTGTGCAATGTGTTCATCCCTAGCATAGTTCTCAGGCTGCAGTGCCCCAGTAACTGAAGTGAGTGGTGGAATGGCTGTTTGCTGCAGTCCTTTGTTGCCCTGGCTGCACAAGCCTTCCCCTGTTTTTGCTTTAGGCTCGTGAGGCAATGTGCTTACACAGCACAAAACTATTCAGTGTTTTCTGCCGGAATACTATTCTGAAACAGCACACAGAACAGTCCAGAGAATGCTTGAGCTGGTGCAAAGTTACATGTGAGACTGTGGCAGCTGTCACATAGATTGACTTTGGCTGCTGTGGAGCTAAAATCAATTAATAGACAAGGACTTGTCCCTAGAGTGCAGCACAGTGAAGTCTCTTACCAGGTAGTCCAATAGAGAAGTGCCTGTCTAACCTGAAGTATAAGTAGTCCTAGATATGTGCTGATGTTCTTGGACTGAACAAAGGTCAGCATAAAGACAGGAACTGGATTTATCTTTCACCTTTAGCCTGAAAATACCCCCTCTAGAACTGACGTGTGCTGGCTGCATGGTACATTGCAGCTCTTTTCTGTGTGGCTTATGTTAAGCACTGACACCACTTCAAGTGACACATCCAATACAGCCTGTGATGTGTAGGGTGGCGTTCATCTGTTTTCCTCGACTGAATCATGATGTGCCTCCTGTTCAGGAGCTGAAAGTCTCTGTATGAGTGGGTCTGATGTTATGTATCTGTAGGTGCCTGTTCTCTGTCTTGTGCCCCAAGTATCTGTCAGTAGTGTAACATTCAAAAGTTACTGATATTTCATACATCTATTAAATTCAGTCACTGATACTGTTCAGCCTGAGGTGATTGGGAAATAACCTTTTGCTGCAGCAGTGAAAACAGCCATCAGAGCCTTCTAAGTCCATGTGTTGTATTGGAAATGTGCTCATAGGTTGCATACATACACATCCTCCCTTCGAAAGGGACAGTATAGGGAGCAATTGCAAACTTCGGTGTGGGTTCTCTCTCTTACTGAGGCTTTAGCTCAGAGTTCCTCTTCTAACCTTGGAGGTAACATTCCCCTTCTTCAGCTGCATTTGAAGCTTGTAGCAGTGAGCAAGCATCCTGTGGTAACTGCTGTGATGAAGGTGCTTGTTTACATCGTGTCCTACCTGCCAGACTCTCCTGGTAATCAGGTTAGGCCAAGAATAAATTAAATGAGCCTCTGGCATTTTGTCTAATTGCCTTGAATTAATGATTGAAATGCTGTGAGTTTTTCTGGTTTTGTTTCATTTCTTCACATGCATGCACTCACCTAGCAAGTAATGAAATTAGCTTGTGAGGCAAGTAGGCTTGGAGATGGTTCTGTACCAGAACCTACATAATCTGATTACATTCCAGGCTGCCTGTCTGTTCACCAAGCCTGTAGAGTGAGGATGCACGGTATTTGTCATAGGTATGCCCTGAGGATTCACACTGCTCCACATCTTACAGGCAAAGCTCATGCTAAAATTGCAGATTTTACTGATCACCCCTCTGTGGTCTCTAAAGTAAGCTCCTGAATGATCCCTGACAGAATTGGTAAAGGTTTTAGTGAAGCTTAGGAAAATTACAGTTACTCAAAGCAGATACCACGTTTATATCTTGTTGCAGTGCTCATCACAGGTGAGGATTTCCTGCATTAAGCCGTGACATTTTCCTCATTCAGTTTAACTGGCCTAATAGCCTCTCAGTACTTCTCTAGAACTGAACACACCAGTTGTTTTTTTCCCCCTCCCTGTTTAGATGCTCTCTGAATTCCGGACTTACGCTTAATGTCCCAAGCAAGCTATCCACCCGTGTTGACACAGGGTGTTGCTCAGCTGTTCACCTGCAGGAAGAACTTGCATTTTAATGGCCCACCAGATGGTGGCTGGGAGTACAGCGTGCTTTGGCACAATCTTGATGTAAGAAATGAAATGCTGAGCTTGTCCAGAAACCCTGCAGGGGGCACATAGCAGGATCACAGTGGTGGACCTTGTTAACTCTTCTTTTTTTTTTTTTTTTTAAAGTGCTGTAGGCTGTTGGAAAAGAACAGTTGTTGATCAGAGTTAGAACAGGATTATGCGAGGTTTAGAAACTGAGGTTGTTTCTGATGTTTTCTGCTCATGTTTCCTTTTTGTAGGGCGGTTGTGCCAGTCCAACTTCTCCTGTGCTGGAGCTGCAGCCTGCCCTGCTGTAGAGGCAGACGTGCTCTATAATGGGTACCCGGAGGAAGCAGGGGTTAGAGATAAGCTCTCACTGTGGAAACCATTGGTGCTGCTGATACCTCTCCGCCTTGGGCTCACAGAGATCAATGAAGCCTATATTGAAACGCTAAAGGTAGGGGATCTGGAGCTGATTCTTGATATTCTGATGCTTAAAGACCCTGCTGTGAATTAAGTTGCTTCTGGAAGAAAAATATATTTAGAGACCACCGTTTTCAGAGGTCAGGATATGGATTCTTATGGGTTTTTGTCAGGAAAGTGTTGGATTTATTGCTTCAGTAGCCTTTTTTCCATTTTCATTTCGTAACTTAATCTTAGTCCCTGTTGGTGTGTTGATGGTACCCCACTGCTGAAGTGCTTGTTCAGCACAGCTATCCTGAGCCTCAGTGAGCATGGTATTGCAGACTCCCTGCGGCTCTAATGCTGGAGCTTGTGCTGCAGGCTGAGGGTAGAAGCAGGCTGATGGTTGCACTGTGCAACAGGAAGTTGCAGACCTTATGGTGTACATATGTAAGAGAGGATGCGCATTGTCTTGCTGTGCTAAAGCTGGCAATCTCTGAGCTGTACAGGTAAGAGAGCTCCGCCTGCAGACTAGGTTACTTTCCCCATAACTCAGTAGACAGTTCTTGGATTTTGCAACTGGATAAGGAACGTGACTGTTTTGTGGGTGATGGTTCCTTCCTGAAAGCCCTGCTGCAGTGGGACAGTTTCAAGGATCCTGTCACTGAATGTCAGCAGAGCTAGAACTTGCCCAGAGGGAGTTCTAGAGTAGTGCTGCCGTTTTCCTTTGGTCCACCTGTGTGTTGCTGTCCAGCAGTTAAAGGTGTTTTTGAATTGCTTTTTTGCTCCTTCGAGGCCTTGTTGCAGCCTTCATGATGGAGCTTTTCTCCAGAAATGGCTGTTTCTGCTGCTAGAACTGCTGATTTTTTCAGTGTTCCAGTCTTTTTTTCCCTGCTGTGTTTTTAGGTGTTTGCCCTTGTTACCACTTGCTGTCTCACTGTCTGTCAGCTGTGTGTTTTCTGTATTGCTTTTCCAGCACTGCTTCATGATGCCCCAGTCCCTCGGAGTGATCGGAGGCAAACCAAACAGTGCTCACTACTTCATTGGTTATGTAGGTGAGTGCCCAGAGTACTGCAAAGACTTTCCAAGCATCTCCCCACAGCTAAAAATGTTTGTGGAGCAGTACATCCTTCCTGCTCAGCCTGCAGTGTGTGCTGCAGGTTTCATTTTCCTGCTGGAAATGTGGAAGGCTGCTGTGAGCTGAAACCCTGTGAGGATCTTGAGTGATGTACCTTTGAACAGAGGCAACAGTACAAGCTGCACGCTTCCACCATGCAGTGCTCGATCCTGTCTGTAATGATGTGCGCACAGGCTCCTCCTAGGTTCAGAGCTGACCTCCCTTCAGGGATTTGGCCGTGTATCTGCCTGCATTTCAGTTCTTCCCTTTCTGAAACCCTACAAATCGTTGTTCCCTCTTCTTTCCCTCTGATATTCTATCTCTGCTTGAGACCTAAAACTGTGCTTTGGATTTCTGAGGCTCTCTTGAGCTCACACAGGACCCTGGAATGCATGAACAGAGCCTGCAGTGCCCACATAGTGCATGTGCCTTGAACACAGATGGAGTGGGTGCCATGGTTCTGCTCATGCTGGCTCTTTGTCTGGATGAGAAGTATTGAAGGAGTGGCCAAAGCAAGATGCCCCTAGTAAATTGAGCTGGCTCAATTATTGCTCTTCCCCCTTCTTTTTATCTCACTTATTTGCTTCTCAGAAAAACAACTTCTGGCATGGTTCTTCCTGTTGATGTCTTGTTGCCTGTCTATCCAGGTGAGGAGCTCATTTACCTGGATCCCCACACTACGCAGCCTGCAGTGGAGCCCAGTGACAGTGGCTGTTTCCCCGATGAAAGCTTCCACTGCCAGCACCCTCCCTGCAGAATGAGCATCGCTGAGCTCGACCCTTCCATTGCAGTGGTGCGTTCCTGCTGCTTGTTTTCTGCCCAGCTCTGAAATAGCAGGTCCTTGTTTCACAGAGACCTGGCTGAGGTGATAGGTTGGGTGATCTCCAGGCAGGCTGTGCTCTGGGCAGATATGTTTCAATTGCAGTAACATTGTTAAAGAAGCTCCTCTTTTAGGTAGCAGCTTGGTAGGGAGATCCTGCTTGCAGGGTGATTAAATGCCTGCTCTAATGGGGCATTCTCTTTCCCTGGAGTCTAGTTTAGGCTTTGATTCCTGCCTTCTAAGGGACAGACCTGAATCCACTTCTGAATCTGATACACTTCTGATCACACAGATCACGCTTCTGGTACAGTGTGATTTGTATTCTGTTGAACCTGAGGGGTAACTGCCCTTTGTTTCTGCTTGGGTTGTTTCTGTCCAGTTTTCCTTCTGCAGCAGAGCAGACCATTAAATGGATCAGCACTTGAACAATTTGGCCACGATAAGCCTGTGGGGAGTACTCAGTTTAACAGGTCATTGTAAGCCACGCCTTGATGCAAGGCAGTTAGTTGTTGTAACTGCTCACAGTCCTGGTCATTCTATAAAGATAATTTCTTTTTACAGGGCTTCTTCTGCCACACAGAGGGGGACTTTAATGACTGGTGCCACCAAATCAAAAAGGTTTGTATTTATATTGCTGGGAAAAGAATACAGGGTATTACTGGGTTCCAAAGTGCCGCACAGAGAGCTTGTTCTCTGCAGCATGATCTCATTTTAAAGCATATATGTTTAAGACACCAGAAGGATTCTAGCTCTAAAATTCTGCAGCTGATATGAGTACTTGAGAAATCATTTTTTCAGCTGCAAAGAAGTTCCAGCGGATCAGTTATCTCTCCCCTAACAAACCAGAGTGCTATGAGTATGGTGTTGCAGGTTCTCATGGCTTTGCTCTTTCTCCACAGCTGTCCCTGGTAAGAGGAGCGCTGCCCATGTTTGAACTGGTTGAACGCCAGCCATCACATTTCTCCAACCCCGATGTTCTGAATCTCACACCAGGTGAGGCTGCGCAAGGAGGCAGAGCTAAGGGGAGTTTGTCCCTTTGGTTTTCTGAAAGTTGTATGGAATTGCACACTGACTTCTGGTGTGTTCCCCTTTGCCCTCGCAGTTGGTCTTGAGCTTTTTGGTCAGTTTAATTCTTAGGAATCTGAACCACTGGTTGAAAACCAGTAGTATCTCAGGGTGATTTTCAGGAGGAGTCTGAATGGTGACTGGATTAAAAAAGGCTCAGGCTACTATATCAATATGGATTTATGATTTCTAAAGAGATGCTTAAAGAAATTGGAAGGGTCCACTGAAAAGGCTGAAAACTGAGCTTACGGCTATTAAAAATTGACAAAGATAAGGCTGGTCATGTATATCTCTAAGTGCAGGGGATTCTTTCCCTGTGCATTTGCTTAGTCCTGGTGATGCAAAAAGCAACAAGCGCTAGGCACTATTTTGGCTGTCAGGCTCTGTTTATCATGTTAATAATGCAAGTGAACGCTGCTAATGGCTCTGTATTTCCTGTAAATTGTGCCAAGAGGAGAGAGGTATTTGTGGGCAAGCTTACCCTGTCACCAGGCGTTGGACTGCATCCTGCATTCATTGCTTCCTTGCTGTCTCTTAGCATGAACTTCCAAAGTCTTTCTTACCTCACTGTCCTATTCTGTAAGAATGCTTTATTTGCTTATACTGTCTGTTGATCCTCGCCTGTATCAAAATGTCCCTAATTACTGCCTTCTTTACTCATGAAAGTGTTTTCCTGATGAGCTAGTTGTCCTTCTCTTCCCTAAGCTTTTAGAGCCTCTCCCTTTTGTTTTGGCCATACTTTTTTTTTTTTTTTTTTTTTTAACTCAGTCCTCACTGGAAGGATTAATGATGCACTCAGTATGTCATCATCATGTCCAGTCAGTTGGGTTCTCTGTTCAGTTACTTAAGCATAGAGAGCTGCTCCCTGAGAAGTGCCTGAGGAAGTTGTGCTGCCAGCACCCACAGTTTGCATGAGGAACATTGACACTAAGCATTTGTACTTGCTGCTGTGGAATTAAAGCATGTCACAGAATGTTCAGAGGCTCTGCAGCCTCATGTTCATGCTCTTGTCCTTGTTCTCAGCAGTCAGTCGTTGTAGTTTAGCTTCTGGCTGACTGTTCTGCCAAGTTTAGTGTGTGCTTTCTTAAAGCCTGAGTTCATGTAGATTTCTCCTTTACTTCCCCAGCTTGCATACACCTTCTCACTTGAAATTCCCCTATGGTAAAGCTGCTTCTCCTGTACATATGTGCTTCCTCTTCATCACAGAGTTGGAAGGGTGGACAGAAGAGAGCAAGTACAAGTACGCTGCCCTTTCTTCCAAAACGTACTGCATTAATTGGTTCTGTGTGAGTGCAGGCTGTGCTACTGGACAGGAAGGCTGTACAAAACAGTCACAGCACAGAACTGCACTGCACCACGGCTGTGTCAGGATTTGTGAAACCTGGTGCACCTCTACCGTGTAATTCTCTCAAGTGCATTTTCCATGCTACTATACCTCCTCAGAGCCTTCACTCACGTGTCACGGAGCCTCTTAAGCATGTGGGTCTGTGACACTCATATTCAGCAGCTAGTTCTTGTGATGCTGAGCAGTCACTGCGCCCCATGGAGGTAATGCTTTCTTCTCTTGCAGACTCCTCCGATGCCGACAGACTGGAAAGGTTCTTTGACTCAGAAGATGAAGACTTCGAGATCTTATCCCTTTGAAAACAAATAGGAAACTGACTCTGCAAATTTGTGTTATGTGTGGGGAGAAGTGGGGGGAGGGAAGCTCCTTGGAGAGCCTGGGGCTACCGGTTTTCATAGGTGCTTGCTGCCATCCCTGCCTCTTGTCCATCCTGGCATTCTGTGCAGCCTCTGAGCAGAGCGTGCATTGTCTGCATTGGGATGAAGAACCAAGTGGGAGTTGCAGCCTTACTGGCTGGAGTTGGGATTTCTCAGCAGAAAACGCCTGCTGGAAGTGGATGCAGTGGTGCCTAGGAGTTCAAAGCCTATCTGTTACATCAGCAGGTCAGTTGGCCTTCTGGGGGAGCCATAGAAATCTTTAGAGTGCTAAATCCTTACACGGGCTTCTCTCTGAAGCTTAAACAGAGCCACCCCTCATTTAGTAGGTGACATGTACAGTTATTTCCTTTAGCAGCTTCTCTTCTCAGTGGCCAATTTGGACTGCAGCTCACAATGCAAATTAACAGTAGACACGTCCCAGTGAGACAGCTGTGAAGTCCCCAGAGTGCGGGTGGCTGTTTCCTACAGAGAAACTCCTGTCCATGCTTTGCAGTGCACAGCGCTTTCTCACAGGTATTGTACCCCTCTCCTGCTCACATCCTGTCAAAGGGGAGCTGGGGTAACTTACAAATGAGTGGTAATTCAATAAGCAAAAGGCTGTCCGGAAAAGTATGGACCTGTGCTGCTGGAGAGGAACATCACAATCTCAACTAACAGCAGAAGGAAGGGGAGGAGAATAGAAAACATGTGTTCTCAGTGAGTGGGTTGGTAACACACTGTGCTTCTACTATGGATTTATGTCCGTACCAAGTATCTTCAGGAAAGGTGCTTTGAGCAGAGAACTGGAATCCACAGCACTGGGGGGAAAAAAGCCCACCACAGGGGAGAGGTGAAACAGGACAACTGAGATCTGCCAGCCATGTTCCTGCCACGTGTCGCAGTGTGCTGGCATAGTATCTAGTGAATAATCCTGTTGAAGTAAAAATAATAATTTTTAAAAAAATGAGTTATACAATTCCTCGACGTATCCTCTGTGGGTTGCTGAGCAGTTCCTCCAGCTACTCCTGTTAGACATTCCCTTTCCAAATCAGAAAAGATGCCTGAAGGTTGAGTAGGCTTCATAGCTGCATTACTACCTTTCCATTTGCTCTGCTGCAAGCTCCCCTACCTGCAGAGTTTGCACAGGGCAAGGTACTGTAGGAGCTAATTCATAGAAACCCATTTCCAGTAGTCACGCCAAAGAAGTCAGCAAAGACAGAATGTCTTGAGAAGGAAGGTCCAACATGATACTGGAAGTTGTAGCTGCTTTAAGATAACAGCTCTGCTGCACAAACAGAATTTGGAGAAAGGTAAACCATGGAGGAGAACTGACTTAATGCAAACTGCAACAGAATGTTGCCTAAGTAGTTTCCTTAGTGCTTGCTGCAGACTGCAGATCTGTTTACAAGGGTTGTTTTGTACATACAGGATTGGAACCTGTCAGTTAATGCTTCTGTGCCCAAGGGTGGTGACAGCTGGCTAGAAATTACTCATTTTCCTCCGTGACTGACCTACTGATGCTCTAACTGTCCCTATGCTACCCAAAAGCAGAGGTTTGAACTGGGAACCACAATGCTTCTGTCACTAAATTATTATTTGCTGCTTTCTGCCTGCTTCTCCTCTTCTCTCTTGTAGTTAGGGGAAGAGGCAGCAGAGGAACTGGGGCTGTGCTCCATTCATCTGCTTTCAATTTGTATCTGAATAAACAGATCTAAAATCTTTTGCCTTTCCTAATGTTCTTGTGCATTAATCTCAGGTGGTGGTGGGTGGTGCTGAGTAACCCTGCAGTGCCATGGGGAGCAGTCTTGAAACAACAGCACCATACCATTGTTATGCTTTTAGGGTAATGAAGGCAGAATGGGGCAAAAGCTGAATTATGTACAACAGTGTCTTTAATCCTTCTTTTGGTGTATCTGCTAGAATAGACGCTGGCTCTGTGGTACTGCCTTGATGACTGATGTTCCTGTCCCAGAGAGTAAACATCCACAATGTGCCCGCAGAGATAAAGAAACACTTCTGTGGTTCAGTTCTGTTGCTCACGTTTTAAGTTGTATGAACACTGGCTGGGGGGAGGGGGAATAAAATGATACCAAAAGGCTGTCCCTGCTTAGCAGTGCAGCATCTCACCGCTTCTGAAAAGCATAAGTCTTTCCAAGACAGGACATGCTTTTCTGGTGAGTCTCTGCCACATGTTCATTTGAGGTAAGCAGGGGAAAGAGCCAAGCAGAGATTGAGAAGTTAATATTTCACATTGGTAGATGGAAAATAAAATTTGTTTCCTTTACAATCATATGCTCACTGTTTAGCTATTCAACTGCTAGTTTTCCATAATGCCTGTTTCTAGGAAGCCTTTCAAACACTATGCCTGCAGTGGTAAACATTACAAAAAGAGGTCTAAACTCAATAACCGTTTTTCCCATCTTGCCATGCAGCAGCAGGAGACAACGGGCGGAAGCAGGCAGCTTGTGCTGCCCATAGCAAGTCCTGTTCGTTGAGGGCTGCTCACTTGGAATACATTTCCCTCTTGGTTAGTAAAACCTGCTGTCAGTGTTCAGTCAAGAGATACTATTTATTTTCTATTGCTGAAGATTTGGGGGAATTCTTCACCTAATGCAGCATAAATAACCAAGTATCAAAAGCCATGGTTGTTTCATGAATTGGAGCCTTATTGTAACAACTCAGACTATTCTAAGAGCATCATGGTAAGGTAACAGTTAAAATGGTACCGGAGGGAATTGGGCACACTCAGAACATGCAGCTGATCTGGTTTGGCAGCGTGTGCAGGGCTGTTTAAACTGCACTTTAGTCTTTATAGGACTCACTGCTGACTCTCTTCTGATCTTGGCCACATGAGTTAACCAGTCCAGAAGAATTTGTGTACCACTCAGCCTTCAAAATAGTCTAAGCTCACGTCTGTTTCAGACACTTACCCCCTAAAAGCAGTTCAGCCGCTGTATTCCTGTGGTGCAGCTTGGAAGCAGACTTGAAAATGAGTTCATCTGTCCCTTCATTCCACCATCCTAGCAAACATCTCTCCCTGGATTGAGGGCCTCCCATATATCCTTCTAGAAGATAAATGACCATGTTGGAAAAAGACCCACAACTTAGCTGTGGTACAAAATATTTAAAAGAGCAGTTTATTCAAAAACAAGCTGGGTTCAGTATAGGGATGTATTCCACTACAGAGGCACAACCAGAAACGTAGTCACTTAATGGAACTTCAAATATGGGAAAGCTGTTCCTCACCTGCCAAAGCTGTCCACGTTTGTTGAAACTCAGCTCAGTCACCACTTCTGCACTAAAGGACAGCCTACAACAACTTAAGGTAGGGAGGAATTGTTTCAAAAAGAATTGTTACAAGTTCATTTATAAAAAACAAACAAGCCCCTGGGGACTATGCAGAATGGAAGAGGAGAAGCAGAGGCTGTTACAAGGACAAGCTTGACCCATAAGAATACATTGTGACCTAAGCTGTAGTTACTGGAATGTGAAGTAGGAATCATGCAGCCAGGGAAGGTCCAAGAGGTGAGTCTTTATTAGGACTGAGAATGACCTGCACTGTTTTATTTCCAGAGTTCTCCCAACGGTTTATCCTTAACCTCCCTCATGGTTTTTTCTGCAACAGCCTTGATTTCTCTGTGCAAGTCTTCTATGCTCTTCGAAGCATCCATTGTCTGTTTCCAAGACAAAAAACAAACAAACAAACAAAAAAAGCATAGAAATGTTCCTCAGTTTCCAATATGGGAAAAACCCATCTTCCTGTTATTTCTGCTCCCCCCCTTCACTCAAAATTGTTACCATCCAGAAGTGCTGACGGGAGCTAATTACACCTCTTGTACACTACTTCTGCAGTGGAACTGGAAAGTGTTTCACCCAGGAACGTACATTTAACAAGCAGATGTGGAGAAGATGAAGGGAAACAAAAGACAGCACTGCTGCATGTCTTTTGCTGACAGCCTTTGACCTCAAGCCAGGTAAACATTCTTCACCATGTACTGTAGTGCCCCAGAAACTTCAGTGTATCATCCCTCAGAGGTTCTTCAAAAAGAACTCCATCCAGAATAATAACCTCTCAAAATCCAGTCCCTGTGATCTTCCAGTTTCAATTGGTTGTTTTGTGTTGTTTTTTAAACACTGCAAACTGGTAGCATGGTGTGATTCTGGCATTCACTGAGCCTGATGTTATATAATAGCATTGTTCCTGTGTGACCAGGGGAACTTCGGTCATAAATACATCATTTTATGTGCTTTTATCAGCAGATCACTTTAACTGGATGTTCCAACTTCAGAATTACATTTTGCAGGTCACCACAAATCAACATGAGCTGGTGAGAGCTGCATTTCCATGGCTTTACGATTACTTACCAATAACCAAAGCGAAAGGACTTGGTTAAAAGATGAAAGCAGGTACAGATTTATCACAACCTGTGCAGTGCTGCACCATGCAGCAAACTGTGAGGCTATGCAATAAATATATTTTGTAATTAAACAGCAGTCTTCTCAGTATGGCACAACCAACAACTCAGCTTTGTGAGCACACAATGTCAAGCACACAATGTCAAGCACATTGCTGATCTCAGTTTATTTTTCTAACTGATAGTACTGAGCTCCACGTCATGTCTTGGACTAAATGGGATTTTGGCAGTGTGTGGTATCTGTTATTCTTCTATCTGATTCTGAGGAGGAAATAGGCAGGAATGCTAACTATTAACGGGTACTGAAATGGGATTTCTGTACTCCTTTCAGGGACACCTCTCACCTCTTCCATCATCTGCTCTGGTACGTATCAATAATAGTGGTGCAGTTTGGAGTATTTTAAGCAGAAACGTTGCCAATACTTTAAATGAAAACTCCTTTTACATAATGGATAGGTGAAAAAAAGAAGTAATGGATGACAGGTGATCAGGGAAATATGTTCCATCGCTGGAATCTCTGAAAAATCAAGAGTTTGCTGACTAGGCATAAAGTAAGTTCTGTATTGTTTCACATGATGATTTTGACACTATTCTTATTTTTCTTCTTTTAGTTTTAGTGCTATGGTATGAGTTTTCCATCAGCCTATTCACCCAGTTATTATGATGTAGGAAAGGCCATTTCCTAACACGACATTTACTCAAATAAAAATACATCTCCTAGTTTGGTAACCGTTGTACATTTGGTTCCTTCAGGTTTTGACTACATAAAAACTCTCTCATGATGTAGAATCGTGTTTACCTGAAGTGGGCTGTGACAAACTACGTTTGCCTTATGCAGCCTGATCATTTGGCAATACATCCAGTTCTGCATACATCTCCAGCAACTAGTAATTTAACCATAATCCATGTCCTTCTTTATCTCTCTGAAAGCTACAGAATGAATGAAGAAACTCATGACTGAGCACCAACTGAATGATGAAGATGGTAAGAAGGTTGTCCAGACCAGAAAAGCCTCTGCTTAGGTCATCTGCACCCAGGATCGATGTTTCCTCTTCTGAGATGTTTGCTGATTGTGCAGCCCTTTGCAAATAGCTCCAAGGGATGATCAAAGGAAAAGTGATGAAGGAGTAAAACCAAAGAGATCATGTGTTGTGAGAGATTTCTTGTTTAGCAGGATAGTAAATGCTGGTCAAGGCTGGTCAAGACTGGCCACGTGAAAGGGAAAGTGACTGTCAGAAAGGGAGCGAGAAGCTGCAGGAGGGCCCCAAAACCTCTAAGGATTTCAGCATCCTTGGCAGATGCTGCGGGATACAAAAGAAAGAAACAAAGGAAAGAGTATGGGTGTGTCTCACTATTTTTTACCCCAATTTGTCAATTTGTCTTTAAGGAGAATGATTTCCAGAAAGGATTTTGTGCAAAAAAAAAAAACCTCTTCCCCTGACTCCTACAGTACCCATTAAAGTGCTCCAGAGTAGCAGGTGCCCACAGGCCACTGTGCCTTCAGCTGGTCTCTAGCACAACCCCCTTTTGCAGGGGACAGGAAGCACAGGGATACAATGTGTGCCATCCAGGAGCTCTCATGAGACCCTCCTCCCTGCCCCAGTCCATGACAGAGCCCTCAGGGCTACTTCCTCACCTTCCAGTTTAATGTCTTCTCCTTCATCAAATTACGGAAAGACTGCAGAACTTTTTCTTGAAAGGGGCTATTCTCATAACGTTCTCTTCCAAAGTTCCCTCGTGCTGCTGCTTCCTCTGGGCTCAGCTGAAGAAATAGAATCAAATCTGGCTTTGGGAGCCCAGCATCAGGCTGTTTGCACCACTCCAGGCAGAAGTTCTGTCCCAAACAAAGAAAACCAAGTCTGAAGTGAAAAAAAAAGGAATGAGAACAAGGGGGAGACGGGCAGCTAAAGAGTAGGATGAGGGAGAAACAGTCAAAGGGATGCAGCACAGATCACTAAGCATAGCCCTGCAACCTGAAAAGGAAATACTCCAGTTCAATGTTCGTGAATTCAACCCTGTAATTTTGGGAATCCAGATTTTTCTAGGCACTGCGTACCTCTCAGGCTCATTGAAGCCAAGTAAAGCTAATGATTTTAACACCTCTTCCACAAAGCCCAACAGGGGGAAATACTGAGTCATTTTCTGAAGTCTCCATGCAGCTGTTATCAGTCCACAAGTAAGCTGCTCTGGAAAATAAATGTCATTCAGTTTTAGTATATGTCTGTGCCCACAAAGACTCCTTTTTAAATACCTACTCTATGCTTACTCAGCTTGGTTGCGTAAGCATGAGTACATCTGGCAGGTCAAGGGAAGGAATCCTTCTCCTCTGTTCAGCACTGACATCTAGAGCACTGTGTCTGGTTTGGGGCTCCCCAGTATGGTACTAGAGTGAGCCCACCACACTGGTGAGCAACCTAACATGTTTCTCTACTTTTTCAAAGGGTAGAGGCAGGCAAAGAGGCCACGTCAATACCTAAGTTGAAATCTCTTTGATCCCTCTGTTCCAATCCACTCTTCCCCCACGGGAGAAGCCTAGACCACAGAAACCAAAGTCCAGACCAAGCTTCTACTCATCTCCTGTTTCCCCAGATACAGAGAGGGACAGGGCCCGCTACATTCCCCACTCTCACCTCCTTGGCACTTGTGAAGGCCACTCCAGAAAAGGCATATCTGTCAACCACAAGCGTGATCCCTTGATGGAGCTTCTCTTTCATCGACGTTCTGAAAACCAAGAGGGAGAAAAAAACAGTCACACTTTTATAGAGAGACAAATAAAGAGTTTATGTAAAGACAGCTCACAAGGCTGGCACTTCTCTGTTAACGTACTTCATCACAAACTGTGATCATGAGCAGTGTCAGCGTTATCCATGACAACGATCATGGATTAATTACTATTTGTGCTCTGCCTTCTAGGACATTAAGGAAATACCCTTTCAGAACACCCACACTCAGGTGCATGTGCAGGACACTGAGCACAGCTCACAGGCAGGATCACTGATCAGAGCAACAGCTGGGCACAAACAGCTTGGTCTTCCATCCTCAAGTGATGCAGCAGGCTTGTGATACACTGCTTCTGACAGAGAAAAGCATCCTTATTTACAACATTTAATGCTGCAGTTCACTACACCAAAGGCTGTGCCCTGGGCCTGGTGATGTTGTGATCTGTCCAGTCCCTTTGGGCTGCCATGAAGCAATGGTGCATTGAAAGAAGGCTGGATATTAGGAAACATTTCTTCTCAGAAAGAGCAGTGAGGCACTGGCACAGCTGCACAGGGAGGTGGAGTGGTCACCATCCCTGGAGGTGTTCAGAGCCACGGAGGCGTGGCACTGAGGGACTTGGGCAGTGGGCACAGTGGGGCGGGGTTGGACTTGGCGATCTTAGAGGTATTTTCCAACCTTAATGATTCTATGATTCAGAATCCAGGTGGTGACAGGGAGGCGTGGCAGGGATGAATGATTAACTCCATTGGCTTCTATAACTGGCAGCAAGCAGGGAGCTGCTGGCCGGGGCTCAGAACGAGCGCCCCAACAGAGAGAGGGAGCTCGCTTACGGCTGGAAGGGAAATAGGAACGCACGTGTGGCCCCACAGCCACTCTTCTTCACCAGGCCGCGACACGCACAGCCTCCCTGAGGAGCCAGGCCCTTCGCTGGGGCACCACAGCCCGCCCCGGGGTCCGCCGCCCCCGATCCGTGACCACCGCCTGGTTCCCCCAGCCCCCTGTCCCCCTCCCCGCCCTTTACACGTGCTCCCAGCGGTTGGCGGAGAACAGCAGGTGCACGGCGTGGTCCTCCAGCTCCCTCTCCCTCGCCAGATAGGCGCTGATCAGCTGACCGATCTCCGTCGTCCTCTCTGTAACCAAGCGGGCCAAAGGTCGGCGGCCCGGCCGCGTCCCTCAGCGGAGTCCCCCCCGCACTCCGCAACCCCTACCCGGGAAGCGGAGGAGGTCGGCTCGGTGCCCGGCGGCCTGCAGCGCCTGAACCAGCCGCCGGCTCTGCGTGCTCTTCCCGGCACGGTCCATCCCTTCAAGCACGATTAACGCACCGCGCCCACCCGCCATATTGCCGGCCTTCCCTCCCCGCTTCCCCTTCCCGCCATCGCCGCTCTAGGCAGCGAGGAGCCATAGAGACAAAGTCCTCCGAACCGACCGCTAGGCTCCGCCCTTTCATGAATATGCAACGTGACGCGCCCCCCGCGGCCAATGGGCACGGAGCACCTCGTGAATACGCGATGAGGCCGGGACCGCGGCCCGTGTCCTGCGGGCCGGGCGGGCGGCTGTCGGCGGCGGGGCGCGGGCCGCAAGATGGCGACCGCCATGTACCTGGAGCACTACCTGGACAGTGAGCGCGGGGCCGCGGCCGGGCGGGATCCGCGCTGCGCCACGGGACCGAGCGGGGCGGGCGGGAGCGCCGGGAGTCCCCGTGTGGGTTGTGCCGTGAGGGGAGCGGCCCTGATGGCGCTGCGTGTTTGTTTCAGGCATCGAGAACCTGCCGTGCGAGCTGCAGCGGAACTTCCAGCTGATGCGGGAGCTGGACCAGAGGACGGAAGGTGTGTGCGGGTCTTCTCGTACCGCAGAGAGGCGGGGGGGGGAATATGCTTCCTTTGGGAACACGGCTTTCTCACGCGTGCGTGTGCTCTCTCCGATGTGCAGATAAGAAAGCCGAAATTGACCGCCTGGCCGCAGAGTACATCGAGTCGGTGAAGAACATGTCAGCCGAGCAGCGAGTGGAGCACCTGAGGAGAATCCAGAGCGCCTACAGTAAATGCAAAGAGTACAGCGACGACAAAGTGCAGCTGGCCATGCAGACCTACGAGATGGTGAGCGTCGGCGCTGTCAGACCGCTGTGAATGGGAACCGTTTGGGTCGGGGCTGCTGCTGGGCTCGGAAGGCAGCGGCACAGCTCTGTTTGTCTTTCTGCTGGTGTATTGGCCTTAAGTATCTTACCGAAACAAACTGTTCGTTCTCAAGCTTGCTTCTCTTATTTTTCCCTTCCCCGGAACGCCTGCCCTTGTGTTACTGGGTTTGGTGTCAAGTAGTCTTTTCTTCTGACGGTAGTACTGACAGCCAGCTCGCCCTGCCCAACCGCCTCTCACCCGGTCATTTCATTAGGGCTGCTCTGGTCATAAGCAGCAATTTTTAGGTCAGCTTCAAAACTGCGTTGTGGAGGAGCTGAGGGAACCATTTCTACCTAGTTCACAGAATCACAGAATTATCGAGGTTGGAAAAGACCTAGAAGATCATCCAGTCCAACCATTACCAATACTTCCCAGCTAAATCATACCCCTCAACGCAACATCCAAACGTTTCTTGAACACTCCCATGGTCGGTGATTCCACCACCTCCCTGGGCAGTGCATTCCAATGCCTGACTACCCTTTCTGAGTAGTAATACTTCCTAATGTCCTAAGTTGCCTTGGATTCCAAGGCACGGAACCCTGTCAGTTCCTCTGTGTGATAAAAGGTCCGGCTCTGCCTGTTGGGCTTAGTGGGAAAATGGCATTACTTAAGATGCAGCTTTCCACTTACCTCCTCTTCTGCACTGACTGCTGTCCATTTATCTGTTCTTTGAGGAATTCTCTGTCTGTTTTATCCCATAGGTGACTTTAAGCGAGCAGAATCCTTTTTTGTCTTCACTTAGTGTGTTGTATGTAGCTTCTAGGGATGCTTTGGGTTCTAATTAGTACAGCTGCAGTACTTCAAATACTGCAGAAAGGGAAATTATTTCATGTATCCTAGATAAACACCAACTTCATGAATAGGTATTGCAGCAGCGCAGCTGTTTTGTGGGTGGGATGAAGGTTTGAACACAGGGACATTAGAAGACACCTAATGTGTACTGACTTGGTATCGGAGATAGCCTGTATTTGTTATTAAATTTCATGATACAGCGTGCTAGTGAAGTGCCAGAGAAAATATTGACACGTGTAATGGATACCAGTTGAATAATGTATTTTGAAAGCGGCAGAAAGAAAACTCTTTTTTTTTTAAATATCTTTCTGTTTTGTTCCACAAACTGTTGGTCTGCTTGCTTGGACTCTCCTTCCCCAACTCCCTTTTCCTTCCTTTCTCTTTGCTTGCATTAGAGCTCAGTCCTCTTGCTTTTTCCTCAGCTTTTTTCCTCTCTCTGTGTGCTGCGGTTCCCTTTGTGTGTACCGTTTCCCTTTTCCAGTCTGATATGCCCTTCATGCCTTGCCTTGATCTGTTACGTTCATGCTCTTAGGGAGAGCAGCCAAGCTAGCAGACCTTCCTTGTTTTGCACTGGGAGTGTTTCTGTGTTTTTAATTCAGTTTGTGGTTTCCTCTCTGTGCAGGTGGATAAGCATATCCGCCGGCTGGATGCGGACTTGGCGCGGTTTGAAGCGGATCTGAAGGATAAACTGGAGGGCAGTGACTTTGAAAGCTCTGGATCACGAAACCTGAAAAGTGAGTAAATGTTTTGTGTTTAACAGCCTTTTCCAGCACTGGGCACATCTAAGCAGAGGGCCTTGGTTACAGGGTAGACTGTTGTTTCTAGATGCTATGGTGTAATCCCAAACTTATTTTAAATGCTCGTCGGGTATTCATAGAGTTGTGCTGGGCAATAAACAGGAGAAGGAAAAGATCTAGTGCTGCGCTCTCCTTGTCAGTGTCCTGAAGTGGTCGCTGGTTGTAAAGACACTACTGGCCAAGGGGGAACTAACCATGACAGTACTGAACTGATGCTCAACCTGTGGTTCCTACAGTTCTTGAGCTGAACAGTCTCGGCCTCAGGCTTAGTCTGTCTCTTAGATTTGAAGAAAGCAATATGTATCTAATCAAATAAGTTGCTATTTAAAGCCTTGTGTGACATTATGGACTAATATAAAATACGATGATCTAATTTGGGTTGGATATGAGGAGGAAGTTCTTCGCCCAGAGGGTGGTGATGCACTGGAACAGGTTGCCCAAGGAGGCTGTGGATGCCCCATCCCTGCAGGCATACAAGGCCAGGCTGGATGTGGCTCTGCACAGCCTGGTCTGGTGGTTGGCGACCCTGCACACAGCAGGGGGTTGGAACTGGATGAGCATTGTTGTCCTTTTCAACCCAGGCCATTCTGTGATTCTATGAATTGCCAAAACTGCAGATGTAGGATTTTGACACTTGGGGATATTACTTGCAAAGTTGGTGTTCTTGTGACAGAAAAGTGTATGTGCATTTCATAATCAGTGCTTGTGTTCAATTGCATGTGGCAGAAAGATTTCAAAGCAGCAAATGCACCAAAAGAAAAACACCTGAGGATGGCATTCAAACTGATTGAAGCGATGCTTTATCTTTCTTTGTAGAGGGAAAAAGTCAGAAAGACAAAAGAAGCTCTCGTGGTCGAGGCAAGCGAACATCTGAAGAGGACACACCAAAGAAAAAGAAGCTGAAAGGAGGGTAAGCCAGACCCAGTCACGCTTCTGGTAACTCGGGCTCAACATTCATGTCACTAACATTCATGTTAGTGGTGTTCCAGTATTCTGGTCTCTCTAATTAGAGTCCTCCTTAAGACAAGTTAGCTTTGCTAATTAACTCCTTGCTTGCCATGTGGAAACCCAGCATGCTTGGAATGCCCTCTGTCTGGAAGGACGAGATCAGAGTCTCTGTTGCCGTTGGCAAGCTGGGAGAAAATACCTTTGATTTTTGTCACGCAGCTATTTATAACAGTTGCTTGTGATATTCATTGTAAAGAGACACTTCCCCCTTGGGACAAATGCTGATGCTGTGTTGCTGTTACAGAGATCTTGCGGAGTTTTTGTGGTTGTTTTTTTAAACAGCTGTGTCCTAAATAGTCTTGAATAATAATATAATTCTGTTCTGCGGAGCAAGGAAGAAGACATTTCACCTCTCTGTCATGTGATTTTTTTTTTAAAGGGACCCTGTTAATTCCAGTATATTCAATTGGCTAAGTGGATGGGCAAGTTGAAAAGAAAGGAAGTATTTTCTGTTAATTGTTACTGCGGTGTCAGAGCTCCTCAGAGCAAGGTGGTTCCCTCATACCCAACAAGGAGAGAAGACCGTGTACTAAAATGGCTTAGGGAAAAAAAAGTCAGGTTATTCTGTCTGCAGACAGAAGTGAGGTATACGTGAATTTTGTTACTGTAGTCATGTACTCATAGAATCTACAAATCAGTCTTTTAATCCTTTGCAGTCGAGCTCATATTTTTGTGGTAGCTGAAACCCACTTTCTGATTTAAAAATGATTTAAATGACTGTTACAAATTAATTTTCCCAAGTCTTGGGAATATTCTGTCACCTGTAAGTGACACGTGTTTTGTCCTTGTCTGCAGCTCTGAGTTTGCTGACACCATCCTGTCAGTGCATCCCTCAGATGTCCTGGACATGCCTGTGGACCCCAACGAACCCACCTACTGCTTGTGTCACCAGGTGTCCTACGGGGAGATGATTGGCTGTGACAACCCAGACGTAAGCACTTGCTTTGTTGCTTTATCGTCAAAATGCACTGTGTATCTTTTGAAACAGCCAGCGAAATCCAAGGGGGGTACTTGCTAATTTGATCGTCCAAAGTGAATGTAGCCCTTGTGAAATGCTAAGCATCTCCTCTGTGGCTTTTTCCTTTGTTTTGCAGTGCCCGATTGAATGGTTCCACTTCGCTTGTGTGGACCTCACCACCAAACCAAAAGGGAAATGGTAAGGACACCCAGGTTTTTGACTTCTGTCAGGTTACAGTTTCCCTCAAAAAGAATCACAGAAAGAATTGAAACCCCATGGTGACCCTTCCTGACAAAGGAACTTCGTTCTTGTGGTCAGAGATTTACATCATGTTGGGTTTGGGACTGTGAAGGTAGAAGGGGGCAGTTTTTCCTAGAGGCTGTTTCCACAGGAGTCTTAGCTTCCTTGGATTTCAGTGGGAGCAAAACAACGACCCAAGCATGCAAAATTTCATGATAAGCAGAGCAGTTCATGAGCTTAGGCTTTTGTCAATGTGTACAGCTTACATTTCATGTTTGCATTTGTTGCTGTGATTAAGGTTGGGAAAAGAATATTTTCTATTCTGCTTAGGGGAGCACGATGTAAGACTACAGCCTTTCTTTGCCTGTGTATGTGCGCATTTTAGGAAGCTCATAGGCTTTTTCTGTGCTTGCTTTCTTTTGCAGAGGACAAAAGCTTTGCTGGATGTTGTCTTTTGCAATTAAAATGCCACACTCTTCAATTCGCATAACAAAAGCAAAACTTAAAGAGGAAATGCAACGGCAGTACTGCATTAAATGGGAACAAGTAGTATGACTTGGTCATTGCATTTCAATCAGATATTGCAGTGGCAGCATGCAGCTGAATGACCAGCTAGTTGTTGAGTCTGCAGACTTCTAAAGACACGCAAATCTTTCTGTTTGGTGACTCTTCATCTGACTCTAAGATGCATATAAGAAACGAGGTTAAGCAGAGGTGAACCGCAGCCGTTTGCAGTCATTGCAGGGGCAGAATATCATTTTTCCTTTGACTGTAGAGGAAGCTGATATACCAACCTTGAGGAATTTGGTTGGAATAGCTTTTGGGTGAATGAAATAGAGTGACTCAGAGCTGTGGGGGCAGGTGAGCCCCAGAAGCCTTCCAGTGCCATCCCTTCTGCCCACCAGAGTCCATACGGTTCCTTCCCTCTGCCCAATCTTGCTGCATGCCACGTGAAGTGTTGCGGTTGGCTAAAATTAACACCACCTCCACTCATTTCCAAGTAATAGAAGAGGCTCCCGAGTAATACGTTGTTAATTTTAGGAACTAATTAACAGCCGGTTGTTTTTTTTTCTTTCTCTCTCTGTAGGTTTTGTCCACGTTGTGTTCAGGAAAAAAAGAAAAGCAAGAAGTAAAGGGGAATACCTCCTCTGAGGCAAGAAGAGTTTTAATATATTCCTTCCTTCATGTTGCAATATCATCTTTGATTTTGATTGTGATTTTAAAGCCTGCCCTCCTCCCGTTTCTGATACGCTATTTAATTATCCAGCGGCCAGTTCCTGTTCTTTTGTAAGCAAATGACTTTGGGAAGGGAGGAATTTGCCACAGGGATTTTACTCTCGCACAGCACTGAGATCAGTGTTACTCCGAAGTGCTAGAACAGCCCGTAGCTGTAGTCTGCTTGTTTTTAGGAGTCTCTTAAACCCTGTGAGGCACTGCAGGAGATTGAGATGCCCACGCCTTCAGTGTGATGCTGCCATCGCTGAAGTCATTCAGACCTGGAGCTTAGCATGACAGAAAAAGCAATTCTCTCTCGTGCAGCCTACAGGAAAGGATTATCTCCATTGTTCTGGTGTGATGCCCATTTGTTGTGAAGTTTTGTAGTACAGAGAGGATCAAAAAAGCTGATTAGCTGTTTCCAGTGTCAGTTTCCTCAAAACCAAATGCTGTGCTTAGTTTTGGCAGGATGAGTATGGGAGAGAGAGAGAAGACGACCATCCGTATCTTCTCCTTTGGGGAATTTCTTCTGTCGAACTTTGCACTGCCATTCTTTTCCTTGGTTTTGCTCACATCCACGTTACAGCCTCAACAGAAGCAAACTGCGTGGCTTTTAACCTCCGTCTGTAAAAGGCTTGTGTCTTCTGGAACAAAACCTTTAAATATCAGAGGGGTTGTCCTGCAGTGTTGACAGTAGTACTGAGAGAGCAAGTTACCTTTCCTGTCAGTTTTTGTTGCTTTAAAAATTAACTTTAAGTGTGTTACTGTGAAGTTGAAACCTAGAGTATTGTGATAGGGGGTCGGATTTATCCATGCAGTAAGATGAAGGCCTGATTTTCTGTTGTATGTCAAGCTTTAAGGGAAGATTCTGTTAGGACCATGTGTACGTGCCAGTGATGATGCAGCAAAGCTGAAAGGCGGCTGTGTGGTAGCGTGGTGGGAGTTTGGTTCTTGGGTAGCTTTTGCTATGAAAAAGTGCCATTAGGGAAGGCAGTGCAGCAGGAATGTCTTTAAATTACTGCTTGTCTTTTTTGAGGGGGCAAGTTTGCCTGTTCTTGACTTCTTGAAGCTGCCTTTCAGATCTCGAATAGGAATGCTTGCTGTCATCACGGTGTCAGTTGCTGCAGCAAAAGGAGGAGAAGGAAATCATGAGTAGGAAAACAAAACTCTCTTCTATTAGGGATTTTTTTTTTTTCCTCCTTCCTCTGAGTTGGATGGAGAAGTCGAGGGAAGAACAGATAACTGTTGTCTTTAGGTATCCCCTGTATTACGGGGCTTAACTGCCTACAACAGAGACATTGTGAGTAAAGGGTGTTCTGCCAGGGGAGGGAGAAAACAAAAGCAAAAAGCCCTGCAGCAGTATGGAGCAGGCTCTGTGAGCCTGTGATGGCTGTTAATGGCGTCTGCACATGGCTCTGCATACCAGCTCTTGATACAGGCTGTTGGAAGGGCTTCCAGATAAGCCCTTTCTTTTGCTTTAAAAACAACCTGAATAAACAGGATAGGAGGGAAGAAAAAGAAACCCCAAACGAATCTAATCTGGCTTTGGCACCAGCTTCCAAAAGAAAAAAGTTTTTTTCTCGTCTCGCCCTGGCCTTCTCATTTGTGTTTTGCCAGGAAGGAAAGCAGAACTCAGCTCGTGCCAGTTTTGCCTTCCTGCTTTTCTCTGTTAGGTTTGTAGCTGCTGCAGGTACGTTAGGATTGCCGCTAAGAAACCTTTTGGTACTGAGACACGTTTTCTGTGAACCTTGGGATGTGTCTGCTGTGCAGGAAACCTGCCTGCAGGGTCCTTTCGTTGGAAGTGTGACGTTGTACATCTTTGCTGCATTGCATCACTGTGTTGCATATGAAGTTTCTGTAGTTCATGTTTACAGGACGATGCACGTTTGTCATTGCTGCCATTGTAAAATCACCCCGAAACTACACAGACAAGTTAGAAACAGAATGCTGGTGGGAAGGGAGAGGGAAAGCACAGTCTCACAAAGCTGGGCTTAGAAATACAGCCAGCCTTCTCCTTCTCTCTGCCTCTGTTTTGAGAGTAAATGTAATTGTGATACCTCATGAGCCAGCCTGTAATTCAGTACCAGCAGTAAGCCTGTACCTCACTGACCTGCTACACTGGATTCCTTGTAAGGGTGACTGTCCTGAAGGCTGTGATGCTGTCCCAAGTTCTGTTTTCTCCTTCCGTCCAATGCTATTGTAAACGTTTTTCCCTTGTCTCCCAAGGCTTTAGCAGTCGTGGCATCACCATAAATCAAGCGTTGGATTTGAAACAAATCCAAAATCTCCTCTTGGGAGACCTTGCTGGAAATGTGCAGGTATGGAAATGCACAGCTATGCAGGTCAGTGCCAAGCTGACTGCCCTACGCTCGGGAAAGATGCAAAGGTGGGACAGCAAAGTGTACTTTATTAGTATGTGCTTTCTTGGGCTCAGAAAAGCAGATGTTTTCCATTTTAACCAGCAAAGCAAAAAACAAAACAAACAACCCAACGTTCTAGAAGTTGGCATCAATCCTCCAAGGGGAAAGAAGCTTCAGCAGGACCCAGGATCAGCGCATGGTGCAGACCTGGCTGCTCCGTACAGTGTGACAGCACCAAGGTGTCCTCAGAACCCACACCAGCAATAAGCCCAGCCTGCCCCTGGGCTGGGAGACCCACAGCCTTCACTTCTGGTCGCGAAAGAGTTAAAATCTTTCTCCTGAATTTTGAATGTACGGTGTTAAATACGCCCTTATGGAGAAGGATGGACGGACTGGTGCAGAGAGGAATGTTCTGCTGACAGTTGTCAGTGCACCAAAGTGCTCGGTGGTGTTCAGCTTTACTACAGCTCAGCCAAACTGGAGGTGAAACGACATTAACCTGACAGCTGTATTTTTTAAAGGAATTAGATCTATGTTCCCTTTGTAAATGGAAGAGAATATAAATCTTTTTATGAAAAAAAAAAAGAATGTAAAGTTAAAAAAAAAAATGTATATCTGTATTTTTGAATCACGTTATAGATAATGAATATATTGATATAAATAAAATATTTTTGGGAATCGAGCTGTCGGAGATGTTGAAGGGGAGGGGGCGGCCAAGCGGGCGCTAGGACCCCTGGGGGGGGGGGGTGAGGGTGGGAGCGCTGCGGGGTCCTCCCGCCCGCAGGGGGGCGCTGCGGGGTTCTGCGGCCAGAAGAGGCGCTGCGGGGTCCTCCTACCCGCAGGGTGTGCTGCGGGGTCCTCCTGCCCGCAGGGGGCGCTGCGGGGTCCTCCGTCCGGCAGGGGGCGTGCGGCTTAGCCGCGCCTCTCGTTGCTCCCCGGTTCAGCCATGGGGATCTCCGTCGCCTCCAGCCGCCCCGTGCGGCACGGCTGGCCCCAGCTGAGGCGGCTGGCGGGCTCCTGTGGGACGTGGCGACCGCAGAGCGCGGCCCCTGAGCAGCGGCGGCCTTGCCGTGCAGCTGTCAGGCCCTGGCCGTGCCCTGGCAGCGCTCTGCACACCGCCCGGCCCCGCTGCCAGGAGGTCCCGCTCACCTGCGAGCGCTACGGGCTGCGGCGGCTGCCCTTCGCCCGCCTCAGCCGCGGCGATGTGGCGTTCTTTGAGGGCCTCATGCCGGGCAGGGCGTGCACAAATCCCGAGGAGCTGAAACCCTGTAATGTGGACTGGCTGAAATCAGTCCGAGGTAAGTGGGGCTGCTGGTGTTTCAGTGCTGCTGAAACCTCGCTCGGCTCTGCTTGCAGACCCAACAGAATGAGTTTTCCTTGTAAAAAATACGAGAGCTGCCTGATTTTTCAGGCTAAAAGGAAATTGACTGCTTTCCTAAAACCAGTGAGTTCACAGCTTCTGAGTTTTTGACCAAGCCTCAGAAACAAGCGTTGTGGGTTCTGCCTTGCTTTTGTCAAAGATGCTGTAAGAATAGAATCACAGAATCACTGAGGTTGGAAAAGACCCCTAAAATCCCCAGGTCCAACCCCAGCCGTGCCCACTGCCCACGTCCCTCAGTGCCACATCTCCACAGCTCCGATCACTTCCAGGGCTGGTGACCCCACCTCCCTGTGCAGCTGTGCAGTGCCTCGCTGCTCTTTGTAACAAATCTTTCCTAATATCCAACCTGGTGCAGCTTAAGGCCACCGCCTGTTGTCCTAAAATAGAAATTGTCTCCCATTTCTCACACTGGCAATGAAGTTTATAGACACTTAAGAGGTTTTACAAGTTGCTTGAAGTGCTTTAGAGTAACTGTGCCTCACAGTGGAGGGGGTGTTGCTGTTTCAGACATCATCCCTCACCACCTTCATTCTGCTCTCGATACAGCCCATGGCTTGCCTTAAGAGTCCCTTGCTTTCATTGCAGGCTGCAGCGAGCTGTTGTTGAAACCAAAGACAGCAGCAGAAGTGTCTCAAGTTCTCAGGTAATGCGTGCCTTTCTTACAGGGCTGTGGGGTGAAGAAACTCAGGTTTGCTTTGGGAAGGTCACACAGGGGAAGGGGAATTCGGGCAGTAATTGTGTGAGCGCTGGAATTACTGAAGCTGTTTTTGTCTTGGTGGTGCTTCTAGTGCTTGAGCTCTGGTGACTTCAGCTCCCCCTTCTGTCCCTTACGTCCCGGCTGTCCTTGGGCTCTCATCTTTTTACACACCCTTTAATCCAGCAGCACCCGAGCCAGTAGCACTGCTTGCTGTTGTTAATCCAGAGGGGTGTGCCTGCTGCTGGGCAGGCGGTATCACTCGTCTTGTCACTGTCTTTGTACTGACGGGTGGGACAAAACCACCCCATTTCTTTCCTGCTGGAGTAAGAAGACAAAAAAGAAAAATGTCTTTGAAGCTCTTGGTACCATGGGTTTGGTGTGTTTTGAGGAGATCTGCTGTACCACCCAAGTTCCTAATGAGCTATGAGCGTAGTTCAGGCCAGCCAGTGGGTTCAGTGGCTGTTTGCTAGGAGACTGTAACAAGCAGGGTGGCTGTACAGCTTTCTTAGGAAAGAACGTACAGGTTCATTGTTAGAATGTTTTCACAGAGAGCTGAAGCTTTTCGAGGCAGAAAGAGATTTGATCGTGTGCCTCGTGTTTCACAGGCCCAGTGCCCCCCTGGCTCTTGGCATTTGTGTCATGGCAGCATCAGGAAGGCCCAAAGGCTGAACTTCCATTTATTCTGCAAAATAAAATTGCTGTGTCTTGGCCGGATGTCCATGCAAGGCCAATGGGCAGTAGCAGAGTTCTCAAATGAGTGTTGGCGTTGGTGAGAAGGGAGTCTGGTATGTTCAAAGTGGAGGAGAGAAATTGGGGGAGATAAGCAAATGGATTCAGTATTAATAACTTTTCTGCTCTACTGGATTGTCAAAATTAGACGCTGTACCAGTGCTCGATATGAGCAGTTCTGTTGAGGGATCCAGGGAGGGCCCATCTGCAAAGGGAAGAAGATTGTTTTGTCCGCTGACAGCACTGCCTGGGTTCGGAGGTATGAGAGCAGGAGCAGCTGAACATCAGCATCTGTTCAGGGGGATTTCCCCAGATATTCATTCTTTTGTCCAGCATTGGGGTGAGTGCGGTAAGGAGTTGTGCTTTCTCATGCTTACAACAAAACTGCCCCTTTGTGTCAATTTAATCTTTAGGCTAAACATTGCTTAATTGTAAGGCACATTGAGCACTCTCACGACAGTGCTCATTGATCTGGAAGCGAAACTCTTCTGATAGGCTGGATTATGGCTTTAAGAGACCTAAGGCTTGAGAAACCTGTTTCCTTCCAGGTACTGCCATGAGAAGAACCTGGCAGTGAGCCCACAAGGGGGTAACACGGGCCTTGTTGGGGGCAGCGTTCCTGTCTTCGATGAGATCATTCTCTCCACTGCTCTGATGAACCAGATCATCAGCTTTGACCCGGTGTCTGGTAAGTATCATAGACACATGGTGCACAGAAGTGACTCCTGGGTCTAACCTAGCTGTTTTCTGGGAGCTGATAGCTGTGGGATCAGCAAGGGTCAGCCCAGCAGCATCGTAAGGGGCATCAGAGATTTGTGTCCTCCCAGTTCCTGCTGCTGATGCCATCCTTAGGTGAGAACAGGAGCGGATGTAAGAAAACATCCGGTGGCAGAAAAGAGGAAGAAAGAGATAAGAGAATCGTGTATGTCCTGTTACCCAAATGAGAAACCCAGCAGGTGGAGAACAGCAGTGGTGGAGGAGGTGTGTGATAACCACACGAACAGGGAAGGGAAGGATGGGGAAAGCTTATGTGTTGTTTGGGTTTGGAAAGCTAGGAAGCAGACTGCTTTGAGTATCTCAGTTCTTACAACATGATGAGAAGGGAAATGAATGTCAGACAGAGGCTGACTTAACATCACCATATTTTACATGTCCAGAGCTATGGATGACCAGATGTTAAATCAATAGTAAAGCCCTCTTGGGTTTAGGAGGGGTAGAACAATGCCCTGTAGCAAGCACGGGGTTCTTACAGCTTTAATTGAACTCCAGAAAGTTTTGGAGGAAGAGGTGGTTCCGCGTGCTTGCACTCTTCCCACCCATTCAGGAGGCACCTTCCTCTGGGGCATCAGCCTGTAGCAGGATGTTTGTGTTTCAGGAATCCTGGTGTGCCAAGCTGGGTGCATCTTAGAGAAACTCAATGAGTACTTGGAGGAGCAGGGCTTTATCATGCCGCTTGACCTGGGAGCCAAAGGGAGCTGTCACATCGGTGGTAATGTGGCCACAAACGCTGGAGGCCTGAGGCTTCTGAGATATGGCTCTCTGCGAGGGACTGTGTTAGGGCTGGAAGTGGTAAGGCGAGTACCTGGTAGTTCCTTCTATGTTTGCACCTCTACCTCTTATCTGTTTCCTGCTGTTCTACTCTTGGCTGTCTGTTGTGAAGGCAAAAGTTCCTTTTCAGTCTCCCCCTCTTAATTGTTCCTTCTGTGACTCTTTTGAGAAAGTGCCTTCATGCATGTAGCATCTGTTATTGATACTGATACTCTGTGTTCTCTCAGGTGCTGGCAGATGGCACAGTTCTGGACTGCTTGGCATCGCTGCGCAAGGATAACACTGGCTACGATTTGAAGCAGCTTTTCATTGGATCGGAGGGGACTTTGGGCGTCATCACAGCTGTCTCCATACTCTGCCCTCAGAAACCTAAAGCTGTGAATCTGGCATTCCTCGGTAGGAACTACTGTTAATAAGCATCACACGTGAATTTGCAGGCTGCAAGGGGAATAGTCATGATAGGGAGTCCCTGTTGAAGCTTTTTAGCAGAGCTGTTTGGAGGCAACCTTCACTGAGACTGTTCTTTTCTCAGAAAGGCCAGATGAGGCTTCTCAGACAGCCTGCTTCTAATACATGTGTCCTTGGAAGCAGGCAGCTGAACTCCTGGGAGGGCATGAGTAGACAAACCTATGGAATATGTGCACCAAACCCAAGGATTTGCCTAAACTTTCACAAGAGCCTTTAAATTCATCTTGGGTTGCTTTCTTGCCTGCGCTGAGAACTAAGTGTGCAGCAAACTCATTGCTATGAACTGTCTTAGAATGTGCAAGAGGTCCTTGCCACAGTAAAGACCAATTGCTCTCTCCTCCTGCTGTTCTGCTTCAACCCTTTCCCCAGCTCAAACCAGCCCACACCAGGCTCTTGTTTCCTAGAGACGGGAAGCATCGCTTCCAGCACAATATAGGCTTTGTAAAATGTTTATAAAAGCTCTTGAAGGGTTGCTTTTTGTTTCTGATCTTTCTTTGTATCTGTCTGAAGGATGTCAGGATTTCTCTCAGGTTCAGGAAACATTTACAACCTGCAGAGCCATGCTGGGAGAGATCCTGTCTGCCTATGAGTTCATGGATGAGAAGTGCATGGAACTGGTTGAGAAACATCTTGGGCTGTCCAACCCAGTGCAAGGTACCAGAGCTGATAACTGCGTAGGGAACATACACAGATAACAACCTTTGTGCTGCAGAAAGAGGCATTGTGCTGCTTAAGGGCTTTTAGTCCCACTTCATTTCTGTACCCAGTATTCAATTCCAAGCTCAATTGATAAAAGTTTTTAAAGATAGAACTTTTGCTCGTATTGGTTCCCATGGAAATACTAGTTTTTTGAAAAGCAGTGGCTGGGTAGTGGATAGAACAGTGAAGTGCCCTCCAGATAAAAGGTGGCCACTTGGGCTGCACTTCTGTTTGGCACCAGAGAAGCTGGGCTGTAGAGGATACTTCATAAAATGTGCCAAGTTTGGGGAAAAACTCCCGAATCTGTAGTAAAATTCCATGCTTATAGCACAGAGCATCCACTTATTTTGTTCTCCCTCACTTTCAGGCAGCCCTTTTTATGTTTTAATTGAAACTTCGGGCTCCAACTCGACCCACGATGAAGAAAAATTGAACAGCTTCCTGGAACAGGCCATGACTTCTGGTTTGGTCACTGATGGAATTGTGGCAATGGACGATAAGAAAATAAAGGCAAGTCACCATGTCCTCTTGCACAAATCTGCATGAAAAGGCTCTCTCCTTCATGAAGAAGAGTTCATCCTGTTTGGTGTTTGGAGTTAATACACCTGAGTGACCTATTAGCTTATTATTGAGAAGAAAGGCCCAGAGTATTTGGGTTTTGAACGGATGTTTTCTTCTTTAAAAAGTTGATGATAATGAACTGTGCCTCTCAGTAGTTGCTGCAGTAGGACCTACATCTCCATCAGCACTATTGAAAGCAAAAGCTGGATTGTCAGTGAGGCCAGGAATGATTGAAGTCCTGCACACCAAAGTGGGGATGTGTTAGAGCCAGACGCTGCAGTCTCAGGGTGTGAAGTGGGCGCTGGCAGTTCAGTAGAGGAGCCACATCCCTACCTCTTGGGAAACCAAAACGTCTTTGCAGAGGGTGCCCATGGCTGTGACACTTGTTCTTTCTGTCTGGGGTACCGCTGTTATGTCACTTTACAGTGCTGCCAAGAAGTCATTCTTACCGTCTCCAATAAGGCAGAGGGATGTCAGATGTTATGTGCAGAGTCAGAGCTTTCTTCCCCCCATGTCACAAAGTATTGAACATGAGGAACTTGGTTAATTGGGATTCCTTTGATCTTTGTCCCACAGACACTGTGGAGCCTGAGGGAGAGGATCACAGAGGCGCTCACTCATGATGGCTGTGTTTACAAATATGACATCTCTCTCCCTGTGGGAAAGCTGTATGATCTCGTGACTGACATGAGAGCTCATCTAGGCCAGAGTGCCAAAAATGTGGTGGGCTATGGCCACATGGGTAAGTGCAGATGCAGGAAAAGGAGATGATTTCTTCTTTTGCTCCAAGTTTTGCTGTGCAGTTTCCTACTAGCTCCTAAAGGTTGGGGTTTTTTTAGCTACTGAGAAGCATAGACTAAATAGCTGAGAGCTATTAGAAGGATGCATAAGCATCTTCATTGCTTTCAGACTGTATTCTGTATATTGATGGCAGCATAACCACTCTGCAGTTTTGAAGTGGTTGTTTGTATCTTTTTGCTCTGTACCTTCTGTTTAAACACCAAAGGTATTTCATTGGACCATCAGTGTGATTAATGTGCTCAGACACATTTGGCAGACAAACAGTTTCCTGTCCAAAGTGGTTAGCGATATTGGAAATTGGTTATGTTTGAGCCATTAACTCTCCAAATGAGAGTGGTAAAAGTTGTTCACAGGAAGGCCACGAGATTCATCAGAATGCTTTGAAATTAACTTCATTTTATATAATGTTAGAGACGGATAAGTCACTTAGCAGAGCTGTTCTATGGGTTCTCTACCACCACCCCCTGCTAAAAATAAGCCACCAGACCAAGCCAGAAACAACAACAGCAAAAACCAGAACACTCCTCAGCACGCTTGATTTCAGATGATTTGAAAGACATGGAAAGACGAGTTTTCATAATAACAGCCACCTTTGGAGGATGGTGGCATTGAGGATTAAGCTGTGTACTGTAAGGATTTGCTGAGATAAAAGAAGAGGTTCCAGAGGGAGGATGAGTATTTTTTTCTGTATGTGTTTTGTCTTCTGAATACCCTGTAACTGTGTGCTTAATGGAGTATCATCCCACGCAAGCAGCAAAAGGAGAAAATAAATGCTTTTCTTTCTTTGTTTCTGTTGATGCAGTGCCAGAGTGCCCTTTGAATACTGCACAAATATAATAGGTACAGTAATGAAGGGCTGTATTGAGATCTAATCATCCTTATTAAATACTGTTGGGGAAATCTTTGGCATGCCATCTTAGTGCGGGAAGAATAATCAGTGCAGCACGGTTGTTTGAATCCGAAAGTTACAAAAGTGGGAATTTGAGAGTTGCTTAACTTGGGACACTTCCTGAAAGGTTGTACTGAAAGCATGGAGAAACAAAGATCCTGTTTGAGGTATTTGTGCATGGAGAGGCCTGATGTTTGTGGAAGGACAGTTCACTTCCCCTCTCTGAAGGGAAGGTTTGGAAAGTAACAAAGGCACTGTTGTCTGAGTACTTGGATGTACTGGATGATGTTTGACTGCTTGGATGATGACAGTAGTGATGCTCCATTGCAGGGCTACTGAGTTTTTCTTACAGACCCGCCTCTGTAATGTTTTATTCCAGGAGATGGAAACTTGCACTTGAACGTCACGGCAGAGTCCTACAGCCATTCCCTTCTGGATGCCATCGAACCATTTGTGTACGAGTGGACTGCAAGATACAATGGCAGCATCAGCGCAGAGCACGGGCTGGGCTTCAAGAAAAAGCAGTTCATTCATTACAGCAAACCCAACGAGGCAATCTTTCTAATGCAGCGTTTCAAAGCCATGCTGGACCCCAAAGGAATCCTCAATCCATACAAGACACTGCCCTCCAGCCCCTGAGCAGGTGCCATCGCGTGAGGACCGCATCTCTGCTCAGTACCCACATGCTCCATCAGTTTGTGGTTAAAGGACAAGCACATGGAATGTTCCTTGGCTCACTTCCTTAGTGTGATGGAAGAAGTGAAGGAATGTGCTTCCTCTTTTCCAGGCTGCCTGCTCTTTCTGAAGAAGAGCGCATTACTGATTTTGGCTTTTCTGTTTAATCTCAACATTGACACCAAGCATACAAAGATATATATATATATTTAAATCCTACCCACTTGCTCTATTATGAGTGTGATGTCTAGAGTTGGTCTCCACCTTAGTCTAGGTAGTGGAATGCTTGAAGATTCCTCACATCTCTCAAGCTCTGGTGATCGCTGTTTTTCTTTCCTCTCTGTACCATCTGTTGCATACATTCTGCAGTCAAATGGTGAGGGGAGAAAGGGAGCAGCACAGTTTCAGAAGCAAGGGAACCTTTGGGTTCCCTAAATCATTGCCTTTATATGAAATTACCTGCAGGATTATGAGAGTTCTTGCTTATAAAACTAGAGCTACTGAACTCTTGCTCACTCAGGTGTTTGGGTGAGGTTGGTAAAGGTTGTATCAAGGTCTGGCATGTAAGTTAGCATCGGAGCCAGCTGGTAGCAGCGGTGCCCTTGCTAGTTGGCAATGGTTGAGGCTTCTTTACAGCATGAGGCCGTTGGATGCATGGTGCTAAGCATCAAGAGTTAGGCCTTTCTGTGTGTTGGGGTTTCAGATCCTGCTCTGTGCACCCTTACCCTACAGCTGTAGGGGCACCACAGTGTTTTTTGTTACCATTTCATGTATGTGGCTGTGATGTATATGCATCAAAAGCATTACAAATCTGAGTCCACAGAACTATGAAGAGGGTTTTATCAGTGTTGTTTTGGGACCACAGCAGAGCAGGGATAACAACCAGGTACACGCGTAGGTACACTTCCTGCACCTGATTTCTGTTCCCCAAGGGCTCGTCTCCTGGACAGGTCTTCCCCACCCCTGTGTACTCCCTTAAGCCTCATCTTGGATTTCACCAATGAAGATTGTATTTTGGCATTATGGGTTGGAGCAGGCAAACAGCTGTAGCAGACATAGCTGTCGTCTTTGGAGGGAGGACTTGGATACCAGGTAGGTGCTGTTCGCATCGTTACACCAACAGGCAGAAGCCAGATATGGCGTGGCATACAAACGGAGCATGCAGGGGCAGAGCTGTGCAGGCTGTGCCATGTGTAGGTCTGTCCACGAGGGTGAGTTCTGTTGTTTGATTCAGTAGCGTGCAATCTCCTCACTTTCAGGACAAACAGCTTTAAAGTGCAGTAAATCAACCCATCAGGGCTTTCTGATTTTGATCACTCGTGCTGCCGTAAATATCTCGGAACTATTGTAATTTCTAAAATGGTGTTACTGCTAAAAATAAAGAGTTCTTCACATTTTGAAGCTTCTGGCATAATTTTAGGACTGTAACAAAAGTGATTTTTGTTCCTGGTTTTTAAAAATATAGCAATGGAAAAGGCTTATTTAAAAAATGGAGAGCCAAGCTCTCATTCTCTGCGGGTTGGGATAGTCTTCTTTCTATTTCTATTTGCCTGTTTATAGTGAGCAGGAGTTGTTATACTCTGATTAAGACCAGGACTCCTCGGTCTGAGCCTCTGCTAGAGGCCCAGGGAGGTTAAGGATAAATCTGGCCTTGCCAGAACCCTGCTGTGAAAATGGCTGTAGGTGGCACAGCTGGAGTCCGTCCGCGCACCATCACATCTTGCGGAACCCTGCACTGAGGTGCCAAGGTCTTGGCCTGGCTACTCCTTTGGCTCCATTTGCTGTTGTGATCCTGACCACGCACGGCACTCCTGCTGGACAGGGTGGAAGAGGACTGAGGGAAAGTGGTTCTGCCGCATTCTGCAGCATGGTCCTTTGTAGGAGGGGCTCACTAAGGGGATATGCTACAGCAGTTTGTAGCTTCGATCTTCAGCAGCGCCGTCGCTGTTTTGGTTTCTGGGGGCTTCTTGTACGCATCCACACACCCTGCAGACGTGCTGTGTGGCCAGGCCAGAGCAACTCTTGCCTGTCTGCTAAGGCCTCGGCTGGAGTCCCGCCTGAGAGCTGCTCTTCCCCTGGATCTTCAGCTGAAGAAACAGTATTTGTGTTTTGTGTCCTGTGTGTGCCCATGGTACTGTGTGTGGATGCTTCTGCTCTCTTCCCCTCTAGTTTGGTCTGATTTAATGGCAAGGTGACATCAGCCAGAGGAGGTGTTTTTGCGCGTTTGGTGTGTACGAGCAACGCGGGACAGGATATCAAACTCCAAGTGCACAAGGCAGAGATTTCTGTGCATCGCAGTACTCAGCAAACTCCTTTTGCTCTGCATAGGTGCAGCCTTACCACAGGGGGCAGGTTTCAGGCTGGTGGGGACAGCCTACATGGCCCACATCCAGCCCTGCTCCAGTTGGTGGGCGGCCTGGTAGCCAAGAGCCACGTGGAAGAGCGGACAATAGGAAAGGAAATCAGTAGGCACACATCTCTGTGTGCTGTGTGTCCATGTGGACTGTCTGGGTGCTGGTGGTGATGAGAAGGGATGTTTGGGCAGCCCACAGGAGCCTCTGGTTATCACAGGATAGTCTTGTTGACTCCGGATCTTGTTTGATCCTCCCCATATCCCAGGCATTGTCTTTGTTTCCTCAGTTTGAGCGGCTTTGTTTGGATACCATTCTGCCTCTGCCTTGAGATGACAGAGAGATCATCGTGTACTGCTGATGCACAGAACCACCCTGTCACCCTGCTGCTGCCCAAGGGCAAATCACTGCCCGTGAATCTTCTCCTGCCTCCCAGTGTTTGCCATGTACGTATAACAGTGTTATATGTACATCTCTCAACACCGGCGTTGCAGCAGATCATCCATCCAGAGCAGAAAAACATCCTGAAGAACCATTGCCTTCCGTTTTGAACCAGAGCATCAACTCTATGAGGCGTTGAATTGGATTAAGGGTGGTGGCTGCCTCACAGCATCACAGTGTATCGCACATCACAGTGAAATTCTAACTAAGGTCGTGACTCCCTAGGCTTTGCCATGTGGATGTTTTTGACAGAAAGAACTCCCAACATTGTGCAACCCGCTGTGTCAATATTTAGGCACGCCGTTCCCTTCCTTTTGTTCCTCAGGATCTGTCAGGAAGGAGCTGATCATCTTCTGCACAGCCCTCTGAGACCATCTCTGCATCCTCCTATCACCAGAAGGCCCCGGGATGCTGTTATCACATTCCAGCAGCAGGAACCCCAATCTCCACCAGCAGTCATTTGAAACAATATGGTCCTAAATGGCCTCGTACTCCTTGAATGCTCCCAGCAAGGGACTGAAGCTCAGTCATCAGGTACATCCTAACAACGAAGCCTTTACATGGCAGCCTGTTGGTGAGCGTAGCGTTGTCCCTGGAGCAGGGCATGCATAGGAACACAATGTGGCTGCAGCCACCCGACATCTGGGGCTGCAGGAAGGAGGGGGTTAAGCAGAGTGAGCATGTCAGGAGGTGAAATGCACCCAGCCCATGCTCTTTGTGCACTGGATGATGCAAAAATAGGGTAAGTCCAGGGTGGCAGGAAAGAAGAAACGTACAGGACTTGCTTTCTGCCAAGCTAAGCCGATACAACCTGTTCTTTCTGAATCAGGCTGTTAATATTCTCTGCCTTTTTCCTGCTCCAGTCTTTCTATTTTTTTTCCACAAACCACTGCCCATAAGAGGTTAAAATGCAGTCTTTGTGCATGAATGGTTCGTTTTGGGACGTGGAACTTTCCGTCCTGCTTTTCTTCAGCTGCACGCAGGGAAAGTGCTGGGGAGGGGGTCGGGCTGCTAGATAACACCGTGCTGCAGCCCAGGGATCCTGGCAGGGCCTGCACACTGAGAGCTGTGGGCTCCGTGCTGCACCATCCCAGCTGAACAACAGAGTGGTTACCCTGCAGGAGGTGGCAGCATGGGCTTGTGTGGCAGCATCTCTCCTGGACCATAACTACTGTATTGACCACCTGTTGGACGTTCTCGGTGCTCTCCAACGTTGGTTTATCATTGTATGTAGGAGGGAGAGAGTGGACATGTAACATCTGTGCATGATTTGTTTTTTAATATGGAGTCGTTGTAAGATTTTCTTGTCCCAAACTTTTCTAGGGCAGAGTGAAACGGCGGAAGGACAAGGAACGGAAGGACAAGGAGTGCCAGGACACTGCCAGTGCTGCAGGGGTCTCCCAACACAGTGCAGAAGCGCATGGCTCTCTCCTGTCCCAGCTCAGAGGATGGAGCAGCTCCTGCAGGGTCCTGCCCCAGCCAACGCTGTGCCACCTGGCTGCCCTTCAGTGCTTCTGCTCTTAAAGCAACCCAGCCCCAGCTAAGCCCAGTATTTCCCCTCGGCGACACATTTTCTGCATAACCGAACCTGAACGGGTGAGACAGCTCTTGTACAGCAGCCCAGGAGAGAGCAGTGAAGCAGTTGTAAAAGTGGGGAAAAAAAAATGGTTTCCTGTGGTTCATGGGCTCTGCCAACTTCTGAATGGGACACCACATGGCTGATGTGCTGAATGTTAACAGGAGGAAGAAGGCAATGAAGTAGTGCCCTGCTGCCAGCAGCTCGATCTGTGCCGAGAATAACCCTTTGCAGAGCAGCCCGTTGGCTCAAGGGAAGAAACCCTACACCTCTCTAATCTCTGAATCTTGATAAGCACCAGGCTTGAGGCTGGCCAGGGGAGGCTGTTTGGCACCTGAGCACCTGCTACTGGCGTGGTGGTGGGAAAGGTGCACCATGGGTGGAGAGGGACCATGCCATGAGTTGCATAGGAGCGGTTTGGCCATAAAAGCCCCAAAACAATGGCTTACTGCCCTATTCCAGACTGGGGGTTGTGCGTCAGCATTTTATTGTCCAAATTACACATAATGCCATCAACATCCCATGAGCAGCAATTCCCCTACTGCGTCTGGGCCCTGGAGATCACAGCAGCAGATGTGTGTATGGTGGCAGTTGGGGAATAGGGTTGGGTGCTGACACACATTGCCGTGGGCCATGCCCAGCTCCTGCTCCCCCTTCTTCCCTCCCTTCCTTGCCCTCCTGCAGATACCCTCCGTTCAAGGAGCCAAAGCCAAAGCCAGGATAGGCAGCAGGAATGCAGCAAATATAGAATAATTGCAGCTGTGTGAGGCACCGCGGGGTCTGTTCCTGCCCGAGTTACTCTGGAGCTGCCCCATGCCATGTGCAGAAGACGTGGAGGCAGCCCAGCTCCCAGCCCTGGCAGGGCTCCCAGGCATGGGGAGATGGGCCCCGCCTGCAGGGCAGCTCCTGCTCTCCCAAGGCAGCCTTGGTGAACTCCCAAATTCATGTGCAACGAGGGTTGCAGTGGTCATTAGTAACTCCAGAAGTCACTTAGTAGTTGGGCCATCCGATATAACTCAACCAGTGCAGCTACGAAAGGTTTTCCAGCTGAGGCTCAGATACAGCAAAGGGTCTGTGCTCTTAACCCCCAGTTACAATAATTGGGCTGTCATTGTGACTTCTGACTTGGTGCCAGTGGTGAAACCTGAAACGAAGGGGAATTTCCTGAACACCATTCCCGTTTTACACCATTGCTCTCAAGAGAAGGGTGTCCCTGCTAAGGATCCCCTCAGTCCTTTCCTCCCCACACACCCCATCTCCTACAGCAGCCCTGCAAAGAGCACTGTACGTGTGCAAATGCAATGCCATACCAGAGCAGTTCATGGCTAATTAATTAACTTCCGCCCACCGCTGAGCCACTCCCTTTGTCCTCACCTGTCCCAGCCATTTATAGCAGTGATAGGATGCTAGAAATAGAGGCACACTCAGAGCTGTGGGAGGCCGTAAACAAAAGGAGTTTGGGAGCTGATTTGCAGAAGAGATCCTTTCCAGCTCGCGGCAGCATGAAAACCCATGGGTGTGCTTCAAGGTAAGGGGAAAGGGAGGAGAACGCTGCGGGCACTGAATTAGCATTAGTGTTTTGCGGGGAGGTCTGGTTCAGACGGCTCAGATAATCCACATAAGAGGTTAATAACCTATAGTTAGTTACAGGCTGCTCCAGGTAGAGATTAATTTTGCCGTGTGTGTGTCTGCTTGGATCCCAAGCCTCTTAATTTGAAAGAACCTCGTTGTGTCGGCACGGCTCCTTATAGGGGTGTGTTATTTTCAGCCTAATCCAAATAAACAGAAGGGTGTCCCACCTTAAGGCGTGCAGTGCACATCCAAGTACTGCACTTTGGCTCAGTGTGTGGTCGAGCGGTGCGTGGTAACAGGGGTGCTCTGAACGCACCCTGCAGCCACGATTCTGAGCCCTGTGCCCAACGTGCTCCCACTGACAGAGCTGATAGTTACGAAATAGCCCTGCTTACCGCTTTGACTGCCGCCATGCGCTCCGTAATGCTCGGAACTCTCCCTGCTCACCTTCAGCAACTACAGCAAAGGAGCACTTAAGTGGGACCTGTCTGGCTTGAAGAGATCGAAAGATAGTTCAGCCAACATCGTGCGTGGTGTCTGTTGGCCCGAGATGCTCAGATTTAGGAATCGCTTGGTTGGAGAATTGCAGTTTCCTGACCAAGTCCTGTGCATGGCTTAATCAGGGCAGTGGCGGCTCCTTCCCCCCGTTAGCCACCAGGTTCCCAGAGCCCTGTCCCTCCAAGGTCCCATTGTCCTTCCAGCCCCTTTGGAAGAGCTGAAGGCAGCCGTCCTGCCATCCATGTGTCCACCAGGCAGTGAAGGGGGGTCAGTGCCACCAGGGGACGATTAGCCTACCATTTCTGCTTGGGGATGCTGGTTGTAAAGAGGCAGTTCAGCTTTCCTTCTTGTTGCCTAGGGATGGTGATCTTGCACCTGACTTACACTCAGGTTGCTTTAGGCAAACATTGACTCATTTGCCCCAACAAACCATCTGAGTGCAATCCTCCTGCTTTCCACTTTGCAGACAACACCTCAGCAAACACGGAGCCTTATCTCACATGTTGAATTCTGCAGAAAAGATGCAGAAAAAGGACACGGGCAGACTGGCTTAGCAAGTGCTTCCATGCAGGTAGAAAGGCACACCTTGGGACACCACCACAGCAGCATCAGCTTCACCTGCAGTCAAATGCTGAGGAGCAAGGCAAGGGCTCAGGGTGCATTCAGCAGATGCAAGCCACTGTTCGCTCTGTGTTTCTCCCCAGGGCTCACCTCTACCCACAGAACACTCAAAGGGAAGGGGTTTCTCTCCCCTGGGAACAAAAAGTAAACAAATACTGATGAAGTCAGTATGATGAAGTTATTAAGGTTGGAAAAGACCCCTCAGTTCTCCAGGTCCAACCCCAGCCCATCCCACCATGCCCACTGCCCACGTCCCTCAGTGCCACATCTCCATGGCTCTGAACACCTCCAGGGACGGTGACCCCCACCTCCCTGTGCAGCTGTGCAGTGCCTCACTGCTCTTCTTGAGAAGAAATGTTCTCTAATATCCAACCTCAGACCTGTCTACATATGGATATTCCTCATGCAGAAGTTGTGCTGCCATTTCCCATCAGAGCTTGGTGCTTCCCAGGCTGTGGGAAGGGCTCTGCAGCCCTCACAGAAAGGAGAGTGCACTCATACAAAGCAAAGCTCAGAGCAAAGTCAGCCCTCTTTCTGCAGCATGATTGCCTCTTGCATTGCAGCACCACAGCCTGCACCCAAATTCTCGAGCTTCCGTTCATTTTATGGCACATCGTTAGACATCCAGTTCTTATTGTTGTATTTCGATGTGCAGCTCCCAGTTTTCAGTTGGACTTTGCCTTCCCAGTTTTCTGTTATCGCATCTGCCTGTGTCATCCCTGCTCATTAGAGCCATCAGGAGGTTATGGAAATGTACCGGGCCTGGCAAGGACGCAGGGCTTGGCCAACGTGGTGCTTTGTGTATGGCATTCTTTGCTCCTTCTTCACAGGTCTGCTTCTTTGGTTCTACACTCAGACCCATCAGGTTGTACTTGGAGCTGAATTACACCAAGTTACGCTGGCACAGACAGAGGGTTTCAGGCACAACACATGGGGGAAGTGTTTGGAAAGACTTCGGAGAAACTTGCCTCATTTCTGCCCCTCCAGTGTCCATCTTTCTGGTGTGACAATGGCTGTTTGGCATTGGGATGCCACCAGTGCCCATTCCCAAGACAGAGAGCATTCCCAGGAAAACACAAGTATTTGGGATTGCCTTTTGCCTACCCACTACGTGTGCCCAAATGAGACAGGGGAATGCTGGCTTCGTGCTGGCTGGACAGGGGGAAACCACGACCATGGTGGTCTGACTCTGTAAACAGGACCGTGTCTTCTCAAAACCCAAAGCCCAAAGCCAGATCCATTGCATTTTGGAAACTGTGGCTGAAAGCGTGGTACCACGTTAAGAAAAGGTTTAAGATCAGAGGAGTCAGATCAAGTTTGGTGGACAACAAACCTCCCAAAGAGCCTATCCATGTACTGGCCAGAATGAATTGGTGACAACATGGGGGTTGCCTAATTAGTGCTGGGAAAGGCTCAACTCTCTGTTCTCAAGGCAAAGTGCCGGTGGATGAGGTGACCAATCCACGGCTCTAGCTCTGAGCCCAGGCAATTTAAAGCCTGGCCAAGGGGAAAAAATCTGATGACAGCACACAGGAGGTGTGGGTGAAGCCGAACGTGAAAGCCTAGGCTGGGAGAAAGAGTCATCTGTTGTGAGAATCAGGGTGTAACCGGTCAGTCAGAGGCACTGCTGGGTTATTAATCAGCCTTCTATACCAAAAAGTCCCTGTTTTGAAAAAAAACAAATCAATCGCGGTTTTCCTTTTTGACCCCCATCTTCTGGAGTGTTGTCATCCATAGCTCCTACAAAGCGCTCATTTTCTATGTCTTGGTGGCTGCTGAGAGACACTTGAAGAGAATAAACTCTGAGTAGACAAACGCTAGGGCCTCAGAAGCAAAAAAAAGACAAAACAAAACAGAACAAAAGCAGTTTGTGTGGGCCATAATGTGGGTAAAATAGCAATATCTCTCTGTCCTACCTCAAATCCCAGAGCTGCTGGCACAAATGGTGGCTGGCACGTGGCAATCATGGCCCTGGTGACAGAAGTCATGAGGGCAGCATGCAGTTTGGTGGTTCACATTTGGGGCGAGATGGTTTTCGAGATAGCATTCACTGAAATTCTGCTCTCTTTCCAGGTCTGTCAAAAATCTCCTCTTTGTCAACCTGTTCCTGGGACTTGCCTTCCTGTTGGGATTCTTCCATGCAAATAGCAGGAACCACCTGTAAGTCTTACCAGAGCCAGAGCAGCCAGCTGCTTGACTTGATGCACACAGGGCAGCGAGGAGCTAACCCGTGGCACTTGACTTAGCTCTCTTGATTTAAGCTGATGCTGCCAGGTCTAAGAGATGCGGTATGGCCCTGGAAGGGCTGCTTTCCCCATGTGTTGCCTTCCTGCAGATTCCAGAGGAGCTCTGCAGAGCTGCTGCCATCCCCCACGGCCTGCCAAGCCAAGACCAACGTCATGTTCCTCAAGACCCACAAGACAGCCAGCAGCACCATCCTCAACATCCTGTTCCGCTTCACAGAGAGGTACAAACTCACCGCCGCCCTCCCCGCTGACCAGCTCTTCCACCTGGGTTACCCAGAGAGATTCATTGCCAATTTTGTGGAGGATTTTCAAACCCAAGGGCAAAACTACAACATCATGTGCAACCACCTGCGCTTCAACCCCACGGAGGTAAGAGCCCTGGCACACGTGGAGAAACTGAAGGGCAACTGATGTCGTCTATCTGGGTTTGTGCAAGGCCTTTGGCATGGTCTTTCACCACATCCTTACCTCTAAATTAGATAAATATGGATTTGAAAACTGCACTATTTGGTGGATAAGGAATCGATCGGATGGTCGTAACCAGGGGGTTGTTGTCAATGGCCCTAGGTCCAGATGGAGGCCATCCATGAGCGGTGTCCCTCAGGGGACAGTAGCGGGAGCGCTGCTCTTCCACATCTTTATCGATGACATAGACAGGATTGAGGGCACCCTCAGCAAGTTTGTTGGTGACACCAAGCTGAGTGGTGGTCCTGGACATCCTCAAAACGTGGGCACATGAGAATCTAACCTGGCCTAACGGCCCTTCTTCTTCCCCCTCACTCACAGGTGCAAAAGGTGATGGCAAAGAACACCTTCTACTTCTCCATCCTGAGGAACCCCATTGCTCTGCTGGAATCTTCCTATGTCTACTACAAGAACGTGGCCCCTGCCTTCAGTAGATCCAAGGACGTGAATGAGTACCTGGCGTCACCCCTGAAATATTACCAAAAGGAGGATTACAGGAGAAACATCTACGCCAAGAATAACATGTGGTTTGACTTCGGCTATGATAACAACGCAGAGGACAATGAAAACTATGTCCAGTCTGTCTTAGATGAGACCGAAGAGAACTTCCACCTGATCTTGATAGCAGACTACTTTGATGAGTCCATGATCCTCCTGAAACACACTTTGTGCTGGGATTTAGATGATGTGATTTACTTCAAGCTCAATTCCAGAAGCAATGAGACTGTCCAGGCCCTGACTGCAGAAAGCAAGGAGAGGGTAAAACAGTGGTGCTCACTGGACTGGAAGCTCTACCTGCACTTCAACCAGAGCTTCTGGAGGAGGATTGAGGAGACCATAGGACTTGAGGAGCTGGAAAAGGAGGTAAATGGCCTGCGAATGAGACAGAAGGAACTGATGGAGACCTGCCTCTTGGACCAGGAGGCTGTGGTGAGGGCTCACATCAAGGACAAGGCTCTCTTGCCTTTCCAGTCAGGGTCGGCGAATATCCTTGGTTATAACCTCCGACCAGACTTAGACAACGAGACTCTGAAAAAATGCCAGAAAATGGTTATGCCAGAGCTCCAGCACACATCCTACCTCTACTCCCTCCAGTACCCGCACAAGAAGAGGAAGCCCATGAACTTTCCCAAGCTGTGGAGCAGTTCCCAGAAGACGTAGTCCCCCACACTGCTGCTAAAGCATCCCACTGCTGCAGCCCTTTGCATCGGCCGACTTTGGCAATGAGACTCTTGCACGGGATGGGGAGGCTGGGGGTTGTTTGGAGGCTGCCTCTACACTCCCTCATTCGTTCTGTGGGGGAAAAAAAAAGAAAGAAAGAAAAAAAAAAAGTAATATTTTATTTCTTTATATTTACCGCCTCTTTCATTATGTGGATGCCAGACCTTCTGAAGGGCACAGCCCCTTCTCAGCACTGAGATTGCAGCCACCACATACTTGGACCTTCCAGACTCGCTGAGATTGTAGCAGCTCCCAAAAGGCCTCCGGGCAAGGACACAGCCTTGGCTGGGTAATGCTCGAGTCCGTGACGCTGCTGTCACATGTAGGGGACAGCCCGGTGCTGCTGGGCACTGGTAGTCTCTCAGGCTGCACTAGACTTTCTTTCCACTTAAACATTAATCATGAGCTTAATCATTTTGTTTGCATTTGACCTTTCTTAATAGAGGTCATTACTTCCAGGCTGGTTAAATCTCACCAGAGCAAATCCTGGTTTCCTGCTTTTAGGAACCCAAAAGAGAAGGGATGAAGGGGAATGAGGACGGGAGTGTGCTAAGGGAAGGCAGCAGTGGAAGGCAAAGGTGCATGGGACAGGAATGAGGGTTCCAGGCTAGCAGCATTGGTGCTTGAGCATCAGCAGAGGCTTCACCATGTTCTGTTGCTCCCACAGCCAAACTCTCCCCCGCCAATTAGGAGAGGGGTCCAGGGAGGCACAGCACTGTTGGTTTTGGGCATCCACTTGTGCTGGAGAGAATGAAACTCCTGGGGCTTCTGCATGTGGCCGCTTCACAGGGAGCACAGCAGTGCCAAACCCTCCTGGGGAGCGGCAGCTGTGGCGTCACTGCCATTAATGATTGCCATCACACCACAGCTGGGCTTGGCACTGGTTTCTGGAGCCCATTGCCAGCTTCTACCATGCCTGCATCCACATATGGTGCAGGATTTCAGGTTTAACCAGGGTGCCCTCCCCCCTATTCAGGGCAGCGGTAAGGGATGTGCATGGGAAGGTTGCAGGACAGCTGTGACACAACTTGCTAATGAGCAGCTTATTCCACACTGCTTCACACAGGTGCACAAGGCATTGAGCTGCCAGGTGGTGAGGGGGCCACGATGGGCTGTTTTGCTGGCTGGAGCAGCTCGTTGGGGCAGGGCAGGCAGCAGAGGGGGTGTTGTTGCATGGCTATGGCAGATCCAGAGGCACCAACACCTCTCCCTGGCTGGCAGGAGGGAAATGGAGGCAGGAGGCAGATCCCCTTGGCATCCTCTCCCCCCAGCCCTGAGCCCAGACACACACTGAGGGGCCCAGGCTCTGGCTGCCTGATAATGGTGCCTTTGTGCTGCTGCTGACTCAGGGCTTTTTGCTGGGCCCCGTGACCCATCGGTGGGGGACACTGCAAGGGGAGACACAGCCGGCAGCAGGGGACAGGGCTGCGCTGCGCAGGACGGGGTGAGTGCCTGAGCTTTACCTGCAGGGTGTTGGGCAAAGCCGCTGGGCAGAATGCAGGTGAGTGCCCCAGCTAACAGCACGGGGCAGGCAGCACCCCTGAGCCTTTGGTGGGAATGCAGCAGAAGGAGGGGCTGACGGGATCCCATCCCTCAGCTCAGAGGATGCACATGGGGACAGCTCTGCCTCCTCCGTTTCCTATCCCAGTCCTGGCCAGACTGGGTTTGCAGAAACCTCTCCAACCAGCAGGACGGAGGGCGGCCTTCTCTTTTCTTCTAGCAGCACCACATCTCCCCCATCCCCTTTCTCCAGTACCCACCTCGGTGGGGGCTGCCCCTCTCTCCCCTGCAGGAATCATGGGCTCCAGGCACTTCCCCGCCCGGACCGTGCTCTTTGAGAAGGAGTCCACTGGTGTCACGTACCGCGTGCCAGCCCTGCTCTATCTGCCTTGTGTGGCCAAGCTGCTGGCCTTCGCCGAGGAGCGGCTGAGCGCTGACGATGCCCACGCCAACCTGCTGGTGCTGCGCCGCGGCACTGTCTATGGCAGCTACGTGGAGGTGGGACGGGGCCCACGGGGAGGGAGAACGGCTCCAGGGGTGCTGTGGGCTCACTACTCCCTCTCTGAGCAGTGGGAAGACATGCGGGTGCTGGAGACGGCGGCACTGCAGCACCACCGCTCGATGAACCCCTGCCCGCTCTACGACGAGTTCACCGGCACCCTCTTCCTCTTCTTCATCACGGTGCTGGGCAGGACACCCGAAGCCTTCCAGATCGTCACCGGGCAGAACGTCACCCGCCTCTGCTGCGTCACCAGCGCCGACCAGGGCCAGAGCTGGAGCAAGGCCACCGACCTGACCCAGCAGGTCATCGGCCGGGCCATCAAAGGTAGCACCGTGGCCCTGCAGGGCAGTGGGAGGGCCAGTGCTGTGGCCAGCAAAGGCCTCAGGCTGCAGCCCATGCTGCAGGGCTGGGGTCCAGTGAGGGTCCAAGGGCTGAAATGTAGCTGGTGATGGAGGGAACCACTGGTAATTCTTGTCCCCCTGTCCCCAGAGTGGGCCACCTTCGCGCTGGGCCCAGGGCATGGGATCCAGCTGCGCTCCGGCCGGCTGCTGGTGCCTGCCTACAGCTACCACATCGACTGCAAGGAGTGCTTCGGGCAGCTCTGCAAGACCACCCCGCACTCTTTTGCCTTCTACAGTGACGACCACGGCCAGGGCTGGCGTTTTGGGGAGTTCATCCCCAACCTGCAGACAGGGGAGTGCCAGCTGGTCTCAGTGGATGAGGAGGACGGCTCCAACATCCTCTACTGCAACGCCCGCAGCCCCCTGGGCTTCCGCGTCCAGGCGCTGAGCACTGATGATGGGGCTGTCTTCCATGGGGGGCAGCTGGTCCCACGGCTGGTCGAGCCCCCACACGGCTGCCATGGCAGCATCATCGGCTTCCCCGCACCTTTGGTGTACGGCCCTCAACCCCGCTCGGCTCTACAGGCACTCCCTGCCATGGTTGCTGGCAGCGGGACTTCAGCAGGACCTCGCAGCTGTGCCTCATTCCAAGGGGACCCCAAAGGCACTTCTGGGCCCTTCTTCCAAGCGCCAACATGGGTGCTCTACTCACACCCCACCAGCTCCATGTCACGGGTCAACATGGGGGTTCACCTCAGCACCTTCCCCAGGGATGCGGACAGCTGGACTGAGCCCTGGGTCATCTACGAGGGCCCGAGCGCTTACTCAGACCTGGCTTACATGGAGCTGCCCCACAGCCAGTTCCCCATCTCTGGTGGCCCAGCCATCGCTTTCGCCTGTCTGTACGAGAATGGGAAGCGCTCGCCCTATGAGCAGATCTCCTTCAGCATGTTCACACTGCACGACGTGCTCCAGAACATCCCCTTGACAGCTGCAGTGCCCCGCAGGAAGCGGAGGCGAAGGAGCTGTTGTGTCTCCTAGAGCCACCCACAGTATTCCCTGGCAGGGGATGGCCAGGGACAGATGAGGACGGCTACCACCGGTGGCCAGGCTGGAGCTGGTGGCACCTGCGGGCAGCCTGCCGTGAGCCCTGTGGCACTCTTAGCTTTGCTGACATACACTGGATCAGGAGCTGGGAGCTGGACCATGCTGAGGGCTGCTGACCCGAAAAAGGGTTTTATCTCATTTCTATTGCTGATTTTTAAACATATGGTGGTTGGGCTTACAGGCTCATGCTGATATGACCGTGTCATCCCAGTTCTCAGCCATCGTTCCTCTGTCCTACCATCCTTGCACCTCCCTTCCTCCATCTAAAATCCTTCTGAATAAATAACTGATTCCTTATGCCGCTCTCCTGCTGCTTCCAGCTTCACACCTGCGCAGGGTGCTGGAGATGCTGTCTCGCCTGCCCCCAGAAAACCCCTCCAGTGTGCAAGCTTCGCACCCAGATCCACAGCACCCAAAAAACCATATTCATGTGAATTAAGGAAGCGGTTCATCGCTTTCCCAAACACACACAGTGAACCAGATATCTTTGGCATCAAAAACCATTGAGATGCTGTCCCGAGGGGCATGGTCAGTGGGAATGGTGGGATGGGTTGCGTTTGGAGGTCTTTTCCAACCTTAATGTCCCTACAAGATACACATTGAGGGGCACCAGCCTGACGTTCGCCGTGTGCGTGCGTGTATAAGTGTGAGTGTGAATTCTGAGGGACCTGCACCCCATTTCCAGCACTGCCTCTCCTCCAGCACGCCTCCATCCATGGCCCCAGCCCTGACCAAGCTGGGAGCCCGAGCTGCCCCCCACAGCAGGCACCACCACCACAAAACAGATTAACAAAAATAAATTAGGCTTTTATTTACATACACGGCTCAGGTGTGTCATGGAATGAAGACGTGGGCTGAGCAGAAGCAGTCTCCCCAGAGGCTGCAGCCGGGACATGTGGTCTCACCTCACTCCAGGTACACGGGACAGCCCTGCCTCCTTCCCCTCGCAGAAGCCGCAGAGGCACCCAGCGCAGCCGTTGATGATCTGCAGGAAGGTTAGCACCATCTCGGCAGCACTAATGAGCAGCAGGAGGGAGAAGAAGGTGACGTGCCATGCCACGATGCCCACCGGCTCCAGGCAGGTGCCCCAGGTGCTCGGGTAGAACAGGTAGGAATCCGCCAAGCCCCTGTGCCACGTGAGGGAGAGGATGAACCACATGCAGCCTTCCCCTCTGTGGTCTTCTTTCGCTGCCGACAGCGTGAGGGCCCTGTACCTGTTGCCAGGTGTGTCCACGAAGGGGTAGTCCCAAATAAGGCTGTTACTGGGTTCAGTGGTGTTGTAGAGGCAGAGAGGGCCGTCGGTCAGGCCCAGCCCCGAGAAAAAGAAGCAGGCAGCAGAGCCCAGGAGAGCCAGCTTGGAGAGGACAACGGAGAGGAAGGCCTACAGGGAGCATGGGGTTTAGAGATGGGCAGAAGTGGGCCATGCTCATGCCCTGACCTTCGGGGGGCTGGGCATCGTGCAGCATCTCACCACGGGGTCATGGCTGAGGACACCATGCAGCGTTCCACCACGGAGCCAGAGGACAGGTGGCACCATGCATTGACCCACCACGACTGGTGGCACCACGCAACGCCTCACTGCACACCCATGAGAGGTGGCCTTCCACAGACATCCCACCATGAAGTTGCTATGCAGTATCCCGCCACATGGCCACAGCAGAGGGGACGCTGTGCAATGTCCATCCACAGGACAGTGAAGAGGACACCATGCTATGTCCTACCATGGGGCTACAGCTGAGGTGGAACCATACAACGTCCCACCAAGGGAGAGGAGGCACCCTACAATCTCCCACCACACAGCCACAGGAGAGGGGACGCCCCACCACGTCCTACCCCGCACTATTTGGTACCACCTCCACGCTGACTTACGTTCCGACGGGTGCCGCAGTCAGAGCAGCAGGCGCATCGCCATCCCACAGCAGTGATGTGGGTAGCTGCCAGCAGCACCTGCAGGAAGGAGAAAGTGGCCCGTGGGGACAAAGGGAAACAAAAGCAGGCCACCCAATCCCATTCTTTGTCCTTGCTTTGTGCATGTTGGAGGATGCCATGCAAGACACAGCGCTTACCATGACGCCGCCTCCCCAGGTGCCCGGCATGATCTTTGCCCGCCTGCTGATGTGCCCGTCCACCAGGTACTGCCAGGACCCTCCAGGGAAGAGCAGCAGGATGCTGGCCACCATGGAGAGCATGCCCAGCACCAGCAAGCAGGGGCCCACGATGCGACTGCATCTCCCTACGCACATGACCAACCTGCACGGAAAAGAGGAGGAGGCAGCTCTGGATTTGCAGAAGCAGAACCCATGGGGCGTTGCGTGGTTGTTTCCATGGGAAGAGCTGCATCACAGCCCCACTCCTGTGGAGGAATGGAGCTGCCAACCCAATGCGAGGGCACAGCTGCTGTTAGCTGGGAGCTCCAAGGCAGACCACCAGCTCCACCACCCATCTATCCAAGGCAGCTCTATCTCATTCCTGCTTTCCATCCTTCCCACCTTTATAACAAACCCAAGACCTCTCACCCTTCCTGTTGTTCTCCTAGAGCCAGGAGGGCCCAGCACCGAGTCCGTCACCCCTCTGTAGACCTTCCATAAGAGCTTCTCCTTCCCTGGAGCTCACCCAGGGGACTGCTCCCACCTCAGGCCTGCTGCAGGTCCCCCTTGGCTTCACCAGAGACTTCTCCTCCCCCTCCACTGCTGCCCTCTCCCTGGGGGAATCTCCTCCCTCGCTCAGCACAGAAACGACCAGCCAAGTCCACGGCCTAAAGCAAAAGGAGTCAAGCAGTGTCTGGAGAAACCATCCTGCTTCCCTCCGGGTTTACCTGGGAGCAAATCTGGGAGATGTTGGCTGTGTGAAACCAGAACTTCTCACCCTTCCCCGGAGGAGCTCTGTCCTTTAAGAACGCTGACAGGCATCTCCCACGGGTGCTATTTATACTGTACACCCCGGACATCCACCCACCGCATCAGTCATGTCACCATCATCCACAAAACCAGCAGCTCATGAGGAAGGATGACTGTCCCTCTGCACGGGGCAGCCCCCACCAGCAGCACTACTGGTTTCTTTCACAACAGAACTGTCTCAAGGGAAGCAGATCCAGAAAGCAAACCAACACAGGAGGAGCAACGCAGCTCCCTGGGCAGGGGGAGACCCACCAGCCATGCAAACTGCAAAAAAATACATCAATCCTTGCTGTTGCAAGTCCAGTACGGACAGGAATCCTGCATAGGTCCTTTAGCCAGTGGAGGAACGCTGGCAATGCATTGCTTAGCTCCGGGGTGCTCCAAGGGCCTGGCTGTGCACCTCAGCACACACCATACGGGTATGGTGGATGCACAGTGCAGTGGTGCCTTGCTGCCTGCAGGGATTAATTTTTAAGCACGACGGTGGTGACTCCTCCTCGTCACGCTGAGGCAGTGTGTCAGAGGCTGCAGCAGATGCAGCTGTATCTCCCAAAGCGTTTCAGAGCAGATGACGACTCCCAAGACCTCAGCTGGCTGCTGCCATTACTGCAGAGGTTATTTCTGGATGGTGTAATTATCGCAAGTGAAAAACATCTGGAAGTGCCACAGGTACAGTGCTGCTCCAAGACATTATACATGTTATATAGCCCAACTCGTTCCACCTAGGGTAATGCGTGCAAGTGGTATTGCCCAACTTGGTTCAAAATGGCTTTTTCTGCTTTCAGACCAACGACGGCAGGGACACTGAGACTATAAAACCTGCCTGAACTGCACTGTGCCACCACAGAAATAGAAAACGGAGCTGTGGCCCTCAGGCTCCACACGGCAGACGAGCAGTAAAGGGTAAGCATTCTCATGTATGTTGTAGTAGGCGACAGCGAGGATTCGGGATGTGACGTGGTAGGACTCTCCCCTTGCTCGGTGTCGAAGGGTTAATGTATGCATAAGGGGCGCAGACGAAGTAGGATAGGTATATAGGTAAATCGCACGACGCAATAAACGCCATTTTTCTGCTCACCGTATTGGTATTCACGTGCCGTTCTTTGGGCTGGGTAGGTTTTACCCGATAGTCCAGCACAGGAGCAGAGCTAAAAGAACATGGGTTGCCAGGTGCATGGCAACACACGTAGGATGCCTGACAGCAGGGAATAATTCCACTTCTCCGTTTCTCCTTTCTCTACTTTTTACATTGAGAGGAAGCGTTTTTCACTTTACAGGAAGAAAATGTGTTGCAATCTTATCTCATGTCCTCTACGTCACGGCAACGAGCTTCCCACACACGATGGTCAATCACACCTCGCTGCCACTCAGCATGAGACGTCAACCGGATCTTTATTCCAAGAACGCTGATCCTTACAGCCACTCCCAGTTCAATTCTCTAATAATAACAGAAAAAAAGAGCTAATTTTAGTGTGGAATGGAGCAGCTTCACGAGCACCACGACTCCTTCCTTAGCATAGGAATGTGATTATGAAAGCGTTAAGTGCAGCAATCAGTCAGATAACTTTCTGCCAGGTCACCCAGCCAAGGTGCTGCCAAGTGTAGTTCCACGAGTAGTGATTCTGCCCCGGTGAGCTCCCCGGGCCAACTCCTTTGACAGCAGGTCACAGCTGTAAGGATGCTGACCAACACGTATCTAAGCTGCTCAGGCTGTTTTATCCCACCACACCTGACACTCCGCAGCCCACGGTTCGGCCACCACATTCATGTCCAGTTGAGCTCAGCACAACTCAGTGTGTCTCCCGCTCCTCCTGGTAGCATCCATAACTCAGTTTCCAGCACTAAAACTTACCCACAGGTGTGAATGTTCACTGCCCAAGGTGACCTCCTTTGACCTGTGCCGAGTTTGGGGTTAGAACCCAGACTGAAGAAACACCAACACGCTGCACCTGGACAATACGGCATTTGCTTTAACTTCCTCAGGTATTTCATGAAATTACTGCTTCAGATGAGGTAAACCAACCCCATTAAAAGTCAGCAGGCTGGAAGTTGGATCTGCTGAAAGGAAAAACACATGAACAAAAGAAAGTGAGATGCACCTTATGGATCCCCCAGCTCCCTGCTTGAGATGAAATCGTATCTTCAACTCAGACAGAATGGGAAATGTTTTCTTAAGCTGGATTAAAGAGAATGGTAGAAATGCACAAGTAAGCCTCCCTCACAGACACTGGAGTTGGCTCCTCTTTACCACAGCAAGGAGGGGGGCACACGCTGAAAACAGAAGACAAAGTCTCTTCCAACATTGCCCTGGAGCACAACAGCTTCCTTCGGATGTTAGGATCTTCCCAAAGGGTGTCCTCACCCACCTTGGAGCCTCCCCTCCTGAGACAGCTTTGGGTTTGGACATGCCAAGCCAAGCACATTTACACTTTTCTCGAGTGCATGCTGGAAATGAGTGACAGGGAACACTGGTTTAAGGCTTCGGCATGGCACGGACACAGCTACCCTATTCCAAAGCTTTCTGGGGAGGGGAGTATGAACAGGTTAAACAGTCAGACACATAGAAGCAGGGAAGTCCTTCACTTCCTTCCCTTCTACCCCACAGAGGATGAACCTGAAACCTCTCCATAGAACGCAGGGACAGGCTCCAGTTAGAAATCAAACAAAAAAACCTCAGGAAATGAAGAAAGGTAGTGAAAACAGTTTGTTTTATTTCCAGGATCAAATATTACAATAGGACATTTACATATATTTATAAAAAATGCAGCAGTTGTGTATATAGATCAGAGGTTTCCTTGAGTTTGGTCCCTCCCAGCACAGTGAGCTGAAATCACCCAAATTAGTTCTCTCCCTCCTCCAGCACTGAAGTTGCATCATTGAAGGAAAAAGTGACGAGTGTAAAAACTGGCAGGCGAAGCCCAAATTTGGAAACTGTAAGTTCACCCATGAGAGGACGCAGCCTTGCTAAGAAAGTCATCTGTCGTACAGCCCAGCGTCCCCGATCAGACACCGCGCCTCTGAGGCGTGCTTTACACAGATGAGTTTCATAGAAAGCTGCTCTATAAAATAGCACCTCGTCCCCCTGCTCCATGTCCTTCCTCTAGCTATCCTGCTCCGTAAAATCTCAGCACCATTTCACGGGCAGACACAAAACTGCTCTTCTTTGCACCGCAGACACTCACGGTAATTAGTGACCAAATCCCAAACTTCTGCAACTACTCATAATACACCGGGGTCAAAGAGAAGATAAAACTGAGGCAAGCCAAGGCACTCGTGTTAAGTGCCACATCCTCCAATTACAAATATGTGTGTGTGTATATACACGTATATACATATGGCTATATTTATGGGAAGTGGACAGACACTAAGCACCTCACGGGCAAGAGGAGACGAGATTAAAAGTCATCTTGTAGCACAGCACAGAAAGAGAATCCATTAACCTTCAGGCATGAGAGCAGGCAGCAGGATGCAGCGAGATCCTGCTTTCAGAGACAGCCCCTGCGAAGCTGCGCTCACAAAACAACAGGCTACAGCTTGTGCACACCTTAACAGTCATCACTGAAACGTTTCCAGGCTGACTCTAAATGCAGCTGAGGGAATTTCCAACAACAGAGATGGCCAATACAGGGCTCAGAATGTGAGTTTTGCACTGTCTTTAAGAGAAAAGCCACTCCACCTACAGAAAATCATTTCTGTTGAGAAACAGCTGGGCAAGGCATACCCGATCTTCACAACAGACTTTGCTGTCCACCTAAATTTCAGCTACCTCTCCTCTCTTTGGCATACGGGGCTATTCTTTATTACTATCTTGATAAAAAAGGGATTAAACAAGGACAAAGCTGCGACAAGAAAAAAGCAGTAACAAGTTGTTACTTCAAGTTCCTTAAATGACACGCATCTTCCCACTCACAGGGACATTCCCACATAAAGCCAGACAACAGAGACCCACGTGGTTTGGAAAAACAGCAGATGCATTTTGCCTGTTCGTTGCAGTGTTCACCACCTGTCAAAATGCAGCTGAAGGGGATGCTTGTGCTTTCCTGCCCCACAAGAAGGGGTGGAGCCTTGTCACTCTTGAGTTCTTCCAACCCAACCCCACGGCCCAGCCCTCAGTGAGAACAAACCCAGTGAGCCAGGACAGAGCATCCCAGCTAGCAGACAAGGAGCCTGCTCTCAGAGCCAGCCGTAATTTGCTGCCTGCAGTAGCTGCAAGCAATGCATCGTGCCCTCTGCAGCACAGCAGCTGTGGTCAAAGAACTCCTGCACAGACATGACTTTTTCTTTAAAGAACTAGAAAGGAAAGTCCCCATTCTCAGAATTAACTTTTCTATTTCACTACCAGTAACTCAGATCTTTCAAGCAAGAAGTTTTGAACAGTCAGAAGGTACGTCAAACAGCAGAGCACACAACTGCATGGTAGTCTTCTAAGCAGCCTATTTGAGAACCCTTCAGCAGTGAGGTTTGTTCATTAAGTGCTAACACCAGCTGCCAGTTTCTGATGGCAGCATGCGTACAAACCACAGCACCTGTAAATGTGGAAGCTGGAATGACTTGGTGCAAAGGACCACGTACACTGACAGTGATTCAGTTAATTAATCAGTTCATTTGGTGAACTGATGCATAATCAAAACGGCCATTTATGTCTACATCTGATAATTGCTACCCTTCTGTAGACAGCTCTGTTTTACAAACTACTACACACACACACGCTTACAATAGCAAGGTTGCCAGCTTATCAGATTGTTCACCAGGAAGCATGATGTTGTTCCGTCCATAAATGTCAGAAATGTAAAATCACAGACCATAGTTAAAAGCCTAATGAAAACAATGCAGGCATGCCCAGCAACCTGTGACACAGCCTTCAGATGCCCTATTTCCTCCAGGAGGTAATGCAATGGGGTTGAAGCTGGTTGGTCAGCCTGGCTGAGAGCAGGTACCTTCAGGAAGAGCCAAAATCATTCCCTGGACCTCTGGAGGTCTGGAGGTCTGTGCCAGTTGCTGACAGCAACTGGCAAAGAAGGCCAGGTACAGCTGGTAGTGCTCTGTTTCTGAACACTGGTTGTGACTGTAAAAATAAGCCAGTTAGACAGTAAATATCAAAACAAAAAACAAGCTAGATGAAGAACACGCGCAAAGGCTTCACTGCAAACAGCAAGAAGCTGCAGCTTGAAGCACGTTAGCTCTTTTTAGCTCCCTACCCACAAAAGGCTTCCATAGTCTAAGTGCACCTCTGCTCATGGCAGTCCTTTCAACACACACAAACTGTGGCCAAACAACACTGGAAACCACAAACCACAGACACTGAGGGATGATTTGCTTTGTCCTTCCAACTTCAACTCATTCTGCAATTAAGGATTTAAGGCGGTTTTTTCCAGCCTTGCCAAAAGTAATTTGAGCTTCAAACTTCACATTCAGAAGCAACCATGACCAAGGCTCTTTCTAAATCGAGCCCAGGTGGCTTACACCTTCCCAGTTATAAGCTGTTGCGTGCTTAGCTTGGTTAATGTGTTCAGCCACATTCTTCAGGACAGCAAAACATGTTCCTCCAAACTCCAAAGAGCCTCAAATGAAAACCTGAGGAGCTGTACCCTGGCTGGTGCTGTTTCTTCACAGCTTTCACCAGCAAAGAAAAGCTGGGCGATGTGAGCTGTGGCCGTTTTAACTGGGGCGGGAATAAGGAGGGAAAAAGGGAGAGGAATGAAAAGAGAGAAGAGGCATATGCACAGGGACACTCATCCCTTCGAGACCTCTTCTTTCTGCCTCCAGCTCACAGGTCAAAGCAAAAGAAAACTAAAAGAAACCACAGCATGCCAGAGAAACAAACAAACACACTGAACAACAGATTATTTCTTGGAACAGAAGAAACCATTAGGAACTGTCACAAAATAATTCTGACTTCCTATCTGAAACGCAAGAAAAATCCCATTTTTAATGCAGTTTCTTTTTCCCCCCCCACATTCTTCATTTCCTGATCAGTTATAAAAGAATTGCTATTTGCTGATAAAAAGTCAAGAAACAGAAAGAAAAAGACAAGAAATGAAAGAAAAGACCTTCAGTCTTGATGGCTCAGGAAAAAACCCTGCCACAGCCGAGTGCAACTTTTGGTTCCTTCTGAGATGACTGAGCTGCTCCTGGCATAACAAAAGCAATGAGAAGCTAACCCAGAACTTCCTGTTTTGGATTTGACAGCATGATCCTACAGCTAAGCACAGATTAAAGAAAGCTGTGTCAGCTCCACAGCTCCTAGTTGTGGAAAATGGGGTCAGAATGGGAGGCTCATAATATGGGGCCACGCTGGTCTCCAGCAACAGAACTGAAGCCCACGCTCCTGCCTGCAATGCAGTTTTCCCTCTTTCCCACTGCTGATGCAGCCGTCAGTTATTTTTTACATCTAATTGCTGAAGCCTCAGCTTAGCCCCATTGTAGATTAGTAAAACTGGGGAGGAGGGTCAAAAGAGAAGCCACCAATGAAACAGGCATAGGATTGAAACACCAGAGTCAATTTTGTATGTTTAAGTTCACTACTAGAAAAGCTGATGTGGAACAATGTAATCAGAGCAGACACAAACTGCACCCTGGCCAGTACCAAGACCCAGCTAGCCAGTCACAGCTTGAGAGACAGAAGTGGAAGTGCAAAGGCTCCCTGCTGTACACAGGCAGGCAGCAGCAGGAGAGCAAGAAAAGTCAACACGCTCCCATCTCAGCCTGCCTGAGGGACAAGAATATTGTGCTGATGTCAGGTACTGTTTCCTGCTGGCAGCCCACCTTCATTTCCTTGCAGCAAATCACTGAAGAAGAGGTAGCAAGTTTCAAGGTAACAAACAACAGAGTAAGAAATTTAACTGGAGAGCTGAAGTTACCTAAGTTGAAGTATCATACTTGCACGGAATGGGTTTCCTTCTGCCCTACTCTCCTATGCCCAGGTGTGAGACAAGAATTTGGTTTGGACACCCCAGAAGTACTACAGATATCTTTCAGGCTATAAGTGCTGCTGCTGCTGCTCCAGAGGCCAAACACCAACATGCTCACTCCTCTGCAGGCCCTGTCACTCACCTTTTAATGCTGCAAAACAGCCTCCGTGAAAGCAGCTCTTTACAAACCAAAAATGGCATCTGATGTCATGTCACTCACTGATCAGGAAAATGTCATCAGATTCTGTTTTCATGGCACTGTACCTTGCAGTACAATGCAAAGGTGTTAATGCAGAAGGGAAACGAATTTACACAACCATATGATTATATCATGGGCAATGCAAGGCATTGTCTATGGCTTTCTCTATTTAAAGACTCAGAAGGGTGGTATGAAATTAAATGCAAAAATATCTTGAAAAGTTTCAGGCTACAGAACACTTCTGACCACTGAAGTCACACGTATAATCATTTGACAGTTACAGAAACAGTTATAGCAGGTCTCGTATGCCTTTCTTCTCCCTGATGAAGAATGCTAAACTGGTTTCTTAATTGTAAATAAACACACTGGTTTCTTAATTGTAAATAAACACACTGAACATCCATCATGCAGATGGCAGTGTTAACTGACATTGTTTCCCGTAACCTGTGCTGTACCAACAAGTGACCAACAGCTCAATGTCTAGGAGAGACACTGGGAAAACAGGGCACTCGGCGTACACACAGGATGTACCTGCAGGAATTCTGCTGCCAGCTTCCCTAGCTGAAATGAAAACATAAATAAAGGAGTAGTTTTCAATACATCCCTCCAGATTTAGTGGCAAATGACAGCAGATCAAGATTACAATAGAATAAAAAGCAGCCTGGAGTTGCCACCAGGCTATGAAGTCTTTCATAAAGCACTAATTCCTTCCACAGTTTTGACAAGGCTATTTATGGTTTGAATTAATGACAGGAACCCTGCCTAGGACTTGCTGTCCTGCCCAACTGCAGTCTGTGCTCTAAAACCACTTACAAATTAGTCACCCCTGGTGCAGCAGTGACATACAAAGAGGGGGGAAAAAAGCCAACTGCTTGTCAAGTTTACTACATGTTTTCCACACTCCCAACGTCTTTAGCGAATCATGGAACCATGCCACCTTCTACTGCCGGCTGTAAAACCCTGAAAGCAAGTAAAAAGAGGAAAAAACAGACAAGTTCCCCCTCCTTGCAGGGAGGAGTCGGTACTGCTGCAATGGTAGACACAGCTTTTCAAGTCTTTTTTTTTTTTTTTTGGAGGGTGGGATCCTTGCTTTTTTCATAAACAAGAAAAGCCATGTTCTCTGGCAGCATTTAAAGGACGATGAAAGCATGCACGCAGCCCAGAAGCCCATTAGGTAGGGGCAGTGCATCGTCCCACACCTCCTCAACTCCCTTCCAAAGTAAGTTTCAGCAGACTGCTAGGTAAGCGAATCCCCTTAAGAAGGCTGTAAGGTTAATGGAGACCCTTCACATAGAGAATGAAAGGAAAGATCGTACTACAGATTACACTCTCTCCTCACAGAGGTGACTCAGTGCCTTATCACACAGTATTTTCAAATATAAATTAAATGAAACAGATTGAAGAATAGCAGCGAGAAGGGTGTGTGTATTATGGCCATGCCAAGTCCCAGCACACTGGATACATCGATCACCGTTCTACTTTACTCCATGAAAACAAAGGAAAGATGTTCTTCCCAATGCTCTCTGCAGGGCCCAAGCTGAGAACAAAAACAGAACTCTGAACATGCCCAATTGTTGCTAGAGCAGAAGGGAAGAAGAGAAAGAAGGGCCAGACAACTGCCTGCCTGATTTCAGCACTGCAATCCTATGACCCTCAACTGCATATCAAGGAGTTGGTGTCCTAGGCAAAGAGGAGAGGGGAGGAAGGCTGGGAGAACTCAGGCCACGGTGCTAATTCCTTTCCTGCACAAAGACAGTCTCTTGAGGACACAGGCCTGCCTCCTGTAATGTGATCTCATAGTCCAGGTGAGAGAGTTTCCTTCGAGGGAAGTTGGTGAGGAGTTCAAAGCGTTCATTGGGGTATCCTTTTGACTGGACATGTTTCACAAGAGCCTAGAGAGGAAGAAAGGCAAAAAAGGGCCATTCAATTAAAACAAACAAACAACAACCCACAAAAAGTGCCAAAAATTATCCCAGTTTCCTCTTGAAAGAGAAGTTTGTTATCACCGAGAAGGGACGTTTGCATGTAATACAGATCTCAACTTCTTCACTATATAATTTGGTCCTTGTATGTCATAAAACATAGGTAAGGAATCACTTGGTAATTAGCTTCTAACAGATTATTTAAACAGAAGGAAGATATACCTAACAGTACACTAATTTAAGTAACGTGAATCCCACATCACACATTCAAGTCACAGCAAAATAAAAGTTGCAAAACAATCTGTTAAGTGCCCCAAAATAAAAGCCCCCTCACTTGTTTATTGACATTACCTTTATGTTAAATCTAAAAGGCACCAAAGAAGTAATTTTGTCAGGTAACACTGATAAATACAGCATTTTTTACTAAAGGCTGCAATATTTTCCAGCCTTCAAAGAAGCATGAGATCTAGGGCATCCTTCCTTTCTTTCAAAAGCAATTCTCAGCTCATTGACTTCTCTGCCTACAGTAGCAATTGAGGAAGGATACAGAGCGTACTGGGATGATGGGGTATGAGAACACCCAACAAGCAGACACACCAGAAGAGCTAATGCCCAGGCTACACAAGAGAGATTTCCCAAGCTCATCAGCAAACACAGTGGATGAGAGGGTAAAGTAGAAGTAGACGGGACAGAGAAATGAAAACTGGCTGAGGAACAGCAGGGAGTACAGTGAGAGAGCAAAACTCAAGCAGAATGAACAGTCATAGCGCTGCTCCAATGTCTTGGGGCACCAGTGCAGGTGGAGCACGTGAGGGGTGATGCAATTCTACAGGTGATGGACTGGAAGGACATGGCTCCACCTAAGTTAAGATTACTTGAGAAATATTATAGAGATGACTGCTATGACAAAGAAAGAATGAAAGCCTGACAGAGCAAAGCAGTTTCCTACAGGATGTCCCTCAGAATTTACTTCAGCCTCAGAACCTCATGTCGACTTCCAAACTGACGCTTGGTTTTGAGAGATCTGATGGTGGATCTAAGGTAACTTCCTTTTTTTTTCTGTTTAAAGCTTTCATGTAAAACAGTAAAGATGAAAACATGAGTCTGAAACAAGGTCAGTTTCTACCTGGAGTATTGCAGACTCCACAGAGTCTCGTTTTCTTCAAGAGACGTAAACCTTTCTCTCATCAATGTCACTGGTGCCATCACAGAAAAACAAATTCTCCATTTTCAGCTCTCCCGTACTCAAACAAGGAATCCCAATTAACCCCACTCACCAGAAGTTTAGCTTGTTCAGGCAGTGAAATTTGTTCTCTCTTTCCATCTGGATACCTTAGCATCAGCTGTGCCTTTGGTCCTAATACAAAGGAAGTTACTACAAGTTAACAAACAAGGCAGCTGAATTAAGCTTTCCGTAGTTTTGCTCGTGGCACGCTTTACTTCACAGAAGAGTAGGGTTAGGGACTGGAGACAAACACAAAACATTTTAGCACACAGCGTTTCAGTCTCTGAAGAGATACTTGTACTGCACGTGTTTAAAATATATACAAGACTTAACAGAGTTCACAATAGTGACCAAAATCGGTCTGGGTTCTCAGAGAAAAGTATACTGTGCTACCTCTGCCTTTGAGAGCATCTCACAGGGCTGCATCCCAGCTCGTATCTGCAAGGAGTCACACAGACTCCTGGGATTTGTTTTATATAAGCAGAAGTCCAGCCTCTCAAGGCAGTCAAGCCAGGCACGAGGTGGAGCTGACATTATTTCACTTCTACCACACTGGCAGAAGCCCTGTCACAGCTGCCTGCATTACACCCGTGTGAATTTCATTCAACGATAAGGTCTCAAACTAAGGAATGTGAGTTCAGTCACCAACATGAAATCACTGCATCCAAGTGGTGGCAAAGTGAATCATCCAAACATCTAGCATCAAGGAGGCAGCAAGACAGAAGGAAAGGTTTAGCGTTTAAAAACAAGGGCTGAAACCATGCTCGTCAGGGTTTAACAGTTTTCAGAACAAAAGCAAAACGCAGGCTACTATTAAAACAAACAAACAAAAAAAAACACCTGTGGCCACTCACCATTCACATCTAGGCCGTGCAACATACTTTCAGGCTTGTCAGCTGGCTCCTCCACTACCCCTGCATCAACGCAGGGCAGTACTCTATGATTTGATGTTGTCCCAGGCTCAGTCCTTGCAGGGGGTTCAGGCTGAGGCCTCCGGCTCTCCTCTTTTTTATACCCCAAGTCCTTGTGTGGAGACTTCCTCAACTTGGCAGGATTCTCCGATTCCTCCTCCTCCTCAGATCCACACACAGAAATAAACTCCTCACTTCCAGAAAAAAGCTCTGACTCAGATTCCTCATCTGATCGACTCTCCTGCTTGGCCTGTGAGGAATCAAAATGCGTCTCCTGTAACGAAGCTCTGATAGCAGCTTCCAGCTGGCTGTCCTCACTGGCATCAATGAGGCTCTCCTGTTGAAGACAGACATAAGAAAAAGGCATAAAAATACTTTCAGACATACTGAAAATCAAGACGATATCAAACGTTCCAAAGGGAAGCTACTAAAACTGTCATGAACAAACAGCATGGGAAGTTAGTCATCCTGTAACTGCTTAATGATTCCTCCTTGGAGCTTCACGTGGAGTAATATATCTTCTCTTCCCCCCGCACACAATCCTGTGACTGTTAAACCCAAAACAGATGATGTAAGTGTAAATTGCACCAGCAAAAATAGCTACTGAAGTAGAAAGCACTCCCTTACTGCACCACTTTCATTTTCTGCATACTCTTCCACTAATTCATTAAGTCTGTTTATACACTACTGAACTGGAAACCAGTACAGCTGGATACAGACACGCCAGATTTTCTTTCAGGTTTCTGCAGTGTCCCTAGAGGGCCTCCTACTTACCGAACGGGAGCATTTTTGGGGAGGGCTGGTAGAATGCCCATCCAGCTGCCCGTGCTCACTCAGGAACCCGGTCACTTGGTCCAAGAAAGACGTCACGTCCAGTTGGTGCCACTCCACTAGTTTCTGGCCTAGGAAACATACAGCATCGTGAAGTTTATTTTTCAGCAACGACTCCCTAAAGATTGAAGTATAGCTGTCGAAAACATCAGTTCACTTCTGTGCACGTACTGTGCAAAAATCCACATCTGTGGGACTGCAGATGCCTACAGGACAACACCTAATAATTCCAGAGCTTCCTCCCTCTACCCCCTTGAAAAGCCTTGTTTTCAGTTCTTTTATGAGAAAATATGCATCCAGAAAGGCGAACTGGACATAAACATTAAAGAACACAAAACACTGATTTTATGAAGAAGTTATACACTCTTGTCTGCTTCGACTCTGCACCCTGGTAAACAGCATTTGCTTCCATTAGTGCTAAGAAGAGTATCTTAACCTCAGTTTCAACAACAACAAAAATGTTTTCAGATGGTTAAGCCAAATGGCGAGAAATTTCAGCTCTGATTAAAGAAACTATTACTTCAATTCCTGAGACGCGTGAGACCAAACCATCAACACAGTAGCCTACTATGATGACAGAAAAGGCAAGAGTGTTGGTACACAAAACAAAAAGGTCAAACTTCAAAAACAACGGAGAAGACGGTAGACATTTATTGTTTTCTGACTGAGCAAATCAAATTGGTATTTAATTCAGATGCCATTTAATAAGTCATCGTTAAGCCACATTAAGCTACTGTGACAGGAATGGGACTGCAGATTTGTATTCATGTCATGGGTAAGTGACCTTACAAATATCTTAAGGTAGTTTATCGCAAGATTTCAAGTAGCTTTTATAAGACCATTTACAAAAAAATGTTGATTTTGGAGTTTCACCACCAGGTGGTACTATTTCCAGTTTCTACACAAAGTGCTCAAGCCACACCAAGGACCATAATCAAACACGGCGTTTCAGAAAGGCTTGGGAGTTTGGCTCCTTTACTGCCTCCAGAAGTTACTATTTCATTTCTTCAGGGACAAACGCAGTAACCTAGGTGCTTCAGTTGCAGTGTAACATTCACACCACCAAAAATGACAGCACTCTAACCAAAACTGGCAGTCCAGGTAACTGTCACTTATCTTACCTGTCCTGGGATCCAAGATGGAGACGTAAGGGAAGTCTGCTAATTTATAAAACTGTATGTACCTCTGCCCCTCCTCGCTGTCGTGATACACCTACAAAATGCCACAATAAAGCAAGTTACCGAGAGGGAACACAAACTATCATGAAAATGTACCGAGTTTTTCTCTATTTTGCAGTGCATGCAACAAATGGTAAACACAAATCTCAGCAACTTCTGCAAGTTGAACATGCACCCAGAACAGTGTTAGTGGTTAAGCACTAACATTTTCAATCAGAAGTAAAAGGCTGCTTAGGCATTAAAATGCATACCCATAATCTCTGCAATTCTCCAAGAGAACCACAGTAGTGCCATTTTAATCAAAGAAGTCTGTTTTCACCATCCCACCTAACAGGACATCAAGTTACCGGCGTGGCTCCATTATATTTCCCACCCACAGAATTCTGTGACTCTACCTGCCAAAAAATGAAATGCTCCCGGATGATGTTCTTCACAGCCTCATTGCTCCAAACATCACGGTTCAGACACTGGCACGCAAAATCTTGCACGTTCTGAATGTTTATCATGAGCCATTTGTTCTGCATCTGACCACACTCCTTGGCCTGTAAGCAGAGAGAAAAGCTTCATTAGCTAACACTGAACAGCACGACATAAACAATGCCAGCAATGATCAGTGATGGCTTCTAACAGTGTCAGAATTTTCACCAAAACCCCTTCAGAGTGAGAAAGATGGACCGAGCTAGCGCAAAGGCATCCACAAAACAGAAGGCAGGGCTGAAAGACCTGCTTAAATGAGATTGGTTAAATTACAGAATCACAACGATGAACAGAGCTGCTGGAGTTCAACAAGCCAAGCACAGAGTGGGAAAAGCAGCTTTGGCAGTGGGGCGGGGGAGCGGGTCGTGGGGAAAGACACTGAGTTAAGTACTTGTTCAGGGAAGAGTGTAGTCAACCACACCAATCTGACAACAGAGGAAAGACCTGCTCACTCCAGAGATAAACCTGTGTATCATCTCCTACTTAAGCAGACAACACAATTGACAGAGGATATGCATAAATGCAATAGGACCTCCTCTCTTGTTTGTTTTTTGTCTGTTCGTTTTTTCCCCTCTCTCTCAAGGTTTTGAGTTACGCTATTACTGTGTAACTGCCAAATTTGGCATCCTTTTTTGATGCTCCTTATCCAGACTGCAAGTTGGGAGGAAGACGGGAAGGTGCAGGAAGAAATCTTACTGGTTTGAGTCACAAAGCTGGCATAGTCTGATTGCTTGGTGGCAAGATAATGGTAGGAGTTTGATCAAGAATGTAATTCTGATCGCTGAATTGCCATACCTGTTGAAAAAAAGAGGGCTATATCAACAGCAGGAATGCTCTTACCACCTGGAGAGACTGGAACTAGCAAATGAACGTCCCTTCCTATTTTAAAAAAGTATGCATATATTTATAAGCGCATTCACTATCCTGCTGGCAAGGCACCTACCAGCAAATCCAAGTAATCAGAACGTTACAAAAGATTTTGCTGTTTTTGGTGGTAGTTTGTTCCCCAAACCAAAGGTTTTAACTTCAGATGGATTTTTAGCCAGCGCACCTCAGAACGGTCAGTCTGTCTGATGCAAGACAGCTGCATGAACCCCATCCACTCAGCTCAACAACGCGTAAGCCTCCACGCACTTGGTAAACCAGTAAATATTAATCTAGAAGCTTGCTCACTGTTCAGTGGATCTTGGTCTATAAAATACATTCTGCACGGCCAAAGGACCTGCAGGCAATTTTTGTTTCGTTCAAAGGAAAAATGTGACCGAAAAAAAATATGAATGTAGAAACGTGGAATACTCATTCTGTTCTCACAGGCATCACTAATGTTACCATGTGAGAAGCCTGTATTTGGTTTCCAGAGGGGAAAAAGGAGGCAGGTGACACCTGGGTAACTGATAACGGTTTTAAACACACTCATTATGCTTTTATTTTAAAAGATTATCTTGAACTATCTGGAGGATTTGAGAACTAATTCTAGGCAACCAGTTTTTGATGAGGCCCGGAGGTACCACTCAAGGTTAAGGGGAACACTGTCAATATGCAGCTTCAGTTAATCACATTGCCTTAGTCCTGTGTTCTACTGTAATCTGTATGTGACTAAATGAAGAAACTCGAAAATACGTAACTAGCATACCTGGAAGTGCATCTCACTCTTCTACACTTTGCATATTTTTTAACATTAGAGAAAACCTGACTCCTCCTCTCCTCCATCCAGCTACTGCACTTGAAAGGGTGCAAGCAGGAAATTCCACACGCAATTTTTGGAAAGATGAGTTTTCAACTGTACAGCAGGTCCAGCTCTTGAAACTCCTTTTAACTTCCTTGTAAAAGCAATGGGTTTCATGTTTAACATTTATAGGACAACAGTTACACTGCTACCATCTCACATACATATATAACCATGCTCTTACACAGATATTGGTTTGCTCTAAGGGTAGGGAGATTCAGAGGGAAGAAATACTGTGGGTATAGAGATTATATTGATGGATCGTTTTCATCAATGACTACAATAACACTGCAGGGCTCAAGAGCTGGCTTGCATAGCCTACAAGTGATGACTGATGGCACTGTTTACTACACCAGCTCCCAACCACCACCACTTCTCCTTCTGTGAGACGTAAGCACCTAGCACTTAAACAGCACCCAAACAGGATAAGAACAGAGCAACTGCTCCTTGCAAGCATTCTAATTCACACTTTAGATAGCAGAGTAGGAGCTTCCAAAGAAAGAGGCAGTGATTCCTAAATGCCACATGACATCCAAAAACCACCCATGTCCCCTAAATTACCCTTCCTATTTTCTAGGCATCCACATTTTTTCATCACAACAACTCAGGGCAAGAAACCAGCAATCCAGCCAAAGTAGGGAAAGTTGGTTTACACTCACTGCTGGCTCCCTTTGGAGAAACTCTATCTCATGTACTACTAAAAACAATATGCCTTCTTTCATTTGATTTCCTGAACCATGTGCGGTTTATACATTTTGTGTGGTTTTTTGTTTGGCTTTGTTGAAATTCATTGCTCTCCTTCAGTGGGCAGAGAGAAACAAGGAAGCCAAGCCAGCATCTCGTGAGCTTCCAGACATCTGCTAGTTGAGCATAATTCAGTTTGGGTGATAAGATAAAATCAGAATGAGATCTGCCCACCAAGATACATCCTATTTATATTACACCTACAGTTCTTGCCTTGGTCAGCACAGAAAGACCAGGTTCTTTTCATCACCCGGCCATTCCCAAGCCAATGGTACACCAGCACACAGTCTAGCTAGACAGTGTAGAAGCACTGTATGTAAAAATAACTGCACTACTCGACTACAAAACTAGATCAGCTTCTGAACTATTACTACTTGCTCCATAAAATTAGAACAAAAAATGCTTTTAAAACCATCAGTATCTGCACGAAGCAGTGAGAGAACTTGTAAAATGAGGAAAATTTCATATAGGCAGACTTTAAACTGCAATATCACACCGTTGCTTCACAGAAGTGCCAAAATCCTAAGGAGCATTAAGCACAGAAAACTACCTGCTTCCAAAACAAGAAATGTGAAGTAGGTCAATTTGGGGCATACTCTCCACAAATTAAACTGCATTTTTACAACGTACACACACAGAAACAAACATATATGACTGCAGAACAAAACCAAACTCCTCTTTAGAAAGTAAGCTTGGTCTGTTGCTCTAGTGATTTATTCTTAGCAGGTTCTGTGTTAAAGAGATGGTGAGCATGAAGCTTCATAGGCATCAAGGCTGTTTTACAGTCAGGAAACGTCAGCTAAAATCCCTTGTGCAATCTGAATTGACCCTCAGCAGTTTCATTTCAGTTTCTCTGAAATACTCTAATAGGAGAGAAGGGGCAGTTCATGTTAACATCTTGCTGGTGTATCAGTCATTTGCCTCTGGTTTACATGGCCCCAAGCTACCAGCCTAGAGTAACTAGCACCTAGCGGCTCAGTTTTTGATGGAGCTGAAGTTAAACATTAACGCTCATTTTTTAATTAATGAAATGGCAGCTTTTCACATCATATTGTTAAGGTTCTTTGGTGGGTTTCGTTATTTATTTTTTTTGCATTCAAAGGAAAACGTCTTTCATTTTGCACAAGAAAATACAACTGAACCTGCTTACTATGGAGACCAAAGTTAGAGCACCCTAACAGATACTGAGCAACAAAGATGTATGAAAACCTTACTAAGACCAGGCACCACTATTATTGCTGAGTTTGAGTAACACCATAAGTTACGCGGTGCTGGTGGAACATTCTTGCAATGCCCCCTCAGAGCTCAGAACACACCAATCATTCAAAAAAACCAAACACTCAAGGTAGTACTAAAATAAAAGTGCTCAAACTGACAGGGTTTAGTCTTTCTTCAGCTATCGTAAATGTTTATCGAAGTGAACAGAGAAGGAAGAAGCAAACAGCAGCTTGTTAGAATTGAATTTTGAGAAAGATTCTGGTCACTGGATTCACAGGAGGCCTGACTTTATCCCAGGCTGAAGCAGCGCAACAGTGTGCAGTCACAGAAGGCAAAACAGAAAGGGTAATAGGCCACAAACGGAGAAGCTAAAGATTATTTCTGCAAGTAAGTTTTGAAATGAAGAGTAACACATGAAACTCGCAACTGTATGAGAACAGAAAAAAAGCAAACATGAATATCAGAAAGCACACATCACTCTAAGTTTGAGTCACTGCAAACAACAGGACAAGGTGTGTATATACACAACTCCCCCCCCCTCCCCTTTCTTTTTTAATTTACAAGACCGAATAAGAACACATGGACTTTACAGCAATCAAACATACCAATCAGTTACATCATCCTCTGAAATTAAGTATGATAATAGCAAATGCCATAGTAAATACTGCTAAGGGTCTTAACGTGTTTTCAGTAAGACATTAGGAAAGGCTAGAAAACAAATTCCACAGCAGAGATTAGAGGGCACTTGCTGACTGCGTATATATGTCAGTACAGAGCAGCACTGTCTGTTTCTATGCAAATTCCCTTTATTGGTCCCTCAAGCCACAGGTTCACTCTGTTCAGAAACCAATCTGTATAGTCTCTAATGATTAGTCACGTCCCTAACCCATACCATAACTAATTCTGACCAGATCCACAAAGCTGCCTGCACAGATAGAAAAGGTGACACCTGAGATCACAGGAAGCCAACAGCTCCCTTAGCTCTCCCCTTCTTAGGGGAGCAATCTCTCAGACAGTGTTTTCATCACCACCAGAGTGATGCAAGCAGAGCAAAAGACAACCACTGTGATTTTGTACAAGAACATGTCTTCTGGACATACAGTTGCGCATCCATGACAATGCCACACAGACACTTAAGTAGCTTTGGTATCAAAATTATTCAGCCATATTACCAAAACTGCATGAGCTTCTCTTGAGGCTACGTTGCAAACTATATTGCCCCTTGCAAAGTACTTTTGCTCACCAACCAAAAAGCAACCTTACTTCAGTTGCTTCTGTATCATGCAAGAGATTCAGTTCTTCCATTCTGGCCAGCCTCACTTGTATACAGAAGTGTTTCACCAAGTGTGAGTTGCTGGATTGGCATTTAAACATAATAAAAATGTGATCTACCATTGTTAGTTAAGACCTTCAGAGGTAGTGTATCAAATATTTATCACTACAGGGGCTTTTAACTGTCCTACATACACAGGCTAACAAATGGCTTCCACACTGCACGCAGTCACCACACAGGGAACTTACCAAAACTTCAAAACTCACCGTCTCAAAGCTGCCTTTGTGCATCAGATCAATGGGAGGCCTGAAGAGGTCTGCTAGGGTAGTGAGTTTCTTATCTACTGCTCCTCCATTTCGTAGTTCCTGCTCCTGTCGAACTGCACAGCCCCAAGAGGAAACAAAGCTGAGTTAGACAAAATACTCAGAAGATGTATTTATAGTTGACTATATACCCATACACAAAACTTTGGTGAGACAATCATACGGTTAGACCACACTGAAGAAGATCAGCTGTCACTTTAGGTAAAATCCCCACTCCTCCTTGCTCCTGCAAGCAGTGCGTGTTTATTTCACTTTTAAATATATCCTAGGCAGTATAAGTACCAGTGGAGTGCTCATATACCAATAGTCAAAAACAAGCAAGAAAAATTTTAAAAGGCCATGACTTGCTCCCAGTGATGCTATTAAACTGGAACAACTGAGCTACTCTGTAACATTACAGCTTCACTCAGAATATTTCTAATTCAATGCTTCTAATACCTGAAGGTAAGGCACTCCCCACAGAAAGATTTACTTTGCTTGGAGAAATATATTTGCAAGTTGATATTAAATATCTACACTTCCCATAGTCAGTTCTGGATACCTCAGTCTCTGCTAGATGAAGAGCTTTTCGGACTGTTTATACCAAGTACCGTACCTTGAGTTTCTGTTGGTGTTATCACTTCCACTCACAACAATACAGAACACATTTCCTACATATACATGATTACATAAAATAAGGTAAATCACAAAAACTGCTCACCTAAAAATGCAGTGGTGTGATGCATATTATGGAACCAAGTCAGCCGAAATGAGTTAACTATCACATGACCCTAAAGCTTTCCAGTCGTGAAAGGAAACATCAGTGGGCCACGGCATACAAACCATTTCTGAGCAGACAATGGATCCCTAAGGGGATAGAAGCGCACCTGTGGTGTAGGCCTGGGAGCCAGGAAATGAACTTCTATAGCTAGGGCCACTTCTTCAGAGATAACAAGACAGTAATATTCACCCATGAAATTCTGCCATAAAACATCAAGTTTCAGCAAAAACCTTCACAATGGTTTTATAGATCATGCACCTCTAAAGGACTTTGCTATGAGAGAAAAAATAAGGGCATGAAGCTTCTGAAAAAATCTGTATTTTAATATATGTGCTGCCAGTGACTTTAACACCTGATTAGATTATTACTTCTGAAAAAAACTGATCAAAGCTGTCAGGGGAAAGCCAGAAATGAGAAATATTTATTTTCAGTTTGGCCTACGACAGCACCTAACTCCTTGGGAACCAGGTCCTTGGTTAGAGCTCTTCAGCACTCCAATAGAATCAGCGATAACTACTGCGTAACAACTCTAACTGGGCTGCAAAATAAATGGTGTTTGGCTGTCAGAGAGCCTGCAAATGAATGGATAGGGAATGGTAAACAGATTAAATTCACTAGAACCAATTCACAAGGTGAAGAAAGAAGCCTCAGGGTTATACTCAAATCTAACTCGAGTGCCAGAGCCACCACTAGCTATCAAAGAAAAAAAATAATGGGTAAACTTAATTTATACACAGGTATTGGACTGTTCTTCATTTTTAATTCTCTCTAAAGCAGAAAAGGGCTTTTCTGAGAGTTGTCAAGAAGGTATTTGCCATAGCAAAGCAGGCAGAACATGCTGTCTCATGGTTTTACTTATGTAGCGCAGGCAATGCTTGGCCGAGCATCCTCAATATGTGCTTCATATATCCATTAACCAATGCTTTCCCTTCAGCCATTTCAGAGCAATGTAAGGTTGCCCCAGAAATAAATTAACAAGATTTACTGTACCACAGACGTGACAGATGATTGCGAGCAAACAGCACTGTCGCTACAACAAGGAACAGACTAATAGCATTATTCCAAAATAACATTTTATATGCAGTAAGCAATTAAAAAACATTCAACGACTGAAAACTATCACGGCCTACAGTGGAAACTAATTTGAAATCATTCTTGTATTAAAAAACCAAACAAACAGAGAACGTCTAAGTTACTGATCAGCACTTACTGGTTTCTGTTTGAAAATCCCGAAAGCCGTCAAATATTGAACGTGCAGGTCTGCGTCTTTTAGGAGCTTCAAAGAAAAAAAGTATTTCAGTCATTATTTCAAAGGCATACCATCAAACAGGTAAGCTTATGAGAACCATTTTTCCCTATCACTTCCTCCCTTCAAATTTCCCAGCATGGAAGAAAAATGTACCAGCAGTACACAATAACGTAAAGTTAGCCCCTTTTCGTGGGCTCACCAAGCACTCCAAAGGCCCATCAGTATGTAGTGGCAATGCTGTCACAGCATCAAAATGTCATGATTCCCATCAAGGTTTTTAAAGAAGACTTCTAAGTAGGTGAAAACTCCATAAAATTAAACCCAGCGGGACAATGCCTTCTTTCTTAAGAAACACATTTGTTTCTTCCTCGTTTCTATTTCCTTTCTAATCACTTATCCAGATCTCATTCCAACTTGGCTGAATTGGCCCCAGCCAAGCCCTTCATAGGATCCAGTGTCATTATCTGCAAGGATCTCTCCCCCCTAAATGCTTAGCAAAAAGCACAATCCCTTACAGGCAACTTCAGAGCAATTTACACCGTAGCTCTGAATAGCAACTGAAAGACCACTTCAGCAATAGCAGCACTTGCCTCTCCAGGCTTGGCTGCTACAAGTCCAGTACAAGTGAAGATGTGAACTGCAGCCCAGATGGATGTCTTTCTGATAAATTTTCTACTTCTGGAGTGGTTCAGTGTATCTGGCAGAGTACAAACTGATACAGGTTTTCTCAACTGGAGGAGAATCCAAGCTCACTCGAGCACCTCAATATGCAGCTATTTAAACCATAAACTGGAAGATATCCTGCTTGAGGTTAGAGCCGAAAGGACCGAGTGAAGTAGCTTCCCAGCTGCTGGGCTGCTTCATGCTATAAATAGAAGTGGCATCAGTGAGAATATTAGAGTTGGTGGATCAGACAGAGCCAGGAGTCTACCACAGATTGCCTCAGTAGGGCAGTCAGGAACAGCATGCCTGTGCTCAGTGTGTGACGTGAGTAAAAAAGGACCAGGCAAGAGTGCAGATCATACTCCTGTACTTCTTAGGATAGTGAACCCACAGGCATCTATAGAGCTACGTCAAAGACTCTGCTGGGTCACAAAGAAAGGAAGAGGAAGAAGCCAGTGCAATGTCTTCCAAGAGTGCACAGGGCACCTTCTTCTGCAACCACCTCTCAGCTTGGGCATGCCGGCAAAACAAATCTCTCATGTTGAAAACATCAAGTGAGAACCAGAAGCTAGGCCTCACAATCTTCTTTAGCACAGGAACTAAACAACAGAAAACGCATTTCCTATGGATATGGGATCACTTCAAAAATGAGCATTTCCATGTCTTTCGTTAACAAAAAGGTCAAGATTCGTCACTGTGCTGCTGCGTGATGCAGTTTAAAGTGCAAATTAAATTCCTAAAGGAGAAATTGAGAAAATGACAAGCAATCATGCAGTTCAACCCTTCTTTCTGGATCTCCTCAAGAAACATGCATTTTTGTTCTCTTCATTTTCATTCGTCAGCCAAATCCCAAGCTTTCACCCTACCAGTCTGAACGTTTTTGCAGCAGTACCACATGGTTCTGAACCCCAGGAACACAGATGTATACTCGATATTGCTAACTGGCTGGTGTCTCCCTCGAGAAGTCCTCCGAAAAACGAGTTAGCAAATTGACACCACTGGGAATACAGCATCTCTAATGCATAAGGTTTTAAACATCAGTATATTTCCAAGTATGCAGTCATGTCAGATGGCTGAAGGGCTGCAACAGGGCAAAAACACAAATAAAAAGAGGCACACTGCTTTCTTCGCGTTCACGAACTTTTGTTTTTCTCATCATATGAAGATGATTTCAAGGTATTTAAAGAAAACAAAAAATGAAATAAGAACACAAGCCTACCTCCAAACAAGGGCTCAGGCTCTACTAAAATTTCCTGTTTTTGAGGAATTGGAGCTCGTACTTCATCCCTATCAAAGAGGAAAGGAAAATCAGAGATAACGAAGTTTAAGTATTAAATAAACCACATCGTGTTGTGTTCCAAAGGCTCCTGCAACCTGGACCAGCTAAGGACACTGCTACACCATTGCACAGAATCAGAGATTTGGAGTCAAAACAGACCTCAGGGAATCCTCTACTCCCGCTCAAGGCACTGAAGCAGGATGTAGCACATTATGCATTAAGATCTAGCACTTTTCTACATCTTGATAGAAGATTACACAAATCCTGTGGCACCCTGATTCCAGTTTTATGCCAATTCAATTGACAAAACCAATTCAAGCTTTTTTCTCCTCAGAACTTGGAGAAGATTTTTTAAAACTTAGCTAAGGCTAGTTAACCAACTTGCCACCCTCCTCCCCTGTTGATCTACACAGAGAGGAAAAAAAAGATTGGTTACTACAGGCTTCCTTCTGCTGGAAGACTCTTTACTTTCACCTAAAACTCACAGCTCTTTCTTTCCCATAGGATGTAAAACAAGATGGTCAAAACGGTTATTTTCCCCCATATAGTTCTGAAGCAATTATTTGCTTTCATGGCTGGGCTCCTTTCACATATCAGCAGCTTAGCTATGCTTACAGAGAACACTAGGTAAACCGAAATTACATCTAAGAGAAGAAATAAAAACACAAGAGCTATGAAACAGTAGAACGCACTCAATTCAGCTGCCTAACTCATGTGTCGACTCAAAGGAGTGGCACGGGCTCATCCAAGAAAATCCATTTCAACATCTGGCTTATGGAGTACTCCTGAGGTGCACACTTTCCTGGACTCTTCAAAGTCTCAAAGTGTGCAGTTATGGGTCCTGACCATGCAGGTTTCAAACAGTAACTCGTACCACCAGCAAGATGCACTAACCTTACTACTAGCCTCCACATCTTTGATTGCTGTTGTGAAGCCAGTTATTCTCCATTTTGCATTTGCACACTTATTTTTCTCTCTTTCTAGAAGTAAAACTAAGCTGATCGGCGCCTGAAGGGTGTCCAGTATAAAAAGGAAACTCCAACAAGCCAGTTATTCTCCATTTTGCATTTGCACACTTATTTTTCTCTCTTCCTAGAAGTAAAACTAAGCTGATCGGCGCCTGAAGGGTGTCCAGTATAAAAAGGAAACTCCAACAAAAATTGGAATATTAAGTTACTGATGTGCCACAAGTTGTCTAGAAATAAGAACTCTTAACACCTACAGATACAGACTTTTAACTTCATTACCTGTTAAAGGTTCAAATGGGGAGGCACTTAACTATAGAGGTTAGTACTAACGCAGTTGTTTAAATGTACACATGTGCTTCAGAAGTATAAGCAGCAAGAATTTTCTTTAAAAGTTATTTCCCTCTTTCCTGAAGTGAAAGACAAAGAAGAAAGCACGTCTAAGTTTAACTTAGAACCTTTAACAAATGCGACTGATACCAATTAGCTTCCACTCAGTGTGTTCCCATTACCCCAAGCAGGCACATTAACAGGCAGCACCAAAAGACTCTCTGCCATGTCCAAGCACCTTTATTGGCATGAGATGTGTAAGACACTAATGCAGATTTTGTAGTTGCTTGTTCCTCTGCACATCAGTGTATATGATCTACTGTTAAGACAACACAAGAAAATGCTTTCAAATGGGACTTGGGTCCTATTTAATAAAAAACAAAATAAGACTCTAAGTAGAAAAGCAACACAAAAAAAGACTCCCGGAGCCATTTAAAACTAAGACATACTTTTCACTGGATCCTCATTTCAATGGCTCAAGCTATGCCTGCAACAACAGCATGTGCATGCAATGGAAAACTTCTGAAGTACACGCAAGAGAGACCAGCTTGTGCAATAAGAAAAACTTATTTATTAAGAAAAATATCAAAGCAACCAATTAAACAAGATCATCAAAGAAGCACATATTACACTGAAATGACAGCAGGTCCGGAGAAAGAACCACTGTTTTATTGTTCTCTCTTACACTATGAAACATTTTTGGACAGACTACTTGCTTGTATTCAGACATGCTCAAGTACGTACTCGGTGTGTGGTCGAACTGCAGACACTGCTGCAGAACTGGTGCTGGGCTCCTCTGCTATGCCTCCACCGTCCAGAAACATGGTGACAGCCATCTCCAGGTTGTTGTTGCATGCTTCAAGCATATGTTTTCCCACGCTTTCACTGGCACCTACAATGCCAAAAAAATATATTGAAGCATTCTTCATAAAGCGTTCTGATCAGAAGCACTGGGAACTGCTAACCAGCAAGCTTTCTCTTTTAAAGCACTGATCATTAGAGCAGTTCAGCAGGTGCCACTTATCCCTAAGGCACAACTATGAGGCGAGACAAACACATACCTCAAAGGAAAAGGAAACAACAGCCACACTTCTCCTTTCCATCAGGAGAAAATTCTGCAGGAGCCACCTGAAAAGTTTTTGAGTGCTTCTTTTTTTCTTCCTTGTACAGATTTCCAGATATTAACAAGCTTATTAAATCGCGCTTCTATTGTGTTATATGAAAAAAATGAAACAACCAACTGATTTAACATTTTAACAGTGAGAATACTAAATCCGGCGCCAAAGTTTTTTACCCACCTCTAACAGATACGTAAAGAAGAAAGAAAAGACTCCCTGTTTCACTGGTGTTCCAGAAGGCAAAAACAAACAAGCAGAAGCTCAGTTAATGAAATTAAGAAAGTGAATGGGGAGAAAGTAGTATCATCACTAACACTTGTTAGAATGGCTCCCAGGCCCAACTAAATGCAGACTGATGCACTGCTCAGGAGGAAGCGTTACTCTTTAGCAACACTTGTAGTTCCCCCTCACAGGGTCTGCCTTTAAAGCGTCCTCAAAGTCATACAGTCAACAAAAGCACCTTCACCAATTGAATCTCTCCTGCATCCAACCTTTTAAGTGTCTATTTACTACACTACGTCTCTACAGGTAGAGGCTGCCAAAGAGTCTATTTTAATATGGAAAAGCTGGTATAGAAGAAGAGTGGCAAAATGCAGCTGAACCAGTTTGGGAGCAGCTTTTGGTCTGTAATAATTCTTACCAGCTTCACCACAAGTCACTGAAACGAAGAAAACTCCGTTTCCCCAGCATCAGAATAACAGCTAATGCCACTTTTAGCAAACACATTTAACTCACTTCCATTGGGTGTCTCTGAGATTTTCCAGGAAGTACTCAGAGCTTTAGATTAAACAGACTGATACACTGAACACGCTTTGAACCTGTTGAGATACAGCAACACTAAATGACCTGTGCCATTACATTAGAACACAAAGAAAGCCAGGCTGGCCAAGGTAACTGCTTTTCCAAAAAAACCATTACAAACCAACCTGCTACAAGAGTACCTCAATGGTACTTAGCTGTGCTTGAGGACCTTAATCAAAATAAAAGAGCACAGAAAGAACCAATCCTAGTAACATCCCCAATAAAACACAAAAGCATCGAGTAGTTTTGCACTCTAACTGCTCTTTGATATTTTCAGCTCACTTCAACAGTTGCAGAAACAAAGCAATAACCAGAAGAGTCTGGAATATACACACCACCCTGCAACCTCGCTGCACAGTCATGCCATGCTGCTCATTCAGAAGGACCAGAAGTAAAACTATATTCAACCTTCTGCTTTTTAAAGTTATGGATATACAAAACGTTTGCACCAAATCTTTCTCAGTCCTAAGGAAACTAGCATCACAAAAAAATCTGCTGAGAACTATACTCAAGGACTATCGGTTAGTGGGCATGGGTTGACAGCTGGATTTGATGTTTATATTGTCTTTTCCCACTGCAGTGACTCTGTGATTCTATGACTGCTCCTCACCATCCAGTGTGCTGGAAGCAGATGGCTGGATGGATTTCATTTCACCTTTTCCACACATACATGGGTATCTTTATGCACTTGAACAGAACCACCGGGGTTGGAGCATCCAGTCTACCCCCCTGAGAAATCAGGTTCACACAAAAGGTGTAGGCTGATGACACAGACTGCTGAGGGTGTGTTGGGCAGCACCTGTCACTGTGCCACAGGGTCAGACAGCTCTGCAAGAACTCACTTCCAAACAGAACCTTACATTCTAGTACAACAAAAAGACAGAACCTCAAACCTCTCTTTCAGAGGTGGGTGGGCAGATCCCAGCAGGTTCTTGTTTTCTTTTTTGAAGCGTAGGAGCAGGGCTTAGACATCTCCATAACCCACCTACACGAGCAGAGGGCTGCTGGGCAAACAGCACAGCTCTGCTTGGCTTTCAGTGTCTGGGGCACTGCTGAGAACGAAAACATCAGACGCACACTGGAGCATGCTGTAACGAAAGACGCATCTTCTTTTATACTAACGAGGGTTCGCTCCAGCTGGTTTCTGTCAGAAGAACCCAGGCCCCGTAACTCCTCAGCACTCCCGCTTGCGGGTGCTGTCCCGCTCGAGGCCCAAAGCACAGACCGTGTCCGGGCCGCAGCCCGCGGCTGAGCGCGGTGCCGACACCCCGATGCTCCGCACGGCCACTTCCAGAGAACGCTGCTCAGCACCGTCACGCGATGCGCGAGCTTCCCGCAACGCGGGCCCGAAGTGCGCGACCCCAAGCGGGGACCCGGCTGGCGGACCGCTATCCGGCCCGCGGAGCGAGCTGCCCGCCTCTCCAGAGCCGCGTTTCCCCGAGGCGGGCTCCGCGACCAGTCCGACGCCCCGCCGCCGCCCCGCTGACAGGCCCGGCCCCCCGCCCCGCCGGGCCCCCGCCTCACCGCGCCGGGCCCTCCTCCTCCATCCCGGCCGCTCGGCGAAGCGAGAAGCGGCGGGGAGCTGGGCCGGGCCCGGCCTTCCGTGTGCCTCACCCGTGATGGCGGTGAACTGCTGGATTAACCCTTTCAGCGCCGCGGAGGCCGCCGAGCCCCCGTGCGCCGCCATCTTGCCGCCGCCGCACAACAACACGCACGCCGCCGGCCCGCGCGCACTGCGCAAGCGCGAAACCCGCCCGCGCCCTTCCTCTGCCCCGCCGCCGGGGTGGCGCCGCGCCGGGGCGGGGCGCGGGAGTTGCCGTGGCAACGCGGCTCGCGCCGCCTCAGCCGCCCGCTCTGACAGGGCAGCACGGCGGGAAAGTGATTGTTTGTGGTGGTTTAACGGCAACCGCCGGGCGCAGGAAGCAAGAGATGCTGCAGCACACGGAGCACACGGGGGGCGGCGATAAGGCCCGTGCCGCTCCCCAGCGGGAATGGGGAGCACGTTTTTGTTTTTCTCCATCCAACACGACTCTCTGGGTTCGGCCCTCCGGTTCTTTGCCCAGCAACTCGTGTACCTGTCCAGCCACGGCTGCTGCTGCTGCTCCAGAAGCGCGCTGTGGGACAGAGCCAAAAGCTTTGCTGAGGTCTGGGTAGATTACATCCACAGCCTTCCCCTCACCCAGCAGGAGGGTTTATTGGATCAGAGGCTTCAGTGGCAACACTGAAATGCCTGCAAGGTGGGGTTCCGTTGCTTTCATGCCGATTTACCTCAGAACAGGCATCAGGTGGAATGCTGCGTGGGAGGCATTGAACGGGAGGAGGGAGGAGACAAGTTTTATGAAACAGAAATACCATCACACCAACAAGAAGGGCTCCCCACGGTTATCCAGAGCTTGTGAATCCTCACTGCGCTCCAGAGATCAAGCTCTGAGAGCTTAAATTGCTCCATGTCAGTACTTGAGAGCCTCACACTCAAAAGCAATCATTAACCGACCCAAACCTGCTACAAAGTGCTTGGATCGGAGCAACAGGAACAGTTACCTGGAGCAACCAAAATCCTCTCAGCAGCTGAATTCCACTGTCCAAGAAGTAAAGAATAAAACTACAGGACCCTCCTGAGGACTGCTCTGCCACACGTGCTGTAAGTACGGTCACGTAGGGAACTGAAAACTTGCAGCGTGCCAGCCCTGACAAGGCTGTTGGTCTGGGCACCTAGTGTGGGTTATAGGCTTTGTGCACTTTGCAGTTGAGTGCATGTGTAGCTAATGATTGACTTCTAGTCTTGTTTGTTTTCTCCATTCTGCAACATCCTTTAAACTTTTCTATGCGAGATGTGTTTCACAAAGCAAGGTTGTTTTTGGTTTTTTCTTTTTCCCAGTCCAAGCTGAAGTGAATTCCAGACAGCTGCCAAAGTGTGCTTACTAATTATAAACATATAATTCACATACCTCCACCTTTGAGTATGCAAAGTTAAAAGACCATCCCAGCAAGCTTTAAAAATAATGATTCTTATGTGGGAGATCCTAAAAGTGTACAAAACCCCCAAATCCTTTCCCCCTCCCCCCAGCAAATACACACCTACCTCCAAAATGTATTTCTGAACAATTCTGACTTCTGAAATGGCTTCTGTAATTTTTGTATTTATGTGAAGTTGAATCATAGCTGCAGGATGTTATTGATGGCAATGAAGCCTTTAAGATGCAAAAAAGCCCCCTCCATATTGTCTAATTCCTACCTTTTAACTGAGATTAGTTTAGCGCATGTTATAAACTTTACGTGGGAGAGACATAACCATCACATTATGAGGAAAAGAAAGAATGTACAAAACATGTCTGGAGGAAAAGGGAATGAAACTGCTGTTATATGTGACCGTCTTGCATACTGGGGCACACTGAGCTACAAATGGCTCACGCTGCCAAAGGAAAGCCTTCCCTTGCTCTCTCCCACCTCCATTTCCTTCAGCATCTTTAATTGATTCATAGAGAGCCCAGAATGCTGAAGCATTCAAAGAAAGGAAGAATTCTCTCTTGCTGCTGGTTGTAGTTCATTATACCTGCACTTCAAAAAATAAGGTCAGTAGGAGCACGTGGTGCTTCTGATCACACTTACTCGAGAAAGGGCTGCAGACCTCAGGTGCCACGCTCTCAGAAAGTGGTGCTCCATGCCAAAGCAGGGACCAGTTTTTGAACAAGTTAAAAATAAAATCGATTTATCAAGTCTGATGTTTAAGACAGGGCTGAATTGAAACTTATGAACAAAACTCTTCAACCTCAGCTTGTTCTAGAAATAGAGTTTACTTATCACACGCTTATCATGACAGGAAAAGTATCTTAAGCACAGAAACAGTCAATACCCCTGCCCTGAAGAACACTGTAATCAGCAACGGATTACATCTGACTGCCTGGGTAAGATGAAAACAAACTGAAATAAGAATTACACAGCAGGGGGTGGATATCGAACGAAGGCTTCCAGCGCTGTGGCTGAGGCAGCAACGGGAAAAATGAAGGATTTGCAACGGGTCACCTGTAGTAGCTTTCTCAAGAAGGCTCTTTGAATACTCCACTTGTTTAGGAGAAACCCAGCAGTATCAGAGATGTGCCATCAAGTTAAAATAAAAAATAAAAAAATCTGGCTTGGTTTCCTTTCCATACATTTCAGGGTTGGTTTTTATTGTTTTGTTTTGTGGTTTGCTTGTTTGTTTTTTAACTTACATAACACCAGAAGTTACTGCTTTAAAATATGTTACAAGTTACCCAGAGCTGAGCTGAAGTCTAAAGATCATCCACAAGATCTCCAATGTGCACTTTTTTGAACATTTGCCATTCAGCAAGGAGCACGCACGTTCCAGCACTGTAAGCTGGTGTTCTGCTCTCATTCAAAAAATGTATACTTGAGAAATAAATCATTGCATCCAAAGAAAAGCCAAAAGACGGGCTTCACTGTAGCAAAATAGAAAGCTATGTAACAGGAATGCTACCTGCATTCAGCTGCGTCAGCTTCACAGAACATCTAAATTGCAATTCTTTTGAATTACTTTACCATCAAACTCAACTGGAAGACAGTATTCTCTACTCTTTCAGAAAATAACAATAATGGAGCAACAGTTACAGCCAGGCATAGCAGTTGAACTCCAGTTGAAAGTTAAATTCAGTTCAATACTGGTAACTCTAGTTGCTCTTCCCCCTTTTGGTTTTACTTTCTCCATCATAACTGTCTCCTGGACTAATACTTTTTGAATATTAGGTGCTGAGTCAGTTTGCACATGAAAGTTAATAGCAGTAAATACAGGCAAGATTGTGTAAGTTACAGGCTACTAACAACAAGAAAACAAAATGAACAGAAGTAAATGCGAGCCCACAACCACTTCTGCCATTGGCATCTATGAGAGATCCTTGCCTCTGACTGTGGAAGAAAGATCCTTTTTTTCCCCTCCGCCTAAGAAAGGGGCTACTCTGTGAGAGGAGGAGAGAGGGAAAATGCCTTTGCAAGACTGGCTTATCTGGTTACAATCCTGTTAACTGCCAAGCAAACAATGCAACGCAACAAATAAACCAAATTCCAGTAACTGTCCTTCAGCTTAACAGAGCAGTGCCTGCGCCTTGTAAAGCCTCAGTCTCACAGTCAGCAGACAACCAGACACAGACACACTTCTTTGCTTCCTCTGGGGAATGCGCAGTCCCCACAAAAGGCTCTGAATTCTCATTCTAGGACCATCAGTTACTTTGAATTTCAAACAATAACAGTATTTACAATCCAGCATAAAAAAACAGCTTATAAATGCAAGTCCTAGAAAAGAAGCTATAGTCGAGAAAAGACCAATTAAAAATGTTCAGGTCTAGAGGCAAAAGTTATTTAAACTTCTCAAAAACATTCACAGTACATTTTAATAGACAGTTTTGGTCACTCTTGCAGCCCAAAGCCCAACCCTCAAAACCATCAGCTCTGTAACTTTTTTAAGAGAAGCCTTGCCTGACACAGGGATAAACATTACCATGGTTTTCATTCCAATTAATCTAACCGTATGCCTGTGGTTCTGCTGCTCTACTCAGGGCTTTTAAGCATCTGAAGGATTGTCTTTTGTCTTCTCTTAGGCAGCGAATGTACATCATTTGAATCACTGGTGTTAACAACACAATTCAAGACTTTTCCACTGCTGGGCGATTTCATTCGGACCCTGGTAGGAGACTGCCAGTTTTCATCGCAAGAACCTTTCCGACCCTTGTGGTGATTTGTTTCACTCTGTTTTTTCGATAGTTTTGAGTCCTTTGCCATCTTAGAACTTCCTTTTCTAGCAGAGTCTTTCACAGACTGAGGTGTTTTAGTGCGAAGCAGGTACTCATCTGGAGATCCTTTTTGTCGGTTAAGTAACCTCTCCTCCTTGTTGAATTGCCTTTGCAGCTGCAGAGCCAGCAGCCTATCCTGCTCCTCTTGCACGTGCCTTTCGTGGAGCTCCTGCTCAAAGGCTTTCTGCATTTGCAAATTAAAGTCACTTTTCCACTCCGCTTCCTCCTCCAAACTTCCTGGAAAAGTTCTTCTCCTCTTGTCAAGCACACCCAAGTCAACCACTGCTTCAGCCAGTGGTTCTGGAGACTTTCTTTTGGGAGCCTCCTTAGTGTTTGGCAGACTTTCCGGTTTCTTTTCATCTGCATTTCCAGCCATCTTCACGAGATCACCTATTACACCTTCACTGTCAGACATGGAATTTATTGCTAACTGAATACAAGCACTAGTTTCAGCACAGCTTTCAAGGTTTATGCTTTCTACATGAGTTGAACTGTCACTGTCCAACACTATTCCACCTTCTCCTTTGGATCTGGGAAGAACTGTTCTAGCCTCTTCTCCTTCTGCAAACCCACAAGTTGTATTTAGAAGTTCATCTCTGAGACAGTTTGGCTCGTGTGTATTTTTTTGCTTGACAGTCGTGGTGTTCTCTGAAGCTGAGGCATTTAGGAAGTTAATGTACGTCTGCATAAACAAATCCTGAGCGCTGGAACATTTGGTCACACCACTCAGCTGTGGGGACAGCGTTGGCATTTCCTCCTGCTCATCTTGCCCCTCAGTACTGCTGCCTTCATCGTTACTGATCTGAAGAAAAGAGACCTCTAATTAAATGCATTTATTAAAAGCTAACGGATGCAAGTAAAATGAAAATCTGTTTTATCATAGCTCTGCTCATAACTCTGGGATATTAACTTGGATTCTTCTTTAAAAAGAATGAATAAACAGCATTGTTAAGTAAGTATTCAGAACACTCTGCAGAAGCATAGCTAGAAGACTGAACTTTCCACTTACAGGAATCCTGAATACCGAGACAGCTCATGAAATAGATACATGGATTGCCCAGTGCTGATATGCATTGCTATGGGCAAAGCCAAGAGTAACCTGCAATCGCTAACACTGAGATTTGTAACAAAATGATTCTATTACCACATAGCTGGGGTCAGTCCCGCCTCCCTCTGTTGCTCTGGAGAGTGAAGCTGATTGCGATTTGTCACAATGCTTTGGAGTCAGATACCTTAAAGGAAGGAAAAACAAAACCAAAAAAGGTATACTTCTTAAAACCTTTTTTCTTTCTTTGCACTGCCAGTCCCCTATATTAATAATGATCTCAGGTTCGTTCTGACAACAACAAGATGGATGAGGGTATCTCTCCTCCTCCACGTTGTCTTATAAGGAGATGTTTCAATATTCAGTAGCCTACATTTGCCCAAATTATACAGGGAAGTCAGGCTGCAAGAGTCCAAGGAAGCGCATGGAACAGAAAGGCACTATAATGAGGAGCAGATCACTAATTACAACAGAAATTTGGCTTTCTTACTTTTGAATGTCTCCAGAGTTGCTTGGTTTGTTCTTCATCTTGCACAGATTAGCTGGGAGTGATTCACGTGAGAGGCTGTCTCCTCGTGAAGAGCTGCTGAGCACGTGTTCTCCCAAACTGTCATTCTTCAACGACAAAGAAAAACAGCATTATATAAAACCAACCACAACACAAACATGTCAACTACTTCTGTCCTTCTGCTACAGAATTAGTTACTTCTGACCAGGAATTCCAGAAAAAAAATGAAAAAAATCCCAAACCTAAGTTACACTTTTTCAAACATCATCTTTTGCTCCTTTCTTCAGTACACGAGGATACAGAGCTCAATTTCTTTCAAAGCAGGATTTTTAAATTCACAGGGGAAAGGAAGTAGCCAGAAGAAAACCAACGTTTTAAAATGTTCCGCAGCACAAAATTCCTACACCCGTTTCAAGTGCCCACCATACAGGTAGAAACGCTTGGAGGCATTTCACCCTCATGCTGGTTCATCAAAAGTTATCGGTCAGTCTAGGAGCTAAAGTACCGACAGCTGACAACAGCTTTCAAATACAAGTCAGGCAAATTTGAGTTATTCAGAAGTTTAACTTTTGCTCCAGAAAGTCTAAATTGCTTACACTAAATGAACATTAGAAAATGACCCCTTTCACATTCACTCACCAAGCTGTTACTGAGCTGCCATGCCAACTCCTCATCCTGTTTAAGCTGCTCTTCCATCTCCTTCCGTCTTTCTTCTGCCAATCTGTGCTCTTCCTCTTCTTCTGCTAGCAGCTTTTGAATGTATTCCTCACTTGCCTTGTTCTCTTCTTGCTCATGTGCTCGCCTTTCTGCCTCCACCTGAGAAAGGATTTTTTTAAAGCCATGCAGTTGCTACTATAGCACCATGCTTTGTGTCAGAATCTCTTCACTAACACTCCTTCCACGGGAAGGGTTCAAATGAAATCACTCCAGCTGTCTGACTGGACTTGCCACAGAATGTGCTTGATCAGGAATGTTTACAAAAGTTTCAAGCCCCTAAGCCTCCGAATAAAGAAAACACAGCCTTAAACAGAAGTCCATCCTTCAGCCTTGATTTTGAGTGGTACACTAAGCCTGCAGTATGACAGCTTGACCAACACCTGAAGGTGGCAGAAGCTGAAACTGCCACAAGAAAATGCATCCGTAAGCCAACACACATCGCTGAATAAATAAGGTCTGCTCTTTCAGCTTAAGTCAACTGTGCATCTGAGCTGAACACTGTCGCCTTCCATCGTTAGCAACAGCTGTTAGCACTTGCTGAAGAATGTACACTTCGTCCTCCCTCTCTTCTTTCCACACAATATCCAGATCCCAGAAGTAACACCCCAGTGGCAGTGCAGCTTAGCACCATAACCAGACAGGAAATCCCTTTCTGAGATAGGTTTACTCCTGGCTGTTAAGTTTCACATCTCTGTACGGTTGTTTTTTTTCCTTATTCAACATTTCTTTCATGTAGAGGCTACAGAGCCTTCTTACATACCACTTTGTGACTATGTAACCTTCTTAGAGTCTCTTTAATATAGGATAAAAATGGAAATCATGCATCAGGAATGACCAGCATGTTCTTGTAGCAGCAATGCCCTCTTAAGTACCTTCCTTTTTTTGTTAAATAACATTTCAGCTGTTTGTGGGAACAATTAAAATAACTCGATTCAAAGCATTTTGCACTTTTAAATACATTTTTAGACTTACCTTGCTCACCTCTGCTTCATATTCCTGCCTCAGTTCCCCAGGTTTGCTCAGCTGGTGTTGTGGATGGGGGACAAAAACTAATGAGAGCAAGAGAGTAATAAAAAAAAAAGAGTGAGCAACAAAGCAAGATCATGACAGTCAGCAGTAAAACATTTTCATCATTTCCATACCTTGTCACGGGAATGACTCAAGCCAAGCCTTTGGAACAAAGTAAAATAATACAAAATACAAAAGATAAAAGCAGTACGTTACAAAGTAGTAGGAACAGCCAGTATTTTCCAGGTCCTGTATACAAAGCAAATAGGCACACTGATAACAACTCCTGCATTTTGCCTCTAATGACTTCACAGTAAGCAAAAAAAGTGGAACAATGCGTTGTACAGACGGGCTACCGAAGGAGTTTGAGATGCTGCCCACTTTTCAATGTATTCACTTCTTTTTAAAACACTGCTTTCTGCTAAGGATGCTCTGTCCTAGCTAGAATGCTCCATTCTGTTGGCCCTTCAAAACATTCGGGATTCTGAGTCCTACGTCATTTTAATACAACAGACCTAAACGGTACTAAGAAAAACTTGTTCCTGTGTTCTGTTCTTAAGAAATTCTAAGGTTACCGTGTCCATTTTTCTCTGAGGTGTGTTAAACACTGGCAGTGCTGGTACTGACTACGCTGGGAAGAACAGGATGAGGTGTGGGAAAAGTGTTGCCTCCCCCAGATATAAAACTGTCGGAAGAGATCAACTTTGAATGGAGGTTACAACATAATAAACCCCCATGCCCTTCTTCAGGGAGGTAGTCAGATCTCATTTCCTTTTGTCTAACATCACAATTTTAGGCTCTGAGACTCTTAGATAGACTGAAGACCTGGAATTTCTGATGAAACTAAGAGAAGAGTATCTAAAAGTTGGAAAAAAAGCCAAAATCACCAAGGTTTTTCCACTTGACGTACTTGACAGGGATAAACACGCACAAACACTCCGGTTACAGATTTTACAGCTGCAGCTGTATCAGCAATAGCTGTTTTTGCAAGGACAAAGAGCCCTAAAGCAACACCTTGTGCAAAAAGCGGGTACAAATATCCACTCAAACGATGAGGCAATACTACTTACTCTGTACTACAGAAAACAAAAGCACGGCTACTGCCTCGCAAGTCCCTTTCACAGGACAGCTCTGGCACTGCATTTTCTAGCAACACCGCAGCGCATCTATGCCCAGTATCTTCTTTCACATCATCCAAAGCCCACCTATACTAAAATCTCTTTGGTAAAGCACAGGACAAGTGACATTTTACTTACTTTCCTCTTCCAAATCCTGCCCGTTCATTCTACGCTCGCATTCCTTCGGGTATTTCTTCTGAATCTTCTCCCAGAGTTCCCAGTTGATAAGAGTATTCCTGCGGGCGTTATATCGTGCCCAAGAAGAGACTCGACGCCGACAAAAAGGGCAACAAAGACTGGCATTTTCAACTGTCAGCTGGAAACAAGAATTACAGATGGTATGGTTGCACGGCAGGGTCACGGGCTCCACAAAGACCTCCATGCAGATTTGGCAGAGGCAGTCATCTAAGGAAAGGGGAGCCTCCGATTTCTTTGACATATTGGCTTGAAGCTCAGGAATGAGACAAATTAACAGCAGTACCTGAAAGCAGAAAGAGAAGTGGTGCTGTGAAGCAAGGATTCCTACTGCAGTTTCCTGTGAACTGCAGCAGGTACATCAGAGGACAGCAGGGAGATAGGAACACGGGAAAAAGAGGTAAAGTCTTCCAGTGTTTATTCTCACAGTTACAAACTAAGGTCATGCTTGGTGGATGTTATCACAGTTACTGAATCAACTTTCATATTAGTCCGTTTTTTGCTACATGTGCATCCTTCAAAACTTGGTTCTAGTACAGCTTAGCTCCACGCAAAGGTGAAATACAACATTCTCCCTTTGTATCAGAGGCTCTTCCTTAGAGAGAAGGGTCTTCTACAGTCATTCATTTGCTTAAGCTGGAAGGCAAAAGTCAAAGTGCTTTTTAAGTCTTACAGATATAAGCAAAGATCTAATTGATGTCTTCAGTAATTCAGTGCCTCCCACCACGGCCTGCACGCCTTCAAACAGTGGGGATCACCCAACCCTTCTGCCACCAACGCTCCTCAAATTGTTTTTCACTTGACCCGGAACACGGTGCAACAGAAAGTAAGAACAAAAGACACCCCCTGCAGCAAAAGGGACAAAAATATCATTTTTCAAGCTACAAAAATTAAGAAAAAAATAAAAGGAAAACATCAGGTGATTGCACAAAGACAGAAGTTTCTGACAGAGGGGCAGTGACAGTTTGACCCCAGATAACCCACAGAAGAGGCTGACGCTGAGACAGAGGCATACGAAGGCGGCTTCTGGTGGTTCTGCTCTTCCTTAATACAACAAGCCTTTTATTTTTCAGAAGAGAGGCTAGGTAACATGGAGACACCCAGCTGTACGGCTCTCTGTAACAAACCACCGGCACAGTCCGCATGTACCTCTGCTGGGCCAAGACGTTTCAGTCGGCATACACGCAGATAACCGCACACTAAGCGGAGTGAAGGCGGGCCTGCAGGTCCAGAAGGGCGGGGATCCTCACGGGGAGGCTGCGGGCCGGAGGAAGCGAGTGCGGGCTGACCATCAGCACGTTAACACCTTACCAGAGACAGCGCGGGAAGCGGGGCGCGGGCGGCAGCTTTCTAAGCGCAGGAACAGGCCCGCACGGGGCAGGGGCCGCGCAGCGCCAGGGGAAGCTGAGGGCCGGCGGGGCAGCCCGGCAGCGGGCCGGCCTAGCGCTGCGGGAGGAGAACGCCGGGGGGTCCGAAGCGCACGGTACCGCGCCGGGCCCGGCCGCGCTGCCCTCAGCCCGCCAAACTGCCCCGCCTCACACCCAGACGCAGCCCGCCGCTCTCACCTCCTAGCTCCGGCGCTCACAGGCCTTCCCTCGCCGCGCTCCGCCCTCACCGCCGCGGGCTGCTCCGCCCTGCGGGAAGGCTGGCCGAGGCGCCGCGCTCCGTGTGGGAGCCTCGAGGTGGCTGCAGCAAACAGGAAGAGGCGCAGCGCTCCGTGCCGCGCGGCTCCGCAGCTGGGCTGCAGCTTCCGGCTGGGAGCGGCGTTGCGCTGTCTGACTGTGTGGATGGGAAGCGGCTCTGTACAGCTGCTGTAAAGCCGCTACCCGCACCACGCGGCTTCTCCAGCGGTACTTCAGCAACAGCTGCTCTGCTACGTGATTTCAGCATGCCCGATTGGAAGACAGAAAGCGTCGTGATAACAAACTCTAACCTCAGGTGCTCAAGGTGCAATCTCCAGGCCTTACTAGCAGAGGGGAGTCAGAACATCCGTGTTCTTTTTTTCCCCATCCCTGGTCTCTGGGAAGTGGTATGGCTCTTTACCACACAAATATTTCTTTCAAATAAACAGCTGTCTACAACTTGAATCAAACGGACCTTACTGTTTCCATAGCACGCGGTAATTCAGGCTGTGCCCGGGCTGTATAAATACACATTGAAGTGCATGTACCACCCACAGGTGCATGGCCCAGGGCAGCTGGTGCTGACCCTTCCCTGCTGCCCACCTGTCCTCCAGCGCTGATGACCACTCTACATCCAGGCTCCTCTCCTTCTCCAGGAGCTCCGCCTGCACCTCAAACTTCTGTGCCAGCTTCTGCAGGCTTGAGTCCAGGTCTTGGAACCGTGTCTCCAAGGCTTGCAGCCTGCTTTCTACTCTGGAGAGTGGGAAACAAGCATTCGTTTAGAACGTGGGCCTCAATGTGCTGCACTTTCTGCATGCGGTGACACATTCCACTGAACTGACCCAGACCAGACCCTGAGGTTCCTCCCAAGCCAACTGTGAGTCCATTCACTTCTTTTACAGATTCGTACACCATTTGAAATTCCATCTTCTGGTGCCACCTACGTCTCTTTGACCTTTCCCTGGTGTAGAAACCTCATAACTTGTAAATGCAGACGGAGCCATAGGAAAGGTTTGTGTTCAGGTCTCCTGCGTTTGGGTTGCAGGTAACAACCATTTGCATGGATGTTAGCGGTAGGAGGTATTTTTATTTTTCTAACACTGAGGTCATTTTTCCTTTTACTTTACTGTCCTGATCCCCTCAACCTTTTTCATTTGACATCGAACAGAACTTCTTGTTCTTCCCCAGATAACAAATTATGCAAATCATAAGCCAAGCTGCCCTCAGTGGCTTTTGTTCTCTGCTGGCTTTTCCTGCTTTGGTTTTCCCTTTCATATGGTGGTTCTGCAGAGCAAATGTATGACGGAAGGACCTTAGTGAAACAGCAATAACAACACTGCTGTGTTCTGTAGATGGTATTTATTCACTGTTTCTTCATGGCTTGATATCTGCTGTAGTTTTCCTTATTAACAAACTGTATCTTTGCACTTTCTTACATTAAAATCCTAAATATGGTGGGGGTTTTTTTTTTTTTTTTTTGGAGTTTGAGTTTCCTTCATACAGCCTTTGCAGGAAAAAAGCTGCTCAGTTGAGAACTTGCCACGTCTACTGAAAAGGAAGAGGGAATGGAATACTTTGTGCTCATTTTCCATTCTTTGTTTTACTTGAGGAGTAGGGTTTGCTGGGCTTCTTTCATCCCGGTGGTGGCTTTTGTGAAGATAACGTTCTGTAAGTTTGCCTCAGTTCACCGTGTTACGTCAGTGTCTGTTCTTTTGAATCCTGGGAACCTCAAAGCTATGGAAATACCCAGCATTCAAAATTCTGCCCTAGATATGGAACAAATCACGGGGCACCATGTACTTTAGTAGTGATTTATTAGAATATCAGCTGCTTCCATCCATTTGTGTGATTTTCCTTGTGTTCTACTGGCAGAACTTGAAGTATTTTTGTAATCTGGATATAAAAGCAAGTATCGATATCTGAAACGTTATCTCATGAGCAGAAGTACCACATTTCATCAGCAGGGATACTCACGCAGGACACTACGAATTCTTACTACCTGTAAACCAGTTACACATGTGCACCTAAGTTAGTACAGGTTTCTTGGCTGATACCACTTGCACAGCACAGATAGTGCATATGGAAACACATACATGAAAATCCACTGAAAGGGAGCACTGTCTCGCCTTGGCTTTTAACTGTGCAGGTTTCAGACCCCTTTTCCACTCCTTCCTTCCTGACAAGCAGTGGCTGTGGCTCTCGTTTGGTGCTGCTGCTGTTGCCCACCTGAGCAGTGACGGTGCTGTCGTGTGCAGTGGAACGCATGGACAGGTGCCAGCAGGGGAAGCAGGTGCCAGACTACATTAACTGAAGCCGATGAACCTGTCGATCAAAGCTTTTTTGCAAGCCTCTTTATGTACAGGCTTTGGAAATGGAAGGTGGCTCAGCGTTACCTATGTCCCAATTCCTTGGTCACGATGATTTCCTTTCTTAAAATATGGAAGAAGGGTTTGTCTTGCATTTTGTCAACTACAACCACTTGCTTCCTATCTTTGAACCCTGTAAGCGCTGAGATATTTTCCCAGATTTGGAAGTTCCCAATCTCCCATTCACAGCAGAACTACAGCAGAGCACAAACCAGAATTTCCTGTTACCGACGCGCTCCTGGCAGCGCTTCGTGCAGCTACCAGCCTTTGCTGATCAAGCACTTGTACAGAATCCTGCAGCACGCTGCCAGGACCAGCAGCTTGAATCTGGCAAGGATGGCGTTCATGAAGTGCTGCAGCCCTCTGCTCTGCCCCCTCCCTCTCCAGCAAATAAAGGAGAATCAGGGGATTGTTCATGAACTACTCTCTTCCCGCATACACTGTATTTATTTACATGCTACTACCCGTGAAAACTTCCAAAGTACAGGTTATCTTGCTAACAGACCACAGCATAATCTTGTCTCCTCTCCCCCTGCCCCGGTCCTGTATGCCATTATCCCCTAACACAGCATTAGCACAACCCTTTAAAGACCTGTTTAACGTCTTGCTCAGGGAGCGCAGGGATATGCTGTCTTTAGCCATCGTCCTGGAGAAAAGAAGTCAAGCAGGGGTGGGCTCCAGTCCTCTCCTGAGGCAGTCAACACCACGGATGGGGGCTCTGACTCCTGCTGGAGGGTGACTGCACCAGGCTTTTAATAGACCGTACATCCAAATATAGCTCACAGATGCACAGACACATGCTCCTGAACGTACCGCACATCAAATTACACAACTGGACCTCTGCTTCTGACACACTGATCTCATCTGTCTTTCAGACATAAAGGGAATAATGAGAAGGGGAAATCTAAGCTTGTTTGCTGTTCAGGTTTATTTATCTATACTGCCTTCAAGCTCATCTCCTGGGCCAAAGTCTCCTGCTTTTAAAGGCTGTACAGATTGTTGCCGGCTTGTTTTCTTGTTTTGATGAAAAGCTGGATTTGAATGACAACAACTTGTACATGGCTGCAGGGAGCTGCTTCTGAGGGCAAAGAATAGTGAGAGCCACACCACTGAAATCTCACCCATAAAGGGTGCAAATATTTGCAGGAGTTGGCTATGCAAAAAACAAACAAACAAACAAATCTACATTTTTTTTTTTCCACTAAAAAGAATATAAAGTGAAGGCAAGTAAGGTACACTTGGCAACACCACAGCCAACGTAACAAGCCATCACTGAAGCAGGCCTGTGGCCAGCAGAAGGCTCTGAGTCTTCGCCTGTGAAAACTTCAGGACAAACTGAAGAAGAAAAAAAAAAAAGGTTTTTCTTTTTCTATTTTTAATTTTTTTGCTTATTTGTCCATCCCATGGGAAGTCTGGTATCAATCAATCATCATCTCTACCACCTCCAGCATTCTCCCACCATTCAACCTGCAAACTAAGAGATGCTTCTAACAAGCCATAACCGCCAAGTTTGGCTTGCGGTGTTTTTAACAGCTCTGGGAAAGCCATGGAAGTATTTCGGTTAGGCAGAACAGTGCATTTGTCCCTCTGCATTTACCCCGATTTACCCTATAAATACAATTCTTGACAAAATTTTGCACGGCACCTACGTTAGGGAATATTAGAATGAATATAAACACATGGGAGCAGTGAGAGAAAGCATTTATTAAGACAAAAGTAACAGCAATTTTTCTCTCTGAGAAAAAGAACTAAATGCAGACAACAGCTGACCCGTTAGACATGCCAACGTTTTCCCCATCTTCTTTACTTACTGCAGCGCGAAAAAAACCTCCAGTTGACAATGACTACTAATTCGATTACTTGCTAGTAAGTTAAGGCTTCTCTAGTCTTATATGCAAAATAATGAAAACCATATTTCCAAGAGATCCAGCTCAAGCTAACTGTGGCACAATTCAATAGGGAAAGTAAAATAAAGCACAGAAATAGTTTGAAGCAGAAGGAACTCAATTACTTCTCTGTTACTGGTCAGCATCCTCGTTTAGCATAGTGGATTTCCCTGTTCAATTTATTCCTGCAGCTTCAGTTATGTCAGGACAGTTATGAACTAATTGCCAGCCTACAAGAAACAGCTGCAGTGAGCACCACCAGCTGCTGAAAATGTAACACCAGGCCAATGACATCGTGAGCATCTGTGTGAGAACACAGCGAACCCCTGGCCATCCCTGAGAATGCAGGAGGCCTCGCTGTTCACTTCACTGTCAATGGATTTAACTGGAATCATATTTCGAACGCAGAGAAATGACTCTTCCCCACAATTTTCTGTTTCAGTGCCTAAGACTCTGGCAACGGATAAACAGATATCGAACTACTCTGATCAGCAACTAATACTCTCCTGGAGCCTTTGATCTCTGTGCACGTGATCCAGTTCACCTTCTCTCCATGCTCAATGGTTAGCTTTGGTAAAATTCCAGCACGTTCATTTGAAGCCACTTTGTTGAGCTTTCCATCTTTTCTGGCGGTGGCAGCTGCTTGGCCCTTCCTTTTATGGAGTGACTTTGCTGGACTTTTCTGCTGCTTTCCAATGTCACTGCTGACATCCCAGAGCAAGACCTTCCCATCGTTTCCCCCAGTCAACAACCAGTACGATTCTGGCAAGAAGAGGACCTGCGACACTCCCAAACTATGACCTTTAAACTCCAGCTCACGTTCAAATTTGAGACCAGTGACTCGGAATATTCTGACTCTACCATCTTGAGCTCCGCAGCCAAAGATGTTGCCGCACGATGCGACAGACAGGGAATGTGCAAGCGGAGGGTTAAAGAGCTGGCCGGCTGACTGCAGGCTGTCTTCCTCCGTTCCACACTCCTGCAAGTTTGTGGTCCACAGGGGGCGAGCTTTCTGCAGGTTCCACAGCATAACCTTGGAAAAGATGAAAGGAATCAATCATTTCTCCAGTTTACTTCAAAGAACACCAACTGTAGCATCTGGTTCTTAAGTTCTTAAGAATTGGTTCCTTTTACTAACAAAAATAAAATAAAGCTTTTTGCTCGGGCAGAGCAGGGACTACGGATGAGCATACGAGATGCAAGATCTGCTGCAAGATAGGTTTGAAGTTCACCTAACAAACATGGCAAATCTTTACCACACGCTTTCCAAGCCATCACAGTGCCCTTCCCAGCAGAGTTAATGGCTCAGACCTCTAGAGCATAAAATGGATGGAAAAGCTGTTCTAAATGCTTTTCCACTCGTCTCAGCAGCAGTAATCATGATACACTGCTCACCTTAATTATTTAAGAGGAGAGACAAGGACATGTCAGCAGCGACTGAAAAGAGAGCTTCATCATTCTGGATTTTAGTTCTGTTTCTGCTACATAATTTTCTACAATAATCACTTCCATTAATGTGTTTGAGAAACGGAAGGTAAAGTAGTTCAGTCCCTGAATTTTACTCATATACACATATATGCACTCTTCATATTGCATTACATCTGGTTTGTCCTGTTAGCACATGAAGACAGAGCACACTCTCCCTGATAAGATGGGGGCAGTTTGAGACTTGCTTTTGAAATGCCATTGCACCTGCAAGCTGCTCGCTGTGCCTTCACACGAATCCTGCTTCTACCACAGAACAACAGATTTATACCACACCCGTTAAAATAATTCTCTTCATACTTTCACAGTATGAATTGTGATTTTTGTTTTCAAGGCCAGCAGACCTCAAAGCACAACGCAGCCTCCTGCAGTACTGATATGCTGTTTGCTTATCCAGAATCCGCGTATTATTTCCTACCGCTTCTCTCTTTTAGCAGTCAATGCTGCTGCTGCATTACAACTGCTTCGCTACCGACAGCAGGGAAAACTTTGCTGTGATGACTGTGCAAAGCAGAGGACATCAGAGGGGCCAATCTTGACACGTAAGCCAAACACTCCCATTCTCATCACAGACAGCACCAGCTTCGTGAATTCAACAAGTGGTGACAAGCATTCTGCAAAGCATGTTCTGCCCTCGTGGCATTTTCCCTGCTTCCATGGCACTTCTGGAACTAATGCTAGCTACCAAAATTTCACTTCTCATCAGCTGCTGCTGCTGTTTTTCTCACACTGAAATAGCATATTCATGGTTACAATCCTGATAAAAGCTTCCCAGCCATTTTAGGGACCTGAAATGAAGCAACCTGTGCAAGGTGCTGAGCATTTACTGCCGCACTTCAGCACCTCTGAGATGAAGCTTCTCAAAGAACTTTATTTAAAATCCTATCTCTGCCTTTTCGTCAATGGTGGACAAACGTAGAGAACTCTTTAAAACCTGGCAAAGTCAGAACTGGGGAAGCTTCCACCAATCAACCTTAACTTGAATAAACGGACTTCCATAATTTTGACCAACAGTGGCTTTAAAATAGGAAAAAACAGTTTTTAAGAAGACAGTGAAACTGTGTGATGCTGTCAGAGGAAAGTTCCCCTAACACCGCCAGAACCACGGAGACCTTTGTAGAAGTGAGTTTTCATCTCAGGCTAAAACAGGAACGTGGTCAGACCTCAGCCACTGGAAAGGAAGTCCTGGGGTGGGTTTGGCCCAGAACACAGGAGCTGAGCGGAGGCCTCATGGCAGCTGCAGCTCCTCACAGGGAGCAGATGGGCAGCGCTGAGCTCAGCTCTGTGTGACAGCGACGGGCCCGAGGGAACGGCATGGAGCTGTGTTGGGGAGGGGCAGCTGGGGGCCAGGGAGAGGCTCTGCCCCACAGGGCGGTGGGCACGGCACTAATGCCGGAGCTCAGGGAGCGCTGGGACACCCTAACCCTAACCCTGTTCTGAGACACTGGGTTTGGGTGGTTCTGTGTGGGGCTGGGGATTGGTCTTTGTGATCCATGCGAGTCCCTTCCAACTTGGGATGTTCTGTGATTCTGCGTGGCATGCAAAGTATAAAGGTTCCCCTTGAGAAGGCAGAGAAGTGTAAAAGGCAAAGAACATTCAACGTGGAATTCCACAAGGTTACTTCAAGCAGGGGGTAAACTTAGTAACATCCTCAGAGCAGCCAGGTAGTCCTGCCTCTGCATTAAGCACTCTGGCTGCCATCCACTCTGCCTTGGGCACTTTTGTTTTCCTAAGGCAGCGCTCTGCCTGCAGCCACTCGCTCGGGAGAACTGCAGGTTCCGCATGGTCAGACAGAACTGATGCAGGCACAGCTGCTCTGTGCTATCCCTCGATTTCCCCGTGCCAACCACATCCACGCTACAACTGTGAGTGAAGCCCGGGGCGCACCACAGCACCACGCTGCGGGAAGGCCCCTCGCCCTCGCTCGGGGTGGAGATGAGGGCCCCCCGGTGCCACCTGCCCCCGGTACAAAGTCACCTGCATGTCCAGTCCGCACGAGACGAGGCTCTGCGGCCTCTGCGGCCGGAAGGCGACGGAGGAGCAGATGTTGGCGTGCCTCAGGGAGCGGACGACTTTCTTGCTCTCCAGATCCACGACCTTGACGGCCCCGGAGTCGTCCGCCGCGGCCAGGAGGGCCCCGTTGTCGCTGAGCGCCAGGCAGTTGATCTCCTCCTCGTTGAAGCGGAGGCGCTCCACGGGCTCCCGCAGCGCCCGCACGTCCAGCAGCGCGACGGCCGCCCCGTGCGCGGCGTACAGGCGGTGCGGGCAGCGCGGGGAGAACGCCAGCGCCGCCACGTCGTCCTCGGCGGGGGACAGCCGCAGACGCCCCGCGGGGACGCCCTCCCGCCCCCACAGCGCCAGCTCGCCGCGCTCGGCCCCCGAGGCCACGGGCCCCTCGCGGCCGGCGCCGAGGCACAGCACGGAGGCGGAGTGGCCGCCCTCCCACCTGACCGCCATGGCCGTCGGCGCGGGGCCGCTCCTCTCGGCGCGGACGCCGACTCCGCGCATGCGCGGCGGGCGGCTCGGGGCGGGCGGTGATGGCGGCGTGCGCCCCCTCGCCTTGAGGCCTCGGGCGGGCGGGCGGAGCGCTGGGCCCGGGCCCGCCGCCGCCGCCGCCGTCGCCGTCACCGCCCGCTGAGGGAAGGCCGCTCGGCTCCCGGCTCCGCGCCGCTTCCCGCAGCGCCTCCCCCCCCGCGCGGGGGGCGATGGCGACGGGGCCCGGCGGCGGGGCGGCGGGGGGAGCGGGGTGGCGGCTGCCGGGGCGGGTGCTGGAGCTGGTGTTCTCCTACCTGGAGCTGCGCGAGCTGCGGAGCTGCGCGCTGGTGTGCAAGCTGTGGCACCACGTCCTGCACGGCGACGAGAACAGCGAGGTGTGGCGCAGCCTGGCCGCGCGCTGCCTGGCCGAAGAGGCGCTGCGCACCGACATCCTCTGCAACGTGCCCACCTACAAGGGCAAGGTGAGCCCGGCGCGGCCCCGCGCGGCGGTGACGCCTCCCGCGGACTGACCCCTCTTGGCTCCCCGCCCTAGGTCCGTGCCTTCCACCACGCCTTCAGCACCAACGACTGCTCCCGGAACGTCTACATCAAGAAGAACGGCTTCACGCTGCACCGCAACCCCATCGCCCAGAGCACCGACGGCGCCAGGACCAAGATCGGCTTCAGCGAGGGCCGCCACGCCTGGGAGGTGTGGTGGGAAGGGCCGCTGGGCACCGTGGCCGTCATCGGCATCGCCACGAAGCGGGCGGCCATGCAGTGCCAGGGCTACGTGGCCCTGCTGGGCAGCGACGACCAGAGCTGGGGCTGGAACCTGGTGGACAATAACTTGCTGCACAACGGGGAGGTCAACGGCAGCTTCCCGCAGTGCAACAACGCGCCCAAGTACCAGGTGAGCGGGCAGCGGGCCCTCCCTGCGCTCCTCCGGTGCCACCCCGGCATCTCCCTGCAGGAGGGAGTAGCTTTATCTTCACAGGCTTCGCGGCTGTTCCACACAGCCCCTGGACGGTTGGGTTGGAAGGGACCTTAAGCCCACCCGCTCCCAACCCCTGCCGTGGGCTGGCTGCCCCCGACCAGCTCGGGCTGCCCAGGGCCCCATCCAGCCCGGCCCTGAGCACCTCCAGGGATGGGGCACCCACACTCCTCTGCGCATGTTTCCTTTGTTTCTGCCTCCTTTCTCAAATACCGAGTGGGTGTTCACTGGAACACCGCATCCCCCTCTGCAACAAAAGCTGACACCGCTCTCAGGAGCATTAATGGGCCCGGCAGTGAGGCGGCCGTTGTTGGTGGGCGTTTCACCCCTGTGCTGTTGGCAGTGTGAGCAGAGGCCATGCTGAGGTAGGGCCTTCCTGTGCCAGGCACTGCTTGCTGGCTCTCTGGGAACCTTCCCACGGGTGATGTCCTTTGGCTGGGCCCTGGCGTGCGGGTGATTTTGGGTTATCAAGGCACAGGTGCTGCTGTGCTGTTCTGTCTCGCTGTGAGTGTTTATCTTTGTTCTGGCCGCCTGCACGGCTGCCTTTTGACTGATGGTTTTCCTCACGTTGCATCTTCAGCTGCGTTGCAGCATAATTCCCATCTCACAGCGTCATGGTTTGGGATGAATAATGCCTTGTGCTTCAGCTGTATGTGAAGATCTTGGCATTAACTCAAGGCTGATATTTCTGAATTCCGTATAAAAGCTCACTGCCAAGCACTTAGTTCAGTCTGGAAATGCTACCTGCCATTTTTGCAATTAAGAAGTAAATGTGGATCAAAGAGATGCAGATTTCACATTTCCTGATGTGTGAATTGGCCCTTTCCAGCCCTGCCTGTTGGCAGTCCCTTCCTGCTGCCCCTGTCTGGGCCTTTCTGCACAGCAGGACGACAAGAGGTTTTAAAGCCAGGAGAGCTCCCACGGGGGCTGCAGGCTGAGCCGTGCTTGCAGTCAGTGCTTCCTTCTTAAGAACCGGTGAGGGCTTGAATCAGCAATCCTTTAAAGCATTATATCTTTGGCAAGACGTAGAATCATAGAGTAGTGCACATAACGGTCATCTGCTCATAGGAGACGTACTGAAGGGAAATACACACTTGTTAGCATTGGTTGGAAGCAAGATACGTTGGCTGGAAGGAATCCCCGGCGCTGCGGTTGCCTGGTGGAGAACCAGAAGTTTGTGCTATCTCATGCTGCATTTGCTGCTGGTGCCTCTCGCTTCTGTTTACATTTAAAAGTAACGAGCGCAGGATGAACATGGGGGGCATCCCGTACACCCTGCTCCAAACCTCCTGTTGCATTTGGCATTGGTTTATATCTATATGTGTATATCTATACTGTAGGATTTGCGTACCCGTTTTGCCAAAGCTTTGCACTGAATTATTGTTATGCCGTGGTAAGGGAGCACCCCTGTCAGTGACAGCACTTGTGCCATCAGAAGTATGTTCTGGGAGTATTCCGCACCTGGCGTTACCTTTCTAAAACAACTCGTCTAACGTTGCTCTTTGTAGACTCTGCTGGTCATTGCTGGCAATGGAGCCCCAGCGACTTTGGGGCTATCAACATTTTCTGGCTCCTGCAGTGTTCTGGAGCAGTGCTCTTGCTTGTGGTGCTGCTGCAGGGCCCCCTTTGAAGGGCTGCGTTTGATGCTGTGAGGGTGCTTAGGCCTGGGCTGCCCGCAGGAGCAGGCAGCAGATGTACTGGGTCCGTACGAGAGGGACGGAGGCATCTCTGTTGTGAAAGCACCAAGGGAAGCCTTGAATTAATCTGATCTGCTGTGTTATCCATGGATTTTGCTTTGTTTTGGGGTTGGTTTTTTTTGGTGTTTCCACCTGAATATATTGACTCTTTCCCCGTTTGTTTCTTCTCCCTCCTCTTCCCATCTCTGTTTGCAGATAGGCGAGAGGATTCGAGTTATCCTGGACATGGAAGACAAAACGTTAGCGTTTGAGAGGGGCTATGAGTTCTTGGGAGTTGCCTTCAGAGGACTGCCCAAAGTTTGCCTGTATCCGGCAGTGTCCGCCGTGTACGGTAACACAGAAGTGACTTTGGTCTACCTGGGAAAACCTTTGGATGGATGACGGATGGTTTCGTTGGGACGTCACGATGCGGATGATTGGGAGGAGAAATCTGCATGTTGGTTAGAGGGAAACGTGTATTAGAGAACAAAGTAAGTGTGGGTGTGTGTCCAAGAACCATCGAGGAAACCAGGCAGAATTTGGAAACGGAGGACCAGCCATACTTCAGGAATTATCGCATTTCCTCTTTCTACCAGGCCAGAATAATCCTCAGGGTCGCAGTTGGTTGAGTGGGAAGCTGACACATGCATGTTGCAACAGATTTCATTGCTAGGATGGCAGTGCGTGACCTCAGATATTTAAGGAAGGGTTTGATATAAAACTGCTTGGGGAAATTAACCCGAGGTTTGTAAGTAGTGTGTTTTGTGAAAGACTCCCATTTTAAAACTGCTTGTTCCTCCCCTCCCCTTCCCTCCTCGGGGCCGACGTGGGTACCGGGGAGAGCCGAGTCTGGTTGGGTTTTATTTACACTTTTTAACATACCAAGAAGAGCGGTCTGGCCGGGCTGCCCTCCTCTGGTATAACGATATCAAATGTGTGCAGCTATTTTTAAGTGTATTTTAAGAATTGTATATATGGAACACGTCGAAAAGAGCAGTTAAATCAAAAGGAAGGGTTTGCTTTATTCTAACTGGGATACAATTTCTCGAAGGGGCTTCAGGAAAACTCTGAATAACGTTCATGTGAGCGTACTTCTGTTGTGTTGTAGAGCATTTGGAAGTGCCCTTGTGGAGTACGGTGCTGCGTGGATTCGTTTGCTGTGTAGCTGAAAGCTTCCGTAGCTTCAGCGGTAGCTCTGTTCTCCATAGGAACCACAACCAAAATTGCCCTGGAAGTTTTGTTTTTCCAAAATGTATGGCCCACCTTTAAGAAGGGAAGCTGCAGCGCGGTGCTGAGCTCGTCTTCATTTCCACATCAAAAACACGAGGTTTTAAAGGCATCCCTACGCTTTCCAGTCGCTGCTGTGTGTGTGCACTGCAGGAGGGCTCCTTCGGGGCACTCAAATGGGAGAGCTGCCCTGCCTGCCTGGCTCTCAGCTCCCGTTTCTTGTTTGCTGGTGTTTCGCAGAGCAAAGCGGGCTGTTTCAGTTACCGATGGTGTGATTTTGGGAGGGGGAGAATGAAGTCTTTGTGCAACCTCTTCTTAGTTTTGTGCTGGTGAATGTGAGCTGCTTCATCTTGGACGCCGACAGTTCTCTGAGCGAGAGGAATGTCTCTTAGGCCGTTGCTTGTTTTCCCCCCTTTGTCAAATAACAGGAGGAAAGCAGCACAAGCAGGTAACTGAGATACTTCGTGTGCTGCCGAAGCGCTATCTTTGCAGTGCTTTTTACACAGTAAATAACCAAGTTTTGCACCGGAACAGAGCATGTGCATTATTACCATTTAAAAGGATTTAAAGCATTTATTTGTTTTATGTGTTGTTCAGTGCTTAAAGGCGGTCTGGGTCTCGAGCTCAGTTTCTCTTGGCTGTGTTAAAGAGACCAACGATACGGTGAGAAATGATGTTGTAAATGGTACTGAGAGCAACTGGCTGATGAAGTGAGACCGACACCAAGTGAGTACCCTTCTGGAAAACCAGTTATGAGCGTTGGTTGGATTAAACTTGCAGGGCTCGTGTGTGCCTGGCAGAACTGCATGGCGTGAGGAGGGAAGTGGGATACAAAATCCTGTCCTGTTTCAGAGAGTAAGATCTTTGCTGAGGTGTGGGTGTGTTCTCTGTAAGACGTGGCTGCTGTGCTTGGTCGTGAATCCAATTAGATGTAAGTAAACCCTGGGAACTTCGGAGGAGTTTCATTCACAAATGAAGATTGATTTCCGTTCTTCAGACTGCGTCTTACCCTATAAATTATTTCCCTCTCAATTAGATGTGGTGAAAGCTGAACATTCCTTAAGGGTGGGTTTGGGGGGGACTCACGTGAAACTATAACTTATTCCTGGAGACCAATGCTGGCTGTACAAACTATTAAAATAAACTCTGCTATAATTCAGAAGGACTCATCTGTGCGTGTTGTTGCAGTGACCTCCGCAGCGTGCTGAGAAGGAAGAAACGGAGCAGCGGTTTGGTGTGGCAGAACAAAACTTCTTATCGCGAGGAGGATGGTGGTGCTGGGGCTGCGTGATTTGCTGTGTGACTGTTCAGGAAGGGAGGACCTGGGGAGAGCTGACAGGGAGCTCCATAGCTGTGCTGGTCAAATTACACCCTTTTACAGCTGGAGGGCTTCCAGTGTGAATTGCTGTGCGGCAGAGGAGGTGCTGTGCTCAGTGCTGCCCTGCTGCTGCAGGAGGTGCCTTGGAAGGTGCTTTTTTACTTCTTGTTCACCACCGTTAAAAATTACACTGAGAGGGAAGGCAGCAGACCCAGGGATGAACAATTTCGGGTATTTGTGCTACCAGCTCCAATTTAACTCTTCTCCACTGATATATTTTGACTAACCAGACAGCTGTTATCTTGCAGCTCTTCCCACTTGGTAAATCGTGTTGAGACCATCTTTATTCATCTTCTATACTTCAGGCTTGGAGTATTGAGAAGGAAGCAGATGTCAAGATTGCCTTTGAGGAGGGGAAAAAGGGGGTTTGCAGGAGAAGTTTTGAGTACTGAACAGACTCTCGCAGCTGGAACAGCGATTTGGGAGCGACCTGAGCTTCGGGCATGGAGCGGGGGGACGAGTCAGTGAGGTCTGGCAGGACCTTATCTCGCAGGAGAACAGGGAATGTGGGAGGCAGCTCTCCTCCCCTGTGCACTGCGCCCGTTGTGCTCCTCCCTGCGGCTCTCCTAAGCCCATCCCCATTCTAGGACTATTTTGGTGTGATGAGGATCTAGCAGGCGTCAGATTGAATGTGTGTAGTCAGACCCTATGCTCAGGTATTCCTGCTTGAGTTTTTTCTTCTTCCTGTGCAGCTTTTCCAGCCTTAGCTGTAAGAATTACTGACCCTAAAGCGGGCGGTGCCTCCTGGGATTCGTTTGGTGCTTGCACAGATGCTGTGTTAGGTTCTGCTGGGCTGGGCTGGCTTCAGGCTGTGCTGCTTTATTCTGGGTAAGTTCTTGGAATGGGCACCCAGTGCATTTCTGCTGCTGCTTTGAGCTGAGTGGCTTCTATGTGCTGTTACTGGTGGTTTTACTTTTCATTCCTACCTCTGTACAGAAGCATGTAGCAATATGCTGCGTTGTGTGACATGATTTAAATATACGCAGAGCCTGCGTACTTGTAGGGGACAATGGAAGAGCAGTCGAGCCATGCAAATACCCCTTTTGTGCTCTCAGTTCCAATGGCAAGCTTTCTGCCTTTTCCACGATCAGCAAAGAGGAGTTCCATCTTGCAAGAGGCCCGCAGACCATGCTTTGTAGACATGAACTTCACTCTTGTGATACCAACTTCTTGATTTGCCAGAGCAGATCGATTGCATATTTAATGCCTGGGCTTCATGCAGTCTGTGTGTAGCTCACACAAGGACCGTGGTTTTATTAGATGGGAGGCACCAAGGAGAGCTTGGATGTGCTCTTGGTAGGTTATGGGGGTAAGAAATGGCATTGTAACTCACAGAGCTTTCAACGTGGTCCATTCCCAAATGCATGGGTATGGCTGAGGCCCAAACAGCTGAAAAGTAACCGAAGCTGTGGCAACAGGCTGCAGGCGGGGGAAGGATCTCCAACCCAACCACATGTGGCAGATCATGTAGAAACTAATACAAGAGGGCTGAAATGCCGTGCAAGTTGGAGCAGCCGCAATCAATAACCAGAGGAGACTGTGTTGAGGCCGGGAGCTCTGCAGCACTTTGCAAAATCATTGGGAATTTGCTTTGAAGTGCTGAGCTTTTGGCTGATGTCTCCACGAGGGTGTTCAGAAGAGAAGAGCTCTGATGTTGGTTAGCCAAAAATGTGCTGGAAAAGAGTGATTCTGTGAGCTACTTTGGAGTCAGCCGAACAACGACGTGGAGTGTTTTCCCTTCCCCACTGTGTGATCTGACTGCTTTGGTCAAGAGAAACATCAGCTGCCCATAGCTTACATCGATCAGTCATGCGTAGGCTTCACCATCCTTTAGGCTGTCTGGTATTTCTTCATCAGCGGGGAAACAACTCGCTCTGTTGGGGAGATTTCTCTTACAGCATTTTTTTCCGCTTCAAATGCAGTGGTGCGTGCATCTCTGGGAGTCCTGTAGGAGCCTGCTGCAAAGCAAATGCCTTTTGGTGCTGTAACTTTTGGCCACGTTTCAGGTGACAAAAGGGGAGCAGATGGCTGTGATCTGGTGGGCTGCGTCCGTGTGTCCGTGCACAGGCTGAGCTTCTGTTGCTGCGGATGTAGCTGCGTTCTGCCTCTGAGTCCCGCAGCCAACTGGAACACGTTAGCTTTTCTCTCCCTGTACCGCTGAGCTGGATTTCTGAATTTCCTTGAGACGTGGATGTGCTTTCCAGATGGCTCTCTCTATCTTTTGCTCTTCCACTTTCACGGCGATGACGACAGCAGCAATGAATTAAAATAACATTCGTCCTGGGAAGAGTTGGGCCGTACCTAGAGAGAAGAGGTGTAAGAGCAGCTGAATGAGGCAGCCAGCCCTCAGCAATTCCTGAGCCCTCGCATGTCTGTGTTGATGTCTCAGCTTGGGCCAAGTCTTTCAATTTCTTCTCATTTTGACTTTATTACCTGTGTGAGCTTTACGTTTTATGTCCAGCGAGATGGAACGTTGCTGTTTAACTGGAGGTGAGCTTCTGGTTTGTTAGGCTTTGCTTAAAGTTTAAGACTTGGAAGTGCTCCCTTTCCTCAGGCATTAGGGACTGCGGTTTATTTCACCTCCTTTCCCTTTGTTAGCCTATGGCATCTGCCTCAGCCTCTGCATAGAGAGGAACTTCCTACTGATCCGGCCACCTCCAGGTATGTGTTCCACAATTCCACAAGGCTGGCATGTTGTAAGTAGCCCCGCACACCGGCAGGAGCATGGCCAGCAGTGCTGCATGCGCTGCTCTCTGTCGGCACAGGGCTGGCTCTTGCACAGTGCAGACGATGCTGTGAAATCTGCAGCCAGAAAGCTGCATTGCTGAGATGCGTTCTACGATCCTTTCCACAGGGACAAAATGAGCTTTTAAGAGGCGAGGAGGAGGATGTGTTTGTTTTATCTAAATTATCCTAGGCTACCTGGCACTAAGGTCCAATTTAGTTGAAAGGAAGAATTAATGAAGTGGTAAATGAACGCCCAAGGCTTTTCCTTCAGGCGATGCTGAATCTGCTGGTTTCTCCTCCACGCAGCGTCCTTCATTCTGCTCTGGGGATGGTGTGACCTCAGCGTGAATTCTCACACCTCCCACCAGAGGGCAAAGTGAACAGTGCTGCGGGGCACCGCTGCCTGGCTGAGGGTTTGTGCAACATTAACGCTTCGTGCAGAACCTCTGCTGGTAGTCAATATCCCCTTCTCCTTTTGTTTCGTATCATTTTTGGAAGATACTTCTTCATTGGAACCCTCGGTCCTGCGGTTAGGGTGAAGGTTATGGGGTGAGCTGGGAGCACAAGATCACCTGCAGAGGCAGAGGAGGTTTGGGGGCTCAGGCACTGCTGCTGCATATTCGGGCGTTCCTCCGGTTGGTCCCATACTGGTCTGCTTTGTCACACACTGCTTTCCATCCCTTCAGGCATCTGTCACGGGTCATCCAAAGCGAAGCCATCAGAAGGTGATTGAATGTATTCCATCCAACAGCAGTTGTTGAAAGAGGATTTTAAAATAGAACTGGCTGTATGTTATTACAAGTGTTGCTTGTTCTTCTGCAGTTTTGCAAGCCACAAGAACAAGGTGTCTTTCCTGCCATGCCCGCGCTTGCAGATCTGTTGCAAGCTAGCTGGCTTTGTTTCATGTTTGCTTGATTTATTTTGACTTTGAATCCAGCCTGTTCTTCTACTGTTAAAGGCTCTTTGGTTCTGTGTTTACCTGCGGGCAGGGTTTGAATGGAGGAAAGTACCAAGGTGTAACCCTGTCTGCTCTTGTCTTTTGTGTGAAGCACCTGATCTTCCTGCGAGCTCCCAGCTTCTGCAGCTCAGCCTCACCTCACTTCACCCAGACAGCAGCACTGAGGGTGTGTAAGGACCGGCTGCCCTGGGACCTTGGTGTGCCTGCAGCATTTTGTTGCTAAGTACCCGTGCTGTGTCCCCAGGTGCTTCACTGTGCGTTTGGCAAAGTGATTTATTATTTTGTTAATCCTTCCTTGAACTTATGATTTCAGGTCATGAACCTGCTCTCGTTTTCACAGGAGCCTTCGCATCCTTAGAGGCGTGCATTAAAGCTGGAGGCAGATGTGAAAACAGCTGCTGTACAACAGTGTGTGTGCCACAGCTACAATATCATTCCCTTGCATGCTGTCACACTCAGGTACAGACCTGCAGCAAGGCATGCCGTCAGCCCCAGTACCTGCTGTGTCTGCTTGGATCAGTCCATCAGCTCCAATTTGCAGCTGGTGAGCTGAGAATGGAGGCAAGACAAAGCTGATTGATAACAGAAGCACAGACCTGTTTGCAACCCATGCAGGTGAGCAGGTGCTGTGTGTGCTACCTCCACAGACCCATCAAATAAGGGAGCGGGCGGAGCTGGGTTGTGCTCCAGCCACAACCCCTTGCTGCCCATTCACAGCATGGTGCTGGCTGCAGCTCCACTGCCAGGGAGGTGTCGTTGGTTGGGAGCTGAGAGCCTGCAGGTGGGGGCATGGAGTGTTCCTTCAGCACCCCATGCTTAGGAGACCAACAGCTTTTAAGTAGTAATCATGAAGGTGGGCTCTGTCCGCTTCCCGGAGGGCTCTCAGTAGGTAACTTTGTGTTTCTGAGTGCTGGGCAAACCTGACAATGAGGGAAAAGTGACCAAAATGTTTTGTGCGTGGTATCCTGAATAGCGCAGTGGGGTAAAGCTTTGCAGCCTCTGTGTCTTCTTCAGCAGCAGGCGGCGAGCGTCCAGATGGGGCCAAGAAGGGATGGAGAGGAGGCTGCACCACTCCCTGGGCGCTGGTCTGGGTTTTTGTTGGTTTTGCTGTTGGGTTTTGTGCTCAGTTGGCTGAGTGGTTTTCTCTGGATCCCACGTGAGATGGTCGCCTGAGCCCTTACGGAGGGTCTGGAGAGTAAACAGAGATATTTGTATTTCACCTTTAGCTGTCAAATGAAGGCTTTCAGCTGCTCTTCTCAGAGTGAAAATCGTAGGATCATTAAGGTTGGAAAAGACCTTTAGGATCGTCATGTTCAACCCTGACCCATTCCACCATGCCCACTGACAACATCCCTCAGTGCCCCATCTCCACGGATGGTAACACCACCACCCCCTGGGCAGCCTGTGCCAAATACCCAACCTGACCCTCCCCTGGCACAACTCAGGGCCATTACCTCTTGTCCTATCACTGTTGACTGGGAAAAGGGGCCAACGCACAGCGGAGCGTAGGAAAGGAGCGTCTGCTGCAGTCATTGATGCATCTCCCTGAGCTTTTCCCCCACAGGCTTTGTCCTAAAAGGGCCCTTGGCTCTGTGACCAGCAGGAGAGCAGGGAGGGGAAATGCTCAGTCAAGAGCTGAGATAATTTCACTTCCCTTTGCTTTAATGACACAATTTCTCACTTCTCTTCAGCAGAACAGCAGATGGAAAGGACTGTGGAGGGGAGCTGGGGTCGTGCCAGTGTGCATTGCTGGGTGATGTCATGGAGTGCCTCGTCAGTACCTCCACCTTTGGGTGAATTCAGAGCTTCTGGTCGTGACAGGTTTATGCCAAAAGCGTGGGTAAATGTGCTGGGGTAGTGCCACAGAGAGCAGATACAAAGCTGAGATCGGTGTGTCCACATCATGCGGCCCTATGAGGAAGCGTGGGCAGTGTGCAAGCAAAGAGCAAACCATGGGTGTAAGCAGCTCACTCGCAAGGCCTGTAGCTCCTGCAGAGGTCTGGGAGGAAGGGTCAGCAGTTCTTCCTTCTCACCACTCCCACAGGTGCGTTGTGAGCAGTTCTGCAGAGCATCCACACCTCCAGCACTCAGGTTTGCAGTGCTGAGCCCTCGTGCTGACCACTGAGGGAGCGCGGGGGAAACGAGGTGGCTTCTGTGGCTCCCTGCTCCCTGGCCCGCTTCCTCCTTGCTTACGTTGGTGGAGGTGGGAGACGGAAGAGCGCAGACCGCGGTGCTGGAGCTGGTCCAGGGATGGGTGCGGGAGCCTGGGAAGTGGATGTGGCCAGGCCGCTGACCAGCACCCCTCTTCCCTTCCTGCCCCCACGCTTCCAGTAATGGCCTTTTGCTTTCTACTCAGACCTATTTCTGCCTTCCCTCTGGGCCCTGGGTTATGAGGGATCCTTTCTCACAGTCACTGTGCATTGGAGGCCATGTCCTCAGCCAAACAGCCTCTGTTTCCCAACCTGAAGCTTTTGTGCTTGCAGCTGCTCATGCTGGTGGCTCACCTGGTTCCCTTTGGGCTGCTGCTCGCTCTGCTGGGCTATTTCCTTCCACCTCCCCGAGGTGGCTGCTGCTGCGGGTGTGAAAACCGGTGAAGGCAAATGAGCCAGCAAGCTCCATACTCAGAGCAGTCTGCCCTGCAAAGCAATACTCAGCATCATAGGCTTCTCCAGATCCCCTCTTTCCAAGGATGATGCGTGTTGAGGATGCTGCGGGACCTCCCAGCCCTGAGGCCAACCCCCGCCAACTCCTGCCCTTCTGCAGCTCAGTGAGTGTCCTTATGGTGGGCTGGGGACCAGGAGGGGTCTGCAGCTGTCTGCTGGTGCTGGTGACCTTGAGTAACACCCTGGGAATTTTGCCCCACTGCGGAGTTTCTGACATCTGCTCTGGTACGCTTGAACGCTGAGTGCTTCTCTCTTTTCCTTCTTGATTTTTAGACTTTGAACTTCCTTGAAAATGCAGGAAATGAAACCGCGGGGCCTTTTTGTGAGTGATGTGGGAGCGTTGAGCCTCCTTCCAGAGAAGAAATGAAATTCATGGTAAAAGCAAGAAAGAAAAATCTCCCAGGTTGTGTAGGTCTGCTGGCTGCAGGAGCGTGGGGGCTGCTATGAGCAGATGTTGGATGGGTTGGGGTCACCCAGACATCAACGTCCCTGGGAGGGGGATTGAGGAGGCTCGCAGTGGGAAAGGAGGGCAGGAGCTGTCCAGCACACCTTCACGTTGACTTCCACGCTGCTTGGGAGCTCCGTGCGTTGGGATGGCGCAGACCTGCACTGAGGTGCTGCGTTTGCCCAAATCTTGAGCAGCCACCGAGGTCCCTGAGCATCCCAGTCTCACCCGGGCACTGCAGGAGGCTGGGTGCTGGTGTCTGGAGGCAGGCCCCCCCGGCGTGTGGGGACAGTGTCAGCCTGGGCTTGGGATGCTGAGAACGACATCGGTCCCTTTCTTCTTCTTCCCCTACAGGAAATGCGCTGAGGTTGAACCCAACCACCACAAGCAGCCCCAGGCTGGTCCCGCTGAGCCCTGGGGCCCTGCCCACAGCCCCCACCCCGTGGTTCCTCCTTGCAGCCAGGGCTGCCTGTGGGTGCACGACCTGGGGTGTGAACGCCTCGCCGCGCTCTCTGCCTCCATGTGACTGCAGTTTCCGTTCGCTTCTTCCGCAAAGCCCATCTTAGCGCTCGGCAGAAAGCGGGTGGGAGAACACCTCGGCGGTTTGCATCCGGCCCCGGCTCCACGGAACCCCCCCAGCACAGTGCAGGGGCTGCAGGCCGCAGGATGAGCTGCTGCAGGCCCCGCGCGCTGCCACGGGTGGTGAGTACCTGCCCCCCAAAAACGTGGGAGGATGGAGAGGGGAGGCCAAAGCCGAGCAGCAACAAGGCAGTGGTGGGGGAAAAGAAGAGGGGTTCAGGTGCTGCTGCCAAGCTGGAGCCAAAAAGTTCGGGTTTCTGGGGAGCTGTGCTATGGTGGGGATACCACAAGGACCTGGCACGGAGATTGAAGGCTCAGAGGGGTGCTAGATTTCACCTAGAGAAAGGGGTCTTCCTCCAGTCCCCCCTGGATTTGGTATTGGCTTCCTTCTTTTGGCTGTCCCAAGGACAGACATAACCCAGGAGGTGCCCCCAGCTTACCCCCAGCCGTGAGGCACTGGCTCCCCAGGCTGCCACAAATAACCTCCAATTGCTTCTTCAAGCACCAGCTATGAGAATTGCAAGCCCTCGTTGCTCATTTGCCTGAGCTTCAGCTTTCTCCCCAGATGCAAATGCTGGCAGCTTCTGACCCACAAAATAAGCAACAAGGGGCCCTTGTGCTGAAAAGCAGCGTTTCCCCAGATAGTGCTGGGTTGGAGTGTTGGCACTGGGGAGGAGGCTGCAAGCTCTGGGAAGGCTGGCTGTAGTTGGGTGATATCTGTCCTGTAGAACGGTGTTCTGTGTGTGCTGCTCTGTCCCTCACTTTTTCCTGTCCCGTGGGGGTCCCTGTGCTGTGGGTGTTAGCTGGGCAGCTTGTGGTGGCCGACTGCTGCGGGCAGGAAGGTGTGCAAGAGTGACCACTGCTGTCCTGGGTTCCCTGGGGATGCTGTTGAGCTGACTGCTGCAGCTCCTGACCTCTCTGTCCCCACAGGAGAGCTGCTGCTGAGATGGAGGCCCTGCTGCCTGTTATCTCCCTGCTCCTTGTCCTTCTGGCAGTAGGATGGGGAGATGGGGTGGATGCAGCGTGGGCCGTGTCTCCTGGTGGTTGCGAGCACGTAAGTCCTTTCTCTTGCAAATCCTTGACCTTCTGACCCCTTGATTCTCCCCTACAAGCCCCAGGCACCTCAGCTTCTCCAGGCTTTCCCCTCCCAGCTGCTGGCCTAGCACTGGAACTAAGTGGGACAATGAGGCTTTACCTGAGGAATCACCTCTGTCTCACTTTTATCCCCGGACTTATCATCTCCCCCATCTCATGCCTCACAGTGAGGTGTTACATGTCCCCTTTTTGCTGTAGGTGCAGAGCACTGCAGACTGCAGGAGGAAATGGTTGAGCTCTGTCCCTGGAAGTCTGCAAGGTGACATTGAAGAGCTGTTGCTGGATGACAACACTATCCGGGTCCTGGGCTGTGCCTCTCTGCTCCCATACCACCAGCTGAAGCATCTCAGCCTGACCAAAAACCGGATGGAGCTCATCAAGCCTGGTGCCTTCCTGGGCAGCCAGGGCCTCCATGCGCTATCCTTGGCAGACAACCTCCTCTTCACCAACTACTCACTGACAGCAGCTGCTCTTTCTGCTTTGCCAGCCTTAAAGATACTCGATCTAGCTGGAAACCAGCTGACTGAGGACATGGCGTCTGTTTTGCTCAGCAACCTGTCTTCCTTGGAGTCCTTGTCCATGGCTAGGAATGTCATCATGAGACTGGACTCTTCCGTCTTCACCAACCTGACGCAGCTCTTGGAGCTGAACCTGGAGAGGAACTACATCTTTGAGATTGACCAAGCTTTTGAAGGGCTGCAGAGGTTGCAGAGGCTCAACATAGCTTACAACTACATGACGTGCATTGTGGACTTCAACCTGACCCAGCTCCGGGTGCTCAATGTCAGCTACAATATCATCGAGTGGTTTCTGGCCCTGGAAAGTGATGACCTCTTCGAGCTGGAGGTGCTGGACCTGTCCCACAACCAGCTCCTTTTTTTTCCCGTGCTGCCCCGGCAGAGCAAGCTGCACTCTTTGCTGCTGAAGGACAACGAGATGAGCTTTTACCAGCTTCTCCCCAACGGCACGTCCCTGGAGAACGTCACCGTGCAGTTCCTGCTCATCGATGGCAACTCCACCAACATCACGACGGTCAAGCTGTGGGACGAGGTCTGCTACAGCAACCTCTCCTCCCTGCGCCTCCTGGACATGAGCCAGAACCAATTCTGGTACCTGCCAGAGGGTTTTCTGGCCAAGATGGCCTCTCTGACCCACCTGAAGCTCAACCAGAACTGCCTGGAGACCTTCCACCTGTCGGAGCGGGACCCCTTGGCCATGCTGACGGACCTGGACCTCAGCCAGAACCTGCTGACAGAGCTGTGGGAGGACGTGGGAGCTGGGCCCGCCCTGCCCAGCCTGCAGCTCTTCAACCTCAGCACCAACATGCTGCGGGCGCTTCCCGCCGGCATCTTCACTCACACGAAGCAGATCACTACAGTTGACCTCAGCTACAACCACCTTGACCTGTGTTCCCAGCCGGCCGTTTTGGGCCAGAGTGCACCCTGCGTGGACATCAGGGGCCTTGCCACCCTGACCCGCCTCTCCTTGGCCGGCTGTGGTCTGCGGGACCTGGGTGGCCACCCCTTCCGAGGGACGGCCCTTACTCATCTGGACCTCTCCAACAACCGGGAGGCTTTGTCAGGGGACCTGGGGTGGTTGCGGGACGTGGCTGCGACGCTGCAGGTGCTGTCCCTCCGCAACACCAACCTCTCCTCCGCCTCGGTGGACTTCTCGGCCTTCCAGAGCCTGGTGGGCCTGGACCTGTCGGGGAACACCCTGACCGCCCTCCCCGCCTCGCTGGGCGCACTGAAGCTGCTCAGCCTCGACCTGCGGGACAACTGCCTGACGGCTCTGCCCGCGGACGTGGCATGGAGGCCGCTGGGGAGGAGCCTGCGGGAGCTCTACCTCAGCCGTAACCCCTACAACTGCTGCACGCTGGGCTGGTGGGAGGCCCTGCAGCGTGTGGAGCGGCTGCGCGTCCCCGACGGGCGTGAGGTGACCTGCAACTACGACTCGCAGCGGCTGAGCGCTTGGGTGCTGCCCGAGCCCGTCCTGCGGGACTGCCGCTGGCGGACGGCCGACATGGCCCTGCTCTACCTGGTGCTTGCCCTGCCCACCTGCCTGACGCTGCTGGTGGCCTTCACTGTGGTCTTCCTCATGCTGAAGCCAAAGCTGCTGAAAATGGTGAAGAGGCGGTGCGGGGTGTCCAGCCCGTACTGATGGCTGAGGAGGAGGAAGGGCCCTCTTGGGAGCGGAGGTGAGCATGCAGGTGGGGGATTGAGAACTTGCATCCATCTGGTGGCCCAGAAGTGGCGTTTTAGGCTGCCTGGGTGCTTGCCTTTATTTATTCACACCACTGTGGTCACCCTCCGTATGTGACCGCAGGGACACGCCCAGAGGCCAACATGAAACTGGCACTTGTGCAGGTGAACTTCCATGGTGAATGTTTCATGGAGGGCGAGGGCTGCAATCCACACGTGAAAAGGTAAAACAGGGAAGAGTGGCAGATCTATTTCTCTGGATCTGTCAGTGAAACTTCAGCCTTAGGGTAAACCACTAAGAACAGAAGGACTGGGACGCTGACCATTCCCCCAGCAGCACGGTCCCCGTCCCACACTGCACTGGTTGGTGGCACCACTGCTGGCAGTGCCTGCTGTGCCAGTGAGACAGAACCTCAGACCTCAGTGATGTACAACACTGGCCGAAAGACACAAGAATAAATTATATTTCTGGTAATGTTGTTTTGTCTGTTTCTCTCTCCTGGTTGCCGCATGCTTTGTGATCAATGGGGCGAGCTCTGAGCGTGGAGCTGCAGGAGGGGATGCTGCAGAAGCAGAGCCAGGCACAGCCCTGGAAAGATTTGGAGGAGGCCGTCACATCCACCCTCGCACATGGCCATTTTTTGGCCTTATTTCAGACAGAAATAGCCAAAAGCAGATCAGATGCCAGCTGGGGGAACCTTCAGCCTATTTTAGCCGCTCTTCTGCTCATGAGCAGCTCACCCAAGGGACAGTGGAGACCCACAGTGACAGCCCTGGGATGTCCTCCAGCAGCTCCCACTGGTTCCAGGCACTACAACCACGTTTTGGTGCCTCTCTGCCAGCTCTGGCCTTGCTATGTGGATGCAGATGTGCGCTGTCCTCACCTGTATTCTTGCAGGCAGGTGAGGCTGTCGTGGTCTGGATAGCGGGCAAGCAGGACAAAATCAGTGGGATGAGCAGGCACAGAGGGTAGCTGAGGTTTGGCGATATTCACACAAAAAGCCACTGCAAAAATCTGGTTTTAACAAATCAGCATCTTCAGGCAGTGGGAGATGCCTGCATTGCTCGAGACGCAAAACACGGAGGGTAAGAACATGGGCTGTGCAGCCTTAATAAATGAGTATGCTGGAGGAAGGCTGCGCAGCGAGACATGGTGAAACAGAGGTTTGATGATGAGCAAACTTAAAACCCATTTCACAGAAAAAGCAACCTTGACCCAACAAGAAAGCAGAGCAAAATGTCCCTCAGAATGCTTTAGAGCCAGACTCAGCACCTGGGTCTTGTGCCCCTGTGGGTATTTTTGCTGGCCCCTCACACCCCTGTATTGGCAAGGCTGAGGCACTGGGCTGCTCTGCTGCTCAGGGTGCATTTCTTTTTTCCTTAGGGAAAGTTGTTTCTCTAGGGGGAGGCATCTCTGGAACACTGAGACATAATATATAAGTCTGTTAGAGAGCAAAAGCAAGTGACACTCTGCATCCTTCACCCCAGAATGCAGTAAGTCACCCACAGAGCCCGCCTGGCCTGCAGAGGAAGATGCCTGTATCCCCCACTCTGTGGCAGGCTGCCCTCCTGGGGCCCCGCGCCCTCAAACCACACTCAGATCTGACAGTCTCAGCTGGTGAGTGAAGCCTGGGATTTTTCTTGCTTACGTTCAGCCTGAGGCAAGCTGGGCTTCTCTCTCCTTTTACACTGTCATCAATAAAAAAGTCACTCTGCAGGCCGCAATCACTGCTCAAGGCATTGCTCACATAACACGTATCATGAGGGGCCTCCCTGGCACTGCCTAGAGTGAGCTGGGAACTGCAGTCAGATGAGGCAGCAGTGGCAAAGCCTTTGTTTTACCCTAAAACCACTCCTAGGCTTGGTGACTTTCTACTGTACTATCTATCTATATTTATATATATATAATATATATATATTTTATATATGTTTTTATAAATGTAAACACATTTTCTCAGAGCTGAACACCGTCCTTGGCAGCGTAAGGAAGGAAAATGTCGCCTTTTGGAATTCACTGCATCCCCAAAGTACTTCCAAGACTAACTTGTTTTTGAAATGTTCAGTTTTTTTAATGAAGGATTTAGCCTGCGCAACCTGAAACAGCAAATGTGACCTCTACTGAGGGAACGTGGGGGTCATATTCTCATTGAGACATATGACATGAGATTTATCCAAACGTATATTTCACATTCCAACAGGTGGTAATAAATGCCATATGCATCCAATCAAATGTAATACTGCTTCCAAGATGTAAATATTTAACATTTCATTTTCAGACAAAGCTGAAGAGAAAACACGGGAAAACATGTTGAGGTTTTCAGCCAGAGCTGACTGAGATGTAAACAAATGAAAGATAAATTAGTTAAAAGTATTTGGGGCACTCCTACTTAGGAAAAGAGTAAAAACAGCCACCAAGTTCAGCTGTCTCGTTTCAGCTTTCTCAGTTCAACTTCTTAAAATGCATATAAACCTGAAACTGCTGTAGTATCTTAGGCCTCAGATTCTCTGTGGCCAATTTAAAGTGTGTCAACCGCACAAACAGAAGATGCTGTGGAGGAAGCAGGATGATACTGTTGTCTCCCAGGAATGTGAGATCCGTCTCTGCCCATCCAGCTCCTCCTGGTCTGGAATCAGACTTCTTCACATGACTCCACATCCCAGCCACAGGACTCCAGATGCTCATCCTGGGGAAATTCTACCTCGATATCATAGATAAAGTCCGGGTCGTCCTTTTTCTTCCTGTTCTTTTCAAAGAGCTCGTCCATGATGCTCTTCCTTTTGGCTAGCTCCTTGTCGTCCAGTTTGTTCATGTCCTCCTCAGGGTCAATGGTCTCTTCCTGCTGAATCTTTTCCAGGCTCTCAGCCAGACTCTCTCCCCTCAGGTGGCCTCTCAGCAGACTGTGCAGCTTCTTCAGCTGATACAGTGAGACTCCTTCCAGGTAGGCTTTGTGCCGAGGGTTGTTCTTCAGCTGCTCAGCAGCAATGCCACAATCTAAAAACAAAACCACCCCGAGGAATTACAAGGGCAGGCAAATCTCTTTAAGTAGAGATCATCCTCTCCCTAACCCTCACAGGTGAGGCCTCCAGGTTTAGCAGCACTGCTGCTCAGGTCAAGATGCAACCCTGGGTTACTCGGAGAGACAGCGTTACCCCAAACCTGCCCACTGTGTGCTCCCCACTGGCTGGTGCTGCGACCAGCTGCTCCTTTCCCCGTGTGTGGAGAGGAATTGGGGAATGCTGTACAGAAACACACCTGAGAACTGGGAGAAATTTCGGACAGGCATGATGCGCCGGCGAGTCTTGTCCTTTTCCTTGTAAATCAGGATCACAGACGGAGGCTGAAAGCGAATGCCGCACTTCTTTGCAATGCAAGTCATTCCAGTTCTTGCTGCTGGCTGAAGCGTGCTCGGTTGTATCAGAAAAGTCTTCAGCAACTTCAGCACTCACTGAAGAACTGGAAAAAAGGGGAAAGAAAGCATGAATGTCTCTTGTCAGCCTTTTGCTGGGATTAGAGTCACCCACGTTCAGCAAAAATACGCAGCCAGGCTGCTGCTCTCCCAGACCTCGGGGGGAACTTGACCACATCCCACATGCTCTTTGAGCTGGGCGTGGGGAGCAGGGTGACTCCTGATGGCTGATTTACACCCTTATCACCTCTCAGTTTTGAATCTGGATTCCATACCACACACAGGTGAAATTTTTAGTCTACCGGTTAAGTATTGCACGGTCAAATGATACCTAGGAGATATTTCATATGACAAGGGAGAAGCCTGTATGCGTACCTTATCAAACTGGAATTCTCTTTTTCAGAACAAAACAAAACACCAAACCAAACCAAACTATTCTGTAAGAGGAAGAGCAGCAAGTTTGTTTTTGTATGCCTTTCTGTGGGTTCAGTGGGAAGGAGCAGGGAGCTTTTGCCATATCTGAAAGGTCGAGGAGAGCGTGGAGTGGGGAAGAACCATCTAGCCCAGTGGATTTGCAGCTGTGTTTCTACAGGTAGATCAAGAACAGACAGTTATAGATTAGCTTACTGTTAGGTGAGGACTGCAAAACTCTCAGTTGTCTCAGCATGTTGGTCAGCTACTGAATGAATCAGGTAAGAAAGTTCACCCTTAAATATCCTTTGTGCCCCACACCAAAGCATGGTTAGCATTGGCAGCCCATTTTTCTACCTGATCCCATTTGGAAACCTCTCACGGCAGCTCTGCTGTCGGCTGTGACCCCGTTAGCGTCAGATGGAAATGACGGGGATGGAAAGACCCGGGGACGCTGCCCTGCGGCCCAGCTCGGAGCACAGCCCTCACCAAGGCGTCACCTCCTTCAGGCTGCAGCGCCCGTCCTGGGTCCTCCTCCACTTCCAGGGCAGGGGTTAAACACGGGAACAAACCGGCGGGACCTCCGAGCGAGGGGAATTCCCATCTCCAGGTACCTCGGCTGCTGCCAGTCCCTGCCGGAGGAATGACCGCACCCGAGGCCCCTCCGGCCGGCGCTGCGACCCGACCGCATTCGACCCCCACCCTCCGGGCAGGGCGGCCTCAGCCGTTGCCGTGGGAACGGAGGGGTCCTCCCACCAAAGCCCCCCTCCGGGCTGGCCGCACTAAATGCCTGCGAGACACCACACAAAATGGCCGCCCGCAGCCCAGCGTGAATCAGGCAGTGCTGCGGGCAGCCGCGGCCATGAGGTGAGGCGGGGCCACGCGAAGCGGCTCCAAGATGGCGGCCGGGCGGTGGCAGCCGGTGTTGGGCGCGCTGCTCTGCGCCCTCCGTAAGTGCCCGGCGTAGCGCCCGCCCTGCTGTAAGCAGCCGTGCTGTGCTTTCGGTGCCGCTGCTTACTCGTTCTGTGCCGTTTCAGACGTCCGGGCCGCCTGCCGCGGGAGCGCCGTCTCGCAGGAGCTGCTGAAGGAGGGCTTCCACAGGTGGGGCCGCCGGGCGGGGCTCGGAGCTGCGGCTGAATGACGGAGCGGTGTGGGTCGGGGAACCCTGCAGCCCCAACCCCCGGCCCGGGCTGTCTGCCCACACCATAACAGGCTGCTCAGGGCCCCATCCGACCCCTCTCGGTCACCTCCAGGGATGGGGCACCCGCATGGCTCCGTGCAGTTAGACAAGTTTGCCTTTTTCATGGAATCACAGAATGGCCTGGGTTGAAAAGGACTGCTATGCTCATCTGGTTTCAACCCCGCTGCTATGTGCAGGGTCGCCAACCACCAGACCGGGCTGCCCAGAGCCACATTCAGCCTGGGATGTATTGTTTCTCTCGTATTTGGGATCTACGGCTTCTTGTTCTGGGTGGACTGCAGTCGCACTGTGCTTTCTGGGGTTGTCAGCAGCGCAGAGCAGCTGGCGAAGCTGAGCTTCACTCTTGGGATGGCCTGTGTTCACCTCGCAGGGCTGTGCTCTCAGTTTGTGGCACATTACACCCGAGATGCGCTACGCCCATCTGCGCCCATCTCTGAGCGTTTGACAGTGTGACACTTGGAGGTTTTTCTGCTGTCTCTCAACATACAGGTTTCAGCATTGTGCCCCCATGGTTTGCTTTAAGGGAGCTGCTGGTGAAGGCGGAGCTGGGTGGGACGGGGCAGTGGACAGGACGATGCACTGTGGCTGCTAGAACTCAGCTGCCGGCGGGAGTCTATGTGGATCCCTATGAGCTGGCATCGCTGCAGCAGGACAACGTAACGAAGGTAAGGAGGCAGGAGCTCAGCCATCTGGGGGCTTCTCACATAAAGGCTGAGCCTGCATTTTGCCAGCAGCTGAAGAACGCATTGCTCAGGAGCTGTGATCTGTGTTCTTCAGGGGGCTGCAAGAACCAAGGTGGTTCATTTCCCTTTCCTGAAAAAATGCTGCACAGTTTCATGTTCACAGCTTCTTGTTGCAGCTCTCAGCAGCAGCCGGGGCAGGGTGTGTTTTATCCTAGGTTGCTGATGTTTCTACATGTAGATGTGCTTACCAGCAAGTGACTGTGATAAAAGCTAATCAGGCTGAAAAGAAGGAAGGTTAACCCCCTACAAAAGAGGGGTGTGTGCAGTCTTCCTGCCAAGATTCTGTACCAAGGTCTTCAAAGGAGTAGAACAGTGGCTTTCCCAGTGTACTTGAAGTGATGTGCTGTGAATTTGGAGCGAGAAGCTTCACAGCTTCTGTTTCATCACAGCTTCCCAACTAAGGCTTGAGAGATTTATGCCCAGCTCTTCGCTCCAGTGCAGACTGCTTGAGCTGCTGGTCCTCACTTCTCCCATTTTAAATGGGTACTATCCAGTTTTCCCTCTTCCACAATGTGTCTCTTTAGATTGTGCACACGTGGTAGGAAACAACCCGAAAACTGTACACAGGCATACTTGGTGGGGCTCCATTCTTAGCAGGACACTTTTGTAATGTAAAACAGTTAATACCAAACACCAATTCAGACTTACTTGCAGCATAACTTTGGACTGGGCTTCAGCTTGCTTTATTTTAGATGTTTGTCTTTTAGGCGTATATTCAGTGCGGTTTATTTACAACCGGCTAGAAAGACAGCCAGCTGTAGAGCATGCTTTGTCCTGTCCCGAATTTGATGCCTTGGGTGACCACAAGTACTTGACATCTTTACTCATTAGAGGGGTTTGCGTGACTGAGCTTTTGCAGATGCCTGCTGTGGAGGTCTAAAGTAAGCTCACGTGAAACCCTCCCTGTATGCACAGAATGAACTCCAACAGTAGACTTTCCCTGGTACTCTGAAGGGCAGTGTGTCAGTGCAGGGGTTGCAGTGTAGATTACAGCAGCAGACTGTGACCTCCTTAATCTCAGATTCATACACAAAATGTTCGTATGGTGTTTTTTTTTCTGTATCCCTCTTCTGTGTTGATTCCAGTAGCAGCCATATCTGTACCTTTATTCGCTTGCAGGCTGTGCTAATTCCTGATGTTGTTGATGTGGAGGCTCCCGAGTACTCAGCTGCAGACCTTACTGTTCTGCTGTACCTGCAGCCCGACCCTCGCTGTTGGCACTGTTTCAGAGCAGCATTGCCTGTGCATGGGCGGTACCACCGGCCAGCAGAAAGCAGTGAGGATGCGTTGGTTGCTCTGAAGAGTGCCGAAGTTCTGGTCTGCTGCTGTGACGGTGAGATTCTGGTTTGTTAAAGGTCGGCTACTCGGACCGTGTGTTCTCACAGTATTCCTCTGGACAGCTGAAGCCATGCAGGGTGCATTTAAAGTTATTCACTGTCAGGTACTTGGTCAGATGTTTAATCAAAGTATTCCAAGTCGTTTCCAAGCCTTTCTTCTTGCATTTGAATGGGGCAGAAAAGGGAGAAAGCTGTTTCCCGATGGCTGTAGTTCCCAGACCTTCTGAAACAAGAACCTGGTATCCACTGACAATGAGTATTTTATGTGAACAACTGTATCCTCCATTTTCCCCCCAAATTATGTTTTCTTTTGCGAAATCATTCTTGCTAGCTCCCAAGTCAAATGTGCTCGTGAGTTTCAGCTTCGTAATCTTCATTCGGGTGTTATCTGAGCAATGATTTTCTGGGATAAACCTAAGGGCAGAAAGCCTGCTTGGTTGGAGAAAAGGAGCGTGGGATCTTTTCATTCTTTTTTTTCTGCCATATTTAATACTGATGAGTAGGAAAACATTTATTATTGATATAAAAGCACTGATGGTATCGTAGGGAAATTCTTGTATGCGACAACAGGAGGTCAACAGGAAGATATGGAAGAGTGACTTCTGTAGTTTTGGGGAATCTAGAAGTTGTAACCGCATGGCTAGAGTTGAGGGATCTGCAGGTCAACGATGGGTTCTTTGCCCTGTTGAAGACAGAGAGCCCATGGGTGAGATTCATCCTTAGTTATCCACTGTACCTGTCTTCCACAGAGCGCCTGTCACCGGAGTGCTGGCAGCCTGCTGAAGTGGAAGCTCCCTGTTCAGGGAATAAGGACCACCTCTGTCAGTGGTACAGTGCAACGCACCAACCCGTGAGTTCCTGTTTCTGAAGGAAGTTCTTGCCTCTTGCTTAACAACTGCTGCCTTTTTCTGAGATGAGCAGCTTCCAGAGCACGGGACCTAACTGATAAAAGCCTCATTGTGTGACTTCTAATACAGGCTCCCTTCTTTTCTGACCTTGTTTTAATGGGTGTCATCCTGTGCTGTTCCCGTGCCCTTGGTGGTGGCTGCTGTCCTCACCTTTACATTTTTTCTTCCGTTTTCCTCCTCCCCTAAGTAGTTGAGTTGGAATCCTAGAATCGACAGTGCTGTAATTGGCACTACTTGAATTAAGAAAGGCCTCTGCAGCGTAGGTTTCTTCAGATGAGTTGCAAAGTGGGAGAGCTCTGCTGCAGTCTAATAGGAAAAAAAAGACATAGAGGACCAAAAGTTGAAGGCATAACTACTTAAAAAAAGGCCGCTGCTGTTTGCCATTGGATTGAGTGTCAGGGTGAACCAAAGTCAGGTAGATTTTTGGTATGGCCAACAGCTGCCTTTGAAACTTGGGCAGTTTATGGTAGTGCAGAGATTCAGAAATAAGACTAATTTGTTTCGTGACAAATCTGCTGTTTCTGTAACGCGTGTGCCTTCCTGTATGTGAGATACCTTCAGAATACACACAGCTGTCATCCAGAAGTGTTTTTGCAGCTTTCTGCATCACGGAGAAGCCAAATAGTTGTTTAGCATGGAGAAAAGGGGCTTCTCAGTGATCTGCAGAATGGTTATTTTGAGAGCATCTCTGCTGGCAGACTTGGAGGAAGAGCAAAGCCGTGGAACATACAAATGCCTACCATTTAAAATGGAGCAGATACATTTATTGAGCTTTGTACAACAAAAGCAACTGGCTCTCTGTAAGGGCAGTAAATTGAAAGGCTGTGTTCCATCTCAGCTTTCTTTTGGGATTCAAGATCACGCCTTAGCAAAGGAAGAGTTAAATAGCAGTCTAGTTACCGATCCCCTGAGTTGCAGCTATAAAGCCAACAAGAAAAGCTGGTTAAATGTGTATAACCAATTTACTTTTCCTTGTAGGAGTGTGAAGAATTGATTCTGCGGGTCCCGGTGGGGCTCACGCAGCACAGTTTCTTAGTGTGTGTCGTGACTCTTCTTGCCACCGTGCTCTGTTCCAGCCTGATTCTTGCTGCTGTTTGCAGATATGGAGACTTCTCTCTGGTGACCTGCTTGGAATAAAGAAGTGCAAAATGACTGAGCTCCGTCCAGCAAATCCTTATTGTTATTTCCATCTTGGTAATGCATGAGGGTGCCCTGATGGACTGTCGTTCTCTTGTACAAAGGCAGCAACAGTCGGAGCAGAATCTGTCTCCTATTCCTTACCCTAGGCCTCAGCCTGCTTTGGCTACAGTGCTTCTCCTGCAGAGGTGTTTGTATTTCTTGAATTTAAATGAACAGACTTGAGAAGTGGGTGTTAAGGGTATGAAAAACATCTCGTCCTTCAAGTTCCTGAATTTGAAGTTTGTTTACACTGTCCAGATGGGTTCTGGAAAAGAGGCATTCTTTGCTTACTTGTCACAGTAGAAGGCTTAAAAAAAACCAATCAGTTCTGTAGTAAGTGTGTGTGTGGGGGGGGGGGGAGGGGGAGGGATTAGCTGCTCTTGCTCAAATCCTTCAGTTCAAAGAGCTTAGAAAATCTGAAGGAAATTTCACCCTATATCTGAAGCTGAAATAACCCTTGGAAGATGAAAGCTGGTGAAAAGATACACGCTAGAAGCAAATATTTAGAAGACTCGAATTCAGCCATCAGAGCAGTTGATAAATACAAGGAAATGGAGAGGAAATTACTTAATGGAAAAACTGAGTTGCTCTAGATTAGCAGAACAACTCGGTGGCTGTTTTCAGTCGTCAGTAGGTGGCATTGTGACCTTACGGTAGCTCAGGGACTGTTGATGGAGAAAATTTCATTCCTTATAAGCTCAGTTAAGAGCAGGTGATTTTCAGGGTGTGCGTGAGGGGGATTAATGAACATTCTGGTTTTCGAATTCTATCTTCCTTTCTATGCAGCCAAGACTGTTCCCCAGCAGAATCAGCCTTTCATTGCTGTCCAGCTGTAGCTTCAGGATCCCCTGGGCATCCTTCCTCTGCTTCTGCTGGAATTCAATAGAGAGCTCGTCTTGTGACTTTGCCCGCGACAGGTTGGCAAGTGCTCTGACAGTGGGCTCTTGTTTTCCCCTGGCTGTGCTGAATGACGGTGGCTGCGCCAGTACTTCATCCGCTACCTCAGAGGCGTCATGCTCTGCATCTGTGTGGGGGAAGGGAGGAATTAAAGAGAACAATTGCGGAGAGCTCTTTAACCTCATCGGTGCCGCAGGGCTGAGAAGAGATGCCGTGGATGGGTACTGTAACACTTGTCTCTCAGTGGCAATTGTAACTCTCAGGGTTGAGTTTGTCCTTGTGCTTTCTCTCCTGTGTAGCAGTCTGACTGGTAAAACGGCAGTGCTTCCAGATTGCTGCTCAGCAATCTTCGGAAAGCTCAGGATTTCTTTAGTGTCAGATGATGCCAGCTGAAAAGCACAGGCTAGCTAAAGCTGCCTGACATCGGAGCCCAGTGAAAGGAACCTCATTTCACTGGGACAGCTGAAAATATTGCAGGTGGTAAAATAAGATGGTTTGTCTGGAGATGTGTATGTGTGACGGCGCGAGAAGTCTGCATCCAGTGCTCCGGTGTGCTGTGAGAAACTGGCAGGAGGGGCTCAGCACTGTCAGTGCTGAACGCAGTGACCTCAGAACAGGTTGAAGTGCAGCTGCTGGAAATGAGGATTGGGAGGGGGATCTTCAGTGCCCTTCTGTGTGGCACCAGGAGCGACAGGCCTTAGGCAGGCGTGCCCTGGGTGTGTTGTGCTTGGAGCTGAACGGCAGTGCCAGTCCTGCGGGGATCGCTGCCAGGTGCAGAGGAGCTGAGGCAGTCCTGTCCCATGTGGGAGCATTCTGTGGGGGCAGACGTGGGGTGATGGTGGTGATAGCTTGAGCTCATGGCGAGAGAACGTAGCTAAAAGGTCGGGTACAACCTCGTTAATAGCTGTAAGGACCGAATTAAGGGGATTACAGCGATGAAAGGGGAGTGTTGAAGGCTGTGCTAGGAGTTAAAACTTTGTGAGTCACAAATTAACGTCACGACCAAGTAGTGCCTTGTGAAAAGATGTGCCTGGGGAGAGGGCTGAGCATTCTGAGGGCGGGCTGGAGCAGGAGTCGGGTGGGTGTGTGGCAGCGAGCGGTAAGACTGCGCTATGGGGAAGGAAAGCGGAGCCGAGGGGCGCGCGACGTCTCGAAGCCCGCTTTCCCGCCCGGCGCGGCGCACTGCGTTTCCCGTCGGCCCCCGCGCGCCGCCGCCCGTCCCCGAGCTGCTGAGGGCTGCCGGGAGCCGTAGTCCCGGCGGCGGCGCCCCGCCCTCGCGGGCTGTGGCCACGCGCGGCGGTTCCGCTTCCCCCTCCGGCTCCTGCCGCCGCCGCCTCGGTGGGTGCCGCCGCCGCCATTGCAGAGGCGCCGTGTGGCGGCCGCGCCCCGCTGCCCGTTCGCCCGTCCCGGAGGCGGCCGGCGCCGCCCCAGCCCCGGTGAGTGCGCGGCCGAGGCCCGCTCCCACCTGCCGCCCGCGCCGCCCTTTGTGGGCCCTCCCGGCCGGGCCTGCGGCGGGGAGGCGGCCGGGCGGCGCCTCGCGGGGCGGCCCCGCGGGCACGGCGCTGCGGGGAGGGCCGGGGGGAGCGGGGCCGCGGCGGGAGGGGCCGCGCCGCCTCGGGGCCGGGCGGGGGCACGGCGGGCGGCCGCGACGCGGAGAGCGGCCCGGGGCGGGGCGGGGCAGGGGGAGCGGCGGGCCGGCTGTGCGGAAAGCCTGCGGGATGCGCTGCGCTGCGCCCGCTGAGATCGCGGCGTGAGCCCGGAGCCGCGTGGCCCTCAAAAACGGGAAGCGCTCCGATGTGCGCTTCCTTTATGGAGGGGATGGAGGTGGCCCAGCGGTGCTGGGTGAGGGCTCCGCGCGTGGGCTGGCCGTGTCGGTATTACGGTCTGGTAGGCCGAAAGAGGTACGGGAGCTAAAAATATGAAGCCTTTGTGAGCTTTCAAGTGGAGTGATAGGAGCGCTTGAAGAAAAAACTCAGCGAGCAACGTTTTAGAGGAAGGAAGAGCTTTCATGTGGAGCTCGGTGGTTGGATGCTGCAGTGCATGAAGCCAGGACCCAAGAAATGCTGGGTTAACAGTTGCATCCTCTGTGTGGAATTAAGGCGTGCAGGTGTGGCGATTAAAAACGTTGGGCTACAAAATGGACAAGCACAGAAATGTCCATCAGCTTCGGTCTGTGGGCTTTGAGCTCTTCATAGCACAGTGATGTGGGGGCTCACACTGCTCTGGGCTGCTCTGCTGGGATGGGATTGGGCGCAGTGCTAACCCAGTGCTCAGCCAGTACGGGGGTTTGCTACGTAGACACCTGCTGCTGTGTCCTCCGGGATGGTGCTGCAGTGTGTGGGCGAACGCTTTGACCATGTATGGCAGGTCTCATCTTGGGCTTCGTTTAAAATGTGGCCCTTTAAAAACTCCGGTGTGCTTATGTCATTTAAGCCTTTCAGTTAGGTTTAAAAGAAAAATGTTCAAGCCCCTTTGGTTTGTAAATGATGCTAGGAGAAGTGTTAAGGGTATTGATGCTTCTGATTCTGTCTTTGTGCTGATAGGAGAGCTGCAGGGATCAGAAAGAAGGTCAGAGTGTTTTACTAACAAGAGTACTTCTGCTTTAGCGTTCCTGTATCAGTCTTGTACGTTTCACCTTTTATCTGTTTTCTGTGCTAGGAGGTTTCTGAAGCACTGAGAGCTCCCTGAGACTTCTGTGCCAGCATTTCCTCTAGCAGTCCCCTTTACTGACATGCCTGTGCGTAGCCACAACAGAGCAAAAGTTACTTGTTTTGAAAACAGGGTACTCAGGGAGATGCTGCTTTAACTGGCTGGGCCTGGTGGTAAACATAAGCAGCAATTAGGCTCTGGGGCCAGCATGTGGGATACAGGAGGGAAGCTCTAAAGGTGAGCTGACTTACCAAGGTTCTGGGGGGAGAAGGTAGTGATGGAGAGAGCAGGAGGAGGGAGAGGTGTGTCGCTGCCAGGCAGTGTGTGTTCAGCCTTGCTGCCTTGCTTCAGCTGCCAGCCCTTTGAGAAGTTGCGTGTTCAAATGCTTCCAGTGCCTGTGCTTCAACCAGTGTAAGACGGCTTCTGCAGGTGATGTTTTGTAAATAAATAAAGCAAAATGAATTCTACAGCTTGATCATAGTGATGGGATAAGTTAGCTCTTTATAACCGAGGTGGTTCCATGAGAATGATGGACCTGGAACAGATTTTCACTGGTCAGATAGGTTCCTATCTCTATTAATGTTGCTGTAATAGTGTCAAGTATTAACGTTTGTTACTGGAGCAGCAGTGGATTGATTGCAGAGACTCATAGCTAATGCACCCTTGTGAAATATGTTGCTGCTGGCAGTTGGGAAAAGATGCAAGTGAGTTGCCAATAGGAGGTGGCGGGAAAGCTTCCTCTTCTCTTTCTAGAAACTGAGTTACAGGGACCAGCTCTTTACCAAAGCAGAGGCACTGTCTTGGAGTCTAAGGGAGATTCAGACAGATTCAGGAAGACTGGACCTGCTCAACTTAGTTCCTTGAGGGGGTATGTCCTTCCTCAGTCTAAATCAAGTTTAGCCCAAAGTTTCGAGAGTTTTTTTATCTCCACAGTATCATCTTGGAGTGATTTCTGTACTTGCTGTAGTAGTTGAACGTACATTTGCAGTTAGGTTGCGGATGCAGGCTGTGTACTGCTCCTTGCCCTGCAATGTGCAGCACAGTTACCAAGGGCTGATCAGCTGAGCACCTGCACACCAGGCTGGGCTACAGTGTAGGGTCTCGGAAAGGATGAAGTCCTCTTCATGCAGCTCCTGGCCCAGGGCTGGATTGATTCTGCATCCCAGCAAGGTCAGCCTGGGGGAAGACAGCTTTTCCTGCAAGGAAGTGTGGTTTCATGTCAATTCATGCCATGGTCTAATGGGAAAATGGGTGCTTTATTTCTTGCATTCTGATTGACTAGCAGACAGGAGCATTGCTTTTGTTGTTTGGATGAATTTGGGGCAATTGGAGCTGGTATCTGTGAACTAACCAAAGGAATTCCTCACATGTGTGAGGCCCTGATGTTGTGGGACATCAAAATGCTGCAGAAACTGGTGAGTTTTTTTTTGTTTGGGCAAGACAAATGGATCTTGAAACTCTCAATGAATCAAACCCATGTTCTTGAATTTTGGAGTGCTTCAGAAAGTTTCTGCTTCAGCTTCTAATGATGTACTGCTGCTTAGAACGTGTTTTTTGATGAACACCTTACCAGGGGTATGTAATGTTATTCCTATAAGCATGGAGAGCTTTGTGTAATAGATGTTTCCTAAAAGATGTATGGGCAGCATCGGTGTAGGTGTGGTGACTGAGGATAGCAACTAGAGAGCAGGCTCTGAGAAGAGCACTTGTGTTTGGTTGTTAAGTTTATTCACAAGCATGAGTAGATGTTAAGCTCTGAAAGAATCACACAGAATCACAGAATCACAGTAGGGGTTGGAAGGGACCTCCAGAGATCATCGAGTCCAACCCCCCTGCCAAAGCAGGTTCCCTACAGCAGGTCGCACAGGTAGGCGTGCAGGCGGGTCTTGAATATCTCCAGAGAAGGAGACTCCACAACCCCCCTGGGCAGCCTGTTCCAGTGCTCCGTCACCTCACCGTAAAGAAGTTCTTGTGCACATCCGTGCGGAACTTCCTATGCTCCAGCTTCATCCCATTTCCCCTTGTCCTGTCCCCACGCACTACTGAAAAGAGTCCGGCCTCACCACTATGGCCCCCACACCTCAGAAGAAGGCATCTCACCGGAGGCTGTGGGGATTGGGTGAAGATGGTGTGTTCCCTTGGCAGGTTTCTGGAAGCTCAGATATCAGAAAGTTCAGTTATTGTTCAGTCCACAATCATTAGGATTCATCTGCTGGAATGCACTGTGGCTGCCCACTATAGAGACTGGGAGCCCTGTCTTCATGGCAGGTTTGTCCAAAGCAGTGTGTGTGAATTTGGTACTGAGATGCTAAATGTTGTCCTGAGAGGTACCAGTTGCCAACACCTGTGTTATATTTCAGCCTGCGTTCTCTAGGTCTACGTCGATTAGCAAAAAATATGTTACGTATCTTTAAAAGAGTTGGATTGAATTCTTTCTAGTGCTGTAGTTTAATTTCAAGAAAAAACAGCTGCAGGAAGCAGCCAATGTGTTGGAGCGAGCTTCACAAGCAGGGTGCTGCATTAGAGAAGGGATTTAGCGCAGTGTGAACCAGCAGCAGGACAGCTGGCAGGTGGATTGAGGGCTGGGGATACACTGGCAAGTCTTTCCAATTCAGCTTCTACCTTTTTTCCCCGCTGCTTGTTTTGGTGCTGGTGCCAGGTATTTGTTTGACTCATCGTGTGCTCCCGGGAGTTTACAACTGTCGGCGTACAAAGACTTTCCATAGCTTCTTTCGTGAGCAAAGTCAGAGCTTTGCCCGGTCCTGTGAGGTTTGTTTTGGAAATAAATGTAATGCTTTCTGCTCTTAAGTTATGCTTGCTGTTCACTTACAGTCTTTGCAGAAGTGCTTTTATCAACAGGGTTATCTTCCAAACAAGAGAGAGAAAAGACTGTTTCTGGCAGATGCTTTATAAGCGACTTTACTGTTTAAGCTCCTGCCTCCTGGAAAGGTTTCTGATAAAGTAAGAGCTTGGACGAATGGGAACAAGAGTATCTTTCCCCTAAGCCCATCTCCTGCAAAATGCCATCCTCTCTTCTGAGGGTTTGGGTCTCGCTTATGCTGAGGTCAGTCCGAAGTTGGCCAGGCAGCTCCTTCTGGCAGTGGTTTGCTGGAAGGGGCTGAGCTGAAAGCGTTCTATCTGTTATCTGCTCGTTTAAAAGAAAACACAGTAAAACAAATTAACTCTTTTTGTTTGCTTGTTTGTTCATATGTTAAAAATAGGGAAGAAACAAAGAGGTTTTCAACATTTCCTTCTGTTTTTAATCTTTGGTCAGGAACTACAAAGACAACTGGTTAAAAATTGCAGCCCTTGTTGTCAGGTTTCAGGATACCAGAAGGGTGGAAAAAACAATTTCTGGCCCAACTCCAGGTGCTGCTGAAAAGGGCTTCTGGAATTTTGGCAGTGACGGCGAGCATCTACCTGTACTGATGGCCTGGAGCTGCCCAGTGGCTGCAAGACCAGCCTGCAGCCTCCACTTCTCACTGAGGATGCTGGAAGAGAAGAGCGAGCACAATCAGTCGCCCATAGGAAATCCCAGTTATGCGCCTGTAAGATTTTAAGCTGATTCACACACAAACACTGCCAGTGCACTTGCGAGGCAGCTTTCCCACTACGGTACTGCTATGCTGTGAGTGTGCAGAGATGCTGCTTAGCTCAGCCACAGTGGCACAGAAGAGGTTTGTTCTTAGTTTTAGTTCTGCAGCTCACGTGGTTTTGGAATAGAGAGCATAGCAGTAGGGTTAGCTGTCAGACCGGGCAGCCTCGTAACCCTTGCATCTGAGTTCAGCCTTATTCCAAACCTGATTTCCTAAATGATTCAGGATGGCTTTTACAGTGTTTGTTGCTTTTGAGCTAACGCTGATTGCAGTTGATGAAGTACTGATGTTTTATTCTGGTGTTTGGGATTTTTACTAGACTGTTCACTCTACGTGCTGTGACTGATGTAGGTGAGGAATGTGCAAATGTAATGGTGATTTCATACCTAGGTCAGTATGGGAAGCAGCTGTTTGGGTTGGAAGGAGGAAGGAGAGGGCCTCGCTTTCTGCTTGCCCCAGAAGAGCTGTTCCACCCCCCTCTCCTGCAGGCTGCTCTGTCACTTCCCTCGTTGCATCAGAGAACTAAATCTCTGAAAAAGGAATTGCTGATTTTAGACGAAGCTTGGAAAAGTTGCTCCTTGATCTGACACAGACAGCCCAGTTCATAAGGGTTGAAAAGGTGTGTGTTGAGCTTTTGGTTCCTTTCAGCTGCTTTCACGGGTTGTTCTGAGCTTCTGAGGATGTTACATCAGCCACCTGATGAAACTTCAGTGAACAAACTGCAGAGCTCTTTATGAAACATCACTTTTTTTTTCTATGACCACAGAAAATGAGTTTCTAATGTCTGTTAAACGCTTGGTTGCTTTGGAAAAGGCTTTTTTTTCCACGTGTGAATTGTTAGCTGCCACCATTACAGGAATGAACTCAGTGAATGCTTGGTTTTTAGAGTTGGAAGATTACCACCAGGCGTGAAATACACTGAGTAAAATCCTTCTGCTCATCCCCTTGCTTTTTTTTTCTATTCAAGAGTGCAAGTTAAGCTCAGGATTTTCAAAGATACTTCGCAACAAGAGCGGTTAATCCAGTGCTAACGTGCTGAGGCTCTTTGACACTGATGCCCAGGCTGAGCACCGAGGAGCAGAAGTAATTCCTTAGGCTCAGGAGTCCGGGATTTGATGTAAGTAGTTCAGTAGTGCTCTGTTTTGTTTTCTCCTTTATTAAGAGGCTCAGAGCTGAGATTTTTAGATCCAGGGCAGTTTGTGCAGGTAGCTGGTGGAAATGGAAGGCCGACATTCCGACCAGTTTGGTGCAGTTTGCTTTCTTCACACGTCGTGCAGTCGGGGTGTCTTTAATTTTCTTATTTAATAATCATTCCTCTGTAAAAGACATTTGTGAAGAGCAGCTCTCGTTCTCCTTGGCGTGCTGTACGCATGCTGGAAAGCGTTGCGTTCTTTTTGCAGCACAAGGAAAAGTCCTGGTGCTTGGTGGAACTTGGGTGAGTGCTGCTCATGTGGAAGCAGTTAGGACATCTGGTAAAGCTGTATGATAGCACTTCCACAGCAAAGTTATTGGAGCTTGGAGCAGCCAGTGTAATAATGCTTTAGTTATCTGTAAGGGGGGAAACAAAAAGAGGGCAGTAAACACAAAGCGTGGTGCCAAGTAAAAATCTCCAAAGTAAATGATGTTTTCTTTATGAATTTACTTTGATCTCCCGGAGAGATGCTTCCCTGATGCTCCCTCCGTCCTCTGTGATGTAGGGCTCCATTCGTGCTGAGGATTGAGGTAATGCTGTAACACAAGTTTCCAGTCCTTGCGCTGACAGCACAGCACAGGAGATGTCCTTCTGGTTTTTGATAGATTGTTATGCTGTTCCCCTCGCAGTGGCCTTTACATACGTGGGATAGTGCCTTCCTATCGAAGCAAATGTCTTAAGTCTCTTCAGTTGGGATGGGATGTGTGTATGGAAGGGTGCATCCCTTTCGTGAGTGAATTTTGTGTAACAGCAGAAGTTGATCTCAGGGCTGCGCTCAGTCCTTTCATCACGGACATCTCCAGCTGCTTTATAACTGCACAGCTGTTGCTGGAGTCAAGATGAGGAGGCAAAATGAGAGTTGAGAACTTTCTCCTTTTCATACATGAACCCCATAGCTTTTCAAAAAGACTGAAACTTCTGAACATTGGGAAGCCTTAATCTGTAACCATGGCAGCAAAACCTTGTCATTCTACTCATAAGAATTTAATTCCTTCTTTACTGAGCAGGTATGTAATGATAGAGCTGGTAACGCTACTCTGATTTTAAACTTAGCCAAGTCCTGTTATATATATTTGGAATTTAAAAGCGTTTAGCCTAACAGTGGTTTCCATTGTTCACCTGCCTTTGGCTGTGTTCTTTTCAAGCCTCTTTTCAAATGGACTGCTTCCAAGAGAGAAGTAAGGATCCTTTCGTTCTTGAACGCGCGAGGAGTTGTTATAAAACATTTTTTGGTGTAGATTTGCTCCCCTCCCTCTAGTTCGGAATAAAAACATGAGAGTCTCCAGGCCTGATGAGTTTGGGCCTTAGCTGCCACCTGGGACGTTCATGGTGCTGCATACACCCCTAGAGAGCACTTGGAATGCTGAGTTGGATAGGATGACGTTTACAGTTGCTTAATGCCTGAGGTAAGTTGTTAGGCAGCTTGATGCCTAGGTGTCCAAGGTGACCCGTCAGCAGCAGTGGACCCCTCACACATGTTGTTTATGCCCTCTCTTTTTGATTTGTTTCCTTTTTTAAAACTACGTTGCCCCTGTTCCTGACATGCTGCTTCTGTGTTAAACACCGCATTCTGTTGCGATCTGCCCAGCGATACGAGTAATTTTTTGAAGTCTTTTGCAGCTTCCTAAGTTCAGTGTTCTATTTTGTCAACTGTTTAAATATTGTTTTAACTTGGCTGCTTCCCTTGGAAACTCTCCTGCTTCGCAGCATGCCGGTTATCCTGTTTTGTTGTCTCTTACACGGGACTTTTATCTGTCCGGTTGGTATCTGTGTTCTTCATTTTGTACTTTTGCTTTTTAAGGATATTTCATTTTGGAGCAGCTGGATCTGTTTTTGTGGTGCCGGTGCTGCCGTGTCCTATGCAGACAGCTGTAGATGGTGAGAGGTAATGGGCCGGTGCTCCCTCAGAAAAACAAGGCAGTTGCTGCTGAAGTCCTTGTATATTTCCATGCATACATACTTGCATTTTATTATCAGTTGGATTCTGAACCGAAAGAAGCATGTGTGGTAGTAATGAACACAGAGCAAGGTAGAAAATTCATTAAAAAAGACAACAACTCCTTTCTGGCATCCAGTTTTTTGAATGCAAATTGATGAACGTGATGTTCTTTCCAGGTTCAAAACAAGTGCCCTGCTGCCTGCAAGACACATGAGAGCACTTGCCCAAATCGCAGGGAGTTGCAGCAGTAAACCATGCAATAATATGTTGCTTGTGTATATGCCCTCTAAGACTAACTACAGAATAGTAGATGTATGGCAGTATGCAGGACAAAGCAGGCGAGGGTCACAAAGTGAGTACTGGAGTGGGAGCACGGGAGAGTGATGTACAGAGCTGCCGTGCCCAGCTCAGTTTCTCTGTTGTGGTTTTTAGGTGTTCTGTTGAACACAGAATTACAGATATGAAGAGCTTGGAAACTCACGTTGACTTGAGGTACAACAGCTATGGTTTGTGCTTGTTGTATTCTTCACTGCTGTTTGTGGTAGTGGGGCAGGGTGAGCTTGTGCCAGTGACTGCAGAGTTTCTTCTTGTGCCCCATCGAGGTGCTGTGTGCCTCTGCTGGGAGAGTTTAACATGTTAGGGAAAGTCTGCTGAGTTTGTAAATCTCTGGACTTTGGAAGTGTGATGAAGTTCTCTCTTAATGGGACAATCTTGGAGCTCTCGTGCCAGCTGTGGGTAGAAGTAGTGTCAGTGAGGCTTCGTAGCCAGAGTCTGGGGATGACTTTGCTGATGCCATCCTGCAGTGTGGAGCTGCTGTAGTAGAAAAAGGCCAGGGCAGCCCTTCCTGTTTTGCTTTCTCGGGGATTTTTTTTGCCAAATTCACAGTCTCGCTCCTAACTCAAAATCTACATCAGAGCTTTGCTAGCTGTTAGCAGGGAAACTCACTTGCTGTTGTTTCCTGTGAGTGCCCGCAGCCAGAAACGCGCTGTCTACCTTCCTGTTACCAAAGCAGCTCGGTGAGGTGGGCATGGCGCAGCTCTGCTGCTGTGGGCAGCCCTGCCTGAGGCACAGAAACCTTGGCAAGCTGCTGATGGCCACAGGCTCAGCCATGGCTACGCTGATAGACCCTTGATGGGGGGTATTCTGGCAGCAGTGAAGTCCTCACCTACCTACACCACGTGACAGCCAGCTTTCCCACCTCGTGGTGAGTGACCTTCCCCCAGCACAAAGGCAGGATGGTTCAGGGAGTGCTTCTTCAGTACGAGTTTGGCTGCTGGGAGAAGTCACCATATCCATCTGTGCTGTAGAGAGTACGCTCAGAAAATGGGCCATGTCCACCCAAGGCACCTCTGTTTTATGATTTAAAGCTGTGCTTAGGTGCTTTTTGTATTTACAGACGTTGCATTTGATGTCTTTGTAGTTGATGCTGTTTCTGGGCAGATGTGTGATCTGTGTTGGTATGAAGAAGATCCTGGGCTGGGGCCGTTCAGCGGGCTGCTCCATGCAGCTGTAACTGTCTGGGTGTCCCCTGGTGTGCACTGCGGTGGGACATGGCACTTAGGAAGAGGCAGAATTTCCTGCGGGGCATTCTGTGCCAGGCCAGCACCGCTTTATAGCACTGCAAGAAGAGCTGAGGGCTTGGCCATGGGGCTGTTGAACTGAAGTTCCCACTGTCTGCTGGCTGTAGCTACAGTTAAAGTGAGCCTTGGCCAGCTGCTAGACAGAAACAAAAGGTCAATTCTTTGTGTGTGCAAGATGCTGTTTCTCTCTTTTTTTTCCCCTTTGTCTTTTCGCTCTTTTGTTCTTTTCCCCTTAGCTGCCATTTGACAGCTCCATCAGCATGGTGGGAGAGTGATGGATCCCTACGTGCTGGATGTTTCTTTGCTTCGCTGTGCTGGCACACCCTGCACGTCCGCTATTTTGGGGGTTAGAAACCATTTTGCTTCCTACCAGAGTTGCTGCTGATCTCTGTGCCACACCACCGCCTGACATTTCTGGGAGGTGTCAGTCCAGGTTACAGCGGCTTTGCATGCCGTTAGAAATACAAACACAAGCTGAGCTGTATAAATGCCTCGCTCAGGTAACAAACCCTTTATTCAAATAACTTTTGCTCTGGAATGTGCTCCCTGCCTGTAATGCCAAGTTTAATTAAGAGAGGATTTCAGGGATGAGATACAGACTTCATTTTTCACTTCTTGTCAACTTTCCCTCCTTGCCTTTTTCCCCATTCTCCTTTGATCTTCAGAAAATCTCAGCTCGTGAAAATAAAGGCTCCACAGAGTCTTCAAGGTAAAGAAATATGAGTAAGCACGAGCACCTCGAATCACAGATTTGCATGCACTGCGCTTGCTGCAGGCTGTCTTTCTTCAGTTGACTCAGGTTTTCACCTCTGTAGAGCAGGGGTGAGGAATTTCCTTGTTGAGCGCTGAATAGGCTTTTCAAACACCTTTCAGCCCGCTCTGTCATTATGCAGCATTGCACAATAGTTCGTTGAAGCCAAACCCTGGCTGTGGGCTGCATGAAACCGAGGAGCGTGGCCCGAGCTCAGCGGGTGGGCGGCAGCTGGGCCTGCAGCAGGGTGCTGGAGCCCCTCCCTTTGGGCTCCTGCTCCACAGGCCTGCAGGGCTTTCTGCGCTAAGGTGGAAATGGGCACCTGCAGATCCATCCTGTTCCTGTTCTCTGTTGTCATCGGCTCGCAGCGATGATGTTGTGGCCTCGCCTTGGGAGTCTTCCTGCCATGCTTGGGGAAGTGGAAGCAAGAAGCAACTCGTCGGCTGCCTTTGGGGCATGTCGGGTGCTGCTGTCGCAGTGCTGGAGACGAAGAAGTAAGAGAAGCAGTTTCTGATTTATTTATGACAATATACACTGCTGCGGTTCAGTAGTGCTGCGTTTCTGCTGTGAGGAGGAAATGAGAATTCAGGTGGGAGTCAGCTGCTGGTTGTGGCTTACAGAGATGGATCACAAGGCTTACAGATGGCTGCAACGTGCAGGAAAGTGAAGTATTGTTAATTGGCTGAAATTTTCTGTGTGCTGATGGACCCTCGCTGGGACTTGGGCACATCCTGTCTCTGTTCTGTGCCTCTCTGAATTTTTCCCCATTGATATGTTTCAGTCACAGACCAGAGCTGATAGTTCTGAAACAATCTCCCTCCTCCCAGTTCATAAAGAGAAACTTCAGGAGAAAACATCTATCCTTACTGAGGCTTCTGCTTATCACTGTGTCTCCAGCTCTCTAGGCACAGCATGAACCTGGCCTGGGAGGCTGCCAGGGTTGGAAAAGCAGAGACTGTTTTGCTTATCTTTATGAGGGGGTATCTGGAAGCTGCACTGTCCTGTGCTTGTGCTGAGGGCTGGCTGTGTGTCAGTGGCATTCTGTGCAGAACAGGAGGTCTGCCCCCTGAGAAGATGGGTCTGCTTTTATTTCTAAAATGATGCTCTAGAGCATGTTCAGAGCAGGGACTTGTGCATCTGCAGAGTTCCATATGGGATAACTGGTTGAATTGCTTTGGGTTGTAGCATTCTTTGGCATTGGCTTAGAAGGACGTTCTCTAGAAAGATCTCCCAGACCCTTAGTGACCCTTTCAGACTGTCTCCTTCACTTGGCAGTTATATGGCAGCCATTTCTCTCTGGGCTATGTTTTCCCTTTTTGGGTGAGTCAGCAAAAATCAAAAGGGAATCAAGGAGTCAGAAGAAGATAAAATGGAAAGAATTGAGCTGGTTATGTTGCAGTGTGGGTGTCATCCCATCTGATCTGCAGGAGGCTGAGATTCCCCTGTGTTGTTGGTAGAGTGGCAACGTGATGCATTGCCTCTGTTGCGTGCCGCTGTAAGGGAAGTCAGCAGGAAAAGGCTGTTCGTAACATTCATGGCTGCCTCTTTGGCAGCTGAAAGCAGCAAACTGCTGCACGTGGCAGTTGATGTTGCAGAAATGACTGGCAGTGTATTAGCACCTTCAGAGCCTTGCCAGGCAGCATGTCATATAGTATGTCCTTGCATAAATCTTGATGAAGAGTTCATGTTGGGTGTGCTCAGATTTTATATATGTATATGTATTAGCAGCTCTCAGTTGCATCATCTGAAAGGGTATCTTGCTTGCTTATGCTTGTAATTTAGAGAGGTTTGTGCTTGGCTGGAATATTTCAGATTAGCCTAGTTTCCTCTTCCCTCCCCGTGAAGGAAAGTTAAATAAAAATAACTGTTAGCTTTCACGGGTGTGCGGTTTGGCTTAGACCAAATGCTTATTTTATCTGAGGCCTCTGAAGGTGGAAGGAGATGTTTCGACAAGTCCCATGGAGGCTGGCAGAGGCGCAGGGCTGGGGAGCTGCGTGCCGTTAGCGCATCTGCATGGAGCGTAGGTGGAAGCCATCGCCCTGCTGGCTCTCACCGGCCGCTATCAGGGCTGCTCTTGCTCTTGCTTTTGCACAAGTCCTCTTTTGGCAGGCAGAAGATCTGAGGCTGCGTTTGCCAAGTCAGTGAGAAAGTAATTCTTGGCCTGCCACAACTTTTCAGACAACTTTGTGACTTGAGATGGAGAGAAAAGGTTATTTTCAGTCACCAAAGGTACTCTTAGGCTGCTCTAGAAACTCCTTTTTAGGTCAGATTGAATAAGTCCATTCCTGTTGGAAAGCAAAACCGTAGAGAAGATGGTCTGAGATTTGCTGGTTCTGTGGATTTTTCTGCAGCGCTGAAATCATCTGGGATGGGTGAGCTGCTGAGCGCTGGGGCAGGAAGTGAGCTGCGGCTAAGGTAGCACCGTCTGAATGCACACTTGTCAGAAAGCTGCTTTCAGCTAATCCTTGGGAGGAAGTGAGCTATAATCAGTACTCTGTGAGCTAATCACAGGAAATCTATTGCTCAACAGGAGCCTCGAGGGGGGGGCGGGGGGGGGCGGGGAGGGGGTATGAGGAAAAAAAGAGAGGAGTGTTAGAAAAATACCCGTGCAGACATTGCCTTCTGCTGTTGTATTCAAAAAATCTGTTTGGCCCGAGAAAGTGGAATATCTGCTGTAAAGGCCGACCCTCCAAACTGCATCGCAGAGCTGCACAATGTGTGTATCTGTTTTCTTGGAAGGTCTGTTTGCTCCCTTGTCCAGAATAAAGAAGCATCGAGGCTCATCTCCTCCAGGAAGGTGTTCTGCTCAGGGATGCTGGTGCTGGGAAGGCTGAAGACAAGATATCATGTTGGGTCAGTGTGCTGGGAATGTCTCTGAACGTTTCCACGGGGATTTTTGTATTACAAAGCAAGAGTGAAACATGGCTCTCGATCTCCCTCCTCAAACCAGTCTTTTCTTGGAATTAGCACAAATGAGTTCTTTTATTGAGTTTTATTTATTTATTTATTTATTCCACTCAACATCTGCCTTGGAGGTTAAGTTTGTGAGGCATCTACTCTGCTCTTTTCCTCTGTGCTGGACCTGCCTGTCCCGGATGCTGCTCTCTGTGCATGACAAGTGTTGCCAGAAGTGCCCTATAAGGCTCTACAGGAAGAGAGCAGATGATAGCGCTGCCACCACGCTGATTGCTGTAAGGGTAACTGGCCCTTCTCAGAGCCAGAGCAGGGCTGGGGAGATGCCCTTAAGGGTCAGGCTACTTTTCGCTCTTTGTGTCTCTTCTGCTGTTCCCCTCGGACATCTCATAGTTGTGTTGTATTGATTTCAGGTGTTGTGCATGCACCCGTGCCCAAGTGCTCTGCACTTCTTGCAGCAGCCCAGGTGCTGTCCCAGTGGGGTTCTGCAGCCACATCAGGCTGTGATTTCAAAAGCAAAATGGTTATGTTTCTTAATATGATGCTAGTCTGAAATGGGTTACTTCTGCTTTTTGGTCAGCCCCGCAGAATAGACTTGCATTTGATGTTTGTGTTGCTCCTTCAGTGTTACATTGATGATAGATAAATAAGCTGAGTAATTTTCACCTGTGCAAAGCAGGGCTGAGTTCAGTTTGCAGCTCAGAGAGCTTCCCATCAGGGTGCATGCATTGCTGGGTTTGGTTGTGGCTGCTGAGAGGGGCAGCATAAAGTGAGGCCGTGCTGTGGCAGGGGTAGGCATTCACATCTGTGCTATCAAACAGCTCCAAGCTCAATGGTGCATTTTCCAAGCATTAGGCCGGTTTCTTTTTGCATCACATCCTAGGCATTGAAATACGGGTGAAGCCCGGAGGACACAAATATATTAATTTGGACATTTTACAAAGAAACTCCAACTCCTTATGGATGTTATGGATCCTCATGATTTTTCTCTCTCTTTCTCCCCCTGTTCAGGGCTTTGCAGTGTTACACAGTGGAGTGAGGATGAGGTATGGACACACATGATGTATGTTTATAAACTGATACGTTCAAGTAAACTGTGCTAGGAAAACCGTGACAGCACACAAAAGCAGATAGGAAAGCGCTTGTCTTGGATTTCATTTTATTTCCCTGTAGTCATTCTGCAAACAAGACAGAGGAGATGAAAAACGTTTGTCCTTTCTTAGAACTCCAAGGAGCTGAAGAGCAGCCCTGGGGCGGAGCATGCTGCCCTGCTGCCCAGCACAGGACCCTTCCTGCTGCTTCTCCAGCAGGAGGGGGGGGTGCATTTTCTCTTCTACTTCAGCAGCTCAAGTTATGAGGGCATCGAGGACTGCCCAGGATGAGGAGAGTACATCTTTGTCCACAGGGAGTGCTGTCATATGCTAGAGATACACACCAAGAATCAGAGCTGTGCGGTCACAAGCTCTGGCCCCTGTGATTATGTTTTGTGGAATAAGTAGCAGAGCTGCTGGGAGGAAAGGTTTCAGCTCTGTGTCTTTTTTTGTGAGTGTAGTGGGTTGCAGTGCTGTTCTGTGGTGGGAATGAATCTGTCTGAAGTCTGTAGTTAAGTATGGTCTGCAGCCTCACAGCTTGTCTGTGGTTCTTTCCATCACTTTCTAGTTCTTGTAATTAAATATAGTGCCACTGCTGACTGAGAGGCATGCACAAATCCATCATTAGTAGTAGCATTGTCTTCACTGGCTAAGGTGAATCCATTTCCCCTGATGACATCCTTTTTTCTCTGTTATTTGTACTTGATTGTTGATGGGACAAGAGTGATTGCCCCTACCTGGTGTCTTCCTGTGAGAGCAGGAAAGGAGCTTCTGGATGTATTTGCCCTCCTCGTTTTATTTTATTTCTCTGTTTTTTACCTCTTCCAATCATGCCAACTAAGGCCAAACCTCTACAGCCCTTTCAAAAGTGCTTCCTGGGCTGTGGAGATTTCCCTTGCATGATGAAGATGGGCTTAAGGACAAAGGAGGAGGGAACTGCTCCTTTCTTCTGCTGCTTCAAGCTTTAATGAGCTTGAAGGATTTAAACTGCAAATGACAAACACGATTCCTTAGGTGTGAAGCTGATGCAGAGCATTCTGCCACTGCCAGTCTGCGTTGTCAGCCCCGGAGCTTCTCTACCTGATGGTCCCTGCAGCCTCACGTGGACTTGTTTTCCTCTCTCCTTCTCCTCAGATCCATTTCAGGTAGAATCGGGGAAGCTCCTGAATGCTTTGAACACAAACCAACCAGAGTTGCAGCTAGGAGGGTTCAATACAGATGCTGTTACACCAGTGCTTTGAAGTGCCTCATTTTCTGGTGGAATAGATGGATTTGGGGTTTCCATATACTTGCTTCCAACCTATTGCTTAACAGTTTTCTCTCTTGAACATACGAAGTGCTAAGAAGTAGTTGTCTTCCGATCAAGAAGCTGTGATGGTGGACGTGTGATGAACTTCTTTGCGCTGCTCGTATCACTGAAAATGCAGAATTTTCACTACAGCATGAGTTCCATTTTGAAAACATGTAAATAAAAGTGGTAAAGTTTAAAAGTTGGCAACCTGAATCCCATGTTATGGCATTATTAGGCGTGACTGATGAAGGGGTGCAGGGACTTAGCATGGGCTTGGAGGACCAGTCTGTTTGTTTCAGACACGGACTGGTTGGCTGCCTTTACATCCTGCTATTGCTTGTATCAAGCAGCTCGAAGAAAGAAATGCGTGGATAGATGAGTTTTACCCCCTTGTGCTCTGAGTGTGACTTCAGAGCTGTGTTCCAGCTGATGCAGACCCTCCCTACTGTACTATCCTACCTCTGCGCTCCTAAAAGCTGATTGTATAGAGCAGGACTCTTCAACTGTGTGTGGTGATTTGTACAAGAAGATTATATGTCTCAAATTGGTGGCACATGCTTTTGCGAAAGCAATGCTTATTGTTAGGAAAGAGATTGGAATTAAAATCCCTGTGGGTAGGCTGCTCATTCCTGCTGCTAAATTCCAGGGTTCTTTTTTCCCATATCGCAGGGTAGGTACTGGAAAATTGAGAAGATCCTGCAGATAACTTGCAACATCTGAAAGAGCAATCAGTAAGCAAAAATGGAAGGCTAGGAACCACGGTCTGATCTACGGCTGCGTCCTCACCAGCTGAGTCTGGTGTTGCAGGCCTATTTATCACTCTGTCGTCAGGAAGAGGGCTTGAAGGCAGATTTGTCTAGGTGGATGCTGCACAGCTTTGACAGCTGTTTCCCATCAATCTGTAAGTCCATGGGGCAACCCACACATGGTCAGTTCTCACTTAGGCTGCCAGAACTTTGGTTCGTGCTGTTTGTGCCTCTGAAGGTATTTGTACAGAAATGATGTGCTTTCGTGGGCATTCATGGCAGTAATGCGTTTCAATCTCTTTTGAGCTTCACAGTGTAAGAAAGCTTGCTCTCGTGCTGCTTGGATTTGGGTTGCTGGCCTGCTTTGCTTTTCCTCGTTGGGATTTGGCAGCGTTCTTCTATCCGGTGTATAACAGCGAGGAAGGTCAGCCCTCCTGTTTGCAGTTCTGTGACAGCCACGCACACAGTGTGCAGTGCAGTGTTTATGCTTTGTAAGTAAGACTGGATATTGATAGCAGGTTGTACTCAAAGTCCCAGCCTGGCTCTGAATGGCACTGACAACGTCATGAGAAACAGAGGAGGGGTGTAGACTTCTCTTCCGGGGGTCTAGCTCATCTTTTGGGCACATTGAGGAACAAGGGGCTTGTTTATAAATCAGTTGTCACAGAGAGATGGTTTCTGTGTATCTTTCTGTGTGCTATTTGCAGCAGAGAGGCTGCCTTTTCCTTGGTGATCAGCAAAAAAAAAATCCAATATATCATGGGGTGGGAGGAGAGGCCAGTGTGAGTGAACGTGGAATGCCTGCTGCGGATGCTTTGTTGTGCTGTGTGTTGGCACTGGTTGCTGTCTCTTTGTGCTCACTCTTGTGTTAAGAACTTCAGTAGGGTTGTGGTGGTAGTGTGTGAGTGTGTATGTACATGTGTATTTCTCACAAGTGAAGAAAGTGTGGGACAGAGGGGTAAAGTTGTGCATGTCCTTGCCCAGAAGTGGAATACATCTAGTCGATCCTGTATCCGTGCTCTTTTCTTTAAGCTGGGATAGAGATATTCTTTATTCTCCTTAATGGGGGCGGTGTGTTATGGCTCTAAACATAAACTGTTCTGCTCTCTACAAAATAAATGACAAGAAAGGACTCTGTAGCATGAAGCTCTGAGCTAGAACTGCCCTTAAGTTACACTGGTGTCCTTATGTGCTTTATCACTTTCTTGTATGCAGCCTTGATGTGAATGGATAGTGAAATACATTGGGGCACTGATGCACGTTGTAACTGTCTATTCTTTCTGACTGGATCAGTGTCATCACTGGAGAAGCCTGTCACTGCATCTCATAAGTGCTGCTGCCTGGTGAGGGGGCGGCCCAGGGGAGCCAGAAGGGAGGAGGAAAGGAGCTCTTCCTTGAGGGAAATGTCAGTGCTGAGCAATGCAGCGATCGCTGTGCTCTTCAAAGATGAATTTGTACCTCCTTTCCCTACTGGCCAACCAAAGAAATGCTCCATTTCTGTCTTCCATGCTTGCTTCCTGTGGTTTAACCAATATTTCTGTTTCAGAGCTCTCACTAGCCGTTCAGAACCATGTCTGACAACGGAGAACTGGAAGACAAGCCACCAGCTCCTCCTGTGCGGATGAGCAGTTATGGGGGAAAGGACCCGTTGTCTGCCAACCACAGCTTGAAACCTCTGCCCTCCGTACCAGAAGAGAGAAAACCTAGGAATAAAATCATCTCCATATTCTCTAGCACTGAAAAAGGTAAGATGCCTCAATTTTCTATCTCTGTTTCTTTATTCTTCCAAGGTTTTGTAGTGCGGTATGCATTTGAGTCCATAATCTGCACGTGAGATTGTGGAATTTCTTTACTGCAGCCTGCTTGAGTATTAGAGAAAATGCAGGAAGTTTGGTCTGTGCGTTCAGTGAGCTGTTCTTTCCCTTTGCCCTGGGTTGCTTGTAGATGAAGTGCTCAGGAAGAGAAACTGAATGACTCCTTGAGGAAAACCTCGACCTAATACTTGTCATGTTTGCTGCCTGTTTTAAAGGAAAGCATTTTTCAACAACCCTAATAAATGTTTCTGATTCCTGCATATCATGTTCCCTACTATTTTGCTATGCTAAGCACAGATTTTTAGTTTAAACTGAGCATCCATCTGTTTTGGAAGTTAGTTATGTTAATGACCATTAAGGTGGTACCTTTGAGGTAAGAAGTGGGAAAGCACGAGGTGTGTGAAGGAGAACAGGGAAAAATGAAGTCCTTCTACAGAGATCAGATCTGTGTAACTGCACATTTCAGGTTAATTGCCAACAGGGGAAAATCTACCTTTGTGTAGAAATGGCTTCTGATACCTGGTAGGATAGAAGCGTGCAGGGATTTACTGGCCTGACCTGAGACTGCAGTGTGTTTTGTTACTCTGTACCCTGTAGTGTTTTTTATTAAGATGTATTCCTGACAGAAATCAATGCTAAATGATAAGGCATATTGACATCAGCTGTGTTTTTGGATTGACTCAGAAGCTGTCACCGGTAGTTGAGCACACCCTGTCCCGCATTTTGGGACCAGTTGGGCTGTGTATCTGTTTACAAACACTGGGGAACGGATTACAGAAATACGGCGTGTACTCCCTATGGCAGAGCACGTGTTTAGGCAGAGGAATGTATTTTATTGTTTTGTCAGTGTTAGGAAAGAGGTTGCACATTACTGTCTTGTCATGGGGAAGACCTTGCTGCTCTCAGTGCTTTCCAGTTCCGCTCTTGGCTTCCTGCACCAGGTTGTCACTGATGTGTTAGGTAGGTCTGGTTCAGACCTGCTGACACAGGTTTGACTGCTTAAAGACACTTTGCTCCTCTGGTAGCTCATTCACTCCGCTGAGTGTTTCCCCCAGTGCTGGTGTTGGTTCTCACGCAGCAGTGTGAGCAGTCCCTCTGCTGCCATGCCTCACCCCGGAAGCAAATGGAAACAAATGCCCACAGCAGGCTTCCTGCACTCAGCAGATAGCTTGCCACAGTCTGGCAGCGGTGCTGCTGGGGGTGGTGGGTGTGTTTTCCTTTTCAAAGGATGGAAAGATTTGGCTACTGTGGCTTTTGGAAGCAGAATAGTTATTTCACAAGGTCGCTTATTGTGCAGCAACTGACTGTGGCTGCATGACAGCAGTAGAGGTGGTGGTCTTTTAATCTGGTGCAGATAAAAGCCTCAAAGAGCTAAGTCTGTAAAGCAAACGTGAGAAGGAAGTGCAGGCTGGTAGCAACACTTTGAGAGCAAGGCTTGGGTCTGGGAAGGAAGGTGCTCTGAATTAACTGCTCTGAATTAATAATACTGAGTAAGACTTGCTTGTGTTGTGAAATGAACTACTAATGCAAGCGGGCACAGTGTGGCTGGAGAGCTTTGTGATGTGTTACAGTGGCTTTACTTCTCCTCAGACATTTCCTCTTTCCATCTTGATGGTGGGTTCATTCATTGCTGGAACGGCCATGAGGGTGGTTGGGGCCTTGTCTAAGGTTATATAGATCCACCCGAAATTGCTTTAAAATGTGAATACTTCAATTTGTTCTGTAAATACTGGTATACCAAAATCTGCGTGCTTGTTTAGCATGTCTGTGGATCTACTGATACTTGGTGACACAAAGTGGAAAAAGTCCTTTCTGCAAAAAATGTGCCACTTTGTCTTTTAGATGTTAAAACGTGTTTAAAACAGTGTCCTTCTGCAAAGAAAAAGAAAAAAGAAAAAAAGAAAGCTCTGCTGTGTGGTATGGTAACGTGGTTGGTGGTAGTTGCTTTTTTTGTCGGTATGGTTGAGATGCATCCCCATTGGAAAGGCCTGTTTGAGTAGAAGGTGGTTTTTTGTTCTGCTGCTGGTGAGCTGTATGCTCGAGTGTATGCAGGATAGTCTTTCAAACTGACTTTGCATTTGAGCAGAGGTTAATCAATTACTGCTAAAATATTAAATTCTCCTTTTCAGAAAGTGAAGGAATGCCTTCCCAGGAGATGTACAAGGCTGTTACTGCAGATGGGCAGACATGGTGCTGAGGCTGTCTGGCTTTGCCTTGCAGCCTTCTGTCCCCTTGATGTCACACGGTCCTACCTGGCTGTCTTCATTGAGTACCTCAGCGCAGCTCCTGCCATGGGGGTGGACTGGGGGCAGAGGTGTGGGCTCGGGCACTTGCTGCAAGCAGCAGGTTGAGCACAAGCAGGGCTCCTGCCCCAACTCTGAGCTAGTTCTGTGCTGAAATAATCAGCAAAGGGGTTATTTAATCACCTCGTCAGGGAGCTTTCCCCCTTCCCTCTCCCTCCCCCCCCCCCCCCCCCCCCCCCCCCGGTTCCATTGTTCCGGATAAGTGATGAGATAGTCATCTTTTTTACTAGAGTACTTAATTGCCATGAATTTCCTTGGCCAAGCTTCTGAAGTCAAATGAACCTGTGTGCATTTTTGGAAAGCTTCGAAGCAGTCTTCTCAACCCAGAAATGTTTATTCTGGAGCAGAACTTACTGAAGGAGTGCTGCAGGGAATAGCCCAGGCCCTGGGATCATGCATGCAACGTGCTCGGACGGCAGACTCAGAGCAGAGCCCCATGGTTTCAGCTGTGCTTTGGGGACTTGAGGTTTGCCAGTGCCTCCTGGGCTGCTGAGACCCTGCTGCTGGAGCACACTGCAGTGCAAGGCTTTGCACAGGGGTCCCTCACGTTGGGGCTGGTTTGTGATGCCGGAGGAGTGCGTGGCTAACGCGTTTCAAAGGGCTCAGGCTTCATATGGGGAAAATCTGAAGTTCACTTGTGCTTCAAAATGAGCATTGCCCTTTGTTATAGGGATTCCCATTTAAACTGAGAGCTGTGGTACAAACATAATTGGAGGTTTAAAAATAGCCTGGCCTCACAGTGGCCTTGTTAACAGAGTCTCAAGTACATCTTGCCAAAGCATGGCTCACTGGACTTGCCTCTTGACTGGAGTTTGCTGCTCGCGTTTGTTTAAAGTGCCTCTGATCTGCTGTTCCCGTGGGCAGAGCTGTGTTTCGGCTCCAGCCTGGTGTACTTGGGAGATGTGTGTTTGTGGGAGGATGGGGTTTATTTGTGCAGCACATTCTGGACGATGTGAGCACCAACCCGTGTTCCCTAGCTGTTAAGTGCCCTGGTACAGTAATCTTCCCGAGGAATATAGCTCTTCTTCCTCCTGCTTTCACATCAACAACTGCAAGAGGCCGGGAAGGAGCACGGCTTTCTTTAAAGATGTTGAATGAGAACATTTGACAGTCTGTTTGCTTTTTGGCTCCGACCTGTGCAGCCATATTAAAGATATCCTGTTTATAATAGCTGTGTCTTTCCACTGCATTGTTCAGCTCGCAGCAGCCCACATGGCTTTTCGTTTGTAAGCATTGTCCTGGGTTCCCGTCCTTCCTTTCCTGCCAGCAAGAGGGGATTTCAGACAGTCCCTGGCTCTGGGTGCTGTGACGTCAGCTTGCCCCATCGCTTGCCCCAGCAGCATTTAACCACAGAGTCACTAAGCAAGTCCTATTCTATCTGCGCTTTTTCTGTAACGAATCTTCATGCCTTTTCATTTCCTAAAGCAAAACAGTTTTGGTTTGTTTGTTTCATAAATGCTACAATAAATGCAGCTGATTCAGCTCTGCTCCATGAGCCTGTAGGCATTCCCAGGAGTAAACATGCTGTTTTCTCAGGATCGAATGAGACACGCTCCACTGCTCACTGCCAGGGCTCTGCCTTGCAGTGCGAAGCCTCAAGTGTCAGGTCTCCTGCAGAGCAAACAGCAGCTCCTCTGCCTGGGGGAAGCAAGCAGGGCTCAGCCTTTGTTTCCTGAAGCTTTCCAACTTTGAACCTTTTCTCTAAGTAAAGGGAACGTAGTGGTGCCTAACTGGGTTTTGTATTTAGAGTTCAATGGAAACAGAAGACAATTTGTAGGGAATGGGAATGGGGACAAAAATCCCCAAACCAAACCTTGTGCATTATAAAATATCTGAATGTAATTCTGTGTGGGTTGGATTGTGCATATGGTCCCTCTCATTATCTGTTTCTGCTTCTGGTGTTTCTTAGATTTGCTTTCTTGTTATTTTTTTCTTTCCCCTTTTGGTTTAAATTACATAGCCAGACTGAGGCTATCAGTTTTTATCTTCATCGAGGAAGGCGTAGTTTGCATTAATTACCTTGAATTGAAGCAGTGAGACAGCCGGGTTTTAACTGTCTTTAGGGTGAACTTGAGATTGAAGTTTCCTTAAGTGCTGTTTTTGATCCATGTGAAAATGGCAATTTTTTTCCCTTGTGAATGTTTCATGTGTTCCAGAGCTCCTTGAGCTGTGGGGCTCATAATCTCTGATTTGATTCCTGCCACAGTACAGTGTTTTGAGTGAAAGGAGTTGGTGGTTGTTACATGAAGTCTGTACTTGAAGATATCAAAGTCCTGTGCTGTGTGTGTAAACACTGCCATCCAGCAAAAAGAATAATGGTTGCATTCGTCCCAATCATTTTACTTGGGTTTCTTGTATGAAATGGGGACGGTGGGACTTCAAATCATTACTCAGCAGTTCTCCCCTTGCATTTTCAGGAAGCAAAAAGAAGGAAAAGGAACGACCAGAAATCTCCCCGCCGTCAGACTTTGAGCATACTATCCATGTTGGCTTTGATGCTGTCACTGGAGAGTTCACTGTAAGTTGCTGGGAAAACAGCTGTGGGTCAGTGCTGCAGAGAACGTAGTGGTATTTTAGAATGAAGGGTTAATCTCCTCGTTCTTATCAAAGAAATAATTATGCCGTGTATTTATAAAGCACACGTAAAATAATGACACTGTGACCTGTTAGTGTTTCTGCAGCGTCAGTATCACATTCAGTGCTTTGTCACCTGGGAGAGCCTTCCTTAAGAAATGCTGCAAGGAAGGACACCTCCCTCTTCAGTTCACTTTCAATAGTTTGTAGTGCTGGTGCTGTTGAGTGCTTCTGTATTCCCATTCCTCCTGACAGACTGAATATGTCTGGAAGGCACAGTGTTAAAAGGGCACCGTGGGCTGGAGCCCCTGAGTGCTTGGGATGCTGAGACATCTGGAGGTGTTTCAGCCGTGACTTTGTTTCATCACCTTTATAAGTCTCTATCACACATTTTGGTGCGCTTAAGGCTGTACATGTTACGCTTTGCTTGGAGGAAAGAAGTTTGTTCTGCTTTTTAAATGGCTTTTCATTTCAGGGAATGCCAGAGCAATGGGCTCGGTTGCTACAGACCTCAAATATCACCAAGTTAGAACAGAAGAAAAACCCTCAGGCAGTACTAGATGTGCTGAAATTCTATGACTCCAAAGACACAGCAAAACAGAAATATCTGAGCTTTTCTGCTCCAGGTGAGATGCAAGTATGCACAAAGCATACTGAAAGGGGAATTGGGTGTTCCTCTTTGTGAATATCACAAATCAGATTCAAATGCCGAAAGAGCAGCCTACTTTTCAGTAAGGAATAAACGTTTGAAGATTTAAAACCTACTGGAAACTTTGTCCAGTAAATTTCCCACTTTAAGTGGAGAGGGAAAGAAATGGAACTGGATAATTCAAAATAGCAGTCAAAAATAAGCACAGCCCATTAAAAAGCTGAGGATCTGTGACTGATCAGCTGGTTTCATAGTGGAGCACTTGCTCCTCTGCTCTGTGATTGAACTGTGTGTCTAGATGCTTGTTATCTGTGAACTTGCATGTTTCTTTTACCCACACGACGGCACCAAAGATGCAAAATAAGTCATTGCTGTAGGACAGGAGCTACATGATGGGGCTGGGAGAGTGACTGTCCCACAAATGCACACAGTTCCTTTTATGCAGTTCCCTTCCAAATGACTCGTAGTCTGAAAATAGCTTAGTAATAAAGCTTTGTAATGTCCTCATCCTTGTCTCAAAATACAGCACATGGAAAACATATATCCATTTAATCATTAATTCACATCTCAGTAAAACAAGGGTGCGTGAGTGTGATGGGCAGTACTGAGTTTGGAAAACTGTGTACAGGTGAGGTGAAGAGCAAGCGGGGAAACAATTAGTGCTGTCTACTTTAGAAACTTCCTTCTGCATGGAGAAACCAGTACTGGTTTCTTTCACTTGTTACTGTCTGATTTTGTTTTCTGAGAGATGAAGAAATCTGTGAAGTGGTCCCTGTTCTTTGTGCAGCTTACTTTTTATTATTATTTTTTTTTTTCTGAGGTTTTTGTCTTTTTTGTTTTTTCCTATTTAGAAAAAGATGGTTTCCCTTCAGGAACACCAACGGTGAGTCAGTTTACTTTACTTTGTCTCTTCTTAACCATGTATTATTTCAGGTCTCCTGTATTTGCTATATACCAAATCTTAAATTAATTGTAATAGGTTGCTTATACCAATCAACCTATACTTTTCTTTTGACATGAGTAAGAAAACTCTTATATTTTATAGGAGAACAAACAAAAAAAAAACCAAACAAAATACAAATATTTAACACTGCGAGGGAAACAATTTTGTTTATATTTGTGTTTTCTTAAACTTTGGGAAAAAAACGTAGACCAATGCCAAAGGTTCAGAACCATCAACAGCTGTGGCAGATGATGATGAGGATGATGAAGAAGCACCTCCTCCTATTATTGCTCCGCGGCCAGATCACACAAAATCGGTGAGAAGCTATAAAATTTATGGTGTTAAACTGCATTTCACGGAACTTTTGTTTTCTTTGGATTATTCTGAACTGCCCACCCAGCTTGCTAAGTCTCAGGATTCCCTGATTCATTTGACCATGGTGGATGTACGTACAGCTGCTCTGCTGTCTGCTTATTTTCACTCCAGGAGCACAAAAATGTGAATTATCTCTACTCGTCAATTGATGCTGATTGTGCTTCTGCACAGACTGAAGTGACATTTCTAAACTCACACGATGGGATAAGGCTGCAGTTTGGTATTGCTGCAGTAGTTGTTTGCAGCTGTAAACTTGCATTGTTTTTCAAATGCATGGCTATTGAACAGCTCAAAAGGAAACGGAATAAAGCTCTAAGAAAATCTCTGGGACTGGGGACAACTGGGAAATTCCCAGGCATTAATGGTGCTTTTCATGCTGAAGCACAAATCTTTTTTTGTCTTTTTAGGGGTAGTTGTCCTCACTATCCAATATCGATTCCTATTCTGTGAAAGGTGAAAATTGCAGCAATGAAGTAAATGGAAGGGCCCTGTCAACTATTTAGCTAGCATGGGTTGCAAAGAATAAGCAAGTAGAAAACCCAAAAAATGTCTGTCTGTGGCAGTTAATCTCCAAGCATCTGTTCTGGGCAGAAAGAGTCTGCCTCTTTCTTTTAGAGGCCAGTTAGGCTGTCAGCATCTTGTCTTACTGAAATGTAATGCCTAATTTCTGCCCCCGAGTTGTTAGGTAAAGTGATGCTTAAACAGCTTCAAAAATGTGTGATTGTTTTCAACTGAAAGTCTGTGATTGTAAATGAGATGCACAATTTAAATGAGTGAATGTTCTCTCCTAAAAACAGATTTATACACGGTCTGTAGTTGACCCCATCCCTGCACCAGCTGGGGACGCTTCTGTTGATGGTGGGACAAAGTCAGGTGATAAGCAGAAAAAGAAGACCAAAATGTCAGATGAAGAGATCATGGAAAAACTACGTAGGTGTTTTTCATTTCAGAAAAGCAAAGACTTCAGGACTGCTGGGGCAATGGGCATAAAGCTTTTTCCCTAGACCCTTATTTCTGTGTAGGGTTGTGTGAAAACTGTGCTTGATTAGTGTTCTGTCTGACAGTAGCTGAGAGGAGCTGCATGCAGAAGTTTTGCTAGTTTTCTATGCTTCGAAGCCCTGTTGGGTAAAAAAAGATTGTAGAACTTTTAAATTAAAGGTTAGTTGTAATACTGCTATCAGTGTGTATGATATATCCATAATACCTCAAAATATTCTTGTTTCTGTTGTAGCTTGTTCCATAATCTTCTTGAAGATAATTTTTAACCACAGTAATGTTCCTGTGCTTTAGTCAGGAACTGACTGGTTTCTGGAGCCAAGCTAACATTGTGCATTTGTCATAATCTCATGTGGGGTTTTGCTATGTAGAAGACTATTATTAACTTGAGATAATGGGAAATGGCATGATCTGTCTTGTTAAGAGTAAAACCTAGCAGAATGATTGTCTGAAGCTGGGCCTTTTGTGACTGGAACTGAACCAGGAGCCTTTGGCTGTTCTGTACTACTAGTGCTGATCCACTCTTGGAGGTCTCTTGGCCAAGCCAGTCTTGCTAAAGGGGAACAGTGGGATTGATGTGTTTTTTACCATGAGCTGGCAGAAACTGTCTGTGCTATAATAGCAGAGTGCACTTCCAAAACCCATGGTAAGATTCTTTTTCTTTTAGGTACTATTGTGAGCATAGGTGATCCCAAGAAAAAATACACCAGATATGAAAAAATTGGGCAGGGGTAAGTGTTGGTCCCAACTTTTATTCCCTGTGAGTTGCTTCTAAAGGCAGTGTGTGCCGTTCTGTCTGCTTCTGTCAGGTAGTCACCACTTACTGAAGCCCAGCAGAAGTGTTGGCTGTATTAGGCATTGATAAAAAGATGATGAATGCTTTACAGTGGTGGAAGTTCTGAATTGCAAAAGCGTAGCCCTGTGACACCTCTCTGGGTATATTTAGTCCTCTTCCAGTAAGATGCATTCAACCATTTTGTAATATGACTAGTGAATATCTCGAGGGTACATCAGAAGGTTTTCTGTATGCTAAGCTAACAACGTTACCTTGACTGATTTACTGCTCTAGTGTTCCTATCAGTTCTCTTGAGCAAAAAATATATTGAACAATAGCTTATCCAGCTTTCATTATATGTAGCTGACTCATGCTATATACTTTCCAAATATCTTTGTGTTTGTGGAAGGGTTTCCCCTGGAGGAGGATGAAAAGTAATACGTGCTGCAGAAAGGGCTTCTCAGCTTTTCCACTTGCAGTTAGCAGCACAGATTGTAGGGCCTTAGCCGAGTTCAGGAGGCACAGATTGTCTCATTAATGAGCAGACTTCTGATGAATTTGCACCAGCTAACTGACACTTCTGTCATATTGTTTATTTTTAACACCTTTTTTTTATAAAGCTCTTAAAACTTGGAAGACGGACACGACTTTGTGTTTGTGAGTGTCTGTTCAGGTGCATGCAACACTTTTGCTTTTCTTCACAGGGCTTCAGGTACAGTTTTCACAGCTATCGATGTGGCTACTGGGCAGGAGGTAAGATTCCCGTGCTCACTGCATTGAAAGAGCTTTTCCCATAAATCTGTTGTTCAGTGGCCGAAATAATCTGGCTAGATTTCTTTCAGTGGCTCCAATCTCTGTTATTACCTCCCAAAAGAATGTTTGTCATGGTCATTTGTAACAGTGTGTGCCTTGTTGTGTAGTAATCAGATGATGAGAGCTAAAAATAGAGGGTTTTTTTCTTTCCAGTGTAGAGCAGAGGGAGTGAGATGTTCCACATATGGGCTTAGAAAACAGTTTATCCTTCAAATGCTGGGGGCAATAATACTCTAGATTTTCAGAAGTAAAACATCTCATCTTTCAGTACTTCTTCTCTAGTCCTGTTTTGGTAGAGGTGATTCAATACACCTTATCTGTATGGAAATAGCTTGTCTCCATATTTTTTCTTTCAACTAAAATGCCCTCTCCACATCCTGCTCCGTTTTCACTACTTGATGCCTCCAAACTCATCTAGTAAAGGTGATATCAACAGAATTCCGCATCCTTGTCATTCAGGTATAATCTCTAAATCTCCAGGACTAAAACACTAGGAATTCAGTGCTTTAGTTTTTCCTTAATCTTCCTTGGAAAGTCTGAAAATAACCGTTCATTTTGTTGCTGGTTCGTGATTGCCCTTTCATCAGTAACCACATCTACCAGTACTGTAGTGGAATATTACATTGTAATAAATGCAAGCCTCTCAGTTGTCTTGGTATGTTGTCTCTTAATGCTTCCTACACCCTGCAGCACTTCATGTCCTCTTACTGCAGAGTGAAGGTTTGGCCTTACTTCCTTTCTTAGAGCTTCTCTGTCTTGTTAGGCAGATGGTTTAAGAATTGATTGCTTGTGTTCTCTGTCTTCATGTGTTAAACTGATGCTGTAGTCTGGCTTCCTCAGTGCCTAAAGGCTGCGGAAGAGAAGGAAGCTCTGAGAGTTCTGTCCAGTGGTGAGAAACTCAAAGAAGGATTTCACTGCTGTTTTCAGTTCCCTAGCGGGGAAAGGTGTAGAAAGTAGGGAGATGGATTCTTCTTTGAGATGCACGGTGACAAGACAAAAGGCAACACACCCAATACCTTGATGAATGTTAAAGTTAGGTATTAGAAATTTTTCTTTCTCACAGTCAGAGCGACCAGACGTGAGACAGGGGCCCAAAGAGGTGATGGAATCCTTGCTTGTTGAGATCTCCATTCAAAATTCAGTTGGGCAAGGCCCTCAGCAAGCTGCTCACAGTCAGCCACTTTGGGCAGAGGGGTGGCTGTGAGGTCCCTTCCAGTCCTTGTTAGTTTGTGATTCTGTGCCACACGTTCTCTTGTTTTGCTGCCTTTGGTTATATGCCAGGGATCGTTTCTGCAAGATTGTGTCAGTTCTTGGGTCAATAGTTCTTTTAATTCTCTCTTTTTTTTTTTTATAAAGTGTCTGGGATACATAACCTAATGAGCTTATTTTTTGGACAAGAATGTTCTTCCCTTCTCTTTCTGGAATAGGTTATTGTCTTAATTGCTTCGGGAGACTTTTCTGGGCTTGCTTTCTCTGTAGTGTTACGTCTCATGACAGCATTTTCCCTATGACAGTCACTGCAGACAACTGATGTTTCTTCTTTCCCTACCTTGACTACACCAGTACCTGCATACAGCTTCCTGGCAGGTCATTTCAGTTCTCTGATCCTGAGTTCTTTCTCAGACTTAGGCTAATTCCTTTGCTTGTACATTGAGAAACTATTCCTTATCTTGCTGTATATTTGAACATTTGCACTCCCCTGTTTGATAGTTTGCTACGTCTTGTTCTTCAGTGCTTTCTCTGTCGAATTGTTCTATTGGCCTTTTCTGTCCTTGATGATTTTTGCAGCTCCTTCTGACTTCCAGTGTTCTCAGACCCAAACACTAAGCTATTCAGAAGAAGATGGAAAAAAGAGGTTGCTTGCCTCGCCTTGGATGGCAGCTCTAAGTAGCTACAAGCATCTGTTCTGCTTTAGGCCTGTTACGAATTTAGGCAACTGTCTTTTTATCTCCTGAAAGTTTCCTTTGCTATCTATTTTGGTTTTTGCTAAATTGAAGCTTTTGGGTCATTTCAGCTGCTGGAATACGGTGTTGGCTATCAGTATGAGTTGTATGCTAATAAAGTTGTACTCTTTCAAGTTGTATGCTAATAAGGAGACAGCTTGCCAGCTGCCAAACAAACTGTGCCAAACTCCCTAATTCTGTTACGGAATCTCTCACCTCTTCTAAGCTTCTGCTGTTTTAAGAATGACTGCAAGGTTTTGATACTAAAGTTTGCGTGACCGCCATTTCATTTTGTCCTTGTCAGGTTGCTATCAAACAGATAAACCTGCAGAAACAGCCCAAGAAGGAGTTGATTATTAATGAGATCTTGGTAATGAAGGAGCTGAAGAACCCCAACATAGTCAACTTCCTGGACAGGTAAATGAAGACAGCTGGCTGTTTCCTTCATTTGTAGGGGTTTCAGAAGTTTTAATTTGGGATTCTAGTTATAGACCCAGACTTCCTGTTTATCAGGGTCTTAAAAATAAATGAGGCTGCATTTAGACTGTCATCTTTTTTTTTTTTTTTTTTAAGTCATCTGTTATAAGGAATGGTGTTAACGATTCAGTATGAAGCTTTCTGTCATGAGCACAGTGCTGCTGTGGATCAGTGGTGGAAAGAGTACAGCTGAAAAACGCTGTGATGTAGGGTGTTATCCTGCCCATTTAGAAAGCAGAGGGCTTTTATTGCCAACATTTACATTTCAAGCTACCTGCCAGAGATCAGCTTTCTTTACATATCCTCTTGAAGTGCTTGTGAATCATTTCCTTGGCCAGAAGTCACAGTGTGCTCTTAGCAGTCATTTTTCAGTTCTCAGTCTCTCCTGATGGCACGCGGGCATGCTTTTCATTTTGTGTTTGCAGTTACCTCGTAGGGGATGAACTGTTTGTGGTGATGGAGTATCTAGCTGGAGGCTCACTAACAGATGTGGTCACGGAAACATGTATGGATGAAGCACAGATTGCTGCTGTTTGCAGAGAGGTGAGTATTGAAATTGATGAGTGGAGGAACGCAAGCACGCTCTACTCAGAGGTTTTATGGTGCACATATATCACAAGTAATTGCAACAGTTGCTGTTGGATCCATTCAGTTGGGAAGAATGAATGATACTAAGGGTACAAATCAATATTAAAATCAGAGAGATGCGTGGAAAATAACAAAGTGAATCTAACTCAGAAAATGGTGTTTGCAACCTGGAACACAGAAGAGTGGCGCCAGTTTTGAGCCGGGTGTTTGGGAATGTTAAATGTTGGTGCAAATAGAGATGAACTTGATGCAGACTGTCCCTGTCTTGTTTTAGTAACTGTTTTCATTACGTGGTAAATCTGTAGTTCTGCTTTCTTCGTGGATTTCCTAGGAAAATAATTCTCCAGAAAATTCTAACTGGAGAAATTTTAAATATGATTTTGAGAGTTAAAAATATGTGATGTTGGGAAAGTTATCAGTGATTTCTGACCTAGGTCAGAGCACCAGCATCTAGCTCAGGCTTGTTTTACTATGGCAAAGGAAGAAGTAATTGTATTATCTGCTGTGCGGAAGAAGCTTAGGCTTTCAAAGCCCCACTTGGCTACACGAACGTGACATCTGCTTTTGATGATTCATCCAAAGGGAGGGGATGGAAAACAAACTTGTACATTAACTTGTATGGACAGGTAATGATTTCCTGAGAAACCAGAGCTGGAAGCAGAGAAACACTATTTACAGTAATCTTTTCAGAGGTAAAAGTTGAATATTGAGCTGTTGTACTTCATGAGAACCCTGCTGCCCAGAATGCCAGATACCTGCCATCCTGTAAATCAGTACTGCTTTGCTAAAGCAAGCAAAGGTACAAGCTGCCTGCTGGGGATTACAGCCATGCCAAGTGGCAAATGCAAAATCTTTTGCTTATGTTAAGAGAGAATATCTTAAATTTTTTTGCCTCTTTTCAAACTGCAAAAGTAAATTTCATTATGTTTCTAAGAAGAATCTTTACATGAAAGATTTTAATCTAGAAACGAGCAAAAATAGTATTAATGACATTCACAGTGAAGATGTTCTGCAGACTTTGCTGTCATAGAGGTTACTTTCATGTTGAGAATGAAGCATTCCTGTTGGTGAAACTTCATGCTAAAGGGCTCTCATTTAGTCTCTTACAGTTCAGTTCCTGCATTTGTGGAAATGTCATGTACCAAAATGAACATCTGTGATGATGATGAGTTGGATTTCTGGGTTTGCTAAGATAGCAGAGAAGCTGTGGTTCAGTTATCTTTGACCTCTAGAGATCTGAAGAATATTTAATTAATTTATGTATTTATTTAGCACAAGAGCTTCCTCTGCTGGTTGTTTTAAATAATAACCTATAGTGGTTTTTCCTCCATGCTGGTTATGGGTTAAAGCAGTGTTTTGGGACTAATGTTGAGATACAAAAGCTGTATTTCCATATGCTGATTTTCCTTTTTTTCTCCCATTCAGTGCTTGCAAGCGCTTGAGTTCCTCCATGCCAACCAGGTCATCCACAGAGATATAAAGAGCGACAACGTGCTGCTAGGAATGGATGGATCAGTTAAACTAAGTGAGTACCAGACAGTTGTTTCAGTGCTCTGCTTTCACTTTCCCAATAAGCTTTGCATTAGTGAGCCTACGTTGATAGAAGGAGAGCTGACAGGGAAATCTGAGGTGAATTTTTTTATTGCAGACGAATGATAGAAATCAGTTCCTTGTTATAAAGTGTATAACTTGCAGGTAGCTGGTATGGAAGTGCTGAGGGCCCTAATACTTAAGATTCTGAGTGTTATTCCGGAAGGGTGCTGAAGCAAGCCTGTTGTCATGTGAGTGCTTTGGTGAATGAAGTAACTGGCAGCATGCAGTGATGCAAAGATGGAATTGATTGCAAGAGAAGAGTTGCAACAAACTGCAGTTACTGTGTTGGTCTTTTCAGATTGTCACAACTTGCCTTTCATGTTTTGCCCGTTTCATTAGAAGGTCACTAACAAGAAAATTGGATATTATTAACAGTTCATATTGCAGTTCAGTCTTACACTGCACCTATACTTGGGTCTCCTTTTCTTAGACTGAAAGTATAATACACTTTCATTAATAAAATCATGAAATGACTAAAGAAACTACTTACTTTTCAGGTAATTATCATGCATGCATGAGCTTGTCTTTAGTAAGTCAGTTTCTGGTGTGTGTAAATGTGGCAGAAAAAAGAACATTGAAACTACGTGAAGTAGCTGACAGGAATGCTGAGAGGTGCGTGATCTGACTTCTTGCTGTACAGGAATATACACAGCATTAAACAACTGGAAAGTTAAGGGATGGATTGGAGTAAGAATTAGAAATGCCATGAAAACACATCTCAGCAGTATTCCTTACTCAGATGGTTTGCAGTCTCATGTTGGTCATGAGATGGAGCGTGAAGGAAGATTACGAGCAGCCTGGCTTGCTTAGCAGCATTGTTGGATGCTCTCCTCTCTTGTGTAGGAGTTTGTTTGTTTAAAGGAGTTGTGTGTTTGTGAACAAACAGAATGGATTCAGAAACCAAAGTGGATGATTACAGTAGAGTCACCTGGGGAAGGCTCGAAAATAAGAGCTGTCAATCTAAAGAAGTGTGGTGAAAGGACAGGACAGCAGCCTGTGCGGAAAAGCGCTGCCCCTGGGAGGCTGTGCAAAGATGATGGGGAGAGAGACTGGAGAAAGCAGAAGTTAGCTCTGAAAATGTGCTGTGTGAAGGGGAGGTACCATACTTGTGCTAAGGCTAGCCCTCTGGCTGTGTTTATAGAGCTTCTACCAGCTGTTTAGGTGGAGGGTGGAAGTTGCACCTACTTCAGGCTCTTCCCTTTCTGGAGGAATCTGCAGCAGGAAGAGACACCAGTCTGCCCGCCTGCCTGCCTGCTGCCTGAATGCTGGAAGGGGTGTCCAGCATTTAGGTGATGATGAGATAACATCTTGTGGAAGGAAGCAGAAGCTAGTGGAAGCTTTAAAAGCACATGTCCTGCCGAGAAAAGGGGTTGCTGTAAAGCTGCCCTCACTACTAATGCCTGCACATAATTACTGGTTAAACTGGGATCTACATCTTGCCTGTCGTTCCTATCCTGTGTGGTGGGATGGTGCTGAAGGCCCTGCTGATAGCAGGAGACATACACTGCTGCTGCTTCTCTGGTGTGTTTGTTGAAATAGGCTGTGTCTTGAATTGGGTACGATACCTGCCATCAGGCCTGACTGAAGAAATGCTGATGAGGAACTCAGTAGCTTCTATAGGGTTGGTTTTTGCTTTTCTTTTTTTTTTTTGTTTCCTTTTCCAGGCAGCACGTTGGCAGTGGGTGTGGGATAGTTCCTAATTAAACTGTCCTCTTAGTACAACTTAGCATTTTCAGAACTGTGGCTCTTTTGTTGGTACTGCTTGGCTTAACACCTCAAAATTGATTCAAAATTTAAAATTCTCTCTCTTTCTCTCTCTCTCTCTCTCTCTCTCTCTCTCTCTTAAACTTAGTGTCAATAATAAAGTAAAATCTTCTTCCTGCCTTAACTGTGTTCTTATTGATGCTTTACATGCCTGGGAAGTGGGAGTGCTGCAGCTGGATAAAGTAACATGATGGAACATGCATTGCTGCTGCACCTGAAGGCTATAGGAATAGGTGACTTTTCTTGTTTTCTTGAGTGTGGTTGTTCTCCTCAAGTAGTTACCTTGTGGAAAGGTTTGCTTGTCCAGGCTCCTTCCTCTGAGCTTCCATGTCTCTGTCAGCTGTAGTACCTGTATTTGTTGACTAAATTGCTGTGAAACGCTGAACTCAATAGCTGCAGAAATGACTTCTGTTTAGCAGAGCAGAATCCATGATTTGTAGATCGACTTTTTTTAGCTCAGGCAGTATATACCGTGCACAGAAGAGTTGCTTTTGCTGTTCTGATTCATTTTTTTTGGCTGGTACCAGTCTAGGCATATTGAAGGAAGGACTGGGCAAAATACCATCCTTGTACAGGATAATACTTATGTCCCTTTTTGAGAGGACAGAAAGCCTTACCTTTTCCATATAAGTCTGCCCTGCTTAAACATCTTAAGGTTTTATGCGTGTTTTACACATTGTAGTTTGTAATATGGAGAATATGGTGGGGAGAAGAAATGTTCCCCCTCCATCAGAAGCCCCTCGAGTGTGGAGGAGTAACGTGTGTGTGTAGTAATAGAGAAGATTAAGAAGCCCACTTCCATGGGATGCACCAAGGTAACTTCTTTAAATTCTGTTATCCTACAGCCGACTTTGGTTTCTGTGCTCAGATCACCCCAGAGCAGAGCAAGCGCAGCACTATGGTTGGAACTCCTTACTGGATGGCTCCTGAGGTCGTCACACGGAAAGCCTATGGCCCTAAAGTGGATATCTGGTCCCTAGGCATCATGGCTATTGAGATGGTGGAAGGAGAACCCCCGTACCTCAATGAAAACCCCCTGAGGGTAAGAAAGGCAGATGTGGCTGGAACCGTTTGTGGGTGTTTATCAGGTGAATGTTCTCAGCAGGTTCAGTGTGATTCTTGACAGCATCTACCTTAAAAAGAAAGCCCACAGACAACAAGCTTCAGTAGTGCAAGGAAATTCCATCCAAAAGGGTGACAGCTGTCTTGAATTTGCGCTGTGTTCAGAATATACGCGTGTATTGTACCTTCATGTAACTGAAACCTCAGACTTTGGATTCAGTCTTCTGCCTTAGTTCAGCAAAGGTAAATCCAGTAGGTTATGAAACATGCTGCTTTGTCAGTCTGATACTTTCTTTTGGAAGATACGTAGATGTATCTCTTGAGTAACTGTTGCCAAAAGATTTAGAAGGTTATTTTACTGCTAGCGAGAATAAATTGCAACTTCCTTTAAGTGGCATTCTTAACATTTTTCATCTCATCAGGGAGAGGCAAGGTAGACTTCAGTCTGTTACTCATCTAGACTGAGGTATTGTCTCTAGGCCAGTCGGTTGTCATCTTTTAAAGGCTTGAGCTGGTTGTGCAACATTCCCATTTTACAGGCGTTGTATTTGATAGCAACTAACGGCACACCAGAGCTTCAGAACCCTGAGAAACTGTCCCCAATATTCCGGGATTTCTTAAACCGATGTTTGGAGATGGATGTTGAGAAAAGAGGATCAGCCAGAGAATTGCTACAGGTAAGAGTCAGCTTCTCTCAGAGTCTGAGATACAGAGGCCACTTCTAAGGTAAGCGTGTGTTAAAAGGCACCGCAGACTAACACAGCCTTCTGTTTTGTGTTTTCCTCTGAGGAAAGGACTTCAGGGGAGAGTAAGCTGGGAGGAACCACAGTCATCAAGGGTTGTACTGGGTGTTCTGAAGTCTTTCTGGCAGTGAGCTGTGCCATCATTCTGCCATGTTATCTAACGATTGGTGATTTACTGTAGTAGAGCCTTTAAAGTGAGCAGAATAGGACTGAGAGAAGACATTTGAGCAGGAAACCTCTTACTGGAAAGCAAAGGCTGATACTGTTTTGGGAAGAGGAGGGGATGATTAGCAGGCTATGAGTGCTATAAGCCACTCAATCTGTTCCTTTAGAAGCACTGATAATATTTGCACTGCTTTCTGTATCTCAGGATGGGAAGAGCTGTATGAATATGTGCCTTACACTGGCTTTTTAAACTGTCTTTCACTAATTTACTGTGTTTGTCTCTTCCTGGCAGCATCCCTTCTTGAAACTGGCCAAACCTTTGTCTAGCTTGACGCCACTGATCCTGGCAGCCAAAGAAGCGATGAAGAGTAACCGCTAACATTATTGCCACGGCCTACATTTGGTTTTGTTATTATTATTATTTTTTTTTTTTTACAAATCTTTTTAATATATGAAATTGTTACACTTCTGGTGGGAGGGAAGAGATTTGTGGGTGGGGCGGGGGGAACATCTGCAAAAGGGAAGCAACTCTCATCCAGAAGACACCTGACATAAATTGTGGTGGATCTAGTGATCCCTTCTGGGGTCCAGAAGGAATTGAGGACTGAGTTACTGGCTTTTTTCCTTTTTTTTTTTTTTTCCTTTTTTTTTTTTTTTTTTTCTCCAGACAGCCCAGAAATGCCACTTAGCATGCCCAGGGTTTTAAGGGCTTTACTGACTTTACTGTAACAACTCCCATTCACTGTACCCTTGTGGGTGCTTTTAGTACTTGAATGACCGATTCAAGCTTTCAGAGTGCAGCACTAATTTTACCAGCTGATCTCTTTCATTCTCCTCTTCCTCCCCTCTATCTGTAAATTGCTCTAGTAAGCTCCCAAATGACAAGATTCACGGCAAGTGTGACGAATGTGAAGGTACATCTTGCCCTTTCTTCCTTATGCAGATTAGCTGTCACTCAGCTGTTTAATTAACAACGTGGCTACTTAAGAAATCACAATGCAAGAGATTTATTTTGCTTTTTAAGATGTGTATGGAGAGAGGGGGAAGAGAAGCATTCAGATGCTTTTCATATGCCTGTGCTCTGTGGACTGTTAATCAAAGATGTGGCTACTTTGTAGTAACCTCATGATTGGTCAAGTCTTTGGATGTCAGTTTATGGATATGTAGGTAAGGGTCAGATAGTTTATTTATGATCAAATGATCAGCTATAGTCAGGGCAAGAAAACGATTCCAGCTGTCTTCCTGTGTGTTCTTTTTCCCATTAGACTTGCTGGCCAGAAGCTTAAGGGGTATTTTGCTTGGTGTGGTGGGTGGTTCAAAAACATGTATCTGTGCTCTGACTTGGGCTTTGGAAGTTATGCCGGTGCCTTTGACTTTTTATTTTACATTTCCTTTCTTGTATCAAATACATTTTTTTGTATATGTTGTAATTTTTTTCCCCAAGCAAGTAATGCATCAACGTATGGAGTTGTCAGAATTTTAAGTATTAGAGCTATTTTTTTTTTCCAGTTTTGTATGTGCTCCGTTTGTATTAATGAAATCAAAACAAGTCATCAGATCTGAGGACACTGAAGATGCAGGATTTCTCAAACAGAAGATTACAAACACCTGGAAATGCCAAAGTGCTGTTCTGAGAAGACGGAGGCTGAGAAGGGAGAGCAGTGCCTTCAGACATCCACGGGGCTTGTTTAACTGGCTGGTTGGAAGCTGAAGAGACTTGATGCATCATCACACTGACCCTTTCTCACTGCAGACAACACCAGCCAGAGTGGCTGAAGTTGAACATTCACTGCAAGAAAAAGTGCCTCCCTCTGAGGGACAGTGAGCGCCTTCAGCGGATGATTTCTCGGTGTGTTAATGGGGCGAGTGTAAAAGACCCCGTGCCCCCGGCTTCTTTTAGTGCTACAGTCTATGCATTTCAACTTCCCAAACAGTTTAATGAAGAACTAACTGTAGTTGCAATGTGCCAAATGATTCTGTGAATGAATAACTGTTACTTTACTGGGATTTTATCACTTTTGCAGTGGGCAGGACCTGGGATGGATAGGGTTATTGCTGGGTATTAACAGAGGACCCTGAATAAAATTTATGCACACCTTTACAAGCGTGGCTGGCAGAAGGTAGAAGTCATTTTCAGATAATTTGTACAGTGATAGAAAAAAAATTAAGTCTTGGGGACCGGTAGCCAAGGTATGACAAAACTCAGAGCTGAGAGCAGCCAGCCAGAACTGCTGAGCCTGTGTCGGTTGGTGAGGGAAGGTGAGCAGGTTTACGGTCCCAAAATGTTGGCTGTGACTCAACAGCTTTGTGCCAACCAGGTGCCTTATTGTGCAGGGATCTGCAGTGCCACCGCTCAGCTTGTGTTCTGCTCTTGCGTGGTAGGAACCCAAGTACAGTGTGTTAACTGCGCCGTCAGAGGACAAAATCTCTCTAGCTGGCTGTGCGAGAATAGCTGTGGTTTTAAGATAGTGTCTCATTCCAGGCAAATACATTTAGATGCATTTCCCAGGCAAAGTGTATTGCAGGCCATGGACGCTGTAAACGCTAGAATGGCATTGCTCTTGGTTTGAATGCGTCTGGCTTCCTGATCAGTGAAGTAGCAAGGAAGCTTGGCTAAGGAAAAAAACTGTCTTATTAATGATTCCCTCTTTGTCCATTGCTGGCAATGGACTTTGTGAAACTCCTTGTGCCAGAGTTAAGGTGGGAGCTTTTCTTTCTTTCTTTCTTTTTTCTTCTTTTTTTTTTTTTTTAATCTTTTTTTTTTTTTTTTGATGGCACAGTCTAGACAGTATGATAACTTGTGATAAATCTAGAATTTTTTAAATAGAAAAAAAACAAACAACAAACCAACCGTGAAATCATAAGTAATTTTAACTTATTAGTTCACTTTTATTGATTATGAGAACGGTTTTAAACTTGTATTATGAAACTTGTCCAATTTAGTCTACTTAGGAGGTGGTTTCCAAGCTTACAGTCATCCTAGCAAACAAGACTTAGCCCGGCCCCGGAGTTACAAAACATATCTTGATGCTTGCTGGAATGGTGTTTGCTCTGAGTTGAGGAGTGCTGCAAGGTGGGGGCAGAGATGAGCTGGGAGTAGCTGAGCTGGCAGAAGGGGAGAGCCACGAGGGGGTTGCTCTACTCTGCTTTTGTGTCTCTGGGGGTTTCTGTGCCAGTGTCAGCTGCATGTCTGCAAAACAAAGGTGCAAGCCATGGGTTTTTTTAATCCCTGAACGGAGATAAGCATTTTTCAGACTTGCTGCTGCTCAGCTTGGCTAGGGTAGACAAACAGAACAGCCCGAGTGTGAGTAGATGCTGAAAAGGAAGAGTTTGCTTTAGAAAATGCTGGGGTTCCCACACATCTCGCTCTCTCAGGTACCAGCGTAGGATCCCAGATTGGCCTGTAATCCAATCTGTGTGTGATGTGTGTGGGATGCCATGTACATCGGTGTGACTGGCTGGGCGTACAGAGCTGGGCAGCTCGTGGCTGGGATGCTCGTGTGCAGGAAATGTGCAGCTCTTGGGATCTTTGTTACCGTCGAACAAAGCGGGTTGCTCATGGAAAGCAGCCGTGGTGCTGGGAGCGTGCGCTTTGACGTAAGGCAGCTCCTGCGGTGGAGGGTGGCTGGGGGACCCAGAAGGCTGATCAAGTCTCTCCAGCTGTATTTGAGTCTCTGGTCCGTTTTCCCTCTGTCCCTCACGTTATCAGTGGAGATGGAAGTGAGTGCAAGCTTTCTCTTTATTTTTTTAACTGTCTTCAGATTTTAATGTTGCCTTTTGTGTAATTTAATCCCATTATGTTATTTAATTGTTACTGCAATATTAACTACTGTATTTGTTGACCTTGTTTAATAACTGTTCTTTCAGGGCTAGAAATAAACTTCTAAAAAAATACATATATCTATTTCCTCCCCTTCCCCTTGTCTTCTAAGACAAGAATGGCTGGAAAGAGTAAATGTTTGGAGGTCTTAATGACATTAGCGGAATGTATTGGTTTGTAATTGAGCTTTAATGGTGGTGGATGTAATTTTATGCTATACTAGCCTGTTCTGTTTCTTTTTAAATGTTCTTACTCACCAGCTTCACGTGCACTTATCCCTGCCTCCTGCACCATGCTCTGGAGTGGCATATGGGAGGGAGAAGGTCCAGAGCACGCGCTTCATCCATCACTGAGGAGAGATCCCGTGCTCTTTTTGCAATTGGAGCAAAGCAGCAGCCTCTTTCGTCATCATTGCATCTTCCTCTATTGCTCATGCTTCTGGTTGGAATCACGAAAGTAGTGCAGCCCAGTTAAAGAAGAGAAGCTCATTTCAGTGTCCTCTTGGGCTTAGGATTGGTTCAGTTGAAATCCAGATGATGTTTCCGGCCTGGCTGTGGATATCAAAGTACCCATACTGTGCATTTCCCGTGTGTTGTTGGGAAATCATCTCGTTTCCTTTCTTGCATGTTATGTGAACCTCGCTCATACTGTTGACAGAGGAGAGTGAAGAAACAGCCTGACTTTGGAAATGTTTTCAGCCAGACATAAGAAATGCTCTTAACCGGTTTTTGTGTTTAATGTATGGTGGAAACAGCTGACAGGAGGAGAGGGAAGGTGCTTAGTAGAACTAATTCAGCTGGGTATGAGCACTAAGTTGCTTTGAGGTGAGCAGGATTTTGGCTTGGTTTTGGTTTGCACGGGTTGAAACTTCCATGTCCTTGCTTGATAAATCCAAGTGAGGATTGTAAGAACCTGCACAGCTGCATCTTCTCCTTGTTTTGCAACTTGCACTTTGCTATGAAGGTTGTTCTTAGTGAAAATAACTGTCCCAGCAGTATCTTATGGACCTCGGCCGTGTGGGAACGGGATGTGAAGTTCAAGCTCAGCTAAATTATTGACTCTGCAGAGGAAGAGGGTTTCTCAAAGATCTCCCCTTACTTTGAACTGTAGCCTGATGGAAACTTTTCTTTTTAGAGGGCAAAATTCAAACTAGTAACAGCAGTGAATTTGATCGTAACTTGTCTCCTTACAGCCTGTGGCAAGGGAGACAAGCAGCAGAGGTAGGGCTTCTCATGCTGTTGTTCCCCCACTGTAGTGGTGGCATTACTTTTTGCCTTTCCTACCCACCAGCCAGTGCCTGCAGGGAGAACGTCTTCCAGCACATCGTAACTTCATTTCAAAACACATTTCTCTATTGATGTGATTATTGAAACAGCCCGGGTTTAACGAGAAAATTAATTATAGAATGGTTGTGATTGGAAAAGACAGTCTGAGAGCATCAGGTCCAACTAAGTGATGTGGACAGGACTGGAGGAGCAGCGCAGCGCAGTGCCCAGGCTCCAGCTCCTGGTGCTTCCCGAAGGGCTCGTGAGCAATGCAGCCAGCTTGGTGCAACTGCAGATCAAAGTTGAAGGTGCCGATGTGACCCTTCAGGCTGATGGCACTATGCCCGGCTGCTCTCTCGAGCCCGAGTGAAGCCCTGCACAGTTGCAGGGTATGCCACAAGCCGTAGATACGGACGGTGGATGGGAAATAGGTTTTGAATACCTTGAGCAGTTCTTAAGATGCTAGGATTTTCAGCGAGGCAAAAAAAGAAAAAAAAAAAAAAAAAGTAAGTTTTGAGTCTTTTGAAGTACGTTTCATCTTCCTGTCTTTGGGCAAGGTGTGTTTGTATTAGGCCAAAGGTGCACACTGGTCTTCTGTTGGGAGAAATCGGTTAAGAATAGTGAAATGGTGATGTGTTTTGAGTCAGGTTGACTGCAGCCCAGCAGTTTTGGACAGGAGGGCTTGGAGGAGAAGTTGTTGACAGTGGCTTGGGCTTCCCAAGGTTCCCACCGTGTGCTGCCCTTACCAGGAACCTTCCCAAAACCACCATTGGGTGAGCACCTGGGGGAACAAATGTCCTGAGGAAGGAAAGCAGGGTTGGCTCCCATCGAGTGGGGATGGTTATCCCTGTGGAATGCTGTCGGTGAGGAGCGAGCTGCTGTTCCCACTGTCAGAACGGGAGACGTGGGCAGAACCCAAGAAGCACTGTCGTTGTTTGATGGTGAGCAGTTCTGCCAGTGCAGCTGGGAGAGGTCCCTTCCAGCAGAAGGAGCTAAAATGTCCCTGCCACTAAAAACCACACTGTGAGGTCTCACTGGGGACAAGGACGAGGAAGAGTATGCCAGCCAAGCTCTCGTCTTGGCTGAATGAGGGCTTCACTGAGTCCCTGGGCACCCTAAATAGAGGTGCAGGGAAACCGTGGAGTCAGCTTTGCTCCAGTTCTTGTTAAAAATACAAAGTTGGGGAACAAAGGATTTTTTTTATTTTTTGGAAGAGACCTGAAGAAGTGGCCTAGAAGAGACACTTAAAAGGGAGCAGGGGTGTGTGCTGGCACCCTCAAATAGCTGAGCTGCATCCCAGTGCTTGGTAAATGGCACAGCGGCAGGCAGAGCTGGATGCTGGAGCAGGAGGCAAGGATGGGAAGCAACAGTTTGGAAGACCAGAGCAGCTCTGGGCAGCACTTGTCCCCGTGCCTCCTGCAGCTCACATGTGTGGCGTTTCCCAAAGCCTCCTGGCCGCTGGGCAGGTGCCACGTTTGCTTTTGCACGGCCTTATAAAACAGAGGCTTGGAGGCTTTTCTGCTTCTCCCCGGGGGCTGAAAGCTGTGTGGCTCTGTCTTTCCCTCATGCACCTTTTGCTATGGCCGGCCTGAATGTTTCCATCATCTTTTTCTTCGTGGTGCTTGGCACGTGTGAGGCGCTCAGGCGGCTCTCCAAGAGGCTGCTGGCCCCGGGGCTGCTGGGGTGCCTGGCTGCAGAGCTGGCTGGCTCACTGCAGCTGTGCTCCGGCTGCCTGGAGCTGAGGATGCTGCTGGAGATCGGCCCGTGGGGCGGCCTCGGCCCCGACGTGGTCCTGACTCTGCTCTTCCTCCTCTTTGCGTTTCACACCGCCTGTGCCAATGGAGCAGCTGCCAACCCCACCATCTCTCTCCAGGAATTCCTTCTCTTCGAATGTGGCCCCGTGGCCACTGTGGCCAAACTGCTGGCCCAGTGTGTGGGCGCGGGGATGGGCTGGGCCCTCACCAAGCTCTACTGGTCCTGGGAGCTGACACAGCTCCACCTCATCCAGAACCTGATGGCTTCTGAGTGCAGCTCCTCCATCCGCACGTCCCCCCACCTCGGAGCTCTGGTGGAGGCCGCCTGCTCCTTCCTCTTCCACCTCGTCCTCCTCAGGGTGCACCGCAGCCCTGCCGTGTGCCGGCTGCCTATCCTGGCAGCCACAGTCACCTTCCTGACCTACGTAGGTGAGTGCATCCCTTCCTTCCCCTGCAGCCTGGTTTATGGGGAGGAACAGCCCCTCTTCCCTCCTCCAGGGCTTGAGCTGAGAGGGGATGACTGCTGCAATGTTTGTTTTCTACTTACTTTGGGGTGGACGGCAGGTAGGGGTGTCTGGGCAGCAGGTGATGTGTTGGCACATGGCAGGATGCTGACAGCCCTGTTTTCCTCCCCATGCAGCCACACCGGCCACGGGAGCCTTCTTCAACCCTGCCCTGGCCACCGCCAGCACCTTCCTGTGTGCAGGGAGCAGCCTGCAGGAGTACATCCAGGTGTACTGGCTGGGGCCCCTTGCAGGTGAGCTGTTCAAGGGGCACGTCCCACCATCCGAACGCTTCCCAGCAAAGGGCTGACAGCCCTTCCGGGTCACTGTAAGCCTCGCGTAGTGAGGGTACATGCACACGAGAAGGCACGCTCTCGTTTCAGGTATGCTCGCCGCCCTCTTGCTCTACCAAGGCAACATCCCAAGGTTCTTCCAAAAAAACCTGCTGTATGGCCAGAAGAGCAAATACAAGATTCCCAAGGCCAGGGTGACGCATGCAGAAGATGGAGGGGAGCGGCAGAAGGGGAAAGGGGAGAAGAGCAACCCAGCGCCTCATGCTTGAGCCCCTCTGCTGGGAGCAGTTCTGGCATGGAGCATTTTACACGTCCAAGCCTGCAATGCCGGTTGTGGGGGGGGAAACTAATGTGCTTGCACAAATTACTGGTTGTCTGGTGTACGCAGGAAGATTGCAGAAGCTCGGGACCATTGGGTGGGCATGCTTGGGCAACTCCCATGTGGTTGCATCATGCCATGTTTGAAATAATCTGTCTGTGTCTCTTACGGCCATAAAAACAGTGTTAATAAGTCTTGGAGACTTGGGGTGAGGAGGAAGTATCTGTAAAATTTGGCATTATTTGAGCTCAGCTGAAGTTCCCAAATTGCACAGCTCAAGGAGAAGGGCTTAAAATGCTCTGAAATTCACAGCAGGGGGGCCAGCATGCCCTGCTCCCCCAATGAGATGCTTAGCCTGCGTTTTGCATGCAGCTGGGGAGCTGCAAGGTGACAATAGTGGGTTCATAAAGCGTCTTTGGTTAAAATATGTGGCTCTGGTATGTGGTGCAGGTGGGTGGTTGCATGCAGACCCCTGCCAGTCCCAGCCCTGGGCTGCTTTCTGTGACTACGTGAAATGTCCCTGCTAACACAGCGCTCTGTGAAATAAATGTTGCTCTGGATGTGGAATTCCTGGTGACCTCCAGGGGAACCCAAGCATGGGCTGAAGGAGACCAGCTCCTGCCTTCGGCAGCAGGCTGGAGCCAGCCCTGATTAGCTGAGAGGCAGAGTAATGAAGTGGCAGTGACGGTGACAGATGTGGGTTTGGTACCCAGGTGTGCGGTGTGCCCTCCCCTCCCCTCCTGGTGGACACAGAGACCCTCGACTTTCCCTGCCCAATTGGCTGTGGGGAACTCAGATCCTCCACTGCTTTATTTTTTCTGAATGTCTTTTGGTTTGGAAGTTGTGCAGAAAATGGGGCATTTTCAGGATTTCTCCATTTTGGTCAAGATGAGAAATCCTGATTCGTTCTGGGGTTATTTCAGATCTGTGCTACGGAGCACAGAGCAAAGCCATCAAGGCTCTGGGAAAGCTTTTAGAGTTGGGGTTCATTTCTTGTCCAAACTGATGTGCTGGTCCTGCTTTTTCTTTGTGACTGACCTCACCATGACTGATGCTTGTGGTTTTTTTTCCCCTGGGCAAAGCATGGAGCGTTCCTAGAGCTGCTCCAAGCAGCAGGCTGGGATGTCTGGCACAGAGATGTTCTTGCAACCCTTTTGTTTTTCCCACGGAGGTGTCTTTTTGTTGGGCTGCTGAGTTCATTTACCGTAATGAAGGGGAGTTTAATAGGAGTGACAGTGAACACTGTTGGTTTTAATTAAGAGGCTGCACTCCCAGCACCAAGGCATTGTGGAGGAGAGATGCAGCTGGACAGACAGAAGCATTCCAGCATTCCTGAGGTGTAAATGAGGCCCTGCAGCCCTGATGGACAGCCTGGCCTGTCAATGACAACCTCCAGCTGCAGCCTGTTTTGCCTCCTGGCATCACGCAGCTTAGTGTCCCATTCTTGCTGAGTCCTCTCACTGTGGGACAAGCAGCCCCAGTGCTGCCATCCTCCCCGTCCCCTGCATCCCCTCCTCCTGTGGAGGCTGGGATTCATCCTTGCTGGCTCAGGAGTGACCCCAGAGGAATCACAGCAAGGTAAGCCCTTAGGGCCCACCATGGGGCCCGCTCTAAGGGCTCTGGTGGTCAGGTGTGGCAGGGCCTCTGCAGAGCTCACATCCCACCTGGGCTGCACCAGGGCAGCAGTGACACCAGACCCCAGGGGTGGGTGGTTGGCCGTCCTCAGCGGAGGGAGTTGGAGAACGAGGACAGGATGGGGGCTCAGTGCCGGGTGCCCTCCAGCCTGTACCGCAAGGCTTTACCCTGCTGCATGCCCTGTAGTGAGGGAGCGAGATGAGGGGGCTTCTGGAGGGGCCTCCGGGGGGTGTTCTGTGGGGGATTCGGGGGGAACTGCTTCTTGTAGAGAGCAGTGCTGTACTGCAGCTCCGGGGTCACCAGGCGCCGGCACATGTGCTCCGTAGCCTTGTCCAAGCCCTGCTTGAGGTTATAGCCCAAGATCCTGGCGTTGCCATACTGCAGCGGCCTCAGGGAGGAGTCCTTGATGTCCTTTGGGCCCACGCTGCCCATCCCTTGCAGGCAGGTCCTCGCCAGCTCGGCTTGCCTCTGCCGCAGCGCCCTGACTTCGCGCCACATGCGCTCCCTCCCGATGTCCCGCTCGATCCTCTCCCAAAAGGTCCTGTTGAAGTGGGTGTAGATTTCCCAGTCTAGCCTGTTCCAGGCCTTTATCTTCTCAGCTGTGATGCTGGAGAGTGGGGACCTGGTGCTGCTGTCCCTGCTGTTGAGTGGGAAGGACACGACGCTGTCCAGGTCCCAGCACAGCGTCTCCTTCAGCAGCACCATGGACTCGTCGAAGTACTCTGAGATGAGCAGCAAGTCAAAGGATGCCTCGATGGCCTTCAGCATTAAGTTCACCCTCTTGGCTGTGACCTCCGCGTCGGGGTTGAAGCCGAAGTCAAAAGTCATGAGGTTCCTGGCGTAATGGCTGTCACCGGCCGTGGGGTTGTAGAAGCGGTAGGGCTGGCTGAGGAACTCCTCCAGGCTGCGGGCGCGGGAGAAGGCCGACGTGCCCTTGTAGTACACGAAGGAGGACTCCATGAGCTGCACGGGGTTCCTCAGGATGGAGAAGTAGACGGCTGTGCTGGGCACCACTTTCTGCACCTGCAGAGGGGAAAAAGTGGAGTTTTAAAGGTGAGGCAAGGGGAAGGGACCTGCTTGCTGGGAAAGCAGAAATGGTTTCATCAAGTTTGTCTACGGAAGTCCTCAGGAGATGCGTGAGGAGGGCTGTGAAGATGCTCAGAGGGTGGAGAACCTCTCCTACAAAGACAGGCTGAGGGAGATGGGCTTGTTCAGCCTGGAGGAGAGAAGGCGTGCAGGGAGACCTCATTGTGGCCTTCCATTGTTTAAAGGGAGATGATGAACAGAAGGAAAATCAACTCTTGACATGGGTAGATAGTGAAGAATAGGGGGAAATCGTTTTTAAACTGAAGGAGGGAAGATTTAGATAAGAGGTCAGGGGGAGGTTGTTCACTGAGAGGGTGGTGAGGCCCTGGCACAGTCTGCCCAGAGAAGCTGTGGATGCCCCGTCCCTGGAGGTGTTCAAGAACAGGTTGGATAAGGCCGTAAGGAACCTGATCTAGTGCTTGATCTAGCAGTTGATGACAGCCCCTGGCAGGGGGTTGGGACTAGATGATCTTTGAGGTCCCTTCCAACTGAAGTCGTTCTATGATTGTACGATCTTTGAATGCCTCCATGCTTTCCTGGTGCCCCACCTTGCTCCTGCCCCACTCCCAAGGCCCGGAGGCTGTGCCCCTTACCTCCGGCCGCAGGAAGCGCATGTGGTGGCACAGTATGTTGAACTGAGGAGGCTTCCCCGGGGAGAAGCCCTGCACGAACCTCGCCATGAAGTGGTGTGGGTAGAAGAGCTGGTGGCCGCCCCTGAGCGGGAAGGCGAAGGTGAGGTTGTGCATCTCACCAAAGCGGAAGAGGATGTTCATGACGGTGCTGCTGGCGCTCTTGTGGACCTTCAGGAAAACGATGTTGGTCTTGGGTTTACACGCTTTCTGAAAGAAGGCATCTTCTACCTGCCCACCATCCCCAAGGGACATCTCGTCTGTAGAGACTTCTGTCCAGCTCGGGAGCGGTCCTCTCTCCAGCTCTGTCCTGTAGAAGTCATCTGCCCTCAGGACCTGAGCTGTATTGAGCACGGGGTGTTTGACTGAGTCACCCCAAGGTCGGGGCGGAGAACCCAAGGCTTGATGTTGAGGTGGGCTCTGTAGTGTCACCTGCACCATCTGGGGTGACGTTATTTTCTTGTGCCCCTCTGCAGCAATGCTGTTTGAGAAGAGGACACCATCAGCGGTATCTCCCAGAGCTGTGGTGACACTTTCAGGAACACCTGGAAATATATCCCCTCTGGTTGCTTTTCTGGGGCTGGAGAGCTGGGATTTCAGCTGCGGGGCTGAAAGATGGGCTTCCATCTTGTTGCTGCTTTCCTCAGGCTGCCAAGCCCAGTGCCCATCTTGTCTGTCTGGACTGCTCTCTCGTGGTGTCACCTGTCTGTAGTACAGGTGCATCTGGAAACTGTCCCGTGTGTTCTCAGCAGGCTTCAGCACAGCCTTCCTCTGCCTGTATGGGTGATCATCCTCCCTTGGCAGGCTGTGGGTCTGGAGGACATAGTCAGGGCTCTCCTGGCTGTGGTCTGTGGTCTGCTGCAGGGCGTGCTCCAGCTCACAGCGACAGTTCCTGCAACAGGGTGAAGATGAACCAGCAGCAGGAGGTATGGGATCCCTGCTGGGAGCACTGAGTGTGCTGTTGGGCTGAGCTGGGGCAATGGCCAGGCTGCTCTAACTGTTTTCTGCTGCCTGGGAATTGCCCTGCCATCCACTGTTCTCCACAAGTGCATGGGGAGATTCTCCTGCCCACTGCAGGAAAAGCAGCCACCAGTCCTATGGGAGTGGGGCTGCTGGTAAACAACTCAAAGGGGCAGGGGAGGGAGGGAGTATGCAAGGAGGGAAGCTCCTCTGCATCCATCCCCAAGCAATGCTTCTCTTTATACGGGGTGGGCAGCACTGCTGCTGGGTGTAGAGCTTGACCAGCCTGGCAGGTTGGGGTGGATGCAGGATGTGAAGGACTTTCAGCATCAACATTGCCATGCCCTGCTGCACAGGAGGAAAGGAGCAAAGCCTGCATCATGCACAGTTCTGAGGCCAGGCAAGACAAAGCCTGGAGCAACCTTGTTTGACACCAGAAGAAGGCTCAGCTCTGAGCAGGGTGGAGGGGTTGGATGAAAGAGCCCCAGTGGGGTTGTTTCCTATCCAGATTTTCCTGTGCTCTTGGTTGGGTGTGTTTTAACCCCTATCAGCCATTGGTGAAGGGCTGGAGGATGAGGTGCAGGTTTGCCCTTCTATCTGGGACATACCTGGTAGGCTGCAGCTTCTCCACAACTTGAAACGAGACCATGAGGAGGATGAGGAGGCTGAAGGAGATCCAGAGCCTACCTGGCTGGCACCTGTATATTGCCTTCAGGTTCCTGCAGGGAAGCAGACATTTCAGACCACTCATTGCATCATGTAGAGGAAGAAATACATTAGGCACAAGGCAGAGGGAAGAGACCTCAAGGCTTCCATGTGACACCCACCAGAAATTAGTCGTCTTTTGTTGATTTTTTATTTACTTTTATTTAGCTTTAAGATAAGGTCATTTTCCATGGGTGGAAGAGGTGCCGAGACAGCGATAACCAATGAACATCGACAGCTGTGCTTGAGCAGGGGAACATAGTGGAAATTTCCAGCCAGGACACAGATATCACGCCAAAAGGTAAACAGTGATAACCATAAAGTCGCTTGGCTGCTCAGGGATGCCTTGCCAGCACGGCTTTAACAACGGGAGCAGGCATTGCTCACATTCAGCTTTGCCTGGCTGAGAGGTGTTTGTTCCTTTCTATAAACCAAGAGGAGAAGCTGTTGCTCCTCTACCCTCTGTTTCTCTCAGCTCCTGCTGAGCTTTGCTATGGGGCCACATTGAGCGTGGGCACCTCCAGGTCCTGGAAAACCTTTTTGTGCTGCTCACAGGGCTTGGTGGAGCTGGATCTCGATGCTAACCTTACCAACGGGGAATCAGTAGTGCTGCCAGAGGGCTGAGCTTCCTGGAGAAGGAATCGGTTTGCACTGTGCTTCTGCTGATGACTACCTGGGGACATGTTGTTGTGTAGTGAGGGCTGGTTTGTGCTGAGAACCTGGTTTAAATCCTCTGCTGTGGGTGGGAAAGCTGCTGGAGAGGCTGTGTGCTGCTTTGTGGTCTCTGCTGAGCGGGCAGTGGAGGGTTCCAGGGAGGAAAGATGAAGGCACTCAGAAGCTGCACTCTAATCCTCATTGTTTGACACTGCCCACATCCTTTATCAGTGGGCAGTTTTGGACAAGGGGCCTGGAACTGAGCACAGACCTGCTGGTCCCAGAGCTGCTGGGAGAGGGATGCTGGGTGCCCTCCCTGTTCCAGTGACTAGTGGTGACAGACACAGAGCTTGAAGTGATCACGTGTATCCCATTGATTTCAGTTTGCCATTAAAACCTGGCTTTATTCCATATATATAAATATAAATACATATATATATATATGTAAAGTGTTGTGACTAATTGTAATTTGCTTCCAGTGGTTGTGCACCACTTCAGACAAAGGCACGGCTTCTGGGATGTTCTTTATATCTAAAGCATTTAGGACAGTAAAACCTGAGAGAAGACACGTGGTTATGAGCATGGTGAGCAAGCCAGCTGCCACCAACACAGCTTCCCCAAAACCTGGTGACAACCTGCAGGTACCCATGGCCACCTCATTGTCTGGGGCCGTGCAGGAGCCCAGTAAGGGCAGAAACACCTGGCTCAGGTGGTGGGTCTGAGCCCCAGAAATGAAGAGGCAGAAGTCACTGGCTGTGGGACACAGACTAAATTCCAGATGATTCAACAGGTTTGATGCCATCCGGAACAGCAGGCTTGGTGATGCTGCAGCAATGTAGTGCTCATTGCAAGCTGTGCTGCTCATGCACGCGTGCTTCATGCAGATTTACTTCTGGGATTGCTTCCACAGTGCTCCCCAGGTGGTAGCAAACTTTCACCATAGCTGTGAAAGATCTGCCTTTTTGGAGGTGACTGAGCAAGTGGTCCCAAATGTGCCATGCGTTGTGGCCATTTCCAGTCTGACTGGGCTCGCACAAAGGCAGGGTGCTTCCTCCAGGGTGGTTGCTTGGGATCAGGAGCACGCAGTGAGAAAGGAGGAGCTGTGGCAGTGGAGATGCTGAGGAGCTGCACTAAAGGCAGCAAAGCCAGGAGAGAATGGGGCACGCAGGGCTGCAGTGTGTATGCTATAGGTGCATAGGGAAGTGCTGTCCTGCCCTGATGTGCTCTCTCCCAGCAGGAGGGCTGCCCATGGGCGCTGCACCCAAGTCCAGCCTTGTCCAGGCTGCTTCTCACCCATCTCTCCAAAATGGAGCCTCCCCAGGAGCCCACCTTACTCTGGGTTCTTTCACTGGGTTTGCTGTTTGCAAACAGCATCACAGGGCCTTTCAGAAGATGCTGTTCCTGCCTCGCACATGGGAGAAATACTGTGGGGCTTTGCTGGAAGAGAACATGCTGTTGCGCCAAACTTCCCCACGTTTAACCATTCCCACCACCCCTTCCATCTCCAGCCATTCCTCAGCACGGAGGCACTGCAAGGACGTGACCTCTGGGTACAGTACAACCAGTGCCGAAGGAGATAACGCCGTAATTAATAGATAAAATTCCACTTACGTGATCAGGTACCTTCTGAATTTCAGCATGGTGAGCTGCAGCCGTGGCCGAGCAGCGGGTGCTTGCCGTCGGGTTAGCGCGGAGAGTCTGGGAGAGCAAACACGGGGAGCCTGGCTTGTGTGCCTGCATCTGGTGGCCCCTCCCTGGGTGCCGTCCCTCTGGTGCCCTGCTCTGCAGCGCCTGCCTCCAGCTCTGCTCTGGCTGGTGGCAATTTGCTCAGCCAGCCTCGGGGCTGCGGTGGCCCTCAGCAATCCTTTGCACCTCGGTGGGCGATGGGCAGGCTGGTTGGGGATGGTAGGGTTGGAGTCGTGGTGCCACCTGTGTTTGTGTCCCTGCTGCCCTCCTTGGTCTCATCCAGGACCACTGATGCTCTGTTTTCTCCCATTGTGTGTCCTCCTGCTCTGCTCTTTGCAATTGATCTTTGCTCCTTTTTTCCCCATCTCATGTCCTTGCCTTCTTGGCAAAGTTGAGGACAAACACAGTTTGTTCGTAAGTCCTTGCTGCTGAAAGCTGTTATGGTGATATGATCTCTGTGTCTGTACTGCGGGGAGATCCTGTGCAGACTGGGTTGTGTCTGCACGGCTTGGAGGTCATTCTGCTCATCCTTGCTTCAGCCTGGCCTTCTGTGTTCCTTCTGAGGTCCTCACCCCCATACCAGGACTGTGCTGTGCCAGAATGACCAACAGCTGGACCCCCCTGCTTGGAAGCCAGTGCTTCCCTGTACCAGTACAGCACTGGCTCAGCTTCTTGCTGGCTGGTGGACAATGCAAGACAAAGGAGAACCAGGAGGCTCTCTTCCATGACAAAACTCCAGGTTCTCCTCCTTTTTCAGCAGCTTTTCCTCTGTACCTTTTCCCTTCAAGGCTCACCCCTCCATCCCACAGAGCACCAGCAAGGACACAGCCACAATGCAGGGGCCTGAGCCCAGGCAGCAGTACCAGTTGCTGCTTGCGTTTGGCCACCAAACACCTGGGGCGGCGGTGGGAGTGGAGAATGTGATGTGTGCCATAAGGGCCCCGGTGGTATGTGTTATCCCTCCTGTGGCCATGTCTGTCTGCCTCTCTCAGAGACCTGTCTGAGGTCCCTTCTGGCCAGCGCCCTGTTCTTTAGGGACAGAAGGGCCCAGCTTGCTCCCTTCCCCCTCATGTCACCTCTCCCTGGCACAGCAAGTGCTGCCTCTCCCCGTTCACCTCATCGAAACCACAAGTTTGCTGTAGGGCTGCTGCGTTCTCCACCCATCCTGTGCTCCTGCTATCTGACGGGCCGGCAGCTTATCTCGGATCTTGGGGCCAGGTGAGAGCTGTGGGCTATGTTGCTGGGTGTGTGGATCAAACTCACTACTGCTATTGGGAACTCTGGATGGAGGGATGGAGCTTCTCTCCTCTCCTCATGTGATCTGAGATGGTTGAGCCCACCTAGGGAACCAGGTTGCTAGCATCCCCAGGCAGGACTGTGGTAGAGATCTCTTTGCTGCAGGGCATGGGGTACCCATTCCTGGGAGCACCCGTGCAGACACAATGAGAGGAGAGGCTCATGAACATGAGGGTGTCCAGGTTTGATTCTGCTCCTGTTGGGGTGTTTCTTCTTCCTAGATTGTCACTTGTGGGATTTGCTGCTGCTCAGCTCAGCTGTTTCCCTAAGGACAAAGCTGTCCATCTATGGATGGGGACCTCATGGGAGCTCCAGTTTGGGGCCGTCATCCTGATCAGGACCTCCTCTATTTCTTTTTGCTGCTGTGCAGCTCTTTCCTTGTCATGACTATGCATCTGTGGAACAGAAACACCATAGGGAAAGCCATCTGCTCTGCTGGGCTGAGCTACAGGGGATGCTGGTGGGTTTCTTCCAGGATTATGGGTATGTTGCACATTCATTGGCAAGGCAGGCATCTCTGATCCATTTGCTAGCCTACACCTGCAGTTCGGGTGAGCAGCAACGTGTGGGAAGGTGACCACTGCTCTGCTGGAGAGCAGGGGAGACCCAAGCTGGGATTTCCATCTTATGGAACTGGACCACTCAGCAAGCATTGCAGGATGCTCAGTGAGGGCATCTCATAAGCCTCCCACCATTCCCTAGAGGTCTGAGGTTCATCACTAATACGTAACGAGGCCAGACAAGCCTAAGGCACTACTCATATCCTCTTCAAACAAACAGACGAAGTCTGAAAGGACCTTTTCATTTCCCTCAGACCCAGGTTTTATCAAGCGCCGATGCCCAATCTTGCTCTCCTTCCCCTTCTCAATGAGGCCAATGTGTTCAGAAGGGTGCGGTTTTGAGATATGGTGGAGCAGCTGGCATGGGTCTTGTTGCAAAGCTGGAGAGTAAGCAACGGCTTTCCTGGCTCAACAGAAGGAGCAGCAAAGCTTTGCTCTCCAGCTCGGAGGCTGTTATGGTGCTGTGAGAGCAAGAAGTGGGAGAAAGGCCACCACTGCTCTCCAATGCAGTGGTTTTCCTTGTCAAACAAGGACAGGACTGATGTGCTTGCACGTGTTGGCAGCAGGGATGGGGATGTAGCCTGGAGAGTGCAGGCAGAAGGGGAGGTTGTCTGTAGGAGTAGGCACTGGTGTCCCAGGGCAGATGAGGAAATGTCTTCTGAGACTTGGCCTGGTTTTTGGAAAAGACGCTCGGGTGGTTCCTTGCAAGCAACCACCACTGGCTGCCTAACATGGAACTCATGGTCCATTGTGGTTTTACCTCCCTAATCAGAAGAGTGTGTCTGACTGCTTCAAGAGGCAACACCAGTATCAGTGGTGGGATGGTTTCCAAGGAAAGAAGAGCCAAGTGCTGGCAGAGCCATTCAAAAAGGTGTTTTGACCACTCCAGGTTGGCCAGAAAGAATTAAGATGAGCATTGCACACAGGGGCTGGGGGCTTCCTGGAGTGGAAGTGGCCCACAGAGTTTTCCTTAGCAGGGAACGGAGAGCGGTGGAGCTCCTGCTGGAAACGGCTTCTTACTTTAAAGTCAAAGCAGAACACGTGCAAAATAAATGGAACCTGTTTTTTATTGACAAAAAAAATTGGTCTGCCCTCCTTAAATGCCCTGAAGAGGGAAAAGCATCATCAGAGGGCTACAAAGAAGCCATGCCCAGGGTTAGAAGTCTCTTAGGAAGGGCCAGGAGTAACATTACTGAAGTGGCTGGAGTTGGAAGTACCTGGCTTGAGGCTGTTGTTCCCTTGCCCCATTCAGGTATTTCAGAGACCTGGAGGCTGCTCCCACAAGGAGGAGTTGCAGAAAATGCATCCGTTATTCAACTGGGACACCATCTTCGCTTGAGATGGCTGCACTTGTGCTTCCCATGCTGCCTACCCCAGCATCCTGTTGGGACAGCCTTAAACTCGTTCTTATCTCTTGGTTTGGGCCTTAGTCCTATGGTTACCAGCTGTTCCATGCCTCCTCCCACCAGCAAGACGTAGCTGAGCTGTGGCTAAGGGCTGTGCTGTGCAGGACCTGCCTTTTCCAGGCACAAAAGCACAGCCTGAGCTGGTGCAGAAAACCATACTCTTAAGGAATGCCATGAGGTCTTCATTATCGTGAATCTGAGAAGAGAAGGAGTGTGTCTGAGATCCGTGTGCTGCTAAGGCTGCCCCTGCTTTCATCATTTTGCTACTATTTTTTCCCCGTCTTTATTTCCTTCCTTTTGGTGCGTGCTTTACCAAGGTGAGGACTTGCCTGCATGATATTCTGCCTACCCATGGTCAGCTTGACCAACCCGTTCGTACCCTGGCATCCTGAAGCTGGTTGGTCTAGAGGGGGGCAGCAGTGCTATGGGTCAGATGGGCCCCAGAAGCATCACAGAGGGGGGACAACACAACCTGGGGCTTTCCTAGCTCTACAATCCGTCCTGCAAAATCCCAGTGGGGGAAACAGCTTTTTTCCACCCCACCCCCCCCAACAACAAACTCTTTGTGCAGCGTTGTTTGCTTTTCAGACCAGTTTCCAGACGGACGTATTCATGAAATGGCCCATGATAATTTTGACACGACTTTCCCCAGGGAATTCAGCGTGCTGCGTTATCAGCAACGTGCAAGTTTGCTTTCCAAGTCATTTTGAAACCTATCACCCCCAGGGCCTCCCCTTCTGCTTGTGGGCAGCCAACATTAGTGCCTACTTAAGTTTGTATTTATTACATCCATATCCTTTAGAGTGAGTGAGGCACCCTTATTTAATTAGTTCCTATTTATGGCTCTCTTGGGAAAATGAAGTCAGGCCCCTCTGCAGGGAAGTGCCCATCAATACCAGGTGCCCCATAAAAGGTATTGAGGGCACCGGAACCAGTGCATCAGGATGGGAAGCTGTGAGCAAAGCATGGCAGTAGCTGTATGGATACTGGGTAGTATGATGGTACAGGGACAGGTTATGCTCTTGTGAGAATCTTCCCAGCTTGCGGGTGGGAAGGACCATGCAGAGGGATAAAACAGGGCCTGTGCAGCCACCAGCCAGAGCTTCCCTTCAGTGTGAAGGAGGCAGTGCTGGTGGATGTGCTCAGGTTGTGGTGAGAAGCACGTTCTTGCTTCTGGCTTACACTCTTCGGTTCGCATTAGGACTTTGGCCCTTACCATACACTTATTTGTTCTTTAATCTTGGTCACCTTATCAGAAGCCTTTGAACAACAAAATACATCTCTGCTCACCTTGGGAACAGGTTCTGTGATTTCTTTTGGGTTGGTTTTGTTTCCTCGCCGGGGACCTCGGAGATAAGTGTGATCCCTCATGAACCCGGACTTTGTCTGGCAGCCTCCCAGGCCTGCAGCCCTGGTGGGGTCCCAGCTGTCACTGGGGTCGGCTGCTGCCTTCCCTGACCAGCTGGGTGCAGCTGGAGGCACAGGGGATGAACGTGCCCTTCCCAGCCCTCTTTGACCATGGAGAGTACAGCAACATGTCTCTTCAGGGCTGGCTGGCTGCATGGGTTCACCTGCCATCCATGATGCGTCCTGCCGTGCCTCCCACCCTGGGTGATAAGGGTGGTGATGCAAAGCACAAACAGCTGCTTCCTCCGGGGCTGACTTCCACCTCCTGTCTTTGGAGGTGCTCCAGGGCTGTGGAGAGGTGGCACTGAGGGATGTGGTCAGTGAGCATGGTGAGATGGGCTGGGGTTGGACTTCAGGATCTTAGAGGTCTTTTCCAGCCTTAATGATTCTATGATTCCTTCCCACCAGATGTTTGCAGGCACTGCTGAGGACCTCCTGAGTCTGCAGTTCTCCAGGCCAAGCTGTCTCAGCTCTCTTGCTTCTCCTTGAATGAAAGATGCTCCAGAACCTTTAGCATCACTGCGGCCCTGTGCTGGACTTGATTGGTTACTGCACCTTGTCTTGTCCTGGGGAGCCCAAAGTGGGTCTCAGTGCTGCAGATGTGGCTCAGAAAGTCATGCTTAACCTGGTAAAAGCCAAAGATGAACAGAGACTGAAAAATGGTTAAAGGAAGGACCAAATGCTGCACAGCAGGGAAAGGGGAACAGAAGAGAGGTGATGCAAGTGAAGCAGGGAAAGCATGGCTCCCCTCTTCATTTGATGTCCTTTCCAAGGCATTCTGGGGTGATAGATTGGTATTTTTTTGCCTGCTGTCCCAAAATTCTCGTGTGTCTTCAGACATAGGCTGGTCCAGCCTGGCCTGGTGCACAGATCAAAATAGTGGAAATGGCTTTCAGACGAAGCCCAGCTAGAAGAGCTGTGTTGATTGAGGGAAACCAGGCAGAACAGGAATTTACACAGAGAATGCCTTTGGAAACAGATCAGTGTGCAAACAGGGTGGGGAGCTCATGCTCTGATGTCGCCTCCTATTTATAAAAAGCACGACAAGGAGCCCAGGTAAACACTGATGTCTCACCTGGGAAAATGAAAACAAAACACCACCGTGTTGAAATGCAGGAGAGAGTGTGTATGACTTCTAGGAAAGCTGCAGCATTGGCATGTGAGTGTGAAACGGCTGCCCAGAGGTCAGGGTTTGCACAGTGGTCTGGCACATAGAGGAGCGGTGGAGACCTGATGCCCACCTTGCTTCTTGAAGCTGCTCCTCCCAACCACACATTCCCAGCCGAGCAGAAAGGAGCAGATTGGGAGTGTGGGTCTCAAAAGCACTGTGTGGGAGAGGTTTCTTGCAGCTGTTTTTATGTTGATGGTCTCAGACAACTTGCCTGCAGGTGGCAAGGAGAAGCAGGCTATCCCTGTCGTGCAGATGGACTCCGTCTCCACGTGTGTTTCTGGGCAGCCCTGGGAAATGTATGTGTTGTGCACCAGGTACGCCCTCGGGAGCAGATGGTGAGGAGGACCGGGAGCACAGGGCTGTGCTGCAAGAATGGCTTTCAATTGGGATTTTTCACCACCAGGGAGCAGATAATCCCAGGCTGTGCCTTGTCACCATCATGATATTTAATTACTGTATGTGTGAGTTCAGGCTCTGCTTCCAGCAGGGAGGAGGAGCTAGCTGGCTCCGATAGCTTTTATAGGCAAGGGATTTAAAACTCAGGACTTTTCACTGCTTGTCCCTGTAGGGGTCATCAAAGCAGCACAGAAACGGCAGATTGGCTGCGCAGAGAGATCCCAGGGGGTGGCTGGGACTGCTCAGAAGCTCCATGCACCAAAGAAGGGCTGTTTCTGCCTTTCCCTTCACCCTTTCACCACACTTTCCCTCCCTCCTCACCCCCGCCCCCCCCCCCCCCCCAGGCTGATTTCATATCATCAACTGGAATGGCTGCATTCAGCAGTACAGCTGTCATTCACAAGGAGGGGGGTCTTCCTTTTGGCAACACCTTCAAACTGAAAAGTCTGGGAGTCATCTACTGCTTTCTTCTTAATAACAAAAGGCTTTTTCATTCGGAATGCTTTTTTAAGATGCACCCGCAGCGTGCTCAAAATGTAGGGGTCTGCTGCTTCTCCCTTTGGCCAGAAGGACTCCGCACTTGAAGCTTTCCTATGGGGGAAGCTGCTGCCTCTGAAGTGTCTGCAGAAAAGTTTGTATTTTTCAGTGAAGGATTGAATCCATTTTGCTGCTTTTACATGGAATGGGTGCTGCTTTAGGGAATCCGTGGCCCATGGTGCAAATGGGGAGTGTTTGCATACAGCAGCAGCTGCGGGTTGGACTGGATGTTCTTAGGGGTTTTTTATCCAGCCTTCATGATTCTGACTCTAGGTCGGGCTCCTGCTGGGCTCCCAGGTGCTCTGCTCAGTTCTGCTGCAGCTCAGCTGGTGCCAGAGCTGCAGGTAAACCCAAATCCCATCGCCACTCATGTCCACATTGTTGGTTGGACTAGATGGCCTTAGTGGTCTGCTCCAACCTTAATGATTCTATGACAAGCTGTGGCTAAGGCAGCAGGCCGTGGCGGGCCCGAGGTCATGGCATTTCTTGCAGAGCCATTGTGTTTGAGCACAGGCTGTGCAAACCGCACTACGTGCCGGGCCAAGGCTGCTGCTTCTCGTTGGCAGCAGGTCAGGGGTTCAGAGGGACAGGTCTGGGTCCAGAGTCTATGTGTGAGGAGAGCTGGAACCCATGGGATGGGCGAGGGCTGGGAGCTGCGGGCTCAAGTGGAGGTGGTGTGGAGGGGTGGGCTGGAGGGCAGAGGGCTGAGCTGGGTGCAGCAGGCACACAACCACTGAGCGTTTCCCGCTGTGGCCCCGTGCCGTGAATGCAGTCCTACAGAAAGCTGCAGAAGGTGGGCAAGGAGACCCTCCTGTGCTGTGCTTTGGGCATGGATGTTTTCCTTCCTGTTGGGTCCTCTTAGTTGCGTCTCTGCTGTTGCTGGTTCAACATGGGGGAGGGGGTGAGTTTCATGGGAAGGCACCCCGAAGCCATGACTGCTCTTTGCAGATGTTCAAACACCCCTTCTCCCGAAGGAGGCAGCTCCAAAAAGCTGTCCAGGGTTGGGATAGGTGTGTTTGCTGAGCAAGCACCGATGTTTGCTCAGAGGGGACCCAAGTTGGGCTGCAGACCTTTGTCCTAAGGTATTAAAACCTGCACCCTTCTCCTCTGCTGCCCAGGCTTCAGCTCCCTTCCTCTGCCATGGGCCAAGGGAATGACCTTCCTCTGGGCCATTTATTTTCCTCTCTGCTGCTTTCCATTGGTGTCTGTTGGCAGGGCACCGGGGGATTCCTGGCCCACTGGGCTTCGTTTGTGTTCCCGTGGCCACACTGGGACGAAGGGCTCTGCATTCAGACAAGAAATTGTGCAGGGACAATGCGCTCCTTGGTGCCTCTCTGTGGGGCTCTGGAGTGCAATAAGCTGCTGAGACAGCTTATTTTGGCTGATCTGCTGAGACAGCAGGCTGCCCAGAGAGTGACATGGGATCTGAGGAATTTTAGGATGGATGTGGGTACAGTGCATTGTGTCTGTGTCAGAAGCACTGCACGATGTAGCGGGTCACAGGGATGAGCCACGGGGCAGAGGCAGAGGGGGACTCAGCCCAACAGCTGCTGCCTCACTGTGGTGCAGCAAAGGGCCCCTCCCCTCCCATTCACCTGCAATTCCTTGGCTCATGCTGCATGCACCTACCCCGGGCAGGACCCTGTATGGTCCTCACATATAACCCTATTCACATCTAAAGACGTGGATGTAAACCGAGGCAGAGAAGATGAGGTAGTGGGGGTGATTTGGGGTCTGGTTCAATAGCTGCACGTCTCCTGAAGACAGTAGGAAAAGAGCAGTGTGAGGTGGAATTCCTCCTTCCTGCAACTCACAGCAGGGAAGAGGAATTGGAAAAGACGGAGAGAATCAAAGCTGGAAGGAAGTGCTCAGATTTCAGTAGTGGAAATACCGATGGCAACCAAAATTTCTGCTCCCACGGTGCTGCTCAATGTATGAGCCAGGCAAGACCCAGTGGCAGCCCTGACCTCTCCATCATCATGCCCCAGCAGTGTCCCCCAGGGCACGCTTCCTGTACCCTGCACCCCTGCCTTTCTGCCTCCCCACTTTTATTTTTAAGCGGTCACCTGTGACCAGGAGGAATTACACTGTGGCTGTCGGATCAATGAGCAACCTGTACTTTGGCGCCTGTGAGTACAGTGGATCTAACCCTGGTTCATGCTGCAATGTGTTAACCTCTGCTGGGTCTGGGCTGAGCTGCTCCTGGTGCCTGTGTCTCTCCTTAATACTGGGACAGCCTGGCTTGTGATCAGTTACTCCTTTAATTTGGCTTTGATAACGATAAGTGGGAGCCACCATGCGTGCCCACTACAGCAAGGTGCTGCAGTGGGGTGGTTGCCCTCAGAAGATGCCTACCCCTTGGATAGCAGAGGAAGGCCAGATTTCACTTTAGAGGGCTGAAACAGAGTGAGAGGAACCTGTATTGTTTTGCTTCTCCCCGGATAACACCTTCGCATTCTACTGGTCAAATTATTCCATTAAAACAAACCTGATTGCCATGCCCATGACAGGGAGGTTGGAACCAGATGATCTTTGAGGTCCCTTCCAAGCCAAGCCATTCTATGCTTCTATGGAAAAGCCCCACTGCAGTGTCTGCAGTGCTCCCATTTGTGCTAGCATCCTTTGTATGAGGCAGGAGAGGAGATGGGCTGATGGCTGCGGCTCCCCTGGCATGCACTGCCATTACACAAGTGAGATGTCCTTGATGCAAGGCCAGCCCAGTCTTTTCGTGGGGATTTCCCACATCAAGGGGAATGTGCAAGAGGAACAAATGTGTTATTTGCAATTGGATCTTCACAAAGCCTTTCGTGCTGTTTGTTCATGTTATTTCTCCAAGGCATGTTTATAGCAAGCAGGGTGTTGTCTGCTCGGAGCTGTGAGACTCCTTCAAGAGCCAGCACTCAGTAGAAACATTTGGGTTGGTGACAAAATCATCACTGCTGTGCACAAAAAGTAACTGCCCAAAATAAAGCGGGCCATAAATGGACTGAGGTATGGTCTCACTGTCCCACTCAAAGGTCAGGACCATGTTCTCCCTTTTGGTGAGTAACATTTCGTGCAGTGTTATGCAGATAACCACACACTGGTGATTCTTGAAGGCATTTTGCATCTTTGTGTCCAAAGGAGCAGTGAGGCACTGCACAGCTGCACAGGGAGGTGGGGCAGTCACTGTTCCTGGAGTTGTTCAGAGCCTGGAGATGTGGCACTGAGGGACGTGGGCAGTGGGCATGGGGGGGTGGGTTGTTGGTGGGTCTGATGAGCTGAAAAGTCTTTTCCAACCTTGATGATTCTAAGGCTATGGGCACAACCCTTATTCATTGCTAGTTCCCCAAAGGAGTTAATTTTCATTTCCTTCTGGGATAAGAAGATTGGTGGCATGACGTTATTTCTCCCCATGCAGTGTCCTTTGTCTACAGCATAACCTATCATTAAACTATGGCATGAAACCACATTGCCCCCACCTTATGCAACTTTCAGCAAAGCCACCTCCAGCCACAAGTCTCCTCTTTTCTCCTTCACCACGCTGTCACCAAACTCGTCCCTGGAGCCAGCCCCAGCCAGACACGTGCCCTGAAGGCTCTGTACCTCTCTAGGATTTCTTCTCCTTTATCCCCATAGCTGGAAATGCCCAAGAGGATTAAATTGCCGGGGGAGGGGGGGGTCTAAAAGTCTTCAGGAGGGGATTTGAAATCTGCTTAGCTTGGCCTTTTGCTCCCCACTCTTTGCTCCTCCCAGGACTCTTGGTATTTCTAAGAGTTTTATTATTTACCATATTGCAAAAGAGCAATTTCTGGAAGGGACAGAGCAGTTTGAGAGCCAGGCGCTGGAACTAGATGATCTTTAAAGATCCCTTCCAACCCAAACCATCCTGTGATTATATGACCAAGGAATGGCACGGTGAGGACGGGAGGAGCCGTTCCCCACATGTGCCAGGGTTTTATCTTGATGAGAACATCTTGACTGAAGACCAGGAAACTAATTCCTGTGCCACTTGGGAGGGAAGGGGGGGTTGGTTGAAAGGTCAAGCCTGCCTGAGAGCTCCTGAGACATGATGCGGGCAGGGCAGGTCTTGCTGGTGCTGTGGTGGGCATTAGCACTGGTAGGGAAGAGATGTCTTCTCCAGTCCTCTCTGCTGGCTGTGCAAGGAGTGCTGGACCCTAACCCATAGTGAGCAGTGCGCCATATGGGATCCAGCAGGATCCCAGTCTTTGCAGATGGGTCAGGATGCCTGTCTCTGTGTTAGCTGGGAAATAAGGAGTGCTGCCCCAAGGGGAGCTGGCAGGTCACCACTACCCTCCTTTTCCTGTTTTGGCACGGGATGAAGCCGTTTTCTTCCCCCCCTCCTTCTGCAGAGAGCTGGGGGAAACTCTGCTCTGCACTATGGACTGCGAGCAGTAAGTGCAACACTGGGATTTGGGAAAGCGGGAAGGCAGATGGAGGGTGTCCAACAGCCCTGGGCTTACTGTAGAGCACTGTAGATGGACTTGCAGGTTACACGACGCAGAGATCAGTGGAATTGGATTTCCATGAAATCTCTTTCTACTTCATATCTAGCACACCTAGAAAATGACTCTCAGTAGTTAATGAACGAACAAACGTCATTCCTCAACTTCTTTGCATCAGTCTTACCAGAACACTGTGCTGCCAATATTTAGCCATCGGTGCCATATCTGTGTGATATGTTGGCATTTTGCTCCGAAGGAAGCGGTGTTTGCATGGCTCGTGGCTGTTGAATTGCCCTTGCCACATTCAAGAACCTCAAGCAGAGAGAAAAATTAATTTAACTAGAGGTCGAAAGGTCTCCAATAAAGGCTAAGCCTTGCTGTTATTCTGAAGCCCAGTTTCCATTAACTCCCTTCAGTGCTGATTCAGAATGACAAAATGGAAGGGAATGCTGGCCAACGTATGTTCTGTTGGTTACAAAATCACTGCTGATCAGCCAGGAGATGGGGCTGCCATAGGAGCATTTACTGCTGCCAAGGAAGGTGGCTTTGGCCAGGACACGTGTAATAACGTGTGGTGGCGGTGACAGGTTAAAAATGAGCCATTGTGAGGCTCTGCATGAGGATAGGTGTTTGGTATTAATGATTACTGTGAATTAGCTAACTGGAAAGGGGCTGAACAGCAAATGGTAGAGTTCATGTCGACCTATTGGTGACCTGACCCCTTTCCCGCTCACTTGATGCCCAAATCTCGTTTCTGGCTGCAGAGCCATCTTGCAGCTGGACACAATGCCTGGCGGGGGCTGTGCCAGCCCAGCTGGGCTGTCCATGGGCTGTGCAGGGTGAGAAGAGGCTCAGCCCCTGCTCCTTGGGCCCATTCAAGCAGCGTTGAGCACTACCAGCCCCAGGATGTCCAAACAGCAGCTGAAGGAGCTCCCAAAACAGAAGACGTAGCTGAGTGTCCCCTTGTATAGGTGCAGCGGATGTGGCTCAGATCTGGGTGCACCTTGAGTCTGGCTGTGATGTCCTATGATCTACTCTGCTACCATCTTGCTCCTGTCCTCTTCCTGCTTAGACACTACCAGTGGCCTGGGCTCTGTAACCATGGCAGAATGTCTGTGGTCCTGCTCCTTCTGCCCAGTACCTGGATGTCCTTGTGAGCCCCAGCTCCCCTCTTCACTGGAAACAATGTGGTGTTGGGCACCCTGAGCTAGGCGGCCCTGCTAGAGCATGGATTGGGCCAGAAGGACCCAACATTCTGAACCCAAGAAAAACAGCCATTTTGTGCCTCTGTGAAATTAGCCACCTTCTCTTATGTTCTCTTCCTCCAGGATGGCCCAGCATCTCCCCACAGGCACATGTTGGTAGTACTTACTGATATCGATAGTCTTTCTTTCCTGCTTATCAATATTTGCTGGTTTGTTTCCACCAATCTTTAGGAAGCACCCAGGAAGCAGGCATGAATAGAGCTCCAGCAGCTCCATGAATCCAACAGGAATCATCAGCCCGCTGTGCCTTCCTGTGTTCCCTTCCCAAAGCCCCCCATGAACGTTGTAGTTCCCAGGGCTGCACAGAGCTGCTGGTAACCCTGTTAACCTCTGGGTTAATCAAGCAAACTGGAATCCTTCATTAGAAGGAATGTCACTAATTACATAGCCGAGAGGCTAAGAGAGGTTTGCATTGACCCCTGGCAGCAGACCACAAATCACTGCTGAGCTCAGCAGTGGGGCTGGGGGATTGCTGGAGGCTTGGTTGAGAGGAGGCTGCTTCTCCATCAGGAAAACCTTTTTCTCACCAATGCTGGGCATTTGCTGGAAGGAGAGCATGCAAGGGGTTAGGGTTAGGGTCATGGGGTTGTGGCACTGTCCTGCAGAGATACTGTGCAAGGCAGCGAGTGTTGAGCTGCTGGTACCTCCTGGTCAGGCCAGCATTAGCACCTAGCCAAAAATGCAAACCTGTAGTGGTATGACAAGGTAAGCAGCTCTGGGCAAGAGGCTACAGCCTGCAGCTGGGCTTAGTGCTCTGAGCCACAAAGAGCTGCTTAAAATGGACAGAGGGCTCTTTGTTTGCTGTGTGTGGTTTAGAAATTAAGCAATATTTAGAAGTAAATATTGATTCAAGCAACATCTGCTCCCACTCTCCACTGGCCAGTTTGGCTCATCCCAGGTAGAAAAGAGCATATTGCAACACAGCCCAAACCTGACACCAAGCATTTCTCCTAATCAGTGGGGAAACAGGTTCATGGCATTTCCTGAAAATAAACTAACCACACTGACTCTGGAGCTGGAACGCGGCCTCCAAAGTGGCCTCTGTGTCCAGAGACGTGTTGGGAGCATGTTTCTGGAAAGACTGCAGGATGTTCTTGGGGCATTCGTCAGGCATTGGGAATGCCAGGCTGCTCTCAGTCACTGCTGGGCACGGACACACTGTCAGAGCTGGCACTGCTGCTGGAATCCTGTGCTGACTTGGGGGTCAAGCAGGTGCAGCAGGCATGTGTGCCCTGGGCTACCAGCAGGGAGCAGGGAGGGAGGTCTGGGAAAGAAAAGGAGAAAGGAAAGGAAAGTAGAGGAAAGGAGAAAGGAAAGGAAAGGAAAGTAGAGGAAAGGAGAAAGGAAAGGAAAGTAGAGGAAAGGAGAAAGGAAAGGAAAGGAAAGGAAAGGAAAGGAAAGGAAAGGAAAGGAAAGGAAAGGAAAGGAAAGGAAAGGAAAGGAAAGGAAAGGAAAAAGGAAAGGAAAGGAAAAAGGAAAGGAAAGGAGAACTGTGGAGGTGTGGCACTGAGGGACATGGTCAGTGGGCATGGTGGGGATGCGTTGGTTGTTGGGCTTGGGGATGTTAGAGGTCTTTTCCAATCTTAATGATCCTATTCTATTCTAAGAATACATTCCCATCAGGCTGCCCTCCTTGCCTTTACCTGCTGTGACATGACCTGTGGACAGCACAGGATGGGAACTGGAGACCAGCTGCTGGATCTGATCACATTGGTACCTTTGTTATGGGCAGGTTCCAGCTACAGCTGAGCCACAAACTACATATTCCCATTTCCAGAGGGAAACAAGCCAAGCTCTACAGATAAACCCGAAGCACTGGCGTATGTTGCTCTCTGCTCTCAGCCAATCTCACCGTGCCAGCTCCAGCTTCATCCCAGCCCAATCACAGCAAGCATTCTTCCTTAGGACACAGCTAAAACTCCAACCCAGTTTCAACCACAAACTGCAGCATATCCATGTGGAGTTAGAGGAGTAATTCTTTACACGTGGAGATGTAGAAATAAGTGATTTTATTTTGCCATCGTTGTTACCTAGCTTGGGTCCGAGCCCAGTTCTTCTCCTGGAGGTGACGTGTGTTTGTGTATTGCCAGTGGCCTGCAGTTGGCCAGAGGGTGTGTCCAGTGGTATTTCTTCATCCTTCGTGTAATTTTTAGCAGCATCTTCTTTCTGAAAACAGAACCATCAGGATGTGCAGTGTTGCAACAAACGGATTTGTGATGGGCAGTAATATCCCAGCGTGTCCCATGAAAACATCCTGGAGAAGACCTGATACTTCCTGAAAAACAAGGCTGGAGTCCAAGAAGAACTGCCTTAGCTCTCCTCCTTCTGATCAAGCAGCTCCTGCTTGCATAGGCTCAGCACTGACCCCCTACCTTGGAAGACAAGAATTTCCATTGTTAGTAAGGATCAGTTCTTGCTGTTTAATCTCAGCTTAATAGGCCTCATATGAGACATGGAAAGAGCTCTCCTTTGGCGCAAAGCTGTGCAAGCAGGCAGCGAGGAATGTCTGTAAGTAGGACCTGTTGAACCACGTGCCTATATTTATGTGAGAGAGTGGACTTCAGACACAAAATGTGGAAGGGCAGCAGAAGCTGGGTGCACCAAGTTTGTCCCTCCTGGAATCCCAAGGGAAGGCATTTGGCTCTTTGCATCCTTTGGTGGGAAGTGCTCCTCTGAAAAGGACATCTGAGTCCCTCAGAGAAGATCCCAAAAGGTTGGGAGATGCTGCTTGAGTTCTCTAACCATGAACAGAAAGCAAAACAATACAGGCTTTTCCAGCCTCTTCTCTGTCGTTTGAAGCGTCCCTTGATGTTTTCCGAGCTTTCCCCTGTGTTGTAACCACTTGGTTTGTGGAATCGAGATCTCCAGCTCAATTGAATAAATCAAGATGGGAGATTCCAGTTTTTAAAAGGGAGGAAGGCTGTTTATGGGTGGCACTGCCTCGCTGTGGGGACAAATCGTTTCCCCTCCTGCCTGTGCTGTATTCGGAGGAGCTCTGGACATGAGAAATGTTGCTCTTCTGGGAAAGCAGGAGGTGAAAAGATGCAAAATAGGAACCAGCCAGGCTGAGAGAACTGCTAAAGATGCTGCTGCCCCAAGGCACCTCCAGCAGCCGCAGTGGCGTTTAGGGCAGGATCACGGTGCATGGTGGATTGTCACTGACAAAGGTCTACCAGAAGCCCTCTTCCCAGGGATGTGCACAGAACCATGCCCTTGAACCAACACTGGGACCAGCTGCCCCAAAGCCACCTGCCCTGCTCCAGTGGCGAGCGGCACCCAGCTCCGTGTGCTGGTAGACTCAGATGGAGAGGGTCTGCAGAAGAAGAGGGCCCTGATCTCAGCATTTCTTTCCAGGTTCATCACGACAGCGTGAGGAAGATGAGGTGCAATGCTTCCTGCTGGATGCAGGCTGCCCTTGAGCTGCCTGAGCTGCTCTGCCGGCTTCCTCTGCCTGCACGAGTTGCTCTCCAGCCCATCTGCGAGGGCCGTTACCGCCTTTGGACCTTGCTGCCATCGCCAAGAGAGTGAAAGGGAGAGAGCAAGCCAAAGGGTGCTGGGCACAGCAGTGAGAGTTACTGGCAAACACGTGAAGCTCAGCGCTGGATTCAGCGGGGACTTTCTGCAATTAGGCTGTGCGAGGCAGGGGGTGGCCACGACAAAGAAAACAGCCCCTCCCGCGGCACTGCAGCCCGCAGGGGAACTCACATGTCACAACTTGGGAATTTTCCGTTTGAAGCCCCTTGTAAAAACAAAGAGCACCTTGCCTGCTCCAGCTCCTGGCTGTGAAGGGTTTTGGTGCCAAAGAGTGAAAGGCTTCCTAAAAATGGGCCGAGCCAGGGAGGGGGGCAACTTGGGGAGCTATTGAGAAACAAGGAAGGACAAACAGCGTTAGGTCATTGCTTCTGCAAACACGGCCAGGGCTGCTCCTCTATAAAAGGGGAAGAAAGAGGCTCCGGAGCCATCACAGACCCAGAGGGGACGGTCTGTGACCAACGCCGCTGCCCCCCCTCCTCAACACCCGGCTCCCTGCCCCAACATGAAGCTCATTCTCTGCACCGTGCTGTCCCTGGGGATAGTGGGTAAGTGCCCATGTAGGGCAGTGTCTGGGGGAATGCAGGGCCTCAGCCTCGCAGGAGGCTGTCCCCTCAGAGCAGCTGCTCTGCAGAGCTTCAGCGTGTGCCAGACTGGGCAGAAGCAATGAGAACCTGCCAGGTGCTTGCATAGGCAGCTCTGGGTATCTGCACGTGAGGATGCTGGCCTGAGCCCTAAGGAAGCAGCTCGGCAGGGGGTGAGGGGAGCATCTCTGCGTGGGGGGAGAACCCAGCACAAGACCCCCCTGCCACACCTGCTTGTGAAAACAGGCTCCAGGAGGACCCAGGGCAGCCTCACAAAGCACGTTAAGGCAGCTCTGTGCAACCAAAACGTGAAAACTGTAGCTTGCAGCAGTGGGAATTAGGGCTTAGAATTCCTCTTCTGACCACAGCCAGTGTGGGAGGAAGGGAGGTGTCTGTGGGCAGAATTCTGCCTCCTAAAGCCAGTAATAGAGAATGTTTCAGAGTTGAGAAGGAAAATGCAGACAGTGTGGGTTAACCAGAGGGTGAACAGAATGTGCCAGCGAGGGTCTGGAGAAGGCAAAGTGTGCATCCAGAGGCTCAGTCAGGCGGGGGCACAGCTAAAGGGAAGAGGGCAGCACAGGCTACCCACGCTGGTATGAGACCCGCTGTGTGTTTTATCTGTACTTTATCTGCAAGATTCCAATGTTCCTGGTGCTTAGATTGCTGAAGAGGGTGAAAGTCTGTACCGTGATGCAGTCTCTCAGAGCAGTGATTACTGCTTGGGGTGCTCTTAGAAGAGGAGTTTGGATGGAGTGAAGGGCATACAGTACTGCTGCCATTGGGTGTGCTGATGGAGATGAGAAGTGCAGAAGATGGGATGAATGCATCCCATCAGCTGCCAGAGCAATGTGCATGGCAGTGTGGTGAATGCAGTCTGCCCAGACCAGAGCTGCTGGCCCTCTGGGGCTATCTGCAAAGAGACTGCTTCAGTGGGACTGCCTTTTCTTTCTGCTTTTGCAAGGTGCTTTGGGTTTGATTTCTGCTGGAGCGTGTGGGTTTGTCTTCCTGCTCCTGTGGGTGCTGCTGAGAGCTCACGCTGCTGGGACTGCAGTGCTGTGACACCCAGGGGCAGGAGGTCCTCCCAGGTGCTCCCAAAGGAGCATTCCTTTGGAGGTGTGCAGGGGAGTTCCTGCCCAGGGCCACCCAGGGTCACCCAGGGCCGTGACTGCGAGGAGGCAGAGATGCAGTTTCTCTTCCCCTTGTGCCTTTCACCCTCTCTGAAACTATTTTCTTCTGTTTCTTTTTTTTTGTTGTTGTTTGATTGTTTTGGTTTTCCCCACAGCTGTGTGCTTCGCTGCTCCCCCCAAGACAACCATCAGATGGTGCACCATATCCTCTCCAGAAGAGAAGAAATGCAACAACCTCAAGGACCTCACGCAACAAGAGAGGATTACATTGACCTGTGTGCAGAAAGCAACATATCTTGACTGCATAAAAGCCATTGCGGTGAGTGGGCTGCTAAGGCCTGAGCTGGGCCTTGGGGGGCTTTCAGCATCCCCTGGAGAAGGGGCTTCCCTCCAGCCACCACCTGCTGTAGGGAAGGGCACATCCACAGGGATCACAGAATCACAGTGTCACTATGATTGGAAAAGACCTGTAAGGTCATCATGTCTAACCCCAGCCCACCCCATAATGCCCCCTCAGTGCCACATCCACAATTCCTCAGCACCTCCAGGGACAGTGACTGCACCCTGGGCAGCCTGTTCTAATACCTCGCTGCTCTGTCTGAGAAGAAACGTTTCCTAATATCCAACTGATTGAACTCTCTTGTTGTTTAGAATAACGAGGCAGATGCCATTAGCTTGGACGGCGGTCAAGTGTTTGAGGCAGGCCTTGCCCCATACAAGCTGAAGCCCATTGCTGCTGAGGTTTACGAACAAACCGAAGGTGGGTTTTCTCTTGGGGTTTTTAGGTTAAATGGTGGTAGCAGAAATGCACAGGAAGAACATAGAGAGGAATAAAAGAGTTCTGCCACAATCCCATCTGATAAGCGTTAGCCCCGTTGCTTCATTCCCCCCTCTTTCTCCCTGCACTGTCCTTCCTCCCTCCGTTGTTTCTCCTGGGAGCCAGATGGACACTATTTCTCCATTTCTGCCCTTATTACCTTGAGCAATGCCACGCATCCAGAGCCCCCGGTCCCTTTTGACCTCTGTTCTGTAGGTCAGCCTGTTTGTACACAGTGTTCAGGATCAAAGCAACACGGCTGAATCATTCCTGACCATTCCTAAAGCTCAGCCACTTTATTAATATGTAACGTGACAGAGTCGGTTCATTTTAAAGGCTAAGTATGAAACTTTAGAATCAGAATCAGAATCGTAGAGTCACAGAATGGCTGGCCTGGGTTGAAAAGGACCACAACAATCATCCAGTTCCAACCCCCTGCTATGTGCAGGGCCGCCAACCAGCAGACCAGGCTGCCCAGAGCCACATCCAGCCTGGCCTTGAATGCCTCCAGGGATGGGGCATCCACAGCCTCCTTGGGCAACCTGTTCCAGTGCGTCACCACCCTCTGGGTGAAAAATTTCCTCCTAATATCCAACCTAAACCTCCCCTGTCCTAGTTTAAAACCATTCCCCCTTGTCCTATCACTATAAGGCTTGTGTGCTTGCTTTAGTGGGCAGCACTGTTTGAGGCAAGACCTACCAAAGAGTTGCCAAAAGAACTGTTGAGGTCTCACAGTCTAATGTATGCGCAGTGACATGGCATTTTGCATGGGATAGCATTTTCAGGCCACTATTTATTACATGTTGCAACATGCAGTGCTGGTTCCATATTGGCATTGCAGCTGGGAACACGGGCAGATCATAAGAACGTTACTTGGAAATGCAGCTCTTCATTCTCTGAACCCAGGGCTTTGCCAGGACTTGAAATGTTCCAAATTCTTGCTTTTTCATCATTTTCTTCTTGCTTTCTCCACTGCAGGCTCCACAACCAGCTATTATGCTGTGGCCGTTGCGAAAAAAGGAACAGAATTCACCGTGAATGACTTGCAGGGCAAGACCTCCTGCCACACGGGGCTGGGCAGGTCTGCGGGCTGGAACATCCCCATCGGGACCCTCATCCGCAGGGGGGACATCGAGTGGGAAGGCATAGACTCAGGCTCAGTGGAGCAAGGTAAAGCAAGAGAAATGGGCTGGTGTTAGCCTAGAGGGGGTGATAAGCTGAAAGCAGTGTTGGTGGATCTTCTGCAGAAGTTCAGAGGCAGCTCGCAGAGCAGCCAAGCCATTTATTGGGTGTCTTCCCCTCCCAGGTCGTTGTGGATGTGAGTTTTAAGATAATTCTTGTGTGTTTCTCATCCACAGCGGTGGCCAAATTTTTCTCTGCCAGCTGCGTGCCCGGTGCCACCACTGAGCAAAAACTGTGCCGTCAGTGCAAAGGGGACCCCAAAACCAAGTGTGCCCGCAATGCACCTTATTCTGGATATTCTGGAGCTTTCCAGTGAGTGAAAGGGGTTTTTTTTTTCCATTGTGACAGGCAATGCTGTGTTGTAACCAGGGGCTGAAAACAGCTGGGACCGCTGGTAATGAGCAGTCCAATTAGTAATGACCGGCACGTGTTACGATGAGAGTGGGAGCTCAGCAGTTCTATTTTGCACAGGCTCGGGAGTATGCAGCACTAGCACTGCGCTGAGGCTAACTGGGTTTCTTGAGGATCACTTCTCTACCATTATATTTACTCCTCTGCCAGCATAACTTTTTGGGGAAGACTGCTTACTGCTCTGTGATTGCAGCTCTAGCCAAAGCAATTTGCTGAAACAGGAGCTAGGAAGCCACAATGTCTTTTCGTTGTTGTTTTTTTAACTTCTCTTCCGCTTCCTCCACCCACAGTTGTCTGAAAGATGGCAAAGGAGATGTGGCTTTTGTGAAGCACACAACTGTTGAAGGTACGCCTGCGAATCGCTGCTTTCTCTCCTTTCCTGTCAGACCTCTTGCTGCCCCTCCATTCCAGCATTGGTCTGCATTGTGCAAACCTTAGTTGGTCCAAAACCTCCAATCTGTTCATGTTTGACCCATTGGATGCGTTACTGGATGAACTCATCCTAGTTGCTAAAAAACGTGATTGAGGTGGGGTCCATTTCTTCTTTGGGATTCTTCTCTGCAGAAGGAAAACCTGATGGATTTAAATTCAAACGTTACTATTGGTGCCACATTATAGAGATAGCCGTAGCATTGCCACAGCAAATGCTCTGGGCTCTGTCAGTCCGGAGAAGTCTGTGCAGCCTCCATCCTTGGAGGTTTTTTACCATTGCAAAGAGCAGTGCGCAGCTTGTCTCCCCTGCCTTCAGCAGGAATAAATTCATTACGATGCTTACCCCAGGCTGGGCTTTTATGTGTGTATTTCTGTATTTTGGTGGAGATGCAGCTCATGGTTCTTCTCTCCCTCCAGAAAATGCCCCGGATCAGAAGGATGAGTATGAGCTGCTGTGCCTGGATGGCAGCCGGCAGCCTGTGGACAACTACAAGACCTGTAACTGGGCCAGAGTTGCTGCTCACGCCGTTGTGGCTCGGGATGACAGCAAGGCTGAAGATATCTGGAACTTCCTCTCAAAAGCACAGGTATCCTCCAGCTCTGCTTTCCTTCCCCTGCCAACCCCCCTCCCCTGCCCCCTGATTTTGCTTACCCTTTCCCACATTCCAAGTGCTCTGGAGTGCTATTGGCTGATTCTTTTTCTCCTCTGGCAGAGCGACTTTGGCGTGGGCACCAAGAATAACTTCCACCTCTTTGGGCCACCTGAAAAGAAGGACCCAGTCCTCAAAGACTTGCTTTTCAAAGACTCTGCCATAATGCTGAAGCGCGTCCCCTCGCTGATGGATTCCCAGCTCTACCTGGGCTTTGAGTACTACAGTGCCATCCAGAGCATGCGGAAAGGTGGGAATGGCCTTTTTCAAGCCTAGAGAGCATTCTGCATGAAGTATTTCCTGTGAAAGGTATTGGCTTGTGTGGGCGGAAGGGAATTGGCACGCTCAGAACTGCTGCTCAGAGTGGCCGTTTCTGGGACGTAAGAGTACAGGATCAGAAGGAACATCCCAAGACATCAAGCCCAGAACAGACAATGTGAGAGCAGCAGGGTGCTTTGCTTCCATCTGGACTCATCACACATTTCCAAGCTGGTTTACTGAGTCAGAGGTCCAGAAAAGGACCTCCAAAGGCCACTTAAAATCCATAGTCTGGCAGAGATTGCTGTTATAAGATCAGCCACTTTGGTGTTTGTGGAAGGAGATGCATGGACTTCACGTAGCATCAGAACAGGTTATTCAAGGGCTGCTTCACAGAAATATAGGTTGTGCTTCTCCATCTCTGGTCCCCATCTTGAGGCTCTGAGCTCAGATCCTATTTTGATGTGCACAAAGGGTTTCATGGCAGAGCCCCTCTCACCACCAAGCCCACCTGATCTGTGGTTCCGCAGAGCTCTGGACTTATTATTTCTTCCTGGCTGGCCTTACAGATCAACTGACCCCCAGCCCCAGAGAAAACAGGATCCAATGGTGTGCAGTAGGCAAGGATGAGAAGAGCAAGTGTGATCGCTGGAGTGTGGTGAGCAACGGGGACGTGGAGTGCACCGTGGTAGACGACACAAAGGACTGCATCATTAAGATCATGGTATGGCCTTTTTTCCTTTCCTTCAGCCTGGGTTCCTTTCAGATGGAGAGTAGCGTTGCCTTTTTCAGCCTGGGAATAGATGTGGGGCTGGAGACTGCAAATGTAGGGGACTTGGTGAGAAATACCAGCAGGCAGAAACCGGCCTCATCGTGGGCAAAGGGCTCAATGAGCTTTTCAGGGATTTTCATTTCTGAAAGTGTTCTTTTTTGGTGTCTCCCCATTAAAAAGTAATCTTCTGGTGAGAGGCAACATTTTACTTGGGAAAGGAAGGTAACTATGGTAAAATATAAAAAGAAGAAAGCGAGAAAGAGATTTTAAGTTCACATAAAAACGAAATGGTTGTACTGGCCAAGGCTTTTAGAAGAATAATTAGTTGAGAAAGGTTATTTAGACTGACCTGCTTGGATCAGTTGTGCCTTGACTGAAGAACAAATAGGGCTGCGGGATCCAAGAGGGGAATCTCCTGCAGCTAGCATGTCCCTTTCCCAGATGATGCTGCCCAGCAGAGCTCTAGTGCCTTGTCTCTGCCAAGTGGAGATATGGTCTGACGGGTTGGGCCTGCAAGTCCTCCAAAGTTCTCCCTCTCATCGCATCAGACAGAACTCATCTGTCTGTATGCAAAGAATGGCTTCTTGAGCCCCTTGCCCACAGCCTGTCTTCCTCCCACCAAGTACTTCTTTTATGATCCAGTTTCTGAAAAGGGCTGTTCTGGGGAAATACAGTGTCATTTTGGGGGAAATACAGTGTCATTTTGGGGGAAATACAGTGTCATTTCATCGCTGTGCGGTTTTTGTTGCAGAAAGGTGAAGCAGATGCTGTTACCCTTGATGGAGGTCTGGTTTACACTGCTGGTGTCTGTGGCCTGGTGCCAGTGATGGCAGAACGATATGACGGTGAGTGCAGCCCTGCAGTGGGGACAGGACTGATGCAAAAGTGCTGCTTGTATTCTGAAATAGCAGCATCCCAGCTGCTCTTCGTTCTGTTGATACACTTGATGCTACCTTAAAAGCCACCTGAGCAATTAGTGAGCTTGATTCAGTTTGGGATTTTATGTTTCTTTTGTCTAATATCTTCTTTTTCCCTCCCACAGATGAAAGCCAATGCGGCAGAGCAGAAGGACAACCAGGTAATTACTCCCAATAGAGGAGCAGGAAATAGTCCTTTTGGATAGAAGTAGGTACATGTGCAGTCACGAGTTGAGAATACATGGCCAAGTCTCTACGTAGAGTCTTGTAAGAACCACTGTGTGCAATGTTGATGTTAAAAATCTGGGTGGTAGACTGAACACTCACGTGGAAATTCTGGGTCTGCTGATCAGGGCAAAGCAGAGATTTGTGTGGAGTTGTGGCTCTCTGGAGCATGGCCACACCATGATGCAGCCAGGGCTGCAAAAGGGGAAGAGGGTCTGGGCTGAAGCCTTAGGGAATTGCTTTTCATAGAAATAGAAACCAAGAAGAGGGAAGATTTCAACCATTGCTAAAGGGCGGATATGAATTTGAGAGGCATGCATTATATATGTATTGCTGCAGCCTTCTTGCAGACCCAAGTGCCAGAATTTTAGTGGGAGAAAAGTGACAGGGATAATAATTTCCCAGGAGTGCTGTGGGAGTAGATGCATCACATCTGCAAACTATTCTCTTGTTGCTGCATGGCCGATCCTTAATAAGCACAACATATTTCTGCTGTGCTGCACATAGATGCCCTCTGCTGACACTGCTAAGGGAGAGCAGTGGGATCCTGGGGTCAGGCCTTAATTCTCCTCCATCTTTCTCCCCAAAGCATCATACTTTGCTGTGGCTGTTGTGAAGAAAGGCAGCGACGTCAACTGGAACAATCTGAAGGGCAAGAAGTCGTGCCACACGGCCGTGGGGAGGACTGCTGGCTGGAACATCCCCATGGGCTTGATTCACAACAGAACAGGGAGCTGCAATTTTGGTGAGTCAGGTCGTGCATCTGCTTGTCTGAGACGGAAATCCATGAGGAAAAGTGTTTTGCCACACATCTTCTGCTTTTCAAAGCTTCTCGTGCCTCGAAGACTCTCGCTTGGAGATGGAAAATGAAATGAGTCTGTTACTTAAGACTGTACTGAGCAAAGTTTCAGGCTGTTGGTGACTGCTTGCAAGCAGGATACAGCACATCAGCTGATTTGGGAAGCTTTGCTTTCTTTTCACATCTCTCCCTTTCCCCTTTTGGCAGCCCAAAAAGCGTTCCCCAAGTGGGAGGACAGGCTGCTCCTTCTGCAAAGCACAGGGTGGGGGTGAAGGGTGGATTTACGAGTCCCTGAAGGGCTGGGAGCAGGGGACAGAGGCAGATTTCAGTTCAAGAATCTTCAAGGGTCTGATCTGACTCCCTTGAGAACAGTGGGTTAAAAGTCTGCAGCTCAACTTCTATGTCCAACTTCCAATCGGTGAGAACTACAGTCCAACAAAAATAATGTGAAATTATGAACCGAGGAAAAATAAACATACAATTATTAATGGGAAATGTAACCTCAGGGACCTACTGGTGTTACTAAGTTTTACGCAGCCTGTCCAACCTCCTTTCTGCTTTTTCTACGGTCCCCTCCTCCCCCTGAGCTCTCATATTCCTGCCAAACACAGTTGTGCCTGCCCATAATGTGTTGCAAAAAGAAACCCCAATTTTTCAGAGTAGGGAAAGTGAATTTCTCATATTCTTGCCCTCAGATGAATACTTCAGTGAGGGCTGTGCTCCCGGGTCCCCTCCTGACTCTCGCCTCTGCCAGCTGTGCGAGGGCTCAGGGGGAATCCCGCCGGAGAAGTGCGTCGCCAGCAGCCACGAGAAATACTTTGGATATACCGGAGCTTTACGGTAGGTGGGGGTGATGCTCAAGTAGTGCTCAGCCCCCTAAAAAGAGAAGGGTCCAGACGTCAGCTCTGGTTCTTTCTCCCCTGTACTGACACAGTAACAGCTCAAGTCCAGGTAATTCAGACTGGGCATGAATTTAGAAAGGGAATGAATCTTGTTTCAGTTGCATCTAATAGCAGCGAGACCCTGCTGCAGGGCTGGAGTCGCTTTGATGCAAGTGTGGCATTTACATGGCTACTGAAATGTGCACCTCCTCTCTTTGTACTCCGCAGGTGTCTGGTCGAGAAGGGTGATGTGGCCTTTATTAAGCATTCCATTGTGGAGGAAAACACTGGTGGTACGTGGTTATCCTATTGCACGGGGCTTGGCGGGCTGCCTCCCCCAGTCTGCATTCTTCCTGTTCCCAAAGCATTCATTTTGAATATACATTTATTCCAGTGCCCTATTAACCACAACCGCCTGCCTCAGCACCACTGCAGAGTGTTCTAGCTCCTTGCTTGCCTGAAATGGAAAAGTTCAGGTCCCATTTCTGAAAGCAGTGGCTGAAGTTTTCAAAGCTTGTGGGGGAAAAAAATGCATGGAAAAAGGTGTAACAACCTGCCAGCCTGCTCTGAGGGTCTGATTCAGCCCATTGACTGCTCCTGAGTTTTACTTGCATCCCTTTCAGTACACGCAGAGTATCCAAGGGTCAGTGCACATCAGTGCAGGGACAAACACTTTGCTGTTTGCTGTCAGTGTGACTCTGCTTCTGCTGCACGAGATCTCTGAACCTCCAAATCAATTCCCGTCACAGGCAAAAACAAAGCTGAGTGGGCCAAGGATCTGCAAATGGATGACTTTGAGTTGCTGTGCACCGACGGGAGACGGGCAAATGTCATGGATTACAGGGAATGCAACCTGGCTGAAGTTCCTACCCATGCTGTGGTTGTGCGCCCAGAGAAAGCAAACAAAATCCGGGAGCTGCTGGAGAGGCAGGAGGTTGGTGGTTCTGACAGTGGAAGGAATGTTCTGGGGTGGTTTTTGCATCGTGTGTTGATGTTTTTAGAGCAGCGATGGTCTGCATGTCACCAAGTCAGCAAAACGTGGAAGATTTTGACTTGCTGGTACAGGGTCAGAGCCTCATCCCTTAAGCTTCCCCTTCCTCCATCCCTCCTGAACTGTTCTTACAGGCAGGTAGAACGGCTCCCTAGGACAGTGAGCAATTCGTGGTGAAGAGCTGCTACTGAGAGGCTTGTACAAGCTGAATCTTGCTTTCTTTCTACTTTTTACATGCACTTACCTCTTCATGACTTTATTTCAGAAACGGTTTGGAGTAAATGGAAGCGAGAAAAGCAAGTTCATGATGTTTGAGTCTCAAACCAAAGATCTTCTGTTTAAAGACTTAACCAAGTGCCTGTTTAAACTCCACCAAGGAACGACATACAAGGAGTTCCTCGGAGATAAATACTATGCCGTGACTTCCAGCCTCAATACCTGCAACCCATCAGGTAAATGTAACAGCCTCAAAAATATGTCAGTTAATTGCAGTGCTTAGTCTCAGAGATATGGACAGTTATTCCTGTTGCTGCCCATTTTATTTTTTAGGAGAAAAAAGAGGATAACTCGTGAAGCTCTCTTTATACTTTTCCCAGAGTTTCTTGAGCAAACTGAAGCCAGATTGGAACTATGTTGCTCTGGTGTCAATGAGAATGAAAGGTTTTTACTTGCCTTTAGAAAACAGGCAAACTGAGAAGCAGTATAATAACCCACTGTGTCCCGTTAGCGTGCACTCAGTGTCATCTGGGGTTAAGGCTCACTTCTGGTGGGATGCTGGACATGTTTCCCATGCTGTGACCATGTTGGCATGGTTGGGTGCGTGTTGGTGGGACAGGATTGTGTTTTTTCTGTTTCAGCGCAAGGTCTGAACTTCTCCCTGTCCTTTTCCTTTTCAGATCTCCTCCAGGTGTGCACCTTCCTTGAGGACAAGTAAAGGGAGGGAAGGGCCCTTTCTGAAGGGAGAGGAAACTTCGTGCCATGACTCCTCTCGTGCCCTCCGCACGGAACACTGGTGTGCAGAGGGCCCTCTGCCATTGCTGCTTCCTCTGCCCTTCCTCATCACTCTGAATGTGGCTTCTTTGCTACTGCCACAGCAAGAAATAAAATCTCAACATCTAAATGGGTTTCCTGGGATTTTTCAAGGGTCATTAAGCACATTCCTTCCCCAGCACCCCTTGCTGCAGGCCAGTACCAGGCACCAACTTGGCTACTGTCATTCGCGGTTCCTGCTGCCCATGAGAGAAATCCCGTTCAATATTTTCCAAAGCAAAATGGATTAAATATGCCCTAGATCCTAATTAACAGATGTTTTGTATTATCTGTGCTTTTGCTTCACCTGGATTATCCCATTGTCTACCCAGCAGTCAACAGCTGCCCATTGTGGTTGGGTATGGGGAAGAGATAGAGTGTTTATATGAGGGCAGCTGAAAGGTGGAGAGGATAAACAACAACAACAAAAAGCCCACAAAAATATAGTGGAAAATGTGAATGGAAATCACCTCATAACTGGCAGGATATGAATGGTGCAGAAGCAGTTATTTCCACCAAGCAGTACTCTTAAAATGCAGTATGTATTGTTGAGGAGAGGCACTGAATATCCTGAGTTGGACCCACAAGGATCATCAACTGCAACCCCCAGCCCCACACAGCACCACCCAAACCCAGTGTCTCAGAGCGGTGTCCCAGCCCTCCCTGAGCTCCGGCATTAGGGCCGTGCCCACCGCCCTGTGGGGCAGAGCCTCTCCCTAAGCCTCCAGCTGCCCCTCCCCAACACAGCTCCATGCCGTTCCCTCAGCACAGAGCTCAGTGCTGCCCATCAGCTCCCAGTGAGAAGGTGCGGCCGCCACGAGGCCTCCGCTCAGCTCCTTTGCTCTGGGCCGAACAAACCATGGGGCCTTAGCGCTCCAACAAACGTTGGATACTTCTTGCCGTGCCCCGCAGAGGGCTCTTCCTTCCCATCCTTGCCCCTTTTCCTGACAGACTACAACTCCCGGCAGACCCCGCGGCACAGTGACAAGGGGAGAGACCGGAAGTGGGATCAAGAAACCGGAAGTGGTTTCACGAAACCGGAAGTGGTCCGGCGCGGCCGGAAGCAGCGCATTGGAGACGTGTGCGTGCGGGCAGTCATGGCGGGTGCCGTGGAGCCGTATCTGGACTCGCTGCGGCGGGAGCTGCAGTCTCCTGGCCCTGCCGCTCTCTCCATCCTTCTGGCGCTGCTCGTCGTCGTCTTCACTCTCTGTGAGTCGCGGCCCGGGGCGGGCCCGGCCGGGGGAAGGCGGCAGCGGGAGGCGGCGGGGGCTCAGGCGCTTTCTCCTCTCTCCCGCAGTGCTCTGGAGGCTCGCGCAGGGCGCAAGGAGCAGCCGCAGGGCCGTACTGCTGCTGGGCCTCTGCGACGCGGGAAAGACGCTGCTGTTCGCCCGGGTGAGTGCTCAGTTCGGCCGCATACTCAGTTCGTAACCCGCAGTGTGCAGACGTTTGGCTTTATTGTTAGTATTGTTTTCCTCCATGCAGCTGCTGACAGGCAGATACCGAGATACGCAGACCTCCATAACCGACAGCTCTGCCGTTTACAGAGTGAGCAACGACAAGGTGAGCAGGGAGCTGCGTGTGGTGCACAGTGCTTCAGTTGTTGGATGCCACTGGTGTTCTGCACTGATGTTCCCAGTGCCAAGCTGCACTCATGCCTCTTGTGCTTTTCAGGCTCCCAGCTGGGAAGCAGCCCTTACTCAGCCCCTGCAGTGCAGCTTTCAGTTAGTGCACAGGGAGAATGTCTGACTTGGAGCAGAAAGTATGTTTGTGAAGGAAAGAGTCTCCAGTAGAGCTTCATTTGGTCCCCAGGGAGGTTTGGTTACTTTCAGATCCTGGGTTACTTTTGGTTTGTGGTGATCTTTTTAATTACAGAAGCATTTCTGTTTCTTGCTGGGTTTACACGTGGCAGTGAAGCACGAGGTGGCAGCGTGGTGTCTGCTGGTGAATTGTGAAAGTAGAGGACTCTTTTCTGCCTATTCTCTGACCGCCTTCATTAAAGATTATGATTAATAACAGTCAGAAGGACTGCAGAGTTCTTTTTTAGTGTCTCTGGGACTTAGCAGACAGGAGATATTTTGAGGGAGAGGTGCTGGGATGCTGTGACAGGCTGCTGCTTTTCTGGTTGAAAATTTCTGTTAAAAACACAAAAGCAGCCCAGAAGACAGGGTCTCACGAGACATTCTCCCCCCTGTCAGTAACAACAGGTGTTATCCTGAGAACGCTGATGTGGCCCTCAGTGGCTACTGTGAGAGGCATTTGTTCTCTTTCATGTCACTGCTTTGTCTGTCTAGTTGCCTGTGGAAAGAGAAATATTCGCTGCTTTTGATTCAAAGAGCATCTTGCAAGGCTGTTCTTGTGTTATTCCCAGCAGAGTTTTGAGTATTTAGGTTGACTTGCAGCTTAAATTCAGATAAATTCACATTCAGAGATTGTGGGGTTATTATTCTGCATCAAGGAATTGCAGGAGTCTGTGATTTTGCTGTGCAGAGATATACTGACTAACAGAGGCAGAGTAAATCTGCTGGTGTAATGACCAAGGAACTCGCAAAGATTTGTCACTCACAATGTGATGTGGTTGGTAGACATAGGGAGGAGAGAAGTGGGCTGAGCATGCTCTTTTCTCTGTCCTGTCAGCTCTGTTTCATGGTTTGCTGGTGTTGGCCGTCCTTACAGTGTCCTGGCCATGAATGTTGTTCCTCAGCAATTTCTTTTGCCTGTCAGAATTTTTGGGGGTGGTGGAGAGACTGCATCCTGGGGTGGATTACAAACTTCTGTCCTGTGTGGGATTCGCTCATGTGCTTCTGCCCTGGCTCAAGCTAACTGGAATCTACTTCCAGATTGGTTTTCTGCAGGGTGTGATTGCCATTGTTCCTGGTGTAAGTGTTGCTAACGCCTCCTCTCTTCTGTTCCCAGGGCACTAATGTGACTTTAATTGACCTCCCAGGCCATGAAAGCTTGCGGCTTCAGTTCTTGGAGAGGTTCAAGGCTGCAGCCAGGTAACCTGGAGATGGACGGGGTGGTGGTGGGGCCAGGTGATGTTTGTACCAGGAATGAGACATGTGAGGGTGCAGTGAGCCAGGTAGGGGTTGTGCTGTGTGTGCCCTGGGAGTCAGAGCGCTGCCTTGTGGTGCTGGGCATAGTGTTCTGCTTGCCTAACTTCATAGTGCTTCAGGAGGTAATGCAGTGGGGAGGCTTAGGACATGTGGTATGTCTTTGGGACAGAGAAGAACAGGTATCCTGCTGGATATTGATACAAGATGTATTTCAGTCCCCTGTGCTAACCTGCTTTTTGTGTTACAGAGGTTCATGTCCTACATGTGTTCTTTTTCTCAGGGCCATTGTGTTTGTGGTGGACAGCGTAGCCTTCCAGCGGGAGGTGAAGGATGTGGCTGAGTTCCTGTACCAGGTCCTGGTTGACAGCACTGTTCTCAAAAATGCACCTGCACTGCTGATTGCTTGCAATAAACAAGGTATTGGGTGCTGCCCTGCAGGTGGGAGTGGTGACTCAGTTCTCTAATGATTATTAGAGTTAATGCCCTGTGTAGCAGAAATGCTAAGTCATGGTCTGAAGCAGTGATGGAGCACCTGATGGAAGGCAGGGCCAACCCAGGGGAGCTCAGGTGCATGCAATGTACCTGAGTGACTGGAAGGGGCGGAGCCAGGATCCACCCCCTCCCAGACCTCATTTAAGGGTTGGCATAGGAGGTGAGGGTATCTCGCTGGAGATCCCTGCCTACCTCAGGCCTGAAGGTACGCAGCTTTTTTCCTTTGTTTCTGTATCTACAGCTGCTGCACTTGGGCTTACCTTCACTTGCTGAAGCCTGGGACTCTGCTACCTCGCTGTCATTGCTGTGTTTTCTATCACATTATAGTGTTACACCACACATGGTGAATTTCTTAGGGGTCAGGGTTTCAGCAAAATGAAGGCAGAAAATTAGTTGTAGACTTTGACTACTCAGCAAGAACGTTTCTAGCAGCCTTTGGAAGAATTCTTAGGTCAGGTATATCAAATAGCTTTGCAGAAAAGCATCACTTGGAGAGCTAGAGCTCGTTAGACAGGCTTGAGAGGCCAATCTCTACAGCTTTTCCTGCAGAGGTGTGGATCCCTGTAGGACAATTTGAAACTTTCTGCCAGTGCCAGGTTTGGTTTTCAAGTTTTTTCTTGCAGTATCATAGGAACATCTTGGGGCCTTCAAGTTCTAGAAAGCACTGTGCTGAGCTCTGTAATGCCAGGACAGGTGAGAGTGCTGGGCCTTGTTTGAAGTGATTTATTGCCCTGTTTCCAGTTTGTAAGAAGAAATTAATTCCCTGCCTTAAATCGGGTTCTGGGTTGCTCTTGTTCATGCCCACAGATCTAAAGCTCTTCTGTCCCTTATCCAAGCACTTACACTATTGCTGTTGTTGCATTAAGTCTTATGACAGCATGATACGATCAAGCCTTGCTGTACCTTTAGGAGCAGGAAGCAGGTTCTGACATAATACCAAAGAGCTAATCATTTCCTTTTCTGTTTTCTCTCTAGATGTCACAATGGCGAAATCTGCAAAACTTATTCAACAGCAGCTGGAGAAAGAGCTGTAAGTGTGAAATTGGATCTTAAATCCTCTGAGCTTCTTCTGTCTTCTCCTTTCTGTCTCTTCTGCCCATGTTCAGTGAGTCCTTTGAGCACATCTATGTTCACTGAATAAAAAGAGAAGTCTGTTTTGTTTGTGTGGGTGTAATCAGGATGAGGGAAGACTGTCCTTGCTAAAGCACTAAGATCTAGTAATGCTCGTGGCTTGACAAAAAAGAAGATGGGTAGTGTATTGCTTCCTTGAAGCTGTAGCATAGAGAATCAATGCCCCATGGTTCGTTTGTAGCTCTTTGGTGTCCAAACAAACAAGCATTCCTGGGATGCAGTTGTTGCTAGCCTCATCGGCCAGCGGGTGGCAGCAGGGTGATTTGTACTGTTGCATTTTCACTGCTGAGGACCTGACCTTCCCTTCTGCAAGGCAAAGTCCTGGGTAGAGATCGCTGTTTGCGTCTGTGCCTGATGCAATTTGACTTCCCTAGCCTGGCTTTTGAAGCACTAGAAGCAGTCAAACTGCAGTGCCTCGCTGCCCTTTTCACGCTGCTGTTTGTCCCCATGCTGCCTCTAGTTTGTACTTTGTGGGAGCGGGATGTCTGAGTGTGAGCAGTGAGGTTTTTCCTCCTTCCATATGGGTGGCAGGTTGCTGAGATGCTGCCACAAGATGAAGGGCAGAAACAGCAGCAGTGTTGCAGCCGGGGGTCCTTGGTCAGGCTCTGCTCACTGGGGAGGCTCGATCCGCCTCTCAGTCTCCAAAAGTATTTGTCACATTTAGGTGGCTATGGGGTGAAGATCTGCATGATCCCTGATGTCACGAGTGCCTCTTTTCCCAGTTAACCTGTCAAAACAGTGCAGATTTGAGCACTGTGGGCTAAACATCCTTTTAGCTGTAGGCACCTTCAGTCAGACAAGCAGCTCTCACAGTCTGGGTTCATTCCCTACCAAGGGAAGGTGCCTTTGCCTCTTTAGAAGTTCTGCTTCTTTCACCAAACCCACGATCAGTCTTTCTCTTGAGCCTCTCTCAGTTGTGCCTTGCAGCAGCTGTTTACAAGTGGACAAAGTGCCTGTCCCTGCCTGTGCCTCAGGGGACGGGGACATGGGTATGCCTTTGGGGCCTTCTGTCCCTGGTGTTGCTGATGTCCTGCTGACAGCTGAAACCAAAGCATCTCAGTGGTTAATGATGTAGGTGTCGTTTTGCTATTTCAGAGTTCCTGATCTTCTCCTTTCTCTTTCTGCAGTAACACCTTACGAGTGACCCGCTCTGCAGCCCCCACCAGTCTGGATGCCTCAGCCACTGGGGGACCTGCTCAGCTGGGGAAGAAGGGCAAGGACTTTGACTTCTCTCAGCTGCCCATGAAGGTGGAGTTTGTGGAATGCAGTGCTCGTGGCAGCAAGGGAGAGGAGGGAGATGCTGACTTTGAGGACCTTGAGAAATGGCTGGCCAAGATTGCCTGAACAGAGAAGGGCAGGGTGAGAGGGAGAGACCTGAGGAGGTGGGGGGGACACATCTGGGGAGTGAAAGAAAATAGATGGCTTAAAGGACTCGGATCTTACCAAAGGAGAAAGTGAAAGCTGGAAAAGCATTGCATTGTCTTCCTCTGTTTGGGAGCATATAACATTTACTGGTGTGATTTCCTCTGTCTCTGTCACGGTACCACCTTTTTTTCCTCTCCTACTTTTTTTTTCCTGTGTTGCTGACCCAATAGGCTTCTGTGTTTCTTTGAAATCATGTATTTTTGTCATCCAGCTGCCAGTCAACTTAGGAAGGAACGCACTGCCAGGTGAGTCTAGAAACTGTAGTCTGTCCTTTTCTGCTTTGTTTTAGCATTGCATTGGTGTTTCTTCACGGAGTGACTGATCTCCTCCTAGTTCTCATTTCTTTCTACAGCCTCTAGCTGCTTGGGAATGCTGCGCTGGCAAAGTGCACAGATTCTCTCCATTGGGCAGTCATTGGGGTGAATGTAAAAAGCTGTTGTCCTCTTGTCTTCTATCGCCTTCCTACACCTGGACTGGTGTAGTCCAGTTTTTGTGGAACTGGAGGGACTTGTTAAATTTCAAAGGCAAGCTGGTTGATCTGCCCTTGTCACTGTGCAGTGCTTGTGTCTGGCTGTGGTGCCTGTGCTTCTGGTTGATTCCTCGTGCTGGACTGTTCTAGGGAGTTTTTCTTTCTCTCGGGGCTGTGTCTTGAAAGCTTGTTTCACTCTATTCTTCTTTCTGTACTTCAGGCTTTTCTCCAACAGGCTGTGTAAACGTACTCTGTGAATGGCAGTTACAGAATGGGCCTAGCTTGAACCAATGGAAGTGGCATATTTTTGGATTCATATGCATGTTAGGAGTTAGATCTGTCATGCCAGACACTTGCTGTTCTGTCTCCTGTCTGTCTCCTCTCCAGTGTCTACAATGAGGAGACCTTTTTGTGTTTTTCATCATAGCAGTTGCAGCAAAGTGAAGAGAGAAAGGTGAGCTGATAGCACATCAGTGTGAGTGTGATTCTTCCTTATGAGGAAGATGCTCAGTGGAGAAGAACATGTGAGCTTTTCCCAGTATTTGTTTGTGGTGGTTGAAGTCAAAGCTGCTGCTGTGTATGATCTCATCAGTTAACCTTCAGGGAATGCTGCCTGTTGCTGTAGCTGTTGGAGAGGCTCAGCTGGCTGCTCTGAGGCTTGTTGAGACGGTAGTGGGGTCTGCCTTAGACCTGAACTTTCCAAAGTACCTTTGCTTTCCTTTTTCTTTGATGTAGCCAGGAACATTGGTTGTGTTAAGGGAGAAATTACAGCAGCATTTGTGAGACCATGCGTTTCGGTTTTTCCTTTCTGAACAACAGCCTTAAGACACTTGTCAGTTGCCCTGCCCAGCAGTTTGATGCTCCGGAGGGATGGTGACTCTACACAACATCTCTGTGAGGAGGATTACTTTCCAGGATTCAATACTGGGAACTGCAGGGTCCCACTGCATTGAAGTTTTTCCTCTAGTTTTATTGTTTTTTGTTTAGTTCTAGGCAAGGAGCAAGCTTATGGCTCCTGATGCACCTTTTCTGTCCTTTGCGGGTTCCTCTCTGGTTTAGTGCTTGCTTAATGGCTCATCTGATCTGTTATGTTCCTTTCCTTTCTGGGCGTCCTCTGACTCCTTGTAGTATTGCCAAATGTTAGTAGTGACGTGAGGAACAAAAACAGGCTTCAGCAAAGACCTGTGCTCACAGTGGAGCTCTAAAGATAAGCTGGGAGCTGTGCTGTCCCACATAGGAGGGTGGGAAGGGTTATATTCAGGGAGTGTGTTACATTTTGGTATATACTGCAGCCAAAGCATTGCTGAAGTGTGTTTGTTGTGCTTGGACTCCCTTCGCTGGAGAATATTGCTGTTTGCTTGAGTGCTAAGACCTACCTCCTTCAAAAGCAGAGACCGATCATCACCGTCTGGTGGAATAAAGTAGTATGAGGCCCTGTTTGGTTTTAAGTTATTCTTTTTGAAAAATATTTCTGTAATAAAGCATTTGACTAAAAGTTTCTTCCGAAGTCCTGGTTTGCTCATTCTCTCTTGACCTCTGCCTTGACTCTTCTTAGTGGTGTCAGGGCCTGCATGGCTCAGGCTGAGCCACAGGCATGGTTCCATTCCTCCCCACCCTTTGCCTCGGCTGCAGCTTCCCTCCACCTCTCCGCCTCAGCTCCATCCCATCATTGTGGCAGAAGCCCCATATTCCCCCCTCCCCTGCCTGCAGGGATAGCTCTTGAATGGGGTGAAGGTGACCAACACACCATGTGGAAAATTGACCTTTATTAAAAAAATACACAACAGTAAAACCCATTCCAAAATGTTCTGTACTAAACCACAAGTGATGACTTTTCATGTCCATGCTGACCTGCGCAGGAGGGATGGGCTGGGGCAGACAGGGAAGCCCCTAGGACTTGGCAGCAGTCTTGCTTGCTCCTATCCTGCCTGGAAAAATCACTGGCGAGCAGGACCATTGCTTGTGTCTGTGTACATGGGTCCAACTGGAACACAGCCCCCCATCTGCCTCCTGGGAGTGCAAAGCAACGGGTGAGTCTTGGATGACCCACCTGGAGGAGCTGGTCCCTACTCCAAGCCTGCATCCAAAGATGGGACCATTGGGGATTGTCCTTCGCTGGGAGCACAGAGATGCCCTCTCCCCAGGCTGGGTTGTCACAAGAGGAGTGAGGAGCTGTTATGTTGAAGTTGCTCCATTACAAAAGAACGAGAAATCAACCAACTTCCCCAGAAGGCAAAGTGCTGGTGGTGGGGAAAGGAAGTGCAGTCAGACTTTGTGCAGTTACACCAGGCCGGCCGCCTTCTCCTGCACATTGTACTCCTTGCTCCTCTTCACCTTCCAGCCAATGAGCGCAAGGAGGATGGTGCCCACCACTTTGTATCCCACCTGCAGCCCCAGGTATCTGTGAAGAGAAGAGGAGGGAGATGCCCTATCCGGAGGTGGCCCCGGAGGCCAGCTTTGGGGACTGTCCCCATGGCAGCTCCAGGTGGTGCAGCTGGGGACGGGTACCTGTTGCGAAGGAAGTCGTTGTTGTAGTAGGCGCAGAAGAGACGCTGTGAGCACTGTTTCTGCCAGTAGATGCAGGAGGAGTCGATGAGGGCACCAAACATGGCCGGAGCCGGCAGCCAGGCTTTGGAGAAGAGAGGATCATGTCAGGCTCTCTGCCCTCCCTGTGCTTCACCTGCTGCTTCCAAGGAGGTCCCATGCCTCATGTGGCTCTAGCAAGCCTCAGAGCACCCTGTCACCCCTCCCCCCCCCCAAGCCTCATCAGGAGGCGGTCACTCACCCAGCAACCTCATCAGCAAGAACTGGACCCCAATGGCAAATGACTTCTCATCCTGGTTCACCACCCTGTAAGGGAGAAGCCAGGTGAGGTCACAGCTGATGGCAGCAGTGTTCTTCTGGTTTCAGTGTCATGTTCATAGCCATGGACCCGGTTCCTCCCCAGTTCTTCCAGTTTGGAACGGAGGATAGAGGTTGAATGACCTCCTGGGGCTTAGGAGGTCTGCACCAGGGAGAGCTGCTGGGATCTGGGGTGAAAATTTGTGGGGATGCCACAGCATGGGGTTTTGTTCTTAAGTAAGGCTCTGCTCCATTCCCCCTGACATAAAACGCGAGGAAGAGCATTGCTGAAATAAATAGGAAACATTCTACTCCCATTCTACTCAGGGAATTGCCCCACTTTACAGCCAGAGGTGTGGTGTGGAGGAAGGAGTTGCCCTTCAGCAAGAGCACTCAAAGCATTAAAACAAGGGGGTTCCTGCTTCCTGAGACCCTCGCGTTTCTGATGAAAGAGAAACCTGCAAAACTTGGTCACTTGGTGAACAACTGTCCTCAGATCTTTATGCAGCTCAAACTTGCTGCCCCACAAGCCCCCCTGCCCTACTGCTCACCGTAACACCATCATGTAGAGGGGGTTGTGACACAGGCAGGCCACCAGGGCAGCAAAGGAGATGAGGAAGATGACAGGGAGGAGCATGTGGGAGCAGCTGAGGGGACAGGAGCCCGTCTTGGCAGAGGACAGCCCATTGACAGCAGAGATCTGGGAACAGTTCCTGTAGATCTGTTGGAAACATTTGAAAACAAACTGACTAACATGTAAAACAACTCCCCTAGAGATGCTGTGAGAGGAGTGGGACACTGACACAGGCTCCCAAGGGGGTGGTAGAGTCATTGTCCCTGGAGGTGTTCAAGAAAAGGGCAGATGTCACACGGAGGGACACGGTCTGGAGTGGTCACAGGCATGGGTTGGGGCTGGACCTGATGGTCTTAGTGGCCTTTCCAACCTTAATGATTCTGTGATTCTATGTGTCAGACCACACCACTTGACAAAGGAGCGATGGAAGCACCAGCATCGTTGGCACCCTTTCGGTTGCCCCAACCCCCTGCCAGGGGATGTGCCACCATTCCCTACTCATCCCAGGGCTTCCCAGCCAAGGCAGGGCCTGCCTACCCTTCAGGTAGACCCAAGCCTCCCTACTCACAAGCACCTTACCTAGGAGGCCTCACTAACTATAGTTTCCTGAGCAGCCCAAAATCTGCTCTCCCATGACCAGGGTTGAGGTTTTTGTAGCAGCTTTCTTCCTATCAGCAAATATTTTAAATTCGACTACTTCATGGTCACTGTGGCCAAAATGGCCACCAATCACTGCCTCAAGCACCTTCTCTGTTCACAAGTGACAGATCTAGAAGGGTTAACGCCTGGCAAGTCCATAGAATCACTGAATGGTTTGTGTCGGAAAGGACCTTACAGCACACCCTGCCCCACCCCTGCTGTGAGCTGGCTGATTCCCACCAGCTTGGGCTGCCCAGGACCCCATCCAGTCTGGCCCTGAGCACCTCCAGAGATTGGGCACCCACAGCTCTCTGGGCAGCAGTGCCAGGGCCTCACCGCCCTCTGAGTAATGAATTTCTTCCTCACGTTCAACCTAAATTTCCCCTCTTTAAGTTTAAAGCCATTATCCCTTGTCCTATGAAGTTGAAGTCAACAAGGGCAGTTGATCTAGAGGTCTCCCTTAGATCCTTAAAGAATAACTCAAATATCCGTATGGCTCTACCACATTACTGCATCCAAACTCCTACAACGCTGCAAATAGCCTCCACTGTGACCGACAAGCTAGGTGCACTCATTGCAAAACCTCAAACCTTCTGGAAATCCTTTGGATCTTGGCAAGGTCACAACAGCTCAGCTTGGTGGCCACATCCTTCTCCCACTACTCACCACCTGTCTGGGAGCTGAGGAATCAGTGCTGCTGTTGGTGCAGCCGGCGAAGCAGGGTGAGATGTACTCCACGTTGTTTTCTCCACACACCGGGTGAAAGACGTGCTCGGAGCAGTGGCACCCACTCAGCTCCTTAACCTCTTGCTGGGAACCCAGCGTTCTGCCAAAGAGGAGAAAAGAAACAAAATAATAATTAAAAAAAGTAGAAATAGGGGCAGAAAGGAAAAAAAAAACCAGTTTCTCCCCAGTCCTCTTCCTAGCTAAGCGGTTTCCCTGTTCCTATGTGTGCTGGGATGCTGCCAGGAGCAGGCTGGCCTTGTGCCAGACCCCAATCCCCTGCAGGTACCTCTGCAGTGTGCAGGGAACTTAGCAGCCCGTAATTATGTTATGTCTGCAAACAAATGCTCACACACCTCTTCCCCCCCCCCAGCTGAAAACTTATCAGCAAATGCCTGGAGAAATGTTATCTGGGCTCCATCCAAAACCACACAAACAGATGCGCGAGGAGCCCCAGCTGGAAACGCCATCCAGACAACAACTGGAAGTGGGCTCACTTCCAGACAAACCTGATGACAGCGTGTAAGGCAAGAGGATAAGCTGAGTGATCTGTTCTGTCTTGCCTCACTACCCAAGGGAGCCCAGCTGCTGGAGCAGCACCCTCTGCCTGCTGCCCTGGGGTCCATCCTTGGGCTGGTGGGCGCAGTCCACTTGGCTCACAGCACCTGGAGCCCAAGCGGAATGGTGTTTTCTTGTTTCTGAAGGCTACGGCTAGGAGTGGTCAGAGCAGTCTGGGTATTAGACTCTTGCAGGTGTTGCAGAAAGAGGGGCAGAGGGAAGAAGATGACAGAGCTGGGACTGTGGGAAATAGAGAATGCAACTGCTGTTGGGAGACACGTCCCTGCTGAAGTCTTTGATGAGAAGGAAGGGTCTGCTTGGATGTGACATCCAAGAGGACAATCCCTTGGGTGGGTTAGGCAGTGCTGTCATGTTCCTGCTCCCCTCCAGCCAGCACGAGGCAGCTGCTGCAAATGGGAGCGCTGACAACTCCAGTATAGCCCTTTTGCAAACAGTCCCATGCGTCTCATCAACTCATGTCTCAGCATGCAGACAGCAGTAGCTCTGCGAGCTCCTGAGCATCTAGAGGTTGAAAGATCTACCAAGCTCCCCAGACCCTACAGCTCCACGTGGCCCATCTCATGTGCTATACTGTACTGCAGAAAAAGCTGAAGGTGAGGTAAGGACTGTGGCTGCAAGCATGAAATGAACCTCTGCTTTCCTCCAGCCTCCTTTTTGTCATGCAAGTCCACCTAACAGCTTCCCATTCCACCAGCAAACCCCATCAAGTCCAGTGAGTCCCGGCAGGGCTAATGTTACCAAGAAGAGGTGAGCACCATGAGGCCAAGATGCCTTCCAAAGTGTAGCATGTGGCATCTAAGCTTGAGCAGAGGGCACAGTCTTGCTCTCAAGCAAATAGCCAATGGGAATGCCAACAGGGATGACAAGTGGACTACTGTATGATCCTGAGTTAATATTACATGCCATACAGACCTTAGAACAAAGTACTAAAATGCTGTCCAGGCATGAGTTTGTTGTTTTGTCTTATTTTATTTATTTTTTTTAAACCAGGCATGAAGAGCCCTGTCTCTCACTGTACCATGGGATGGGAGCTCTATCACCAGCAAAGGGAAATGTTTACAAAAGTGCCTTGCGGATACATCGATGGTGCAAATGATCTGTGCATGGTGCACTTGACAGCAAGCCTGGGGTGGAGCCTGAATGTCACTTCAATAACTAAAAAAAAAAAAAAATAATTAAAAAAATGGGGTAATAGTTAAAGGTTTCCACCCAGGTGAGCAGAAAGGTGATGTCCACCTGGAACAAGAGCAGCACATTCCATGTAAACAGAGGTACTGACACTGCTACTTTCCCCCTAGAAATCTAGGGCTAGAGAGAAAAATATACCCTGAGAAATCAGGAATAAATGTCCTTCCAAGTTTTCTGTGCTGCATACTGCTTATCTCTCCTCCAGGAGTGACCCCGTGGATAATCAAGTCAAGAGTTGGAGAGGGGAGGAACACAAAGCTGGGAACAACCCAAGTGCCTTCGTTACCTGGAAGGGTAGATCCCATCGATGAGCCCCGTGGAGCAGCCCATGAAGAAAAGAGGCAGGCAGATGAGGATGGAGAAAACCAGTACCACCACGGAGAACCGGGGGATGGCCCGGAGGGAGAAGGCAAAGCGTTTCATGATGATTCCTCCTAAGAGCATCCCAAGCGCCGCTGCTGGCAGGTTGACGGCTCCTGCAGAGGAACGAAGGCATCAGGCAGGGGCTCTGCCTGCCAGGCACCTTGCTGCTGTCTGGAGGTCGGGAACCTCATGGTGGCTGGGAGAATCCACAGACTGTTACTCAAGACAGAACCAAGACCCAAACAGTTGGCACCCATGAGAAATCTCAGCCTCAGGATCTTCACTTGGAGATGTAGAAGCAAGCCTTGGTGCATAACCACTTGTTTTGGCCAGCTTCTTTCAGCATCAGAGCTATGCAGACCTGCTTCACCCACGTGCATTTCCAATAAGAGCTGATCTGGCCCCCAAGAGCAAGTGAACAGGTGTGGTTGTTCCCTGCTCACCGATGAGAAAGTTGGCATAAGAGGAAGTAGCGCCATACTGCTTCTCCAGGAACTTGTTGAGGAAGGTGGAAAGACCCGCAATGACAGAGGAGAAGCTGCACTGAGCAAGCACCAGGAGGATAAACAGGGGGTTGAGGAGCAGCTTGAGGAACTTCTTTGGGAATCCTGTGAGGAAACAGCAGGAAAAACACATTTTAGCTACAAGGTCCCGACATGGCTCCTGTAGCTGAGGAAGACAGCATGGTTTCCTGATGGGACATTACGTTCCCCTGCCTGGTCAGGACATCCTGGTCTTGAAGCCCAGGCAGACTGACTCCAGGCCTCTCAGAAGCAGGTCTGTTTATTTGGCCTTTAATTAGCTTTCCTCTTCTAGCTGAGTGCCAGCATCCATCAAAGCTCAATGAGAGAAGAGGGGGCTGATGGCCACAGGATGTGACTGCAGTGGATGGGGAGGGAGTGACTTCAACTGGAAGCAAGTCACTATGAGCCTAAGAAAGGTCATCACATGGTCCCTCTCACCAGTGAAATCCCAACAGCTGCTCATAAACAAGATGGTGAGCTGAGGTGCAGCAACCTCAAGGCAGCAGCTGGTGGCACCAGCAGCCCCATGGCTCCGTATAGAGCCTCAAAACTACCATCAGAAATGATTCAAACCGCAGTGCTGTTGACTAAGAGCAGGAGGGAAACAGCATCCCTCCTTCAGCAGTCATATAATCATTAAGGCTGGAAAAGACCACTAAAATAATCTAGTCCAGCCATCCACCTACCACCAATGCTGCCCACTAAGTTCCTCAGTACCATATCTCCACGGTTCTTGAGCGCTTTCAGAGATGTTAACCCCACCATTTCCCCGGGCAGCCCATTCCAGTGCATCACCACTCTTCTGGAGAAGTTTTTCCTAATATTGAACCAGAACTTCCCCCAACACAACTAGAGGCCATTCTCTCTCATCCTATTAGTTCTTAGGAAGGATGGTGCTCACGTGCTATGGCCTTGGAGGGGCCTGACTGGCATCTCGACCCAACACAGTTGAGGTCAACTTGCAAATGCTGATGTTGTAGAGTCTGCCCAGCCCAGTCTAACATGGGATACAGGACATGCCACCTCCCTGCACCCCCATTCACCCTCGCCTGTAAATGTCAGCTCTTTACTTTTGATAAATTCCAGCAGTGAGGCTTCTTCAAATTCCCTCTTCTCCATCTTCCTCAGCATGCTGTCCTCTGAGCTTGGGTCCTGGGGAGGGAGAGAAGAGCATCCTGCTATGAGAGGAGCAAGGGTGCCTGGCTGGTGCCGTCCTGGGACTCAGCAAAGCCAGGGAGCAGCAGAGCCCATCATAGGCATCTTTGACCCTTGAATAGATCCGCAAGACTCAGAGAGGTTTTAAGAGCTTGGAAAGCTTTGAACTCTGACCAAAAGGAAGATATTGCTTCTTAAATTCTGGAAATAAAAAAGGGGAAATGGAAGTTGGAGACAGGCCAGCTCCAGTCTGGTGGGTCCTTAAACTATAATGCCGAAATATTTGGGGTTTGATTTTGACCTTTAAAGAATCAATGGTTAAACAAGACTAAAAATCCCCCAAACACTATTTTTTTTGAAACAAAACCAATGAGGCTTGGCTTTGAAAATACCGAAGTGGAATGTTTTGATAGCTCTATGTCTTTTTTTATTATTATTATTATTATTTGTTTTAATGGGAAACTTGCCTTGTTTCTTCCCTATTTTTTCCAAACAGAAAGCCCATTTTTTAAACAGTGACTGTAACCTCACAGAAGGCATTGTGGTAGGGTGTTGAGATATGGTCATTGCCATTGACAGGGAATTGGACACTTTGGCAGGGTAAAGTCACCGAGGAAAGAACTCTACCAAAGAGGGACCCTAAGAAGATCTGCAGCCACAACCCTACCCTGGTACGGCCTTCCTGAGGCAGAGTCTCACCTTTCCTTTCAGCATGTACCGAGGGAAAAAGAAGTAAGGAATGGATGTGAGCACCAAGAAGCCAGAGGATATCAGCAGCCCCAGCCACCAGGCTCCGATCCACCGCTGGTCCTGTGAGGTCAGGGTCACCGTTGCTGCAAGACACAAAGATCCATCATCAGTGCTCTGCCTCTATAAGTCCAGTGGTGAAAGGGGAAAAGGTCCATGTAAATATGGACTAAGTGGTGTGAGCACAGTCTATGGGTCTCTCTGCTGGTGTGGCAAGTGAAGGGAGGTGAGAGTTCCCACCAGCTCGTATCAAGATGAGCCCTGGCTTCTGGGTATCAGTGAGTCCCTCTGCCCATACATGTGGGTGTGGCTGAGCTTTCCTCACCAGTCCCCACCCAAACTGCTCTGAGCCTCACCAGTACCCATGGGACACGTAAAAATCAACATCGCAGCACACTGATGGCATGGGTCCATGGGGATGATTGGGTTGGGACCACACTGTCTTCTCAGGCTGCCCAGGTGAGATGGGGACTGGGAAAAGGCACAGCCACTTTCCTGGAAATGTCTCTTCTCCCACTGATTTCAGGCTTGATAACTCACATAGCCTTGTGCTGGCAGAACACTTCTAATGAGCATGCCTTCCGAGTGGACAAAACTCCGGCTGCTCACACCCTTTGTCCGGAAAAAGGAGGAGAGACAAGCACCGCTCCATCCCAACGTGGACATCCTCCGGCTGCTCACTGGAGGTCAAAGGCTTGCTTGGCTTGGCACAAGTAGTGCATCTCCCCACTGCAGGGAATTTCTGGGAGGGCTCAGGGTCGGCTTCCTGCCCAGGATACAGAAGCAGTGGCCCCCTCCCCACTGAACAATCGCCTCACTGCCCTGAGAGCACTGATCTACTGCGGATGTGGACGTCATCATGGAGCGACCAGGCAGGAGACGCTATATCTGTCTGCTGCCACAGGGTGCAAGCCAAGGCTTTTTGCTGTTTCCTGTCTTGGGTTCATTTATTATTCTTATCAGGCATGGGACAAATATGTCAGGCTCTGATCTCTTAAAGGAAACACAGGAAAAGTCACATTATTGAGGAAGCCAGGGAGAATTCTTTAGTGATTAAGTTACCAGGAATAATAAGCACACACTGCGGATAGAGGAAATAAAACCTGCGGTGGTGCCAGGTCGGTTCCATCCCTGTAGATGTTGGTAAAGGGTGGTGGGCAGGAGGCTGAGCTGAATCATAGGATCGGTGAAGTTGGAAAAGACCTCTAAGGTCATCTAGTCTAATATTTACCTACCACCAGTATTGCTCACTAAACCACATTCCTCAGCAGTTCTTGAACACCTCCAAAGACGGCGATCCCACCTGGGCAGCCTGTTCTAGTGTCTGAACACTCTTTAGAAGATTTTCCTCACATGCAACCTGAATCAAAACTTCCTATGGACACACAGGACAATGGCTGCCCCATGGCTGTCTTCTCCCTGACGGATGCTTCGGGTGACCCTGATCCTCTCTGACACTGTGCAGTACAGTATGGCACCTCCTGAGCGTGGGAGCAGCGGGCAGCAATAACCACCATGCTGAGCAGGACACTGAGATGTCCCTGCTGTAAGGCACTGCTTCAATGGTGACCACAGGTCCATCTGTGGCCTTTCTTGTGGGGAGATGATGGAGAAGTGACCCTGGGATGCTAACCCAGGTCCATTTATTTGGGTCACAAAAACAAGGTGTGCATTCTACCTCCAGTTCTCTCAGAGCAATCCTCTGATTCACACAGGGCTTTTAGAAAGACCATCCCGACTTGGGAAATACTCACCCATGTCAACTCTGCCAATGTCCACGAAGAGCCGCAGCACCACAGAGCCCAGCAGGTACCCAAACGCAGGGCCGAACACCGCGATGGCAAAGAGGATGGCTGGGAAAAGGAGCAGAGTGTGAGTAGGTCACAGCTTCGTTCAGACACGGCTTTTGTCTTCCCACATGGAGAAAAAATGATGCTACAACATGCAAAGGAGAAAAATCATAGGATCATAGAATGGCTTGTGTTGGAAGAGACACTAAAGATCACTGAGCGACACCCTTACCCCCTGCCAGCTCAGGCTGCCTAGGGCCCCATCCATCCTGGCCTTGCGCACCTTCACATATGGGGCACACGCAGTTCTCTGGGCAGCAATGCCAGGGCCTCACCACCCTCTGAGTAAAGAGTTTCTTCCTCACATTCAACCTAAATTTCCCCTCTTTTAGCTTAAAGCCATTGCCCTTTGCTGCCTTTCCTGTTGTCCTATGGACGTGCTATACTGGCAGTATTGGTGGTTCTCTGTTTCCAAGCAGGGAGCTGCAGGTCGAGCTGCAGGAAGGTAATGAGGTGGCTCTGTGGTTCCTGTGGTGATTGAGACTCTAACCCTCACACAGAAGGCCAAAAAAAAAAAAAAACCAACAAAAAACTGTCACCTCACTCTTATAGAGACAAGCAAAAATTGCATGTTCAAAACATCAACGGAAATGAAACACGTTGACTCAGGGAGAGCAGAAAGGGCAGAAAATCACCCTTGGTTCTTCTGACCTATTCCTGCCCCAAAAGCAGATAGCTCAGACCAAACCCATGAGGTCAAAATGTTTCCTTTTGACTCCTTTGGAATGAGAGGATTTGACTTTCCTTCCTGGAAGAAACTCCTTTTTCTCCCCAAAACATAACAAGACTCAAGCACCAGTGGTGTTTATGCTGTACTGAGGTGACCTAGATGCACAGTAGCCATTCTCCTCCTCCAAGACATTCCCATGACCCTAAAACGACCACCTACGCAGTCAGGAACAAACCAGCCCTTTATAGGAGATGCCAGGTGAGTCTGCAGACCCTGCCAAGATCCCCAGGGCTTGTCCAATGCCAATCCTCGGGAGCCCAAGCCCAAAGGCCTTCCCTTCTCCTTAGGTGCCTACCTTATTTTGGAACATCTGCTTTTATTTCCTAAATCACTCTGACGCCGCTGGCTGCTCTGAATGCATTGTTTGTCACTCAGGGGGAATCAGATTTTTAAATAACTTCCAATATCAGGTTTTCAAATAACCAAACTTGAAGCTCATGTTGGCACACCAGCCCCAGCTGGGCTTTGCCATTCACATGGAAAAAGAGCAGTGTAACACAAATGCCAGCTCCCATCCCAGCTCAGAAATCCTTCCAAGCCTGGGAGCAAGCACCAGACAGGGTCAGATAGCCAATTCCATGGCAAAATTGCCAGCTTTGCTGCAAAACCTGCATTAATCAGCTCCTGTAGGCCACCACACCTCTGGTTAAAGCCCAACCAACTGATGCTCTGTAAGAACAGGCAACGGCCTCAGGGAAGGCTCCCTGCCCCTATTACTTCTGCCCTGGGATGGTGGAACATTCTCCCAGACATTAACACAAGTGAGAAGTTCCATCTCAGCCATCTCATCCCCTTGCCCTGGTTCTTTAACTTCCTAACACTCACACTATAAACAAAACCCTACCGAGAACAGCTGTCTGAATGGGGATGGGGCACTGTCATGGAGCTGACCGCACCTGAGTCCCTCTGTATGCTCACCCTATGTCCTGGAGGCCAAGAGTTCCTCTCCAGCTCAGCTAGAACATCTGAAGGAAAAAAAGTGACACAAAACAACGCTCTTCCCACTCACCAACATACAACGGAGAATTGTTTGCTTCTGCAAAGTCATCCACGTAGGAGATCCCAAAGGGCTGGATAGGAACTGTCCCGATTCCAGCCAACAGCTGGGCGACAACCATCATTGCCCACATGCTGCTGGCCTCCTTCTGAGGGTCCTGGGTGGTATTTGGGCACACAAACTTGTTCTCTGAATAGCAAAGCTCATCCTGGACCTGGCTTTTGTTACCTGCAATGGAAAAGAAGGAACATTACAGAGCTAAGCACACTCCTACCTGCTCCTGCATCAATGCTGCTGGGGCATGTAGTGGTAAATTGGCTCAGGCTGACCCTAATTCCCACCTCCCTTCTACACAGCTGCATTAAATCTGCAAATTAGGTGTCTTCCAAGTCTGTTCCTAGGTTCATGCTGTTGGAGTTGGGATGGATTGCTTGTTTTGTTTAGCACTCCTCATCACCTTTACCCTCCTGGGGTACTGCACTCAGCTCAGGGTAGTGAACAGCTCAGCTGTGGGTTTTATCACATTAAAGAAGAAGGAAGCAAAGTAATTTCTGTGACTGCAGAGGAGAAAGGTCAGCCCTGCAGCCCCATTCCACCGAGTCACATTCAGGCTGTCAGCAGAGAATAAAAAGCTCTTCACTGTGGCTGCAGCACTGCTGGGCTCAGCCAAGTGACAGCAGCCCTTGGACAGACAGTGTCAGAGCCGGTGGGAAAGTGTAAATATTCAGCAAAGGAAGGAAAAACCTGTTTTGCCTGCAAAATGACTGTGTTACTGAGCAAACAAAGTAAGCTCTGGTCTTCTCCTGTTAGCTCTTCCCGTTCTGGCTTTTTTGTTATTATTGCTATTTGTAATTCTTTTTTCCAACGTTTTGATCACATCTTCCTCGCTCGTATATTAACTGCGGATTTTCTATGCCTCTGAGCAAGCAGAAATGAGAGATCCAAATGCTTGCCTGGTGATTAGGGGCTCTCATTGGCATACCGTGGTGGTACATTCTTAACAGTCACCACAAAATTCCCAATGCAAGCTCAATTGCAGCCGCACGGCCAGGAGGGTTTGTGCCACCAGACAGAAGGAGCCTCCTTGGCTAATAAAGATTTTATGGCAGCAGCAGTGAGAGCCGCAGAAGTTAAACAAGGACAATCTAACCCAGGACTGTTTTTTTCCGTATCAATGGTCTTTGTTCACTGATGGGACCAGGAGCCAGCCCCGGTTGGGTGGCACCAGCCTTCCCACAACTGGCAGAGCAGAGCTTCCCTGTTCAGGGGGAGCAGGGATGGGAGGAACCTGCTAGCAGAACTCCCTGTGCTTTGCTCCCTGCCTATGCTTGGAGTTCCATTGTGCCGAGCAGGCGGACCATGAACACCTCCTGAGGTGGCAAACTTACAGCCAAAGCGACCCATCAGGTCCCTGACAAAGCCACGGCTCCTTCAGCATGGACTCCAAGCCTTTCCAGGAGAAAGCACCTCCTAACCAGAGGTGTGGGGTGATCTCTGCCATCCCCTTGGTGGCACAGCATGGGGACTGCAACGTGGCTGAGTACTGTGTTCTGAAACAGGAGCTGGCATCGTGCACACCAGCTGGTTCCCAAAGCCTGCCCAGTTAAATCAGAAGCCATGAAGTCTCTTGCTGGCTAGAGCAGGGATGGGGCATACACATCAGCCCTCCTCTTTGAAGCCTTCTCATCAGCCAGATGGACTGCTTTGCCCTCAGAGCATCTGGAGTGTACACCAGCCATCCCTACCAGACTGGTGTGGGCAGGACTGTTCTGGTGTGAACCCAGCTCAGCATTCAGAAAAGCTGAAGGCACTGCAGAGCCTTTGGGTACCCTTGGGAATTAGAATCACAGGATCACAGAATCACTAAGGTTGGAAAAGTTCCCTCAGATCCCACCCCAGCCCACCCCAACGTGCCCACTGCCCACGTCCCTCAGTGCCACATCTCCAGGGCTCTGGAACACCTCCAGGTGGCTCCCTCACCTCCCTGGGCTGTGGGTGATAATGCATTACCACTCCTCCTGAGTTTTTCCTAATATCCAACATTTCTAAATGCACCACTGCCCTGGCCCCCAAGAAAATGAAGGGGTTCATCCGAAGCTATAAGGATATAAACATCACCTCCAAAAACAAAACTGTGGCTCAAGCAAGATGTCCAGAAGAGGCAGAAGGGACACCATGTGCTATTATCACATTCAGAAGGGGTTGCAAAACTATACTGAAGTTGGGCTTCACATAGTAAATCCATGCCTTGAGTCCCTGCAAGCACTCCAAATTCTGTGTGGGGTGGATACAACCACCCTCCCCTTTTTGGGGAAGCACAGTCACCTCTTTGCTGGTAGCCTTTCTTTGACTTTTGCAGGCAAGAACAGGTTGAAAGTGGTGTCACCACCCAGAACTGTACAATGGATTGCTACATCCTGTGTTTGTGCTTCGTGCTCATAGTTTTGCTCTTTTGAGGTGGTTGGCCCTCAATCAAATTGTGTGCGCTCCTCCATATGTCCTACATGACCCTAAGGCATCTTGGGAAGACACAAGGAGGAGAAGACCAGGACATCTGAATGTCCACAGAGGATGAATTGAGGTTGTTCATCCCCACACCAAGACAAGACCCAGTGGAGCACAGCACTGGAATGCCCCTGGAGGATGAACTGAGGTTGTTTATCCCCATGCCAAGACAAGACCTGGTGGAGCACAGCACTGATGTACCCATGGAGGATGAATTCAAGATGCACATATCTACATCAAGAGCCAAGAGTGATGTTAGCCCTTAGCCCTTGGTTGACTCTTCTCCTGTGCATGGCCACTACCCACGTGGTCACAACAGAACCAGGGGAAGAGCACTGGATCTGTTTTCTACTAATATCCCCTCCTCAGGAATGGTGGGGGCACTTACCAGCACTCAGTGTGGTGTATTCATAGGGGTCTGAGAGGAAGTGGGGCAGGGTCACCAGGAAGGCTCCCAGTGCCAGCAGCAGCCCCCCAGTTCCAATCACCCGCGGGCGGTGCACTCGGCTGCCAAAGTAGCTGACAAAGATGATGAGGACCACATTGCCAATCTGGAAAGAGCAAAGTGAAACAGGAAGGACATCAGGAGATGTAACAGAGGAGTTAGGTCCCCCATGAACATGTCCAAATGAGTAGAGAGCTTGCTTAGTCTCTCATGGTTGTTTGACCCTCCTAAGATCCAGAACAAGACAACCCTCAGCTTCACCCCATGGATTCATAGCAATCACTGCTTCCTTCTTATCAAAAGGCAGCTGGCCTTGGCTCCCTGTGTGCATCCCTTGTCATCACAGCCTGCTTCACAACTTGCCTGGGATCTGGCTGGGGCTCCGCTCACCACACACACGTGCTCCCCATTCTGTAAGACGTGGCAAAAACCTGATGATTCCCTCAAAACCAACAAGAAACTTAGTTTATCACCTTCATTCCCATAATTCTAAGCAAATACAAGATAAGGTACAAAGTACAGCTTATTGCAAATGTTTGCAACACCAGATGTTTGCAGCTACAGACATAATCAATGGTCTCATCTTCCTCGATCAGCTGAAAGATGTGTAAACATACAGCCTATTTGGTATGCAAACTATATCTTTCAGGCAACAGGATGAGCACACGAAAATTACCATTACATGGCTTTTTCTCAGCTTGGGACAAGCTATACATTTTAACCCTAGCACATATATAGCCTTTTTATACATGTTTACATGGGCTCCCTTGTTTGTCTCTTTGTGGTTTTTGTTCTTGGAATTGCTGCAGACTAGATAAGCAAAGATTACAGTCCAAGGGATGCTGGATTTTGCTTTGGTACTACATCTCCAAGCAGAAAGTCACATGAGTTCAAATAATTTGGATAAAAATAAGGAACGCAAGGGTTACTGATGTATTGCTGCCATGAGCAGTAGAATACTTTGTAAGACATCGTTATGTCAGTTTCAGATGACACGCTACAGCTCTCTATGTTGAGTCTTCTTTTTTACGGTTTTGGCCTAGTTCCAATCAGTGGAAAGTCATTCACTGAGTTTTTCTTTTTAACCTTGGATGCATGAGCTGGTTGGGATAAGACCTGGGTACCTACATCTCCAAGGTCCCAGGAGGATTCCCAGTGCCCAGAGCCTGTTGGTCAAAGATCCCATGCAAGAAGAGCAGCCATAGGCAAGGTGGGCAGTCAACAAGAACTTTTTTGCTACGCCATGTAAGTCTCTCCCAGCAGGCCTTTTCCTAGCTAGCCTTGCTAGCAGAAGGGATGAAGTATGTGACAAGATGATCCAGAGAATTTATTCCAGAGCAGTAAGCAAGTAATGGCATATACCTCAAAGGGTTGCATATCACCCCATACTTCCAGAACTGCATAATGATCTTGTCATTAAGTGGCCACTCATGAAGTGTCAGGTTTAAGTCAAGGCTGTTTCCACCCTGAAGCTTCTTAAGAAGCTGAGCTACACTTGGGGCACAGTTTGGATTGAGGTCAGCTCAGTAACTTGATATCACTGGCAGACAGCGCTTTGCCACAGGGCCATCAGGAGCTGGGAGAGATGGGGGAAGGTCTGGATCCTGGTGAGAATGCTGTCCAGGGCCTGCTTCTAGAGAAAGTTTGGACAGATTCAGGCCAGGGCCATTCCTCAAGCTGACTGAGAATCCTATGAAAATGGATATTTTACTGGGAGCTGTTCAGAGAGCTGTAGTTGTCTGCATACTACTCATCATGAAACGCTCTTTCTAGAAGCTGTGTGATCAAGGGAGAAGCACACTGCATGCTTTCTGCCTCCCAGTCACATCTCTGTTGCAGATGTATGGCATCCTAGGGTGGGTTGTCTCCTCCAAATCCTCCTGCTTGCTGCCGTCCTCCATAGCCACGTCCTCACCCTACAACCCTACCTCAGACCTCCTGTCATGTGCTACAGCAGAAGCAAAGAGGTATCCAAGTGTGGAGTATACATAGGCATAGCCAAGGAAACACTGGATGGGAACAACCCCGAGACCCTATTCTGGGAAGCTCCCCCTGTTCTGGACACCCCTTGTGGCCACACACAAACACCTCACCAATTACCTCATGTAAGCTGGAGATGAAACCCGATGAGAGACTGGAGAGCCCAAAGCGCTTCTCGATGGTTGTGAGGCTGCTCTTGAAGTTGGCACTGTAGAGGAGCTGGGACAGCTGGAGGAGGCCATGGCACAGCACAAACACCTGTGGGCAAAAAAAGTGTCACCCCAGCCAGTACTACTGGCTGCCCTGCCAACAGGTAGCTGCTGGGCACCATGCCCTGTGTGAGGGCCTTGAGATATGTATGCACAGGGTCTTGAGGTGGTCAACATGGCTGCGCTGCTTTCTACTCCCCAAGACCCACTCCTTCCCGCTGGTCCCTTGGGTTCCCTTGGCTGTAAGGAAATTGGCTGGGGTGCTGGAGGAAAGCATTTTTAAAGGACTTCAACACCCCAGAGGGAAAGAACAAAACATGCCTAATGCCTTCGTGCTGCTGCAAGACCTCCTTGGTGTTCTAAAAACAGCATCTTTCCCCAAGCTGGTCTTGGAGCCAGGCCAGCAACCCAACCAAATGGACACGGAGCATCCCTGGAGCAGAGGAGGGAATATAGGAGTTGATGGATCAGGGCAGGAGCATGGTGGGAAGAGTCAGGGTGGCCGGCAAGAGGGAAGCATTCCTGGCTGGGGACGTGGAGGCAGCTCACCAGTGTCTTTTGATCTATATTTAGTCAGAACAGTTTTCCTTTATTTTCTTTGGAATGGAATGTGTCCTGCCTGGTGCCAGAAGTATTTTAAAATCAGTTTTTTAAAAAAAGGGAAAAGGCTTTTTTATTATTTATTATTATTCACAGGAAATCAAATATTTGCTGAACACCGGAAGCGTGTCCCATGGAGATAACAGCAGGAAGGCCAGGATGATGGATGGGGGGATCAAAGGTACTGAAGTGCTGACAAATTCCTTATGTCCTGGACAGAGGAACGGCGACGCTCCTCAAGGCTATTTATTTGAAGTGGTGTTGGCATCCAGCAGCCTGGGCTCCTTGCATGAAGCCTGGCATGGAAGAAGAATGAAATCGACCATGTCTTGTCCTTATGGGCAAGGAGGAGGCTTCTTGGGATGCTTCTCCCAGACAGTGTGGGATGTGACTTGGGAAACACTGCTGGGCAGGTGACAAAATGGAAAAGAAACAGCTAAAACAGACAGCTATCTACTCCTGCACGCAAAAACACCTCCAGGCACGTGTCCTGCTGACAGCTGGACCTGCCACCTTCACTTTCCCAAATCTTGGCCTGGGCTCGTGAGTAATTAATGAGCCCAAGTGAGCTGGCCTGATGCAGAGAAGTGACCCTGAAGATGAGAAATGGAGAGGGGATCTTGCTGCCAGAGAACATGAATTTCTGTTCCTGCAGCTCTGGCCAGACCTTACTGAAGTCATTCAAATAAGGAAGCAGTAGGGAAACCAAGGAGAGCCTGGACCACCCGAGATGTGGAGCAGCTGTGGGAGAGCTCTCCCAGCACAGGCGTGAATGGGGTGCTCAGAAGGGAGGAGGGTGGGTCACGACACCTGGGTTCAGTTCAGCAGCATCAGCCTGCTCTGAGGATGAGAAGTGCAGGGGTTGGCAGAGGAGAGGTTAGAAGGAGAGGGGGGGAGCCCATCCTTTGGGAGCATCCTTTGGGAATTTGGGGACTGGAGCAGGTTGTGGCTCCTGGGGTTGGATGTGTGCCCTGGGAGCTGCCAGTCTTGTGGCAGCACTGCCCCACATCACTTTTGGCATCTGCCAAGCTGTGCTCGCGTATCTCCTGCTGCTCTCTCTATTATTATTGCTTACATAAGATAACACACTGTCACCACAGTCATTGGTCTTAACCAGCAGCTAACTAAAAGTATGCTGAGACTGGACTTTAAAACAGGCTGTAATGAAAAACGAGCTGTTTTGTAAGAGGCTTTTTGGGTTGGCATCATAAATGTAGCCAATAAAATGCTTGGGAAGTTGGGTGAAATGAGAAAAGAACATGAACCTGCCATGCATGTGCTGACATGGGTCAGAGTGAAAGCAAGATAACGAGATTCAGATTTCTTGTTATTTCAAAGAATGAAGCCTTTCTCTGGATGGGAGCCCAGCACACCTCTGCGGGGACCAGGGCTCAGGAAGGTGGTGGCTCAATGACCAGTAGAGTCCTTTGAGTTTATGGTTGGACATGATGATCTTAAGGGTTATTTCATAGAATCATTTAGGTTGGAAAAGACCCCTGAGATCCCCAGGTCCAACTGCAGCCCACCCCACCATGCCCACTGCCCATGTCCCTCGGTGCCACATCTCCACGGCTCTGAACACCTCTAGGGATGGTGATTCCACCATCTCCCTGGCCAGCCCATTCCAGGGCATCACCACTCTTTCCAAGAAGAATTTTTTCTTAATAATGAGTCTGACACGATCCTTTAATTCCAAGGTGCTGCCAAGTGCAGCATGGCTACTGCCCCTTCCTCTCTACCTCCTGGAGCAGTGAGCCAAGGATCCATGCTTCGCTCTGTTTCCACAACTTCATGCCCTGATAGCAGCACTCCTTCCTCAGGGTCTTCAACCTGGCAGCTCTGCCTGAAAGGAACATGCTGGAGAAGCAAACAAGTGCCAAAGGAAGGGCTTTTCCTTCCAGATGGTGGAATAATTTGGGTAGAAAAAAACACAACAAACAGCATTGCTTTGAAATCCATTGCTCCCACTACGCCAACTGAGCTACTTTTTACTGCTCTTAAGATGCCTAGAACTGACTGAAGCCCCACACTCGTGGACATCAGTGGTCTCTCTCAGAGGCCTCCTGAATCTGCAGCTCCATGTTCCAGTCTGTGCCACCTCCTTGCCCCGGCTCTACTGCGCTCGTATCAGCGTTAATGTGGGAGCAACCCGGTTGCTAACGACTTGGATGGAAAGAGCCAGGAGCCTAATTTATTAGATGGACACAACAGCTGCTTGGGGAGCCGTAAAAAGAAGCGGAGATCCTTGCAGAGCCCATCAAACTGCTCTCTGCTGATTAATGACACTGAGGCGTGACGCGGCCAAGAGCAGGGAGACGCACAATGAATCTGGCTGGAGTAAATATTTGGAAAGGACGAGGAGTAAGGACGCTCTGTGAGCTCTTTCTGTCCACACAGTGCTATTTGGAGGTGTATTTTGGGTTTCTGAGAGCCAAACCAAAGCCTTCTGACTCCACTGGTAAGGCTCATCCATTACTGGAGACCAACAGGTTCTGGCTGAGTCTGGGAATGCTGCGTCATGAGTTTGAACTCACTGTACAGAGATTCACCCCCTTCTCCCATTTGGAGGGTTGGAGGAGCTCTAAATTCATCACCCAAAGCAGGAGGCCCCAACCTGCCCATTTCATCTGGGTATACACTGGCACACGGGCAGAGATACCCCTCTACATGCAATGCCTACATCTCTGTAGAAGAAAAAAAGAGCACAAAAAACCCCACAGTTTCTATCGAGGGAACCAAATACCCTGCCACACACCGTGTCCCTCAGCACAACACCTCGGAGCCCGGAGTGTGGTCCAGTGGTAATGCTGGCTCCTAAATCTCATTTCTCTTGCGAGAAAAAAAAGAACAAATAAACAAATAAAACAGCCGGGGATTGTCTAGAGCATGCGGCTGCCCTGGTGATTAGTTGCAATAACGTCTACTGCCAAGTAATCCGAGCTTTACAACCACCAATTGTCAAGTGCAAAGACAATATTTGCTCTTCCCTCAGCTCAGGCACGCGTGGGATTTGCCGGATCCTGAGCTCTGTGCAAGCCCTGCCTTGCTCAGCTGCACAGAGAGAGGCTCCAGGGGAAGGCACGTGGCTGCCATGCGGTGCAGGTGCACTGCAGAATGAAGGAGGAGTTTGGGTGGGGGTCAGACCACTTCTGCTTGCAATATCTGGTGCGTGCTGCAAGCAGCCATCCCACTCCTGCAGGCAGACCGGCTGCACGGTTGGGTCTTCTCTTTCACTTTCTCTGTGCTCTGCCAAAAGTTCTGACCATGATCTACCAGAGGCAGCTTCAGATTCATTCCATCTTCCCAGCCCCACAAACATGTGCAAACACTCCTCCCACACACCCACAGCTCCCTATCAGCGACACTCCTCTCCTACTTTTCTTGTGATAATCTTATCTCCGCTGACCACTCCTTCACTGTGTTTGGGCACAGAACCACCTCACCCCTCATAAAATCGACTCGTTTTGTGTCTCCTAGACCTTGATCCCACTGAACTTTCCAACCTGTTTTAGCCTCTGGCTCTTCCCCATCTTGTTGCTGATGTTATTCCAGACACTTCTTCCATGTTAGAACGCAATCCCACCAAACCCAGGTACAACACAGCGTTGGATGCACCAAAGCCCGGAACCACCAGCAGCACCACCATGAGTGCTGAGGACCCCACTTGCTCCAGGTGCTTCTCCCCACTAGCCCTTCATCCTGGTGCTTCTTTGCCACATATCTCTCCAAGGCACCATCCCTCCTTACACAGCACCCAGTATTGGAAGCACCCCCTGATTTTCTTGGTTGGTCTGGTGGCTCTGACACACCATGACTGCTCAACGTTTTGCTCTCCAGCCTCAAGCCATACTGTCTTTAGGATGAATGCCAATGACTCGATGCACCTTCTATTCTGGCTAACATTTCAACAGAGACTCCTAATCTCTTCCAACAGGATGCAGAGCACAACAACTCCTACATCTCCTGTCTTCTGAAACGCACTCCCCTCAACAAATTCCTTCAGTTCCTTTGACGAACAGGACAACACTTGCCCTGGCACTGCTGGCACCTCAGACCCCAAGGCAAGGCTTTATTCCTCTCCTGCAGAAGACTCCCTGGCAGTCTAGAGAGGAGAGATCCATCTACCCTCAGCTTCTTTCAGCTGACACTGGTGACAATAACCCTCTGTTGTCCTCCTGTCTCCTCTCCCATTCAATGTAGGGTCAATGCCTCCTGCTGCTTGCTCCCCAGTGCCTCCCAGCTGAAACCAGCACAGCTCAGCTAAAAACCAGGATATTTAGAGAGCCCTCCTTCTTGTTGTGCTCCTGGGGATCCAGGACAAGCAATTAGCTGCCAATTAGATTAATGTAAAACCATTCAAAAGACAACTAAGGCAAAAAGGCTGAACTATTTGTAGTTGGAAGGAGGCACTGCAAATAGATAACACCTCGGAAAGAACCCTAATTTGGGGCGAGGTTGTTGACGTGTTGCTGGAAGGCATTTCACACCCTGTTATCTTTCTTTGAGATGATATGAGGCCAAATTCTGGAGGGCTTCAAGCACCCCCATGTTCCACACAGAGAAACAGGAGCGGAGACCAGGCTGCTTCAGCGAGAGGATACAAGGCAGACACCGCATGTGCTGCACCAAGTGATGCTGCTCAATATCAGAGCAGACAGCCCCAGTGCTATTGCAGTCTGGTCATTGATCCCCATGCACAACACGAAGTAATTTTCACAGTCCCCGTGGAGCACTGCACTCAGCTGGGATTGTGTGCTGGCCACAACCACAGAGCATCTCCCCCTGCATCCCAGCAGGGCTGCCACAGAGCTGCCATCCCATCCTGCCCTTCAAATCCCCACAGTCTGCTCAAACCCACTGCTTTCCACCAGAAGTGTTCCCTCTGCATTGACCACAGTGCCGGGAAGTAGCAGGAGGGACCTCGCTGGGACATCCCATGCTGCTGCCATCCTACACAACCCGGATGCAAACTTTCCCCAACACATTACCCACAGCACACCAAGGGCTTATTGTGCAGATGGGACAGTTGCAGCACACTTTGTCCTTCATCTCAAAACAGCTTCCCAGATCTGGAAGTTCCATCCTGATGCTTTTGTTTTCTACCCCTTCTTGGGGAACTGAGAGCACTGACAGCCTCCACTTGCTTTACTGCCTTGAAGCAGGGTTTGTTTTTTTAAAGGCATGCATATTTTTAAAACAAACCTTCCTTGCAGTGCAGGAAGAGCGAGCAGCTCAGGAAAGGCATCACCTGTCGCTTTATACACATTTGATCTTAAAAGCAGGAGCCTTTCCCCAGGGAATGTCTCCATCCAGACAGTGCACATCACCCCTCTGATGCGCAGTGACAAACCCCTGCATGCTAATGGTATTTACCATTTTACCAGCTTTACCCACTGGAGCAGCCTAAGGGACATTGGGAAACCTTCTGTCCCTCATCCCATCACACATCAGCAGTTCCACATTATGTTCTGTTACATGGGTCCTCCTAGCCAGCAAAGGCAATCGTGTCACCTGCTCAGACAGCAGCAGAGATTTAGGGACGTAGGACTGGAAGGACCAGCTCCCCGTGTGCTGCTGGCACGCTTGCCCGTGACCCCCAAAACATCAGCATTTGATGGCAAACCAAACTCCTCCCCACCCCAGACCTCATGCCCTGTCTTACCGAAGCTGCTCAGAGCTGGGCAGCACTGCAGACGTGTGCTCAGTGATGCTGCTGGGGAAGTGCACCCAGGGACGGGTCCCCCGCCAGGACCCCAACATTGCAGCACGCTGCCTCAAGCACTGTGATGCAAAATGAGAGAACTCCACAGCCATCTCCACCACTCCCAAAGCTGCTTCTCTCCCCACTGGGAATGGACACAGTCCCGGGGCAGCGTTTTGCTTTCGCACCAGGATGTGGTTAATCATTCCCCGGCAGCAGCACACCGTGTACCGGACGCAGCACATCGTGCTGCTTGCATCGAGCCCTGGTGCTCCACAACCTCATTTGCGCCAGGGTGCAGGATTTGCTCTCTGCCCCTTTTTATCAGCCTTGGTTTCAGCACTGGTACGCACTGGGACTGCATCGGTGCCAGCCTCCTCCTCCCGCATCGCCGCTCCTTACCTTGATGTTGCAGAAGATACCACGGGAGCAGGTGCTGGTGCTTTGGGGGATATCCACTGGGGACTTGGTGGCTTCGGGATGGACCCCCATGGTGCACCCCAGCAGATGGGCTGTGTGAGGGCTCTGGCCCGTCCTGCTCCGAAAACGGTGAGCCGATGAGTGAGCCAGGCAGCGTGAGTGCAAAGTTTTTATAAGTCCACACTCGGGAACGATGATGAAACCCTTTCTCCTCCCTCTTTTCCTTTGGGTGTAGAGGGAACTTTAAAGCTGCAGGAAGCCAGCGCAGGCATGCGGCGAGCCGGTGGGAGGCCATCGGGTCCAGGTGTTTTGGGGATGGGGACTGCAGGAAAGATCCCTCCCTCTGGCAAGGAGTCCCAGAGTGAAAAATAACCCAACCTCCTCCCGCCCTTCTTGAGTGGAAAAATTGTGTTTGTGTGATTCCTGGGCGCTGTTTTAAGGAATACATCTCCAGGGCTCTGTTTATGTGGAGCACTGATTTATCGTCACAAAGGAGAAAAAGTGTCAGAGGGAGAAGGGCTGGGGGAGGCGGGGGGGAAGCTGGCTTCAGGCACTTCATCAGAATTATTTTCCCTATGTAAAGTGGGGAGAGAGGGACCTAGGTGGGTTGTCCTGAGCCCGGAGACCCCAAATCCCAGCTCCTAGAACAGTATTGGGGGGGGGGTGGGGGGGGGAGGTGGTGTGTGCTGAGGAGGGGGAGCTCTTGCCCAAGCATGTGGCAATGGTAGAGCAGTGCCAGGGTGGGTGTGACATCTCCCATGGGTACAGGTTCCCCGAACTGGGGGGTTCCTGGCAAAGGAGGGCGGAGGAGGTTGGACGAGACCCAGAGGCACCCAGTGCCACCCACAGGTGCCCGCTGGCCACGAGAGGGGGCCTGACACCATGGGAGAGGGACCTACGGGCTGCCCTCAGCTGCAGAGCATCACTGTGGGGAAATCAGCATTGATATGAGATAACTCTTCAGGGTGCTGCCTTCCCCGTGCCCTGCAAGCACTACATGCAGGGACATGTGGGTACTCCTGGTCTGCAGCACAGCTAATATCTTGCTTTCCCACCTTGTTTTCTTCCCCCACTGCCACCATTCCCAGATTTAGTGGCTCCGAACTCAGCCTCTTTATCCACCTCTCTCCCCCCTGCTTCCCTCCCCCCAAGAGATGCAATGGCCATGAAGTTTCAGCATCACAGCAAGGAAAGCTCAGCTCTGTGACCCTCACAGCCCCCCAGCTCATCTCCTCAACACCCCATGTGCTACCAAGCCCATTTTCCAAGGGATGCCTGATCTATTGGCAAGCAGTTCCAGCACTTCAGTTTGTCCTGCACAGATGCGCGATGCTCACTTTGCCATAACAACCTAATTTACCATACAGCTGCCACAGCCATCTCATGCACATTCCCCTCCAAGCAGTGAGATATTGTCGTGGCCACCTCTGCGATACCCCCAGAGATCACAGGATGTGGGCTCAGCCCCTGCCCGGCCCACCCAGCACCACAGGCACCACCAAGGCTCCCAGCCTCCAGCCCACGGGAAGGGAAACTCCAGCTGTGATCCCCTTTTGGCTTCCACCTTAGGAGGAAACAGGGCTCGTGCCTCTCTTTGGGGATTCTGCACTGAGTTTTATCTCTTCCAGTGTTACAAGCTTTGGCTGCTGATGAGTGCACAGAAGGACCATGATTTACAGCGCTGAGAAGGGGAGGGAGCTTGGCTCCAGATCCTCATCTTGGTGCTTCATTAGGAGATACTTCTGATGTCCAGGACCTGGCAGGAGAAGCCGTTTGTGGCAGATTCAGCCCATTTTATGCAGCTCCAGGGGTCAGTTTTCTTCCTTGGCCTTTGGGATGAGTTCCCAGGGCCAGAGGAGTGCCTGGCCACTGCATCAACTGGGAGGAGACCTCACTGCCACTGTGGGGCTTTCATAATTCCCTCCCCCTCCCTCCCCCACTGGGGGCTGCTTGCATCAGAGCCTCAAGAGCTGCATCCTCTCTTCGTGGAAGATTGGACTTTCAGACTGACCATAGCTTTTCTCTTTCCCTGCATCAGCCACCTGATTTCATCTGTGCTTTTCTACCTGTGTTCCGTCTGGTATGGACTGGCAGCCACATCCCAGTGCTCCCCCATGTATCTACAGCCCATTCTTCTCAATTTGCCCACTGGGCTTTAGGAGACAGCGGTGCCCTCACACACCAACTCGTACCCATCCTGACCCAAAGGGAAACTTGTACTGAAAGCAGAGGTGCTGCTCTTTGTTCTGGTCAGTGGTGCAAGGGGTTGTGAGGACAGAGAGAGACGTGCCATGATGGGATGACCTTGGGAGGCTCTGCAAGAGAGAGGAGGGAGAAAAGCCCGTGTCCTCCCAGCCATGCCTGAGGTTTCACTGGAAATTACAGACCGTGAGAGGCTGGGTTTAATTTCCCAGCAGGTTGTGTTTGATCTGGAGCAGAAAGACCGGTCAGAGGGATGCTCAGCCCCACCAGGTGAACAGGCTTGGCCGATTCACAGCCCAACCTGCCCTGGGGCTGACAGCATGCCGGCAGCTCTGGGGACAAGGGATGGCCGGGTCCAAGTGCAGGAGGTGACGTTGCTCAGCCCACAGCCACCGCCCGGGGATTAGGAGTGAGGTCAGGGCTGGGTGAAAGCAGTGATGGAGCCTGCAGGTGCCAGCAGAAGTGTGTGTCAGCACCAAACCAGCCCTCCCATGGCTGACTCGAAGCAGAGGACATATGAATGAATAACGAACATTTAGCAACTCTCTTAGCCTGGCTCTCCATCCTGCACAAAACCCACCCAACCAGGCCACATGCCTGCAGGGCAATGGCAGAAGCAAGGCATGTTCTGGAGGCACAGTGAGGAATCAGAAGGTTGTGCTTGGATTATTTCAGCCAGCTGGGCCAGCCAGCCCTTCCACCTCCCCCTTTGGGGATGCCATCCTTTAGGTGTCATGTTCAGGGTCTTTTTGCTCAGCACATTTCAGAGAAGAAGTATTGATGAGGGACAGACTCTGTTGTGATGGGGTAAGCGGAAACGGATTCAAACTAAAAGAGAGGAGATTTAAACTGGATATAAGGAAGAAGTGTTTTTACAGTAAGAATTGTGAGGCATTGGCACAGGTTGCCCAGAGATGTGGAGGATGTCCCATCACTGGGAACACCCAAGGTCAGGCTTGACAGGGCTCTGAACACCTGATGGAGCTGTAGGTGTCCCCATTCATTGCCGAGGGTTGGACCAGATGGCTTTTAAAGGTCCCTTCCAACTCAAAAAATTCTGATTCTACAGCTGGTGAAGGAAAGAGGTGAGAGACTGAAATTTAAATCCCCTCTAGATTCTGACATGGCTAAATAAACCCACCTTGAATAAACAGGAATAAATGCTAGGATGGAAGGTGATGTACACTGCTCTGAGCAACGTGAATGCTGTCAATAGCAGGGGCCAGCACGCAGCAGCAACATCCCCATGCCCTTCATGCCCTGCTGGTGCTCTTGGAGTGTGGTTCTTGAAATACCCAGGTGTTTGTAGTCGGGCCAGAGCCTTTGCTGCAGGATGTGTTCTGCAAGCCCAGAACAAAGAGTCCTTGCCACAAAGGATTCACAATCTGAAGCATCAGTATCCTGTAGTAAGAGCAATTAGAGGAGGCAGACAAGGATCTGATGGTGCCATTCAAAGAAGGGCTGTATTTCCTTGAAACTGCTTCAAGAGAGCATGATGAGACAGTAATTTAGCTCTGCCTGCTGCCAATGAACTTCACAGTCACTAAAAAGTCAGGAACAGTGCCCCTAAGCAAGGCTAATAAAGGTAGAGAGCCTCATATTTTCATAGCTTTGCTAAACCCTGCTTCATCCACAAACCTACAGACCCAGGGCAACAGGATGCCTGGGTAGGAACTGGCTCAGGAGCCCTCAGCTGTGTCCTGGGAATATTTCAGACTGTAGAGGAAAAGCACTGAGAAACAGCATCCCAAAGGCCTCGGAGAAGAGGATTTTCCTTCATCCTGATGAGAGCCACATGCCCACCCCACCACGTCCCCCTGCAAATCTTCACCTTCTTGAATGGCTGTTGGATACATAGACTTTTTACATTGGAAATGATTCTAATTTGCTGCTCTGCCCCCTCTGAAAGACCTCAGTGTGCTCACACAGCCAGCACCATCTGAATGAAAATTAATAAAAATTCAGCAAGAAAAAGCTGTAATGAAAATTATCCCGTTACCTGAAAGGAGCCATCCAAGAGCTGTGCAATGGCCAGGGCTCTGCTTTGATCCCTCCTGAAGCCGTGGGAAGGACAGTTAAACCACAGCTCTGCAATGTTTGCCTGCTTCCCTCTGGAAGGGGCTGTATTTAATAAAAAGTGGATAAAAGAGGGTGAATTCCACACATCCCATTCCTAATATCATACCAATGCTCATAGCACTGCGAGTCCTGAAGCTCTGGGCACAGTTAACTACGGAGTCACGTATCAAAGAAATTGAAAATGGTTCAATCTCTGCTAATTTACAGCAAAATATTTTCATTACACTACATACCAACTTTTTCAATAGCAATGGCAGCCAAGCCAACCGAGTTGCATAATCTTCCAACTCTTGCTTTCAGCTACATGGACGTTTCATAAAACCTCCTTGTTTGGTTCAAAACTTTCTGAATTTTCCTCTGCCAGAGCAACACTGAGTGAGTGTGCACGAGTTGCTTGGCTGTCACTGAGCTGGGGCTGGTTCACTGAATAAACCAGCTTGAGTTCCAATAAGCAGCAAACCAAAACAAGGTCAGAAAGGCCCTGCCCCAAATAAGGTTGCTCAATCCATCCACCAGGGTGGCTTTCCTAGGACCAACCACTGCCACATACCCTTCTCATTCCCAAGTGAAGCATCACACAGGGCTTACTTTTGCAGCTAAAAGCCCCAGATGAAGAGGAATGCTCAGCCACATGTAGTACTGGACATTGGGAGGGCTGGCAGCTCTCAGGCTGGGAAAAGGATATGGATGTCATAGAGGCAGGATGAGATCTGCCGCGCCTGTGGTACAGAAAGTGCTGTTCAGAGGGGCTGGAATAAAAACAAGAGTGTTTTCCATCACAACAAGGTCCTCTCCTAATGCTGAAGGTGTAGCAGAAAGGGCTTGGTTTGAGTTGGCCATCTCAATGTGAGACATCACAAGTCAAAGTCTATTTGTTTTCCTTGGAACGTACAAGTCAAACTGGAACAATGGCTGGAACTGACATTTTGCAAGGGAAGATTTTGTTTCATCTTGAAAGTCTGAAGCACCTTGAAATACTTTCCTATGGAAACGACGTTTTGTTTCGGCTGAAGCACATTGGAATCACTCTGTCACTGTTTCCATCCTTTCCTGGCTGCTCCTGCTTGGGCAGGGGGGACCTGAGGAGCCCACAGACACCAGCACAGCATGGGGGCATGAGGGACAGAGAGCTGTCCTGCAGTTATGCCTAGGGTGAGAGTGAGCTATCCCTGCTGGCACCATGGGGACAGAACATAAAAACACCCTTTTAGATGGGCAAAAGCCAGTAGGATCCCAGCCCATGGCAGGAGTTGGGATTGGATGGACTGTGAGGTCTGTTCCAACCCAACCGTTCTATGACTCCAGGTGCTCCTGAGAAGAGGCTACTCTGAATCTTTCCTGAAAACCATGCTTAAATTACCTCAAGAAGAGCCCACTGGAAAACGAATTTTTACTCTCGGTGTTATTTATAGCTTCTCCAAGAACTGTGATTGACTTACATGTTAAACATGGAAGCAGGGCATCAAGAAATAACTAGGTCCTCCGAAAAGAGCTGTCAGCTCTGATGACATCCACAGATTGCCTTTACACTTCACTGCTGGTGCTTCAGAGCCATCCTATCAGACAGTAGGCTGATATCTCTCCACGTATGTCTCTGCCCCACAGCTAATTAGCTTCACCCCAAAACTAAGACATTAACAAAGAAAGATACTCTAATGGCCAAGATGGACTACTCTAACCAAAAAGAAATCCTTCCATGAAGATACATACTGTGTCCTTGGTGGGGCAGGAATTTCCTACCTTAGAAATCCAACGTTTTGAATTGGGAATGTTGTTTTCCCAGACTGCACCTGACAACCATGATTTGTGTTAGCTAAAGGAGCCAGGCTGGCTGCACAGCAGCCCCACTCCAGCTCCAACTTCCCAACACCAAGCCAAGGGCATGAGGAACCATTTGCAAGACATTAGTGGCCCTCAGGGGATTGTCCAAGAGCAATCATGTCAAGAGCAAGCTGACTGCTCAAGGAGCAAGCTACCTGTTGTCCTTCAGAACGAAAGGACAGATCTGGGAGATGCTGTTGGTCTTCCATGGAGAACCACTGCCACAGGGGTGGGGCAGCAGAAGTCAAAGCCCTCACAAGGAAGGCTTGGTCAGCATTTTGAATTGTGAATTCCTGCAGTTCTCTTCTTTCTTCAGCTCTCCTCAAGGACCTGGTGCTAAGGAAGAGCAGACTCATCGAGCTGGGTTGGTCAGTGCCCAGGAAATCCCTGGTAAGGATGGTGAAAACCTCCATGGACAATTATGCACTTTTTGAGATCTGGTGTGGAGCCCTCCACAAACTGCTGGTGGCATTGTGTCAGTGGGGGGGATGCCACATCAACCCTTCTGGAGAGCTGTCCTCTCAACGAGGGTCCACCTCCATGCAGATCCACTCCTCTGGGACACCGGAGGGATGAGCAGAAGCCCAACACCCTTGTGCTGTCCTAAGCACGGTGAAAGGAAAAGCTCTGACTCATGCTGAATGGCACATTATCCTTATCTTTGCAAGGGCATTAACTTCAGCCAGCAGATCATTTCCTCAGCGCCTGTTCCTGTTGTTTGAACCCCGGCTTTGCTTTTGGTTCAGGTCACACCAATAAGAAACGTTAGGCTGCTTCTGGGAACCGCTTCCTGAAACCCATCCGTCTGCACTGTCTGCGAGTCAGCACTCTTCTGAGAGGGTGTCCTGACTGGAAACACTCTGCAGCTGGATGGGAAGAGGAACGAGTCACGGCTCCTGTGCCATCCCTCTCCTTTGGGAAACCACTGCAGGAGACAAAGCCATCATCCCACCACGGCACCACATAATGGACAACACCTTTCCTCACCCGCCTTCGTGGCTACTCACTCCTACTTTAAAATAGGACACAACAAGCCTGCAAGGACAAAAATAGCTAGTTAAATTTAGGTGGGATAGACTGAAAGGCACCATGGACACTTTGGCGTCCAGCAGCAGCGCGCCGCAGCCGGGAGGAAGCAAACAAAGCAGGAAAGCAGCAGCCAGGCCAGCTGCGGGATGCAGTTACTGAGATGGCAGCCAAGGAGAGAAGCTGTTATGATGTCTGTCCCTTGGAGACTCTCTGGACAATGACTGACTCACAGCTTACAGGCAGTATCTCTGGGCTTCAAGCATCTCCCCTGCTAGAGCGAGCACCGAGCAGTGCTAACATAGTTGGGCTAGGTGGAGCCCAGTAACAGTTCCTTTCCATCATGACTCAGACTATAAGGATATCTCCTCCCATCCCCAGAGCCCTTGCATATGGGGTCTTCCAAGGACCCAAGATGCTCTCTTTGGCATTTACAGATGCCGGCAGAGACATAAGGCACTGGGAAACCCCTCTCCTTTCCTGGGCTCACTAGGAGGTTTGGTGTCCCAGGAGCAGCACAGTCTGGAGGAAAAGGGAGCAGCAGCAGTAGGAGGGGAAGATGAAGATGCCATGGGAAGTTGGACTGAGCAGTCCCCATCTGCTTCCACAACAGCAGCACGCATCTCACTTGGCCCCTCCAAGTAGCAGGAAGGAAGGGGTTCCTAACTCACCTGGAGAGTTAAGGGAAAATCAGTTCCTGCAGGGGTTGCTGGGGTGGGCTGCTGGGGGACAGACGAGGTCACCGCAGGCCCTCCTCTCTCTTTCAGCAGAAACACCATCTCCTGCAGGTCTGTGGCCTGTCAGATGCTCTCTGTGACTTTTCAGGGCAGTGCTGGAGCCAAACGGTCAGCGCTGACCCTGACTCACTGCTGGCTTGCTGCACGCCCCACGCCTCTCACACAAACACAGTTCGGCCCTGCAACACTCCTCATGCACGGCTGAGCTCAACACAGCCCCCAGTGCTGCCCAGCTGAGCTTTGGGGCTGGTGGGACCCAGGACAAAAATCTGCCTGCAAAGAGCTGCAGGACGTGGATGGACAAAGCCTGACCTGCGCTGGGAACCATCATTGTGGTTAGGATTCAGCACGCTGGCCTGGCACCACTGCTGTCTCTAAGAAGTATTTTGGGAAGACTCAAGGACATCAGTCAGCCTGTTAATGGCTTTCCTTTTCAGACAGGTAAACTCTCAGAGAAGATGCAAAGGCTTCTGCCCCCTGCGACACTAGACCCATCGTTAGCCCTGAGCAGCACTGCCTGGTCCTGCTGCCTGCTCCCTTCTTCCCCCTCTTGCAGAAGACATTGCTCCCCAGGCACCAACCCCATGGCCTTTCCCTGCCTCCTCCAACCTGCAGCCCCAAAACCAGCCCTCATCGTATCAGCACAGGCTTGGTTCAGACAGGTTATTTCACAAGAGAGTCCAGCAGCACCAAAAACACAAGAAATCATTCCATGAACAGCCTGCTGTTTTCATACTCAGCTGGAAGTTGGCCCAGGACGCCTCGTTCCAAAGCGCAGCCCTCCATCACACAAGATAAGAGGCTATGTTATTCACCACGCTGAATGCAGCATCTTTCCCAGGTGAATCAGCCACGGGAACCCCATCTTCAGAAGAGAAGAGTTTGGCACAGCCACAGCATCACTGGGGTTGCTGCAGAATCCCATGCAACATTTCCCAGCTCAAGCTTGTAAGTGCTGCTGGAGACGGCACAGCAACACCGCAGGTGTAAGGTGTGGAGACTTCTCTGTGGCCTGATTTTCTCAAAGCTCGTATGAGATAATGTCCTTGTAAAATGCAATTTCCCGTTCACTGAAAAATGTACTCTGGCAAACCCAGTCCTTTTCCAGCTCCTTACCCCACTGGCCCGGGGCACAGGGTATCCCCATCGGGTCTCCCATGCCACCATTTTCTGCAGCACTTCCATTAGATGCAACACTGACAGAGGAGGCACCTTCTCATGACACAGAGGAAAACAAAGGTCTGAAGAGGAATTCCCTGCCCATGCTTTTATTCCCCAGTTAAATAGGAATGTGCTGGGCTCCAATATAGCAGAGAAGTGCATAAATCCAAACACAAAGACAGAACTTAAAGAAACCAATGCAAGCCTGAAGTCTGGAAAGAAGTGCCCTAGTTTCAGCGAGGGAAAGAATGAAACATAAACCAATGGCCCAGAGTTAGAACAAGTGAGGAATCAGAATTTGCCACCACGGTTGTGTTCACACTGACTGCGCAGCCAGCCTGACACAGACACCCACTTTGTCCCCAGTGGGACCTCTGATGGCTTCCACAGCCCAAAGGGACACCTTGATCCCAGGTAGGTGGAGGCACCTGCCACACCAACACTTCCTGCTCCTGCTTCCCAGCACTGGTTCTGGCCGGGAACGTGACTCTGGACCCGGTCTGGCCTGATCCTGCCCATACCCTACTCATCTGGTCCAGCACGACGTCAGCGTTACGCAGGCTGGAGAACACACAGGGGAGAGCAGAGGCGTTCACTCCTGATGGGAGATGGAGCGATAGGGACGTCGCTGTGTATTTTGGCTGCCTCGCACACCAGGCAATCACACCCCACTGCTCGTTTCACTCCTGGCTTGAGGTTTGCCCAATTTCAGCTTCTGGAAGAAAAATCCACTGACACCAGGCTGCTCTCTGCACTGTGGGGGGATCACTTCCCCATCCTTCCCCCACCCACCAAGCACGCTGGTGCCAGGAGGACACATAGGAGCAAGAAATACCCGTGTGGTTTTAATAGGCTCTGAACTCACCTCTACCACTGCCAATGATCACGGTGGCCATGAGCTACAGTTGCATCCCAAAGAGCCACCACAGCAAGCGAAGGACTGGAAGCAATCCCAGCCTTCTATTTTTTACTTTTACTCATTAATTGAGGGAAAATTAAAAGACATCACGGAGACAGATTATTTTAAACACACTGCAGCCTGCCATGCCAAGACAGGAAAGTCACCACACAGCCCATGCAGTCTGGTGGTCCCTTTCTTTTCTGTAGCGGATGGAAGTGAGCACGATGCCAGTAGGATATTTTCCCTGACTTATTGTTTTCAGGCTTCTTCAGAAGTTAAGTGAGTTTCCATGCAGCTAATAAAGGGGCAGGTTGGCATCACCTTAATGAAAACTAATTAAATGTAATTTAGCCTGACGAAAATATTTGTGCTCCACAGGGAACACCCTGTAGCTGGCTACTAAGAGGCAGGAAGAAAGTACTTCTTACAGTAACAGGCTTTCGCATTGGTTACTCTAGAGCTACAGCTTCCCATCAAGGCTTGCCATGGCAAAGAGCCTGCTTAACCAATCTGATTCTTGAATTCTCCCCCGCCAACATTTATGGGCTTTGGAAAGAGGTGTGAGGACACTGGCAAACAAGGAGTGCAGCCTCCATCCATCCCCCAGGGCTTTGGTGGTGCTGTGTTTCCCGACACGTGAGCACCAGGGGACAGGCAGCCAAGTGGAAAGCCAGAGAGGTTATCAGATCCTGGTAGGAAATGCTTCCATGGGGATGAATCCTCTTTAAACAGACAAAACTCAGATAGAAATGTAATGCTTTTCCCGCTCTTGCTTCGTCCTCACCTTTTGTTTTGTTCCTGAAAGCTGCTCGACTTGGGGAAGTGTATGAAGAACAGGGTAGTTCCTCCCCAAAAGGTGACCTGTGTTTAAAAAGTGCTCCAAAAGCACGCAGACATGCAAACAAGCCGTGGTGGAGTCATTTGACTGAATTAATAAGATTTATCGGATGATCTCAGTTTACAGGGAAGGCCATTTCTTAGAAGCAAACTGCCTGCCTGTGAAACAAAGAAGCTGTTCCAGTGTTAGGAGGGTTAAGCAGCCCAATTCCCAATGGATCCATGTTTGTGTATGTTACTCTCCTCCTCTGCTGTCCCAAGCATTGCCCCGATCACCCTGTTATGCCCAGTAGTGGGGCCAAGCTGGTGCTCTGGACAGCAAACAGGGCAGATCCTGCTCACCCCTCTCTTCTCTATTTGCTTCTTGACCTTGGGTTTGAGCTGAACTACTCCTGAGCCATTTGCAATGCTTTTAAGGAGATTACTGTGGGGTGGGGATGGGCTTTTACAGGAGGAATGAAGAGTTTTGGTGTCTCATGGCATGCAGTACCAAAGAAACATGAAGGAAAGATGAGGATGTGCATGGCCTCAGGCTGTTTCCCCATGGTTTCCCCCCATGATGGCATCTGTACATGTGCAAAACCTCATCTTTCTCAACTGCTGCTTGAAGCAAGAGAAAAACATGCCCCTCTTTTCCTTCTCTTCTTCCTGCTCCCAGGTCTTTACTGCTCCCAGGTCTTTCAGCTTATTAACATCTGTTCTTATTGGTTGCTGGATAAGCTTCTGCAAAACCTTGGTGTTGGCTTGTGACCATGCACTGGGGCTGGAGGTAATGCTGAAGGTTCCCCCGGGGCAGAAGCAATTTGCATTGCTGAAGGATGAGGTGGTCTCTTCCTTGCAAGGCACGTGGCCAGGACCCCCTTGAAGGCACTGTGTGCCCTCCAACCCCCATCACGTCACTGCTGGATGCAGAAACCACACAGCAGAGTGCCAACCGCTGGGGCTCTAATCCAAATGGGGCCCTATCAGGAGGCCATAGCCTCAAAAGGCAAGGGAGTTCTTAAGCTGACACTGAGTTCCTCATTGAGCAAAGAGTGCCACCAGCCCTCGGGCACCAGGGAGATGGTGCCTGCCAGCAAAACTGAGAGAAAGACAAGTCCTGCTAAGATCACGCTGCTCAGTTGTGGAAGTGATCAACTACTGTAGCCATCTCCAAAATGAGACTGCTCAGCTCAGACCCAGGCTAGGGGTTATTTTGTAGAGGGGATGGCCCAGGATCTCCCCAGCCCTGGGGAGCTCCCAGCCATTCAGACCCTACAAGGCTCCAGGCAGTATCAGAAGACAAGACAAGAAAACAATCCAAAGATCCCACTTCTTAATGGGATGGAAGGACAACAGAGCTGAAAGGGGAGACAAGTTAACAGAATAGGAAACAAAGACAAAGGTGATCTCTAAATAAACCAAACCAGAGCAGCCGAGTAGCACTAGAGCTGGGGAGAGAACAGGGAATAGCACTGTGGCCTCTGGCTTCTTGGGAAGAGCACGTTGGAAAGGAATGTAAGACAAGCAGGAGGACCTGGGCTGATCTTTTATGGTTCCCCTGCAGGCAACTTTGTGGTCCCATGAGACTACAGTCAGGAAAAGAGGAGTTTTTCCATCATAACTGTGTCAAGACAACATTTACAGATACCATAAGCACAGCCTGAAAATCCAGGAAGAGAGATTAAAACAAAAAAACAAAGAACCAGACCAACCAATTCCTCACTTGCATAATTTTGAACCCATCTACCTTGCCCTTTCCTGACACTTCACTCCTGTGCCATGATGCTGGCCGTACCTTTTGGACATGGTTGTCCATTTCCCCACACCAACTTTTGCTGACTGTCAGATGAGAGCAAGATTTCTCATCTTCCTGCTATCTCACACCAGTTCCCAACACTGCTGTCATTGCAGCACTGAGGTCAGGCCTGCAGAAGAAAGGAACGTTTTTCATCAGTCTTTAGGAAGAAAACATCACCTCTGCTCTGAATCTCTTAACCAACATTAGCAGGCCAGCGTGGTGCTGAAGATGAATAACTGCCAAAACAATCCTTCTGTTGCAATTTTTGGGAGAGCTTCTCACACGCTCACTTACAGTAATTTCCTCTAATCTGCTAATTGCTCTGAAAAATTCCATGAAATGTTTTCTGAACAGTCAGAACAGGTGGTGGGGTTGGTCAGCTGGAGCCCATCCTACGTACAGCGCTCACCCTCCCAGCACGGGCACGATGGCCGTACTGTGGTTTGGAGCTGGTTGGTTGTGCGCAGGAAATGAGAGAAGTGAAATTCTGACAAATACTAGCTAGGAAATGCTGCTTTTTGCCGCTGACCCCAGGAGCAAGAGTCAACGCGTGGGCAAGACGATATCGCAACAACAAGAGGATGCTGTGGGTTCACTGTGGGTTCACTGTGGGTTCATGTAGCCTTTCCTAGGGCTAGAGACTTAGCATGCTATTCTTTTCTGTAATATCAAGAAACACGTTCAAAGGACCAAGGCACTTCATTAGTGATCAATGGCATTTTTTTATGTCCACGAACAAAAACTGGCATTACACAGCTCAAACCCTCCAGGTCAGAATTTCAGGCGAGAAGAGCTCCCCACATGCTTCTGGATGCCTCATATGTCGGGGGAGGGCTGACACACAGCCTTTGACTGATTGCACAGAGGAATCCAGCTGTCTCCAGAAAAACTCACTGAGGCACAACCTCTCCTATTTCCCCTCCTCCAAACCAAGAAATAGCTGAAAACTCAAATACTTTGCTAAAACTCTTCTCCAGTGGACACCATCCAACTTTCAATTTCCAAGACCTAAAAAAATACGTGGTCAGGAAGGAACACGGACCAATGCCAGTAGTGCTAACATAACACAAAGGCAACCCAAGTCAAGACATTAAGGAATTTGCTCGAATGGCTACTTGTATTCCTTCACACAATCGAGGGGTGGAGGCAAAAGAAATGAAAATTACTCATTTTGTGATTCCACTTCTCTGAGCCCTTTGACCCTCCTGGCTGTGGGGCTCCAGCTCTACACATGGAGCCAAAACAGCTTTAAGGGTTTCTACTTCCTAGGTATGACACAGGCTGGGCTTTGGGACAGGTTCAGCCAAGCTGCTCACTGAGCCAGGAAAGGAAAAAATTCCCTTCAAAGCTACTTAAGCGGCTCCTAGATTCCTCCTCCTCCTCCGTCTCCTCATGGATTGCTTTTTTTTGAATGAAAAATATTGAAGGCCACTAGAGATGGTTGTGCTGAGAATCTCCCAGGGAGTGGAGCAGATGGTGTCAGAGGAATCCTTCTGGCCAGCAGCATGATCAGCCCCTGGCTGGCAGCTGCAGAGCAGAGGGCGAGTGTCATTTCCCTTGCTGGAAAGCTCAACTGTGTTGACCAAAGACCTCAAGCCACTTGGGAGCTGAAGTCCCACAGCAGAGCAGACAGGATTTCCAGCTCAGGAGAACAATTACCATCAGGATGTGGCTTTTAAGGTCACAAGTCTGTAAGAAGAACCAGTGGCTCAGCCTGGAAGCAGTGATCTCCATGCCAAGAGTCCCCAGAGAGCCCTTTGCAGGCTCCAAAGTCAAATGGTGCAGCTTCGTGAGATGGACAGAGGGGCTGGACCACTCCTGCACGAAGGATGCCCCGCTTTCTTTGGAGTGGTGTTGGCAATGCAGATCACCGTTCGCATCCTTTGACGCATGGAAGAGGGGTCAGCCTGCAGGATGGCCAGGGTGGTGCTCCCATGGCTTGCAGAGCTCATTCTGTGGGAGCAAAACAGCAGAGCTGGGCACACACGGGCCAACACCAACAGTGATCTGGGCATGGCTTCTAGGGAACATCCTGAAACAGTCCCATGAGGCAGGACAGTGACGTACAGGGCTGCTTCAAACCCCCTCTGAGAAGAACGGTTTCTTTAATGATATCTTATAAAGGAAAGGACAAAGCTGCACCTCTGCCCTTGGCCTGCAGATGAGAACAAGAGGGCAGCAGTGACCCAGCATCAAGCTCCCAAAATCAGCAGTCTCAGCTGGATGGAAGAGACGGAGAGGGAACAGAAAGGCAGGTGAGATGCTGACAGGACACACACACTGACCCTCGGCATAGGCAGAAGACACCGAGCAGCACTTCCCAGCAAGCTGGAGGTGTACAGTGGCATTCTCCATCCCATCAGGGATGCCACCCAGCAGGGTAGGCTTGGCTGTGAGTCAGCCAGCAGCTCGCAGGGCAGGGCCATGCTGTACAGGAGCAGCCCTCGTGCTGCGCTCCCCTCTTTGTGCCGTCGTCTTCTCCTTCACCTCCCTCTCCCTCTGTGGTTTCGGTGCTGTTTTTCTGGTATGTCTGCAAGCAAGCGTATGCGGAGACTTGCCCATTCCTCCCCAAAAAGCCCCCTGAGCCATGGGATTGACGTCAGCAGCACACCAGCTGTCAAACAATGGAGATTAAGGCTTGGCAGGCTGTGCAAAGCCATGCAAGTGCCTGTGCCTCCCCAGGCAGGTGAGCAACATTCCCCTCCGAGCAGGAACAGGCACATTGCAGCAACCGGGCCGCCTGCACCTGGACACAAGACCTAACCTGATCCTCTGCACCGGCCAAGTCATGCCCAGGGGCAGACAGTGGGGCCCTGCGGTCCCTGCACGCACATCCCAGGGTTTGGACTCTGCACGGTGAGGACACCTCAGCCCCCTGCAATGGCTGGTAGGGGCAGAGCAGAGCCCAGGTGCTGGCTGAGCGCAGCTCCAGCCCACGTGAGGCCAGCCTGTGTGCCAAGAGGCGTATGGCGCTGAGAACAAGCCCAGGGCACCATCTCTTTCTGTTCTGCCCAGTGCAGGGACAGAGCCAGTGACATGCTACCTCTTGCAGAAGCATGGCACAGCTCCACCCACAATGTTCAGACCTTGGGGTCTGGAGCAGGACTTTTCCCTGGGCAGAGAGGGCTGAAAGACATGGTGTCCTGTATCCTTTGGTGTTTGGGGAGAGGTGTGCAGAGCAGATGGGCTGGTCCAAGCTCTGGGGAACAGCTGGAACCTTGAAACCACCTTTAATCTGCAGTTGATCAAGCACTGGAGCAGGCTGCTCAGAGAGGTGGTGTACCTCCTTCTTGGGGATCTTCAAAGCTTCCGGACACAGCCCGAGACAGCCTGCTCTGGGTGGCATTGCTTGAGCAGAGGTGGGGCCAGAGGTGCCTCCAACCTTAGCCATTCTGTGAGTTCATGAAAATGAGGCGACAGCTGCTCCAGGTCATCATGCAGAACGGGACCACAGGATAGGCAAGCACATGAAGCTTCCCATTCCTGCTAATGGTGTCCTGCTGCCAGGACCTCTCTTTTTCCCCCCCAAAAATAGAGGCAGCAAAGCCACAGAGGCAGAGTCAACCCAGCACAGCCTCTGCTAACTCCTCCCCTCACCATAGCCAGGTGCACCCAGCTCCCAGGCTGGGTTTGACATGCTCCTACCCAGGGCTGGCAGTCTTCAGTCACAGAGACATGCAGCAATAGCCTCAGAACCAAAACTGAACCCAAAATAAGAGCACAGCACCGCTGTTTCTCTTGACCATAACTCCTACCCAAACAAGCAAACACACAAGGGCACCTGAGGTCATGGAAGAAACATGATCCACTACGCCCAGATATATAACACGACGATTTGACAGCTCCAGAACAAACTACAAGTCCTGCTGGGCTCATGCCCTGCTGAACTGGGAAGATCTTTCTGTATCACGTATCTGCTGCACAGCAGGGATGTCTGTAGGAAAGCACCTGGCTCCTCAGAGACAAACACCCAGCCAGGAGCAAGGGCCCCTCCCAGGCACACTCTGCCTAGCTCCAGAGATCAGAATGGCCGTGGAGATTTCAGGTCCTGGCTATGTCTGCTGAGCCCCACACTACAGCCCAGCCAGGGTGGGCTTCAGAAGTCCAAGCTGTCCAGGAACAGCAGGCTGGAAGGGTAGCAGCTGCCCACAGGTTGCACTGACTTCTACACCCTGAGACCAGACCATGAGCCGATGGGATTTGTAAAGCCCCAACCCAGCTCTCAGCAGCCAAACCTCCTGGCACACATTGCCCTCACCCAACCTTATCGCAGGGCCTGGCCCAACACAGCCGGATGGGAGGGGAGCAGATGGCCCGATCGAGTCCTTCCCATTTGTTCTCAAGACACTTTCAAAGGAAAACTCTTGAGGTCACAGTTCTATTTTCAACGAGCAAGGGTATCCAGCATGACATGCATTCAAAGAGGCTGTGCTGGAGGCAGTCGCTCAAGGAGAAAGATCTGACCAGTGATGCTTGGATGGAACAAGTCAGCTAAACACCCCAGTAGCGACAGCTCACCTGCTGAAGCACAGTGATGGCAGTTTCAATTTCACCTTAGGCTTTGCGCTCAAGATGCTCCCAAACTGAGCTGAGAAGCTCCTGATGGCGTTTGCTAAGGCAACCAAGTTGAAGTAGTCATACTGACTCCCAGGTTTTTTTTTGCTCCTCTTGCACTGAGATGCTTCCAGGCCCTCCTAGAATGGAGAATGGGAATGCCCAGGGCCACCACCACCACACTAAAGAGGTGTCCCAGTAGCAGGAGGATGGAGCTACTAACGCAGCCATAGCTGCTAGCTCCTCCTGCAGTAAAAGAGGTGGTGCAACGAAGCACCATACATCTCCTAAGGCGCTTGCTCACCAGCTGCAGGAGCACACCTACAGGAGGCAGGGAATAGGGACACCACGAATGGTGAGATGTACAGATTCCAGGGTGGGCCACAAGAAGTGAGAAAATCCAATGGGGCCATCAGTAAAGGTCCAAGAACAGGGTGGTACTGGACAAAACACCTGGTGGTACCAGCAGACCAGGACACCTCTAGCTCAGGGAACAGCAGCTGCCACGGGAAGCCCAGGAGAAGATATTTCTAAGGGAAAAGATGCAGTGCCCTTGCTGACCCTCCACCATGGCAGAGCTGCAAGTGGGACCCACTGTACCTGCAGAGCCCCATGCCAAGCCCAGCTCTGCCCTCCCAGTTGGGCTCTGGGCATCGTGACATCCTCAGCACCCCAGGAGACCACCTGCCCCCCAACCTGTCCCTGGCTGCAGCCATCTGTGTGCGGTGGCTGCAGGGAAGAATGGGGTGAGCCATCCTGACAGTCTCATCCCGTGCTTTGGCAAACACAACGCTCCATCCCAGTGCTGCCAGCTTGGGGTGCGGCGTGGGCAGGTGGCAGATGGCTACCGAAAGCCCGATGCCATGTCAGCTGCTCCCCAGCCCTCTACATGCCCTCTGTGCTGTGGTTTCACCCATTCCCCAGCTCTGTGCTTCCCACGCATGTTCCCCACCAGGTTTCTATCCTGTAAAGACAGACAAACAGAATGTTTGTTGCTTGACTTTTCCTCCATCCCGCCCCTAAGGCTGCAGTTTGCCTGCTGGCCCCAGGAGATGGAGCAGCTCCTGCTCATGCTCCTATCACCTCCTCCTCCCCAAAAGAGCCCAAACCTTCGCTGTGTTCTCTGTCCTTCAAGTGCGCAGCTTTCCTGGAAAGAGCTCAGACAAAAGTAACAGCAACACCAATCTCAGCCAGCAAAACAAATCAGCATTTCCCCTGAATGGTGTGGATGAGGATGAAGAAAAGAGGAAGGAATGGAGTTTGTTTTCATGTGCCCGGGTGTTGTGCAACAGTCCAACGTCCCCTGGGCAATTGTAAAAACCCCACGCGCCCCACACTAGTGAGCTCACGCTAGACTTATCTCTGTCAGCAAATAAAACAAAATAGTCACCCGACAATTTAACTGGGAGGACTTTCGGCAGCTCTGCCTTATCTCTGCACGCAGAGTGAAACCATCCCGCTGACGTGAGCCCCGTCTTCCGTAAAGGAGCTGGGACACAGTGTCCGATGCGTGGTACAGACCTGCCTGGGACCATACTGTTGTGACGCACAGAGGAGGCCTCCTCAGCCCAGGTTTGCCACGCGGTTGATATTTACCAGCTCTGCTACAGCCCAAGCCTGACCATCCTTCGGGTTGCAGGGCTGGAACATCCCTCTGCCAGTAGTGAGCCAAGCTCATGCCAGCAGTAGGAGCTCACCGTTTGGGTGTCTCCACCCTTCAAGCCCCCCTCACCCACATACTGGCTGCCTCATGCTTTCTCTGGTCAGGGCACACGGCACCATCCCTTACTGTAAGCACGACAGTTCCTATCTCTCTGTTCAGGGCATTAAGCAAGTGCACGTCCCTGCAGGGCCATCAAGCCCTTGGTGGAGAATGCAGCCCCGTGGAGAACAAGGACATAAGCCTGCATGTGTGACCCTCCCCCAAAGGGCAGACAAAGGGCTGGGTGGTTACTTGAACCATTCTGGGAATCAAAAACGTGCCCACACAAGCAAAAAAAGTGCTTGCTTCTCATTTGTCAGCTTTGTGTGATTCAACTGGACTTGATCTCTAAGGCCTTTTCCAGCTGAGATGAACCTACAAGTTGCAAAGGAGCTTACCCTGAAGGTAAACTCTGGTAATCCCAGGGTGATGGTGGGGGGGCTGCCCAGAGCCAAGTCCTGCAGGAGGTCCACACAGTCCCTGAGGAGATGGCACTGAGCACCTCCCCATCAGCCAGCAGGGTATGTGCCTGGGGCCACGTGCAGCTCCTCGATGTGCTGCCAGGGTCCCTGAGCCCCCCCAAGGGCACAGCCCCAGGACAAGCACCCTGCTGCCAGCACGGACACCCAGTAATGCTCCCTGGGCAGCATAGGAGCTGCTGGGGGGTTCTGCAGCCACCGAACAGAGTGGAGCAGGGGGATGGAGACAGAATGAAAACTTGAGGTTGGGAAATCAAAATGCTCAAGATTAATTAAAAAATATATATATATATAAAAAAAATATATATAAGCAATTAATCAACGCTTAAAACCCACTTCCTCTCCCAAATGGTTTCAAAAGATACGGTATTTTTGCAGCCGAACGCTGAGCAGCAACAATTTCCTGATTTCCTGTGCCTGCGCCGTCCAAACGACCTGGGCACTGCTGGAGGATTTATGTCTTACCGGTATTTGCTCCTTGCACAACTGAAAAACAGTTTTCTCCTCCAAAAGAAGAGGAACGATCCTTTTTGTTGTTGTTGTTTCCCCCCCCATATAGAGAAAATGGAGTGGATGTAGAAGTGAGATGTCTCCAGCACCGAGCATGGCCGTGCGCTGCCCCAAGGGATGCTCACAGCCGGGTTCCTGCCCACCCACTTGCTCCCAGCTCACTCCCCACTGAGGTGAACTGGTCCAGGGCCAGAACCTTGGGGGGTTCTTCTTGGGTAAGATTCATATCCTGATGCGATTACAAGACATGGGTGTTTTAAGAAAGCAGATGAAGAAAAAATGCTACAATGCATCATTCCTGGAGGTGTTCCAGGGATGCGGCACTGAAGGACACGGTCAGCGGGCATGGTGGGATGGGCTGGGGTTGGACTTCATGGGTCTTTTCCAACCATAACGATTTGTCAGTTTGACAGTGGCAGAGCAAAGGGGGAATGTTTGTGCTCCATGGAGCTAGAGGAAGGCGCAAGCCTTGTGCCAATTAATCTCAGATGAACTTTGCCAGAACACAGGAACAAGATAAAAAGAAGTGGCAGCACTTGAGCTCCCTGGGACTACAGAGCATCTCATCAAGGGCTGCAGAAAGGAAACGTAGCTGTGGGAGGGAAGGCAGCTTAATGGGCTCTCCCACCCACCCCTCCTTCCTATGGCTTCAAATCTGGCCCCTGGGACTCAGCCTTCATTGAACAGAGACGCTGAGAAATAAGATATTATCCACTAAAAGCTAAATGCTAGCATTCAAGCTGCTCCGGTCCGACTCAAGCAGAGATTTAAAGATAATAGCACAAGATTTCTGCAGTGGTCACTGCCCTGGGATGGGAGCCAGGAGAATCTGATGGAAGTTTCCCTGTCCTGGAGCCAGCTGCACAGGCTGGTACCACAATAGGAAGGAATATGTGCAGAAAAATGCTTTTAATTAATTTGACTTTTTTCTTAAAGCTCATAGATTTCAAGATTAGAGAAACACACCCAGAATGGTTCTTACTACCCAAAGGAACAAAGGAGGTTTGGAAGCGATGTATTTTTACGAAGACTCAGACAATACCCACAAGTCCATTCTTGTAATAAAACTTGGAGCTTTGCATGCACAACTACGGTCATTAAGTTTCCCTTAATAATATTAAAGAGTGTTTTTAACTTGTTTGGGAGTCATGCTTAAGCTCCCGGTGTGGATAATTGTTGATGATGGGATGCACTGCTCATTAGATGAGCGTTGCACAAGGAGAAGGGCAGTCCTAACACAGCCACGCAGACAGGCATTAGACAGCATTTTCATTTGCCATTGATGTGGCCCAGATTTGGTGCAATTCCAATGCACAGAAACACCAGATCAGATCAGCAGGAAACCCAGTATTAGGTCAGGATCAGAGAAAATAGAAAGAAAAAATGTTATATCACTGGGTAAGTCAACAGTCTATCCATGATGGGGTCACCATCCCTGGAGGTGTTCAGAGCCATGGAGATGTGGCACTGAAAGACGTGGGCAGTGGGCACGGTGGGGTGGGCTGGGATTGGACCTGGGGATCTGAGGGGTCTTTTCCTACCTCAGTGAGTCCATAACTCCTCATATATCTTGCTAGTGCTATATGATTTACTGGCTAAAGTAATAAGTAATAAAAGGAAGACACTTAGGAGTCAAAGCACCTCAGGAGGTGAGCTGGGAGCTACTGGAAGGGTGGAGGACATGAAGTCCCAACAGCACTGCTGCTGGACAGAAAGCCATCCTCATGCAGCAGGTGCACCAAAGAGCTCCGGAGATGGCCCTCACATAAATAGGCAAACTTGGAAGATCCACGACGTTAATGCAAGGGCAGTTTGTTCCGACCCAGCAAAGTCCTCTTACTTCTAGGAAAGAAGCTGCTCCCAAGTATTCCAGTTCTTCTCCTTTCTGGCTAAGAACTTTTAGAAATTGCAAAGAAGAGCCAAAGCTGAAGCTACGAGCGTGGTCAGACGTTGTGCAAAAGTTGGCACCAAGAAAGGAGATTGGGTAAGGGCCAATTCCAACCTGAGCTATGCTGGTACACCAGGAGCAGGAGCACGCATCATGCAAGATTCCCTGAGGCACAAGAACTCCCTACAGGAACACAACACGATTGTACGTCAGAGACAGTCTTGTTTTCTCCAAATACTGAGCGGAGCTGGAACTCACAGCTTCTTCCCAGAACTCACATTCTCTGCTATATCCCAACGTGGACGCTGCCAAAACAAAGCCTTCGCAGATAGGGCTGAGACATCCCAACTTAAAATAACATGGAAAGAGAAGGTGACTGACCTGAAGTGGCCTTAAGTTTATCTTTATCCCGCAATGAGGGCTGCCTGACAGTGACCATGTTTGGACCCTTAAACATCCCATCCCTGCCAGTAATCCCTCTTCGCACGCTTATTTCCCCTATGCTGTTACCAACTCACTGGCAATACTGCAACACAGGCAGCAGCTTGCCCATCAGCTGCACTCTCTTCTTACTCAAAATCCTCCTCTTCAAAGCAAAACAGTTTTAAACACAAGCAGGAGCAGAACTGACACTACTGAACCTGCCCACGACCCTTCCTCCAGCCCTACAAAGCAGGTGGCACCAGTCCGAGCATGATGAACAGCACAAAGTATGTTTTGCAAGAGCTGAGCAGACAAACGGGCTGCTGCACAGCTGCAGCACAGTTTGGTCACCGGTACAAAGCAGCTGTTCAGCTTACAAATTGCTCTTCAGCAATTCCGCGGCTGGCCCTTCACACTGCTCAGCAGAACTGCTTTTCTGTCCTTGCACAGAGTCCTGCATTAAAAAAAAAAAAAAGAAGCTCTAGGCAGTGCCGTGCTATGACATCTGCCCAATATAGAAGATTGAAGTCTCCTGTCAGGTCAACAGTCCCGTCATCACCTCCTATTTGCCCATCTCACTGCTTCTGCTGCATTTATCATCCTCCTCATACACCCATCAAATCAATATTCGCATTTACAGTCAGGTTTCTGCCTCCCCTCCTCCGAGACTTCCAACATCTGTGCAAGGACAAGTTTAGTCAGTCTACTTCCCTGTTCTTTCAAGCCCTGTCTCAGTCAAACACTATTATTCAGTCTGCTTTACAGCATTTCCTAGGAAGGTGTTGCCAGCTTCTGTGCCATTTACATCACTGAGGACAGAAAATTTGTTTGTTTTCCTTCTAGAGCATGAATCATCTCCAGCTTCGCTTTCCCCTATCTGCAGGTTTCTCTTAGCTCAAAACCAAGAGTTGGAGGACAGCTTTCCTTCAAGTCTCACCAGCTCAGCTCCCTTTTGGTTTAGGGGAAGGGCATCTGTGGAATCAATCTGCTTCCTGGAAAGCAAAGGTATGAGTAAAGGGGTTCAGACAATCACAAAGTGCTCACAGCGGTGACAGCAGCACAAGACTGAAGATGTATGGACAGGGGTGAGAGGTGGAGATGGACAGTGCAGCAGGCAGGGCAGCCCCAAGGGATCAAGTAAACGCAAAGACAGCTATCAGACAATACATCTGCACAGGGGATTGCATGTCAAGCATACACAGAAGAGATTCCTACTTGCTTACACCCAAGCCTCACTGCAGAAAAGTAGTCAGCACCCAGACCTTCAGCTTCCAGCCTTCCCTGAGCTTATTCCAGAGGAAGAAGCAGGACAAATGTACTGCAATCGCTGCCTCGTCTTTAATCCCAACCCATCATCCTTAGCGATCAGCTTCTGTCCAGCAAGCAAGCCCAGGATCTGCACAAAACTTGGTTGAAAAAAACAACAAACCACCACCATTGCCAACACAAAGCAAAAACACGGCTCTCAAAATCCACTCCAGAATAAAAACATTGAAAATGCCTTTTTTTTTGTGGCAGTTGTTGGACAGCTCCCCAAGGGCAGCCCCATGCAGACGACCTGGAGCAGATGACCCAGGTCTCTCCCTCCAGTTCTTCCAGATAGCAGCACACCCCTGTCCCAAGGGGCTACCAAAATCTAATGGGGCTTTCACCATACCCTAAAGAAGGGATCAGAAGTGCAAGGGGAGTTGAGATAAACAGCACTGATGGCCTCCCCCCACTTGCTAACCAGACAGGATGGAGCCCACAACAGCTCAGCTTAAACGCAGCCTGTAGAAGAAGCCTCACCAAGCATGGAGGCCACGAAGTGTGTGCCTCTTGGTCCAAGTCATTTTAATTGCCACCTGCAAGGCAGTCTATCTTGTTTGAGCATGAGGAAAATGTGGAGGCTGAGATTACAGATGAGCCTTCTGAGCCGAAAAGGAGGCTGGGGGCAGGAGAGGAGAGGACAGGGTTATTTGATGCACCCAGCCTCTCCTACCCCAGGAATGCATGGAAGCAAGATAGCTGAATCAGAAATACACTTGGGGTAGTTATGAGGTTTAACTTTGCATTTTTCTTGGGTTTCTCAGTGGAAAATGTTTTGGAGCTTTTATAAGCCTGACATGCCCAATTGCTTCGGCAGCCATGCAGCCCTAAAAAGGGTACTTGCTATCTGGAGCAGACTTGGAAGGAGACCTAGCTTAGAGTTAACGAGTCCAAGCTCATTTAGTTATGCAACTGGGGACAGTTTCTTTGCCATGAAAGGAAAAAGACAGAACTAACATTACTGCCATTTCCAGCTCAGACGGCTGAAACGAGAGCAAGCGAAAGAGCACCCAACTGGTGCAGCCCTGGTGGGACTGTATGCCACCAGCATAAGCCAGCATATGAGAACACGTACTGAGCTCTGTCAGGTCCTAAGCCTTGTACACTCAACATCAATCAGGCAAAAACTGACCAGAAAACCCACAGAGTCTTACAATTAAACCTTGCCTTCTACTTTAGGGCTACTGCATGGTAATAGAAGCCCTTTCATTCCAACAGGCAACATTTAGTAAATGCTTAGCAGTGCTGAACGCAAGATATAGCTAATGGCAGGATAACAGTTACAGGTCACGATAAGCAAGGTCCACTCCCTGCAGGAACAAAGCTACAATACAGAAGACAGATGAGCCATCAGAAATGAAGTACATTCCCTCCACCCCCAGAGCATACTCTCCCTGCGAGGCCATTTCATTTTGCTATATACATGAGGCACTGCAGAAAGAAGATATGGTTCTCCACATCCTTAACCAGGGAGGAGGCAGAAATTACCAGGAGCATCACCACATGAAACACACAAATGGCTGGAGGAATGTCCTTATCTGGTTCTAACTACCTGGACACGCAAGTGTATAGAAGTCTCACTCCCTTAACAGCCACGCTGCAGATTTTTGTTGCCTTATCAGATGCTCTGTGGTTCAGGTGAACTATTTGTACTAAACCTCAATCGCATCAGTTCTCACGTCAAGTGAGAGTTTTAATGTCAGCACAGGTATTTCTGTGCGGCATGACTTGCCTTAGCTTTAGCGTTCCAGCATGCAGATTGACCTGCAAGGAGCACAAGTAGCAGAGATTGCTGCACTCACAGCACTCTTTCTGTGGAGCTTTTCCAACTCCCCCTTTATAATCCTGCTTTTTTTTTTTTTCCCCAGAATGATTCATATCTGTCAGCTGCTGCAAAAGATCCACAAAACTCAGTGCCCTTACACAGATCCCACAGTCCCAGCAGTTTTTCTACTTTCTTCTGGAAAGCACAAGCTGACTCAAGCCCTTTCCCATGCATGCAAGTTTAGAGTACACCGTGTACGTCTTTTCCAGCAAAAGAGTTGAAAACCTATTCACAAATCCTAGGACAAAGGCTGACAGACAAACACGTTGGGGTGGAGTGCTGTTGCCCAGTGCCAAATTCAAGAAGAAAATTCAATAAATTTCAATAAAACAAGGTCCTATCTAGTAGAAACAAGTGGCAACACCTTCACACGCTCTGTTTGTTTGCCATGTCAGCCTCACCCTTCCCTGAAAACCCAGAAATGGTTGTGGTGGGACCAGAGGACAACGTGAACATGAAGGCTGGCCAAGACAGGTAAGAAGAGCACTTCGATCCTCTGAGGTCTCTCTTGATCGAGTTGCATGGAAAAACTGTTCACGGAGCAGCCATTCCCTTGGCATTGCTTTCCATTGCTTTCTCTTTCATATCCCTTATGTATCATATCTCCATAGTTCTCAACCCGTCACTGCTGACGAACTGAATTCTCCTAAGCCTTTCCTTTGGCTTTTTTCAAGATAGGAGCACTACAGCTTCCAAAACTAATTCATCCCACTTAAGTTTACTCATTTGTCCCTAAGGAGCCTCTGTGTAACACCTCCCATACAGTTTCAACACTTCTATTTCGTTTGAAATGGCTTCTGCGGGTCTCCAGTGATGTTATTTTACAGAAAACCACATCAAGCAGCTGCCGTGCTCCACTGCGGTGAGCAGAGAGAAATTCTCACAGCCCATCCCGCCTTTCTCCAGAAATCTGATCAGTGTTTTCTCAGCTGCTTCCTTCAGCTCTCATCTCCTAGCCCTCCCACAAAACATCTTTACACTTCACATCTAAAGAAGCAGCAGCTCCTAACAATATTCTCCATCCAAAATGCCTGTATTTTCAATCTTCCACCTAAATGACCTCCTCCTCAGAGTTTCCCTAAAACATCACGGAGCTAAGATTTAACACACGCAGCAGTGAAGAAAAACGTCACCATGAAAGCTATCTGCAATCTTAGCGGCAATAAATGCCCGCACAGCATCTACTCAAGGTACTCCTGCTGTCAGTAAAACACATACCTCAACTTCAACTCCTGTAGTAGAAGCACATTTGGATGAAAGCTGAGGTTGCTTTGGCAACTCTTCGTCACACCAAACACTTCTTTGTCTCCACTGATATCTACTCTCAAGTGAGTGTGGACAAGAAATTGCCTGTTGACGTAGTTTACCATAATAACCCCAGCTAGTGCTGAGCAAGTGGAGCAGCTCGAAGTGCAGCTCATCCATAACCCATCTTAAGACCACAGCAGTTAATTGTCAGTTCAGGTGTCTGTCAGAGGTGAATTCGTCTTGCAAGATACACATCTTGCATGTGACCACTACAGCGCACTCGGTGAAGCACACGCCATCCTGCGTAATGCATACCATCTTCACTTTAAGTTGTTTTCTAATCTCAGGTAAACTTTAGATCCCATCATACCAAAGACCCGGATTCAAATAACTGATAGCTTTAACCATGAAGTCATCATAAGCAAGCACTGACATTGTGATACATTTTCCCAGGTCGGAAAGGAGAAAGACCACAGAAGTCCACAAAAACAAACCCCTACTGCTGCCCTCCAAGGCAATGATTCCAAAGCCAACCAAATAAAAGCAGTTATAGTTCACTCAGGTAAACACAGCCGCTCGCAACACGCCCAAACTCGAGCTATACTAGAGACAGCAGGAAAATTTCCTCCTCGGATAAAGCAAGACTTGGATCAGTAGGCACAGACGAGTAGCGCCAGATAGGAAAGCTCCTGCATTTTGAAGGACACTCTGCTTTAGTTCAACAAGGCAAAGTCTGTGAGAATGAGAACAGACTGCGATACTAATTAGAAAGGACTAACCGCCTTCTACTAGGTTCAGCTTTCAGAACCCTAAAAAGAACAAAAGCTGCACACCTGCACAACTCAGCCAAATCCAGCTGCTCGTACTTGCAGACCAGAGTCTCCTAAAATGCCACAATCACTATGGAGCCTGTCAGGGCAACGCTCCCAAGCACGCAGTTGCACAAACACCCCGGGTTGTGGATGCTTTACTCTGAAGATGGCACAAAAGGCAATTTTTCACATTTCACACTGCACTAAGGTGCAACCTGTATGCTGTACCAGGAGACAAGAGATGAGGAGGATGCATTCTACCGTTCACATGGAGAACTGAAGGTTATCCCATATGTAGTTCTGTTACATAGGATATGAAAGTCATTGACAATCAGTACATCACCACACATTTTCCTGGAACATCTTGTTCAGTCCTCTTTATATTCAACCAAAATAACCCGGGATGGAACAGATATTTGAGTTAATGAAGGCAGCAGGAGGGTATATAAAGTCTCAGAAAGTGGTTCCGCAGGGAGAGAGGCAACCCACCTTGTCTTCATACCAACTTTACCTCAGCACCAGCCACCAACCTGCATGCTCAACAGACAGGGCAATGTGAGGGACGAAGCTTTCACATTAGATGTAATAGAAAAACATTCTTTACTCTGCAAGTGTCTTTACAAATATATATTTATATATTTAAGCCCGTTTCAGGCCATAAAAGCCCATAAAAAACAACCAGTACCTTTTCAACAAGAGAAACTGTGACCCAGAAGTCTGAGGTGAAAGACTCCCAACACAAGGGCTGCTTTGGCACTTCTCTGAAGGCCTCTATTTAGCACATAAAACCATCTTAAAAATGACATCAGCCTTTTATCTGCAAAGTAGGGGCACCATTTTTAACCCCCTACCCCCTCCCCTTTACTACTCTCTGAATGAGGTAAACTGGAATCACTTTTACATCATCCCTTACTGCTTTAAAAAGGGGACATTGCATCCTGAAGACCAGCTTTTCCAAAAAACATTCATGAATGGGTTTAAAAAATAAAAAAGATGCTGCTTGTGGATCCAACCACAATGTGCTGTCGTCTCAAAATAGAAGTAGTTGATACTAAAAAGCTATTCCAGATACATACAAAGTACAAACACTAGAGCTGGTCAGAAAGATTCACTTTCAACATTTTTAAAAGGCAGGGCATTTTTTCCGTAGTGTTGTCTTTTTTTTTTTTTTTTGCATTAATTCCCCCACCCTCACTTTTCTACCAGTTCCACATACCCTTAAAAAAAAAAATCACGTGTCTGTTGTAAGAGTGCAAAGTTCATCCAAACCTTGTGTTCAAGTTCACTATCACTACACTTTAAAACTCCTGCTGGCAAATAAAAAGGTCTCAATTTAACTTAGCAAAAGTGATATCTAGAAAATATTCAACATCAAGAGGTCTTACAAAAAAACTTCAGACTACTAAAGCATTCTAAGGCACGGTGTTTTGGAAGAAGTGCTTTCTCCCTGTAGTGTTGCTTTATACACATCACGTGTGTGAGTCCGAGTGATGCATGGAGCTGCAAATGTATGCCATGCCTTCTTCCCAATTGGTGAACTGAATCTTTTCCTGCAGTTTCAGACATAGGCTCCCAATGCTGCGTGAAATTCAGTTAGACATTGCACCAGCTGCTGAAACTTGGGTCTTTCTTCAGGATCTAAGGCCCAACAGCAAGCCATCACAGCAAATCTGAAAGACAAAGGCAAATGGAAGACATGAGAACGTACGCCTGGCAAAGAGTCCCAAGCCTGGAAACGAAAAGTGACGTTTGGCACCACAAAGCCTGCAGATCAGAAAGAGAGAAAGAATTCTGCCTCTTCTGATACGCTACGCTGACTCACTCCTGCAGAAGACAGACACCCTGAACGATCAATAGAAGTACTATGACTGGAGGTGTTGGTTTGATTTAGGATACAAGTCAAGAGGCAATTCAGGAGGAAGTAATACATAATTCATTGGAAATTGATAAAAGATTGTAGAAACATAGCTCAAAGCATTCCTGTGGTAGGTTTACAGGAAGGGGATTTGGAAGAACATGAGAGGCAGGAGGTGGTGCCTGTGTTCTTGCCTTCTTCTATTCCATTAAGATCACAATAAAACATTGCGAGTGTTGCTGTTTGAGCTCCACTACACAGAGCATTTCTCTCTTCAGTCTTGCCAAGAGAACTGAAACTTCCTCTGCCTATAAAACCAGTGGCTTCCTACTGCGGCCCAAAAAAAAAACTAAGCAGAAAGCCTCTAGCCTCTTTACCTCCCTCCTCTCATCTCGCTGATTAACACCATCTCATCAGCATGACAGAATAAGGAAGAGAGCTGGGTGGGGATTAAGTGAAACTCAACAACAAAAAATTTTAGTTTGCATTCCTCAAGGCAGGTCATTGTAGAGGTACACAATTACACAAGGGTCAGCATAAAGTCAGATAAACAGGCAAAGAAAAGGAAGATCTAGCTGCTTCATTGGTAAGGTTGGCTTAAAATGCTGGTTCCAACAGAGATATTTTACCCTCTCTCCAAAGATGTGTACTTACAGTTCATCAGGACAGTTGATTGGCTGAGCTATCCTATAGCCGTCCTTTAAATATGCAGCCATCTCAAAGGGGTCGATATCGACATATGGAGTCTGTCCCAAAGTCATCAGTTCCCACAGTGTTACTCCAAAGGCCCACTGAAAAGAGAGCACGCAGAACGCTTAACAAATCTAAGGAACATTATCAGTACATTTTGAGCATAGGCTCAGAGGAACGACTCCTGAGAAAAACAAAGATTTTATCTAAGTAAACCTGGCACCTGGATCAGCATTCAACACACCGTTCAGCCTCTCCTACTAAGAGGTGCTTATGACATAATTTGATAAATAAAAATAACAGTCAATACAAACACAAGCACAGTTTAAGTAAAATGGTTTACAACTTGGTATCAAGAGAAAAAATAAAAACAGAATATTCTGATACTGCACATTAAAGATTCATAGCTGAGGTTACAAGTGCCAAGACCATCATGACCTCTTTTAAAAGAGGCAGAACTGCCTTTTCTCCCAGCCTTAAAACCTTCTTCATTCTAATGAAAAGTAGGCTTTGGTCAGGGGATTTCTAAATTGAGGGATAATGCCAGTGGACACTGATAAGAAGCACTGAGCTAGAGAATCGCAACTGCACAGATCTGTCCTGGTTCTGAACAATTATCTATTAGCTGTGGAGGAAGGCATGGGAGAATGCCTTTATTTGCAGTTAAGAAAACTGACAAGCAGAAGTAATGCTGCACCTAGAATAGTTTTGCTTGAATGGCTTTTTATTTTGAGAATATCGATCCTTCTAAATCTATAAAGGAAGAACACGTGAATGACAAAAAAAAATTAGAGTCTCACGTTCACTAGAGAGGAGATAAAAATTCAACAGGAATTACATTTTATTTTTATAGGCTTTGGCTGACTAGTACAACTGCTGGCAGAGGAAGAATGCATAAGAAAGGTTTCAAGCCAGGAGAACTATTTTAAAGAAACGCATCCAAAAAAGCAAGCCCAGAGCACACACTGACTGCATCTCAACAGACAACACCTAAAAATTGTTTGCAACATCACCAATAAAGTCACGTGAAGTTGATATTTAGAACCGTTCCAAGTGAGAGGACAAAAACATACTATTTTTGAATGCACCTGGATACTTCTCTAAGCATCTAGGGCACATTTTCTACACTCAGAAGAAAAAGTCTGATTTCACATGCTGTAAAATTCACTAGCCATGTATGGAAAGCACAGAACCACGTATTAGAAGCCAATTTGCCTTCATCTCTGTGTAATACAAATGGGAGTTTTGTGTTAAAATACTGTAGAATAGCAGCTGAATTGCACTGGTTTTTCTGAAGCAGTTATGAGACTGAGATGCCTACTTCCTAGCAAGATTGTACTGGCAGTGCTATTCAGACTTACTTCCAAGCTCATTCTTCATGAACAGCAAATGCTTTCACGTTCCAGATTTTAAGAAGTGAGTAAGAAGAAATCAATGTTTTTACTGATCTCATTTAGTATTATAAAAACATGCACTTGTGGGCAATTTCCATTTCCTGGTTTGTTTGGTGTAACGAAACTCCATATGAGTACAAAGAGTTCACAAGTATTTCTGGAGCACAGCTGACTGCTTTTTCTTCTAGCTTTCTTTTGCCTGTTTATAAGGCTTGAGGACAGAAAGAATGGCCAAGAGGAAAAACACAACCAGAGCTTTTCAGAAGTTTTCTAACCTAGCCAATTTTAAGTAGATCACAGTCTCTGGATGTAGCCGCTGTAAGGACAGCATCCTAACCAAAGGAAGCATCCCCTTAGAAGTGGGAAGTGGTTCAGACAATTACCACTCAAATCAACAAAAGCTGATGATCTTCAAGGACAGCCTTCGGTGAGCAGAACTGTCTGTTCTGATGTGCAGAATGTTGAGCAACTACAGTACGAGACCCCCATGGATGCAGGGGCAAAGTTCTGACACAAAGGAAGAAAAGAGAAGGTGGATGCAAGACAAGGCTGCCTGAGAAATACAGTGAGAATGTTTGGGTATGCAGGGATGGAGTCTGAAAAACCAAAGCTCATAAAATGCATCAACACAAGGCCACTGATTCAGGTGGTCTCCTTGTTGCTGAAAGGCCAGAAGAGCTGGGGAAGGTTGCTGATCACTGGACAAAAGGCAACATCTTCAGGAGGTAAGGCACAGGGAACTACAGGTCAGGATGTTGAACATCTGCACCTGTGATGGGCAGAGAGCACAATAAGCTGGACGCCACTGCACATGAAACTTAAAGGTGACTGGAAACAGTCAGTGTGGATTGATTAAGGGTAAACTGCTAGGTTAAGCTGTCTGCTACTCAGCTAAGAGCAAAGCGAACAGAGGGAGTGAGATGCATGTTCGCCCTAACTTCAGCAAGGCCTCTGAAACCATCTTCCATAGCATTTTAAAGATAAAGTAAGGAGATGCACACATTATTGCAGCTGGACTTCCGGACTCATTTTGCTGTGATTAGCAGTACTAGTCCAACTAGCAGCTGATTAGAAGCATCACTGCTCAGGAATCAATATTGTTTCATCTCCATTAACAAGCTGTACTCTTGGGATGTTTGTAGATGATATCAAACTGGGCAGAGTAGCTGGGAGGCTGGATGTCAACCCTTCTGCAAAAGAACCTCGAGGAACGGGAGAAATTGACTGAATCACAAAGTTCAAGAAAAGCAAATGCAAAATCTGACTTCTGAGATGGAAAAACACATGCACCAGGACAGGCTGAGTCTGACTACACGGAAAGTAGTTTTGTAGAAGAGGACCAGGCGATCCTAGTAAATAAGTTGAATGTATCAGTACTGTGTTCTTGAAGCAAAAAGACATCTACATTCCAGGTTTTGTTAGCATGAGAGTAGTCAGTGGGTCAAGGGAAATTATTTTCCCCATCTTTTCCCTACCTGCCAAGTACTTCGTTCAACTTGACGCTTCCCAGTACAAGAGAAAACACTGACAACTTCATCTGTTGATCATAATTTCAAAGTCAATCTCCCAGAGGGGAAAGCTTTCAAGAAACAGTTTCCTTCAATCTTCAGCAGACTGTGAATTGTAGCAGACACGAGCCAAAACAATTCAATTCCCACTGAATTAAATTCTCTCTTCTGCTAACACTTTCAAGTAGGACAGGGTGCAACAGAATTTTTCCATGCAAGAAGCATCTGCTTGGCCTTTAAATGATCTATCCTACACAGCAAATGGAGGAAGCAGGAGCACAGCTGCTGTTCTGGATAAATCACTGCTATCTTTTCTGATCCTCCAACTGCTGAAAGAAGTTTCACAGGGAAAAACTGCGGAAATAAATGTACACATCTAATTCACAACAAAACCAACCAAACTTACCACATCACTAGCACTGGAAAATTCATTGTTAACCAGGCTTTCAAGAGCCATCCATCGAACTGGTCTGTTCTCATTATCTCCCAGGCAATGGTAGTCCATAGGAAATAGGTCTCGAGATAGCGCGTTGTCCGTGATCTTCACCTGAAGTGCATCATCAATGCTAATTTAAAAGAACAGAAGTATTTAAGCAAACTTGGCACTACAGTTTCACAGAAAATACTTACGCTCTACCTTAATTTCACTGAGGAATACTGATCACACTCTCAACATTTCAGAGAGTTAGCAATCTTCCGGACTCAGACACACTTACTCTGCGGTTATCAAATACTACTTAAGGAAGTGTTTATTCTATGTCAGTGGGTAAGCACCAGAAGTCTTAGATTAAATGAAATCAAACATTTACAAATGCAGAAAAGTACAGCTAAAACAAACAAACAACTCCCTTAATTATTATTGCTCCCTTGGAGATCCACAAAAGAATTAAATTATTTTAGCTATGATACCTCTGCACCAACGATGAACTAAAGACTCCGGCTAAACAAGATCCCGCAGTATCTCGTTAAAGCAACCTCTATCATTTGCGGCTAAAGTCTTGTCCCTAATCAAATGATTATTTGCTCTAATAAAATATTTATTCCCACAAACACTGCCTCAGCTAAAGATACGACTGTTGTCAGAAGGTGAACATTGACTAACCAAGACTCGTTTGTAATCAACAAGAGACGTCTTAATTAGCACAGAGGAGCCTTTGGCAGGTTTTTAATGGAATGAATTTGCCTACTACCCTTTTAACATCCCTGAGGGGCAAAAGAGTGTGAATTAAGCTTTAACAAAAGTCAAAGCTCAGTGTTCTCAAACACCTATCTTCAGAATACAGGCAAGACACTACTTCTGACATCTTGTGACAAAAATATGAATAATACCGCTGTTATTTTTTATTTTTAAGCTAGTGTTTGCTGTCCTTCTGTTTTGGTCTAATATTATTTTCGTAAGAAAAAATAAATGCTAATTTTGTGCGTTTGCTGCTTCAGTGTCCCAGGTTCCTTCTTATTCATCCCATATTTATGCATTTTCAGGTCTGTCCATTGACCTCAAAATTCACAGACCAGGAAATCTCCATATGTAATCATTCCTAAGAGGTGCAGATGAAGTTCAGAGAAATTCCTAGAAGATCTGCCTATAAACAAGTACAAAGGATACCTTTCCAGTGACTACTGAGCTGTGACTTGTGTAATCTGTACGTCCATTCCAATTGGGCCCAAGACGCTTGAGAAGGAAAGTATTTCACCCCTTCACAAACCAGCCAAAAGCACTGCAATCTTGGCTCCCTTCCTGATATTAGCACAGACACACAGACCCGATACACTTCATACCAACTCCTCCCAGCTTTTTCCCACATGGAGTTACTCTCAGGAATAAACCTTGGAAAGAAAGAAGTGGCAGATGACCAAAGCCCTTCATGGAATCCTGGCCACTTGCAATCTCTTTTTCTATGTAAAAAAAAGCTAAAACTAGTCCAAATGTTCTTGTGCTACACAACAGGTCAGTAGCTCAGTTCCTGCCTGCATTTGCCATGGAGAAGGAGTGCCAGATGTACTATGAGTTGAGCTATATTGACATCACTCAGGATCACACATATGGCAACTAAAACAAAGCTGAACTTTGCCCTACAAGGACAGGGAGTAAAGTTGTCAGAATGCTCAACCTTGCACAGGAAGGGCACAAGTAAATTAATTTGCTGCACTGAAATGAGAGGCTGTCACAAGGCAGCTTCCCTGGAGCACTGCTTGTAATCTTTGCCTTCTGTGGTATCACTTCTTTAATACATTCACCACAGAGAAAAGCCAACAAGAACAGATGAGAAGAACCTTCAAGAAACTCTATCAAACTGAGCATCCTTACATACTGCAAGAGCCATAAAGGATTTTGCTAAATGGGCTCAGTGACACCAATTCAAAAACACAAGGGATGGCTACAGGGTAGGTTCTTCTGCTTCCTCTGTCCAACAACTCCTGGTGCAAAATCTGTCCATTAGCAAATTGCCAAAGAAGCTCCAAGTTACTATCAAAACTTAAAGGAAGTCACTTAGGCTAGGTGAGCATTTGCAAAAAATAAAGGAAACCAAAATCTAATACAAATCTTTCAGAAAAGGATGTTCTGCACTCTTAAAAACAAAGCATTCTGTTCTGCCCTATACCTAGAAGAAAATTACACTAAAGGAACCACTTGCACAAAACATAGGGGGGAAAAAGAAGTGGTATGTTTTCAAGCAGAGATCAGGTTGGTTAAAGGAAATCCATCTTAGCCCCGGTTATTGACATAACACTGTTTGCACAATGACTCTGTCTTGTTTGGTACTTACACACAGTTTCTAGCAGCCAGGTCTTTGTGAATGACCTCCCGTCTGGCCAAATAACTCATTCCACAGGCAATCTGGATAGCCATATGTACAAGATCCTGCTGGGAAATTGCCTGCAAGAGTACAGAACAACAATCAATACAGAACAGGCTAATTTTTAATTTGTAGTCTAACAGCCCTTCCCTCTCTCTTAACCTTTAGCAGCCGATGATTTTCTAGCAGCTGATTATACACTACCATCTTCTGAAAACTTATGAAGATTCCTTATTCTAACTTTTTAGCCTTTTTTTTTTTTTTTTCCTCCTAGTTGACATGGCAGGAGCAAGCATTTCCAATTTGCAGTTTTCTCACTGCTATGTAGCTTCTGCTTGGATTAGCAATGAAAGCAGGCAAAAAATGGTCACTTGTACCTGCTCACCACACTCTCACTTCCTGTTGTTTGGAAACCAGTGTCACAGTTACATAAAACTCTTTCCTTACATCTATATCCTGGTTTCTCTCTTCCATTTCTACAGTATTTCTGAAGCTTCAATGTGTAGGTAGGTACAGCAGTTGCAAGACTGGGGATAAAATAAAGCAAACGCTAAGCTGAATTAAGAAGCCAGTGCATTATTGTTAACAGCTTTTTAATAAGAACAATGCATTATTTCAGAGAACTCCAAAGTTTGGTTTTGGTACTTCCATAGACGTTCATCTTCAAATAAGTACAACACCAAACATTCCAGTCTTTGGTACAGTAGGAAGCATGGTGATACCACTGAGAGGCAACTCCCATTTGATGTAACACAGATTACAAATGCCATTTCTGAATTCTTGGAAAGGGATATTGGTGCACTAAATAGAGATTTATAACCCAGATTAAGTAGCAAAGCAGATAAATCAATGTTGGAAGATCCTAGAAGCTTATCACAGTCCATTGGCCTTGTAAATTAACAGAGTTAGGTAACCCTGAGAGTTTCAAATTCGGCACATAATGGGCAAATGCTGACCTCAGCAAACCAGAATTCATTTTGAATTTAATTCAAAGACAAGAGACAAACCAAGGTGAATAGAAGGAAAGATAAGGCAATCCCAGCAAGAGGGGTGGTTTTGAAATACAAACAAATCCATGGCTGAACACTTGTCCGATTTCCTTCCAACTTTCTCTTATTTGTTAACACCAACTCCATTTTTGCCGTAAGGGCATTTTTAAAACTTCATGCTCATCTAAGGATTATTTTTCCCTTTTCACTTCTTGTGAAACACGCAGTAAGTCCTATGGAAATCATGGTAAAGAGTTATAAATGCTGAAGAGCGCCAGCAGCAGGAAAACAAACCAATCCTCAGAAACCACTTCCCTTCCATTATTGAGGTAAATAAATACAGTTGTTTTACTGTAAAACAAATCTACAGCAGCACGTCATACATTTAACAGAACTGCTTTATGCTTACTATGAAACAATGAACTGCCATGCACTAAGAGATCACCTATTCTGCAAAAAACATTTCATTTAATCTGACTTTTTTTCTGTACACAACTTTCCCCTGTGTACTGTAACTTGAATCCACTACCACGTATCATTTCCTCCACTTTTTAAGATGTAATGATATATACCAGCTGCTACCCTGACTGAGGGTTTAACTCAGCTGTACAGTCTCTCAATAGCTATGATAAAGGCAGCCAAGAATGTTTTCCTTGTATCAATCAAAATTACTACATGCTAAGGACCTGCCTGTCAGTTCTCTCATTGTCATAGGACGGGATGAATACTGCAGCTACTCCCTTTAAGGTATATATACAGATGACAAACCAGGGCCTCTGAGTAAAAGCTGAATGGGCAGGAAGTGACAGATTTCAGAGCTTACCTGAGGATTGTTGGCCTCTACCAGCTTGCACTGTCGCAAGAATAGTTTAAGGTTCCCCCAGTTCATGTACGGCAGCAGCACCATTGGTTTCTCTCCTTCTTCTATACAGACATGAGTGATAGGCAGCAGATTCCTGGAAGACAGGGACAGAAATCTCTTGATTTACAAAGTTGTAATTTAACCAAAATCTTCTCCATACCCAAACACACTAACTGAAAGTAATTCAACACCAAGTAAAAGCATTAGCTTTGTGTTACAGATTGCAAAGCACAAAGACTCCAAGCAATGAAAGACACTGAGGAGGATTTAAAAGGAAAAAAAGCAGAAGATGTTATTGTGGGGGCAGTGGCAGGAGGTTTAGGGGTGTACCATTAATGCAGAAATAATGTAGGAGTTCTATCCAGGGGTGTTTCTCTTCTCCTTCCAGATTGCATAACCTCCCCCTGCATTGTTTATGAACACTTTCCTGTAGTGTCAACATAACAAAAACCCACAGAAACTTGCAGCAAACTTCATACGGTTTAAAACTTCCATGAAACATTTTTAAGAAACTCTGTTTTCTAGTGAAAACACAGTAGGAAGTTTTCAGTGAATTCTGTTGTCGTTTGGAACTTGGAAAATTCACATTTTTGTAAGTCTGATAGTCAGGCATTACATCCATGAACTCTACGTACCCATTTAGCTTCATCTGCAGTAAGAGGTGCTAACAGCTTTTCTTCTGCATGATGTTTACCAAGGTGGGACATTTGAGGATTTTTACTTGTAAAAGGATAACAGTCAATTTCAAATGATGGGAGAGGGGTTATTTCACCTTGTTTTCATTTTAAAATATGCTTCCTCAAGACGCTGCTACTCCTTTTAATACAAGTCTGACTTTTAGGCAAGGTCTTAACTATAATAATTCTTAGAAAAGCAGCTTCTAAATCCAGTGTAGCATTAACAGTTCTCTTAACTACTTTCACTTCCTTCACAAACTACTACTAGCCCCCAGACCTGATGGTGAATGTGGGTTTCTTCTTTCCTGCATCCTTGCCAGCAACAAAAATCTTCAAGGCCAATTTCAGCCTACTGAGCCATGTAGAAAATTACAAATAACACAAGTCAGATTAGCAAATGAGCAAAATCAACCTGCATATATATCCTTACTCTCCTCATTATCATTGAAACATTACACTTAACAACCAGCCTGTGCAAAAAGAGCAGTGTGAGCCACTACGTTTCTGCAGTAACTGATAACCACATGTCACTGCTCAGCCTGGCACACCAAAACCAAGACAGCTTTAAACACAAGTATTGCCAGCTCACACAGATGCAGTTCGACTTCTGAACACAGCTTGGCTTACCTGTGATGAAGTCCTCTGAGTTTGCAACTTTCAGTCAGCATCATTGTCACCTGCACCTCTGAGGCCTGATCTAATGAGAAAAAAAAATAAGAACCATAGATGTAAATTTGGAACCAAACCAATCTATTATCTGAAATTTGGTCCAGATTTATAAGTCAGCTAAGGTCATTTGTGCACAAACAGAATTTGTTTACTCCTTTTTTTTTTTTACGTGGAGTTTAAAAACCCACACAAGCAAGCCAAGTTCTAGGGCATATTTCTGCTTAAACAAATGGGGTGAAGCTGAAAAGGAAAAAAAAACACTCCAGGTGCTGACAGAATGTACTCTTGCCGCTTCCTGACAGCTTCTGGGCACGCATGAACTGCCCGTATTGGCAGCATAGGTGAAATCCTGCACCCAGGGCCTACGCTGCTGAAAGGGGGGAACACACCAGGCACTTCACAAAAGCACATGAGACACCGATTTGCTACTGAATTACAGTATGGGCTTCTGCAGTTTACTTCCCATCCACATTGATGGAGACCATTTACTCCTTGAGTCACTCACTCAGTGCTCTCTACTTGAAACACTTGACTCTTGGTAACCTTAGAAATGTTTGCAGTTCTCTTCTTGACCTTTCAAAAGAAAAAAAAAAAAAAAATCACTGCTGCCAGTTGGAATCTGAGCATCTCTGATAACTCCAACAACCAGAACATCAACTAGACAGCAGCACTGGCTGTACTCCCCTTCCCCACAAACATTCTGGGGTCTATTTTTCTTTTCTGCTGACAGGGAGCAACAGGGAAGCCTAACGCAATGCAAATCAGGGCTCTCCCAAACCCACCCCCCTACATCTGGGTGCACTCTTCTGTCCCTCCTTCACGTTACAACTACCATTCGTATACCCAGGCACCAAGCTAGCACAGGAGAAAGCCCAGTGAAAGCCAATCAGCTCTCTTTGCCACATTAGGATGAATTTACATATCTCAGATGAGTCAAACCAACGTCCTACTGTCTGGAGAAAGAGAGTAGAGAGGAAGAGAGAGAAGAAAGAACTCATCTACCCTTATAGTCTTACCTTCTTCCTCATACCAGCTCTAACGCCTCGCTGGACCCTTCCCTAATTGAACTGTAACCCTGCAGAGAACAATACGACTCTTGTCTGACTGAGGATGAATGGTGCAAGCAGGCAGCGTGGATGAGCATGAGGCAGGAAAGGAAAGCACAAGGTCTAAAGAGAGTGTGGCCTCCCTGTCAAGAGGATGGCAAGCTACTAGATGGGCTCTAATTGCAATAAAAAAACAAAACAAAAAAAAAAAACAAAAAAAAACCCAACTTCCCAGATCTGCTGGAAGTGCAGGCAGCTTTGGGCACAACACAGCCCTTCTAGGAAGGGTTCATCAGAAGAGAAATCGTTTAACATGTGAGCTGCAAAATATCAACTGGATTGAGATACTTTGCCTAAGCCAGGGAGAGAAAGGATATCTTGAGGCAAACTACGACAGAGCCTGTTTCACCGTCTTAGCTTGGGAGGAAATAAAAAGAAGGCATGCCTTCTTCCTAGAAGCATCCAGATGCTCAAAAAGGAGGAGACTGGGCAATCAAAATGATATGTTCAGATATAAATCCTAGGCAGAAGCACTGAAGTTTAGCTATGCTTTGAAACCCCCAGCCTCAAAGGACCAAGGCCACAAAATTCTGAAACATAAGGCTGTGTCATTACATCAATGACAATTACAGCTGTGATGCATTATGGGATGTATCAAAATGGTGATTTCCTTCTATTTGATCATAAATATGCATGAGGGGTAAGGTATGAATAGGTTCCTGTGATAAAGAAAGCCTCACGTGAGCATTCCTTCAACATCTCTGGTCTGAAACCCATCTACTGCATGACAAAGAGAAGGTCCTACCTACCGCGCAGCAACAGAGCTCAACTGAAATTGGTGTTTTGTGTGTGACAAATTTCATATGAAGGAGACAGGCTTCCAAGGTTTGTAAACAATTGAGAAAAAGCAAAATGCACATTACAATGAAGTTATATAGGCTTGAATGGCTGAACCATCCAGGCATCATAAAGGGCAAAAAGAACTGAAAAATAAAGGCATAAAAGCACATTACAAGAACCTGGAAGAACTGGCAGCAGGCTACTTGTATAAAGCTTGCATTTCAAACGCATGAACCACTCACTCGAAAAGAACATAGCCTCTTCATCCGAGTGTATAATGAAGGGCTTTAAGAGATTAATAGGTGTGAGTTTACGTTGACGAACATGCTCATATGCTCTTTGGCCCAGTGCTTGCTTAACTGGTTTGCTTTTAATTGCAAGATCCACCATGTAATAATTTGAAGAGCTAAATCGGAGATTACTTAAAACTGGCTTGGAAAAATCTACAGAACAAGTTAATCTGGTTCAGACAACACACCTATTCACCTCTTCACGCTAATGCTGTTACAGGCAACACTGTCCTGTTGACGCCTTTCCCTTTCCATCACCAGGGTGTTTTTCAGCAGGTCATTGCTAGCCTTCATTGGTGTTTTTCAGCTCAGAGAAACTATGCTAGAGCTGCTGAGCACCCAAAGGATGACTGACTCCAGTTCAAGTACATATGGAAATCTAAATCTTATCTTGTGGAACAGTCCCAGAATCGGCATTGTGTTTTCTTATCAATACTATTTCCTTGTTTTCTGTATGGAAAAAAAACTTCCACAACATCAACCAAACCAACACACAAAGAACAAACAATAGCAGCAGAACACGAATCCTTCTCTAACTTAGATCTGTGCCAATATAGAAGAACCACACTATTTTATTATTGTGGCTTCATTAGATATAATTCAAAACAGAACGTAAATCATCACTTTGAACATTTCTTTAAGTGGTTCCAGTCAAAAGGGGTCAAAAATAGAAAAAAAAAAAAAAAAATCAAAGTAATGCTAATCCAACAGTTCCTACAGCAATGAAAATCAGTTTTACAGCTATTTTCTTGGGTTACATGACACAAAGTGCATTTAAACCCTTATTAGACTACTCCACTTCTGAACATCCAGCGGACAGGTCTTCAAAGATTACAAAGGCAAACGTGCTAATAACACATTTAGCTGTAGAGGAACTGATTGTCTGGGGAGTTTGACCACCCCACACTGAAAAGCCACACAAGCAATTCAAACAACCAGAGCGCTTCTGCCTCTGATATGGGAAACATGCAGTGCCAGGGCAGCATCAATGACAGCCCTGACCTCGCAATTCCAGCTAGGTGGGGTGCAAGGAGGATTTGCTAAGGCAAATTCCACACATCTCCTACTCCTACCTAGGCCAAACTCTACTGAAAGGATCCCTCAAATATATACACATTACATGTAAGCAGGCACATTTTAGTACTTTACTGTTTGTGTAGCCACACAAAACAAGACCTGTGGAATGATCTCACCAAATGCACAAGAATGCCCTCAGGCTTTTGCAGTTTGTTTTCTTCCTGCACGAGATCTGCAAGGTGACTTGATCTGAACAAAGCCACACATAGAACCAAATAGGAGGAGAGCTGGAGAAAAGAACGGGAAACTTCCCACAGGTCCAGAAACCTCCTAAATTAGAGCAATAACTCAAAGCTGCAACGAGTGCCTCCCATGCACTAAATTCACCATCAGCAAACAGCACTGGGTTTAAGCTGAACACTCCTGGGTAAAACAACAAGGCTTGTTGCACTTCAAAGCCTTAAAAAAGCTAAACTACCCTTTGAGGTATTACTGCTATTTGGGATCAGGAATACCTCAGTTCTCAGCAGTTCATGCAGCTGCAGCCAGACGAACATAAGCTGAGCTTTAGTCAGGTCACTGCTGCTCAACCCTGACAAATCATCATCTATTTTCCTCCAAGCTGTTACACACCAATAGCTGAGTAATTGAAGAGCAAAACCATGAGATGACATGAATTAGGGCACAGATTTAAGAGCCAGGGGCAATTCAGAACTTCAGTTAGGACCAAGAAGGCTCAATTTTTGGAAGGTGCTTAACAGCAAGACTGCAAACTTCAAAACGGATGTAGGAAGATGCTTTTACCCTCACTGTTACAAGGCAATGACTCTGACAGTCTACCTTGGGGCACAGAACAAGAACAGGCTTGGATTTCTGGAAGCTTTGATAGGGCTGCAAGTTTATCTCATTATATTATTTGTAGATAGCCAGGCACAATGGGGCTCTTGGCACTACCACTGCTATCTATGAGGCTAATCTCTGGCAAGCATTACTTAGATCTGCTGAGGCCCTTCCTGGTTCAAGGCCAGAGAGCAACTATCGGATTTTTACCCGTTTACAGAAGTTCATCTACAGAACTGTGTTTTAAATTCTCATTTACCAGCACTTTTAAGTCATGTGAATCAGTGTGACACTCACAAAACACCTGACGTGTTCAAGAGGAGTTCTGAGATGACACAAAATTGCTCATTACGAGACCAGGCACTCTGACAATTGCTGAGCATCGTACCCTACATTCACTGGGTGGTAGTACATCAGGAAAGAGTCGCTCCACACCTCAAATTACCTACCAGAGATGAAAAAGCAGCAATTACTTGAATACTACAATGGTTATCTGATTAGCTGGATGACTTACAAGAACAACATTATGGGTCAAATCTTCCAGAATCACAAATTAGCAAACACCATATTATGACTTCAGGCTTTAAATCGTAACTTGGTCATTAAAATAGATTACTTTAAAGAGCAAGAAAATAAAGCAGAATCTTAAAGGCAACACAGCCAAAGGTTTCAAAATTCAAACAAGTTATTCCAGAGCCTTTCTACAGCCTGCTATGGGCAGTTTCTGTCAGCACTGCTATAAGAAGGATCTGCACAAATCACTGCAGCCAGGAAATCTAGGCTTCTGATGAACATGTCTCTTGACAGCAGTATCAAAACAGATGTTTTAAGCCACATAAAAGAGCAGAGAAGCATGATTTGGGGATGATGTTTTTTTCCTATTAACAACAGAGGAACCTAGAGTTGCAGCAGCAAACAGCAGCAAGTTGACGGCTCTTTGCTCAGCAATCTACTCCAAATAAATGTGAAAGTAAAAATAAACGTGAAATAGAACAGAAGAAGGAAGAGAACTGATTTAATGTTTCAGTGTCTATCAACTGCTAAGGGCAGCAAGTAACAAAACTGAAATACAAGTAGTGGTTTTAACTCAGTGTAAAGGAGGGCATACGCTGGAACGTGAGTTTTTGTCCCTGTAGAAGCATAAAATAGCAGATACTTAAATTATGAAATTGAACTTCAGACATCACCTACTACTAAACTTCTCTTTTTTAAGTGTAGATCGTACATAGATACGGTCTCTCAGCATACTTTCTAATGAACTGGGCCTAAGTGACACTGTGCATTTTTATATAAACTTATAGGAATTTGCGATTTTTCTTTAAATTCAAGCATCCTTCCTCTATGAAAAGAGATAAGAAAACCCAGAATACAAGCAGAATTTTTCTTAACCTTTTTGTTATAGTATTTTCTTCTAAAGAAACAGGATCCTGCACTCTGATTTTGGGAGGTTAAATACCTGTTATTTTAAGAAGGTATTTGTGTGTGTGTGTGTGTGTGTGTGTGTTAAATGTGTTTAAGGCATGACCTTGCAAATTTTAATGGTGAACTGCTTATACATGTAAAGAAAATGCAGTTTAAAAATGGTACCTTGGGAACCACTCTGCGTGCTCAAGGTTGTGGTACATAGTATGCATAACGGAAATAAGAGATCCTTCAATTTATTAATGCAAAGCTTATTAAAGATGCATCTCATCCAACTCTACCTTTTGTTTTCCCACTTTGCGCAGTCTACGTTCTCAGGAACTTTCTTAAATTTCCTAAATGTAATGAAGAAGCCCCAAAGACCACCAACCTGTACTCAGGTCACAGGCAGGCCAAAACAGACATCAAGTGAATAAGAGCAGAAAAAGATCTGTAAGCTATGGACAGTTCAGTCAGAATGACTTCAACATACAGCTTAACATCTAGTGGGTTTCCTTGTGCCTACAACACAGCACAAGCTTGCACTGATGTTCTGTTTTAACTCTAACGCCAGCTGTGGTCCTGAGATGTAGCGGGTGAATTCACTAAGCTCCTCCAAAGCTTCCACCATGATCTTTGCTGACTACGTGGGGTGTTCTTTGAGCAGCCACTCTGAGCTAGATTGACAAGAAATAAAAATAAAAGCCAACCAACAGTGTAATGCTGTAATTAGCCAATGCTGCTGAAAAAAAAAAAGGGTCCTTTAGCGACCTATGATGACGTGAACAAAACTAAAAGCTTCGTTAAAGTTGGTGAAAAGAGGAGTCCTAAGAGTTAATCTTCACCTACACCATGTCTTTGTTTCCAGGGCTTTTCATGGGTGGATTGTTTTCAAAAATTCCTTTCTTGTACAGAAGAAAAATGTTAAGTGGTTAGAAAATGAAATGGAAGTAGCCAGGTTATCTTAAACAGCAAGATTGGTTGTTTTTATTAAAAATGTACCTTGGCCAGAATATGAGTCAGGGTTCTGTATAGCTCAAATTCACCTCATGTATTCCTGGAATAATACAATTCCATTTGTTCTCCAAAGATTTTTCTCTTTCGCAGGAAAAGCACCATTAAACAATGTATTCCTTAAGTCAAAATGCGTAACAGCGTTCCTTCTTTTCTGAGGTACAAAGCTCTAAAGATTCCCAAAAAAAGTCTATTTCACATCACTGTAAAGGCACAAGAGATCTGACAATTACAGGCAAGAAACGTAATTCCAGCACTGATAAACAGCCCACCCAAGACACTTCCTCAAGTTTAGAGTGGTTGGAAAACATCCATCAGAAAACAAACTGAAGCATTACTACTACATAAAACAGTTCCATGGCAGGGCAAGAAACACAGCGAGAAGTCAGGTGGTAGTTATGTCTCTCACGTTCCTCACAAAGAACCCATTCAAGTCATGTTGATCTATGGATTCTGACACCCCAAAAATAGTACAGACATATATCCTTGTTCTTACTGATAATGACGTACATCCTTAATCTTCCTGAAAGTCAATTATAGAAAGGAAAAAAAAAAAAAAAGGGAAGCAAATTATCCAAAAATGAGTCTGAATGTGAAAAAAGCTGAAGCTTTCGTAATGACGACTAGGAAATTAACACACAGTGAAACTCTGAACTCTAACTAGAAAACTGCATGACCTACATGAAGGATCTAGAGAAGGTATATAAAAAAAGACAACCTTTTCCCTGGGCGTGCAGCCTTCATACTCCCAAAGTTATTAGAGCTTCCAGAAAGTCGCTTCTAATTTTGCCAACCGATACCTCTTTTTTTGTTGTTGTTGCTGTTCCTTTTAAGCTTTTTTCTTTTTGGCACAGAGCATTCTACATAAGGAAAGATTCATGCATCCAGACACGCTCTCAAATGATAGATGATACACCATCAGAAAGAAAAAAAAAGACATAAATTACTGTATTTCATGAACATGCAGGTAGAAGGTTTGTCACTATCTTGGGCATGTTACAACTTTTCTTTGGAATATACTACAGTTAGATGAAAGAAAGAACATTTTCTAAGGGATCTTGAGTGAACTTCTAGCACTCAAGGATTAACTTTGCCTTCACACCGTATCCTTACAATAGCTGTAACAAAAGAAGTGTTTCCAAATTGCAGTCCTACCACCTTACAAGCGATGTACGCAGTAAGAAGTCACCAAATTGGTCGAAAAGCACTTTGGTGGCTTCATTAATTGCTCGGATAAAAGTCCCAAGACAATGAAGAGTTCAGCCTCAGTGACAAATTCTGTGACGTCTCTCTAAAGGAAGTAGAAGCAATAGTCCTGACATCAATTTAATGATTTCCTTAGTACAGCAGAGGTCTTCTAAAAGCCAACACATGAGCTGCCCATGGCTCAAAGAGGCCTTCCAGGCACCAGCATACTGCTTGCAGGACACTCTTGGACATATTCAGAGGATAATCACTTATCCACTATAGCTTTCTCACTCTGCATTGTAAGTTGCTATGTTTAATATGGCTTCTATTGGTAACACCCAGTAACAAAGCCACTTGTGCACCAGTACACTGGTATACTGGGGCTGACAGGATATATCCAGTGACATAGTTGACAGCTACACCAACTAAGAACGCCTCTAGCCAAAGCTTAAATACAGTGAAAGTTTTCCTGTAAATTAGACAGTCTAATTGTTTCTTACGCTCCTGTACAGGCATTAGATGTATCAGCAAGGCAATTTTTAAGCCTTTTCTTGCTGACAGCATCAAATAATTCAGTATATAAATGAGAAGACAAAGCTCCATTCATCTTAGAAGTTGTTTCTCATGGTGAATATTGTAAGAATATTGTAGTCTAGCCCCATTAATAAAATCTTTTCTACTTTATTACTGGAAGCTTGTTCTTAGAGAAAATAAATGAGAGAAGTTCTAGCTTGGAAACAAGTGTACTGATTCTATTTGACCTACCCAGGTACTATTCTTCCAAAGGGTTTCTTCTATTAGCAATTCCAGATTTAAAGCTGCAGCAACTACCCTAACAACAAGCTAGTCAATGCAATGCCTTAAGCTCTGATCCTGATAAGAAAGAGATCTTTTCTCTCAGAAAGGTTGTTGGATTATTTACTCTTTCTCCCCCATAACACCTTTTGAAAGAGTTTCAGTTCCCATTTTTCAAAAAGTCTGAACCTCTTCACTAATTATTATTTGTTGTTTTTGTAATTGAGAGTATCATTGGACTCTACCAACATCAGAGCACATTGTGGGGGAAAAAAATTAAGATACAGTGTATGCTTTTCAGGGGTGACTTACCTACAAAGACTTTTTTCCCTTATTTCTTTCCCATGACCCTCAGGCTCCTTTTTTTTTTTTTGCCTCCAGCAAGAGATACTTAAGTCAGTGTAATAGTTCTTATACTCATTTTCTCTTCTGTGGTTTGACCCTACTCTGTGCTTGTGCCAAAATAGGAGAGTGTGTGTGGCCACAGGACAAAGTAGATCAAGGAAAATTCAGGTTGAGAGCATTTTCGCACTCTTTTTTTCCAAGCAGATCAAATTCCCAACTTAGTACATGACCCAGCTGCACATACAGCCATCATAGCCAAGGCAAAGAGGAAACTGCTTAATATTGGCTCTACAAATACACTGCTGTAAGGAGAAGAGGGGATGTTTATTAGTTATTCTCCTAGCAACGTTCTGCTGCCCAAGCCCGTATTATTTCACAGACAATTATCAACAGAATCTATTATCTATGCAGACAATGAGTTTATACTTATTAAAGCTAAGAAATTCTCTACTAACAACAATTATGCAAATACCACTGACCTGTTAAGACTGTTGTGCAGTATGGAGCTGCAGCTAGTAAACCTTTCACCGCAAAGCAAAACATTAGGAGAAAGAAGGACATGGACTGTATCAAAGACAGACTGTATCTAAGCTATTTCCAGGGAAAAACATTTCTTTAAGAGCAGACCTGAAAGCTCATGCTGCTAAAGAAATCAGAAAAGCAGTGCTGGGAAGCAGCTCAACTAAGACATGTTTTTGCAGATGTTGTCTTATTTCTATGCTATCAAGTAAGCATACAGATGTCAAAGTGCCTGAGATCACAACAATTTTAGATGTTACAGGAGTTATAGTGTCTGTTGACTCTGCATCAATGAAGAGAACTAAACAACACAGCAAAGGGGATCATAAGTTAAGGTAACAGTGGTGAATGAAGCAGCAACTTTGAGAGCTTTCTCAAACACAGAGGAACACCAGGCTCACGTAACATGGGATAAAACTTTTGCCAGCTACATGAAATAAAGAAAACAAAACCCCCAAACTGTCTGGCAGGGAAGGACAAAGAAGAGCTGAAAATGGGAAAGAAGCAGAATTTTCTTTAATTGAGGACGCTTGATTTTTAAGTAGTTCTCTTTAGTATGTTTCACGAGGCTTTTGCTTGATTGTTTTTAAAGACAGATTTGATACACTCAGCATGCAACACAGGCCAAACAACTGGACAAAATGAAGTTCTTCAGATCAACGTACCTTTAACAGTTTTCACAAAAACTTGTTTTTCTTTACTGGGATCTTTTTCCTCTATTAGAATTCCGTGGAAAATGCGCCCAAATGTGCCTACAAAGAGAACGTGAGATCGGTAAGCACTATATGCTTAAAACACACTGACAAACCTAACAGAATTAAATACCCATTTAAAACCCACTACCTTAAAATGTATCTGCCACAGCAGAAAGTTAGGAGAAATGGAAGGTAAAGCTTAAGCCCTGAACGCCCCAGTGAATCAACAACAGTACTGACAACAAATAACCACCTCTCCATCAGCAGGAGTTGGATTCAGAGCAATACACAGCAAAGACTGAAAGCTTACACGGTACAGTTTGTGAATACAGTTTTCACATTATAAAAATGCGATACTCTTTCTTCAAAGATATATTTTGGTTTTACTTTGTTTTCTGGCTTTTTTTTTCCCCCCCAGTCTTCAAAATTTTTCCACTTACATATTTTAACAAAGTTATTCCAAGAAAAAGAACTATACTGAACAGCTGTACATATCCCAGCATAAAGTTCAACTCTTATCTGATTCCTCAGTACTTAGCAGGATGAGTGCAATACTTTATCATCTACCATGAGATTGTACGCAAACTTTGTGAGATAGATATGATCCCACTTGCAGTCATCAGATGGCTCTGAACATTACAGCCACAGGCAAGAGACAGTATAAACAAGCACAGCCTTCAACACCTTCACCAATGACCTGGATAATGTGACTGAGTGCACTCTCAGCAAGTTTGCTGATGACACCAAGCTGAGTGATGCAGTTGATACAACCGAAGGACGGGATGCCATCCAAAGGGATCTGGATGGGCTTGAGAATTTGGCCCACAAGAACGTAATGAGGTTGAACAAGGCCAAGCACAAGGTGCTGCAATTGGTTTGGGGCAACCCCAAATACAGGAAAAAGGCAACACAGCATCCATTTTTAAGAAGGGTAGAAAGGATGACACAGGGAACTACAGACCCATTAGTCTCACCTCAGTGTCAGAGAAAGTCATGAAACAGACCCTCCTGGAAGCTATGCTAAGACATATGGAAGAGAAGGAGATGATATGGAACAACCAGCATGGCTTCACCAAGGATAGGTCCTACCTGACCAACCTTGTCACTTTTTATGATTGCGTAACTGTATCTGTGGACACGCGAAGATCCACTGACATCATCTATCTGGACTTCTATAAGGACTTTGACACAGTTCTCACAACATCCTTCTCTCTGAACTGGAAAGATACGGACTGATGGGTAGACTGTTCGATGTATAAGAGACTGGTTACAAGATCATACCCAGAGAGTGGTGGACAATGGCTCAGTGTTTGGATGGAGATCAGGGACAAGTGGTGCCCCTCAGGGCTCAACACTGGGAGTGGTGCACTTTAACATCTTCATCAGTGACATCAAAAGTGGGATCAAGTGCACCCTCAGCAGTATGTGGATGATGCGAAGCAGCGTGATGTGGTCAATATGCCTGAGGGATGGGGCACCATTCAGAGAGACCCAGACAGGCTGAGCAGCGGGCCCAGGTGAACCTCATTAGTTTCAGTAAATCCAAGCACAAGATCTGCATCTGCATTGTGGCAATTTCTGCTATTGGTACAAGGTGGGAGATGTCAGAATGGAGCAGAGCCCTTCTGAAAAGTACTTGGGGTTAAAAGAGGGGAGGTTTAGATTGGACATAAGATTTTTTTTTTTTCTTTTTTTTAAAATAAGGGCGATGAGGCACTGGAACAAGTTGCCTAGAGAGGTAGTGGATGTCCCGTCCTTGGAGACATTCAAGATCAAGCTGAATGGGGCTCTGAGCAACCTGATATAGCTGAAGGTGTCCCTGTTCATTGCAGGGGAGTTGAGTTAGATGACCTCTAAAGGAAGGATGCAGACCATAGGAACAGGTCCAGAGGAAGGCCATGAGGATGATCAGAGGGCTGAATGCACCACTCCTATGAAGAAAGGTTGAGAGAGCTGGGGGCATTCAGCTTGGAGAAGAGAAGGCTCTGGGAAGATCTCATTGCAGTCACATCTCTGAATATGTTCAAGGCCAGGTTGGTGGGGGCCCTGGTCAACATAACGTGGTAGGCAGTGCCCCTGACCATGGCAGGGAGTTGGAACTGGGTGGGCTGTAGGGCTCCTTCCAACCAAAACCATTCTACAATTCTATGATCCAAAACACATCTTCTACATGTAGGAGCATTTTTGCACAACCACTGGACTTGAGAACAAAGCTACCAGCTTAAAGATTAAACCCATACACCAAATCAGAATGTTTGGCAACCTCACGTTGTTTTTCAGATGGGGATGCAAAGCACTTTGCAGTTCTGCCTCTAAAGGACATCTACCTTAAATCTCTAGCTTTGGAAGATTTGGTTTCTTATCTGGCTATGGGGACGCAGACTTAAAGTTACGATACTAACCATTAGTGACAAAAATCTAGATATTTAAGACTACGTTCTAAATTCAGTATCGAGTAAAACAATTACTGTTGTAAATGAACACTTCTGAAATGAAAACTAAGAGACAAAAGAAACTGTAGTCTATTTTTTTCATAGCAGAACTGTTAATTTTGCATCTGTTCAGATTTCCATATTAGCTATTAAATGGAGACTGACTGGATTTAGATGACAGAGGCACGTTTCCCCCCCTTAAGTGAAGTTCTCCCGCAATAACTTTGCAGTTGAATTACTTAGCCACTCACAGCCTCAGCTGATTACCTCACTCCTTAGCCATCTCACCCTTTCATTTATTTTTCTTTTTAAACGACCAGATTATTAACACAGACAATTATTTACTTTGCATAATTAGTCACTCCCATTTTCTAATGCATTTTAGAAGCTGCTTCCCCATGGCCCCCCGCGCCCCAAATGCAAACATCATCCATCATTCTTTACCTCCACAAAAGTTATAAAGATCAGCAACATCGCCCATGATTAATTTCAGAAAAATCTTGCAAAAAGAATAATACATACATACATGTATAAACACCATATTGTAACCAACAAGCATCCCAAGTGCTGTAAATACCTTCTTGGAGCACATCTTTTAGAGTTATCCTCTCCCTGGAGATGGCTATATCCTTCACTTTAGCTTTTGCTTCCATTAGAGTGACACTTTTAAGATCATTCTTCTCTATCCGTAACGTAGGATAACCTGAGGAGCCAGCAGAGCCAAACAAACCAATATAAATACCCTTATTATAAGACCACAAGCACATTGCTTCACCTCAGCACCACCTACAGGTACAAAGACATGCAAGCAGTGTGTACTTAGGAAGATTATGTACAGTATATTAAATAACAAAAAAACGCACAAGAGAAGCCAAACGTAGTAATCACACAAATATATATAACGTTCTACAACTGAGACTCATTATTAACACCAAGTAAATGAAGCTCCTTCTTGCATACTGAAGCAGATTAACATAACACTGCACTTCCCTCTCAACAGGGAAATAAAGACTGAGGTTAGAAACTGCTGCAGACTTGCTGGAGTCAGGAAAACGCCTTACCCGGTACTGCATCAGGAGCACAACCAGAATCATCAGTGCCCTCTTCTGGGCATGAGACACATCTAGCTAGACACACCAACATACTCAAAAAGGCCTGAGTGCTTTTGTAGCAAGACCTTGAATTACTAGAGAAAGTTTGAGAGTCACTTTTATGATAAATTTTAAGTGTCACTGAAAACAAGGTTAATACAATTGTGATAGGCCTAACAGTGCTCTTCCTGTTGATTTTCTGCATCCAAACTTTCCTCTTCTTACACTCAGTTTCACTGTTCCCCATGTTACTGGTGGTATGCAACACTCATCCCCAAAAAAGGCATTCTGAAACAATACAGACCGAACACAGCAAGTCAAATGAGTGCCACTGAGGTACAGCTGCTTCCACGCTCATCTCGGTGAAGAGCTCAATTGTCACTAAGGACACGGTCACCTTCATGGCAAGTCTTTGGCAAGAGGCCCTTTAACAAATTTCCGGGGATCACTCTAACTAGATGACACCTCTTAGAGGGCCAACCTAAAAAGGCTGACAGCACACCAACACCACACTGTGCTTTGGGATTAGAAGTGGTACACAAAAAGGCCAGTGGGTGAAAAGAGGAGCATGGTGGGACAGTAATCAGGAAAACCAGCTTAAAAATTATTTGCACGCTATGGTCTCTTCCAAACTCTGTGGAAAATAACTTCTTAATAGATGTATTTGTCTTAATGCTTCTACCATATAAAGTTTCCAGGCAGCTGTTTCCAAAACAGATGAATTCAGATGACAAAAATCTCTTTTGTTTAGGGAGATATTAATTCAATTTAGAAGAAAGCCATGACTTTCCCAAAGCTGCAGGAGTTCAACCCTTGGTAAACACCTGCTCCCACACCTACGGAGGAGACTGGGATAGACACTGAGGCTGTACAGTAGTTACAATACTCATACAGTGCTCCACCGTTGACTGGGATGGTTAGTATCAGTGCTAAGTGCAGCCAGAAGAAAAATGGGACTTTTTGGTCATACTGCTTGCTTAAAAACAATCAAGTCATTAATCATTATTTAGCTAGCTCTAAAGGATAAATATTGCACTGTATAAAGGATAGACACTGATATCTCTACTTATTAGATTGCTGAAAAAGTCTCTTTGGGTTATTAATACAAAAAACTTTTGTGTTACGGAATAAAGAATCATTGGTAGCAGATGACAAAAGGAGACACTTGCTTGAAAAGCTCGGCAATTCCTACACTATTCAGAAAAACAACTAATTGAGATTAACAGAGTGTTCATTCCCCTGCCAGGCTCCCCCTAGTTTTCCCTCACTTTTTAACATACACCCTTACCTCACCTCAGATCTTTTAGAGCAGGCTTTAGCAGTACTTTGAGCCAATTCTGTTCGGGCTAAGTACTGCTTTCTTTCAGTGTCCAGTCACATAGATCCAAACCCCACCTTAAGCACCAAAACTGGTGGTCATTTCGCTAGGCTGCACACCAATTCAGAGATCCCAGCCAACCAAAGAACAAACCACGACAGAAGAAAATCAGTGTTTGGCTGGCTCTGCTCCCTGATTTAGTTAGGCAGCCTAGCTGCCTAAGTGCCAGGACAAGGGAAAAGGCAAATGCTCACAGTCAGTCCAGCCTTCAACGAGACTGAATTGCCAGGGAATCACGTTATTATCTTCAAACTCTGAATGTACGAAAGGTCCCTTCAATAGCATTACGCTGTACAAGATATCCTGCCACCAAAGCTGACAAACAGTAATTGCAGGAGTAAACACTCTCTGTAGATAACAAATACCTTCAGAAATTACAGAATTAACACAGAATGTAGCTAGTATCAGTTGCCAGACTGATCTATTACAAAGCATATAAAGCACTGTCGCTTCACCCTTTTTATTTCACTGCCTCCCATCCCTTTCTTAAAAACAAATAAATAAAATCAAGAAAAGCTATTTAAAAGAAAGCATGAACGTATCACACTCTTGAGACGACTCCAGCATCCCAGATCACATGTAGATTTCAATCTTGACTATGAATGACAAGGGTGAATAAAACCACACATCACATAAACTCTGAAGAGAAAGTGACAGAGTCAGGAGACTATTCCTGCTTTTCTGCCTTCCTTAATACAGAAGAAGTGTGACCCATACACTCCAGCTGTGTGCAAGGCAGTCTGTAGCAAAGGTCCGTAATTAGATTAACACTTACTGGTTACTGGTGTTGCATTGTTGGGCGTATCAGCTCTCAAGTACTGGGTCGTCTGTGTAGAAGGCTGGGATAAACCCTGCGAGCTACTGCTGTCACTAATGCTGTTTTAAAAACAAAATTGGACATGAACATGATTGTGTGCTACTGCATTAAATTCAAAATTAATCTATTAAAGTTAAATACAGAAGATTGTCCAGATTGAACTTTGAAAAAAATCACAGTGTTGAAGTCTCACGCACATTGAACTGTATTTTGAGTAACTAAAAAACCTCAGCACCTCTGTCCTTTGACGGCGAATGACTTTTTCCTTATTTTCATGCAGACTGTATTTTTTGGTTTGCTTTTCCCACCTTTGAAAAGTGGAGATACAAAACTGACAAAGCATTTATTGCAAAAGACATCCTCCCATGCCAGAAACAGCAAAACCATTACATTCCAAAGAAGTGCATCTTTACTTCTTGGTGCCAGCATCTCACTGAGAAGCAATGCTAACTTACAAGAGTTTGCAGGGAGTACCTTGAGCCAGATAGGCACGAGCGATACCTAACAGACCACAAGAAAAAGTTAAGCATAATGGTGCTTCCTATTTCCTGTGTTAGAACAAACATCAAGACATCGCTCTGCAGTCCAGCCTGCACCAATTTACCTGCCTCAGCTCTCTCCTGCAGATCAAAACATTAAGCCTGCTTTGCCATTTGTCACTGATCATCCTTCTTTCCTCTTCCCACAAGCCCTACAACATATTTTCTTGGCAATGGAAGGCCCATACCCACACACAATGTTCAGTTTAAAACATAGTAAGATGTTTCCTGTCTTATCCACAGGACAAAATACTGTCAAAGAAGTTACTGCAGCCGTAATGGCCTCTCCTGCAGAATAATTAACATCTGCATTAGGGACTGCTACTGAGCACTGAGTTAGCAGTGCTAGCTAATCCTGTAGGATTTTCTGGACATATTTGCTGATGCCCTCAAGGATGTTATGTTTGTGAAGCGGGACTCCCTTTTTCTTTCTTCTAGGATAAAATGGGTAAGAAGTGGCTTTTTTTTTAAAACCATAACCACAGATGTACCTACTAATGTATTTTTTTTTTCCTGTTTCCTAACAGAAACTAATACTCCATAGAAAATATCAGGCTTACTGTGATCAACAGAGACTTGTAGCTGATGTGGATTTTTTTTCCCCCCTTATGTTACTCCAACACTTGTTGACTTCCAGCTACAGAGTTCCAGCATATTTTTTTCCTGCACAAAGTCAAAAGCCATAGCTCACAGTCTAACCACTCCACCTGAACTTCCTTCGGAGTTTTTGAAAGACTATTCTCTGGTGCTAGCAAAAAATCTCTTTTGTTTAGGGAGATACTAATTCAATTTAGAAGAGAGTGATAGTAAGTTGCCATTTGATCTATGTCTTCAAAGCTCCCCATTGTGATCCACTCTCCAGCAAGTCCCCCAGGAAGCGGTGTTCTGACACAGCCATCACAGTCAACACCGATACAGTTTGGTTTTCTCCTACGGCTTTACCTTCCCCGAAAACTCCTTTTGTAACCTGATCACCTTCCAGCCAGACAGATTTCTCTGGCTGGCTTCTTGCTGCTGGCAAGTCTGAAAAAGGAATTGTTTTGTGCCTGTGGCAAGTTGGAGAAACATCTTTTTTGGTGGGCTTTATTGTATTTTTTGGTTCAACTTGTCTGCATTTATTATCTTTGTCTTTTCACTCACACGCAATCTCAGCTTTTTAAGGACTGATTCTTGCTTTTAACTACGCCCATTATCCTACTGTTAAGCCACGCCAACTTTCTCTGGCACTTTCTTTAAGTGTTTTTGATAGACTGTATATAAGCATTTGCTCAATCTTTCAATACAATGTTCTCAAATAGTCCACATGCAACCCATAAACTCAGCTGCCCATTTTTAACTTTTATTCAACAATCTCATTTTTATTTGCTCTGCCTTTTGAAATTAAGGGCAATAGCAGGTTGTTGGTTTGTTTGTTTTTATCTCTGTTGCTCCTGGGAGGTTGTTAACCCTCACAATGTTCTCATCTTTGACTCAGATCCCCTCTGCAGAAAGGTTCTGAGCTTCTTATTCAAAACCAAATCAAAAGTCGTTTCTTCTCCCACGCATTCCCGGGCTCGTTGCTCCATCAGGCAGTCAATGATCATATATACTACTAGTGTGTAACACTGAGGTTAAATTAAAACACTGAAGCAGTTTCTCATCCAAGCATTGAAACATCGCCTTGCAGGGAATTCGCTGGCTCTTATTCACGCTGCAAAAATCATGTCTAATACAGTGTAAGAAAAGGCAATTTGACCACGTTGCTAGACTGAGGCACAGATTCTCAAAACCTCTTAGAAGAATATATTTACATATACTAAATTTAATGCTTTTCTTTTATGAAGCAAACAAAGGTGTGCATCTTTCAACATTCTCTATTACTTTACAATCTTCAGTAGACAATTTAGGAACAAATGAATTGAAGAAAACTGACAGGTCACTTGGTTAGATGACCTAGCACTGAGTATAACTCTTCAGGTACTACTGCTACTTAGTACAGCTAATCCCCCAAAATCCCAGTGATCTGGGAACACAGAAGTAAGCAGAGGGTTGAAAGAAAAGCAGGGAGGCACCTGTCCAATGCAGAGGACAGCTACCCCGAGAGGCTGCATGCAGGAACAAAAACCACTGCAGACAGCCTTTCGAAGAGGGAAACCACCTACACACCCAACTGCATTTCCAAAGTATTCAGTTTCAAAACTCCCAGCTCCTGCACAGTTGTATCTGATGCAGCTTGTTCAAATAGCCTACAGGAGGGCTTCAGTATGCTTCTTGTTGTTTATTCCCCACTCAGCAAAATCACACTCAATACATTAAAAAGGAGACTACGTGCATCAAATGTATTATCCCTGAGTTTGCATTACAAGGTCTTCTCTTCTACGTGCCAATTTGGTTTAATGGAATCAAAAAATATATCTGGGAAAGAGAGATTTTCAGCTTTGTAACCAAACACTTGTAATTCCCAGACTTTACACCCAAGATCAAAGTGAACCACAACCCTCCACACCATCACCTGCAACTGCTGCCTTACAGTTGCCTTGCAGTACAGCACTTAGCATAACTGTATACTAGTTGCTGCTGCAGCTTAGCACAAACTGCATGCTACTACAGAAAGCTTATATCTCAGGCCAGAAATCCCCAAGGCCTGCATAAATTCATCCCCCAAAAAGCCCTTGAAAACTCTGAATACGTACCTGTCGTCCAACTCTATCCTTTTCATACTGTGGAGATGCAAGACAGCTAGTATTATTGCCACCAGAAATATAACAGCACAGCACACGCCTACACTGATATAAAACACACGGGTAGAAGTGGTGGGAGCAGCATTTACAGGATCAACTGAAAGACAAAGGTGAAAAGCTTCTGAATTGGTCTCAAAAAAAAAAAAAATAAAAAGCAACACAGACATTCTGATAGTCCCAACAAGCTGACACAGCAGGATGACAGAACTGCTCCAAGACTATCCCAAGTGTCACCACCACCAAGGTCCAGCAGTTGAAAGGGCTGGCACAGAGACAGACAACGGTGTCCCCTCAACTACAGGGCACTATGGTTGCCTGCACGCTGAGCAGGGACACAAGCCCAAGGGTTGGAAGCAGAAGGCACATTTTATCAGTAGGGCTCCTGAGTAACCCTAGCCACTTCTAATTTACAGTCATGTATTGTGGATAACAATGGCCCTGGAAGAGACTGTGAATAAAAGAAAACTGAGCAACAATCCAATGCTTTCCAGAGCATTTTGGCAGAAGTGTTTGTGTTTCAGGTGCCACAGAATGAGCACAGTCAGCCCATTATAGTTCCAAGCAGTAGGGGAATGAGAGTAAAGGAAACTAATTATCAGAAACGAATGAATAGAAGTCAAAACTGCAAACCACACAGGTCCTTAAGTCAAGAGACTGATTAGAATAATATGCAGTAAAACAGATCCCCAAAGACACGATTTAGAAAAAAGTTGCTGTGAGAGTAGACGTAGTTTTCTTCCTCTTCACTAGAACATATTCCCAGATAAAACCACCACCAAAAATCCCACTACAATACTGGGTTTAGTAGGAGCAATGTGGGGGGTTGTTTTCACAGGGAAAGCTGTGAAAACAAAGCATATCCCCAGTTTCTATTTTGTTTGCACTTAGATAAGTGGTACATTTAAGATTACTTACAGATAGCCTTGCTGCTATTTTTGTCAGATGTTGGAGATTTTACTTCTGGTTCAAGCTCTAAACAGATGAGAGAAAGCCATTAAGCTTAGTAAACATGTATTACCGCAGTCCTTCGAAGGAAATCAATCGCCTCATTTCATGAAAAACAAATCTTTTTCCAAACAGATGAGCTGACCTAATGACTACACTCATTTCTAGATTTCCATTTTAAAATGCCTAACCACTATATAGTAGTAATTAAAAAAAAAAAAAAAAAAAGAAATCACACGGCTTCACGACACATGGGTCAGGTATTTCACCACTAATGTGTATGTCCATTGAGGCTACATTTGAACCCACTGGATCTACTTACCCTTCTGCTTGTCCAAGAAAGTGCAAAGCAGCAGAGAGTAGAAAAGACAGGAACAGAGTGACTGTATGTATGCACACTAAACAAAAGCCCTACAGAATCAGTTCCTACAGGATAGCAATTACTTTATTAACTGAGCGTTCAGTGAATATTACTCAGATTCTAACAACTTATCTATGAAGAAGTTAAGGGGTGCAGCCCTGGGCATCTTGCCTTTTCAGCTGATGCTGCAATCACGAGTGTTTTAAAACTGAAGGATGACAAAGGAAATGTCAATTTAAATATTTATTGGGGGAAAAAAAAAAGAACAAAAGCCACACAGACGTGCTTGGCTTCTTGTATGAAAAACAGTCTTTTGGAAAGGGGATAAGTCTTCGTTAAGCTTATTATTGGTCATTCTAATTATGGAAAGTGCAAATCAAAGGAAAGCAGGCTGCAGAGATCACTTCAGATGAACTCACTGAGGTTCCACATACACCTGAAGCAAAGTAATGGATTTCTTTGAGTGCAAAGACCCAGACCCACATCCTCATTCCTGCTCCCAGCTGCAAACAGCCACCTCCTCCCCAGCGCAGCCCCTGCTGACTCCTCAGGGAGCTAACTAACCTACTTCAGTCTGATCAACTTTGCAAAAAGGAAAGCTAGAAAAAGAAAAAAAAGAAAGAAAGATCTGAGAATTTTGCTTCTTTTTTGAACCTTCCAAGGACTTATTAGGAATGCCTTGAGCAAAACCACTAGCAAGTTCCCACATAGTGCTACCTTACGCACTAAATTAAATTAGAAATCCCCAGATGCTCTACACCACTCAACATACAACTTTCAAAAAAACATACTGACATGATTACCAACCCACAGAAACGTGATCTTTTTAAGAATTACTTCTGAGTACTTTAGGAAGTGGCTCTACTTCACACACCCTGATAATAATGTAATGCTCATGGAAACCCCCTCAGCTCATTCAGCAGCTCAGAAAGATATGAACATATAAGCAGTCCCACTTACAACTTCTTCCCCCACTTAGAACACCTGAAAAAGCACCTAAGAAATCACAAAGTGAAGAAATTCTATCCTTAAAATATTATCAGAAAGACCTCCACTTACACTAGAAAGAGATACATTCTGAATTAAGAATAATTTTCCTCACAACATGAATGCCAAGGAGCATGAGAATCAGTGTGATGTGCTAAAAAGCCACACCTTCGTGCACATTTTGCATAAGTGCATCCCTGGACATTTGGTGGACTCAATGCAACATAATACTTGAGGAATTCATTCCTTTATCATCTTATGCTTCTTCCAAGAGTCCACATTCTTTGTCTGGAAGCCAAATTATTACTATTCCCTCCATAATTCACTCTTGTGGATTGCTACTTGTGTCCTCAGTCCTTCCCATCCCCTTTATCTACCCTGCATGAATGCTAAAAACTGCTGAGTATTTGAAACAGTGCCTTACTTTTGTAGCACATTTTCCTTCGTTTGAAATTTAAAACTGTGATGTTTTTGGATGAGTTTATTGTCAAGTTGAGCTGCATTAATATTGTGACCTCAGAGTCAAGTCTGCCAGTGCAGGAGAGTTCAACACGAAACACTGCAAACAGACAACAGACAGTACAATCACATTTGAGCACATCTCAGACATCGTGTGACAATCACAAAAGCATAAAGGGTGTATTTTTCAATACATTTAATTACATGTCATATTACAGTTCACAGTTTTCACTTGTGGGCAGATGACCACCAGCCATCCACTAACTCCGGAGCTGAAGCCCCCTCACAACAGAAAACTCTCATTACCCAAAATCAGAAAATTCCATTTTCCTCGTTGCTTTTTCAGACACTATGAAAGTTAGCTTCTTGCACAATAGCTAAGTTTAAATATTTCAGCCTGTGCAAGTCTGACTGCAATCAGAGCTTGAACTAATCTGACAGCATTTATTTTCTAGCTTACATACCAGAATTATTGATGCCAGCAGAGCAGACACAACAAGTCTGATTCCCTGGTCTCTGCCTCCACAGAAAAGTGGTACAAAGCCAACATCAAAATAAATACTTTATCCCCACAGAGCACAAGGCAACGAGAAACTGTTACTGAATCAGCAAGGAACCATGATCATCATCCCACTTCCTGAAACACTTTCTATTAAAAATTCTACAGAAGACCTGGTACACACTCAAAATAGTTTTCTCAGTTGTAAACTTAGCATAAACATTTCTTCGTGTTAACAGCTCCCATACATCTTGACATTACGTATCTGTAGGCTAGCAAAATTCAAAGGCATGGACTTTAAAGTTCATGCAACTGCTAATTACTATTGTTGAAAGGGAATAGGAAGCTTATGCGTGTGTCTATAAACACACACAATGTCATGTTTCCTTTCGAAGCAGATCTCTATCCTCCGCTTAGCAACGGAAAGACCTTACTTTCACACCAGCATTCACAATGTATAAAACTCTTTCAGCAATGTTGAAACTGTTGCAGAAGACTTGTAAGCATATAAGTTGAACAGGAAAGGGTTAGAAAGCTAGTACTGTCAGTACTAGCTGTACTGGAGGTGTGGGGTTAGCTGTTTACCTGAGAGGGTGCGAGGAACTTCTCCTTGTAAAGAAATGTTGGCCTGGGGCATAGCCATAGCCATGGGATTATCTACCTGAAATCCCAGTTTATACTCAACCTGTAACAACAGTTGGGAGATTGGAAACATGTAAGAAATCTTCAAAGCAGTAAGAAGAAATTCTATATACTGTTTGATACCTTTTCTCAACATAAGAATAAATAAAATCCCATATCTTATTTTTGGGGAGGGGGAAGGAAGGGGAGTGCAACAACCCCAAGCACCAGGGACACCCAGCTGGGAAGCAGTCTGGAATTAAAGGGCCTCGTAGACACCAAGATGAACATCAATCAGCAATGTGCTAGCAAGGTTGATGATACTCTTGGCTGCATTAGGCAAAATACTACCAGTAGGTCAAAAAAAAAAGGTGATCTTTCCACACTGCCCAGCACTGGTAAGACTGCACCTGGAGTACCACATCTTGTTCTGAGCCTCCCAGTACTAGAGAGACCTGGACATACTGGAAAAAGTCCAACACAGGGCCACTAAGGTGCTGAAGGGCCTGGAGCACCTCTCCTGTGAGCAGAGACTGAGGGAGCTGAGATTCCTCAGCCAAGAGAAGAGGAGGCTCAGGGGGATCTCATCTACATCCATAAATACCTGCAGGGAGGGTACAGTGAGAATGGAGCTAGGCTCTCCTCAGCAGTGCCCAGTGACAGCACAAAAGGCACAGAGCACAAACTGGAACACCAGGAAACATTTCTGTGCTACGTGGTGATATAGCACTGGCACAGGATGCCCAGAGAGGTTGGAGGGAGGTCTCCTCTTTGATGTTCAAAAGCTTCTGAACGTGGTCCTGGGCACCCTGCTCTGGGTGGCCCTGACTGAGCAGAGGTGGAACCAAAGGACCTCTAGAGGTCCCTTCCAACATCAACCGGTCTGCAATTCAGTAAAAAATAATAATAATAATCCTACTCCAAATTCACAGGCAGTGACAAGGAGGCTCAGGGCAGGGACAGCAAAGCACGTAGCTCCTAGCTGAAACTGTAACAGTGAGGAAACTCCCTCAAAGGTCGTGTTCAAATGGCAAGTGACTGAACTGTCCGTGAAAATGGAACGTGGTATGAAGCACAAGGGCATTGTATGCAATAGCTTTTGTGGGTCAAAATTTTTACATCCTGTAAGAAGCTAAACCTCAGAGGGAAGAGCACTGGCAGATGGAATCGTTAGAAATTGCATTGGTGAAGCTATCAAACATGACTGCTTTTATTTCAGCCATTCCTGTTTAAGAACAGAAGAATAACCATTGCTCATATTTAAAAAAAAAAAAAAGTCTGGCAGAGACTAAACAGATCATTTCACCTACAAAAATAAATCAAGTAACTGGAAAGCCTTCAAAATGTAAAAGCATATGCCATCTTTATGACAGCTGTTGCTGTGTGCTCCAGCTACAATAATTAACTGAAATAAAAAGCCCCTTCCATTTAATTGAGGCTCAGTAATAACATAGTAGATGCTAATTTTATAGATTCTCCTCATCTCCAGGAATCTGTTTCTAGCAAACTCTAAAACACAATTGTTCTACATTTGATTTCCAAAGGCTGAAGCCTTGTTTCATGGCTGCTGCTTCTGTGTGATCAGTTCACCGCCAGCAGAGGCTACACAGGAAGCAGCTTTATTTATTCTGGCAAAAGAACTACAGAATGCTTCAGAAAAAGCATTTAACCTTCCTAAAACAAGAAAGGGACAGTTTTGATACATAACTATTTTCTGCAATCAAATAAACGAAAAAGTAGCTAAAACAATGCATAATAGTTTTTGCACCTACCATACATTATTTTCTGCAAAGAAAAAATAACAATTACAACAGCAGGTGATACAACAGGTGATCACCAAGCAACACAGACCATGCAATAAGTAATGGAACGCAGAAGCTTTGCCTGCTTACCTTGGATTTAGCATGCCAACTGAAGTGAAGATTGTTGGTCTCGCTGGGAATTAAGAGATTGAAGGACAATGCATAATGATTAACAACATCATTCCTCACATAAGATAACTCCGCATCTAGACCTGTAATAAAAACAGGAGAACAAGTAAGACAGAGGAGAGAACCAGCAGTAATGTACCAGAACAGAGCAACTCTCAGCACCACCAGCTCCACTTCTTATTTGAATCCTTAAGCAAAAACTTCCTCAAGTCCATAAATTCAATTGCAGGTTTGGAAATCAGTGCTCATGCATCAGCATTAACAAAAGCGCTCCAAGCTCCTGGGAAAGCAACAATTGTACACCCAAACAAACAGCTAGAAGTTGGAATGTCGTGGAAGAAAACAAGACTCTTCATAGGGTTCATTACTTCCAAAAGAGTCATTACAGACTCCTACAAACAAACCTGTCTATCACTGGGAATCATGCATCCTACTTTCTCTTATTTACAGCTGTGTACCCTCAAAGTAACTGCCATGGATTATCAGCTCTTTAATTGCAGTCAGATCGTCCTGGAACAGCTCATTTCTTGACTGCTCTCCAAACCACTCGGGCCAAGACACATATGCACTACGGAATCAAGTTCAAGGCAATCAGATGAGAACACAAAGCACATAATGAGAGAAGCTGCATTTGAACACAAATTAATACCAATATTTAGTATTTACAATTTGCTTTCTCAACTTTTCAGTACACCTAGAAAACTAAAAGGCCCACAGAACTACTTACTGAAGAGCAATGAGGTATTTTCTTCAAGATGCACACTCTGATATTACCTGTACTTAAGCTGCTATTTCCATTTGCTGCACAAGGATGCAGTGAACACAAGACAGAACTCAACAGCTTACCCTGGGTATTATCAGCAATTTGTAGTAAAACAGTCACTACATATTAGCCCCGTTCCCTGCCACTGTAAAATTACTTTTGGCTCTATATACTCAGGAAGAAACTATACTGAATTTGTAATCGATGCCATTTTGTCTCATTTCATACCCTGCTTTCACTAAACACTAACCAGCACAGGATACCTGACACAGCCTGAGAGCACTGGGCAAACCAGACACAGGTGCAGGCTTCAGCCATGAGCCACACAGCAGGAAGAGTTCAACTGAAGTATCAATGGTGCAACTGAGAACATAAATAACGGAGCTGTTTTTACTGTGAGTAGATAGACAAGAAAACAGGAAAAGGCTCCACAGATACGCTTCATTTGAAGAGAAATGCCTGAGAGTTTTGCTTTGTGCAATAACTAGATGCATGTCAGTGCAAAGCATTGAATGCTCTCTTATTCCAACACTTGGTTTAATCCACCTCGCTTTCACAAGACATACAACTACAGCCAAGATATTCTTCTTCCTTTTATTCCCTGCTGGCTCGTTAATGTCCTGAAACATAAGCAACCCAAGAGTATACAACCACAAATACAGGGGGGAGGAAGGACTGAGAACCCTAGAGAATGGATGTACAAAATGCATCAACAGAACAGGGCAAGCCCAGGGACACAGGTGCTGAAACAAGATCCTGAACAGGAAAAGATGCATGTGGTTCTCTAAGTGCTGACTCTAGTCAGACTGAGCTGGTATTAAAAACATATATAAATCAAGGTTACATTTCTCCAGTTTGTTCATTTTTCCACTGAAGAATGAATGGGAAGAAATCAGAGCAGGGGGAACAAACACACACACACACACACACACACACACACTGAACTAACATAAAAACTCTGACAGCATCTAAAAAGACAGCTTTCAAAACAACTTGCCCAGGTAATTATTATGTGGGCAATTACTACTATATGCTAATTATTATCATGTACTAAATCTGCATCAGACGTGGACACATGGAAGGGTGTATGCAGAAGAGCTCGCAGGTACCAGACACTTGCCATTAGATCTGAACAAGATAGGAAAATGTACAGGCATCAACAAAATTAAGTCCCTCTTACAAGCTCAGTATGCACAAGTTATTCCAATAACTTACAGGGCAGAAGGGCGAGCAGGTGAAACGGTGAGATTGGAACAATGAAATTGCTTTGGGAATAAAACCACATTGTTCTCTTGCTTGATGAAGGGTCTCATCAATGCCAATGATCAGAGGTTCAAAATTCCAACACCGTGAGATTTTCAAGGGGACAGTCCTGGATTTAGGATAACTTTTGCAGAGAAACCATTCATAGAAGAGGAGCAATGCACAGCAAGAGAGCTGCCATTAGGACAAAAGACTGAAGGTATTTATGCTTGGCAGCTTCATGTGCAGTATTATCTGAAGGCATACAGAAAGAAATTACCATAGAGAAGATCAATCAAATCGTTAAGCTTTAATAGAAGCAGCATGCTACAATACTGAGTAATTTGATTACATGGACCACCAGTATTTTAATGCCTGTACTTCCATAAAGAGCTAGATACAAACAAGTGATGTTAATTACATGATTTTGAACAGCATTACGGAAGGGCAGCATGAGAATGTCAGGTTTTATTGCTTCAAAAAAATTACACTTCAGTTAAAATACCGGCACATAAAAATAATTTAAGAGCTTTTCCAGTACAGCTCTTAACTCTTAAAAAAAGAAAACCAACGCAAATCTACTTGGCTCAGCACCCTGCCTTTATCAGGAGCCAAATGAAGATGCCTGGGAAAGAATTTAAGACCAAAGCAAACACGTTGTGGCATTTTAAAGTAGATCCTCCTAGCTTCTGGTGTTTGCAGATCATGAATTTCCCCAGCTAAGATAACAGACAGCATCTTTCAGCAGCTCCTACAGGGCATTTTTTGTCTGTGAACACAGATAAATGCACTCCCAAACTCTGAAACCCATAGGTACAAATTGGGGAAATGCCGGTGCTTCAGCACTCTGTGGTGCTTTTTGCCCCTCACTGTAACAGCAACCGAAACATTTTCTGGTAGCACACCTTTCCCATCACCCAACCAGCACCTCTTTTGGAATAGGTTGCCCAAGGAGGCTGTGGATGCCCCATCCCTGGAGGCATTCAAGGCCAGGCTGGATGTGGCTCTGGGCAGCCTGGTCTGCTGGTTGGCGACCCTACACATAGCAGGGGGTTGGAACTGGATGAGCATTGGGGTCCTTTTCAACCCGGGCCATTCTGTGATTTGATGATTCTCTTCCCACAGATTAAGAGGACAAAAATCAGCCTCAGAGAGTCAAACAGGTTCATGTGTATGGAGTACTGGCTGGGAACTGCTCCCCATCAGGAGTTTTGCTCCTCTTAGCTACGTACCCTTTTCCACAGAAAGGATCTGCACTGGCCTCACTACTTACATTTCCAGACTGATTATGTGATACCATTAACTCTGTCCAGAGCCAACACTAAATTGATTCAGAGTCTGCAGGAAACACTCTAGGCTCCATTACTGTGACAGTTAAAGTCTAATTATAGAATGAAGGCAATTCTGAACTACTTCACTTTTTCTTCAGATGCTCATATTCACTTCTGCTTTACAAAGTTACTTATTCAAACTTTCAGCAAGCCAAGTAGAGGGAGTAAAGCTGGCAAAAAGCTAATGCAGAATAAATAAATAAACAAATAAAAAGAATGTGGAGGAATGCTTCTCAGTCTATTTAAGCCCTTGAATTAGTGAAGGTGCTCAGGAGCATCCCAAATGGAAGGCAAGACTGCAGCAGCACTTAGTGCTTACGCCAAAATGCTACTGTGACCTTATCCAGATAGCACAGGGCTCGGTTTTGCCCCCTAGACTGCACTATGGGCAGAGGTAGCTTCAACTGACAGCATCAAATACAGCAAGTCACAGTCAGCGCAGAGCCTAAGCCTGTACATACTAAACACAAAGTTACATCTCTCAAATTCAACAGCAGTCTAAGGCATAATCAGCCCAGGTAGCAGGCGGCTGGGGAACAGAAGACAGAAACAAGATCAGATTTCCAAGCATCTCAGAGTTCATGAATGCATAATGCTCCCTGCAATCACACTGACTGGTACCATTTGGAAACAATAAGTGTTATTCTGCAAGGTGTCTGGCTCTTTCTAAGATGCTAAACATTTTCTTTGCCCGGTAATCTAAGTGGAGTAAATATATCAGAGCACACAGAAACGCCTGGAATGGGTATGTCATATTTTATGTCATATATAGAGAGAGAAATGGAGAAAACAGACAGCCGCAGAAGGAGTAAACAGATGCATTACAAAGTGATGAAGAAATTGGGAAGTTCGTCAGTAATGATTTTCCAGTCCAAGTAGTAAAACATAAAGGAGAAGAATCTTAAAGAAATAGCAAAAATTGTTATGTTACAAACTGCAAGGCAAATGCTTCTATCGGTTTAAGCAGAAGACTGGCAATCAATGAACAACTGTAAAACATCAGCTACAGAGCGCTTCACCAAGCACCCTTAAGTAAGCCCATCTGCAGAGTGCACAACACCAAGGGATCCAGCTTCTTATTACTCGGACTTGACAAACCTACACCAACTCCTATGAACTGTAAGGCCAAGGCAAAACAGACTCCCTTTTGGCCAGGCAACCCATACACCTCATTATTAACTTCCACATCTTCCACGAGCTTGAAAGAATAAATTAAAGTTGAGAATGTGATAAAAGAGGCTTGCCAACAAGGTGTCCTTGCAGACAAGTGGTGCAGAGCCTTGCAAAATCCTCTCCACTTGTACTTACTTCGTAAACTCCAACCACATCAGGCTTCAGCTACAAAGGCCGACGGACAACTTGAACTTATGAACTTTGGACTCACCGTGCAGGCTTAATAGGCTAATTAATATTAGGCCTGGGTGGCATAAAGTTGGAGTTAATTACACATGCGACGCATGATGCAAAGAGGGGCTGCACATGTGTTAGGTGGATCGGGATCCCTGCAAGTACTTCAAACAGTGAGGAAAGGGAAGGGAAAGGTCAGGAGATAGGAATAAACTGAGAGACCCTACAGGGAAATGCCCCTGTAGACTCCTTTTATTAGAACAGAGAAAGATGAAGACTCTCCTCTGTCTCTTTTTGGAATCCAGCGAGCCTATTTGAGAAAAAATTTTCCCAACAAGCACAAACAAAAAGGTGAATTTAAGCAGCACCACAGAGAAAGTGTCATTCTTTGCACTGTTTAACATAACAAAACATCTGAAGAAGCTCAGAAAGGAAGGGGAGAGGCCGATTTTCCTGCCCAAATGCAAAAGATGCTGGGCAGCCCTTGTGTTCTGACAAAATTGGATCATGTCAGTCTAGCAGCCTAACAAAACACCTCTTTTCAAGTGCCCTTGTGCAAAAGCAGTCTAGCTTCAAGTCTCTCCCCCCCCTCCTTTCTTTTTTTAAAGCACAACATACAAAAGATGTTTGCCTCCGTCAGCATGGGAAAAAGCAGAGTTTATTCTTCCAAAGCAAAGCTGTCCTATAACACACACCAGTAGAAGCATGCGTTTCTCAAAGACAACGACAACTTTTAAGATAAAACCCCAAACAACAGGCTTCAAATCATCACAGTGCAATTCTGACAGATCCCTCCTAAAACGTAAGGGGTTTAAAGCGAGCACACAATGCAAGAGTTAGGTGAGACTGCAACGAGATCAGCACTCATACTGCAACAAGTAGTCTTTCACTAAGAGCAATGTGGGTAAGAGCAGCTGACATCACTGGCCCTCCCACCTGCCTGCCTCTGGTAGACTGCTGTCTGCGTACACAAGTGACTGAAATGAATGCCACTTGTCTTACGTGCTGGTCTGTAATTTTTAAGAGTGTATAAACAGCTGAGAAATCTCTGCAGAGTGATGTCAAACCTCCACAGCCACCACAAAGCGAGCCGCTCCTGCTTCTGACTCACAGCCACTGAAATAAATTAATTGAAAAGGGATACATGCTTAAACAGCTTACTAGTTTTGTATAAACACCGCATTTGTTCTGAGCTTTATGGGTTTCAGAGAATGACGCCTCCATTCTTGAGCGACTCCACTGGGTTACACCTCTGGCCGTAGCAGAGGCTGACACCCTGGGACCCACATCCACACAACCACCAGGCTTTGACATCCCTTCATCACCATCCACTACCCCGGTCTGGGCAACAAACCCCTCAAAAACAAAGGTTCTCCCAGCAGTGAACGATTTCCCTCTGAGGAAGGAACGTGTGCTTTCATCCTCTCTCCCCATTTCTTCCTCATGAAAAACGTACCAGAAATCTGAAATACCAACGTTACGATCAAAGCTTTGCCAGGAACATCCTTCCTTTGCAAGGGGTTCAACAAGTAGGTGCTCAAAGACTTGTGATACTTCAAGACATCAGGATAAGCACGAGAAAACGCAGCTGAAGAACTGAGATCAGCTTTTGGTTACAGAAGCCTCTTCAGCAGGGAAAGAAAATGTTTTCCCAGAGCAGCTATTCCTCATTTGAATGTATTTAATTAGTTCCATTCAGCAATCAGCATAAACAAGACTGAAAACACAACTGGGAGATTTAAATAAAGAGAAAATCAAATCCAAGCTCCACGTGTGATTTCGTTTAGAAAACACAAAATTTCTTTAAATTTAACACCGAGCATCTGAAAATACAAGCGTTTCTTACACCTATTTGTACATATCCAATACACCCAACAACAAAAGCAGGCTTTCCTTTACTAAAACAAGCAACAGATGAAGATCTCCTATTGCATTTGTATTTCTCCGCAGGGTAACAGCCTGCCAGATACGGATGTCCATTAGGAATTCAGGCCCAAATACTTGTTTTTAAGCATCTTGCAGGTCGTGAGTCTCCGGAAAAGATCAACAACAGAAAGAAGGAAAGAATAAAATCTTAAGTAATGTGGAAACGAGGTAAAAGGGGCCTTTCAAGTTCATCAAGCAGATGCTAAAGAAAGTCAAGAGACCCTGTGCAGCGGCAAGCTTGAAAGACAAATCACCAGGCAGAATCCATCAGCACTCCTTAATACGCTTTCTACCTTTGCTGAGAAACTTTCCTTCCGTGACTGTCACAGCCCTTCTCCTAAGACACAGCACTTGGGGGGTGCTCCTCTCCCACTGGAGGTGTACACCTCCCTGCCAATACCATGCTTGATTTGTAAGCTCACCCCGCTCTGGCAGCCACAGAGCACACAGATTCTGCTTATTCACACTTCGGGCTGCTACACCTATGCAGAGCTCACTCTTCACCAGCAGGAGATAGAACACAATATGCAAGGCTTTCCATTTGAGGAAATACTCAACATAACTTCAAGGCAATGACCGCATTCTTGCAAACCAACCAAGATTCCATATCAGGCAATCTCAGGAGGAAGCAGCTAGCAAACAGGAAGAGAAGCTCCCAGCTGAGAGCCCTCATTATATCCTCACAGCTCTTCACTGACAATCACCCATGGTGTACCTCACTTATGCCAGTCTCACCTCACTGATGCAATTCACTTTAATGATGCTGAATTTGCAAGTTCAACATTGCTGGCATACAAGGTTTTTCTCACTGCAAGGCATCTGTGGAAGTCACAGGGCAGGCACCTGGCAGGAAGCAAATATCAGCTCCTTGGGGAGGCTGAGGTGAGAGCAAGCAGGACCAGATGACCTGCAAAGGTCCCTTCCAACCCCAACCATTCTATGATTCACCACAAAGTTGACGAGTTTTAACTCTGTCCATGCCAAAAGGCATTAATTGCCAGTGCCATAATGAGCAGGCAAGGGCAAGCGGGATGGCTGAGCGTAGGGATGGTGCAGGTACAGGGCTGGTGGTGACAGAAAGGGAGCTCTGATCTGTTCACTGAAGTTGGTGTTAAGTTTTTAAACAATACACAGCTTTATTTTTAGCACACGGTAGAGTCTGGTATATTTATCCAATAAAAACAACTTGTCAGTAATGGTAAATGCCCCAGATATCATTTTGTGACATCAAATTCCTCGCATTTAAATTGCTCCTTTTGGATTAGAAGAAAAGTAAACATTCAGACTAGAGCGCAACAAGGAAAGCCTCATCCACACAAACTGCTGTTGCATGACAGAGCACACCCTGAAACGACCACTTCAGATAAAAGGTTCCCTAGCATTGCACATCTCTTTGGACTGAATTGCTCTAATACTCCCAGCCAAAGCGTAATCACCTGGCCAAGGTGTGCCAGAAGTCATCCGGACTCACGCACAGCGCATACCTGCAATATGTCACCATCCCCTACACAGGGAAGTTGTGCCACTTGCAACTTCTATTTTCAGTTTGGCAATCAATGCGTGCACTGACCCAGTTACCTCTGCAGGAAAAGCAGGGCAGGTAGCAGTGTGAGCCACCTGCTGAGCAGTGGCCCTGCCAGCAGCCACAGGCATGATAACTTCAGGAACAATTACCCATTAATGCTGCTTTCATTCTATTAGGAGTTACTCTACCGGCCGCCAATTAACTTTATAAAGGCCACATTAGATTTCAGAGGATCTTTTGCTTATCAGTCTGCTCAGCCTCACCATCGGTCCTGCTGACGTTATGCGTGCTGCACGGCTGCAGCTTTTCAGGCCAGCTAACAGCAGCTCCAGCACTTACATTGCTGCCCTGATCTTTCCCAAGCAGCGCGGTGAAATCAATATACTGGTTAATTTAATTATGGCTATTCAACACCCAGTTAAGTGGCAGTGAAATTCTAAAGCATCGCATTAGTTTCATGCTGTTGCTTCTGCTCCCAGATCTCCAAAGCAGTCAGTGCAAATATGTGAGTTATCCGCTCGAAAGAAAGACAAAGGCAGAGATGGAAGAGAAATAATGCGTTTGAAGCCTCTACCATTGCGCCCTTTGTACCGCCACAAGGCTTTTGCAGAGAGTGTCAGCATTCATTCTTACATGGGATCTGCTGGTACTGCGGCCATTCAGGAAAGCATGGAAAGAAAAAAAAACCACCACAATTCGTGAGGCACATCTGATTAAAAGCACTTCAGCCTCTGCAGCTGGGACCTGAAGTACAGCTTCCGCTGTGCACGCTAAGTCGCTAAAGGAATAGGCTCTAACTAAAGGCACTCCGCTGCAGGAATGGTGGCAACCCCCGTGATGTTTCAGTAGGATGTTTGGGTAGGAATTAGTCATCACGAAATCCTCTCCTGCTAGAGCTCTGAATATTCGGAATTTAACCACTAATTCAGCTTCTCCAGTATCAAAACACGACTCCAAGAGGCAGAAAGGGGAAGAAAAATATATAAGATAGCAAATCCCACACGCCACTTTTCTAAATAGCCCATCTTTTAAGGCACCCATGTACCTGTGAGCGCAGCACAGCCATCTCTGCAGCTCTCAGTCACAGCACAATGCCATCCAGGGATGTTTCACATCTGTGAGCATGATCCTTACCTCCTATATTCCCCCCTTTCCCAGCTGGTGTTTAACAGCAGCTTCAGTCCTCGCCTTGCTCCCAACACTGTGAGCCCTTTTAGCTGGCTTTTCTCACACACGCAGGGAGCTCTCTGCCTTCACTTCCTCTTCCTTGTTCCCATTCTGCCAATGAACCAGAGGGAGAGCATGTGCTCAAGGAGGCCAAACAATCACTGAGGATGAATAAGATGCTGCCAGACAGAATGTGTGCACAAAACCACATCAGTGAGAAACGCAGCTCTGGCATTTTGTTCTCCCAGGCGGCCAGCCTTCATTCTCAGAGGTCAGACTGCTTCCAAGTGCCTGACGTGAAAGTTACAGGAACCACGAACACTTATCACTAGGCAGACCTTGGCCTTGCAGGAGCCAAAATGGCTGCTTCCTCCCGGGGCTGAGCACAGGTAGCCGCGTGGGAAGCCAAGCCCCAGCTGCCAGTAGCATCCCTCCACATGGAGCAGTCATCAGAAGCAAATGCCTCCTCTACTGGGAAGGATCTGGACCGAGCCCCCAGCATTTTTACATTCCATCACGCAAGCTGGCGTGATACACTTGGCCTCAGAAATCCACTCTCCACCTCAGCGCTGCTGCACAGATCAGCACTGCTGCACAGATCAACTGCAAGAACTCTCGGGTTTCCTGGACCTCCTTCATCACAGCAGTCCCACAGAAAAGAAAGGATTTCAAAGCAATCCTCACCCAGGTCAGAGGCTGCCTCCACAGGCTACTGGAAGCTACTGGAAGCTCCTGGAAGCAGATTCTTCTGCTGGTTTGTAAACATTACAAGTAGGGGTTTTTATATGAGCGCACACGTCTCTGAAGCTCTCCATACACAATTTGAACTGCGTAAATTAAAAGCGAGGTAACAAAATGGAAAAAGGCAGAGGAACTCCAAAATGCAGCTTGTTCTCATAAACCTCAAAACAATATTGACATGAACTGTGGTACTCAGTAAATCAGATGGACAAGCAACCAGGCACACTGGAAGGCTCCAAACCGAAAACAGATTGCTCAACTTCGTGATGCAAGCAACTTGTCACAACCTGCTGCAGCCTGCAAGAGACCAGATGGTGCTGCATGCATCCTTGCAAAGCCCTGCCTGCCTCAGCCCCTCTGTTTCACCTACAACACTAAGAAACCCTCTCAATCGCATCCATCGCAGACTGTCGTTAAGACTGAGGGGCTTTACAGGGAGAGGTAATAAAACAACCATCCTGAAAGCTGCACACCCAATTAAGTGGAATACATGTGAATATTTTGAGGCCAGCAGCAACAGCTCAACTTTATTCAAGTACACAGCAAATGCCAAGGTTAGCAGCTTGCTGCCCATCTAGCAGTGTGCACCTATAGTAGTTATTAAGTTCCTTTCTAATGATACACTGAAGCATCATCACATGGCTTTATACTAGGTGTTACTAACAAGGCTCATTCATAGCATGATCCCAGCTCAGTGGTGGTGCTGCAGGCTGTAAAGCTGTGACAGACAGGTGTGAACAGGCTTTGGACAAGGCTCTGAAGCAACTCAAGAATCACAGGGGAAAATAAAGTACTTTGACCTTTCAGTGATTTTAATGTCCAGTATATCATAGCACACTGACTTCCAGGTCCCCTTCACAACAACGAAGCAGGTAACCGACAGAGACCAGAGGTTCTCCAGTCACTACAAATGCAGTGCAAATGCCATGAAGCGCTTTGGCAATGAATTCTGCAAACCAGTCAAATTAAGCAAGCTGTTCTGCATCAAAAAAATGAAGCTACCTGAAAGAGTTCGGCAAAGGGAAGATGCTGAAGGGCCTGCAGCAGCTCTTCTGTAAGGAGAGGCCAAGAGAGCTGGGTCTGCTCAGCCTGGAGAGAGGCTTAGTGGGAACACACCCATGGCCACCAGTCCCTGCAGGGTGGTGCAAGGAGGACAGAGCCAGGCTCTGCTCAGCAGTGCCCAACACAGAACACAAGGCAGCAGGCACAAACCCAAATGCAGGAGGTTCCCTCTGGACTTCAGGAAGCACTTCTGGATTGTGCAGGTGGCGGAGCACCGGCACCAGTCACCCAGAAGTTGCGGAGTCTCCTCCTTGGAGATGGTCAGAAGCTTCTGGACACGATGCCAGGCACCAGCTCCGTCTGAGCAGTGGGCAGGACCAGGAAATATCCACAGGTCCCTTCCAATCTCAGCCACTGAGTTGGTGAAAAACAAAGCTAAATGGCTGGAACACAGCAGCATGACTAAGAAATGAGCAAACAACCCTCTGCTACAGCAGCTCTTGAGTTGGTTTTGCACCTCACTTAGCTAAACAACTCATTTTAGCAAGCTGCACGCTGGCTTCAAATGAACTTTTAGAGCACATAAGAGAAGGCCAACACTAATTTAGCTCTGTAATCAAGCAAGAGCAAATATAAAACGAACAGAACACTACGCTCAGTATGAATAACCAGAAGAAACTAGGCCAAAGAATACTAACTTTGCAAGCTCAATGCAAGCGTTGTAGGACTTGGGACTCCGAGAGTCTCCTACATTCTCAAGTTAGCTTTACATGACGCCATGGTGTTTTCCCCCCCAGGACTTCAATCTCATTAATGCTCAGGCTAAGAAGCTGCGTGATGAGGAAGACTACCCACAAAACCAATGCTGAAAAGAGCGCAGTCAATAAAACAAACATAATAATGACAGTTTACAGGGACGGGAAAGGGTGTCCTCATAGCTGAAGCACCCCCGAGGTCTTCTGCAAGCCTGAGCTGCAGGACTGCCAGGCCTCACAGCCAAAACTCAAGTTCAAGAGAGACACGCCTATTAAGTGCTAAACAATGCTGCTTAAAAGATCGGGTCAATTTCATAATAAAGCTGGATAGCTGTTATTAATGGATATTTTTGACCCCATCCTCTACATCTTAGTTTGCTACTTGCAAAACGGGGATCCAAGTGCCTTTAGATCACAGGATCCTGCAAACAGCAGATGATGGAACGTTGCAATAGAAGAACATCACGCTCTGATTTCACAGGAAAATCTGAATGAAAGCCACTAAATAAAACACAGACCCTCCACTGGATAACTCATCACTGATTTAACGCCATCTGTCCTGAGCATTTAACATCACAGACGCTGGAGAAATGTGATACAATCACACAGTGTTACCAGGCACGTGGAGCTGTACACTGGCTCAAAGGCTCAGTGTCTGGATGGAGATCTGCGACAAGGGGTCTCCCTCAGGGGTCAGAGCTCTGTAGCATCTTCATCAATGCCATCAACAGGCTCATGGTTTGGATGGCTGAGAATATTTTCCATGGGGACGGCAAGAGATGCTTCTGACACAGAGTCCATCTGTGTGCCATACAGCAAGCGGCGCCTTCGGGTCCTGCGAATGCTGCAGCTTTTCAAAATAACAACGTATCTCACACAAAAAGGCAAGCCAGTTTTCTCCAGTTCTCCCCTATGCAAAGTTTTTAAGATTTCAAAACAGCTAATCCTAAAGCAGACACGTGGTCAGAATCACGCAGATTACCAGTGGAAACCATAAGCATAAACACGGAGGGAAGCAGCAGGCAGTTTTCACTACAAGCCGTACTGCCTGCCCTGCCTCTACTCCACAGAAAAGAGCAGCCACGAATAACATGAAGCCAATATTTCTTCACCTCGCAGGCAGAGGAGCTACAACCTAAATAAAAAACACAAGCCCTGCTTCAGTGGGACGCAGAACTCTACTGCAGAGCAGAAGCACTGCAGTGCTTCCCTGAATTGGTACGACCTGGCTGGCTGCAGGGCCACACGTGAGTACACCCCTGCAGACCTTACACCAGACCCCAAGGATGCTCCAGCCTTGCACAGAGGACGCACCCTATCACTGGGTATGGTCAATTCAACAGATGCATGGCTGCACACTTACGTTTGTTCCAAATCAACTTTCTGACCTAAAGATGCACAGGAGCAACCTTAAGAAGCTGGAAAACACACCACGGGCTGTAGCAAGTCTGTAACACTTGGGTTTATTAACACTTCAGAGAGTTTTCCCTTTAACCACAGCAACAGAATAGCAGAGACCGAGTTTGTTTTACCTGTTGTTTGTAAACAATGTAGTTTGCAAGTTTATATTGCGGCTTCATTGAAGCTAACAGTTCACTTACACAAGCAGCGCAATTTTCCTGCCTACAGTGAACGACTGTCCTCGTGTCCACCAGACGGCCGCTTTCCTAGAAGAAGCTACCAGAGCACCTCTCTTCTTTTTGGAAGTCCACACGTTGATGTAAATGCTTTTAGCGATAAACTTGGTTTCATGTAAGCACATTTCAGACGCCACAAAGTCGAACCTTTAAAAAGAACAGTTGTGCAAAGAGCTGGAACAAACGCATCCGCGCCCCTTCAGACTTTATTCTGAGAGAGGCACACCAGCAGGTACCTACCAGCAGTGCCTAGATGCCTCGTCAGACAACACCTAACCCACAACAGCCAGCTTGCAGAACGGAACACGCCTAAGACGAAATCCTTCTATGCCAACAACACGAGATTAAACTGAACTTCACGGAGTTACGAGCAGCCACTTCTTTCAGATGATTAGAAATCTGTTATTTCCACACTAGTTTCCAATGCACCTAAGGCTCTGGGGTCACAGAGGAGACCATTATGTGTCAGACACTTTAAACAACGCAAAACAGGTACAGACAACCTGAGGAGCAAGTGGCTTTAGCCACATTAGCAATGCATGCCCACAAGGAAGATTACGGGCTGCAATTTAGCTTAAAAAAACAACAAGAAGCCTTCCTCATGTTATACTTAACGACAAATAATTACACTTGTGGACCAACGGAAGCCTGAGCAAGCCCAACTAATACGCATTTCAGACTAGAAATGGACAGCTCAGATCTCACAGAGTTTGAAGATTAATTGCTTGTTTGGCGACTCAGCTAAACAGCAAGGCTGACTTCTTTATCCGCTGTCTGCAGCGGAGCATCTGGCAGCAAGCACTTGTGATGTAAAAACGATGACAGCAGAAAGAAAATGTTTACAACACCATTCACTCCGAGTCCCCAACCGCAATCAGTGACGTTCAAATTAACTGGAGATATTTTGTCTATTTGATACAATGGAAGCCTTACGCCGACAGAAGATTTTGCCTTTGAGCTTAGAGAGCCACAGGGCACCTCCTGAAAAACAAACTGCTGTGGATACCAACATCCTTGTTTAGAGTTGATGGACGGAGTCTCAAAACAAGAGTCCCCATGAGCCAAAGCCTACAGAAAACAAATCTTTGTTTAAATCAGAGCCTCTCCAAGCATGGAACTGCTCTGAAAGCTTTTTGCAGCGGGCCAGATGGGGGACTTCACAAACCGCCTCCAAGAACCAGGGCAGCAATTGTCAGCCTGCCTGGAAATTAAGATTCCTTTCACACACGCACCCAATTATCGCCAGGTCTCCTCTCTGCCCTCGGAACGTCACTCACCTCGCTAATTAAATCACAGCCTCAGCTCATCCCTCCCACGGCCCTCAGTCCCCAGCATCTGTGGCTGAGGGGACACAGTGGAGCGGCCCAGGCTGCTTTTCCTCCCTTAAACCCCCACCACACGGGCACGAGGCCACACCGACGCTCCTTTTGGGTCCCCAGACCGCTCCTCCATCACTCACAACCCGTTCTCACAGCTCCCCAACGCCATCCATCCCCACCGCCCTCAGCCCCATCCTGACCCCAAACCTACACTCCCCCCCCCCGCCCCACCAGGCCCGCCCCCCCGCCGGGCCTAGCGCTTACCGATCAGCCGCCGCACCTCCTCCTCGCTCAGGTACAAACTCAGGCTGGGCCCGGGGCCGGCGGGAGGCCAGTCCGGAGGCCCGGAGCCGAACGCGGAGCCGGCCCGAGCGGCGGCGGGCAGCAGCAGCAGGAGGAGCGGCGGCAGGAGGCGGAGGAGATGGCGGCGCGGGCCCCGCCGGCACGACCCCGCGCCCGCCTCCCCCGGAGCCGAGAGGGGCCGGCCTCGCCGCCGCCGCCGCCCCCCACCGCGCTCCGGGCCCCGGCGCCCCGGCACCATCTCCGCGGGGAGGGAGGCGGCCCCGCCGACCCCTCCTCACACGCCGCGGCCGCCACCCCCCGCCCCGCCGCTCATGGCTGCGCCGCCCGCCCCGCGCACGCGCGCCACGCCCCCCCGCGGCCGTTGGGAGCTCCGCGCCGCCGCCTCAGGGCCGCCCCGGTCCCGCCCCTCAGCCCTGAGCGGCGTCGAGACAAGCGCTGGGGGGGTTGCAGCATTGTCCCGTGGCCCCTGAGCGGCGGGGCGTCCGTCACCTGCCCGCGAAGCCCGTTCGGTGCTCAGTCACCCCCGTGCTGCCGTAGGAAAGCTCGTAGAAGCGCAGAATCATTCAGGTGGAAAAGACGCCTCAGTTCCCCAGGTCCAACTCCGGCCCACCCCGCCGTGCCCACTGCCCACGTCCCTCAGCGCCACATCTCCGCAGCTCTGAACACCTCCAGGGACGGTGACTGCCCCACCTCCCCGTGCAGCTGTGCTGTGCCTCGCTGCTCTGTCTTGAGAAGAGATTCTTCCCATTACCCAGCCTGCTTCCTGTGGTGACCCCCGAGCTGCTGGTCGGGGCTTTGGTCGGAGGGTCTCACCCCACAGCTGTGAGACCGGGAAGGCGGGGGAAGTTTTGGAAAGCTGAAAACGAAATTGAAAATGATGTGCAAGTCCTCAGCTGGGCGACCAGACAACACGGGTGTTTGCCAGAGAGCCCCCCGTGCCGCAGCTTCCCTGCAGGACACGTCCTCAGCCTCTAGACCCGGAACAGCCCCTCTAACCCTGTGCTTATTTGCAGTTCAGACACGGTGGAGATTTCGGAGTCCAGGAATTTCCTGATGCACCTCACTTAGGGACTCAGGGGCAGACAGGAGACCTGTGGTTCTGGAGTGACCACCCTCAAAACTCAGCTTTGTCTTTCAGCTTAGGATTCCCAAACGGGGTTATGAAAATCATCACGAAAGCAATCACAAAACTACATGAGCGTGAATGTGTGCTGGGCTCTTTTTGGGGGCTGATTTCAGCAGCAATCCTTATTTACTCTCTTAAAATCAGGCGCCCGTTGGCAGCAGCCGTACCCACCCACGGTTGGTGGCTCAGCAGGCTGTTACACGCTGGCTGCTCGAAGATGTCTCGTGCAGTGCTATCTCCTGCAGCTGGGTTTTCCCAGGCATGGGTTTCAATAGTGGACACCTGGAGATGGACCCAACAGCCAAGAAAAATGCTGACAGCCTTCCCTGTGGGGGGTAAGCAGGTAGCTTACATGGGACTGCCGCTATTAAACAGCCCCTGGTGGTGACCAGACCCATAAGTGAGCTACATGCTCACCGTGTCCCCGTCTACTCTGAAGACCTCAAAGGGAAATACGTTCTACCACAGCCAGCACTGAAATCCTGTGGTGTGGGGCGGTCTTGGTGAGGGGCAGACAGCTCCGTGCCCTCTTTCTCCCTGGAGCTCTGCAGGTTGTACCCCACTAGCCAAACTTTATGTCTCATACGCGCTTCTGGGCTGCTGTCCTTCCTCTGGAACGTGGGGGCAATGTCCACGCAGCCATCCATCCACAAACAGCATGACTTTAACCTGAGCCTCGGCCATCCCTGCCTCAAAGCGGGGCTGTCACGTTCAGCAGGGATGCAGTGTTCGGCAGCAGGACCCCTGCTAGGTTATTCTACTGCATTTCTTCTTGGTGAGCGTGCAGCTCGCTGCCTGTAAGTCACTGCCTGATTTTAACGAAAGGTCACCAAAACCGCATCAACCAAATGCAAATAAACACATTCTTAGGACACATCTGCCAGGCACTTTTAGGGCTCAAGTTTCTGCTGGCACGTCTTTTCTGCTATGCCCTCGAAGCTGATTGCTTACTGAGCCCCGACGTTGTGATTAAAATGCTGTCTGCTGCGCTTAGAAGAACACTTAGGGTTATTAGAAGCCAACTGGAGGTTTCATGGATGTCAGGCAACGTATCGTTTGGAAAAGGTGAAAAATGTAACTCACGAGCCAGCCCAAATGCTAAAGATCTTCTGTTGATTTGTTTTGGCTGCACGGACTATTTTTGGCAGGATCAAGTTCACGGTCTCTCAAAACCATTCTGGGTAAGGTTATATATTGCAAGAGGATACAGCCTCCCCATGGAAAGCTGCTAGCAATAGCTGTGAATTCGCAGCACTCTTATGGAAAAGTTTTGCTTGGCCGGGCTGCGGGAGGCAGCGCTGCTCGTGCTGGGAGCGCGATGCTATCAGCACTCACCCCATTGTGTCCCGAGAGGCGTGGAGGAGCTGGTATTCGTTTCTGGAAGTAAAACAAATTTGGGGAGAAAAAAAAATAGCTGGCGAGTAATGGCACCGATGGGAGCTTGACAGATTTGGACGTGGAAAGCGTATAAAATATAGCGGTGTACGCATGGGTGCTGGACGAAGGGGAGGACTTCAGTAATGGTTGCTTCAGATCATGATGGTAAGTGAGCGTGCAGCTGTCGCTGTGGAACAGAACCGGCCCCTCCATGTTGGTACAGACATCTTTGCCTCTTCCATCGTTTTTCATAGAATCGCAGAATGGCCCGGGTTGAAAAGGACCCCAATGCTCGTCCGGTTCCAACCCCCTGCTATGCGCAGGGTTGCCAACCAGCGGACCAGGCTGCCCAGAGCCACATCCAGCCTGGCCTTGAATGCCTCCAGGGCATCCGTTTGTGTCTTCAAACGGTTTCTCCTCCTCACAAGAACCAGGTGACCAGAGCCCTGTGATGGTGTCCAACAGAGCTGCACTTTGGTTGCTCAGCCCAAGGACCCCTTATGTCACCCAATCCAGATTTGCCTTTTAAATCCAACGTTTTATTAAAGTAAGATGGCCCTTGTTGGGTCCAAGTTTGGGACAGGCTCAGAAGGAAGCATACAGCACAGCAAAACAGCCGCACTACGGAGGGTGTGTGGTTTTCATCTCAGCCCTGAACAAAGACCTCTTCCAGCCACACTTCTGCACTGCGGCACCATGGAGCTTTGGCTTTGTCCTTGGGAAGCCATCAGAAATGGGCAGACAGGATTTCAGAATTGGAAGAGCTGGGGGAAGATGTCAGAGTTAAGCCTGTGTAGGCATGAGACATCCTAAGCTAATTAGTGTTCATCTTCCCAAACAACTTCTAAAGGGCTCTGCAATGGCAGCAGGAGCCCTCTCCCACGGCTGGGGACACTTGTGGCCTTCTGGATAGGGGTAATAGGCATTCCTTTGCCTGCTGCCCTTCCCCTAGGGGTGTGCTGCTTCTATTTTCCACAGAGCCAAGCATCCCAGGGTTTCCAGTTCTCCTTTCCTGCCTGGCTTAATCACTTTTTTTCACCATTCAGGCTGTTGCATGCATAGAGAGAGGGGAATGTAGCTTGCATGGCTGCTGGGTGAAAAGTCATATGCAAGTTCCTGGAAATGTAGCATTTAATGGAGAAAAAAAGTCCTGGGAATATCAGGCTAAGAGCTGCTATGGCGCTGAACGAGCAGAGGCTGGAGGAGAGCAGAGCATCTGAATATGATTTCAGATTGCGGTTGGAGTGAGACGTGCCCTTCCTTTCGTTTGCCTTTTAAGGGGAGCGTTGTGCTCTGTGAAATTGCTAAATACAAAATAAATTGTCCGTGTTTGGTGGCTGGCCATCTCACCTCGTCCATCACAGGGATGCTTGCGAGGTGCTGCCATGTGTGTCATCAGGCTGCCAACAGAGAGCAGCTGTACAGCAAGGCTCCGGCCGTGTGTTGTTGCATTCTGTTCTGTGTGCAGCTCTTCATGCTCAGGTGAGAGTTGGCATCAGGAGCAAATGCAATGATGATGACACTAAAATGACAAGGGATAAAATCTTGATGATAAAATCGAGGAGGTATCCACGTGATGGGGACTCTCACACTATCACCCTGTTGTTCCCGGAGCCAAAGTTCAACGATGCTCACATCATTGACGGACTGAGCAGGGCAGCCTTGGATTCCCACCCCGTTTGGTCTTTTGGATTCTCACCAGTGCCGATAGACCTCCAGAACGTGTCTTCAGGGGCTGTCCTGTGTCTCTGTGGAAAAGATGGACCTTGCACATGACTCCAAAAGCGCATGGGGTGATCCTCGGAGAGCTCATCCCCCCTGTGCCTTCCCCTTTTCCCGTGGGAAGTCAGCAGAGCAGCAGTTCTAAAATCCTGCAGTCACATCTTTCAGATCACTTCAGTAAGTCTTTCCCTCTGTTCTGGCAGCTTGAGCTGTTTTATGGCTTAGCAGGGTTTGTCAGAGCCCACACATGAGATAGGAATGGAGGCAATTAGTCCTAGGAGTTACTGTAGCCCATCCTTCTTTCATAAAAGGCAGCAGTTGGAGCGTTTACCCAGGAAGTGAAAAACACTGCTTCGACTTCGGTCTGAAATAGCACCCAGCCCCATTTATACAGGGACAAAGTTAAGCAGGAGCACCGGCTGACTCAGCCACTTTCACTGACTCCCAGTCCTGGACCCATCAAAGCAGGACATGCGAGAGAGGTGACTCTCAGACTCCTCTCGGTGCTCGTTTGACTGCAGAAACCAAACCTCCCCAAGCGCGGTGAGTGCTGGATGACACCAAGGAGCTCACTGTGGGCAACAGGAACCTTCCTGTAGCTTCTGGTGGCCTTTGGAGCGGAGCAGAAGGTGCCACAGGGATGAAGGGGAGCAGTGCTATCCTTTCCCTTGGCTGGACTCAGTACCACAATGTGGCCAAACATTATCTGCCTCTTTTCCCAGCACTGGGCAATACAGCTGCACCATAAGCTCAGCTGGATGTCTTTTATTGAAAGCACTTATTTTACCTCTTGAAAACAAATTCCTGTCAGTGAGAAGCTTTCTAGGTAAAACTAAACCTGGATTGGTTTTAATTGTGCTTACGCTGCATGTCCTGTAAGCCAACTATTTTAATGGCTTCGTTCTGAGTCCTTCTCTTTAGGGCTTGGAACATGCTCAACACCAATAAACCAAAAGACTTAGCAGGATGTTAAAATGCTTTGTGCTTTTGTCAATCCCATTCTTTGGATGCTGTGTTTTCAGAGATCCTCATCTTGAAAACGAGGGCAGTGTGGGGGAAATGCTGGGGACAGACAGCCTTCCTCCTCCCATGCTGCAGTTCTGGGTGTTCTTGGAGTCCCTGCTGGACCATTCACTGCAGTGACTCGCACCACGGGCAGTGATGGACGCCCACCGTTTGAGTGGCTCCATGGTAACTTAATGCTTTGGAGAAGTGAGAATGTCTGTAGCAAGCTCTGGGGATTTGCTGTTCCATTTACACGTGCTGCCTTTCTGTGCTCCCAGCCCTGCCTGCTGTCCCAGATGTCCCAGAGCAGCATCCTTCACTCCTCCTTATGTTGCGTTTTCCTTGCATGGAACCAAGAAGCACAGAAGCGGCTGATGGCAGCATCCCACCGTGCTGTCCTTGCCCACAGGGATCCCACCTGCAGAGCTGCACAAGCTGGTGGCAGTGTGTGCCATCACCAGCTCAGTCCTCCTCCGGTTAAAGCTTCTTTGCAGCCGCAGAGCTCCCCTGGTTCCCAGGCCAGGCGTTACCCAGGCCGCTGACCCAGCAGCGAGTCACCTAATGGCAGTGGGAGCGCAGGGCGTTCCTGTGCCGGATGCCAGCACCCTCCCTGCTCCTGACCCGAGTGGCTTCAGCAGCTCCTTATCTCGGCATTTCCCTTCTCTTGAGCTCCGTCCTTGTGCTGGTCGCACCCATGGGCTCTGTGTCCCGTGGGTTGTGCCCCACTGTGTCCCTCCGTGGGTCGGGATGGCAGCAGGCACTGTGCTGCAGGTGTGCTGCCACCCTTCTCCCCAAAACCCCTGAATCCCAGCCTGGGCTTGGTGTTGCAAATACCAAACATTGCAAAGGACCTACAGGCAGTTGCTCTCGGCAAGCCTACAGCCGTGCCTTTTGCTTTTCAAATTGCCTTCATTTTGGTAATACGGGCGTCTCACAGCTCGTGTTACGCACAACGAAACCAGACAGCGTCTCCCACTCTGTATTGCATCAGGCAAACCCCCCCCCCCGTGGAAACCCTCGCCGCCGAGCTGAGACATCGCTGAGCCATCGCTCCTCAAGTTCCCCTCTCCGGAGCACAGCGACGTCACGGAGCGGGCCGCTAGGTGGCACTGCCCGCCCGGCATGGGACGGAACGGCGCTGGGGACGCGGCGGGGATACGAGTGGGAGCGCTGGGGGTGTCCGGCGCACAAACAGCCCCGGGGCGGGGGGGGGGGGGTCCGTGCCCAGCGCCTCCGCTCTGAGCACCGCAGAGCAGAGCCTGGCTGAGTCCTCCTTACACCTCTCTGCAGGGATTGATGGATGGGTGGGATCCCCCCGAGCCTCCTCCATCGCTCGGGTCGCTGCTGAAGGAGAAGAGGACTGCGCCCAGCGCTGAGCTCTGAGCCTGGCAGCAGTGGAACCTCGCGCTCCGGGTGGGTTGGTGTTGGGAACTCTGTCCCTTCCCTCATAGCACCCCCAGGGAGGCTGCTCCTGTGATCACCTGGCTGCAGGAAAGAAGCATAAAATCACAGAATCATTCAGGTTGGAAAAGACCCCTCAGATCCCCAGGTCCAACCCCGGCCCACCCCACCGTGCCCACTGCCCACGTCCCTCAGCGCCACATCTCCACAGCTCTGAACACCTCCAGGGACGGTGACTGCCCCACCTCCCCATGCAGCTGTGCAGTGCCTCACTGCTCTGTCTGAGAAGAGATTTTTCCTAACTCCCATCCTGAACCTCCCGTGGTGCAACTTCACACCGTTACCTCTCACCCTGTGCATTTGCTCTGGGACTCCGTGGGGACACCCCATGAAGAACTGCCCCCTCCACCCCTTCTCTCTTCTCCCCAGGTTCCCCCCCACCTCTCCCGGTTGCTCCCCCAGCCCAGCTCCCTCTTTAACAGCACTCTGGAGCAGCACTCAGCACTGCGGGGCCCAGCTGCTGCCAGGAGCCATGGTTTAAATAACACACGATAAATATTAGAGTAGCCTGAGCTACAGAGAACTCCTCAGACACCAGTTTCTAAGGATGACCTCATGCATTTCTTGGCCTCGCTAGGTCTTCTCATTACTCTTCTGCATTTTTTCGCCCCGCTATTTTTCTTCCCTCCCAATAAAATGTTTTGCTTTTCTTCTTTTTTTTTTCCCCCTTTGCTTGCTTCCCTGAAATATGCAGCCATGGCAACCGGCCGCAAGAGCGAATTCCCCGCATCCCCCCTCCTGTCCCCGGGGTCTGAATTCCTGCTGGCCCCCCCAGAGCAGGCACACGTGGGCTGAGCCCTGCCTGGCCCTGCCGTGCACCCACAAACACCCAAGCAGACTCAGCAGGCACCCCTGAGCCTCCTACCGGACCAAACAGCATCGTTTGGTGCTGGCATTTTTGGGAGCAGCATCGGGGTGGAATGCGGCCCTTGGCGTCGGGACAGGAGTTGACATTCCCAGCTCGGGCTGAAGAATGTGGACATGGTGTTCACTCCAAGCCCTGGAGTTCATTCACCCACATGAGGGGAACGCCAGGACCTCGGTGGCCGGGAGCTCCCTTCCCAATGCAGAAAACATGGGCTCTGTGATCCCCCCCCCCCACTCCAGCACATCTAACAGAGGGCTGCAGCTGCTATTGAGACCTTTATAATGTCACACACCGCCTGGCATCCCGTTTGATTGGAGTAGGGTCTCACCAACCAGAATAGTTTTGCATTCCTGCTGTTCTCTCCGCTTTGTGGGGCTGAAATCAGACACGGCGCAGTTACTCACCGTTTACTAAGACTGGGTTGCACAGGGCTCTGCCACCTAAGATAGCAAAACTTCATCAGCGGCGGTGATACGACACGGGTAAGGCAGAAAGATCCCCACTGATTCACCACCCCGTTACATCAGTGCTACGATGTCAGGGAAATGCTGCTCAATCCCACAGCTTGGAAAGGCTGCTGGAGCCCCGAGATTGCAGGGAAAGCTGGGGAGTTTCAAAAGGATGTGAGGAATTCTCCATTTGAATCATCGAATCCTTATGTTTTGAAAGACCTCTAAGATCCCCAGGTCCAACCCCAGCCCACCCCACCGTGCCCACTGCCCACATCCCTCAGTGCCACATCTCCACAGCTCTGAACACCTGCAGGGATGGTGACTGCCCCGGCACAACTGAAGGCCATCAGCTCTCATCCCATCACTGCTAACTGGGAGCAGAGGCCAACCCCCACCTCCCCACCGCCTCCTCTCGGAGTTGCTGAGCAATGAGGGCTCCACTGAGCCTCCTCTTGTCCAGACCGACCCATCCCAGTTCCCTCAGCCGCTTCCCATCACGCTTTGTGCCCCAGACCCCTCACAGCTCCGCTGCCCTCTGGAATCACACCAGAGCATCAATGTCATTCAATGTCTTTCAGTATCTTGAGCCACAGTTTGATAAACTTCCCCCTGGGGAATGGTGGTTCAGGAGGAGGTGGGTAGGATGGCAGTGGGCATCACCACAAGGCTGTGTGACCGGGGAGGTGGTGACGCTGCCCCTCCGCATTGCTCCGCAGCCCAGCCCCGCTCCTGGCAAACCTCTGCGTGTTGCGCAAGGAGCGGGAGGCCGTGCAGGACCTGGAGCAGGCAGCAGGGCCGCTTGCCTTGACACGTTGCAGCAAGCCAGCACTTTCTAGTCACACTCTTACAGCGCAGCGTTACCCAGGCTCAAGACGTTGAAAGACATCATTGCTCCCTGCAGCTCCGTGCAAGGAGGGTGCAGTCAGCGCCCAGCACTCACACGCTCAGCAGCCCCTTCAGGCAACAGAGCTCACCCAGAGCACACAAGGAGATGGCCACGTCCCTGGGGTTCCTGGAGAACCCCAAACCGCTGCTGTCCCAAAATCATGCCTGCAAGGAAAAGAGGAGCCCGGAGAGCAGCCCAGCCTTCCTGCCGATGAAGGAACCGAGCACATTTCAGGGAAGGGTCACCCTGGATGCCTGGGGATGTAAAAGCGGCTGCAGGCCGTGCTCTGGTCCTCCCCTAAAAACGCAGACAGGCGTCTCAGCTGTGGGGCCATCACCTGAAATAGCGCCGGGACAGCAGCTTGGTGCCACTCTATTTGGGGACAGCACGGCTGCTCAGCCCGGCCGTGGGCTCCTGCCCTGCTCCGAGCTGTGTGCGCTGGGAGAAACCCTCCCGGAAGGAGAGAGCTGGGCCAGTTTTCCAGATTATTTCATTTTCTGAGAATTTCCTCCATCAGTTCCATTTTTTTTCCCAATTATTATCATTATTATCATTATTATCCTTATTCCACTTTTTTTTTTTTTTTTTTTGCAACAGCTGGAAAAAAACAACATTTGGGTCACCACGGCAACGCGCTCCGAAACTTCTGGTGGTGCTGGGATGCGCCAGGAGCTGCCGGGCTCTGTGTGGGGCTCCGCACGGCTCCCCACTGCCTGCGCCCCACGGTCCCCTCACGCACGCCGTGGGATCCCAAGGGCAGCTCTGCGTCGCTTCACACTGGATCGGACGCAAAACAAACAAACAAACAAAAATCATCGCGCTTTCAGGGTGTAAAAATGTGGGTGGGAATATTTTCCAGGGCTCGTCATTTTCCGCCGAGGCCGAACGCTGCGTTCTGCCGCTCGCTCTCGGTGTTTGTGTGCCTGAAAGCTGCTTTCTCATTGCGGTACCACAGCTCCGTTATGTTGCATCCCTTCCTGTTGCTGCCCAGCAGCCGTGGTCTCGCTCCAAAGGCAGGCCCTGCTCCCTGCCCACCCATTCTGGGGTGAGGTTGACAAAGAGCCAACAAAGCTCCTCCATGCTGGGGAAACCCAGCATGCTTGTGCCAAAAAAAAAATAAACAACCCACAACTGCAGCCCCATTGGCTACTGACACCCTTTGGCGTGCCCCAAAAGGGTGAGGAGAGCGGGTCCTGCACCCCCAAGCTCTTTGCCACAAGGCTGTGGGTGCCCCATCCTGGAGGTGCTTGAGAGCAGGTTGGATGGGGCTCTGAGCATCCTGATGTGGTGGAGGTGCCCACGGGCACCTGGCTGCAGCTGGGTGGTCTTTAGGGTCCCTTCCAACCCAAACCGTTCTGTCGTGCCGTATTTCCAGCTGGCGCTCACCTATAGGCTCACCTGACCCGGCTCTTTCCTTGGTAACGTGAGTGTGGCAAAATCCAGCTGGGTTTGGGGGTTTTGGAGCCCCTGCTGCACAGCTGGAGGTGCTGGGGGTGATGCGGGACTCCAGTGCTGGCTTGCTAAGAAATGGACTGCAGCTTCATCAAAGAATTGGAAAATTCAAGGGCAGCGGCCACCCCCACCACGAAGAGTTTCAAGGAGATCTCGTCCGCTCAAGGCTGTGCCATTTCAGGCATCAGTAGCTGAAACTTCCCGTCCCTTCCCTCTGCCTGAATCCAATTGTTTTCCCTACATTTGATGAAAATATCTCTGTAAATTCCTGAAGCATGAGAACAGTGAAAAACACGTACTTTCTCTTGGATCAGCAAGCAAAAATTCTTACACATTTGTGGTTTTGGAGAGTTGTTTCAGCTCTGAAGTGGAAAGGAAAGCGACACTGCATAGGGGCAAAGCGACGCTGCATGGGGACAAAGCGCTCCCTAAAGAAAAGCCCATGGGAAGTGCAGCCCCACTACGGGGCACAAGGGCCCCACTGGCTCCCAGCCTGAGCTCTGCAGCCCGCGTTAAGGATGGGTGATGGAGCAGGGATATCCATGGCATCATACATCTGGCTTTGGGTTGCTTTGCGTTGTTTCCTAGCCTGGAAGGTGGAACCAGGCAGAGAAATGGGATCTTCCCAATTTCCTCTCCGGTTTCTGCCATCGTTTCCAGGTAGGACACCTGGGTCTGCTGAGCTCCCCAAACCCTTCCTGCTGCAGCAAAGCCCGTGAGCAAGCATACAGCCCTGCAGCAGGCTGTGTCAGTTCTCCGCCTTTCAATTTCCACGTGAGTATTTCCAAAGGCATGTTGGAAAACGGACAGCTTCAAAAAGCAACTCAACATTCACCTGAAAGAGCGTCCATTGACCTCAAAGCCTTTCGCTCACCTCTCCCCACCGCTCTGCGCTGAGCGTGAGCCCTGCAGGTGGGAGAGGTGCCCCAAGACCACCCCATCCCAATGACTCCATCCCAACATCTGCCCTCAGATCCGAGCACAAGTCGCGGGATGATGGGAACGGAGCGGCGCCCTTGGCCGTGCCTGGAAGGTTGGGAGCTCTCCGGGGATGGAAAGCCCATAGACTGCCCAGGTCCCTGTTCATGGAGCTCTGGAGCAGGGCAGGGAGCTCATCGTGGGCTTGTCAGGGTCACGGAGGTGGTGGGAAGGAAAGGGAAGGGAGAGAAAGGGAAGGAGAAGAGAAAAAAAGAAAGCTTGACTCAGAAACCGCAGGGAATTTTTTGCCTTTTTAGAATACTGGGAAGAGAAAAAATAGCCACAGTTATTCAAAGCATCCCGGATAATAACAGCCTGTTTACTGTTTGCATGCAAAGATGGCAGGCAGGCAGCGCGGCGCGGGGACCAGGAATGAGGAATTCGCCCGGCGCGCTCCAGCCGAGGAGGAGGAGGAGGAGGAGGAGGAGGGCCAGGGCTGAGGAAGGAGCAGCCCTACAGTGCAGAGAGCCGGCACGGCGGGCAGAGCCTCATTCCTGCACCCAGAGCAAGCCGGGGCGTGAGGCTGCATGCTCTGCCCAACTGGTTTGCTGCGCCCCACAGCTCGCCCCTGCACGGGTCCTCCTCCATCAGACAAAGACGGGGGGAAATCCCCCTTCTGCCCAATCCTGATGGAAGGTGGGGATTTGGGGGCTTTTTAAAGCGGTGTTTTCCATCTCAAGGAGGTTGCCATGGGCTCCCCTTTCCCTTTCCAGACATGGCACGTGACCGTGGAAATAGAGAACAGAGGCAGGAGGATGAGGAGACCCAGCCCCAGGGGTGCTCTGAGGACCAAGTTCTGTTCTCAGTTGGGACGCAGGGACGATGGATACGAAGATACAGGGATGCAGAGACCCAGGGATTGAAGCCACAGGAGAGCAGGGATGAAAGACTGAGGATATGAGGATCCGGGGACGCAAAGACACAGAGACACGGGGACCCAGGGACACAAGGATCAGGAGCACAAGGATGGGAGCAGCTCTGGCTCCCTCTGAGTGTTTCGGTTGAGAAAGCAAATGGATCCCCGGTGACCTCGTGGCAGGGACAGGGACGTGCCCTCACCTGAGCAGGACCTGGCCTGGTGTGGGACGAAGGACAGCGGGTGCAAATGAGGCTGTTGATGGCACAACCCCGAGGAGACGGCGTGGGTGGAGACCATACCACAGACAGAAACAGCAGTTTTTGGAGCCTGTCCTCACACCACCTCCTCCCCTCTCGGCAGGATTTGGGAAGCGTTTCTCAATGCTGGATGCTGCTGCAGCAGCGTGGGCACCTGGGTAGGGTTTTGGTGGGTCTCCAGCCTTCCTGGGCACACACGCTGAGCCGCATCAGGCTGCTCCTCGAGCTCAAAAGCAACCCTACGAAACAAACAAGCTCATCCATGCTGGTGCATCCTCAGGGGAAGCCAGGGCCTCCTGCCCCATCTTGCTCCACGTACAGGTGGGCTTCGGGATTTTCCTTCCTTTTCCTCATTCGTTCTATTTTGGTTTTTCTTTGCAGCTCTTGAAAAGCTGCCTACAAGCAGCCAGACCTGCATCCGGATTTGGGTAAATAAAGGAGCGGGCGTGAGCACTGCGGAATGCCAGGAATGCTGCAGCCCTTCCCAGGCAGCCGCTGCAGCCGTGGGGAGCAGGAGGGGGGAGGCAGCACAGGTAGAGCCCTGGGAGGCTGCAGGAGTCCCCGTTGGAAGGCTGCAGTGCGGAGTGCCGGCCCACAAGCAAAGCAGCGTGGCAGCTCAGGCCTTCCCATCGCTTTGGGCATCTCCAATCCACCCCTCCAGCAATGGAGACCTGTCGCACAACCACGGGAACCCCTACGTGCTCAGCCTCGGGCACCGTGTGCTAAAGGAGCACCAAAGGTCGAGCTCCGTGGGGTTTTTTTTTAATGGATTTTTTTATTAAAATACTGTTATACCAAGTGGAATGCTACAGCAACCTCGGTATAGGGCGGCATAACCAAACAGCCAGGTTTCTGTTTAAATACTTCAGATAACTTAAAACGCACAAACAAGAACTCCGTCGTCTTTGGCAGGAAAACAAAAAAAAGGTTCACAGCACAAAAAAAAAAATACTTAAAAAGAAATAACAATATTAATATAAAATATATTAACTTGGGGGAGGGGGGAGAGGGGGGGGGGGGTTCCTCTTTTTCGTTTTGTTTTCTACTTTGTAAACAATGCATGAGAACAGAACGCATTTTTTACGTGTCTGAGAGAGAAAATAAAAAATGCAGTTGTCCAGCAAATGCACACGTTTGGAGGAGAAAGAAAAAAACACACAGAGGTGTACGGAGGGCAGGGCTGGGGAGCGTCTGAGCTGTGAGGGCCGAGCAGTCGGCGTCGGCTACGGGCAGAAGCCAGCTGCCAGTAGAGGAGGGGCGCGGGGCAGCCTCTCCATGGGAGGCGTTTGCTCCGCTCTGAGCATCTCACCTCCTGCGCCTTTATCCTCAGGCTTTCTTTCTCCCTATTATTCATTTTTCCTTTTTTTTTTTTTTTTGTTTCATTATTCCCCATTCTTTCCCTTTGCGAGGAAGCACGGGATGTGCCCAGGGCTCTCCCAGCAGCTCCTGAGATGGGGATGGAGACGGAAAGGAGCTGATGAGGGAGGGATGGAAAGAAAGCCCGGGAGAGGAAGGGAAGGAGGCTGAAGTGATAAATACGTTTGCTCCTGTCCTACAAAACAGGGGTGTATTTACAGGGAGTTGCATCTTCTGGGCCGCCAGGGGCCAGGCACTCCGGTGTCCCTGGGGACATGCGTAGGGCACACGGTGGGGACGGTGGCACGGATGGGACGTGGAGGACAGCGTTGTCACCGCTCCTCTTTGGCCGGTTCCATTGTCACGATGGTGGCTTTCCCTGGCCAGAGCTGGAAAGTCAAAGCCAAGAGGCCAGTAGAGCCTTAAATCAAGATCTCCACCATGTCAGACAGGTCTGGGGCTCTGGGGATGGTCGAGCTCTCTGCAGAGAAATGAAGCGAGAACGTGAGATCTGGAGAAGGGAATACGACTGTCCTCCTGGAGCTGGACTGTTTCAGTGTACAGATTTACAGTCGCAACACAAAGCCCAGCCCCGTTCCCTGTGCCCCCCACAGTCCTTGGTGCAGCCCTGGGGACCGCAGGACTCACCTGGCAAGCTGGCTGGGCACTCTGCACCCTCACCCCGGCTCTGTGCCATCCCATCTGTCTGTGTGCTGCCATCCTTGCTGCCGTGCTTGGTGTGGGAGGGCAAAGGCACAGCGGCGGGCACTGATGCTGCCTCATCTGCAGCAGTTTTGCCTGCTGGAGGAGACAGCGTTAGGAATTTGTCAGCATGGGAGAAATCCCACCCAAAACACTCCCAAATCTCCCAGTTACTGAGAGCCACCCTCCAAAGAGGCAAGGGGAAATTTTAGGCTGCTCCCTGCTGAAGGCAAAGAGGGCCGGGATCCTCATTTACCTGTGCTGCCACGGGACGAGCCCTCTGCGGCAGAGGCAGCGAAGACAGATGGTACGGACTTGGCCGGCCGCAGGGAGCCTTGCAGGGCTTTGCTGGGGTCCCTCCGTGAGCGCTGCTGCAGGACTTTGATGACGGCATCTTTCTCCAGGATTTGGGCATGAAGGGCTTTTAATCTGAAGAGACGAAGAGGGAGAAGTTGAGATGGGAAAGAGGACCTTGGGTAAAAACCTTACTGGGGTCACTTGGCCCACTGAGGATGCTCGCAGCTCGCAACACCCAACAAGTAGCTCACTGGGAAGGTGGGGTACCTGTTCTCCATCTCCTGGTGCTTGTGGTTGGCCAGCAGGAGGTCCTCATTGAAGCTGCTGTTGGGTGAGTGCCGAGGTGAGTGGCTGATGAGGGTGGTGTCCCGCTGGGCAGCAGCAGTGGCAGCAGCATCCATGGCAAACTGCCGCATGGTGCACTCCTCCAGGTACTTCTGCTCCCACTTGGTCATGTCAGCCTCCAGGGCCAAGATCTTCTCCTCCTTCTCCCTCAGCTGCTCGGACAGCCTGTGGGCACTCAGCTCGGGCGTCCCTCCACCTGCGGTTCCCACTTGCCTCTGCAGTGGCCAAGAAATGACCCAGAGGGAAGGTGAGGAGATGCTGGGATGCAAATCGCTGGTACCTCCCACCTGACGGTCTCCGGGATACCCTTACCTGCTGAGCCCGCAGCATCTTCAGCTCCTGCTCCAGGCGGGTGCGCAGCCGCAGCTCGAGCTGCTCCCGCTTCTCGCAGGCGGCCTGGAGCTGACCCAGGGCTGCCTGCAGCCGCTCCACCTTCTCCACGTACGCCCGCTTCTTCCGCAGCTCGGCCTCCGCCTTGGCCGCCCGTGCCTGGGCGCTGCCCAGCGCCTGTTCCAGCAGCTCTGCCCGCCGGCGCTGGTCCTCGTTGGCGCTGCGCAGCAGCGAGGCTTCCCGCTCCAGCTTCTCCTTCTCCTGCTGGTGCTCATAGCCTGCAAAAGAACACCTGACTAAGACTTGGAGACACGATGCTGGGGGATCAAAAGACCCACAGAGGCCCCCCAAAAAAGAGGCCGTGCCCACATGTCTTCACTCGGCTGCGTGGTGTCAGCAGCCCTCACCCAGCACATGAGGTGCACTGGGGCCAGGTGACAACCCTGCAGCACACATTTCAGAACATGGACATGCCCTGATGGACTGTGACACCAGCATGGACACTTGCTGCATCAGAAAGCCTGCGATGAGAAAAATCTCTCCTAGGTTACACCTAGTTGTTGCAAGGAAGGTGACATGATTCCTCCCCCACGACACCACCGTCAGCTCTCTGATGAAACAACATTTAGGAAAAATAGAGATATGGATCTTGCTGTATTTCTCCCCCCAGAAAAGAAATTCCAGCTTGCACAGGAGAAGCACGGGAAGGGCTGGGCAAGCATAGCGAGGGAGTGCGGACTTTGTGCTGGAAGAGCCGGCGCATGGCAGCAGGAATGCGGAGAATGCAGGTCACCCCGCCGGCCGGCCGGGATTAATGGCTCGCATCCAGTGCCCGGAGCAGCACAGCCCTCCCTGGGGAAGGGCAAAAAGCTCCCACCTACCCCCCCCCCCACCTCTTCCTCCAGCATAAAGGCTTCTGCACTGAGTCCCTGCTGTGGCAAGTCAGGCAAAGCTGAGCCCCTGGGGACTTACTCTGAGCCAGGAGCTTCGCCACCGTGCCCTGGTTGCTCTCCTGGTTCTCCTGGGTCTTGCTGGCCAGCTGCTTGTTGGCCGATTCCAAGCGTTCTGGTACAAAAACACAAATAAAAAAGTTAGATTTAAAAGACTGTTTTGGACAGATGAAGCAGAATCCCAACCGCCTACCTCCTCCCACCTGTGAAAACACTCAGACTAAGAAAACTGCTACAAAGAAGCATACTGGGGAAAGGCTGATGGACAGAGAGGGCCTGAAGGAACAGGGGGGAGGAAGGGGCTGGAATTGGGAGCCGGGGAACAGGAGCCACCGGGCCAACCCGATGGACCTGCGGACTGCAGCCGCTCTCACCTTTCAGGTCTCGGTTGAAGTCCTGCAGCCGCCGCATCTCCCCATCTCTCTTGGCCCTCATGGCTTTCTCCAGCGCCTCCCGCTTGGAGGACGCCTTCATGAGGTTTTCGTAATCCTCCGAGATGCGCTGGATCTCCGTTTCCAGCTGGGGAGGAGGAAGTGATGGGCGGGGGTGAGATATTCGTGGAATGAGGAAAAGAAAGGCAGATGCTGGCGAAACGTTGCCCAGGCTCAGGACCCATCCTGCACTGCCAATAGGGCTCAGCAAACCCACAGAGGATGGGCAGGAGCCGCAGAGCGAGAAACCCCCACAACAACACAAGTTTGGGGGCAAAACCCCTTTTTCTTTTGCCTTCAGCCTTGTGGGCGCAGAGGAAGTTCTCTTGCCTTAACACGGATTTGGCTGAGTGTGGTCCCCCTGGGGCTGGCCCAGCTTCTCCCCGTGCCTCCCAGTGTCCGTCTGTCCGGCAGGGAACAGCCCTGGCCTTGTGCAAAGCTGCACAAAGGGCTTTCTGTGGTGGCCAGGCACGCTCCTGGGGCGGGTGGAGACGGCCTGAGTGCTACTGGAGGCTCAGAATGGGCTCTTTTTCCCCTCTCTTCCACACTTGGCCAAGGAGCTGCGCTGCCACCGAAGTGCAGCTGCTTGCTGTGGGGGGCAGCCACAGGAGGGAGGGGGCAGAGATTAAACCACAAAAGGGGGTGAATTTTCACAGCAGCTGCTTGATCCTGCCCCAGGCGGCAAGGAAGCAAATGCACGAGCTTTCCCAAAAACAAGGGACAAAGCCACGCTGTGCAGATGAGGCCATTCCTGATTGTACCTGCTCTCAGCCCAAACCTGCTGCCTGTGACATGGCAGGGCAGGAGGTCACTGAGCCATCCCCTCCTCCCCAAGGGATGGATGCCGGTGGGTGAGGCACTGCGTGGGAGCAGAGGCGAGCTGAGCATCTGCACTCGTTGCCCACATCCCAAATAAACGGCAGGGCTGGGGTCCTGCATCTTCAGCGTGCCGACAGGGAGCAGAGGCCAGCTCACCTTCTGGATTCGGCTGGCTTTCTCTGCGCAGCTCTCCAGCTCCCGTCGCAGCCTCTCGTTGTCCAGCAGCAGCCTCTCATTCTCCCGAAGCACCGCATCCACCTGGGCCAGCCGGCTGCCAGCTGAGGCTGCCTGTGCACTCACCAGGGCCTCCACGCCAGCGGGGCTGAGCGAGCCCAGCGTGCTCGGCGGGGGCAGGAACGCTGCGGGGACGGGCGCTGGCATCAGCCTGCTGGGGGGAAAGGGAGGGGTGCTCAGCCACTTCGTGGGGATGAACACATCGACCACCTCAAGCACCCTGCCCCCATGTTCTCCTCTGCCAACCGACCCGTGTGGATATGCAGAGCTCCTGCAGCACCCAGGGGTGTCCTTTGGACAAAAGAGGTGCTGGGTGCCCCTGGGTCATCCTCAAAAGGATAAGAGAGGCTCTGCGAGTGCTCAACCTGCCCTGCACGGCTGGGAAGCATTGGCTTTGGGGACTCACCCATGAGCACATAGAATACAAAGAAAACCCCATCTGACGGTGCTGCATGCAGCTTGAGCACCTCCACACCCAGGATTTAAGCACCTGAGAATATCAGGACTTGACTGCTAGGTCAGGGGGGCTCGGTCCCACCCTGCTGCTGGGTGATGCAGTCAGGAAAAACCTCAGCAAAGAAAGCATGTTGGAAGCCTGCAGCACTACCACTTCTCCTCGTTATTTTCTGGGCAAAGAGAGGGCTCCTGGCTCGAAGCCTTGCCACCACACTGTTAATACATCCTCATTCTATCACCCAGAGTTCCTCGACATCCCATGGCTGCCTCTGCTATGCTGAGCCATGCAACCACCCTGCTGGAGCCCGCATTCCTATGGGGTGATCCAGGAGCGAGGAAGAACAAATGCATCTTCCTCACAGCTCCCCTTCCCCTCTTTGTTCCCTGGAAGGAGAGCGTTTCCTGCCAGAGATGCTATCACTCCCTGTCCTGGTAAGCCAGCTCCGAGCTCCTGCCTATAGCAATGCCATGCCAGAACACCACACTTCCCAGCCTTTCCCAAGCACCAGGAGATACCCAAATCTCCACACCCACAGATCTCAAAGCAGAGCCAGGCTTTGCTGGAGGTGTCAATCGGCTGAAAGGAAGGAGTACTGGTCAACACACCCATCCACACTGCTGGAAGGCATGGGGCCGGGGGCACCCTCAGCCAGGGACCGCCAGGCAGCTTTTTCCACTCCGAGCAGCACATTTTCCTTCCACGCTGGCCCATGCCTGTTCCGAATTTAGCCATTTCCTGACCTGCCTCCAGCTCCTGAATTAACCCCGAATCCCTCCCAGAGCAGTGGAGTTTTCACTGCCGGTTGGAAATTCTGAACCAACTGGGGCAAACCGGGGCCAACCCGCACCCAAGAAGCGGCGAGGGCTGCGGGTTACCTGACTTCGGGGTGCTGGAAGCCGGCCCCGTCCCGGGAGCAGGGCCGAGACAGGTAAGCGACGGCCGCCTCCTGGCCGGGGAGGATGTAGGGGTACTCCGGTGGAGGCCCGCGCGGCTCCGTCCCCTCGGGGCGCTGCCCTCGCAGGGTGTAGTGCCGGGAGAGCTGCGGGTAGCTGTGGGACGAGCTGATGGGGCCGTGCGCTTTGGCCCCGTTCCTTTCCAGCGACATCTGCATCAGCCGCTCGCTCAGCGACCGCACGTGGCCGTGCTTCAGGTCCTTGAGGGCGTCGTCGGGGCGCCGGGTGCCGCCGTGCTGCTGCCCGCCCCGCTGCCCCGCGTAGTACTGCGAGTGCGCCTTGGCCTCCTCGTAGCTGGGCAGCTCCTCGCCCTTGTGCTGGGGCTGGGCCGGGCGGTAACCGCCGTGCTCGGAGTAGAGGTGGTCGGCGTGGTGCTCCTGGCCCTGCGGCTCCTGCCGGGCAGACTGCGGCACCATCTGGCTCTCCTCCTGGGTCAGGCTCTCCAGCGACGAGCGGGGGCTGCCGGCCGTGCCGCCGCGCAGTGCCTGTTGCTGGATGGCTAGCAGCGTGCGGTTCTCCGTCAGGTTCCCGTAGCGCAGCTGCTCCTGGATCAGGCGGTGCAGGACCGTCCCGCTCGAGTCCTCCGCCGTCCTCATCTCCGCCGCGTTCCGTCCGTTCGTCTGCGGGCTCTACGAGCGACGCGGGCACCTGCGGGGGGACACGGGGACGTCAGCGGGAGAGGGGACTGGAGGAGCGCGGCTCTCCCCGCGGCTGTGCGGCTCCGGTGGGACGGGGCCGGGGGGGGGGTGGGCGGCACTTACCGGGGCATGGCGGAGCGGCGAGGCCGTGCTGCCGCTCGGGGAATGAGGCCACTGCCGACTGCGGGCCCCGCCGGTAGCGGGGGCCGGGCTCGGGCGCTGCTATGCCCGGAATGCGGGGCCGGGCCAGCCCCGCCCCGCCGCCACCACCTCCTCCCCGTCCTCGCTCCGCCGCCAGGGGGAGCAGCGCCCGCCCCGCCGCCATTTCGGGCTGGGACGGTCGGTGTCAGCGGCGGGCCGGGGGCTGGCGAGGGGTTGGGGCCGCAGCTGCCGCCCCGGGGGGGGCTTCGAGGCTCTGCCCGCCAGCTGCCCGCCTGCATAAATCTTCGTGCCTGATCCCGGCCCCGAGAGACGCGCCATTGTCTCCCGGCCCTACAAAAAGCCGCGGCCCCATCTGCTCTGCCCTCTGCCAGCGCTGCTCCCCTTCCCCAGCACAGCCCACCCCCCCCCTCCCCCGCCTCCACCTCTCGTGCGGGCTACGCGCGTGCTTTGCGCCTTCCCTCTGTGGGGTGCAGCAGGCCGGGCCCCGCGGGACGGAGCCCTGGGCTGCCCGGTTTGCAGAGCCGCTTCCCCGTCGTGCAGCCGCTGCGGAGGACCCGCGGGACCCCCAGCGCCAGGCACGTCCGCCCGCGGGGCCCCGAGACGGCAGATGGCCCGAGGGGCGGCGGAGGGGCAGGTGCAGGGAAAATTGCTAATTAGATACGGGACATTAAGCTCTCATTCTTGAGAGAGGGAATTTGGCACCTTCCAAAGGCCGAACAAAGCCCGGAGCGGGCCGACGGGCTCTTCCTTTTGCCATCCTTGGGGGGTTTTGTCTGGGGGGAGGAAGGGGACGGGCTGCGGGGAATGCTCTCTGCTCGGCCAAACCCCTCTGCAGGCCCGCAGCATCCTTCAGAGAGGCACAGATGCAGAACCTGAAAACCGGCCAGCCTCCCCTGCCGGCCCCCAGCGATGGAGGCACCGGGCTTTCGTTCAGCACCCGGCCGCTCGCTGACTGATAACGGGGCTGAGAAACAGGAGCCCTGGACACAGAGCAGGTGCGGGTGAGATCCCAAACCTCACCGGGGGTCTCTCAGTGGGATGGGGGCACACAGCATGCCGGAGGTCCCAGCTGCCCCCCCGACTCATCCAGCAGCCTTATCTATGCCTGCGTCATCCCGCTTCCCTTCCTATCTCAACACCGCTCTATTTTTGGCAGCAGGAAACCCCTCCTGGGCTGATAACAGCGCTTTGGAAAGTGATCTGAAGAGGAAAAGCCCTCCGCTCCTCTTTTTCTTTCTAACACGGCAGATATGGGAAGCTTCCGCCTTTCCATGCTCCCCTGGACGAGCCTAACCAGCTGCTGGCTACTTCACACAGACCTTCCCCATCCACAGACCCACGCAGACCCCCTGCCTCTCATCAGAAGATGAAGCGCATGGAAAGGTCAAAGCAGCCCACAAAGCTCAGACTTGGCAGTTTGGCAGGGAAGGGATGCGGGGGCTGATGTTGGAGATGGAGATTGCATGGTGGTGTGCCACATCCTTGGTCGAAGGCAAGATGCTCGGGATGCTTGTGACTGCCGATGGCCATCCCAGAGCTTCAGATGCTCTTAGCTGTGGGATTAGATATCGGATGTGTCGGTATCTCCGCTCTTAGGAATGGACCGGCATAACCGGCGGTAATTTTAGTGGAAGGAAGCACAAAACAGGCTTACAGACCAGAAGACACGGAAGTGGTTTCACCACGGGGAGAAGCAGCTCCCTGCAGCCCCAACCCCAAAACGCAGGGCTAAGTGCAGGTGTTGGAGCTCCGGACTCTCGGTGACACACAGCTCGGCGATGCCAAACCCTGCTGCTGACCTCATCGTCCAGCCTTATCGGTGAGGTGTCGGAGCGAGCTGAATGAGCCAAGAAAATACTCGTGGCATGAGATCACCTTGGCTTTCTTTGCGGCTCCCAACTGCCACTCCCGAGCCCCGAAGCTGGGGAGGATGCGTGTGATGGAGAGGTTTGCGGCCAGCAAGATGGTTGTGGAGGGATGGTGACGGCACATGGGCAGCCTGGTGCCGTGTCCACCGAACGCTGGGATGCCAAAAGCTCCCTCCTGTCCCTCTCACAAATCCCTGCTTCAAAGCAAGAATTAAAAACAGGGCTCAAGGAGCCACACAAGCACCTGTTCCCCATTCCCGCACTGTTTGCTCACGCCAGGATCCACGTGGGCTCGAACCACCGGGGCTGTCAACCCCACAGCTCTGTGAACGGCCCAACAGTGAGACCTCAGGAATGTCCCTGGGGACATCTTCAGCCCATGTCAGCTTGGCTGGTGCTCTGTGTCCTGGGACACGCGATGGGGCGATGCCATGTCCTGCTGGGGTGCAGGATGGGTACTGCAGCCTTGGCTGTGACACCCATCACTGCCTCCCCGTTATCCATTCTTCCTTCTCAGCCATCATCATCATCCCAAAATCCTTCTACCTCTGCATCTCAGTGGGGGCTCAACAGGAGCGATGCAGGACCGGGGCTGGTGATGGTGTCAGTGGGCTGTTGGGGTGCTCCCCGTGGGCAGCCATCCCCCATGACACAACTCCACACTGAAGCACACATAGGCATCTTCTGTCCCAACATCGAAGACAAAGCGTGAAGTGCAGATTTCTGACTGCATTATGTGGTTGTCACAAATGGGTTGGTGTCCTTCTCTGCATTTTAGCCTCCCCCCACCCCTCCCCATTCTTGAAATGAGTAATTTCCACTCCTGGATGTTAACTTGTCCTTTTCTGCTCCCGCCAGCAATAATTTGGCCACATTCTCACCTTTGTGGCATTTTCGCTCTTTCCTGAGAAATGCAGATCTCTGGGTGTGATTTCCTGCCTGCAGGAGGGCTGGCAGGGAGGGGGTTCCAGGACAGAGGAGGGCTGTGGGGTGACACAAGAGCAACTCATGGCACATTTGCAGCCCTGTGGGCTGTGGGATACCTCCTGTGGGAAGGTTGGCTTCACAGCCTTTCAATGGAGGGCTGGAGGTGGGAGAGGACTGAAAAGGCTGAGCCTCTTCAAGGTGGGGGAGGAGGGGGCTGTTTTATTCTGGGGGACCAGAAAACCCCAAACGCTCTTTGGTTACAGTTCTCTGAAAGCTGAAAATGATCCTTTTGCCTAAGAGAAAATTGTGAGAAGCCAGCACAACCCCTAAATAAAAGCCACTTCCAGTACCAGGGCATCCCCGGGATGGTGTGGTCCTTCCATCACCTCTCAACCACAGGGTGCTCACGGGGCAGGAGAACGCCTCCTCACAGGCAATTCTGTGCAAGAACCCCAATCTGCAGCCATCACCTGCAAAAGGAGTGGGGGTTGCACAGGGAGGGGCAGCAGGATGCTGACCACCCTGCTCCTTATTGCTCTTCTGTGATGGAAATCACTGCACACATCTGGACTGCTAAGGAAGCTCTACATCTTCCCCGCCACGGGGATAACCTGCCATGGCAAAATCCTCTTGGCGTTGTGCTCCCGGATGTTTAAGTGAGAACTAATCAATGTGGAAGACCAGGGCTGGCCAAGGGACAGTTAGCAGGGAAAGAAAAGGGATGTTGACTCTTGTACCTAATGGCAGCACTTGAAATAGACTCAAAAAGCCATCTCCAACACATGCACTGACTTGGTGAAATAAGAAATGAGAGCATTGGGCAGGGGTTGCTCTTCACCGCAGGACCCCAAATACAGCAGGAACTCTTCACCTTGACAGGGAGGGTGACACCAGGCTGTCACTGCTCAAAAGCAGTGGGCTGCCAGCAGGCTCGTTACTGAGATGCAGCTCCAGGCAAACCCTGCATGGGCACAAAGAGCATGAAATGTGTCACTTGATGCCCTCGTCACAAATTTTTGACCTCCTGCGGTGTGTGCCAATGGTTGTGAGAGCAACATCTGGGCAGGTGTGGAGGTAGGCTCTAAAAATGCTTTTTTCTTTCCATACATTCCATAATGGCTTTGAACCAGAAGCCCTGTGGCTGACTGCTGGGAGAAGTGTGGGCGGAAGAGGATCCAAGAGGAGAAGTGGGGAAATAAGAAGGAAAAATAGCGATAGCAATACTGAACTCAACTACAGTTGACCTCAATCAGACCAGGCCCCAGAAGAAACTCAGCACCTTGAGTTTGAGCAGTCCTATAACCAGCTCCAGGCAAGAGCAATGCCGACACCGAGTTGCAGTGCTGGCAGAGCGACCTTCCAGCCGAGCTGTGTGTTTTAGCTGCTCAATGATACAACAGAAAACGCCTGCAAAGCCCTGGCCCACTGGTGCATTTCCTTAGCTCGCTGGAATTTCCGTTTCGTTCTTCCTCTCCCAGGCTCTTACCGAAAAATGGTGTTACCACGCGCGTCCCTTGGGCGGGCTCTGGAGGGAGGCCAGCCTCAAGGTCCCTTTGTCGTGCTCCCCACTGGTGCTGGGTTCAGCTCGCCCATTTATTAATCACCCAAGGCGACTGTGCTGGTCAAGGGAAGATTTACAGGGCGGCCAGGAAGTTCTTATTTTTACAGGAGTGCCTCAAACACACGCACGCAGTAGGAAAAGCAAACATTCCAGGCATACCAAAGGATCCGCGGGATAAAAATTCCCCAAGCAGCCCAGATTAAGACACTCTCGGCACATGGAAACACTAAAACCCGGACTCAAGGATTTAATGGTGTGATTTAGCAGGCAGCCCCTAAGCTCTGCGTGGAACAACCTGAATTGCATGGGAGAAGACCCTATAAGAGGGGCAGGGAGGGGGGCCACCCTTGCTACAATAAAGGTCAGGGCTGACCCCACCCCATGCCCAGTTCCATGTGGACACCAGAGCCTTGCCGCAGGAGTTCACATGAGTTTGCCTTTGGAAACTTTCAGCTTCTCTCCTTCACAATCCAGGCAAGGGTTACTGAAGCAGTGCACCGCCCGGTTCCAGCCCAGTGGAACAGAGATGGATGCTGCTCTGGCTCTGCCTGCCTGGACCACAAGCTGGAGAGCAGCGGTTGTTGCTCCAGGTCAACACATATTACCTCCTCCAAAATCCTGGGGAGGTGATCTCAGCTTAAGGATACATTCCTCAAACACTGTCTGGGTTGAATGACAGCAGAATTTGGTCTCACCAGTGGCTTCCACAGGATGATCTGTCTCCTGGGCTGCTTGCCCAGCCTCACTGCCAACTGGTTCCCAAGCGCTGCCACCTGATGAAATGAACAGCAGCAATATTTTTGCACGCATGGGTTTGGGTTTGCAAAGAAGCATAAGAAAAGCAGAAGGTAAAGAGCTCTTGAAGTTGCAACGTTTGCTTACAGAAAAAATAAATCAGCCTGAATTATGTGCTTCCCCTTTCTCTTTTTTACTTCCCTGTCAAAGGATCTGTGCAGCATATTCACAACGATGCCCTTAGTCCTGATGACACGTTGGGCAATAACCTGGACTTCCTGATGGGCTTTGCATCTCTCTGAGTGAAGAAGAGGAAGAAGCACTGAAGAACAGTAAAGTAAAAAGGGTCAGAAGCCTCCGTGGGCTGGAAATATCCTGGAAGCTTCTGGAAGAGCTGTGGAGGGGGCTGATAAGGAAATAAGTCATCTGCTGAAAGGGTGCGTTAAAGACAAGCACGTGCTTAAGAACATCCTTGAGAAAAATGCTCATTTACCCAGTCAACGAGGCACCCTCCACGCACAAAGCAGATATGAACTGCCCTCTTTGCTTATCCCAAATCGCAACCCATCCATAGGCACAAGCAGGGCCACCTGTCCCAGCAGCTCGCCACAGTTCCCCTTGTGCAGCCACAGCAAGGATGCTCTGCAAGGACTGGGTGAATTATCAAGAGCTTGCACCTCAGTGTATTGTCTGAACACTTATATTCTTGGTCTCCTGTCTTTCCTGCCTCTGTTCATCACCAGCCAAGGAGTTTAGGAGACCTTTTGGTGCTGACACGTTGTTTGGATACGAAGCTATCCTTACAGAATGGGCTTTGTCCCAGTAACTGCGATTGGCTTTAATGTGTCTGCACCCCTTTCCTTGCTTATGGCTTTAACTATGCTTCTTGATGGTTTTCCCAGCGGGATTCTCCTAACAGTAACTGCAAGCTTGGTAATTTGCATCCACACAGTGCAGCACATGCTTCAATTCAGCACAGGCTCTGCGCAGTGCAGGACTGAGTTCTGTGTCTACAGGCATGAAAAATTACCATAAAATCTGCACTTTCCACAAATGGCTCCTGGTGTCGATTTGATCACCCCCGCAGACCTTACTGAGATCAACTGTGATTTCTGATTCTGTAAATTCTTGCTGCCAGCTGAGGCCAGGCCACCACAGCACGGCCGGGGTGGAGCTTTTCCCGTGCTACACCGCGAGCCAGCTGCGTTTAGCAAATCTAACGTGGCATTGCAGAGATGTGAGTCATCGTCACCAGCCTTGTTTTCACAGATATTCTCAGCGTAGATCCGCGCCGTGGTATTTTTGTTTGCCCCTGACCGTAAAAATATGACACATCCAGCTCACCCCATGATAACAAGACCTGGCTTATTAGGAATGGTAAACAAAATCACTCCTTGCAGCCCGACAGCCACCACTCACACTGCTCAGAAGGTGGTGTTGGGTTGACAGAAGTCCCACAGAGCCTCTTCCCCAGGATCATCACACTGTCTGGCCATCTTGGTGCTGCTGCTCCCACGGGACTGCGTCCTTGCCGGGGATGTGGGGAGTGCAGGTGGTGGGGGGGCAATATTAAGGACAATGAGACTTCCCAAAGGGAGAGCTGACAAGGGATGCTCTGGGCACTTTTTGCCCTGCCTTGCCCTATCCTTAGGCACCCTTCCCTGAAGGCAAATTGGGACGGACAGGCAGAGAAAGGCCTATGGCCACTCCACCACTGGCTGCATTCAGAGCAGGCATAGAGGATGGCACATTGATAACCTTCCAATGCATGGCCCAGGGGCTGCTGCCTGGGGTCTGGCTCTCTGGCCTTGGCCAGGAGCATGGCACTTTGCAGCATGAACCTTGCCCTTCAGAGGAGCTGCTTTGTCAAGATTGGATTTGGACCAGACACCTTACTGGTACACAGCTGGGGTCTGGCAAGACAACATACCACCTCCACACAAGCCCTTGTGCACAGTCTTTCTTGGTCCAAGAGGCTGTGGAGACAGCGCTGTCCCCTCTGAGCTGAGTGACAAAGGACAGAGAACCCACAGGGAAGGAGGAATGTCTGGGAGGTGTCAGTGGGCAGCCTAAAAGACAGGCGTGAATTCAGACTTGCCCTGCTTAGCTGAGCTAGGAGTTGAGTCAATGTCCCACAACTCTATATCCCGAGGAACAGAAATTGGTGCTTTAAAAACATTTATTATTCAGGAATGGCTTTTTTGTACTCTGCCCAGATTGACACTTGGGTACAAGACACAAGACTATACTCCTGCCTGCCAAATCATCTCTTTTAGGGGCGGACACAGGGCCAAACTATGAGGTCCTCAAAGGAAAGTCACCTCTGCCCCGACAACATGCTGCCATACATGGTGTCCAACACGCACCTGAGACTGATCACCCAGCCAGACGTGCTGGAGATGGGGACACTTGGTGAAATATGCCCAGCTTGCTATGACAAACTATAAACACACTCTGCTAAACAAAAATGGGCTTAGATTTATTCCTGTCCCAAGCAGGAAACTAGAAGGGATAATACAGAATTAAGCTGTGAAGTTAACCTTCAGCTATGTAAATTATAGGGAATGAAAAACGCAGTCAATGTGAAACAGTATTCTAAATGCACCTTAACTACAGGCACTGTATTGTACGGTGTAATCTTGCAAGCTGGGGCAGTGGAAAACAGCAAGTAAGTTTCAGCCTCTGAGCTATCTGGGGTGAAAAATATTTTTCCAACCGCTTCTGCTGTCGCACACTATTCCACTTGATAGCAACTGTACGAAATGGGCTGACCAGCTAAACACACGCTAGTCATAAGGTAGCTATGTTGACAAATTGAATCATATTTTGTGGGATTAGACCCAAGGCAAAGAATTTGGAAGATTAGCAACTGAGCAATGTGAAAGCACTGCCAAGCTCATGTTGCTGAGACTCGTATTGCTGGTTTGGGAGCGCTGAGCTGCAAGCCCACGTGCCAAGCCCCTCCTCTTTGTGATCTGGAACCGATATTTGCACAAAGTGAAGTGAAAGCACGGGCACTGACCAGCTAGACAGACTGCACACGGGGCTTGTTTTTGTAGGGCACAAGGTCCAGAGCCAAAGGACAGCGACAACGTAGATTGTGGCTGCTGAGCTCAGTGGAGCCCGCTGGCTTTAGACCAGGGGTGTGGTAGGGGGTATGAGGAAGCATCTTTTTGGCAAAGAGCTTTTTGGGGAACAGTGCTATGCCACCTGGACATCCCCAACACATGTGAAATGAAGAGATTTTAACGACAGGCTACATGTATTACTCTTTACATACCTAAAATCACTCACCATTCTTTAGCATCCAGATCAGTGAATTACATTGTTTCCACAGGCAAGGACTTTGGGTAACACACTATCAGTGACCCCAGATTCTGGAATCAATGCATTCACTACCAGGATCAGAGATGAGGCACAAGTAACCTCTGTGTATTTAAATGCCCAGTAACAGGATTCTGGATCTACGTGCACCAAATGCCATCATTTTGAGTCACTACACATCAGCGTACTGAGGAAGAAGCTCAGAGGCATAGTAAAGAACTAAGTCATGAAGTCAACCATCAGATTAAATTACAGGGATTGAGAAATGCAACTGTTGTAAAACTGACCTGTAAAGACACTGGATGTGTTACAATATACAACCTCCTGCAGGTATGACTATTATTATATTTTCCTTGTATTAAACTCTGCAAGAGGGCACCTGCTTCGATCAAACACACAGAATAACAGCCTGCTTAGTCCTGGTGAGGGCAGGGGCTGCACTCTCTGCCTCAGGACAGTCTAAACTATACATGGCGCAGATCTGTGCAGGTTTATTTGGAAGCCGGATGAGTCCCACAGTCACACTAACCCCACTGTTATAGACAGACACTTTTCCAGCAGCTCAAAGCCTTTAATACCAACATTTCGTGAAGGATTAAAATTATTGTCCTTGTACTATTCTGGTGATGAGGAAGCTGTGATATCAGGAGGGACAGAAAAGCTTGCTTAAAATAGCAAACAGAATTCCTGAGAAGATTTCCCATGTTTTTCTGCAATGGGAGGAGGAAATGGCAGTGGGGATAACCATGCCCGCTGGAGGAATCTTGCAGCCCTAAGGCTGGACCCAGCTCCCTGCTGACGTTCCCCTGTGACAGGGCCTCACACCTACATGGTGGGGTCCCAAAGCAGGAGAGAAACCTTGGTGCCATCCTTGCACCCTGTCAAGTACCTACAAGGGGTGCAGGGCAGCTGTGGGAGCCTTATGTGTGCTGGGGGGCAGGGAAGGGCCCACTCCATTCTTCCTGCTTCCCACAGTTCACAGTACGTTGTCTTGTGGCCTCAGTGCCATTGCCTTCTACCTGCAAATCTGACAGCACACAGAAGCAGCAGGAGTATTACAGATGAGTCCTGGCTCTGCAGGACTAAGCTGACAAAAACCTTGAGTTTTTCTGACACAGGAATGCAAACAAACTCCCTGCGCCCCCTCCAGCTCTCTGCTGCAGAATTTGGCTAAACCGTGAGCACTGGGAGGAAGGGAGAGCAACCACAGCAGTATTTCTCAGCTGCAGGCTCTGCACAGTGCTGCCATGCCCTCTGCCGGGCCAGTCTGCCTGTCAGACCACCCTTCCCACGCATGCCTGCACACTGCCTGTGCCCTCACCGCCCTGCTCACACACCTGCCTGCATCCACACAGCTTGGTTGCCACATCCAACTTGGTCTGAGATCCCTGCCATCTCCTCTGGCCAAAGCTCTGAAACAGAAAAGGAGCAGCAGTTAAGAAATGAGGAAGGTCGCTTAATTAAAACACGACACCCTGCAGGCACAGAAAGCCAGCAGGACCTCCTGTGACAAACACATCCCATGAAAATGCCAGCTCTGCTCTGGGCGCTTGAATGGAGCCAGTTTGCTCTGCAGCTTCCTTGCTCGCTTTAAAGCAATACCAACCCCTGAACAACCACCGGGCGTTTTGGGAAAAGATGTTTTATAATAAACAGGCAGCAGTGCACCAGCCCTTGGGGTGAAACTCTAACTAGCTGATGTCTGCAAGACCAAGCACTGCCTCCCTGAACTAGAGGGGCAAGAGAGCTGTTTCTGCACATATCATCTGGCACAAAGCTCGAAATAAACTCAACAGCCCCACGAGTAGGCTGAGCATTAGGTAAGACTTGCATTAACCTGAAACTGGGTTGCTCTGAGGCACTGAGCAACGTTCCAAAGAACAGAAGCCCTGCCACCCCCCCCCCGCCACAGGCTGAGCATACAAGGAACAGGCCCCAGAGCAGCCACTGCCTCCACACAGGTAACAACCACCATGCCATGGGACACGAGTTTGCTCTGACAGCCTCATGCACTCAGCAAATACCTATTTCAGGAGCTCGCTGGCCAGCTCCAGAAATCACAAAGTTAGCCACAAAGCACCAACGTGAGGTGGGTGAGGTGAGTTCCCTGACACACAGGTAACCCAACAGGATAGCACTACGCACCGGCTGAGACAGGCCGCCTGCACAGAGCCCTGCGATGCAGCCGAGCAAGGCCCAATGCACCAATAGGGAGCAGCACCGGGCCCGGGGTGCCTCAGTAGGGCAGGACTCGGTGAGCCGAGGGCTTGCTTTGCCCAAACACCGCTTTGGGATCGTGCGAGGGTCCCGGCGGGCCCAGCATCACCCCCAGACCGCTGCTTTCCGCCCACAGCCCCGCGACGCGCTCCAGAGGCCGCACTTCCCGGTCACACTGAGGTAACCCCGCGGGGCAATGCCCCGTCCGGGCAACCCAGCGACGAGAGGACATAAAGAGCAGCTCTAGGAGAAGCAGAGAGGCGCTAACCGAGCGGGAGGCATGCCAGATGAAAGAAAGGCACTGAGCCGCACACGAAGCAGCGCTGCATCCAGCCGCTTCTCTCACGACGCCTACAAGCAGAACTGCGCATGCGCACTCCCAATGGCGGCCTCTCCACCCTGCGCATGCGCACCGCTCCTCCCAGCCGGGAGCGCGCGCGGAGGCTACGTGCGCGCAGCAGCCCCAGGGGGCGAGGCAAATGCTCGCGCACCTCCTCCCGTGCGTCTGCGCCTGCGCACCGGCGGCGCTTCGTCGCGGTGGTCGCGCGAGATGCACGCACTTCCGCTGGCGGCGGCCGGGGCCTATGTACCAATGGCTGCTGGCGGCCGTCGGCAGCCTCTTCGCCGCCGCGCGCCGCTCCGCGCCACCCCCGGCCCCGCGCAAGCGGCCCTTCCGCAGGTCAGCGCTCCGCCGCGTGTCCCTCCGCGCTGCGTCCGGCCCTCAGGCGTGAGGGGGTGCCGGTCTGCCCGAGGGTTTCGCTCCTCGGCCCCGGTTGTGGGGCTTAAGGGCCGGCCCCGCTGTGCAGCGGGGAGCAGGGAGCCCGGTGGTGGATTGCGGTGTGTGTCCCTGTGGGTGTGCGGCGTGGAGGGAACGGCCTGGGGAGCGTGTCGCTGAAAGGAGCCCGGCCGCTATCCAGAAGCACGGATCAGAGTACCTCGCAGTCTCCTCCGGGCTGCACGACCCCAGGGCTCTCGGCCTTTCCTTATAAGGGAGATGCTCCGGACCCCGAACATCCCTGTAGCCCTCCATTGGGCTCTCTGCAGCACTTCCCTGTCTGTCTGGCACTGGGAGCCCAGAACTGGGCACAGTGCTCCAGCTGTGGACTCACCAGGGCAGAGCAGTGGGGAAGAACCTCCCTCACCCGCTGGGCATGCTCTGTGCTTTGCACACCGGGGTCCCATAGGCCTTCTTGGCCACAGGGGCACACTGCTGGCCACCAGGACACCCAGGTCCTTCTCCAAAGAGCTCCTTTCCAGCACGTCTGCACTGATGTGTGCAGCTATTCCTCCCCAGGTGCAGGGCTCTATGGGTGACAGAGCAAGAGGTAATGGACATGAACTGGGATGTGGAAAGTTTCATACAAAAATGAGAACAAAAAAGTTCACGTGAGGGTGTCGGAGCCGTGGAGTGGGCTGCCCAGGGAGGCGGTGTGGTTTCCTCTGGAGATACTCAAGACCCTGGGCACTTTTCTACCATAGGGAACCTGCTTTAACAGGGGGTTGGACTGGATGATCTCCAAAGGGGCCTCCCAACCTCTATAACTCTGTGCAAAGTGAAAGAAGGGCAGTGCTTTTGCAGGCATGAGCTGATGGCATGCAGCAGAGCCATCCTTGCCCCTCTTCCTAAAGGGAGAGCAGTGCAGGCTGCTTGCCACACTTTGGGCACTGTTGCTAGGAGATCGCTGCAAATGAGGGAAGCAAGTAGGCTGGAACTGCTGAGGTGGCTTCAGCAGCTGTGCTGTTGGAAATAAGGTCTGAAATGCTGCTTGTCTCTAAAATGGCAAAGGTACTCTCAGCTCCCTGTGTGAGGCTCTGCAAGAAAATCATAGTGTCATAGAATGGCCTGGGTTGAAAAGGACCACAGTGATCATCTAGTTTTAACTCCCTGCTTTGTGCAGGGTCGCCAACCAGCAGACCAGGCTGCCCAGAGCCACATCCAGCCTGGCCTTGAATGCCTCCAGGGATGGGGCATCCACAGCCTCAGTCCTCCACGAGTACTGTTCATCAAAATGTAGGTGAATGGGACAGCATGTCCGGCTGAAATTTTGGATGCAGAGATGTCCTGAGCAAGCCCCATTCCCAATCAAAGTGGCAGAGCATGCAGGGACATTATACAGAAGTTGCCTTTTTTGTTATGTCCGCTACTTGGGCAGAAAGATTGTCTCCCGCAAAAGAAAGAGGAAAAATTACGGATCTCAGCGGTGAAAGTAGTGGGGAAAGTGGGTAAAAATGAGCTGCTCTTAAATGCTGCATTGCAGCAGCACGTGAACTTCAGAGGAAAAGTCTGACTTTTACAGCTTTAAACTGTAAACTGTCGCAAAGTGCCCACAGCGGTGGTGCAGGAGGAGGTTTGGAAGAGGAGAGAGGCCCACACGTGGGTGTGTGTACGCAGAAATAGCGGGGTTTTGTGACACCATGCTTTCACCCCCCCCCCCTCCCCCCCCCCCGACCCCCCCCCTGCTGTTGGGGGGAATAGAATGTTAGGCTGTTGCCACGGCATCGCAGGGGGAGTTGAGCCCATCTTGGTGTGCAGGGCAGACGCACATCTGCCTCCTGCAGCGTTTTTTCCACCTTTTTGCGACTACTGCTCAACACCCTCTGCTTTTACTTCACCGGGAGCCTTAGAGGAGCCCCTGCTACAGGGGCACAGCTTGAACTCCTCGTGAGTTGTGCATTCGCGCTACAGACTCGTAGCTGAGCTTTTTTGCCACTCACTCTTACCCGGAGTGAGAAAACTTGGAGACATCAGAGGTTTTTTAGCCTTTTTCTGAGTCGTCGAGAGCAAACTAATCCTGCTATGTCCTCAAAACACCCTAAACCACCCAAGCATCCGACTAAGTGTAAACGGAAAAAACGACATTCTAACAGGTAGCGGGTGCTGTGCTGGAGCTGGGGGAGGAGGAACTTCTCTTTAAAAGCTGCTGGTGGTAACATAGCCGGGCGTTTAACGTGTGTTTATCCCTTAGTGCAGCCTTGGGGAGGGCGCGTGGTGCTGTGTCTGTGTAGAAGGTTCAAGCTGGGAGCCTTCTGCTGAAGGCCTGGTAACGGAAGTTAGCTGTCGCTAAAAAATGGATGGAAAGACACACGTGGTGGTGTTTTCTTCTTAATTTAGCCCGCTGAAATGTTAAACACGTTGAGTAGGAGCGTGTTTTATCAGGAATAATTTGCGTATACCACCTATTCCTTGGTATTTTCTGCCTGAAGTTAATAGCGTAGTAATGACCAATATCCTCTCTATTGCATGATACGTAGAGTTAAGGAGAGGTTATTTTTTGTGCTCCTGATGCGGACGGATGAGAGTCCAGAGGGGGGGAGATGAGCAGGGCTTGGATGTGTAACAGTTGGAATTGGTTTTGGTCAAAGAAGGATCAGAGAGTCCTGGCTATGTGGGGGGCAGGACACAAACATCACTTTGCATTTTTGAAAGCACATAGGGAAAAAAAACCAACCTATATAGAAATGAGCTGTCTGTTCCCAATGTTAATAAATAGATATCTAGACTTTATCTTTGTGACAACTGATGCAGTACTTCAGCTACCACTTAGTAAAGGAGGGGTGCAGCTGAGAGTGACTGCAATGAGTGGTTTGCAAGCACTGATTTAGCAGTGAGTTATTTATGTGGGTGTACACACGTTGCTTTCCCATCTTATATTTCCTGTCCTACTTAGGCTTTTTTTTTTTTCTCTGCAGCTCATTGTAGTGAACTCACATGGCTTAGTAATCATTGGCGTATTTCTTTCCTTGAGGAAAGAGGCAAGCCTGTGTATTAATTAAGAATTTTTGCTTGCTTGTAACAGACAGAAAGTATACATTGAATGTTGGAGAAAGGGGCCTCGTGTTTTTAGTGGGTGAATTAATTTTCTGTGCGTGCTCTGCTGGATGGGAGACATCAATGGGAGATGCTGCCACATGTTTCTGCCTGGGCTGATCCTAGAGGTGCTTGGAGGGGAGACCTCTGGGATAGGAGGATTAATTTGGGAAGTTTGGGTCCTGTGAAGGGAAAAGAGTCTCTTAGAAGCTCATCTGCAGTTCCCAAATGCTGATCTGTGTGTTTTTTTCCCCCGCAGTGTTCAGCCACCTCTGGAAGAAGATCCTGACCAGGCTCAACCGAAAAGGAGAAGATCAGGTACCGCACGTTACAGAAGTAATTAATACACCTGATTATTTTTAGGTTTCATGTACCTTATTGAACTGGCTTCTGTTCTTCAGCATAAAGACTGAAGTTCTGAGCCATTCATTGCGATCATCTGTGTAGCCAGTGGCCTGAGGCAGTATTTGTGTCATGTGCTGTGGCAGGAAGGTGTACTTTTACTGCCAGCAGGACATGTCCCACATCTCTCTGGCCATGAGCCCACCCACATCAGCAGAGGGAGCACTGTACATCAAAGCTGTGTGCTCCCTCCTGTATTCATGGTCTGTATTCATAGCGTTCAATTCTGCCAGTTGAAAATAGCTGTGTATCTTCTAAGAAACCACCTAGAATCTGGGGTAGAAAGGAAAGCACCTTTAAAGCGATAGCAGGCAGAGAGGAAATGGGATTTAGGAGTGATGCAGCTATGCTGCTGCCTCAGTGCTCACTGCGTGGATCACGGTTTGAGATCAAAGTTTCCCTTTTTCAGTCAGATGAAGAGGGAGAAATGGATGCTTTTTACGCTGTAGGACATTTCCTAGCACAAACTTTATGGGGAGACGTGGAGCTTTGTAGGCCATCTGTGTTTCCCCTAATTTAATGCTGAACTGTTAGCATGCTGCTCTGGTATCACTTAATCTCTGTTTACCTTTTCAGTCGTGTTCTTATATGATCTTTTCTTTCTAAGGCTCTGAGCCTCCAGGAGAAGCCGGCTCTTCTGCTGAGGTGAACTTGCCAGCCAGGGCAGCAGATGACTACTGGAAGATTTCAGACAACAGCGTAACTTCAACCACAACCTTGGGAGAAGAGGTTAGCACTGATTTTGAAAGTAGGCAATTGCAATACTTAGTGAATTTGTGAGAGGTGAAAGGAAGGAGCTTCTCTGCATAATGAAGCCTGTACAGCAGTAGGTTCTTGTTTGCTATTTGTAGCAGGCAGCTCCTGTTGGCTGGGTTTGCCTTATTCATGTTTGCATGCTGTGCTCTAGCTCTTGTAACTAAGGAGCTCAATGTTTGCTGTCTTCCAGATACATTATAGTCATTCATATCTGTAGTCTTACTGCGTCTACAAGTTGTTTCTAAAGCTAGTAGTTAAGGGATCAACATGCATCACTTTGCAAGAAAAACTGCCTAGTTGCTGTGGTTAAAGGTCTCTTTGCTAAGTTAGCCACCAGACCACAAGAAGATGCCTATAAGACTTTGTTTCTGTGAAAATAACCAATGAGCTGTTGTTCATCTCTGTAGTTTGGTTCAAAGCTGCAGTGTTATTTTTCTTATTGCCCCACTGGTATAAGAGAAGAATAAGAAACAGCCATGCTCTATTTGTTCTTGAGAGAGTTTCTTCCACAAAACTTAATTTTTAGGGGCCAAACTAACAGTTCAGCATGGTTAGGAGCTGACTGAGGAGAACTCAGGGTTAGACTCAAGTTGTTTTAATCATTGCTCCTGTATTTAAAAAAAAAGGTACTTGTCAGAGATCCTGCAAATATTTGCATTCTGCTGCAATCTGAGCTGGCATGTCGTAATCCCTGAGTCATAATAGAGCTGCCTACATTTCAGGAACATTGTTTGCTTATATTTGCATTCAAGTTATACTCACAGCAATGCCTCTGTGTTTTTATTCAAGCCTCCAGCCACTCCATATGACCCTTCATCTGAAATACCAACAAGCCCTGTGCTGGAAAAGCTGCAAATTGGTAAGGCTGACATCAGGTCACTAACTCATTTGTTTTTCACCCATCCTTGTGTACCACGTGACCCACCTTCAGGCTCACATATAGATTATTGCAGACACAGTATGTAACATCTAGGAATATTGCACACGAGCTCTATTTGTGTTTGATTGGCGAAGCTCTTTACTGTAAACTCTTAAAACTTTAGTTTCCTTTTGTAGTTAGTGATGTAACTTGTGTTCTTGTTACAGATAATATGCCTTTTGAAAGCGATGCTTACTTTGATAGGGTTACAGTGGCCCTTCCTCCTGTGACAATTCCACATCTGAGGTAAAAAAAAATCCTTAAATTTCTTTGACTTTCTGACCACCTTTCACTTTCGTTCTTGAACTTCTTGGGTATTGTTGAACACCTGTATTGTTGTCCACATAGTAATAGTTATCCAAATTATTTTGGAACTTAATCGAATGTTTTCTTGATGCTGTTTCTTTTGCCTTTGTTATTTTTAGCTCAAACAGGAATGGCAAATACTACTCCAAACCTACTGCAGATGACACTTTAACACCAAGGCCACCCATTAAGGAGCACAATGAGCCAAAACCTTCTACTTCAGGAATAGGCAAAACAGGGAGGCCTTGGCGCACCGTTGAGGAGGTATGTGGCTGAGAAAGGCTTTTTGAAGTTAAACCATTCAGTAATTACAGCTATGAAAACACTTGAGAGGTCCTTCCCATGTCTGAAGCAGCTATTAGAAACATGTAATAAACCTAGATTTCGTGGGAAAAAGTCTCAGACTGAAATAGTGGAGAAGCAGGCTGTGGCAAGCAGTGAAGTATGATTAAGATATCCCGGGGACTCATAGCACACAGTCATTATGTGTACTGACAGGAATGCATATTAGCCTAAATTATTATGCAAGAGGTGCAGACCGCAGCTGCAGATAAGAGGCCCACATTTGAGGAAATGGTTGCAAAAGAAATTTAGAGAATTACAGTGGGGTGCAGATCCTCCCCACGGGGCCAACACAAACCAAACGTGTGGGAATTCCTGGTAAAATGAGCTTCGGTATTTAGAGAGCAACCTGTGCAGGCTGCACTAAATCCAGATGACAAGCATTTGCTTCATATGCAGCGATTCTGATCTGTTCTTTTCTTTGTTCCTTTTCCCCTCCATTCTGCTAGGATGTTCAGAGAGAAGAAAAAGAGAAATACAAACAACTCTTGAAACTACTGAAGGACAAATATGCTAAATACCGCCCTACTCCAAAGCCGACAAGCTGCAAGTAATTAATTATAGGAAGAAATGAACATAAACTTTGTTGTACATGGGGGAAGTGGAGGGAAAATGCAACTTTTGCACTTTCTGGCTCCTGGCAGTGTCCTGGGGCAGGTCTTTCCAAAAACTAAATTTTAAAAGCCCAAGAGATGCTTCCCCTCCCCACATTCACCTCCTCCAGGTGTAGCATGAATGTTCTGTGAAGGTGTGTTCTGCAGGTGAAAGCGTGTCAGTTTGTAGGGATGCGTTTTTTCTCTCAGTAGACTAAAAGGAAGAAATCCCAGCCTTGCGAACAGCACTCCTGTTCTGAGTGCAACCTACAAGAGGGAACTTGCGTATAAATCTGATTCACGAGTACCAGTGATGTGGGTTTGATATCTTTGTTGCTGTGTAAGTGATTGCACAAAGTTAACCGCACCAGGAAAAACACAAAAATAATAGAAGCTGTTATCTCAGTGGAATAGCTACACCCCAAAGCATTGTACAGGGGGCCTAACTGGAAAATACTGGTGCCAAAACGGTGCTGAAATAGCAGCGTGCCATTCTGCACAGTAAGATAGTAGGAAATGCCATGTGAACGCTGTGCAACATGGATTGTTAGCAAAGCTTAGAAAAATCCCAGCCTCTGCTTCGTCTCACCGCTAGAAGATATGGAAACGCAGGGCTTCAGATCAGAGTAGCATATCACCATTTAAACATTCTGATGCATGAAAACGACACTTCGCATGACTTCAGGTGCACCAGCATTAGCATTTTAGGTTGGATCAGTATATTGCTTTTGGCATCTGATCTTCCAATCATTGGTTATTGTGGTTTGGCTCGTATCTCAGAGCAGCCCTGAAGGATGTAGAAGAGATTCATTTCAGATAATGCTAAACCAGAGGTTGTTCCTGCAGAGTGCATCTAATGCATTCCAGCTGCCGATGAGTGTGTAGTCCAGGGAGAGCAGGTCTGAACTAGAATATCCCAGAAGTGCATATTGTGTGGACAATGTACTCACAGTGACAGCATCAACTTCAATAAATAGACTGAAAAGAGTTGGTCAGAGACTGTGACAAAGAATGCTGCCTTGTCCTATAGAACACAGATTGCATACAGATTGGTATGCACCAATAACGTACTGTACATATAGAAATCCTGATCCTTCTGTTTTTTTTTTCCCCTGCTGCACCAAAGTGTTCAGGTTTACTACAAAGAATCAATAGCTGCTGCAAGTTACCTGGAAGAACAAAAATGCGCAGGGGATGCATCTCGGCTTGTGACACTAAAAACTGGTGAGTGACCCCTGCTTTATAGCTACTCTGTTTTATAGCTAGGCTTACAAATAGAGCATTTATTTAAGCACAAAATATACCTTCAGGACTATGCCAGACTTGGTATAGCTTACATTGGCTCTTAGAGCAAAATGAGCTGTCTCTGGAAAGAAAAGGGAGAGCGGGAAGAAAACCAGAGATAGTTGTTAGCTGAAATGCCTTTGTAAATGAAAGGCTTTGTTTAAAATTGTACCTCCGTGCCAGTGCTGTACCAGAGATGTTCTTAACTGCAGAAGTAACTGCACACTGTGCAGATGAGATCTGTAACATCTGGCCCTTTGTGCTGGTGGAGGAGGACACATTGATGCGTGTGTGCCCTTTAGGTTGCCTCACTCAGAGTTGGGAGGATGCATTACAGCCTAATCCCTTTTTATATGACCACATCCATGATATCAGAGCTTCAACGCTAAGCCAGCTGTTACAATCTGAAAGATTAATACAGTAGAAAGGCAGTACAGGAGTGCAATAGCAAAAGGGACTAGCATGAAATGGTATGGTGTTACAAAAGAAAAAGCACTCACCTGTCTCTGAAGACGTAGGCTCACAAGGGAGGGATCTCCAACTAGAGATCCTTCTCCAGTGGCAGTCAGCCCTTAAATGGGGTCTAAGAGAGGTGCAGCCAGGCTCCACCCCTTCCAGTCTCACAGCTGCGTTGCCTTCACCTGTGCTCCCAGGGCTGACCACGTCCTTTCCCTTGGTGCTCAATCAGTGGTTCAGGCTGGGACTCAGCAGTTCCCATACACCAGCAAATTGCTTCTTTCCTGGATTAGCACAGCACCTCTCTTTATAATGTCAGTTTCTCTTGTAGATCATCTTTTCTGGTAAGCTGAAGAATGTAATTACTGAAAATGACTTTAGATCCTGGGCTTCAGAGCTCATGCACTTTCACATAATATCTAGGAGGCCTGTTTGCCAGAGTTTAAACTTCATAACCTTGTAGTCATTATTAGCAGGGTTGTTGGGTTGGTTTTTTTTGTCTTTTCCTTCATAATCTGAGTGTCATGCTTGCCTGATCCTCATCCTTAAATGCTGACTTCTTGTATGCTTTTTTGTGCAGATGGCAGCAGCTCGCGCCACTCTCCGGAAAGAAATGAGACCAGGTAGAGTCTTGGTTCCTCTTTGGTTTTGTTCTGTGTGTTCCAGCAGTGTCTTGAAAGAGAATAATTACACTCGTCTCAATGACGTGGCACGGGAGTAGCTTGTGGCTCTGGAGTTGCTTACAAGCCAGTTGTGTCTTTCATTCCTTCTTTGTGAACCATCTGAGCTGCAGCAGTATGAGTACAGATGGCTCTGTGTTGTTGAAGGAAGCTCGGGTCTGGTTGCAGCAAGCACAGCCAGTGAGAGGGATTTTTGTATGGCTGATCTGTGATAATGCATTCCTTAACCAGAAGATGGATGTGTAAGAATTATGCAGGACAATATTACTACAGCCTGCTTCTCTCTATTTCGTTTTGCAGTTACTATACACCAGCAAAAAAGGAAGACAAGAAAGGACAAGAGAAACAAACCAGCACATGGGTAAGCTTGTTATTCAGATGTATGTGGATGTATGGATGCATATTCAAAATACACTCCCAATTTTATACATGAGCAAGACCTTGCGTTATCCCCTAGCAAACTTGCTTGTTAACTTGACTTCTGTTTGTCTAACAGAAACAGCGTGGAGATGAAAACTCAGAGGAGGCCTCCTTTGAATTGCATCTGGCACCTGTTCTGTCCGGAAAACCATCTGTCCGTGATGTGGAAGAAAAGAAATTCCCAAGATCTGAAAAAAGAGAACACTTTCCTCCACTCACAGAGGTACCATAGTTGCCAGTCTGTTGTTCAAATTAGAAAGCTGTAAAACATCCACAGGTAACTCCATTTTTTTTGCAGATGATTCTTGAGCCTATTTTGCAGTGCGAGGAGCTTGCATTCACCACTCGTAGAATGTCTGTAGGGCAAGGGTCAGCAGTAAAACTGATTTTAAAGGGTTTAATACAATCCACACACTCCTTTGGTTGTGCTCCCGTAAGGGTTTGTGGGAGTTGTGTGAGCAGGACCAAAACTGGTCCGCGTTTAACAGCTGCTCTCCCAGAGCAGTATTTGGCTGCTCTGATTCCTTGGAGTTGAAGGTAACTGACCACCTTCTTTTTGGCCTGGTGACGATTGGTTTGGGAAGGGCAAGCAAATTGAGTGTTTACAAACTCTGGACAGCAATGCTCCATACAAGGCAAAAAAAAAAAAAAGTTGCTTTTCTCACTTCACTAGCCCAGATTTAACCAAGAAGGAAGTGTGCTTTGCATCCCTTATGCAGGCTTAGACGGAAATATCCATACGATAACAGTTACACGCACAACTGAGACACCCGAATGCATGACTCCAGTGTAGATACCTCAGTTCCCTTTGGAGCTCCCCGCTTTTAAGTTCTTTTAGGTCCCTGACTGACATGCCTTGGTATGAAAAATGCCTACCGTGGTAGTCTTATCACTCAAGCCTTCATTTAGCAGACCTTGTTTCGACTGAGAGCTGCCCACAGGTTGGTGTGCTCACAGGTCCTTTCCCATTCAATTGTTTGCTTCAGGCCATGGAGAGAGAGATTATGGCTGCGTTGGGCGAAGGTAAACCGGACGAGATCATGAGCAGTGCCTTCAAACTGAGGCTCACCCGTGAGGACATCCAGACGCTGAGCGACCTTCGGTGGCTAAACGATGAGGTAAAAGTTGCTGCAGCACAGTGACGTTCCTGTTCTGTATGTCTTTTAAATTGTCCTCCTTGTGTACGGATGTCTGATTTCAGTTATTTGAGGACCCTCACTGTAGGACTTATAAACATCTGTCGAGTCTTATTTTAGGTATATAAAGGCCTAGCGTTTCTAGAAGCTCCTGTGTTTCTTGGGTTACACAGTTTCTAGAAGTTAGACTTCTGGAAGCGTTGCTTCTCTGGTTTTGTACTTTTTGGTTTTTATTTTGGTGAGCAGTGTCTTGTTTTACATCTCATGTTTGCTTTTTACCATGCAGGTCATTAATTTCTACATGAATCTTCTGGTGGAAAGAAGCAAAAAAGACGACTATCCAGCAGTCTATGCTTTTAGTACTTTCTTCTATCCCAAACTTCTTTCCGAAGGCTACAGAGCAGTGAAAAGATGGACTAGAAACGTGGATCTGTTCAACCAGGACATCATTTTAGTTCCTATTCACTTGAGATCACACTGGACATTGGTGGTGAGTCACGCTGGATTTCTTTGGTTTTTTTTTCAGTTGAAGAATTAAGTGGGTAGAAAGAAAGCAAGCAAGAAATGTCCATCCGTTTTTGTTCCGTTTGCTGCGTAGGCTTGTGCAGTGTCTAATGGTGACTTTTCAATAACAGGTCGTGGATGTCAGAAAGAAAACCATCACATACTTTGACTCGTTTGGAAAAAAAGGAAACAAGATCTGTGAAACTGTATTGTAAGTAACTGCTGGGTCAGTGCTTTTACACTGTGGACTCTGAGAAGGTTTTTAGGTTTTTGTATCTGTAACACAACTGGAAGCATTAGCTTTGTTTGTAGCTAGGGAACAGAAACTGTTCTCACATCATCCCCTCCATGCAGGGGAGTGATACATGTCTGGGTTTCCAGTCTGTGCATGTGCAAAGCATCACCATGAAGTGTATGCAGACCTAACATTTGAATTGTTCCTCCAAACGCCTTATGGCAGTAAAGATCCGCTGACATTTTATTGTCCTGCCATTTGGCTTCCTGTGGCCTTTCAGCATCTCTTTTTTGTCAGCCTAAAATACAGAGAGATGAGGAGTTGTTTTGTTTTGTTTTGTTTTAAACAGCCAATACCTGCAAGAAGAAAGCTGGGAGAAACAAAAAGTGAAGCTGTCGTCTTCAGAGTGGACTCTTCACAGCATGGAGTCCCATGTATGTGAACACTACCGGGATCTGAAATGTGAACCCGTAACTCCTCATCACAAAGGCCTTAACACTTTCTTAATAAGTCTAAGCTTTAAAGCATCTCATTTCTGTCGGGTACCATCTCAGGCTGCAAGTGGATTAGGAAGCCACGCTGGGATGTGAGGCAGTGCCTCTCCTTGCTGGCTGAATATTTTTCTATTAGTCTGCCATGTTAGGGTAAATCTGGCTCTGCTCCTTTTTTGCAAGTTGAATTTAAGAATCTTGAATTTAGCTGTTGTCAGAGAGCAGAGGCTTCCAAAAACAGGTAGGGCTTTGAGATGATTCTTCTCTGGAGTGCAAATTCTGGCAAGTGATGAAGAAAAGGGTTGAGCTGATGTCTTTCAACAAATTAATAGCAATAAGGGAGCATCTGCAAACTCAGGAGACGTGACACTGTTGTGCTGCTCACAGTGCAAACTTGGGTTGTAAGATCCAAGCAAAGGAAGCAGAGGGGTGTGAAGATGTGGTTCGCTGGGTGTGCTCCTTGTGTGTGGGATGGGCTGTGCGTGTAGGTTCGCAAGTCAGTGTAGTGGTGGTGGTGGGTAGTGCTACCTGCAAGTCGCTTTTCTTTTAAGATGGAAAAAATTCTCCACCTTCTTTCCGTTCATTAGGAAATTCCTCAGCAATCGAATGGAAGTGACTGCGGAGTTTTTATGTGCAAATATGCAGATTATGTCTCCAGAGACAAACCCATCACCTTCACTGAGGTGAGCCAAAGTTACTGACGGTTTCAGGTGAATGCACGCATGGAGGAGCTGGGCAAGTTACGCAGCTGTTTGTCGTGCCTGGGGTGGAAGTTGTGTACCTTCCTCCATTTGTGGCATGTAGTGCAAGGGCTGGAACTCAAAGAGGCCTTGGCAGAGTAAAGCTGTATTCACCATCCCTAGGTCTAGTATCTGCTTCTCAGGCAAACCCTGAACTTCCCCTTGGGCAAGGTATGGCTGCCTATGGGTTTTTGTATCTCTTGGAGAAATAGGTTTAACCCTTAGACGGGTTAAAACGTGAGTTATCTTCTGATGTAGCGGCCTTTAATTAGAGCTTGTTTTAAGCTGTTGTTAATAGCCAAAGAAATCTGGTTTTGTTGGATTTCATCCATGCAGCACCAAAGTGGGTGTGAGACGCAGCAGACCACGTTGTACTCACAGTGGCTGCGTTGACAGTGCTTAAAATGAACTTGATGTGAAAGAACACGACATGTGTTTTCTGTCTCTTCCTGCTCTGCGTTTAATGGCTTTTTCTTTTCTTTTCAGAAACACATGCCTTACTTCCGCAAGAGGATGGTGTGGGAAATAATCCACCAGCAGCTGCTGTGAGACACGAACCGTTAGAGTAACACTGTGGATCGCCTCGCAGTCACTAACTCATATCTTATTATTTTATTTACATTTGCAACGCCTTCTTGAACAGGCAGCAGGCACTTAAATGTTCCTCTTTTAGGCTATAAAGTAGTGGTTAACTTCTTTTTTCCTCAATTTCGGAGACGGTGCCTCTCTTTGAAATGAGCTGATGCGCCTTGAGTGAAAGTCTGAAAGTTTGCTGTGACTTCACCAGGGGAGTGGTTGAGAAGAAATGGTGTGAACTCCTGTCGTTGGGATGGAGGGCTCTCATCTCACAGCACACGTGGCCACATTTACGGACAAGTGGGACTCTCAAGTCTGGTGGTAACGGTCGTGGTAGCCAAACTGATTCTCCCCAAGGACAATGTGCTTAGCTGCTGTTTCTTCAAGGAGAGTTTTCTTCTGTTTCTGGAATATCTATGATCTACTTGATTCCTAAAACTGGATTTGTGATGACCATAGAAAGGAAAAAAGTATTTACGGTCCTTTTGATTTGTAACAAATCTGTAGTTGAAGCCCCCGTAGTTGGGGTGGTTTTGTTTTCGTTTTGTCTGCAGGGAATTATCTAATGTGAAAAGAGAAGTATTTATTTTGTTTCTTTATTGAAGTAAATATGTAATTTATATAAAGAGCCTTACTGGAAAGAAATTGTACCTGGTAATGAAATAGAGTGGTTTTTTTCTAAATGAAAAAGAAAAATGTGAGGTATCAGCGTGGTTTTTGCTTGCTTGTGTAAGGAAGAAGTCTCTAGATAGGGGTGAGTATCAGAGCACGGAAGCCTCTCAGCAATGCTTGTGAAATGCTGAGGGGGCGATGAGAATGTCTTATTAAATCCAGTTGGTTTTGGTCTGTTGTTTGTATCCTGCTGAGCTCGTGCTCTTGAACTGGAGTGAGTTTGGAGTCTTTGAGTTCCCTGTGTACTATTGCAGAGGGGAGGCTGTTGCACAGTTGGCATGTAGGCTGCCTGTTGGAATGGTGGTATAAAGAACCATGTCAGATGGTGTCTGTGAGGCGGTTCCTGTCCAGTGACAAGGCTCTTCCTCAGCTCTGGGGTAAAGATGCTGATTTTTGGGGATGTCCCCTCTGTGCTCATGTGAATGATCTGCTTTCAGGCTGCTGCTTGCTGGTGGGGCTGCTTTCCTAGGGGAGCTGCTGAGTGGGTTTATCTGTGCTGTGGCCAGGAGCTGGATCAGTCTTTGCTTCCAAACTGATTAGGATAATCCATCACAAATGAGAGGAGGTTTCCCGAAGAGGCAACTGTTACAAAGGCAATCTGTTGTGGTTTGTCCTTACATGAGATACTTAATCTTCCGTGGATTCCCTGAGGACGTGAGGGATTTTAGCTGTCAATTACCGTTAGGACCCAGTAGCTGACCACTTGAAATCTCCTTTTCCAGTTTGCCTGTGGCTTGTTGCCCTTAGGTCCCTGTAAGGTGCTCTAAGAACACATTCTGGTGGGAAATCATCTCTTGTATCTTCTGTGCTGCCTTGAGAGTGTGCCTGGGGCCTGTGATGCAGTGTGAGTCACACCGAGTGCTCCTTGGGCGGGGAGGGGGCGGGAGAGGGGGCTGCTCTCATCCTGCCGTCAGCTGTGTGCTGTGATACAGTCCTTACTGGCAGGGAGGACCTCGGGGGGGCTCAGCCCATGCGTCAGGATCAAACCCGTCACCAAGGTTAGTGTGGGTCATCCATTGGGGTGGGAGCAGTCATGGCTGACTGCGGGCTGGCTGGGGGTGAGGGGACAGACCTGGGGATTGCTGCTGCAACACGAGGATGGGGGCTGCTTCTACAGAGCACGTGGGCACAAGCACCCTGCTTTGGTGTTTGGAGCTGCTGGTAAGGGGTGCACCAGAGGGAAGGAGCCTGGTCCAAGGCTGAGTTGGGTTTTATCTTTTTGGCACCAGCCTCACTGCCCGGGCACACGTCTCCCAGTAGCAGTAAATCACAGATGCGGGGAGCTCCCACTGATGCTTCTGAACCCTACTTTCATAAAAGGGGCAGCTTGAGCCCCGTTCAGGCCATTCCCCATTTGGTATTGGCCGCATACCAATGTCCAGCCCAGAGCTGGGCTGCTCTCTGCTCCTGGGAGCTGCTGCTTATGCTTAGCAAGCGATGTTGCCATGGGAGCCAGCAGGGATGCCTAAGCTCTACGGCTACATAAGCACAACTGGTGGTCCATCAGAAAACATGACGTAGCCTCGTTTTGGCTTTGCCAACTGGAGAGGCACAGTGGTGGTTTCAGTGCACAGAGAGGTGGCTTTAATGATGGTGACATCTCTGGAAGTCTGTAAAACTGCTGCCGATGCCTGCAACTCCTCCTTTAGATAAAGAGCCCATTTGGGAGGTGAAATTTGGCTGTGGTGAGGCTGCTGCAGCCTGAGAGGGTGGGCTTCAACCTGAGTCCATTGGGTCAACATCCAGCCCCAAAGCCAGCAGTGAAGCAGCCAACACTGCACACCGGAGACAGCGGTGGAGGCTGACAGGGACAACACACCTCTTCCTTTGGCCATCAGGGCCTCCGCATTGCTGGGTTTACAACAAAACCCCCAAATCCCCAACCACAGCCCTGCTGCCCACCCACCCCTTTCCCACCCAGGGCCTGTGCACCCACCCTACGCTCAGCAGCACGGCCACCACAGGGCACTGGAAAGAAAGCAACGCAGAGCAAGCTCAGGCTCTTGTTAGCTGGATATATTTTGTGGGGTTTTTTCGTTGTCGTCGGCTTTTCTCACAGAACACTTTGCAGCAGACAAAAACTGGCCTTGCAGTCTGTCGGTACATCGCTGGCACGGGCTCAGCCTTCAGCACCTCGCCGGGCGCTCGGCCCTGCTCCTTCCTCTTGCCGGTTGGCTTTCATCGCCTTTTGGCTTTCATTGCCTTTTGCTATTTTTTTTGCCCTTTTTACCTTTTTTTTTGTGCTTTTTTTTTTTTTTTTTTGTAAATCTCCTCTCATCTATGTAACGTTTCTCCAAGCTTTCTCCGAAGGAACGGCCACCGGCTCTGGGCTAAGCAGGAGATTACAGACGAGCTCTGGGGACACGTGGGCTGGTTTCCTCCTCCCGCCTCGCAGCTGACTTTGGTCGAGATAGTTTTCCAACTTTTGTTTTTATTACAAAAATAATTAAAAAAAAAAAAAAAAGCCAAAAAAAAAAAAAAAAAAAGCTCCAACTATCAGTTTTACAAGGCATACAAAAATCCTCTAAAAGGGAAACACAAGCACAAGGTGCTGAGGTACGAAAACCTGAGGTAGTTCTTTGTGTGTGTGTGTGTGTGTGTGATCTCATAAAGACTTTCGCAAGGTCTTTTTCTTTCTTCAAGCCCTGGGCCAACAATGCTTTGAAGGTATTTTTTCCCCATATTTCTCCCTCCAATATGAAAAAAAAAAAAAAGCCCCCCAAAAGCAATTTCTCCCCCAAAAGAGCCCTGGGGGGCAAGGGGGGGAGGGGGGCAGTAGGGGGGTTGTTCTCTGCGGGCTGGTTTTGGGATGCTTTGAGCACAGCTTTGCCTGGCAGTGATGGAGACAAAGAGATGGACGGGGAGGGGGGCAGGACAGATGCAAAACCCAGTTATGGACTCTGTGAAGCAAAGAGGAAAGGGTGTGTGAATGGGAGAGAGTACTCTGATGGGTGACGGTATCCCTTCTGTTGGCTCATACAGGCAATCCCCGTGGCGCTGCTCTCACAGCCCTTAAGAAACCGCTCGTTAACACTCATTTAATTGCTGTTGCTCCTGCTTGCAATCCTACAACTCTGCGCTACTGTGCATGAGAGAACCACCGGCCTTAGCTCCCTTCCTTAAGCCTAGAAAAGCCTGCTTTGACTAAAAACAAACATCCCAACCCCTCTGACATTAAAAAAAAAAAAAGAAAAAAAAAGAAAAAAAAATATATTAAAAAACTGTTACAAAAATTAAAAAACCGGCGTTAGTTTTGTTATTGATATATTAATTCTAAATTATACGACCGACACCGGGTGCCGGATGGGATCCTCCAGCCACACCTGGCCAGGGAATGGTTCCAAAATGGGGCATTTGGGGGAAAATAATAGAAACGATTAGAAAAACAAACGAACAAAACAACAAAATCCAAAACCCCTCTGCCTATGTTAGTCCAACTCAAGGGATAGCGTCGGGAATCGAGTCAGGTGGAGGCTGTGGGATGGAGAGGCCGGGCGCTGCGGGGTGCAGGGGGCCGTCCCCACGCCATCCCCGTGCCCCAGGGTGCTCTTTGGTTGCTCCCTGCCCACGCTGGCAGGGTTACATTCATCGACGCGCTGGGAGGGAGCCTCACTTGCTGTGCTGCGAGGCAGGGGCTCCCTGAGCGTGTTTCTGCTCCTGCTGCTTCACCTGCTGGACGATTTCCCTGATCTTGCGTTGTGCAGTCTGGGGAGAAAGCGAGAGGCGGCGGTCAGGGGAGCACAGGGTGCCCAAATGCGTGCTTTACTTGGCTGGAGCCTGTCTTTAATTTCAGCAGTACCACCACTGGGGAGAGCTGCTGAGACACCAACAGTGCCTCCCAGAGCCGCCGGGTAAAGGATTGCTCACATAGGGCAGGCAATCTGGAAGGCTGAACTCGGGAGGTGAGAGAAGACACAGAAAATGCCTCACCTGGCTGGCAAAGAAATGCCCAATGATCTTAACGATGACCTCCTCGTTCTCATCCGGGGTTTGGTCTCGGGGCACGATGACCTCTGCGCTCGTTAAGTTTTGCAGCTCATTCACCTGCAGCAGAAGGCAGAGCCCGTGTTGCTGGGGTGGCCATACCCAGGAGGACCCAGCCCTCCTGCTGCTCCCGCCGTACCGTTTTGCCACCTTTGCCTATCACACGGCCAGCTGCAAAGGAAGGCACCTTGATGTGGGCTTCAAGCTTCACCTCTTCTTTCGGGTTGAAGAAGTTCTCTTCTTTCAGCTTCCCAAATATTCGCCCCTGGGCCTGTGGGAGAGTGATGTGAAACGTAGGAAAAAAGCAGCCCGCACCCCTGCACCAACAAGCAGTGTCCCCCAGGCCCAGCACACCAGGGACCCAAGGGATGCCCCTGAGTTGTGCTCCCATTCCCAGCACTGAGCCCACCTTGAACTGCGCCTCGGGCGGCCCTGTGATGATGACCATCCGCTCAGTGGCATCGGGACCTTCTGCTGGGGCGATCTGCAAATAAGGGAGGGTGGCATGAGTGCGCGAGCAGGCTCTGCTTTGGCAAGACCCACCTGGGAGGTGCTGTCCCCAGCACTCCATGGGGCTGCCTGAGCTTGCAGACACTACCTAAACCCCCCATCCCCTCCAAGGAGGGGGTGATCCAGCTCCTTGGCACTTCTGGTGCACATCCAGCCATGGCCACCCACGTGCCTGGAGAACATCAGGGTGCTGCGGCATGCCCTGGACATGGGGAGCCACACAGAGAGTTGCAAGGACAGAACCACCATCCCTTGGTGGGCACGACCTCTTTGGGGGAGCCCCTTCCACCCCCCCAGGAGGAGAAAGCCGGATGTGAGGCCACTGCTCACCTTGATGGAGGCCCCTGCGAAGCGCGCCAGCTGCTTGATGTGCTGCCCCTTCTTCCCAATGATGGCCCCCACTGCCTGCGTCGGGATGAACAAGTTCACAACCTCCTGCTCCGGGAGCTGCCAGGGAGAGCAAAGGTTTATCCTCAACTCCTGTGTTTTTCCATTTGCCTCCCTCGATATTGAAGCTAGTTGGCACGAGACCCCCCAAAACTGTCCCAGCCAGAGCCTGCCAAGCAGGAGCATGGCGCTCTGCAGGAACAAGTGCTGCCCAAAGCTGCATCTCTGCCCTGGAGACAGCAGAGGGAGACCTGTGGGGATGCAGGAGCACTTACGGGGTGCTGATGTGGGAAGGCGCCAACTGGGGAGGCTCCGTACAGCCCGGAGAGGTACGCCGAGGAGCTCTGCAGGGGGACAGGGAGCAAAGTCAGTGATGTCCCCAAACCCCGTGACAGGGACATGGGGATGTCCCTCAGTCTGCAAACTAACACCAAAACAATGCTGTGACTAACAGTGGTCCTCAGTGAAGACTGGGTTACAATCGAATCTGTGACCATTTTATGTCATGGATTCATGACATGCTTCTCAGCGTCAGAGAAGATAAAGGTCGCACCAAGCTTGTGCTCCAGCCACAGGCATCATCTCCTGCACCACAACACCCTGCCCAGCCCCAGGGGCACGGAGAGTTCAGCACTTCCCTATTTCCACCTCACACCATGAGCCTCCTTCCTCATGCTCCACAACTCACACAACAAAGCTCAGGATTTGAGCTCCAGCCACCACAATCACCGCTCTGACACTGACATGGATGCAATATTAGGAAGACTTTCTTCTCAGACAGAGCAGCGAGGCACTGCACAGCTGCACGGGGAGGTGAGGCAGTCACCGTCCCTGGAGGTGTTCAGAGCTGTGGAGATGCGGCACTGAGGGACGTGGGCAGTGGGCATGGTGGGGTGGGCTGGAGTTGGACTTGGGGATCTTGGATGTCTTTTCCAATTGTAATGACTTCTATGATTCCATGTGAAACAGGATATTTGGGGGCAGGGGACTGCCTGGGAGCCAACTCCCTATTTTATCCCTACACAGTTTTGGGTAAAGGAGCCCAGGAGCCTGCCTGAAAGGAGAAATGAAAGCTGCTCCAGTCCATGAAGCAAGAAATGCTGCTACCAAATTAGATGCTCCAACCTGCATTTCCCAAAGGCACCCATCTGTATTTCCCATCCTCTCCCGGGGACACACAGACAGGCAGACTGACTAAGCACCCCAGAGACACGAAGTGTACTGAGACATCTCCCCTGCTGCTCCAGAGGCTGAAAGCAGGAAAAGAACGAAGGGGCTCCCTTTGCTTTCAATCTGCTCCACTACTCCTTTGCCCTGAATTTAGCAATGCCCAGGGGACAGGGACTCCTCTGGGTGTCACCACACATGGCCACAAGCCCCAGGGTCACACTCAGCCACCTCTGTACGCCACAAGCCCAGCACGGGCTCAGCACTCACCGTTCTCCTCCTGCCACTCTGCTGTTGGCGTTGCCAGAAAAAGAAAACAGTACAAAAGTAAATTAACATGCAGCGAGGCATCCTCCCTGCATTTAAAGCATCTGAGCAAACACACAGAGAGAGATACGGACAGGGAGCTGGGCTGGCATTGCAGGTTTGCACCCTATGGGTGCCTTACAGGTGCTAGCGGACAAGAGGATGTTCACCACTGCTACAGGGGCCTGGTGTCCTTCCTGCCCACCATCCTCATGGGTTTTTGGCTTCCACATGCCCTGATGTGTGTCTGTGCAGCTCAACAGGGACACATACAGGTGTAACGCTATAATGTGATGGAAAGTACAGCGATAATAGCAGGGTGGCAAAGTCTTTGGCTACAGCAAATGAGGACAAGCCTAAAAGCAGCAGCCATGGATGTAGAAATGAAGGAAAGACGCTGCTTACCTTGAGAATGCCTCAGGTAGGCAGGGATCTCCAGCAAGATACCCTTGCCTCCACTGCTGACCCCTACACATGGTCTGGGAAGGGCTGGATCCTGGCTCCACCCTTCCAGTCACTCAGTACATTGCATACACCTGAGCTTCCCTGGGTTGGCCCTGCCTTCCACCAGGTGCTCAATCACTGCTTCAGGCCATGTGTTAGCATTTCTGCTACAGTAGGCAACACAGCCCGGATACCCGAACACATCTGCATACATTTCCTTCCTAAGGCTGTACCTGCATTTACCAGTTACAAGACTTCTGGAAAAGTCAGAAGGACTTGTGTCGTGTCAACAAGAAGAGTTTCTAGCAGTGTTTCTCTCTGAAGATACACCCTCAGTAAGCACAACCCTCTGAGCGTTAGGGAGAGCAGGAGGCGCTGCTGCTCCTCCCCATCCCAGCCACGCTCAGCATGCTGGCAGCAATGCCCGCAGATCCTGCCACAGTTCAGCCCCCCTCAGGAGGCGGTGTGCCCACATCTGCAGGGCACCACCTGGCCACCGTGCACAGGATGCAGATAGCATGGGTAGAAAGCAGAGAACCGCCTTCAAGACATGGCAAGTCCTAGGCAGAGGTGAGACTGGGCTGAGTGTAACACCAGGACACAGCTCATCTACCCAGGGAGCGAAAGCTAAAGTGGGACAAGCCAAAGGGATTCACCATCCTCTCCACCTAGAGATAAGCATCTTCCCAAAGCAGCCAAGAGCTGCAGCTCTTGCTCAAGGCTCCCCATGCCATACCTTTCACAGCTACAGCATCAACCCAACCCCAAGAGCTATGAGGGCTCCCACAAATGAATCTCCATAGCCCAAATTCTCATGCACTTACTGCAAAAGGGTGGTAAGGGGCGGCCGCGGCAGCACCTCGAGCCCCTGCTGAGGATGGGAGCATGGACAGCCCCGTCGAGAAGATCCCCAAAGCGCTAAGGTTCAGTCCTGGGATCAGGTTGGCCTGCTGCTAGAAAAGTAAAGACACACAGAGATGGGCAAACGGTTGAGTGAGCTTTTGAGGCTTATTACCAATAGCACAGCCCTGTCCATAACAGATTGTCCCCCACAGCTCCATTTTATTCTGGTTGCCTCAGCAGTGGCTCTGAAGCAGTGGGATGTCAGAGGGGTGGGCTGGGAACTTACACTGACGGCCACAATGTCATTCTCATAGGCCTCTCGCAGCTTCTTCATGATCTCCACTTCAGCATTGGAGCACGCCTCTGTGCTGCCCTTCACCGTGATGGTCCTCTCAGGGTTATAAATAGTTAAATCCTGCAAACTAGCCCACATTCAGACAGAACAGGAGATGCTGTTACATTTCATGCCAAAAAGGAAGGAAAACTGTCAAAGCAGAGAACAGGGATCGCCCTCTGGGTAGCACAGGACTAGGAGCGATGCTCCTCCCCAGTGCCACCACCCATCCCTGACGAGGAACGTACATGGGAGGACATGGCTGTGGGGTTCAGCGGTGTGTTGGATGTGGGGAACCACCCAGTGTTACCCAGCACTTACGGTGAGATGGTGATCTTCGTGCCGGTGTCCTGCTCGATCTTCTTGAGGTTGCGGCCCTCCTTGCCAATCAGCCTCCCCACCAGGCTGTTATGTGCTAGGATTTTCAAGGGGATCTCTTCTGCTCTAAAACACGGAAAAAAAACCAAACTCTCAAGGCCCAGTTGGTCCAGAGACCACTCTCCAGCAAAGGGCAGCAGCAACCCGCGGAAGGAACAGATCATTGCATCTCACTGTATCTCCTCAGCTTCTGGGGAACAGGAGCCTGGGGACTTCTCAAACCTGATGGCACTTCTGTGTTTCACATGGTTTGGAATCACAGAATTGTTTCAATTGGAAGGGTTTTGCTCTCCAAGTTCACCTACACACCCTCCAGAGCCACCTGAGCTTCTGGACCCCATGGCACCACCCAGCAAACCCACTGACATGACATGACTCAGCTAGGGGCACTTACGATTTGGTTTCATCAGCTTCCTTCTGCATGATATCAAGAATCATGCGGCACGCCTCGGAGCAGCCCTCTGGTGTGGCATGGATGGTGATGGGCTTCTCGGCAGCGCCAGCATTCTCCTTCCGATGGATGTCAACCCTATGGCGAAACAACCAGTAGAGAGAAGGCCCTGAGACGAGGCTGGTGTTGCAAGAAGGTACCTGAAAGTATTGTATTCAGCTTGCTAAACACAAGCAGTCTCATTTCAACATCTGATCCGTCTTTGGGCAAAGCTGATGTACATCTACTGCCCCTTGGAAGCAGTGTTTTGCTTCCGCTGATTAGATCGCATCTGGCCTGCATGCGCCTCTGCCATCTGCCTGGGAACAGCGGGACGTCAACCCCCATCCAACAACACACCGAGATGGGGCTGAACAGATCTCTGCTGGACAGAGCCCTCAGCAGCCAGCTCTGTCCCTGCAGCTCATCCTGCTGGAGCAGGGATCGGCTCAGAGCCCTCTGGCCAACCTCAATCTCTTTGCACAACACCTGAGGCTGCGCAGTACCACCACATCCTCCAGGATGGAGGGACGACTTACCCGTGGTTTCCAAGGCCTGGAGTCACACGCGCACGTTAACAACAGCTCTTGTACTCACGCCCTTCCATGTGAGACCAGAAAGCTTTCCCCTGCGCACTGGCCGAGCCCGTGCTCTATCTCCTCGCTCCTCCCTCGGCAGGTGGCAGGAAGGAGGCACGGGCCTCACCGTGCCTGGCAAGGGCCCTGAGAGAGAGGAGAGAGGAAAGCAGGGTAGGAGATTCCTGGGCACGAACCACACATCTCGAAGAACAGCTTTCCTCCTTTTCCGCCGCATCGTTGTCCCCCCAGAGAGCAACTCGGTGCAGCCATCTTGTTGGCTGTGTGGCCACCATCTTGCAGCCAGCCTTGACCTCCTTGGAAGGTGCCGTACTCGCTGTTAAGCAAACGTCACCAGCATCACAGGTTCAGCTCCATCGTGGCACTGGCTGGCAACAGCCAAGTTCTTGCTTTTCTATGAGGTCCATGTCCCAAACAGGACTGTTTGTGGGTGCTGCAGGGTAAGCAAGGCCAAGTGTTGCAGCGTGAAGGGCGTCCCCCAGCACAACGCCTGGGTGATGGGGGGTCAGAGCAGGTTTACATGGGTCATCTCCTCCAGGAGCCCACCAGCCAGCACACAGGACTGCGAAGGCTTCGTCTACAGGGAGGGGAAGCAGCTGGGCAAGCCTTCCCTGAGCTAAAGGTCTGGACTACAGCAGCTTTGGAATGAACCTGGGGGTGGTCTCAGCCAAGCACTGAAGAGGAAAAGCAGAGTCTGGTGGCTTGGCACGCTGTGTTGCTTCAGCAGATCTCCTACAGCCCTGGCTAGAACTGCTCAGGTAGGACACGGGTCCTGCTTGGACCACACAAAGAAGCACTGGTTGATTTCATCTCTGCTTCAGTTGTGTCTATGGCACACAGTGACCAAGCTGCTTGCTGTCACTCACATGTGACACCTTCCAAGCTGCCCCAGGCTGTGGAGCTCCAGCGGGTTGAGTTGGAGAACTTGTTCCTTCAGAGGCCCGAGGCAGTGCTCAGCAAGCATGGGGACATCCCCTGCCACCCCGTGACACAGCTGGGGTGGCAAAAGGATCACGAAGTGACACCAGAAGGGACAAGAGGTCTGTGCTTCAGCATGGTGCTGCCATGTTACACCAGCTTGGTGTGACTGCTGGGGGGTACAAGGAGGAACCTGCGGCCACTGCAAAGAGAATGGAGCTGGGCACCTTGACCCCACAGGCAGCTGAGGTTGGTGGAGATGGGGCACGTGGCTGTGCCCTGGTATCAAAGTGGAGCTGAGAGCCACGAATGAGCTGAGTGGAGTCTCCAAAACAATGAGAATCCAAGAGAAACATAGGCCAGGTTTCCTGCTGACCTACAATCCATCCCAAATGTGGATGTGTGAGGATGAGCTCAGTCTGCCGAGAGGAGATGGGACAACAGGAACAGGCTGCTGCATCCAGGTATGTCCTCCCCATGCAGCCAGAGGGCTCCAGGCATCCCAGCACAACCCAGTGCTGATAGTGCACAGGTCAAGTCCAGTGGGAGGATGGAGAAGGGGATGGCCATGGAAGAGAATGACTCAGCCTGGGGTTGGTTTTGTTCCCTGAGCTCAGGAAGCATCTCTGGCCACTGCTAAGCATGGAAGCAGGCATGGGAAGCCTACAGCTTTGCAGTAGAAACTGCCCACACAGCAGCAAATGTTTTGGGGCAGAAATCAGGACTTGCAGAGGAAAACTTTCCAGTCTCAGGTGGCAAGGGTGAGGGTACACCCACTGCCAAACACACTCAGGGACTCACCTGGAGAAGAAGGGCTGTGATGAGCCAAAACGCAGCACACGTTGCAGCTGGGAGGGCAGCAGGTGCCTTCATAGCTACGAGGTGGCCACGCTCCCCTCCTTATGGTGCTGCCCCCTCCCTCCATACAAACCTCTTTTTGTCAACCAGGACACCTCTAAAACCCAGCGCCCACGATCTCTGGGAGCAGGAGATGGTGGCAAACAAGATGAGTAGAGCTCGAGCTCCAAGTTCAGCCCAAGGGACGCATGCACACAGATCTTCAAACATTTCTCTTACCCAGGCTGGAAGTTAACTTTTCATACCAGAATGGGCAGGATGGGCACCAGTCTTTGCCTACTGCTGGCAGGAGTGAGCACCAGCAAAAAGAGCATCCTCCTGAGCTATGCCGAGCACTATACCACTCCGCTCTGCAGACCACGAGGCCACAAACACAGGAGACCATATTAGAGAGATCTGCAGTGGTCAGTGTGTTTCAGAGACAGCTGAGCACCAGCTGGGGCCGGAAGGAATTCGGCTCAAGCGGATGCACTATTAAGGTTTAAATAATTGCCTCTAAAAGCTTCTCTGAGAAACAGGACGCTCTGGAGGATGTTCTGGTACAGGAGGCTCATGTCCTGTGGGATCAATGGGTTCAGGATGATGAACATGGGAGAATACAGCTTTGGGTTAAACACAAACAAATCTGGGCAGAAACAAAGCGTGCAGGAAAACCATGCAATCAACGTAAACATCGACATGAGAAACATGGGAAACTTCAACAAGACACTTCTTCTGTTGCTTTTCCTTTTTCTTCAAAAGTAAAAACATCAGACTGAGGGGAAAAAAAAGCTTCAAATTGCTACAAAAAGCCCGACCTTCACACAACGCTTGTGCAGCACCCCATTTACCCCTATCTGACACCTCTTATCATTACAGAGCACTAATAAGGAGCAAATTCCGCAGGCAAAGACGGCCGCCATCTCTCGGATCCCCATTTTATCCCCAGATTTGCCTATTTTCTCTCAACACTCAGCCTAAGCCATATTCTCTGGGTGAGAGTTCTGGACCCAAGTGATGCTGGCTGGCTGACTGCAGTGAGCGCATCCATATTGGGGCTGCAGTGGAGCTGGCAGTGCTCTCCTGCTTTGTAAAGCACCAAGCTTTGAAATCTCCATTTCTGTCTATTTATAGTACAAGCTCCCCTCTGAGAGCCCTGCTGGAAGCAGACTCCCCCCAGGCCGGCAAGGATGTATCTGGGATGTGGGTTTGACCTGGCTGACCCCACGGGACTCCATGACAATGGGACAGGTTCACTGCCCTCTGCTGAAGCTACACCCCAAAAATACAACATTTGCCAACAGTCAAAAGCAAGGGAACCTACAGAGTCCTGTGGAAGGAAAGAAAACAATTTGAGGTACTTACTTGGACTGGGTTTGCTTAGTTAGGTTCTTTATGGTCAAGCCCTCCTTTCCTATGATCGCACCAACAAACTGCGTGGGCACCAGCATCCGCAGTGGGAAATCGAGCTGTTTGGGCTGCGAGGAGCCCCCCGGGGAGGAGCCCTGCTCCCTGGAAGTGTGGCCCCCGCGGCGGGATCGCTGGGGGGGCGGAGGGGAGCTCACCTCTTCATCCGGGATGTAGGAAACCTTGAAGGAATAGTTCTCAAGCTGATGGCCGCTGAGCTTCTCAATTGCTCTGCAAGGCAGGGAGGGAAGGGGATGGTGAAGGGATGCCTTCTAGAAGTCAGTCAGATGCTTCCTGTGGCTCCAGGGAGCAGAAGTGGAGTTTTTGCCAGTTTGGGTCTCCAACTTGATTTTTCCCCAGATGCCAAGAGGTGCATGTAGGACTCCCACCACCACCGTGGTTCTTCAGCACCTCTCCCACCTTCCTCTCTGTGTTCCTCTTTCCCAGCAGCTGAGGCTGGTTGTACTGGTGGTAACACAGCTCATTCCCAGCTCAAGTCTAGACTTCCAAGCTGGAAAGACAGCTCCTTGACCTGACACCCACAGAGACTTGCAGGCTTGTAGGAAAGATGGGGTGTGGAGTGCACTGCAAGTGGACACAGCTGAGTGCTGCCTGGGGACAGGAGAAGACACAAAGGGGACAAGCACAGGGCCATGGGGCAGCCCTGAAGGTATTTGAAGATCTGTGAGGTTAAAAACAATCCAAGGAGGCTGAGCGCTCGGGAAACGTAACTGGGCTTTGCTGCGAGAATTCACATGGTTGGCTGGAGATCTGTCTTGCCTGGAAGGTCCACAGTGAGGGCAACAGGGCTGGTAACATCCCAAATCTCCTCTCCCTTGATGCTGCAGCGCTACCGCTCTCCTTATGAAGTGCCACAGCAACAAGGAAAAAAACCTGTCCTCATCACATGGAGATGCACCAGCCTCCACCAGCTCTATGGCTCATGAAAAGAAGCAAACGTGGCTGATGGGGCAAAGCCCTGCCCATGCATGGTGCTTCATCACGTTCCCAGAACAAAAAGAAAATACAAACAAAAGAAAAAAAATTTAAAAAAGCCACTTACACTTTTGCTTCTTCTTTTGTTGCATATGTGACGTTGACAACTGCAGTTTCTGTGTCTGTGTTAACTGGGGGAAAAGCAAGACAGGGAGCGTCAGTGCACAGCAGGAGATGGCCAGCACTACCAGCCCATCCCTTGGTACCCTACGTTTGCAGCAGAAGGTAAACCATTTCTTAGTCACTGGGAAAACCACATTTACATTTGCTAAGAGTGGCTCTTCCAGCATGGGCTGAGCTTGGGATCAGCACTGGGGCTTTTGCACAGATGGGGACCACGCTGAGAAGAAAATCATGCAGTACCCTGAGAGGGAAGGGACCAAAGAGGATCAATGAGCCCAGCTCCTGGCTCCACACAGGACCACCCAAAATCCAAACCCTAAGCCTGAGGGCAGAAACAGCAAACCACCTTACCTTGCTCTACATTCTCCACTGTCCCATACTGAGCCAAGAGGCCATCCAGCACCTGGGGAGAGAGCAGTGAGTGGGAAGTGTGGGGCATGAGCCAGCCAGGCTCAGATCCTGTCTCACCCCCAACCACCTCCCAAAGTCAGTTTCAGGATGAGCCACTTTCAGGGAGACTCCTCTGCTCCTCATGGCTGTTTCCAAGTCACCTCCACCAAAAGCTCCATCCCCTGTACCCGCCCACACCCCATTACTCCAGAGTGACCACAGGAGGGCAACAGGAGGGAGCCCAGCCCTTCCCACCTCCCAGCTGGGATTACTGGAAAGTAAACAGAGGAACACATGGGTGCTTTGAGGGGGCACAGAGTGAGCGTAGCGCTTCTCACCTCCCACTGCAGGTGCGGGGGGATGTTTCGGATCTGGATCTTTCTGCTCCTGCAAAGAGAAAGCCCCAAGTTGTGGTGGCGGGTAGGCAGCCATACCGGGGGCTTTCTGGGAAGGAGACAGCAAGAGCCCACCAAAGCACCTTGCTGCCCAGAGAGCCCTGGGGAACAGCCCCAAGTCCAGCTCCGGCCACCTTCTGCCAGGCCTGAAGCTGTCTCAGGAAAGCTCCATCCCCATAGAGCTGATGTGTTTCCAAGGAAACCTCTCGGCACAGCCTCCGCGCACCACAGCAGTGCAGGATGCAGGCACACACCTGCCCGTGCAGCCCAGGTGCTGCTGCCACACAGCCCTGCATCCCTGCTCTTCTCCCTCTGGGTTGCCTGCACCTCATCACTGTGTTTTAACAGGCATTATTTTTCCCATTTTTGCTGCCTTTTTCAGCTCAGATCATCTCACAGAGCTGCCTTTCCCTGTGGCTGCATGAGTACTCAGGCTGGTGCAGGGAATCCACAGCCTGCTTTGGGGACCCACCAGCGGCCAGAGGTTTTGCAAAGCTTTGCCCTTGCTTGGGACAAGCTCCAGGTGGAGGCATGCTGGGGATGCAGTGCTTTGGGTCACTATTCCCAAAATACTTCCGCAAAACACCACTAATACACACAGCCTCTTTTTGTGACCCTCTTTACGCTGCAGGTCTCTCCAAAGGAGACTCTGCCAATGAGAGAAAGGGAGCACTGGAAGATTTGGGGAAGTAAGAGCCAAAGAACACGACGTCTGCTGCAGCATTACCAAACCCTGATCCCTCCAGTGGCTATAGACTCCTGTTCCAGCTGTCACCAGGTGGATTTCAGGGTTGGGTGTACAGCTGCAAGATCCTTGCATGGCAAGGAGAAAGATTCATCCCATCTCACCCATCCTATCCTTCCCAATCCACCCATCCCACTCTACCCCATCTCATCACACTCGTCTCACAGCATCCCACCCATCCCGTTGTACCCCACATGTTCCATCTCACCCCACCCATCCTGTCTCAATCCACCCATCCTTCTACATCCCATCCCACAGCACCCCACCCACCCCATCACACCTCAACACATCTCATCCTGATTCATCCCACCCACAGAATCAGACTTGTAGAGGTTGGAAGGCACCTCTGGAGAACATATAGTGCAACCCCCTGCTAAAACAGGATCCCTACAGTAAGTTACACCCTACCCCATCCCACCGCATCCCATCCCAGTATTACTTCCACTGAGTTTGTACATCAGACCCCTGCTTGAAGCTGTGCCGGATCATGATAGCCACCGCTACAGATCTGAGAGTTAATTAATTAATGATCATCATTATTTTTATTAATTCCCATCTCTGGGAGCACCTCAGGCTAATTTAAGCCCCCTCAAGCTCCAACAGCAGACCCCATGATGAGTACTCCTGCACCCATCCTGCTTTGCAGTAGGCTGGGAGGAACCAATTACAATAATAGCCATCATCGCTAACGATGGTTTAAGGACAAGCACCCGACAAGCGCTGCCAGCCCCACAGCAGCAAGCTACCCTCAGCTTGGGGGAACGGGTAAATCCTTTGCACGGGCACACACGCAAAGCCTACTTGTTTCCCACAGCTTTGCTCAAACAAATCACAAACACATGAGGAGAAATAAAAAACAACCAAGCAAGCAAGCGCTGGTGTCAGGAGCTAAAGCCACGGGCACACAGGGTGACACCCACCTGCACTGACCCCAAATGCTGAGGTCTGCTGATTCCCCTCCTCCTGCTCGGGGATTCCCATTTGAATATGGGGTTTGCGTGGGGAGGGGAATCGCTGCACTGCCCCACATCCACCAGCACAGTGCCCAGGGCCGCTCCTGACTCTCTGAAGGCATTAAGGTCCCCCTGCACATGTGACAGCACAGCCCTGGGGACGCATAAGCGCGGGGCTGAGCGCTGCGGTGTCCATCTGCCACGGTTTTTCCAGATTAAGGGGGGGGGAGAGGGGGGAGGAGGAAAAAGAAAACAAACACACACCCTCCATGTTATCCCTTTCCCCCACGGTGTTTTTTCCCAGCTCCAACCCCAGAGGTGGCTGTGGCTACACGCTGTGCCCTGGGGAGGGACAGTGGCGCTGAGAGCAGAACCCACTGGCACAACAGGGGGCCCTGCAGTCTAAGTCCTGCACCACCAAAAAGACAGAATATCGCACAAGAGCAACGCACCAGGATCAGTGTGTGGGTCCCCACTGCAGCATCACCTCCCTCCGACTCGCTCTGAATTCCATTTTGAACCCGGAGCAAAGCTATTCAAGTCCAAATGAAATGAAAATCCAGTTTTTTTCTGCCCTGGATTTATGGCTGGCGGCACACTGTCCTGCTCTCAGCACACGTGTAGTGCTGTTCGAGGCTCTGCCCACAAAGCTCTGCCCCAAAGAAGCACCACAGCCGCTGCCAAGCTGCGACAGTGGCAACACGGGGCTGGCGGCATGGAGCCCAAGCTGTGCCCCGCGCCAGTGGGAAAAATAATCCACCCTCCAGAAGGTGCTGCAGTGCAGAAAGGACCCCCAGCGACCCCCAGCATGGAGCCCCCCCTCCTACCCCAGCAGTCTCTGGAGTTTAACACCCGGAGGAGTAATTCCTGCTGGAAGCCATGAACTCATTTGGAATCGATTCTTTCCTGAAAGAATCCTTTGAAAACGGTTCGGTTGGTGGGGGCAGAAAAGGAAAGGCAGCCCAGCCTCCTCCCAGGCAACAGGAGCTGCAGTGGGGCTGTGCCCTCACCTGGAGCACTGGGACACGGGCTGTGTTGTGGTGCCCAGGCTGGGCTCCAGGTGTTCCACTATCATCGATGTTATTATCATTGCTATTATTACTATCAACATCATGATTATTATCACTGTCACTATATTCCTGTTCTTTCCCATCTCCCCCCCACCAGAGGGATGCTCGGCCCATCCCTAGGGGCACACTAACTAGTGCACCCCCCCCCCGGTGCCAGTAAACAGAGCTCCAGTACCCGGCTGAAACCAAATCGCACCTCGCGTTCCCAAATACTCCCCCAAAATGAAAGTTTTGTAACACATTATTTAACCCACTGACACTCGATGCACGCAAATCCATCCTGACGGCGCAATCACCGATTTTCAACTCGCAAACCACGAACTGAGATATAGGGAGATGCGGACGCGGCAGCGAGCACCCATTGCTGCGCCTCACCCCCGGAGCGCCGCTGCCCCCGAGCCCACGGCATAAACCACGCAGGCACACGCGAGGCTCAGCCCGCAGCCCTCGCTTCGCACGTCGGGTGGGGAAAACGTGGTTTGGAGCCGCGATGCTGCGATGCCGCGCTGCCCCCGGCCGCGCCGCGCTCCGGGACGCACGGCGCTCGCTCCGGGCTCGTTAGGGAGCGGAGCACTGCGGCCCACCCGGGGCAGGAGAGGTGTTCCCCACGGGTGGAACGTGGGGAGAGTGAGGGGGTCACCCCCTCCCCGAGCCCGTGGTGCTGCTGCCCGAACCACCCCCCCCCTCCCTCCTCCCCGCGCGGCGCTTCGCGGAGCGAAAGTAAAAGCGGGCGCCGCTCCCGCGCCCCCCCCACGCGTGTGCGCGTGTGTGCCTATGCACGGCCCCGTGCCCCCTCTGCCCGCAGCTCCTCGCTCACCTGAGCTTTTTGGGCACGGAGTAATCCACCTCCAGCACTTTGCCGTGCAGCTCCGCTTTACCTGCGGGGAAAACGCGCTCAGCACCTCGCCGCCCCCCTCGGGCCGCCCCCAGGCGAAGCCTTTCCCTGGGCACCCCCCTCTGCTTATCCCCCATCCCCAGTCCATCACCCCCACCCCGCGGAACGCGGCCCCACGGCGCTGCTTCCCCCCCCCTCCACCCGCGGCCGCCTCGCCGCGCCGCCCCCCCCCTGCCGCCCCTTCGGCCGCCTCCCGCTCCGCGCCCCCGGCGAGTTGGGGCAGCGCACCTCGTAAAATGGTGCCCGGGGCCGGGGGGGTGCCGGGGGGGCGGCCGGCTCCGGGCTCCGCCGTTCGGTCGCCCCTCAATAAAATCGGAGAAAAAAATCAGCGAAAAATTCGTAGGGGCCGGAGAAACCGGGAGGGGGGGAGCGGGGAGGAGAGGGGCGGCCCTGGGGGGGACCCGGAGCCCTAACGGGGAACGGGGGGCGCGGGGGGGGCAGCGCGGGGCTACTCACCCGAGAGGGTCTCGATGGCGCGGATGGCCCAGTTCTGGTCCGGGTAATCCACGAAGGCGTAGCCGGACTTGAGCAGGACCTGGCCGGCCAGGGGCAGCTTCCTGTCGCCGAAGAGCTGCCGGAGGTCGTCGGCGGTGGCGGCGGGGCTGAGGTTGCCGATGTACAGCTTGTTCATCCTCCGGCGCTTCATGGGGAGCCCCGCGGCTCCTCCCGCCCCGGCGGCCGGAGATGAGCGTCGGGCACGGCACGGCGCTGCGCCACCCGCCCGGCCGAGCCCGCGGCAGCCCTGCAACAGCGCCCCGCCGCCGGGCAGCGGGCGGAGCCGCGCCGAGCCGAGCCGAGCCCGGCCCGAGCCGCCTCCCCAGCAGCGCGGCGAACCCCGGCGCTGCCCCGCCGCCCCCAGACCCACAGCCGCACGTGGAGCCGCGGCCCCCCCGGCGGGGATGGGCCGTGCTGTCCCCGCCTCGGGGAGGGAGCGGGCAGGGGATGAGCGCGGGGATGGGGAGCGGGGGGAGATGGAGGGAAAGCGGGGAGGTGGGAGAGAGGGAAGGTGGAAGAAAGTAGAAGAAAAGGGAGAGGGAAGAAAGAGGTGAAAGGGGGGGGGGGGGGGGAGCAAGGATGGAAGGAAAGAAAAGGGGAAAAATAGGAAAAGAAACATTGGAAAGAAAAGAAGTAAAGGAAAAGGGACAGCAAAAAGGGAAAGGGAAGGAAAAGGAAAATAGGGAAAGAAAAAGGAAAGGGAAAGGTGAAAGAGGAGGAAAAAATAAAGAAAGAAGGAAAATAAATTGGAAAGGGAAAGAAAAAAGGAAGAGGGACAGGGAAATAAAATGGGAAATGAGAAGAAAAGGGGGGAAAGTGGAAGAAAAAAAGAAGAGGAAAGGGAAAGAAAAAGGTGAAAAAAGTTTTCATTGTTCTGAAAAGAAAGGTAAAAGGAAATAAGGGAGAGATACATTGAGAAGGGGAAAAGAAAGAAGGGAAAGAGGAAAAGGAAAGGGAAAAAGCGTAAGAAATGAGAAGAGGGAAAGGAAAGGGAGAAGGGATGGAAGAAGGAAAGGGAGGTTAAAAAAGGAGGGAGGGAAGGAAAAGAAGAAAAGGTGAAAGAAAAAAGGATGGAGAAGGAGAGGGAAAAGAAAAAAGTCAAATTGAAAAGGGGAAAAGGAAAGGGAACAGAAAAGAGGGAAAAGGGAGGGAAGAGGAAAAGGAGAAATGAAAAGGAAGGGGATGGAAGGAAGGAAAAGAGGTTGAAAAGGGAAGGAAAAATAGAAAGGGGACAGAAAAAGGGATGGAAAAGATGAATTGAAAAGGAGAAAAGAAAATGAAATAAGGAAAAGACAAAAGGTAAATAATGAAGAAAAGTAAAAAGGGAAATTAAAGTGAAAGTAAAGGTAAAAAAAATAGAAGGAAAAGAGGGTTGATAAAAAGGGAAAAAGAATGGGGAAAAAAAAAAGAAAAACAAAAGAAATGAAAAGGGATAAAAAAGAAGGAATGGAAAGCTAAAGAAATAAATGAATGGGGAAAACAAAGGAAAGACACCCAAGGAAGCCCACAGTCAGTGTGCTGCTTTGGATGCTGCTGCCATGCACGTCTCTGGCCGAGGGGCTCCAGGAGCACAGCACGTCCCTGGTGCTGTGGCTGGTGGCTGCTGGCAAAGCCCCCAGGCCGGCTGCCCCTGCAACAAGCAGTGCCTGTCCCCAGCCCGATGCCGTGGGCTGCCCTGGTGGGCATGGGTGCTCCGTGGGCACCCCAAGGAACCAAGAGCTCCCACTGCTCCTGTGACCACAAGGCCGTATCTCTACGAAAGCGGCTGGGAGCGGAGCCTAAATTAAGGCGGTTGAGCCCGGCCTGGCTGGATGGAACAAGTGTCCTTGGAGGGCAGCGCCGTGCCTGCTGCCAGCTGTCCTCAGCCGGTGGCCACAGGGTGGTGAGTGGATTCCCTGGGTGCGCAGCAGGGCCAACGAGAGCAAAGCCCCTTCCCTGCTCGTGGCCGTGTCATGCGGCGGTGCGACCGGGTAGGAATAGCGGTGACGGGTGCTTGATGCCATGCGTACAGCAAAAATAGATGTGGTCAGACTGTGATGATGCAAAGCCAGAAGAATCCTTTCTCCTCCAATTTCTTCTTCTTTGCTCCCGGCGCAGCTCCTGCCAGGCTCAGCATCGGGAGCCGCGTTTTGGGGTGCTTGCAGGGCTAGGAGGAGCCTCGTGGGGAGGGAGGGTGGTGGGAGCTGGTGCTTCCCAGCCCATGGGCACATGGCAGCTGCCGGCTTCGTGCCTTCATTGAACTGAAAAAGAACGATGCTGTGTGCCTATATTCAGCTCATCCTGCCCAAATACTTCACGCAGAGCTCCCACACGAGCTCATCCCCCTGCTCACGATTCTGGGCTTTGCAGAAGGAGCCGGCTGCTTTCTTTCTGATGCCATCCCAGTGTTGTGATGGACCTTACAAGGAGTTGCAGGGCCCAGGTTTTGTTCCAAGAGTGGTGCAGGTGGGGATGCAATAAGATCGTGCCTCTCTAAGAAGACGTAGGTTGCGTAACATGTCTGGGAGGCAGCAGAGAGATAAAAAAGGAGGAAAAAAAAGGTGAGAGCAAGGGAAGGTCGAAGGAGGGATTGTTTAGTCTGGAGGAGGAGATAGCAAGGCTCGTGTTGTGCGTGAAGGGCTGCTTTGAAAAACCGGGGAAAATCCGGGGGAGAAGGGAGCTCGTGGTTGATCCGATACAGGAGAGGAGCTGGGGACATTCCTTGGCTGGAGATGCTGGGAGCAGGCGGACAAACATCTGCCAGGGGGGCAGTGCCAAACAAAAGGCATCAAATAGCCCCCAAATAACCCTTCCATCCCCCAAACCGACTCGGTTCCTTTGCACACGGACTTATTTTCTCTTTCTGGTCAAGCAGCAGCGGTGACTGTGGGTGCCACAATATGCTGCAGGGAGCTGCAGCCTGCTCAAGGAGCCACAAAAGTGCATCAGGTCTGGACGTGTTTTATTACAGGTGTTTATCCCCAGAAAGAGCCTGAGACACGTGTCAAGGACCCACGGGCTCAAGGTAGAGCAAATCCAGCACAGCCATGGGCAGTCTGAGAAATACAGCATCAGTTTCACAGAATGAACCGCTGTTGGTCCTGGCAGAGCTCCTACCAAGGGACGGATTTTCAGGAACTGTGATACAAACGTCTCCTCTTCCCAAATCTCTTTGTATCCATTCCTAGCCGAGTTGCACAGTGTCAAGGATCAGGATGGTGACGGTAATGTTGGCACTCTGCTGCTAAGGGAGCAGCCTGCAAACTCCCAGATCGCATCGGTGAATTTCCCCGTACCCATCCTTTGGGCTTTTAGAAATCTAGCAAGAAAATGAGCAGCTGCTGTGGGAAGAGGGAGGGAGAAGAGCTGCAGTCACCAGTACTGAGCACTACAGCATCCAGACAGCATTGTTAGTCCTGTTTTGAGAAGGTAGTGAACAATTTGGATGGAAAATACATGTAATACTTTTGCCCACTGTTTGCAAGGACACAAGCGAAGATTTATCAAGTTGCTTTCCTGACTGTAAAAAAAGAGCATGGAAAAATCCTAGAGGTGGACCATGAGGGTCTCCAGGAATTACACCTTCTCCAGGGCTGCGCTTGACCAAGACACAGCAGAGATTCAGTAGGGATGCTCTAACAGCTCTTTCACAACAGGCCAAAGGTTTTGGTGGCTGTCCTAACATGACCTTAAAGGTATGAGCATTGAGGACCAAGTCTCTAAAGCAAAACCCATGTCCCAGGGATGCAGACCCATGACAGCCTCACAAATCTCTATTTTTTTTATGCTGGAGTTACTGGAACAAATACAAAAACGACAGAATTACCCAAAGCCAAATTAGGGAGCTGTGATGTAACACCCCACGTGTGCAGGTGCAGCTTGAACAGCCAGGCCAGCACAGGAACACCGTCCCCTCCTCACATCCAAGGGAGAGCAGATATGTTGCACTTCCCTTAGCACAGACAGCCCTGCTCACAGCAGAGGGTTGAGTCTCCAGAGGTCCCTTCCAACCTGAACCATACTGTGATTCTGTGAAACTGCCTTATCTTCACAGAGTAAGACGCAACAGCACAAACATTACCCGTTTCCTTAGAACCCAAAAACCTGACAGCTCCTTGCCTAGCTGGCACCTTGGCTCTGCAGCTCTTCATCCACCCCCCAGTGCAGACTTCGACCCGCATAATCACAGCTACCTATCAGCTTTTCCTGTAACCTTTCCATTGTTTTGTTTCCCACACACTTAGAAGACTGTTTGCTGCAGTGTCTGCAGGAAAGAGGGTCAATGCAGGGTGCTTCGTAACCACCCAACAGATGCTGCTTTGATTGTGCTATAGCAGTGTGACTCAGTGTCACTAGTGGCATCTCCTGAGCAGGGCCTGAAGGCCTCTTCTCAGCAGACTGCAGAGAAGTGCCCACATTTTGCAGCCCCCATGATGGTAGAGGTCAGGACTATCTCACGCAGCCTTTCCATGATGCAGTCTCTGGTGCACAAATGCATTGCCACTATCCAGCTTCTCCTGAAGTTCAGGATAGGCTTCTCCCTGCTTGGTGAATTTCTGTGCTCAATGCTGGCAGAGCATGGGGACATCCCACAGTGATTCAGGCGTGTTTCAGAAGTGCATCACATACCACAGCAATCTGTCACTCCTGCCGAACAGGGCAGCATTACACACACTGGGGAGCATCTCACCAGGGGCTGTTTCTGGGCTTGACAAGCAGCTCAAGTGATTCAGCAGCAGGAAACACCCAGATAAGAGGCTCTTCTGATAACAGGGCAGAAGATACATCTTGACCAGCTCTGGATGCAGTAGATCCTACTAGCATGGATCTAGGACTTCTGAAAACTACCAGGTGTAAGAGTGTGGGGTGGGAGTGGGAGGATGCTTTCCGGCAACAACAGGCCATCAGACAAATTCAGCTGCCAGGAAGTGCACTGCAGATTGTGAAATCCTCATTTTACTAAAATACAAAAAAAGCTTACCGGAGGACACGACTTCCCAACTCTGCATTCATCAATCCCAGTTTCATGAGTCAAAGGATATACAAGATGGTGACTAATGAAACGCGGTCCAAAGAACAAACAGCTTCCCTGCTCTGCAAAGCAGAAAGGCCGCACCGCACAGCAACTCCACCTTTAGGTGGAAAGCCCATTCTTGTGTCCATAACCACAGCCCTAGAAATTGCACTGATCAGAAACAACGTTCAGGGATTCAAGCTGCAATGGGTAAATGGCTGCACGCCATCTTTCAGCGCAGAACGCTGCTACAGGTTTGAATGGAGATACGGGCTGGGTTAGGGAGATTATTACTAACTTCCATTAAAGATAATCAGTGCTGAAAACTTGTTGACAATTCGTATAGATACGATAAAAACTGAAATAAAAGAATACCTCAGTAGCTGTAGAAACTTCCCTTTGCAAGATGTTTGGGCACACTGATGTCAGTATTGCTGGCCTCTGCAAAGATGCCGCAGGTAGGGCTCATTTCTTCAGGCCCTAGAATACCATCTCTCACTTCACGCAGTGGCACAGAACGTGCTGAAACGCGCTTCAGAGAGCAGAAGGGGAAAGCAAGTTTTTTTCCTACATCGGTACAGAACATCACTGACTTCAGAAATGAGTATACTGCTACATCTATGCAAAATATACTCACTGTGTACAATATGGAAAACTCAATGCATTTTCTACCCTGTAGTAAAAAATAATTAGCTCGTGGATCCAACTATGTAGACTCACTGTGCAGTAAGACGGTATGTGCCCAGCCTTCTAAAAATCTAACAGATTCAGGGACAAACGACTGTCTCTGAGAGGAACTGGGGCGTAGCTCAGACGCTACATCAGTAGATAAGCACTTGCTAAATTAAAGCATTTGGAGAGGGGAAAGAAGCAAGCTCACATCGATGCCTCACCACTTAAAGCCCAACTTGTGATGGCCTTGGTGGCACCCTCTATTGCTGACAGTCTGCACAGCAGACCATAGAACCATGATTTGTATTCTCGAAAGTAAGACTGCAGTACCAAGTTTCCAATCATTGATCCTCTCCCTCCGGTGCAACCTCGTGGAAGAAACTCCATGGAAATCACTGACTTACTAGCACTAAACTGCACTTACTCCAGGCCTACTGCAAGATACAGGTCACCTATGCTACCGGGCTGGGGGCTGCTCTAGTTAGACATAGATACACAGTGTTCCCAAATCCTGCAAGTAATTTCCCTCTAAGTGTACGATATTCATGAATCCAATACGGCAAAAATGGTACTTCTGACTGCTTTAAGTAGAAAACTGAAAGGAAAGCATTATTTGAGTCATACTGCCTCCAGCATTTTAGCCACATATGCAGGTAAAGATGTACTTTCAAAAAGAAAAAGTGAAATCAACATAGTCTGTTATTACATTGCCTTTCGTAAGTGTGTGGATATCTACTTCCCAGGAAACCCTCTCCCCCTTTTGAGCTCTCCTTAAAGGATTACATCTTACGTGGGATAAAGCATCTGCTAGCAGCTCACCCCCCCCTCAACCAAAGCTCAGCAGCATTACCGTGAGTTTCTAAGATGTCCTGCTCCATGTGTACACCGTCACTGAGTGATGTTCCTTCCTCCTGCTACTGTACATGTTACAGGACTTCTCTACGCACTGGATTTATATACCTGAAGGTATTACAATTAGAAAAACAATTACCCAACAACACAATCTGAGTGTGAACTTTACTTATGAACTTTGTGAAATAGATTATGGAATACTGTGTACATGTGGGAGTCCCTTTTCGACCCATAACTTATACTTGTCAAAAGCACTGGAAAAAAAAAAAATCAAACTTTTTTATTTTATTTTTCACTTTTTGAAAGCACTTTACACAGGTTTTGATCTTCAGAATACCTTGGAATCAGTAGAAAAAAACTAACTGAACAGTTTGTTTTTACAATAGAAACCTTTCAGGAGTCAAAATTGAGACTAAAAAAATACATGCAAAACATACTCCTCTCAAAACACAACTTGGAACAAAGCACCAAACTACACAAATATGCAGAATGAAACAGCATCACAGAAGTATTCTTCATAAAAGGTGTAAAAGTCACCTATTCACTAGGCACTGTTCACTTGTTTAAACAGAAGAGACAATAAAAATATTGTCCACAAAGTCGCAATTTCAACTCAAAGGCTGTAGCTAGAAATTCCTCTACATGTCATGCTTCAATAGCGACCTGAAAGAAAAGAAATACACAGAATTAGACTTCCAAATTCCAAATTACTAGATCTTAAAAGTTCTGATTTCACTTGCACGCCTCAAGTCTGCTTCAGATTGCTTCCTAAGTGCCCAATGATCTGCCTTTCAAAGCTTAACGTCAGCACTATTCTGTCAGTAAGTTCCAATCACATCAGGTAGACACAGGGCTGACATTTCAGCACACAGCAGCTATGTGCACTGTAACTGAGGCTGAAGCCAGTTTCCCTGCTATCAGTAAAAGCACAGTCCCACCTGTTTTCCTTCAGACACAAAGGGTAAATATGAGAATGCTGAGAACACAGCACATTCATTCTAAGGGTATCCATTACGAGTGGAATATGCTAGGAATGCTATTGCGTCTTATTAACTTTCCGCCAAAATACAGCTTTATCTGTCCTTCAAAATAGCTTATTTGCATAAAAGCACCATTTAGATCCTGGATTAAGTTAGCCTCCTCCTCTCTACGTTGTATCAGGAAATTTAGTCCCAATACCAGAACCTCTGAGACTTGAAAGTTCAGCTTTACTGTTCCACACTTAACCAAGCTCTCAACGTGCTACAAACTGCTGTCCAATCTGAGCTCTCGAGAGAAGTGCTACCTCAGAGAAAGAAAAAAACCACCAAAAGCAGTATTACCTAGTTTATTTTGTTGCAAACTAAATATTTGCTCTACCCTCAAGGTTGCCACTTGCTCAATGGAACTTTAAAGGGAACTGTGATTCATAGCAACATAAATACAACCACACTGCAGTCATTAGGGATGGGAAAGCTCAAAAAAAAAGAAGTTCAGGTGAAGTGGAAATCAGCTTTTGACACAAGAACTCGAACATTACTTACGAGGTGAATAGGATCGAGATCTGGATCGAGATCTGTAGCCCCCTCGGCTGTAATATGGGGACGGTGATCTCCTCCTGCAAAAGAAGGTAACAGAAACAATCCCTCTGTTAAATCCCGTGGGTGTTGAGTGGCAGCAGCTCTATGTAGATACTGTTGTATCAATAGTGTACTTAGGAAAGCTAACATGAGTATGAAGACCTGATCAATGTTTCTACTGGAGAACGAAGACGACACTTGAGTTTTATTACAGTCTTTTTATGAATCAAGGGCCAGATTGATATTGCATTGGAACTTACTGACAAAGGAAATAAGTTCTCCTACGTTCACATTTGGCCATGGATGAATTTTCTGTTTCAAGCCAAGAGCATCCCAAACAAGCAGCAAAAGCCCAATAACACTTTAACTTTGAATTTGAAATACTTGTCTAGATGAAGAATCAATCTGAACAGCAATCACTGCTTCCAACAAATCCCACCCTCAAGATTCTGGGATACCTTTTCAATCTAACCACAAGTTTTTCAGTTCTTTACCTCATTTCTCTAATCCCTTTAACAGCCATTCACAAAAACTATTCAGGACATTAACCTCTTGGCACAGATCACAAGTTTTTCTTGTGTAAAGCTGCACTAACCTGCCTCCATACTAACCTCACCCCTTCACATAATGAGGAAGCCTTTGAAATAAAATTCCACTGCTCATCCAAGATTCTCAAGCATTCAACAGTTGCCCCGTCGCTCTTATTGCATTTGAAGATATCCTCAAACTTGATTCAAACATCCCAAAGATGCCACATAGAAGAATGTTTCCATTTTTAATTAGACACCAGATGCTTTCCTGGCATACCTGTAAAACTGATCTCTGTCTTGAACAGCTCTCCATCCTCCTCCTCCACCGCCACCGCCTCCTCTGTCAAGACAGAAGCAGAGCAGTTTGGAAAATTTAACAAAGAAGCTCACCATACAAGTGAAAAACATGCTCAAGCGTATGATAAAACAAGAAAACATCTGGTAGCTTAACTAGATAAGCACTTTGTTACTTCCCTACTACCTTCATTTTTGATTCCCAGAAATAAGTTAGCTGAATACAGCCGCAAGGCGCAGCTTTAGAGGTCTTGCACACAACTCCAAGTGGCCAAAACTCTTTTTTACATCATATTCTTCAACAGGCAGTGATTTCAGAGCAGTATGAAGCCCCTGCTTTTAAGGGCATTTCTATTCTCAGATGCTTATCCATTCAAAGCATGCAATTTTATTTATTTTTTAAGCACTGAGATCAGACTGCTGTCCTAAGGAAAGATGACTAAGTTGATACCACAGTTGAGGTAGACACCCTTAACGCTTCATTGTGCTTAAACAAAGGCATCTTCAGAGCAGTGGTACAACTTCTTATACAGAAGTCACCTAGAACTGAAGCAATAGATTATAATACTTAATATTATGGGCCTCATCTGCTACTTCCACAGATTTAGATATAGCAAAGCACTACTGAATCAAGTTTGGATTATGGAACAGGTGTGACTATCACAGATCTCTCACAGCTCAAAAAGGCAGTAATCATACGACAGCCAAAAAAAATTCCACTACGTTTCTAACCAACAGTCTTCTATTTTACACTTTTTCTCCCCAAAGAAGTCTTCCCCATTTGGTAGATTAGGCAGTATGCATATTTTGCATCCCTATTTTGCAGGCTAAGTATTCCATAGCAACATGAGAAGAATTTTAGTATGACAACTCCATCCCGCATTGTATTTCCTTTCAGGCTTCACTGCACAGAAAGCAAATAAGGAAGAAAACAAAGTAATTATTACTCATTACCTTTCTAGGGTCAAGTATTAGTGTGTAACACTTGCCACTCAGGATTTAGAATTCATACATCCCATTTCCCTTATTCAAGGAAGAACCCACAGCATACGCAACACTATTCTGTTCTCTCCTTCAAACAACCAATACCTGCAGGATAATTGTTAAGTATTTAACTAGTAAAGACCATGGTATTTGTAAAGCAGACACGTGCAGACATCCGTGGCTTTCAACCTTTTTGTATCCGCTCTACCTGCTATTTTTCTGTATTTGCAATATCAGTATCTGAGAAGACCTGAGAAAGGTTCTGCAGTGAGCTTCACAAAGATTTGTTATTTTAGGGAATGGAAATCATTTTTGCTGGAACTGTCAATACTCTGAGTATTTCTACCCCAAAGCCCTAAATATCACATGACAGACACAGAATGGGAGAGCACACAGGAAGGTCAGAACATGGCCTGGAGCACAACTGCCTGCAAGAGCTGAACCAAAGCGTGGCAATGAATTCTGCTAACACTAAAACCAGCACACTAACTGAAGCAGTTCACGCCTTCCCTCTCTAATTCATGTACTCTTCTTTATGCACAGTCAATATCAGTCTCTGCATCTATTCTCAGCAGTATGCACTCAGAAGTGAAAAAATTCAAACTTGTGATGTTATACAAAAAGATCTGAGCCACAGTTCACCATCAAGAGCCACAAAAAAGTAAAGACATACGTCATACTACAATCTGAAATGAGGAATGAGTTACATCTTAAAAACAAACAAGCGAGGACAGCCAGAAAACCTTGATAAACCCTGCGTAAAAGAACATCTGTACCACGAGCAAGTTCGAGAAGAAAAACTGACAATATTAAACTCTTATCAAACATTCCATAGCCCTATGGTTTTTTTTTGCTGGTCTCTATATGCTTTTGCCATTTTTATAGGTTTACCACAATCCTTCCTAGGAGGAAGAATAAAGAAAATGAGAGAAACAAGCTAGAAGCACCACTTAGACTGCGTAGATTATGTTACAAGACTTCTCTGTTCCCCAACACTTTTGGGAGCTGCTTCAGCTGTTTTGCCTGCTAGATTTCACTTCATTATCTTTAGGACATTAAGCAAAACGAGGATAATTGTCACTATTCTGAGCAAGCTTTTGTACCTTGTGCAGAAAGCTTGGTCAAAGAGCTACTTTAGGGTCTCACCTACTTCATGTGGAAGCCTACATACAACTGCTGGCAAGATGAAAACCAGCATATCTTGTCCTTGTAGCAGCTTAACCCTGACGTTCAAAGCCACTGACGCAGCAGGGAAATGGATTGTTTTAAAGGCAGAAAATACTCTTTCCCAGAACTATGAGCAAAGCACTTGTGTCTCCAGCATTCATTCTCATGATGCAGAGGAACCTTAATCCTCCCCCCGGCCCCTGCAGTGCTGAAGCACAGATAGGCAAGGAAGAGAGAAACAGGCCAAATCCTTGATGACAGGCTGGGAAAAACAAGTGCCTGCAAGTAGTAGGACAGGAAAGAGGAGACAGTTGCCCTCAGTGACTGAGAAAGACAGTACAAATGTAAACATAAAGAACATTTTCTTCTACATCCAGAAGAGCACACTGCAAGCTCAGACTGCAGGATTTAGATTGTTCATTGTCTGTGAGCTATAAGAGAACAACAGAATTCAAACTCATGCTTCTCCAAACATTGTCATCAAGCAACCGTCACAGACGTACCCAGTGCTGATGCATTAAGGCACAGCAAACAACTCAGAACGGCTCTATGATTCTGCAACCAAAGGTACATTGGGCAATTAGATTAAAAAAAAAATGATGTGTGTCATCTTTGTGTCCAATTTAACGTGATTGAGTCAAATTCTGGGAATTTCACATGACAACTCCTCCGGGCAGTCATAACAGAACACAATATAAAGCTAGCTGTGTCACCAAAACCAATTAAGTGCCAACCAAGTTTTCAACACATTTTCTATCAACTTTACTAGTCCTCCAACAATCTGCGTTGCCACCTGGATATTCAGCACTTTCAGGGAAGTTAATCACTGCACCGTTAAAGACCTAAGACTGCAGACAGAAATAAGAAGCACAAGTCCCTGCAGGAGAACATTCTCATCCAAGCTGATAAGAGTATGCTAAAAAAGCTTTCCCATACAACCTTCCAGTACAGAACAGTACAGAAATCCTCTAATATCCGATTCTTTGCTTTGGCAACATTTGAAATGTCTTAGTTGTTCATAGGGGATAATGGTGACCATTGAAACATCCTACTAGTTGTCTATTACATTCAAAAACTAATTTGGCATCAAAATGCAAACTCATCAGATCGCCACCTGTACTCCCATCATTTTAATGCTGGCAGAGGAACAAAACAGAACTTTTTAAAAACATGAGTACAGAGAACGGCACTTTGTTTTTCATAAACTTAAAAAAGCGATACAGAGCAAACCATGCTCAAGAGAAACAGCACAAAGTAATTCTCATATCTGAACAACCTCATTTGTCCTGACCAGCCATTTTTGTAGAGGTATACCGAGATTCCACAATTAGAATGAGCACAGAAATATTTTGACACACGTATGTAGAACAAAGTTGAAGTAGTTCAGCACTACAAACATTGCCTCACCTGTATGATCTGCTGTAATAGTCACGATCATCATAGCCTCTATCATATCCTCTGTCATAGTAATCCCGTCGCCGTGAGCTGCCACTACAAGTAACAACAGAGTATTTAATTTAAGAAAACATAAAACATTAATTCTGTTTGCAGTGCAGTCAGTCAAGCATATACCATTTTAACTGACTTACTGTTTCCCATTCTCACAGTTAAAGTGATGGTACGAGCGTTTCCCAGTGATGCAGACAGAAACAGAACTAAACACTGCTGTTTAAAACGCTTGATCTTTAAAGCAGCTGCTTTCCTCTTTGTTCTGAAACCTCTTAACATTTTAAGGCAGGCACACAAGGAATTCCATGTGCCTGTACCAACTCCTCATTCACTTCTAACTCCCAGAAAGCTTTTGGAAGAATTTCTCCATTAAAAAAATAAACTCGGAGCCTCAATACAACACCAATACACAGCCAACAGCACTGTAAGCAGAAAATCTTGGGAAAACAACTGAGAGACCATTTGGAAAAACAACTCACATTCTTGGTAACTTTGTCAAATGTTTACACTATGGATAGGGTAAACTGCAGCAAAGTTGCACAGTAGTATTTGTTGAGGGACACTTGAAAACTAGAGCTTACAAAGCCACTGGTGTTTGAGAGCACACAGGGGAACATCCACTAATCAGAAACAACTTGAAACAATTTAGAATTTCTCCAAAATTCTTACTGCAGACTTAAATGTGTAGACAGCTTATGTTTGGACTGCATAACTAATGGACACAAGTTTCTGCTTACTGTAATCTAGACTGACCTCAGATCAGCCACTGACAAATTGTTTTGTTGCTGTTATTTTGTCTTTTAAGCTACAAGACACAATGTATCCTACCCCTTATACTTCCAGAGGAAAAAAAGCCACAATAGTAACTTACTAAGTGGGTCTTCCCATGTAGATTCCAGGGGTAGGTGTGTGAGGTCTTTTTGTTATAGAAAAGTCTACCCGGATTCTTCTTCCATCCAACTCCATTCCATTGGCACGTTCCTTAGCCTAAGTACAGATAAAATACACTTAGTTGTAGGTATGAACTTTACTACCAACACAAATTCCTAACCGCTGCCTGACATATTGAAAAAAGCTCTAAAAGATCTCAGTTAAGGCAGTTCTGAATTTCACTTATGCCTCATACTTAATCACTGAACCTAAACTCTAAGACATCCTAGGCCAGCTGGATATAAGCTTCAGTAACTATTTTAACATGACTTATATTGCATGAAATGTCTGTGAGGAACAGAATTTATTCATTGTTTCACTGTTTCTGATATGATTAAGAAAAGCCTTTGAAAAAGCTTCTACGAGGAATCTTACCTGCTTCAACATGGAACTTCAAACATATCACAGAAGCCCCCCTCAAACATTCTCAAACCCTACCCTAACCTTGAATATAATAATAATTGAGTCATAAGCAAATATTAAGCAAAAAATCTGACATAGTTTTTCTTTTTCCTGCCATGTAGGACAGCTTACATTCAAAGCTTCAGCCTAACATGGAAGTCTTATGCCAAATTTAAGTGGGGGAAAAAAAAAAAAAAAAAAAAGACACTCCAGACAGTACAAAGCAGAATTTATGCAGAAGATGAGCCTATTCACAGCACTACCCAGGGCAGGCCTGAGTGCAGAATTACACACTTGCAAGCTCCTTTCCCTGGTCATTCTGTAGCAATTGTAAACATATATTCAGTAGTTTGTTGTTCAGTAGAGACATCATTTCAGTTTAATGCCTGTCTGGCCTTTTATTGTCAGATAAGATTTTCTCCCTCGTTTACAAGTGAGGCACTAGAAGCAAGCAGGACACGTGTTAATGCTTCCACAGGGCACCTGAGCATTTGAGAACACTGAAATACCAGTCTGGGGTATTCTCAATATTAATATTAAACAGCAGATCACACGTGGAGTTTGGAAAGAACATGCCCAATTAAGAGAAAAGAGAGCACGTGTTTCTATTTTCCTTTTCTTGTTGGCACAGTTCGCACTACAGTACAGTTGATGTTTGCTTTTGTGAATTATACAACTCAGTCCACACAGAGACCAGAATCATGCCCTTCCACTATTTCCTCTAGTACAAAGGAGGTCTCTTCTGAACAAAGACTGACATTTATCATGAGGTCTGAAGTACTTTTTAGGCTCTGAGAATGCAGGGAAGACACTGTTGCATTAGCTTGCATTATGCTTATTTCATCTAGTGAAAGCAATTAACACAAGAGGTTCCTGTGTCACGTTTAAAGGTCAAGCAGTGAGTTTCCCAGGCTACATCATGGTACAGAAAATACATTCCAGCAACTGAAAACATCCCACACAGTCCATGCCACAGCAACTTACTTCCTTAGCATCCTCAACGTTTTCGAAGTACACAAATGCAAATCCCCTTGAACGTCGAGACTGCTGATCGTACACAATGGACACATCAGCAATTGGACCATACTTGGAGAAAACTTCCCTCAGATCTCGTTCTGTGGTGTACAAGCTCAACCCAAACACACCAAGGCAACAATTTGGATCAGGATTTGCCTAAAGGAAGAGAGGGGTATCAGAATAAAAACGCCTGTTTGCTACCATCAGCTATTGCACAAGTTTGAATTTGTCAAAGCTTCAACAAAAGCACATTGCTGAGACTAAAGCTGGGTTACTTTGAAGTAGACACTTCCATTCTAACCAATCCTAAAGATATAAAAGCCTTCTCTCAGAGAAACACTTTGTACTTCTGGAAGCCCTGTACCAAACATAGTGGCAGCACAGGAAAAAAGAAAAAAAAGATACTGCCTTCACTCCAAAGACTAGCTGATGACTGCTGAACCTGGATACAGAGAGGCCTGGATCACATCATACATTTTAGCTATTGCTTCCTCCCCAGCTTTAGCATGAATCCCACTGCTCTCAGGCACCTGAGACTCAACAGCTACAAGGAAGTTGCTTTACGAGCTCTTACTTAATGAACCACTAAGACAACTTTAAATTAAATGTTTTAGTTGTCCAGACTTTCTAAAACTAGGGAAGACAAACGCTTCTCCCTCCTGATCCTACCTCTGCCCTCGCTGCATACATCTGCTTGTTTACTACAGCAGGCACACCAACATCAGCCTGCACTGCTAGCACTTCTCATCGTTCAAACACACCTAAGCAGGATGCAGAACATTTTTGCGGAAAACAAAGATGAATGAATTTACTGATTTGAGGATACGCTGAAGACTACGAACTGGCAACCTACTTCTAGAGCACACGTACCCTGTTTCCAATGTGGCGTCTGCGAGTAGACATGGGGGAATGGCTGTGACTGTGCCGCCGCCGATAATCCCTGCTGTACGACCTACTTCTGGATCTTCTGTGAGAGCGGGAGCGAGAGCGTGACCTGGTGTAGTGCCTGCGGGAACTCCTCCTTGATCTAGATCTGAGCAAAAAACAAGAGGGACAGTGTTGTTCTTCCAGAACTCTTCAGGAGTACTTCAGATATTCATACGCAGAAGTCTAAACAAACATATTTTAAGAACCTGTGGTGGCACACGATTAAGCTACAACCAATTCAGTCACTAATCTCAAGGACCGACCACTTGATCTTAACAGTTAAGATTACCGCAAAACAGGGGCTTCAACCTTTTGGCTGGCTTTCAATTCCTCAAAAAGCTTCAACCCTGCCTTGCCCAGAACATTTACAGCAGTATTTAAGTAAAAATAAAACAGCTGACAATTCTCTCCAAAAGACTCAGCAGAAAGAGGGAACGGGAATTAAAAGTTAACACGACTGTCACATGCACAACTGGAGAGGTGCATGCTTCTGTTTACTCTAGCACTCAGAATAGCACTGCCTTCAATGACACAGATAGCCAAATATTTCTTGTACAGAGCTCACAATGACAGACACTAGAGTCTGCAAAATGCCCCCAGAACAGAGCTGAACAGGAGTGGTAGCACACCTGCTTACCTTTTACTGTTTTAATAGTTATTTAACATTAGCTATTCATACATGTTTACATGTTCACCTTTCAAGTGTATTTAGGCAAAGGTGCAACTGCACACTCATTTCAGCCTGCTTCCACATGGAAGTGTTTCGTAACAGCACCAGCTCTGTGTAAATAAGGCCAATAAACACTCCAATTCCTTCAACTAAGCCCTCAGCTCTCCCAGTGCAGACAGCCCTACCTGAAAAGCCAGGTAGGCGCTGGACCAGCTACATCCAAGTGTGGTGTGCTGTTTGCAGACACTGAATGATCTGCATTCCATGCAGCTACAAAGAAAACAGCTGCAAGACTAAAAAGCACACTGAACAGTTTAAAATCCAAAGGGCCTTAGCCATAGATTACTCTTCTTCATGTTCTCATTTGTGCTCTGAACGCTGTTCCCCTCTTGTGGAAGCTGACTGAGCCCAGAAGCCACTGCTGCAGGACTAGGTTTCACACAGTAGCCCAAACACTGCCCTGGGACAAATGATGCTCTTGATCCAAGCCAGTTTTCACTCCCACCTGAGCATTTAACAGCTTCTTCCACTATCAGGTTTTGTCACTAGTTAAACATCTCTGTCTTTGACCTGTTCAGAAGTGAGCCCGGCTAGTCTTGCCTTCCCCAGCTTGAAGAATACGTACACATCCAGAAGAAATGACTTCAGCATGTCCCATTACAACACTTAGGTATGCACAGAGAACAAGTAACTGGGGAGGTGGGTGGGGTAGAAGAACAAAATACTAAAAGAAACAGAAGAGGGAACATCCCAGAGGCAGGAAAGATGGTATAAAAAGACAATGAAATAATAAAATGAGAAACTCAGCATGTGCACACAGCTACATCTCAGCCTCTGGTACAGGAAGCCTGAAGACAAACACAGAATTGATGTTCCACATTCCAGAATGCACCCACTACAATGAACAAAAGCTAGACCCTTCTAAGCTAGATAAACCACTGAGAGAGCAAGGCTTATTTTAAATAGGCACCGGTCATATTGCTATCTTAAATGCTCAACACTACTGCTGTTTTTCTCCTCTGCTGCAAAGCCATCAGAGCTGAAAGTCATTCCTTCACCAAGGACTGCTCAGACATTACAAAGAACCAGTCAAAGACAACAAGCCTGTGCAGAATATCTGCTATTTCACTGATGAAAACTTCAAGAAAAACAGCTTTGGATTTTTCAAATCCAAAGTGTCCACACCCCAAATGACAAATATGCAAAGACACAGATTAGATCCTAACAGAAGCTCACGTTTATAAAGCCAGTGGCTCAAAAATATATTTGCAACAGAAACAACCACACAACATGAAAGAGTTCACAATGCTATCTCTTGCGAGAGCCAGAGCTCATGACCACATCCAAACATGTGTGATGGCACTCAGAATCAGATTTAAGGATACTGGTTCTACATACAGGTCACAATTCTTCTAATGAACCATCTCTTAAGCTTCCAAGATACTTCTGTTATCTCCAGCTGTAGATATTTTCAGGACAGCTGTTAAATGCTCAGGAAGCTGTGGCAGTCATAAGCATCTACTGTTCTTCATCAAAAAGAAGTCAGGTGCCATGGTACAATTTGAAAGGTTCCTTGCAAATGGAAAATATCTGCACGGTTACTTTAAAAACTGGATCACAGCACCAAGACTTGGAAGGCCTACTTCTTGTGTTTGCCTCTAGCAGCATTTCAAACTACGTGAGGCTGCATTCCTACATGGCATTGAGGTTATCCTGCAAGTGAAAAGCAGTGCTTCAAAGACTATGGAAGCCCAAGGGGTTACTATGGTGCAAAAGCACATGCTGGGCCGGGTCTTGACTTGCTTGCTACTCTAGAAGGTTCCTCAAGGAGCACATGTGGTCTCTAGCCACAAAGCCTTTAAACTCCCAACCATATGAAGTTCCAAGAACACCATCTGAACCCACAGTTGTCTGTCTTGAATAGAGGTTTAGGCAGGACCTTTCCCAAACTATCCTACAATTCTATCACTAGTAGCAACACTAAGCATTTATTCCTTCAGCTTCACATTTCTGTTCTTCCACTACAGGGAGCATCAACTAGAGACAATTGTGTCTGACTGCTATCAAAATTCCTGAGAAGGTATTTACCTTGCCACTAAAGTCTCTCAGACTGCTCATTCTGACCTTACAATCCAGCCTAAGCACAGCATACAGCATCATTTTCCATCAGGGGTGACTGCATGATGTCTTCCAGAAATGTTATCCCTCCCACACCCTGACCCTGAGGCTCTGGTAAACCTAATTCAGAGCTTAGACACAAAAACATATTGTGAACAGCTCAGCTGGAAACGCCGCCACTGAAACCCAAGCTTTTGTTTGTTTTTCTCCTCTGACTGCTTACAAATGACTAAAGGTACCATCCGTACATTCATCCCGCACTCGGCACCGAATTATCTACTCTTCAGAAAACAACGTCATTACCCTTCTGCTGGCTTTGTTGCCTCCTCATCATTCCTTTTTAATGATGTACCCTTCGCACAACATCCACGGTAAGCCCAATGCCAAGTGGGTAGCCCTGACGTTCACTGCCTTATTTTTAGACTATGTGCATATTTTGTGTCTCAGTAAGAAGTCTGTTAGTGGTTTCAAGGGGAACGCTGTCACCGCCTACAGCCTACTTAGCAGATAAGCCAAAGGATTGGTAACGTGGTCCTAGAGGCATTGTCATGTGTTCAGTCGTAGAGCAAATCACTAAGTTGCTTTCTCCACAACTTTTCTGGAAGCTTAGGAAGCTGCCCAATCTTGAGAGCTCTTCCGACAATAAATTTTCAAACTCAATTAATACATGTTTAAATGCTAAGACAGATGTCAGTTGTGTTTTTTATTATACTTCTCTGCTTCTTTCTCACAGAACGCATCAGCAACTAATCTAAAACACCACGGCTTCCAGTGAAAAAAAAACAGCGTCACCTAAAACATAAAATGTTGTAACATGCCAATTACTGTCAGTGCAGAGGAAAGTAAAACAGCCCTGAGCTCCTACAGCTTCAGGCTCAGAAGCTAGCCATTATTCCAACTTCAGAGGCAGGCCAACTACAAACAAGATCAGCAGAGATACAAGCCTACAGAGCAGAAAGCCTCTCAAAAAGGGCTGCAACGAGATCTAACTTAAGCATTCAGCTTTTCAAATTCTGAAACCACACATGCCCCTCTGCGTGTGCACGGATCACCAATGACCTCTGGTAACAGAACTGGGCTGTAGTGCGCTGCAGTTCACCTCTGACATAATAATCCAAAGACATCGGACTCGCCAAGAGGGGGAAGAGGTAAAAAGAACTCACCTGGATTCAGACCTGGATCTAGATTTTGACCTGGAACGCCTTGAATCCTCCTTAGATCGAGATCTTGCAGGGGTGTGCCTCCCCGACTTGCCAGACCCATGAGCACTTCCGCTTCTGGAAGCAGAACGGGATTCCTGCACGCAGATATCGAAAGCCTAATTTGTATACAATTTCTGGTTTACCTACGGTCTGTAAACAAGCTCCAGTGAAATAAATGGTAAAAATTCATATCTATGTGTCCGGGCAGTTGGCATTAGAACTGCCTAGATTTTTAAGAAGTTTTTCCCTGGTAGACACTTCTTTACCCTGCATATACTTTTGCTATTAAACAGATAATGCATGCATGTTTAGCAAAATATACAGGGACACATAAACAGACTAGTAATTACTTAGCGTAGTGCTTTCAGATTCCAGATTACTTCTTATCTTAACTTCATTTTTATTCCTTTTCTTCATTCTTCCGTTTCAAATTCTGACTTCTTTCATCTTCCCCACTTCACACAAATTGCTCAATATTCTACAAGTGGGACTTCTGGTCTGATAATTAGCATGCATTCACTTTCTTTTTTTTCAAATTTCAGCTTCACTTATTCCTGAGCTTCAAATAATTCTCATTTATAAAACTTGTCAAATGGCGACTTCCGCATTTTCCTTCTTCAACATTAACCTTAATAGAAAAAGAACAGGATGAAGAATATTTAAAAACTCCAGGATAAAATCTAGTGCCAAAACTGAAACTAGAAAAAAAAAATGTTCTGGACTTTTACTACATACGCAGAACCGTATCTACCATTTCCCTATTATTTTATAGACAGATTCAGTTTAAGCTTAGCGCTACGTAACTACATTCGCTATTTATGCCTATATTTAACAGCAAATGCACAACAGATCAACTAACGATCTACTGATCGATGCCAGCATGAGGAAACTCACATACTCGGTACTTAACGAGCCACACACTTAAAAAAATCAACAAGAAGTGCCTGAAGTGAAGCCCCTGCTGCAGCCGGAGATGCCTCAAAGTGGAAGAACGCAGAAAGCAGAGCAGTTCCTCTTTCAGCCGCTTCCTTCCACACCCTCGGTGCTTTCTGGGACACACTTACAGGGCAGCAAGCCTGCTGTGAGTGCTCCCCAGCACGCTGTGCCTGCACCAGCCTGGTTACATGTGCAGGCCTGATGCCTCCAAATGGAAGTTTTCCAGTGTGAAAACAGACATCTGCGTAAAACGCTCACACACTGCTCTGGAAAAATATCCCATCTGCTCCATTATCTACTTGCACTCTGCTCTGGTAGGGACCTAACCTAATTAGGGCTTTCAGACATGGTATTTCTTTCTGAAATATCAGACAGGATTTGTTCCAAAACATCTCTAACATCTCTAACATCTCTTAAATCTCAACATTCAACTTAGAAGGCATTCTGTATCAGACATTCAGAAAATCATTCGCTAAACCTATGTTTAATTGCACTTGAGCTGCTTTCACGTGACTTACAACAGAGATTTGCTATTCACAATTGCCTACCATAAAATAACAACAGTTGAGGGAAGAGGAACTTGCAGCGTGAAGCAGATTTTTAATTAATTAATACTGAGAGCAATAGAAAGAAAGCAAAGTTAGTTGAAGCCACGCTCTTTACCAAAACAACCAAGGTGTTTTAAGCCATTGCCACCATACTTAGCAGCCTTGCAAAGGGCAGTGGAAATATTGAGACCTGAATTACAAATAAGTTCACTCCAGACCCGCTATTTCCGTCAAAAGAAAAAGCCCACGTAGATGAGTTCTGAGCAGGCGTAAAGAAAGAGTTGGAAAAAGATTTTAAGAAGGGATTATAAGAAAAGCCAACTAAGGCTGTTCTTCTTTTGAGGGAATCCCCTTTTACTCGCTGCACATAACCCTCTTGACAGACTTCAGCAAGGCAGAAGGAGCAATGCCCAAAGACAGAAGGGCTCACAGTGACAGGACAAGAAATGCACGCTGCTGTGGGAGAGAGGCAACAAGAAGCACCACACACAGCAGCACTCCCCACCCCCTCCTCAGGATTTTTGGAAGTCACTGAGCTTTGAAGAAATACAGTAGGAAAGTGGTATTAGCATAAGCAAATGGCTGACATCTTCACCTGCAAGCCCCAAACTTTATGCCCCACTATGTGACCCGCTGAAGGTCCACATAAGCTTGTCTCATTGTTCACTGATATTGGGATGTCCACTACTTTGTTTTAGTCTTAACACAGTGCCTTCTTTTCCTTTTTGCTCCTTTGTGAATTTCAAGCTTAAAAAAAAAAAACAAAAAGAAACATGCATCAGGCTCATGTCATGGGGAAAAAGAAAGACTGTGGGTCCTGCTATATTCAAATACTCCTCCTAAGCAAATCAAAGCTGGCACTCCCTACTGAAAAGCTACTGTTTCTAATGTCGAAAAGCTGAAGCACAGTTTCCACAGGCAGAAGCAGCTGTAAGGTATGCACCAGAACTTTGTTACATCTCTACTTCCCAGTCCGGGTTTTCCTCACTCAGAGCTGTAAATTATAGATGTGTTTCACAGGTATAGAGGTATGATAAAGGCATACAACCTACCACTATGCATTACCAAATCTGACTGCAGATTGATCTGAGGTGTCAGGGTGCCAGTTTCACACACGCTCAGCCATGCTATTCCTGCATTTAGCAATGGATCCAACAGTAAAAAAACAAACAAAAAAAAGCAGCTTCTGCTCATGCCCCTGAAGCTCAGGATCACCTGATCACTCAGTACTGTGAGCTGCCAGAGAACAGGCCTTCAGCAAAAAGCCAAATTACTTTCTGACAGCTCAAGGTACTGCACTGCCTACCAGGAGGTGTGGCCATAAGCTGGGGGAGGAAGCACAAAGAATGACCTACCTTGGTGGCATCGTGTTACCACACTGCTTCTAACCTTCCCAGACTGTCAGTTAATTTGCAGGGTGAATAAGCTATCTGTTGGCTGCAATGCAAACATGCAGAGGACAGAGGAAGCAGGACTATCTGGCAACCAGCTGTCTTTCCAGCCCTACTTAACTACACACACTCCAGCGAGCACAGTCACAGTGAATGAAAACAAGAGTGTCTTCAGAAACAGCCATAGTTGGTTACGGTGTGCTGCCAATATTCCGGTGCTTGAAGCAATGTATCACCAAATAAGTTATCATTTCTTCAGCTTCAAAGTTTCTAGAGTTTAATCGTGAAGCATAAGCTGAGAAAGAATTTGACTGGGAACATTTAGAAAACAAACAAACATAACTATGGCATAAGACAGTTTAAGTTCCTGTTGCCTCTGAAACAGCAAGTGCCATTACTCATGGAAGCACCCAGTACTGCTTCTTCATCCCCAGAACTGACAGTACTCATGGCTGCCTCACACAGCTGGAAATGGAATTGGACAAATTCAGCTGACTCGGTTCCCAGGTCTGACTGTGCAAACACTGCTGCAAGGGAGAAAGCAGGAACACACTTTCAGGAGCACAACTCTTGTTGGCAGCGTGGACTTGGAACAGCTTAACAGACAGCTGTAAAGTCATACCCTCGATTATTTGTCTAAGCAGAGTTCCTACTCTGCAAGTAAATTTCAGTGCTTGCAGCTTAAGGAAACAGAAGGTCATTGACTAAAATAGAAGCTTTGGTTATTCAAACAAACACACCAACATTGGTAGTAATACTCACAAAGCCACTTCCTCACCTACTCTAGAACAGCAAGCTTGTAACTAACTGGCTATACCTTGAAGTTTTACAAACAACTGCGTACAACTTACCTATGAGTCAAAGGTCAGCTACAGAGGAATAGCATCCTTCTTCTAAACATGCTCTAGTCAGATGCAACTTACTTTAAGCCTTGTTCACGGTGAAGATGGTCTGTCCATTACTTTCTTTTTTTTTTAATAAAAGTACACAAATGTAGAAACAGACATACTCTACAAAATTATGTTTCAAGAAGACTCTACAATAAGGTCTTAATGCTTTCTATCATTCTAATAAAAAAAGCTCTATGCAGGTTAGCCTGACAAGCTTCACTAAAGTTAAGCTATCATCTTAAACTGGTTCTGAGCCTGACTTGCACAACTGCAATTAAATCTGCTTAAACTAACATGCAGAAATCTATCTTGGGTACATGAGATGCAATGCTCCCTAATGGGAAACACACCTGGTGTAAGAATGGCACGAACTTCACTGGGGGCAGAACGAGTCTATTCCTTAATGCCAGTTTTCAGTATCCAATTCCATCCAGCGTTTTGGCCTCCAAGGTTGACATTTTTCTGACCTACCCTACCCTGAAATAGTAACACTCACCCTACCAAGCTTTACCGCAGCAAAAAGACCATTTTCAAAGAAAAATGCAACAAGACATCGCAATTCCCCCCTCCCCCCCTCTCAGTTTTATTACATCGTATTTCAATTCTTTTGACCCCTACAGCGAAGGTTTAAACTCTGAGCTCCCTACCACCCCCACAATTCCTGGCTCTGCAAGTTAAAAAGCTACAGCCTGACGCTGAGACAAGCAAAACACAGCAGTAAGGGCCACAGACCTCGGAGATTAAGAGAGAAACAACTACAAGTACAGCTGCAGTAGAAACCTCTCCCCAGAAGCGGATCGCGATACAGATTTGGAGGAGGATAACAAAGGACAAAGAGGCGGCGGGGTTCCTCCTCAGCTCCGCCACTTCCCCCCCCACCTCCTCCGAGCCGCCCCGGGCCCTGAGGGGCCGCCTTCCTCCAGAGCCGCAGCTCGCGGACGGCCGCAGCACGGGGAAGGCCGCCCCGCAGCGCCGGGCCCGGCCCGCGCCGCCCGCCCTCGGCCATTTTGTCCCTCTCGGCACTCCCGGTCACCAGCCCAAGATGGCGCCGGGCCGCCTCACCGCCCCGCCGCGCGCCCCCACCTCCTTCCCCGCCGCCATCTTCCCGCGCCGAGCCCAGCCCCGGCCCTCCTCCGCGGCCTCCTCACCGCCACCGCCCCTCCCGCTCCGCCCCGACGGCGACACGGGGGCGGCCGCTCCGCCCGCCCGGAGCCAGAGGAAGCGTGCGTGTGAGGGGAGGGGCGGCCGGGCTGCGCGCTCAGGCTCCGTGTATTACCCGCTCGCCGTAGTTCTGCTCCCCGCTGTCGCTCATCGTCCCGCCGCGCCACTCCCCGCCACCGCCGCGCCGACCCGACCCGACCGTCCCCGGCGCCAGCGCTCTCCGCAGAGGAAGTGACGTTGACGTGAGCCGCACGCTGCAGACCCCGTCCGTCCCGCCGCCCGCCTTCAGCGCAAGCCCCGCCCACCGCACGGAGGCCGTGAGGAGAAGCCCCGCCCTCGCTCTTCCCGCCTTGAGCGGAGGAACCGCCCCCTCACTCTTCCCGCCCGATAAGCCCCGCCCCCTGATGGAAGCCGCACCCCTCGTCGCCTACCTGAGAAGCCCCGCCCCCTCACCGCCCCCCGGTCATGGCGGCCATCTCCGCCTTCCTTCCCAAACCGCGCAGGCTCAGCCCTCGGTCCCCCCGCGGCCTCCAGCGCTGCCCCTGTACTTCCCCATCAGGACAGGCGCTGCTCGTCACCCGCAGTGCTGCCGGGCCCCTGAGGGAGCACTGCCTCAGGGCTCCCCGGCTCACCTCAACCTCTTAAAGCGAACATTTCCGAGTGGTGTGGAAACGGCTGTAAAATTCACTGCGCTCGCCAGGGCTTTTCTTTGTGGAAATTCTCAGTCTAAAAGCACTGCTTTAGTGGTGGAAATCGGTATATTTCCAAAACAGCCACGCGAGGGCAGCACAGCACCGCCCAATGGTTTCTCCGTGCCACGGTGCCCACGGCGCTGTTTTCCAGGGCCTTTTTCTCAATGCTTTGTAACGGTACAGCGCGGTCAGTGACGCTGTGGTCAAAGCAATTACTTTCCTCGCCCTGCATTACCCAAGGGAGTGGATTTTTCCACAGATTCGGTGGTCTTTGGATTTCCCAAGCTCTGCGGCCTGCACTGCTCCGCCCCGGCCGGGAGGAGCCAACGCTGGCGGCCGCCCCACCCTTAGCGACCGCGGGGCCCGGCCATGAGGCTGAGCCGGGCGGCCGTGCTGGCGCGGGCCAAAGCCGTCGCGCTCGATGGGGTCCGGCGGCTGAACTGCTGGTGGGGACCTGGGATGTGGGGTGTGGGGACAGGGCTGAGGATGGGGACAGGCGGGGCCTTACCGTGGGAGGGATGTATGTGGGGATGGGGACAAGCAGGGCCTTGCAAGTGCGAGGGACAGGCGTAGGGCTGGAGGCAGGCAGGGCATTGCGGAGGGATAGGCAGGGCTAGAGGTTGGGGACAGGCCTAGGGATGGGGACAGGCAGGGCATTGCGGAGGGATAGGCAGGGCTAGAGGTTGGGGACAGGCCTAGGGATGGGGACAGGCAGGGCATTGCGGAGGGATAGGCAGGGCTAGAGGTTGGGGACAGGCCTAGGGATGGGGACAGGCAGGGCATTGCGGAGGGGTAGAGCATTGGGGACAGGGCTGGGGTTTGGGGACAGGCGGGGCCTTGCAATGGAAGGGACAGGCCTAGAGGTGGGGACAGGCAAGGTGTTGGGGAGAGATAGGTAGAGCTAGGGTTTGGGGATAGGTAGGGTTTTGCAATGGAAAGGACAGGCCTGGGGATGAGGACAGGCAGGGTATCGGGGAGGGATGGGCAGGGCTAGGGGTGGGGACAGGGCTAGAGCAGGGCACAGGCAGGGCCTTACAATGGAAGGGACAGGCCTAGGGATGGGGACGGGCTGGGCATTGGGGAGGGGTAGGCAAGGCTAGGGTTTGGGCACAGGACTAGGGTTTGGGGACAGGCAGGGCTTGTGAGTGCTGAGCAGCCTTGAGGTCCCAGGCAGGCCTGTGGTGACAGAACAGCCCTGGAGGGGACAGTGAGGACATGGCAGAGGTGTGGGATAGGCCCAGGCCCGCAGCTGGGATGAGTGCACAGCAGATGGGAGGCTGTGGCCAAGGCCAATGCAGTGATAGCCCTTTCCTCCCACAGGGGCAGCCACCTCACCGATGTAAGTACCGTGCTGCCATCTGCTCATCTCATCGATCCGCTGCCTGTACCTGGAGAGAACTGGCACTGGGAGGGTACTGGGGCCCTGTGCTCACCTGGCGGTGCAGGATTTGGGCTCGTAGGCACATCCGCACTGCAGGAAAGGGATGCCCGGGTGAGAGGGATGGATCCTTCCTGGAAAGCAGCATAAGGGACTGCAGAGCTGCTGGAAAGAAGAGCAGCGAGATGCTGGCAGGGTGCAAAGGGTGGAGGCGCTGCTGATTCTGTGCTGGCTCTGGCAGCAAATCCCTCAGGCGGTGCTAAGCTTGGGTTAGATTGAAGCAACCTGAATTCCTGCTCTGGCTTTTATCTTATTTGTGTGTGGCTTAAACTGCTGTGGTTTTTGTTGTTGTTGTTGTTCTGTTTTGCTTGGTGGGTTTGTTTGTTTGTTTGTTTTTCCCTGGGAGTGCAGTTTAATGTTTCTGTCTCTTCCTGCATAGATATCCATATGCCGGGATCTGCCCAACGTTGAGGTGATCACATTCAGGTGAATCCCAAGCTGCTGACACTGGGAAGAGCAGAGATCATGTGTTTCACATGGCTGTGTCCTGGCTTTTGGTTTGGTGCTGCCTCTTAGAGCGTGTCTCCAAGCTGCCAGCCTCTCCTTGCCTCTTTTCTCAAGCAGCAGAGATGTGGAAATGCTTATCCTTCAGCACTCTCCTCTGCACCCGTCCCCTTCCTATTTGTTTTGAGGGGGGTTAAAATGTCTCAGGATTTTTGCTCCATAAGTCATATTCCATGATTTAAATGGGATTTTCTGGGCCTCCACATGAAGCCAGTTTGCAGAAGGCTGGTTGAAATGCTTGGATCTCTCCAAGCTCCACATTTCTCCCATCTCACGTGGAGCCTCTGCTGTCTTTGAAATGGAGCTTTTCAGCTCGGGAATCTTTTGTGGGTTCTCCTTCAGCTTGGGAATCTTCTGTGGGTTCTCCTTCAGCTTGAGCTGCTAGAAAAAAGGGCGTCAGTGTGATGGATGGTTGGGGGAAGCAAAAGCTGTTCGTCATCTTCAGCAGAGAGCAGCGCCTGCTTTTTTAATTCCTCCCTCTGTTTACAAAGATGAAATGCCATCTTTTTGTTCCATGCAAAGCCGTAGGCTCCTGAACACCGCCCTCGCTGTGTTGGTGTGAGGCTTCTCAGTGAAGCTGATGCAGAAAAAGGGGCTGAAAAGCTGCGTGCTGCAGGGGCCCTGCTCACCGCTAAGGGCACAATGAGGAGGGGTGGGCTGAGCCTGTGCTCTCTCTGCAGCCTGAATGGCATCTCAGACCTCGAGCCGCTGAACCAGTGCCAGAATCTGAGTGAGCTCTACTTGAGGAAGAACAACATAGCAAGCCTGAATGAGCTCTTCTACCTCAAAAACCTGCCCCGGCTGAGGGTCCTGTGGCTGTCTGAAAACCCCTGCTGTGGGTCGGACCCCCACCGCTACAGGATGACGGTGCTCCGCAACCTCCCCAGCCTGCAGAAGCTCGATAATCAAGGTGGGTGTTGGCAGGGAAATGAACAGCCCCGAGCCCTGGGCAGGGTGAACTGGAAACCAGTGATGTGCTGGTTCCTGTTGTTCAGGTGTCCTCAACTCTTTGTGATGGGGAAATGTGGTACAGGTGTGCAGGCAGGCAAGATCTGTTGGAGGTGGAGAGTCCCCTCCGTAGAACCATTGCTCCCAAGCTGGTTTCTCCCTTTTGTGCCCTGCAGTGCCAGGGTTAGTGCTATCGGGGCTGAAAGAGGCTCATTAGAGCTGAGACTGTAACATTCATTAGTGGTTTTTCAGAGCTTTCTCCTTTGCTCTGGCGAAACAAAGATTCTGTAATTGGGTCTGCGGTTATAGAAAAAGCTTTTCTACGCGCTAGCAGTAATTGGGTGGCTTTTGGAGCCTGCAGAGCATCTTTGCATCCCTGCTTCATATCTTTCTCCTTTTAAGAGCTTGGTGACAGCCACTATTCACTTGTGCAAGAGAGTGAAAGCAAAAGGCCTCTGCAAAGCAGGATTGTTGGGTGAAATTCTCTGGGCGTAGCTCTGCAGCAGCAGCACATTCCTAATCACAGGCAATGTCTTTCTGGGCTGCTGGAGTTCATTGCAAGCAAATGGCTCCAGGCTGTTTTTGCTTTCACAGCCGTGACGGAGGAAGAGCTGTCCCAGGCCCTGGTTGATGGGGAGGAAATCACGGCTCCACCAGCCAGGAGGAGAATGGAGAATGGCTGCTCTGCATCCACTGAGTCCAGTGCTGCCGAATCCACAATGGAGACTGAGAGCGAGCTGCTGAGCTTCGGATTGGAGGAGACCAAGTGAGATGTTAGGGCTCCCGGGCTGGACTCGTGGGTGCCATGATAGGACCCTGCCAGCCAAGCCCCATCTCCTGTGGGCCAGCCCTGCAGTGGGTGCAGATTCCTGTTGTTCCAGTTAGTGTGATGGAGCAGTGCTGGGTCGACAGTACTCGTGGGTCTGGTTCTCTGTCTGCCAAACAGGCCCTTCTGTAGCGGGGTGCTTGCTGTCACCTGTGTGTGCAGAAAGAGGTGGGTGAGCTCTGGCCCATTCCTCCTTAGCTCCCCTGCAGCACACTTTGGTGCTCATCAGCACCATGCACATGTTGGGAGTGCAGTGTGGTGCAGTCAATTCCCAGTCCCGTGGCTGAGAGCAGCCTCCTCGTGGTGCCTTGCCTGCTTACATCCTGGAGCTGAGAGGCTCTTACTGTGGTTTTGCTCAGGCTGCTGTGTTCTGTAGGCAGCCGAGGTGTGTGAGGAGATGTGCTTTAAATCCCTTGGCTAGATACTTGTTGGGTGGCTGCCAGCGACTGCAGAAGTTTGGCCTGGCAGAGTAAGGTTTTGCCTTCTGGTTATTGTAACATTTGCTCTTCTTCCCCTTCTTCAGCAAAATCCGAGAGCAGCTTGGTATGAAGCCTGTTCCTAGGGATAAATTTTCCTCCTTCTCACCTCAAGAGATGGACTGTAGCCAAAAGACAAGAGTGAGTACCTTTCAAGTCCAAATTGCTTTTCATCTTCAAGATGCCGTGCAGTGTTTTTATTTTCCTCCGCATGCAGAGAAAGCCTGATGAGGTTTGTGCTCTCCATCTGTCTGCCCACGGGCACGTGTGTCCCTGCACTAGGGCTGTGCTAGGAGGTGGGCAGCAGCTGAAATACAGCTGGTGAGCGGGAGGATGCTGAATCGAGTGCATAGGTGCTTCTTCAGCCCCCCTCTGTGGTGTAGCCCCAGATGAACCTCATGGATCTTGGCTGTGCAGCTGGGAGCTGCTGTATTCTGGGCTCAGTGCCATCACTGCAATTGGCATAGGGAGGCCAGAGTGAGGATCTAGACCATCTTCTGCCTCTTTCCGATATTTGTTGCCTGCATGCTGTTGTTCATTCACGTTGTAAGCTTCTTTTACAGCACCAAGAGTACTACTGCAGGCCCTGGCTTTTTTCCTCGTTCTATTTTTTTCTCCTTTCTGGCAAAATAAAAATTAAGGGGATGTGGCCACAGACTGCAGCTGTGGAGCTTCAAGTTGGACATTAGGCAAAAAGATTTCCCCTACAAGGTATCTAGAGAGGTTGTGGAATCTCCCTCTGGAGTTTTTCACGACACGGTTTGACAGAGCCGTGTTCTGGTGTTGGCAGCAGTCCTGCTTTGGTGGGAGGCTGGGCTGGGGACCTTCAAAGGTTCTGTCCAGCTCCTGGTTTTGCTGTTATCTTGCCGTTGCTCAGATCAGAGTGGGGGCAGGTCCTTTCTCGCCCTTCACGTGGTCACACTGGGGAAAGGACAGCTGCTCAGTTGAGCGCCCTTTTCCCTACAGGAGCCAGAGGTGTGCGGGCAGTCTGTGCAGGACTGGGTGGACGAGTTTGTCCTGCATTCCAATTAGTCTCCTCCAAGGCAGCCTCTGCCCCTCAGGGCCTCGGGGGGGTTGGTTTATCCCTGTAGGTGCAGGTGATGAAGTTCCTAGAAGGAGCAGCAACTCGAAAACTGAGTGCCCCCCTTCTTTGGGCTGGTGTTAACGTGCTTGTATAAAGCAGTGTCTGTCTCATCCTGGCAGAACAACGTGCTGAATGCCATCCTGCTTCTCACGAAGGAGCTGGACGCAGAAGGTCTGGAGATCGTCCAGCAGACCGTGGGGAGGAGGCTGCAGGCCTTTCGGAAGAGAGAGCTGCAGGAGGAGTGATGGTGCGTGCTGTATCCTATCTGGAGCATTCCATGAGCCGGGGAGCTTGCCCCAGCCCAGCAGCACCACTCTGCCCATACATGCCTGGCTCAGCACGTCCCGCTGCACTTCCCCTGTGGATGGGGTGATGCTGGCTGAGAGAAACGGCCCCTTTAGCTCTCCTGACATTGCCCCTGGCTGTGTGCATCACGCTGGCAGGATCTGCCTCTCGGGAGCTTTCCTGCTGGCGTGGCAGGCTCTGTTAATGTGTGCGTGTCACATCACTGGGGTCATTCGATGGGAGCCACGGCGGGATCAACAAGAAAAAGCTAGCAGGGCTGTGGGCAGAGGTGCTGCTGTGCTCTACAAATGAAGGGGTTGGCAAAGCCTGACAGCAGCCAGAAGTACCACAGCTCCCTGTCGGCCGAGCACTTGGCCAGTTGTCATTCTGGGTCTGCGTAGGGCAGGCTCCAAAGGCAGCTTCTCCCACAAAGGTTTGTTTGAACCTTGGGATGACGCTGCCTGAAGGATTTTCAAGAACTCTCTGGTGCAGATGGTGAAGGTCAATGTTAGATTTGTAATTTATCTTAAACTCCTGATTTCTTTTGGCCTTGTTAGTACAAGCAGCATCTGACTTGGTGGTCAGGTGGCCCAAAGAAGACCTTGGTGCAGCCTGGGTGAAACAGCAAATCCTGAATGCTCAGCTGTAGTTTCGCCCCTGTGTGCCCTCACACGCATTTGAGCAGCCTAAGGGAATTTAACCTGGGAGCAAAATGCCCCTGTGCGTTTTGGGAGGAAATGAGCCAAGCGTTGCTGTTGGAATGCACGATATCAAGGGTGGTGCTTAACTGAAGAAGCTGCATTGGGAACAATTTGACAAAGCTGTTAAATACCACCTGAAACATTGTGACATAGCAAATAAAAGCCATTTTCCCTCTAGGACCTACGAGTTGTGCCTGGGGCTCGGCAACCATGGTGAGAACAACTGACTCTGGGCATTGCTGTGTTACATCTGGGTCACAGCTCCCATTGTGAGCCCTGTGAAGCCGCAGGGCAGCTGTTGGCCCCTGCTCCATCCCGCTTCACTGACCGTGAAATGCTTCATCTGACTGCAGTGCTGCTGCTGCACCTCCCTGCTTTCCAAAGGCACTTTGCTACAGGGGCGGCTCTCTGCAGCAGCCAGTCTGCAGCAGCTGCAGGGAGCAAAGGGACTGTGAGCAAGGCTTGGTGCAGAGGCACAAAGCCTGCAGGAGGGGACGTGGCCTTTGGCGTGGTTCTCTGCAGGTCCTCTGGTGGTTGTGGCTCTGCTCCCTGTGTCTGCATAGGCAGCCCTGCGCTGGGTAGAGCTGACGGGAATGCTCCTTGGGGATGCTGACAGCCCCACGCACGCAAGCACAACTATGCGGCCTTGGGATGTGGGGGCACAGTGCGTCCCTCTGGGTGAGGACTGCTGATGCCTTTAACTCTTCAGATGACCTAGTTCTTGCCTCCTGTGTTAAGCCCAGCTGCACTGAACTGGTCAGTGTGATTTATTATATACTAGTCTTGCCATGACAGCCAAGGCTCCAGAGACTTACCCGGCATCTTGTTTGCATCCTGCCCTTGTGCAGAGGTTAAGTCTTCTCCCAGGCTGCCTCAACAGCTGCTTGGTGGCAGAATTTGTGCCTTTCTGCACTGGGGATCATGGGAGCAGCTGCTGAAGTGTGTTGGCAGACACCCCATGGCCTGGAGCCCCCCATTTTGCTGGGAGGGGAGTGTCTGGAGCAAGCATCGTGGCTTGACAAGGGGCTGGCGGTGGCTGCCCGAGTACTGAGCATGGCCTGGGGCCGCTCTGGCGCAGCTCCTTTTTTCTCAGCTCACAGCAGTCAGGCTGTTAATCCCCGCCAGAGCGCTCCGCCTACGTGCCGTGCTTGTCATACTTGGCTGGTGCTGCTGCTGCAGCTGCCAGGTGCCCCCTCTGCTCCTGGGGCACCGCGCAGCATCTTTGTCAGTGGCCTCCCTTCCCCTGTGCGATGCTCGGTGTCCATGTGGATCTGGGGCTGGGCTGGATGGTCACCACGTTTCTGGGGCCTTGTTGAGGAGTGAGATGGGCTCCCCAAAATCAGCACGGGGCAATGGAGGAACCCACTTCCCCCCTCCCCAGTGCCCGGAGGAGCAGTGTGATCTGTGCCTGGGGTCCCCAGGGCAGGTATCACCAGGGAACAGCTGCCGTGTTTCCTTCATCAGGTTCTGCTGTTTCTCTGTGCTCAGCTCTGGCAGGGATGATGCGTTCACTGCCTTTGTCCAGAGCCTAAAATAAGTGCTGTAGCCAGCTAGGGGAATAGCACTGTTGCCCTTAAAATCAGAGGGGCCTCCACACTGGGGATAACTCCATGGAAAAGAAAAAACATCTCTGTCCAAACCCTACAACCGTGACACGTCCCCATGATGGTGATGTTCGTCAGTCTGGCTCTGGGAGGAAGGAGTCCTGGGAAATGAGTTGTCTGGCATCGGTTGAGCACAGCCAAGCCCCAGAACTGTGAGCCAAGGCCAAGGAGTTTGGCAGCTACCCTGAGAAACTGCGTGAAAACCACGCGCATCACCCTGACCCATCCGCTTTGAACTTCCCTCGAAGGTGGGAACCAAACCCTGGGAGATGCGGTTTTCCTCCAGGGTTGAGAGGTCTCCTGGCAGAGGGACACAGACTTTGTGCATCCTGGAGGGAGTCATGCATGGGAGGCTGCCTGTGGTCCTTTTCTCCCAGGACCCCAACTCGGGGGTGCACGGAGCAGGGAAACGTCCCAGCATTAGTTGGGCTCTGGCAAGCTGTCTGCAGCTCAGCTTTCTCACACCCCCTCCTTAGAACAGCACAGGACGGTCCCCCCATCCCAATGCACGCCCCATGAGGACACGGCCTCCAGTCCTCCTCCCCATGAGACCGCAATGACCACGCTGCTGACGCAGTGTTGGCTCCAGCAGGTTTTATCTCTAAGACGCAAGCGACGCCGCGATGGTGAGACACGGTGGGGTCATGGAGCGGTGGTGAGACGATGGGCACGGCCCTGCTGGTGGCACCGAGGGCCACGTGGTGGTGGTGACAGCCGAGCGTCATGCAGGGTGGCTGGGGACAGGGGGCTGCCAGGACCGGTGTCCTGTGCCTGCTCTGGCACAGCACCGCATCCTCCTCCACGCCCCTCCCGCGCGGGGTCGTCAGCTAAAAGCAGCGATTGGTTTGGGCTATCAAGCCATGAAATAAGGAATCAGGAGTACCCCATCATTAAATAATAAACTAGAAGAGGATGATTTCGGGGCCGGGCTGAGCAGCCAAGCACAGGGAAGCCCCCGTTCCCACATCTGCACAGTGACTGGCCCCAAGGAGCAGCAATTTCAGGCAGGGTCTGGGGAGGACGCATCGGGGTTGGCCACTAGAAGCCCTTCTCGATGCTGAGCGTGCGCCGAGTGACGTGCTCCATCTTCCCCGAGATGTACTCGGTCAGGCTGATCTGGTAGTTGGCCAGCATCTTCAGCATCAGCCGCAGGTTCAGCCACCACTGCTCCTGGGGCAGCCGGTGCCTGCGAAGCGGGACACGGCTCTCCAGCGGCCCTGGGTACAGTGGGCCTCGCCACTGAGTTTTGGGAAGCCTGGGGGAGCCATGGACAGGGGATGGGCACTTACTCAAAATCAGTGACTTTCTTGAGCTCCGTCACAGGGCTGAAGGCCACCACCTTCTTCCTCAGCCCGATGACACAGGCGGAGTCGGCTGAGTTGGCGAACACGCGCCCTGTAGCGGACACACTGTCATCAGCTGGCAGCAGGGACAGCGGCCATGCTGCGACCAGCACCCCCAGCCCTGGGCTCACCCTTGCGGTATGCCTCCTGCAGCTTCTCTGACATCCACAGCACAGCCTTCACACCCAGCTTGGTCCCATAGTTACGGTCAAAGGGGGTCGGGGCTCCCCCCTAGTGAAAGAGAAAAAGCTGAGGTCAAGTCCCTGTGGGATGAGGCTCGGTGCTGGTGGCCTTCCCGTCCCTGTACCTGCTGGAGGTGGCCCAGGACATTGATCCTGCAGTCGAAGATGCCCTTGCCCTCAGAGGAGTAGAGGTTGTAGAGGAACTCAGTGGTGTAGTGCTCATGGCACTTCTCGTTGCTGGGGGATCAGAGAGAAGGGATGGGTTTACTCCTTCGTGGGCTGTCCCCAGGGACATGGATACGATGAGAGGTGGTGGCCTCGAGTTGTACCAGGGTCAGGTTGGGTGTTAGGAAACATTCCTTCTCAGAAAGAGCAGCGAGGCACTGCACAGCTGCACAGGGAGGTGGGGCAGTCACCGTCCCTGCAGGTGTTCAGAGCTGTGGGGATGTGGCACTGAGGGACGTGGGCAGTGGGCACGGTGGGGTGGGCTGGGGTTGGACTTGGGGATCTTAGGGGGTCTTTTCCAACCTGAATGATTCTATGACTTAGGACTCACCGCAGCACCAGCCCTCTCTGGATGTCTGTCTTCATTTTGTCTGTCAGATGTTCCACGTTGGCCTGCAGGACAAACCCCCAGCGTGTCCCCAGCCTTCCGCATCCACCCTGTGTTCCCCCAACCCCAGCAGATCTCATCCGCAGCTCTTCCCAATTCCATTTTCCAACTTTTTTTTCCACCACGACGGTACTGCTGGGATATTGAGGGCTGCTCACCTTCAGGTCGTGGATGGTGAAGGGGTCTTCATACACATAGGCAGCATCTGCACCCACGGCGATGCCGGTGACGGTGGACAGATACCCACAGTAGCCTCCCATGGTCTCCACGATGAAGACGCGGCGCTTGGTGCCCGACGCCGACTGCTTGATGCGGTCACAGCTCTGTGCAGGGACAGCACTGGTCACAGGGCCACACTCATACAGCGCGCTGCTCCCACCTCACCGCTGCCCCTCACCTCCATGGCTGCGTTGACGGCTGTGTCCGAGCCCAGGCTGAAGTCGGTGCCGGGCACGTTGTTGCTGATGGTGGCGGGGATGACACACATGATGATGCAGAGCTCCTCATACTGCCCACGGGCTTCCACCAGCTGCAGCACCCCCTCGTATGCCTGCCGTGGGCATGGCCGTCAGCAGGGTCCCACCTCACCCCACCACCCGGGGCCAGGATGGGCCCATCAGGTGTGGGAGATGCAGTGACACCAAAGGGCACTTCTACATTCACTGTTTCCCCATACCTCAAAGCCGCCAATGACCAGCAGAGCTTGGATGTTGAATTTCCGCACGTTCTCCACAATCTTTTCCATGCAAGTCTTGGGCAGGGTCCTGGAAGGGGGAAAGACCCTGCGCTGAGGCCCCTGAGAAGGCCAGAGACAGCGGTGTCCCTTCTGGCACAGCCATGGGCCACTCACCGCTTGGTGCCTAGCATGGACCCACCACGTCCCAGCCAGCCTGCCACGTCGTGCCAGCCCACCTCGCGGATCTGCAAGAAGCAGTGCTCAATTTTGGAGCTGGGGATAACCCATCCACCCCAATCAGAGCCCTGTGGGGCTTTTGGTGCCCCCACGCTCACCTGTCCCTTGGCCAAGCCCTCGAAGCCATCGCTCACCGCATAGACGGTGTGGCCACGGCAGATGCTGATGCGCACAGCTGAGCGCACGGCTGCGTTCATGCCGGCAGCGGGGGCCCCCACGTTCAGGATGGCCAGGCTGAAGGGGCTCTGTGGGGACGGCAGCCGTGTGGTGGGGATGGTGGCACGGCCACCAGGAGGGGAACAGCATTGTCCTCCTTAGAATTGAGGGGATGATGGAGAGGATAGCTTGGCACCCTGTCTTACCTTCTCCTGTGCTGGCTTCTGGTGTGCCAACAGTTTATAGATGTTCCAGTTGTTCTCAAAGCTCCTGCGAGGACAGCAGTGGCTCTAATAGAGAACCTCTGTTCCAGCAGGCCTCCCCAATCTCCCCCCATGGTGACATCTGGTCCCCCACGGTGGCTCACCTCCCGCGGAGCTGGATCGCCTCATCAAACCTCTTCTCATCCATGGCCTTCTGCACGTCCTTTGTCTTGGGGGAGAGATGCAGCACTGCGACACCCGCATGTGGAGTGACAGCAGTGGGATGCCCTAACGCCCACTCAACAGAGGTGCCACCAGCCCCACGGAGATGCCACCACCGGCTCTGCACCCCCCAGTGCCACCACGCACTCACCACCTGGACGCACTCCATCAGCGGCAGCCGCACCGACTGGTTCCCTGACAGGCTGACCACGCAGGCAGGGGTGTCCGGGGTGGCCTCCAGCAGCGCCATCACCGCCTCCATCCCCATCTTGCTGCTCTGTAGTGGGTCGGGGGAACCCCTTGGGTGATGACAAAGCCTTTTTCCCACCTTCTGTCCCCATCCCGCAGCCCTGGGCACTCACCAGCACACGGTCGAAGGCGGAGGGCGTCCCGCCGCGCTGCACGTGGCCCAGCACGGTGACACGCGTGTCAAAGCCCAGGCGCTGCACCACCAGCTGTGGGATGGAGAGAGGCTGTCAGAGCAGGCAGGGCCTGGCCGTGGGAGGGGGCAGTGGGGTGAGCCTTACGTCTTTGACGTAGTTGGAGGAGATGGGCTTGCCGTTGCGGTCGATGGCCCCCTCTGCAATGATGATGATGTTGAGCCGTGAGCCTCGGCTGCGGGTCTGGGGGAGCAAAGGGCACAGCAGCTTAGCCAAAATTTGTGCCTGCTGAGAGCGTTCCGGACACAGGCATCCTCCTTGTGTCCCCACGGTAGGGACGGGTGCCTCACCTCCCCGAGCCGCTCGCACATCAGGTCCTCCCAGCCGTCCTCTGGGGGGGATTCGGGGATGAAGAGCCAGTCGGCCCCCGAGGCCAGCCCAGACACCAGCGCCAGGTACCTGCAGGGAGTGGCGGTGGCACCCAGGTGTCCCCAAGGGCCCGAAATGCCACAGAAAGCCCCCACTCCACCTGGTGTCCTCACCCGCAATGGCGGCCCATCACCTCCAGCACGAACGTCCTCTGGTGGCTGCAAGGACATGGTTTGGGGACACGGTCAGTGGGTATGGTGGGGACGGGTCAACGGTTGGATGATCTTAGAGGTCATTTCCAACCTTAACGATAACCAAGGGATGAAGGTGAGGAGAATTAGGAGAAGGAGGACAAGGAGGGTGGGCGCTGTGCTGATGGCGAGGCCAACAGCCTCACCTCTGCGCCGTGGTGGTGATGGCGTCGATCACCTCCATGATGCGATGCAGCGCCGAGTCGGTGCCGATGGTCATGTCGGTGCCACAGAAGTCGTTGTCGATGGAGCCCACCAAGCCCACCACGTTGAGCCGCCCGTTGGCCTTCGCCACCTCCTCACTGATCAGCCCTGCGCCCGACGCTTCGGGTTGAGCTCCGGGGTCGGCTCATCGGTACCCATCGCAGCCCACACCCCACACCCCACGCCACGCACCGTCCTGCAGCAGCTCATCCAGCAGCCCGGCCCACTCGGCGCGGAAGACGTCGGCACCCGTCAGGCTGCCATCGCCGCCGATGACGCAGAGGTTGGTGATGCCGTGCTCCACCAGGTTGCGGGCGGCGCGCAGGCGGCCCTGCCGCGTGGTGAAGGCTTTGCAGCGGGCGCTGCCGATGACCGTACCGCCCTGCAGAGGGGACAGTGGGGGGGGGGGATGTGGCACAGCGCTTTGCCACGTGGGGCGTCCCCGGTGGAGCCCGGCGATGCTCACCAGCTGGATGATGTTGGAGACGCTCAGCCAGGTGGCCTGCTTGATGTTGTCACCGCCTTCCACCAGCCCCTCGTAGCCCTGTGGGGACACGGAGGTGACATCCCTGCGTGCCATACGCGGGGGCGGGGCGGCCGGCGGGGGCGCGGGGCGGGCAGACCTCGTAGATGAGGAAGACCTTTGCTCCCACGTAGATGCCCATGCGGGTGACGGCGCGCACGGCGGCGTTCATGCCTGCGGAGGGGACACGTGGCACCGCGGCGACATCGCAGCACCAGGAGGGGACCCACCGCTCTCACCGGGCGGCCGTCCCGATGCCCCGCGACTCCATGCTCCCATTTCCCCGTGCCCTACGCCCCGCGTCCCGACGTCCCCGCGTCCCCGCGGCGCGTCCCACAGGCCCCCGCGGCAGCGAGGACTCCGGACCCGCCGCACCCCCGCCGCCCGGCAAGGGACCCGGGTGGGGGTACCCGCCGCCCCCGGCCGCTCCGCGGGCCTCACCTTGCGCGTCGCCGCCGCTGGTGAGCACGGCGATGGCCATGCCGGCCCCCGCCATCCGCAGCCGCTCCAGCTCCGCCGCCGCCATCGCTGCGCTGCCCGGCACCGGCGTCCCGTCCCGCCCCGCCCCCCGCCGGCCCCGCCCCCTGCCGGTGGGCACGCCCACCAGGTGATGCCACGCCCAGCGAAGCCCCGCCTTCCCCCCCCCCGCGCTGCGCCGCTCTGCCGGGCAGGGGCGGACAGACGGAGCCGCGTGCGATGCTCACATCCAGCCATTTCCTCTAAGATAATTAACGAGGCACGGCGCTGCCCCACCCGCGGGGCTGTCACCCTGCCGCGTGCCACGGGACGGGGTCCCCACCACTCTGACACAGCCACGTCCGGCAGCGAAAGGGTGCGGGCGTCGTGGGTGAAGGAAATGGGAGAGACCTGGCCGGACTCCCGACATCCTCCTCCTCCTCCTCCTCCTCCTCCCCGGCCCCACCTTCCCGTCACCGCTTAACTGCAGCCGCGGGGCCACCGCATCCCGTCCGTCCCCGTCCCGCCATGCTGAGGCTGCTGCTGCTGCTGCTCTGCGGGGCCCTGGGCTGCGGGGCCTGGAGCGACGGTAGGGGGTGCGGGGATGCGTGGGGCGGCACGGGGACACGCGTGGCGGAGCGGGATGCTTGGGCCGCCACGAGGCTGGAGGGTGAGGGTCAGGCTCGGCGTGACACGGCGGGGGGACAACAGGTGACGTCGGTGTCTCCCAGCAGCCCCGCTCGCCTTCACCATGCTGCAGTGGACTCAGGTGTCCAAGGGCAGCTCCGTCTTTTGGGGCAACGCCACGCTGGGCGGGCGGCTCAGCCACCTCCTGGAGGACCACAACGTCACTCAGGTGCTGCCGCTGGAGCCGCCCGCAGTCTGGGCACAGCAGCGGGACATGGTGGCCAACTACCTGAAGTACTTCAGCGGCGTAGTGCGGGTCTTCAGCACGGAGAGGCCCCTCAACTGTGAGTGCTGCTGGGGCGAGTGGTGCTGCGCCGCTGGGGATGGCTGCTCGGGGACGGCTCAGCAAGGGGACGGGGACGCAGCCCCGGAGCTGCGGGCAGCCCTTGGGCAGAGGGCTTACCCTGGGTACACTGCTTGGAAGGGGGATGCTGAGGATGAAGGGACGCCGCTGGGGCTGGGGCTGCGCTTTGACATCTCTCCCCCTACATCCCCTGTACCCGTGTTCCTCCCCAGAGCCCATTTTGCCCCCATTCATTTCTGCACCTGGCACAATCTCTCACCCTGGGTCTCTAGCGCTGGCCATGTCCCCACGTCCATGCCATATACCGTACCCCATGTGAGAGCCACGAGGAGCTCACTGCGCACAGGGCGATTTCCAAATGAGAAGCTGCAGGGAGCTCACAAGGGGTCCAGGTGGTGCAAGTGCACACGCTGCGCCTACAATAGCTCTACGACAGCAAGGGGCAGCTGGAGCCTGACGCCCTCCATCCCACAGACACCCAAATCCTGCTCTGCCACCTGGGCTGCTGCCTCTTCCCCAACGGCACGACCCACAGCTTCTACGAGGTATCCCTCAATGGGACAGCCTTCCTCACCTTCCACGTCCCCACTGCCACCTGGGAGCTCCGCTGGCCACGCAGGGACCCGGTGGCCTCTTTTGCCCAGCGGGAGCTGATGAAGTACACTGAGACCACGCACAACCTACAGCACTTCCTCAACACCACCTGCGTGGACATCCTGCGGGCTCAGAGCCCTCAGACAGGTGTGTGCCAGGCACAGCGGGGTGCTGGGGGGGTCCCCCTGCTCCTGGCTCTCATCCCGTGGGAATTGGGGTGACATACCGTTGTCCCTTCTTGCAGGGAAGCAGAGAGGCCGCTCGCACGCCCCGCTGGTGCTGGGTCTGATCCTGGGGGTATCTGCAGTGGTGGGTATGGCTGTGGGCATCTTCTTGTGCACAGGAGGGAGCTGCTAGCAAAACCACATCTGTCCTGTGTCACTCCGTGGGCACAGGGGACCAACCCTGCATCACCCCAGGGGGACCCGAGCTGGGATGGTCCCCCTGCCCCAGGGATGGTGCTCACAGCGCGCTGAGGCTCAATGCGGAGCCACGCTTGGCCTGGGTGCACAGAACGTGGAGAGGGGTGAAAGTCAGGAGAAAGCCCAAAAGGGTGAAGAGGTCGGCATTCAGACTGTGATTCATCGCCACTCTGGTGTGAAAGGGGATGGATGCCTGGAGGACAGATGTCACATCTGGGAAAGGACCTGTCGGTGGCCTTCCATCTCTGTGCTGAACAGCCCTGCTTCAGGGCCTGGTGCAATAAAGCCCTTGTGCCCCCACACTCGTGCCACACTTCCTTGCATGGGGGGGGTCACACAGTATGCACTGAGCTTGCACGGCCTTGGGAGAGGCTGCAGGGCTCGTGCTGCCTGATCTCACCCCGACTGCACACTGCTTTGCTTCTGCTCAGTTTGGTGCAGCAGCAATTTTTTCCCTGAGGCCAATTGGTGCCTTTTATTTTTCCTTTACCTCCCCATGGCACAGAGAGGCTGACTATAGACAGTTTCTCCCGGGCAGATTAAAGGGTTCATCACTGTCACTGTATGGGCACGGGCTCCCCAAAAGCTGGGTGAACAAATGGGAACAAAGAGAACAAGGAGCAGCGGCAACCCTGGGTGCTGACACCAGGGCAAGGCAGAAAGCACAGAGATGGTCACAAACACAAAATTCTTACCCTTTGGCAACGGGGAGGGGAAAACAGGATCAGAAGTGGGATGGGAGATGACATAGCAGCGTCCACAACAGGGGATGAAGGTCTCTCAAGAGACCGCGGCTCATCTGCTGGAGCTGCCAGGCAGCCCTGGCTGCCCTCCATCACGCAGCCCCCCACCCTTCAGGGGGCTGCTCCAGCAGAGTGAAACAGCAGCCAAGCGTCCTGGGATCCAGAGCACCAACTGAGGCAAACATCAGCACTCAGCTGGGTGGGAGGACAGCTGTGCGTATGGGGGGGGGGGGGGGGGGGGGGAAATCAGGGGGCTGTGTTTGTGGCACAGGGCAGTACCACTGCATCTCCATCACGTGCATGCAGAGTTGCAGAGCAGATTTTGCACTGTGGTTCCAAGAGGTTTTGCAACTCACAGTGGCAGTTTGCAACTCTGGTGGCTCTGGTGGGCGGCAGCCCAAGGACTGGGGAAACCGTAGGGGGCAGAAGAAGAGGGCTTGTTTTGCTTCTGCAACACATCAGCTTTAGACAGCTGGGGCTGACTTCACTCACGACAGCTCTAGAAAAGCCTTTTTCCCTGTCTGTAGGCCCTGGCAGGGCTACAGGATGTGGCTGCTCTGCCAGCTCAGAGAAAAGGGCAACAGCTGGTGCCCTCGAGTCCCCAGGGCTCCAGAGCCTTCCCTGGGCACCACACCCAAAGCCACCCTGTCCCTGGGTCACTTCCCTGATGGTGACCGACATCAACCAACGCATGACACAAAGGGAAGGGCTATGGCACTCATCTGCACCCCTCCCAGCCCCCAAATTCTTCTGCCCACCCTCAAACTCCTTCATCATTGGGTCACCACTGCCAGCAGCACGCAGGGCCCAGCTGGCAGCCCAGCTCATGCATGGGGAAGGGCGGGCCCCAGTTGTTGCTTAAGTGTTTGCCATCATCCAGCAGCTGGTAGCCACTGCCAGGGCCAGTCCTCCAAGCCCTGCGCTCCCCCTCAGGACAAGTGCCAATCCTCAACTGTATCCTGTCAGCCACAGGGCCCTTTCCCTTTCTTCCTGGCTTTACCCACCCTGCAGTCCCCTGGAGGTTTTCACCAACTCCCACGCAGTATCTCCTTAAGAGCAAACCAGGCTTTTCTCTCTGCATGCCAAACACTTTCCATCACTCATACTGCTATTGCTGCCAGCTGAGATAAGAAGCCCAGCCTCTAATGCTATGTGTTGTTGCAGTGAGTAAGGTGATGCCCACGGGCTAGGACTGGGTTTCCCCTTCACCTCCTTATGGATCCCATGAGTGTGCACACATAGACTAGCAGGAAAATGCTCATCCTTAGGGGTGGAACTGCATTTTGGAATCAGGCCCACGTCCCTGCTGGAGGCTCTGTGTCCTCCCTGTCCCCATCCCTTGGATGAGGGGCTGCCTGGGGCCAGGAGCTGCCCCGGCAACTGGGGGTCATATTATCAGCACTCACCCTGAAGGTGGAGGTGCTGGGTGGGAGTGAGGGCTGTACAGCACTTTTGGGGTCACACTGCAGGATCACTCCTGCTCCCCACACACAGGGTGCCCCTCCATCCGTCTGGCACCAGATATAGGTCTCCCTCAGCTCAAACCACTGCATCTTTTGCTCATCACCAGGACAAGAAGAGTTTATCCTTATAATAAACACGCTCTATGTGCTCAATGCCTGTGCTGCTATCATCAGCGCTGCTCAGGACTAAACAAGCCCTGTTCCTCTGAACTGCCCTCGAAGGTCACGTTGTGACAGCCCCAGATGCTTTCATCTGTGGAATTTCCAGTTTCCCGACATCCTTTTTAACCCTGCTGCTGCAGTGGGCTGAGCACGCTTGCTACACTGAGGGCAGTGCTGCACAGCCCTCCTAGAGACAGGGACTCATTTTTTGATAGTGTTTTTGACTCACGGTGAGTTTGGGATCTTTGGAAGCACCGAGATCTTCATCCACCACACCGCCATAATTATGCCTTTTACTTCTGTGTTTGCCCTCTCCTGTAGCAGGAGGCTCCTCGGCCTGTCAGCCTCCTGCTGCCAGGGGTGAGCAGGCAGATCCCTGGAAATACTCAGTGACAGAAGAAGCAGAGCTGACACATCCTTTCCACAGAGAGGATGCCCGGCTCCTATCGCTGCCCTCTTCCCTTTCCTAACGCCTCCCAGGTCAGCATGCCTGGCCCAGCTGGAGAAAACAGGAGGCAAAAGCTGGGCTCTGGCCACAGTCAACACCGAGCATGGCGATGTGGCAGCTGGGCAAACAGAAGCTGTTGGACAGTTACTGCACCTCCCTGCCAGCCACAGCTGGGCTGTCCCTTGGGTGGGACAAGCTTCGGTCTGAGTAAGCCATTCCCTTACAAGACTGAGTTAGCAGCTCAGCTCTATGGCATGGGAGCAGAGTGGCTGTTATCCAAACACCACCTAAAATCACGTAAAAGAACACCAGTAAGGAACTGCCACTTCACCTTCCTTTCCTGTCCAGCCCCACATCAGAGGTCCCCAGACAAATTTAAACAGCTGGATTCTGGGAACACTGCAAACCTGGGTGCCTTCAGGACGCCAGGGGAGAACTGCTAGCAGTCACCTCTCCCCTCCTATCTCCACTGCCTGTCTCTCAAAAATAGATATGTTTAGATACAGATAAGTACTTTAGAATAACAAGCTCTTCGGGGGAAAAAAAAAACAAGCCAGCCCACACAACCCTTCCAGAAAAGTTTCCATGGATGCTGCTGTTTGGGAACACTTTCACCCCTGCCTGTACTTGGTGAGGAGAGGACACTGTGCAAGCAGTTTAACTGGCTGTAGTGAGAAATAAGGCAGCAGCTGCTCTCGCCTGGCCAAAAGCATCAGGAACAAATCCCCTTGGGGCCACATGGTTGCTAAGGACCCACGTACCAAACACAAAAGCTCCTGTGTATGGTCTCAAAACTGCAGCATCTGGTCTAGGGTGGGCAGCAGGGCTTTGCAGGCAGCAAACCTGTCTCAGAATAAGAGAACTGGGAAAGGCTATTGGGTCAGTAACTGTTGCTTCCCTCTCCCCAGAACACGTAGGTTGTCACACAACGCTTTCTGGAAAAGCCATCCTATACCATGATTTCACCATCATCTACCTTTGATGAGCACTGCTGGCCAGGGAAGCTGACCAGATAACCAGCAGTAGCACCCAGGCTATCTAAGCAAGAAAGAACGGGTGGTCTTATCCATCTCTGATCAGTTGAGGTTGCACATCTCCAAGCAGAATACATTCTCTCTGAGTTGCTCAGTACTTCCTTAGACTTCACTGCGTAACTTATTTACAATGAATAGTCCTTTCCCTCCCTACACAAATGCTCTACAAGAGATATTTCTCCCACAAGAACTGAAGGGACTATTTGCCCTCTTCAAAAAATAGCAAGCCAGAGGCACGTACCCACTTGCCTGGCAAGAAGAGTTGCAGTTACCTGCTCCCAGACTCCCTGCTGGAACATTCCCTCCTACAGAGCCTGCAGGACAGCAGAGACTGATGTGGCTGTGGAGTCCTCAGCCTAGCCAGAGACAGCAGGATGCAGCCAGGGGGGAGTAACAAAGGGAGTAAAAAATTGCTACTGATGGTAGCAGTGGGATCTTGAACTAGAGCTGAGGGAGCCTGTGGTTAAACCCTGGAAGAACATACAGCTTGGAGGTGATCAAAAGCATTCACTTTGTAAATCAGGATCCTCTTCTAGGCAGGCAATAAAACCATTTGCTTTTTAAAACACGCCCTTCTCAAAGTGGCAAGAGATTCTCCAAAAACACATTTTGAGGACAAGTGTCTTGATAAAAGAATTGAACAACATCCCTGCATCTGAACTGCTAATCCTTGCCTTGCACACGGCTGTGTGAGATAAAGCAGTCCACGTGTGCTATGACTCACTCATGCTGGTTAAGCTTTACTGAGAGAGAGGACACTATATCTCACAGCCACCAATCATCACAGAACCTGGGGATCACAGGGGCAGATACATCTTCTGAGATCTTTGAAGGTGCTGGACTTTCCTGGAGCCAAAACAGCAAAACCCAAAGTGGAACATTTGAACAATAACCTACCAAGCACTAATGCACACTGCTTCCTGGAAAGACAGCTCGGAAACCTTGGGAGCTTGTCTGAAGGCAGGGACAGCAGCAAATCCCAACTGCACACGTACACTATGCAGCAGGGAAAAGAAGGTGGAAGGAAGCCTGGTAGGATTTGAGTTTTTTTCTGTTTTTCTTCTTGGATCATGTCTCAGTGAATTACCTGCACCACAAACAACGGAGCTGTTCTCTATTGACCCGTGCTTTGCTCTCACACTGAGAAATATTGTGGCTTGGCAGCTATTGTTGCTGTTCAGCATAGCACCAGCCTCTTAGAGCAGCACTGATCCACAATGGAAAGGGAAAAAACATCCTACGGGAAGGAAAAGGATTAGCATGAAAAGGAAAAGCAGTGGCTGGCAGAAGTAGTTGCGCTCAGAATAAACGCCCTGCCTGCTGCTGGGGGTGGGGATAGGAAGGGTTGCACCACAGCCAAAATCTCACGCACGGAGGTTGAGACCTGGCTATAGTTTTCAGCTTTATCTCTGTACCAGCAGCACAGGGCACGTTGGTTGGGGTAGAAAGAAAGACAGGCCATGCAGCTGTCAGCAAATAGACCCTTGTAGCATACACTGACACAACAGGAGCCAGTGCAGCCCTGACAGGTGTGTCTGCCTTTGAAATCTAAGGTTTCTTAATCAGAGCCAAGGGGAGAGGCGGGGTGCAGATCTGCCTACAGAGACCTGGAAACAGCAGGTCAAACGGGCTGATGTTCTAGGTAGCAGTCTCAGCCAGGATTAACACCTCAAGCTTTAATGAGGATTTAGAGAAGGACTGAGGGTTTTGCGCCCTGGGTTCCCTAAGCCCCCCACTTTGTTCTGCCAAAGCAAATATACAAAGGATCCAGCAGGAAACCTCCCCAGTGTTGCTGCTTCCACAGCGTCAGCTCCTGCTGCTGCTGGGTGGGACACGGCTGGACCACTGCAGCACAATGCCACAGCTCTCCACCTCTCCCAACTCAGATTTGTGCTGCTTTAACTTGAAAACAAAGGAAAATCCTTGACAACAAAAGCCAAAAAGCGACTTCCAGTCTCCTGCTGCTGCCCCCCCAGAAAGCACTTCCCAGTTCAAAAGCTGATCTCATTCATTTCCCAGCTCAGGGAACGAGGAATCAAGCAGCAGCAGCAGGCATCCCACTTTGCAGCCCTCAGGAGCACGGGCAGAGCAGCATCCTACACCAACAACTGACTCATCTCTCTCGCTGCCTGCATCCCTGTCACAGCAAAGCAGCACGAGGCTGACTGACGCAGGCACCTCTGGGAACTTTCTTAGCTACCACTCCCAAAGTTCTTGCAAATAACACGCAGAGACAAGCATTTCTGACAAGGATGCTTAAAGGAGCAGCACCTTCACAACAGACATCAGAGAAGCACAGGTCCCTCCCTGACGAGTTGCTGGGTCCTTGGTTCAGTTAAAGCAACTACAGAGCTTTTGCTGGTGTTAACAGCAGTAGTTTCACCCTTTGTGGCAGCTCACAGCAAGATGATCACGAGTCCAATGACTTGCAGCTCTACCAGAGTAAGGGCTGCTGAAATACATAAGCAGGGAGTTTTTGCCATTCCAACTCAAACATCTTTATTTCTGCACTGTTAGCTTCCCCATCCTCACAGAGGACAGAGTGCAGGAGGGAAGCAAACTCTGCCAGACAAGCTGTTGGTTACATTCAGGGGCTAGGAAGACTGAAGACCATGAGGAGTCACTCCCATTATTTTCCCCAAAATTTCATGCTGAAAGTCCAAGGAGTCTCAGCTAAGCTGCTGCAACTCTGAATTTAAAACTGAGCATTGACTTTTGGGACAACAGACCAACTTTGTAGTCAGGAGAATGCGCAGGAGCTTTCAGAAACTCCTTCCCCTGCTCTCCCAGCCACACATGGGCCTACCATGTTCTGCAAAGGCCCTCCTGCCAGCCCACCCCCAACAGCGCCCGCATGCCTGCCCAAGAAGCACTCACTCTGAAGCAATACCACACTCCAGACTCAGAGGGGAAGGGGAAGAAGATCTGGGATTTAAATCAAACTAAAAAAAAGAAAAACCCAGAGACCAACACAGAGGACAAAACAGGAGAAGCTATGAAAATATGCTGAGATGGTCGAGAAAAGTCACATCAAAATATATTTAAAAACCAGGAATTCCAATCTGTGTGGAATTTCAAACTCCTTTTCCCACTTCTCTGTCTGCACAAGGAATTTTTTGTTGTTCCAGGACATGGAACATGAAAAGCAGCACCCGTTGTGTCCTGAAAAGGGTCGTCTTCCCCCCTCCCCCAACGCATCTGAACAATTCCACCATTTACAAAAAAAAAAAATTATATATACCTTAACAATCACCCCACCCTCCCTGTTTTCCATTCTACAGCGGGCAGGAGGAAGAACTGCAAACAGAGCTGACTTTTGATTGAAGTCCTTTTTTCTCCCCTACCAACATCAATATCCCTGCAATCCGTTGTACACCTTCTGCACAGATCCTTGTTTCAACAGCTGTTTGAGACCTGCAAAAGAAACAAAAGCATTACCACACAACACAAACAGAAGGAGGACTCTGCAGTTGCTGCTTATTCCATTTACAGATCAGACATAAAGGCCCTATGGCACCAGCCTCAAGCTTGAGCACATGTTTCTGAAGAACAGAAAAAACACCGACACCAGAAACATCATTTAAAGAACAACAAAGAAAATCTCCCCCAAATTCAGAGGCACTGCAGCTTTACTCCTGCTCCTTCAGCATTCCCACCAGCAGAAATAACACCAAATAGGACCAAACAATAAGCCAGTGCCTCCAGGGAGAAAAAGGGAAAAATTCTCCTTCACTACAAACTCAGACCAGCACACCACCTCGAGATCCTCACAGCTCTGCAGAGGGCTAAAGCTGACTCCCAGAGCCGCTTTGCTATTGAAGTTGAGAACACGTTTGTCATCTTAAGTACAACTGCGTCAAGAAACAGCTTTATGAGCATTTGCAGAGTTGAATTCCAGTAGCTTAGTTCATCTACGCAGCTCCCTTTACAGCCCTGCAAAAAATCCTCCAGCACTGAGTTTGGGAAGGCTATGTTTGACTCCTCCTGAACTTGTCAGCTAAAGAAACTCACATGAATAACTACAGAAGAGAGGCTTTCACACTCAGAAGTAGTGCCTGGGAATACTACTGCCTGCTAGAAGTACTCCCTAGAGAGTAAGCTTGTTTCTCTTACTTGCATCTGCAGACTCGATAGTACCCTACTGAAAGCCTGCATTTATAGGTTTTGAAAGACACCGTGTTACAAAGGGGTCTAAAGGAGCATCAGGTCAACTAATCAGCTGATTAGGTTGGATTCAGCCTTTAATAAAGTGCCTCCCCACTCCCGAAAAGCCATTCATAAAACATTTCAAAGAATTGATGACCTGATGTCCTGTCAGCACTCAGGTTTTACCATAGCAGGATAAGAGAACAGGAGGGTGAGTCAGCACTGAAACCATAATAGCTAATCTAGTGGGGTCAGCACGGCCAGAGGAAGACTAGCAGGTCTCTACCACTACTTAAGGGTCAAGCCTGCACAGAAGAAGCAGGCTGTCAAGAATTTATGTGATGCACTTTTTCCTGAGGTAAAATCAGCAGGAATTTCCTCTTCAACAGCAGCCAGGACTTCCGGCCCTGGTCATGGGACAGCCCTGATCTGATCACCACCAGAAAGGATCGTGCTGGGCAGCGGCTGGCAGGAGCTGAGATTGTGAGATTAAACCCCTCACATCATGGGCAACTTCCAAATTAAAAGAACAGCAAAAAACCTCCAGCAACAACAGAACCCCACTAAGTTGCTTTGAACCCAACTAAATTCTGCTACTGGGTATCCCCAAAACAGCATCAGCTTCACAATAACAAGCACTGGCAGCTGGCTTGCAGCTCAACATGACAGAAGACAGGATTTGTCCTGCCTCAGATCAGCCTGCTGGACTGAGGCCAGAGTCCTGGTGAAAAGTCCTGGGCTGGATGCTGACATTTGTAGAACAGATCAGATTAGGCTGCCTAGAAAATACCTCAATGGTCATCAGCTTTAAGCAAGGCACGTATGCAGGGAGTAGCACAACCAGTTATTAAAATCAACTGGCTTACTCATACAGAACAAAACCCCTAACTTTCAGGGATGCAAGTCATTCAGAAAAACTAGCTTGAGAGATGATGTGTCTCCCTGCAACCTTTGCCCTGCTTGTCTACTCTTACACAACTCTGACTACAGGAACTACTGTGCTTTTAGCCCCATCAGAATAATGGAAAACAGTCCTGGAAAGAATGGGAAGTAGGAAGCCCGCAGCCACTTCCTGGCTGATGTGTGAGTAGATGTGCCTTCTGGCAATGCAGCCTGTCAAAAGGAAGGACAAAACTGAAGAAAGGTGAGCTCCAGTAACACTGAAAAGCATGGCATTAGTACTACTTTTGTACCTTGTTTCCTGCTGGCTAGCTCTTAAGCAGCTGCATGCTGGCCTGAAGGATAACCTCATTAGCTCACAGGAAATTTTAGCATTTATCCCCAGTGTTGGGGGTTTGGTTTTGACAGCCAGGAATCCTGACATTTGGTTTAATGAACTCTCAGATATTTAATGGAACCCGCTTAAAGTTCTTCCTGACATCACTAGCTGGTGACAGGTCACAACACAACTTGGGCACTGCCGCCTGCTCCTGCTCGCTGATCACTGAGGTTAAAACATGAAGAATAAACAAACCCCAGCAGTAATGGACTACAGACAAGAGAGAAGGTCACTTTTGATCAACAAGCAATTAATTCCCTGATACCACCTAGACAGAGAAGATCCCACTGTTTCTCTGTCTCCAGAGCATCAGCGTCATGTTCTCAGTGTCTTCTGACTGCCCCAGGAGCCATCCATATGGTTATGAGATAAGAAATTAGGAACGGTGCCAACAATAAGAAAAAGGGATGTTTTGAATGCCGAGGCCTACAGCCTTCCTCTGAGTGTATGCACTGAACTGCTGCCACACAACATGAACAGACCTATTCCCTCATAGAACTCCTTAAATACCTACATGTTTGGAGATATTCTAGCACACAAGAATGCATCTGACTGCTTACCCAGTCACCTTCCCCTAGGAAGGATGGGATTGCTTCAGCAGAGTATGAAACACCCAAGGGCCCTGTGCTTGAACATGCTCATGTCTGTACCACCACCTCCTGGGCGTGCTAGCTAGCAGTTCTGATGGTCATACAGGACTCTGTCATTGCTTCTAGCCCACAATCTTTTCTCAAACTGCTGAGAGCAACAGACTGAAAAATCTCAGTTCCATCTGAGAGGCGCTGCTGCCATACGCAGCTTTGAGAAGAGCAGCACAGTGTGAAAGGAAAAGGCCTTGAACTGAAACAGACACAGACATCCCAGCCTGGATAGCTGTAGAAAGGCTGCAAGAGGATAAGCTGCAGATGACTGGTCACCCCAGAGGTATATCTCCAAGCAGTAGCTCACACAGCAATGTCAACACAGCAGGAAGTGCTGAGAAGAGACCACACAGGGCTTGGCTGCCCTCTACACACTTGAGGAGTTCAGGAAAGCTACACATTTTCTTCCCTCTAGCAGGACAGCTGCCAGAATCAACTAAAACAGAACATTCAGGGTGATCGTACCTTCTTCTGACCAGCAGAAAGAAGCTGGGAAGCGGGATTTTTTTGCAGGAGAGCTGCAATGGTATGTGCAGGAACTTCCTTGCCCCACAGCAGAGGATGGGGCTCCTTGACACCTACTCTGATGCCTTCAGCAGAGCAGCAGAACACACTGCAAAAGCTGACAAAGCAGAGATCAATTTCCAGCTAGGAGTGTAGTATTTAGCCTCCTGACAGTGTTAGGAGTTCTACACATTTCACTCAAGAGCTTCCATTTTGGCACCGATGCTGATCTCTCCTACTAAACAGGTGTATGTGCCTTCACTGCACACTTCTTTCCTACACATGCACAAAACACTTACGGTAAAGGGAGATGTAGGGAGGCATGGACCCCACCCAGTGCTGTACAACACTGTTCATCCTGACTGTAGAAGGATTTTCACAAATCTGGACTCCAAGTAAGTAGAAGTCTTGTGATCTTATTCCAGGAAAGGCCAATCAGACAGGGGCTAAACCCAGTAAGTCCCTCAGTTCAGACCAATGGCCAGCTACAAAACACAGCACTGCTAATTGTGCCAAGCACAACAACCAAGTGCAACATCCTAACCTAATCCTGTTTCCTACAAATGCAGCAGCCAAGCTTGCAGGCTTCAAAAGAAAATGCAAGTTATTCACAGGGTGCTTGGCCAACCGTATTACCCTGTTCAAGGGGTAAATGGTAATGAAAGTCTTTCCTGATCACTACAGGCCAGTAGTGCAGTTACACCAACTTCTTACCAGCTTCTGTGAGAGATCTGTGCAGTCCAAAGCCATAACAGAGCTTTACAACACCCACCTTCTCGCTGTTCGCTTGTCAACTGCTCTTTGGGGAACTCCACATCAAATGTTATTATTAGTGAGCCTTTGATATTATTGTTATCAAAATTTGGAAGACCTTCTCCTTTCTTCCACAGTTTGGCCCCAGGTTTAGTAATTTTATCCCGAGCCACATGAACCTAGAGACAAAAGAAATTTGAGAACAAATTTGCTTTTGTTCTGTGCATGCATCTCAGTCCCTCGAATGCCCTCTGCAGCCCACTGAAAAGCTTCAACTGACATTGATTCCTTGCCAAAGCCAATGATATTCAAGGGAACAGGCAGCATTACTGCCAGGATACTGAATACAACACATGCAGCTGCTACTCCGATGGTCTGGAACCTTGATCCTCACCATGTGCCCCTTGTGCCAGGCCTGTTTTGACTCTGGATAAGTTGGTCTGGAGGTCTCCAGCAAAGGCAACCACAAAGGCCAGCAGCTAAACTTTATTTACATAGAGCAGGAAAGCAAATCTTTTCCTCACCTTGTGCCCATCCAAGTGGGTTATATCCATTTCAAAGCCTGTAAGTGCCTCGACCAGCGAGATTGTCACGTTTGTGTACAAGTCATCTCCTCTTCTTTCAAAGACTGGGTGCCTGTAGAAAAAAGAGATTGTAGCTCTCCTCATTTTCCCATGGAAAGGGAGATTCTCCAGCTTCCTCCCATCCATTTGTGAAAAGAGTTTGGAGACTTCACAGAAACCAGAAAGGAAGTCAAGAATGAATGAAATCTAGCTTCGTTTTCCTGTGTGCAAAGCGTCCTACTGATAGCCTTTCTATTTCTAGAGCAGTGAGCCATAAGGAGTGTCAAGCTGTGACTCACTCAGTCTTTCCTTGCAGTACATTTTCTTACAATAGGGAGATAGTATGTTTATGGAAAAAGGAGATATCCCATGTGATTCAGGCAGAAGCTAACCTATGCCAGAATTCAAGGGAAACAGAAGTGGAATACTATTGCAGCATCCTAGCAGCAGTGAATTGTCTGGAATTCTCAGGGTTGAGTATCCTGCACTGCCCTGAATATCTGAGCTCTGGCTGTAGCAGCACTGAAGGATAAGCTAGACACAAGCCAAGCAGGCAACACCAGCCAGAAAACCGTTTGCAACTTTCTTTGATTGTAAGGCCAGTCACTTACTTGAGAACTTTTATTCGGAAACGCAAGTCACCTGGCTCCCCATCCACATGGGGTTCCCCTGTGAAGGAAGAAGAGCTGTTTATCCAATCAGAAACAGCTAAAGAAACAACCAGCATGTTAAACAACAGAGATTTGCAGCTTATATGTCAAAGGCAAAAAAAACCCCTAATCAGTTGATTCTCCCATGACTAAAACCCTGCTTACATGTATTCCTTTTACTAAACAGTTCAGGATTTTCAGAGTGCTACCTCAAATTCACCCCTCTCTGCTGCTCTGAAGACCTGCTCACACAATAATGATAACCATCCTTTATTTATTAAAGGACATAATCTACTTCTATAGGAGGGATTCTTTCACATACTGAAGCCTGGAAGTCTGGAGCAAATGTTCAAGTTATCATCTGAAACATAAGATTTAGGGCTTTTTCTTTTATTTATTTATTTATTTACTTATTTTGGGGGGGGGGGGGGGGGGGGGTGTATTCTGTAGCAACGAAGGGAGAGGATCTCAAGAGTGTTATCCAGACTTGCAAAGACTATGCTACTGGATTTGAGCAGCACACTCTGGATGCAGAAGTTCACATAACATGCCCTGATCATTTACCTAAAGCAGAGGTGGGACACTTTCACATTGCCATGAAGACCAGCCTTGTATTAAAGAAAAGAAGCAAGTCACAAGCTGGGCACTGCCCGTATACATACCCTCACCAATGAAGGGATATTCCATACCATCCCTCACACCCGGCTCTATCTCCACTTCTAGCGTTCGCTCTTCATTCACAAGCCTGTAAAGTGGAATATGCAAGCACAGTTTTCAACATTAGGTGGTAGCACCTGCTTTGTTACTGGAGAATGAAAACACCCCCACAAATGACACATTCCTTGCTTACACCTAGAGCTGGAGGCCAAGTGCTGTCTTTCTCACTAGTTTACAAATTGAGTAAGTTCTTCATCTAACAGATCTACCCATTTCTACTTTAATAATTAAGACCGTCTCCTTGGAAATGAGAAACCTGTGTTAAGTGCTCAGAAAGCCCCCAGATCTTTCTGTTTGTACAGACACTCTTCTCCCTCTAGTGGCAGGTTTTTGAATTAACAGCGCATAGCACTGAAGAGCACGACTCACTTGACATTGGGACATTCATCACAAACAACTTCTTGAGTCATCTGGAAACGCCCAGGGCCCAGCTGTGTGGTCCTCATCTCCTGCCGGCAATTGCATTTCCGTTTGCCAGGTGCCTGTCTTGCCACTGGCTTGTTCCTGACAACCTGCAGCCAAGAGAAAGATGCTGACACCAGCACACAGGCCAGCACCCCAGGTCTCGATCAATCTGAATGCAATTGGTTTTTTGTGCGTGTGATCTTGGGGAAAAAAAAAACCCCACTCCTCTGCACTGTTCTCACCTTACACCTCTTGACAATCACACAAGAAATACCCAATTACCAGAAAATCCCTTTTGCCACCTTCTTTATCCATGTACATCTCTTCAACTAGGAATGGTGGCACTGACACCTTTTAGGATAACTTCTTTGTACTACATACACACTGGGCAAAATTGAGCTCCTCATTTATCCAGACATGCGTAACACAAACTCAAGCAACATAAACTCTAATACATAGCATAGTAAAGACCGTCAGCACCAGAAACACAGCTTGCTTAAAGAAAATTAAAAGGTCACCATATGTTTAAGCATGTAATCTGGAGATTCAGTGACATGTTTGGCCACAAAGAGGCAGTGAAAAACGCACAGTGTGGTTTTGCAAGAATGGCTGAAAACTGGAGAACTGCGCTGTGCGCTTTCAGTCTGTGAATGGGCCTCAAATATCACCAAGAGCTAGAGGAAAGGGCTACAATTCTCTTAGCTAGGCACTGACAGCCAGGAAGTTACTATCACAAGAAGCACTGTTTAGTCAAGTTGCCAGATAGCAAAGAAATAAATACACTGTTCCTTCAGTTAACTACCAACAAATAGCATCATGACATCCTCTACTACCAGATACTATGTAAACTAGAATCTATTACAGTTCTATTCTTTTGAATAGATTCAAACCTAGCAGCAACCAGGCCAGTCATCTGAAACTCGGTAACACTGGAGAGACCAACAGGCCAGCAAACTCACTTCTACAAAGTTTCCTGAGTACACCTCCTCCAGTGTAACCTCCAGGTCCACAATGATGTCGCTGCCCCGAGGGATGTTCCTGTCCTGTTGGCGAGGGCTGCCTCCAAACATGAATCCAAAGTCCCCAAAAAAGCTGGAGAAAAGCACACCAGTTAGTTCAGGAAGGAATTCTGGCCAAGAAGACAACCGCATAAGGCAGAAGCAACGGGTGCCTGAAAGAGATTTCTTTGCTTAAGAAAACCAAGCTGTCTGTGTGGGAGGACAACACTGGTTTCAATACAGTGCTCTTGGAGAAAGGACCAAGACAAGACAAATGAGAACAACATGTGGAATATCTGTCCATTTCTTCATATTATTAGCTGACACTTCAGATCACTGCCTCCTGACTAGCTGAGAGGCCGTAACACTGAATTGACCCACATCAAATGCATGCACAAGCATCACAGAATTAAAGCTCTGACTGTGAAGTAACTTGAAGTGGCAAAACCTCCTTACTGAGAGAAGATGTCTCCATGGGAACTCTGGTGCCCATCCTTCAACCCCTCCTCACCATACGCATCGTACTGTTTCCTCTTCTCCTCATCTGACAGCACCTGGCAAAAGGACACAAAAGGACAGAGCGTTCACCCACAGGGCACCTGGATGCTTACACAAAGCTCAAAGAGGAGCCTTGCCAGAGCTCTTAGCTGGGGGGCAAGTAGCAGTGCTTTACAGCACAAAAGCATTGGCTAGAACTTGTCTGCTGTGCTGGGAAATTAAACGTTTATTGTCTAACTTCATAAAAGTTAGAATTAATTTATTAAAATGGCAGATGCAACACAGAGGATATAAAAAAATATATTGAGTTTACTCTGAATGAGTTGAGAGAGACTCAGAAGGGGATAATAAAATCAATTCTTACAAAGCAGGAACTGCTCCTCCATGAAAAGAAAAAAAAGCACATAACACATAATAGGGCCCTGGTTTCTCAGGTCTTTAAGCATGTGGAATTCATTTATTTGACAAATACTTCATAATTATTAGCAATGACAGCAAGTTTGCCTACCAAGCTGAACCTGCTGAGTACAATAACTCCACACCAACTTCAACACTGACTCAGTTCCTAAGGGCAGCAAAATTCAGGAGCAATCTCAGTCCAGAGGCAGAACAACATATCCCAGCAGACAGCACTCAAGATCGTAAAGCTTCAGTTTTAATTCCTAGGTACTATCTTTGCTTCTGTTCAACAATCCACAGACTTCCAGTCAGATTTTGCCTTCCTTCCCTTTCCTGGACTGCTGGCTATTTTTTGGAAGGCTGAAGTTGCCAGGTTAGATTTCAGAGAGGAGTGGAAACAGCTGGAGAAGCTGGCTTAATGATGAAAGCCAACCTCAAATCGTAGGTAAAGATAAATGCCAGCAGCAACAAAGGTTAGAAATAAAGTCACTGTTTTGTTTTAACTACTAGCTTCACCTTTCCAGGACTAAAGGTAAGAGCTCAGTTCTTCCTGTGCCACCTAGGAGATGCAATACAACACCCATTAGAGAAAACTGGGATAAGTTCCACAATCCATTAGTAGACTACTAACAATATTACAAGGAAGAAAGGAATAAAGAATACAGAATATTTGCTTTTCCATTCACTTCACTTCCTTAGCAGGCTTCTGGAGGTTTAAGAACACAGCACTCCAAATACTGTTAGGAGAGTTCTTGTTTACGTTAGGTTGCCTCAAAAGCAATGCAATTCAGCAGATAAGCTGAAAACCAAAAACAAGACAAACTCCAGCCCCCAAACCACCCTGAGACTAACAGCTGCTACGTGAAGAAGCCTTTGAAACTGAAACATCTGTGCTTGCACCACACAGCTGAGGGGTTAAAATCAGGCTGTGTAATTGAAGGACACTGAGTAGTTTTAATTAACCTACTCTCCCCACACTTTTTCCTCCCCCCCAAAGACTTTTCTCTCTAGGCAGTCAGCAAGACTAATTTTGAGCAGCAGCATGGAGCCTGATGCTTTATGGTAAAAACAAACACAAGTTTAGGGGAGAGCATGTTGCATTTGTTTTGCCTGTGTTAGCAAAAGAACTCCACATTTTATGCTGAAGAAGTTGGGCTCTGTATTTTAGTAGCACCTTGGTAAGGGACAGGAAGGTAGACTGTCACCACTCAAAAGAATTTTTGCTGCCTCTGCCGCTACGTCCTCTACTGCTTTGTGATTTTACAGCTGCTTCTTCCCCAGTATTCTTCTGTAGAAAAGACCCTTTCATTTGCTACTGCGGCTAAGACATAAACTGGAATTCTGGGAACACACAAAGAAATGCTCCCTGCGCATTAAGCACTGCCAAGTGTGACAAGACCCCAGCTCATATAAACTGCACCAAGCCCACAGCTTTGAAGCATGCAGCATGCATCAGCCTTCAAATCAAAGATGGTAAATCCCAGATCTCCCAGCAAAGAATTCTTTACACTCACCAACTTTACTGTGAGACTAAGCCAACTTATTTAAGAATAGAAGTCTGAATTCAAAGGAGTTTTAGCTATGATATAAAAACAAAAAAAAAGTTAATTTGTTTTTTTTCTGAGCAAGGAGGAATACATTCAAGCTGCTTCTCACCTCACTTCCTCATTCATTTTATATTTACATGCCAGAAGAAGGAAGCAGCATCAGGGACAGCAGCAGGAGCCCTGTTATGGCCACAGGTTCAGCCACAGCATCAGCCTGGGCAGGAAGATACCCCCTTTCCTCCTGAAGATAGCACTGGGATCCAGATTGTCTTATGGCCTGGCTCCTCAAAGCCAGCACAAACCTCCTACCTAAACTACCAGCCTGGGCAGGGTCCTGGTGGAGCTGCTCCTGTGCATTTCTGTTGGTCAAAACTCTCCTCCTCAGAAGCCTTCCTCTGCTCCATGGGGAGAAGCAGGAAGAAACCAGCAGAAGGGGCCAGGCTCTTTTCAGTGGTGTGCTGTGACAGGGCAATGGGCAAAACACAGAACACAGAAAGTTCCATACAATCGCAAGGAATAATCTCTTTGCTGTTGAAGGTGACAGAGCACTGGAAGAAGCTGCTCAGATTGGTTGTGGAGTCTCTTTCCTTCTCCGGAGATGTTCAAAACCCACCCGGATGCTTTCCTGGGCAACCTATTGTAGAGAACCTACTTCAGCAGGGAACTAGATGAGATCCCAAGGTCCCTTCCAACCCCTATGATTCTGAGATGGGAGGCAAAAGGACATGAAGGAAACACAGCCCACCATCCACAGCAGAGGGAAAAAACAGACTTTGACTTGTAAGTGTTGGATAATAAAACAATTTATATGTTATTTACGCAGTGTGCGATGCTAGAAGCACAAATTATTACTTAAATGCTATGCCTTAGCATAGATATAACAGAATTCCTTAAGCATATGGAGCTCCAGCAATGATTTTTCACCCCTTAACACATTCACTAGAAGGCAAGCCAACAACCTTTCACTTCCTACCAGCCAAAACTTACAGTCACACTCTACACATACACACAAATGGGTCCCTGTGCCAACACTCACAGCTGATGCATGCCCATTTTGTACTCAAAGAGCTATTAATAAGAACAAACAGCTCAAACTCCAGGCTCCCCCAGCTAGGTGAACTGCTGTCCTTTATTGCCCTCAAACAAGAGGTTTTTCCAGGTCAGCCTGGCAGCCTCTCTTTGCTTTGTTATTAGGTGCCATGCCTGAAATTCAATACAGCATTTAACAGGCGAGACGGGATGACAGCAGCGCCCTATAGAGAACCATTTATGTTTCCTAGAATTCACCCCTGAGCATGAGAGCCGTTCTGGACCTCTGCATTGCCTCACAGCCGGGCCCAGCCTGCTGTACCACAGTTCCCTCCCGCTGCCCTCGGGGCCACTCCGAGCCCTCCTCCCCTGCCGACAGCCCGCAGCCCGGCCCCACCTCATAGGCGGCCCCCAGGTCCTGGAACTTCTCCTGGGCCCGCGGGTCGTCGGGGTTCCTGTCGGGGTGTAGCTGTAGCGCCAGTTTACGGTACGCCTTCTTGATGTCCTTCACGGAGGCACCGCGGGACACCCCCAGGATCTTATAGAAATCCCTCCTGAGGGGCGAGAGAGAGGGAAGGCCCCGTCAGCGGGCCCGGGCCGGGCCGGGCGCTGGGAAGCCGCAGGCCTACAGGAAGGAGGAAGGGGATAAGGGAAGAGCAGTCCCCAGGGGAGCACTCACCCGGCGGCGGCCTCCCCGCAGAGGCAGAGCAGGAGGAGACAGACGCGGCCGAGCCAGCCGAGGGCCATGGCCGGGCCGAGAGGAGGCCGCCGCCCGCACTCCGTCCCTCACACACGAAGCCGGCGCCCGGCCGCAGCCGCCAGCCAATGGGAGAGCGACCCAACCATAGCCGCCAGCCATTGGGGAGCGGCCCAGCCCCGCGCGGCACAGGCTGACAGCCAATCGGCTGCGCACACTTCACCACCGCCTCGCGGCCTCGGCCCAATCGCATAGCAGAGAGTCGGAAGGAAAGGACGCGGACCAATCGCAAGGCGTGTCGCTTCTTCCCGCCTCCGCGCCGGCTCCGGTAGCCAATGGTGAGCGGCTCCCGAGGGGCAGGCGGGAAGCGTCTTCTCGTTGGTTTGCGCTGCCGTCATGGCGGCGGCCGTGTCGCTATGGCCGCGGACGGAGCCGCTGCTGCTGGGCGCGCTGCCCGTGCCGCCGCCCGCCCGCTTGGGCCCCCACTACCTGCGCAAGATGGCGGCGTACGCGCGGGCGCGGGCGGCCGAAGGCTGTTACCCGCGGCTGAGCTGGCCGCGCTGGCGACACATCGCCTGCGGCAAGCTGCAGCTGGGCCGCGGCCTGGCCTGGCTCTACTTCGAGCGCTTCCACGATCTCCTCCCGCCGCCCGATCCGCCCCGCCGCCTGCAGCGCGCCGAGGCCGAGGCGGCGTGTGGCAGCGCCGAGGAGCTGGAGCGAGAGCGCGGCAAGGCAGGGCCCGGGGCCGGGGCGGGCGCGGGGCGGCCGGCGACACCTAACGGCCTCTCCCCTCTCGGCAGCTCTCCGTGGACACGCTGCGTTTCCTGCTCTTCCTCTACCTGCAGCAGCTGAACAAGGCCTCCCTGAGGACGTCCCTTATCGGCGAGGAGTGGCCCAGGGCCAGGGCTGCCGGGCTGCCGGGCAGGGCCGCGGGGCAGAGTAAGGTAATGGGGCTGTGGGGAGGGGAGGCTGCCCTGCTGGGCCTTCCTGAGCAGAGCCAGCTGCCGCCCTTTATAGCTGGCAAATGTGATGTGTTTATCAAATCATTTGAGTGTGTAATAAAACGTCAGTAGTTATACACATGTAGCCATACGTAGCCTGGAGAAGGAGGCTCAGGGGGAGGCCTCGTTGCTCCCTATAACTCACAGAAAGGAGAGTATAACAACTTCAGGTTTATTCTCACAGGCAGTAGCGGTAGGATGAGAGGTGATGGCCTCACGTTTCACTAGGGTAGGTTTAGGGTAGTTTGGCCAGTTCTTCATGGAAAGAGCAGTGAGGCACTGCACAGCTGCACAGGGAGGTGGTGCAGTCACTGTCCCTGGAGGTGTTCAGAGCTGTAGAGATGTGGCACTGAGGGATGTGGGCGGTGGGCATGGTGGGGTGGGCTTGGTTACTTGTGAAGCTTCTCTCTTAGTCTTTGTGGTTCTCTTTTTAAGAAGCTGTAGCCTCTGCACTTCCTTGTAGTCAAACAGGAAGCTTTTCCTGCACTGGGAACTGCTGCCCTATGGTTTGTTGTAGAATAAGGGGATTCCAAGGTGTTCCCTAGCAAAGCTATGCAAAGTTGTATTTCAGAGGGGCTGGAATATGTCTGGCTACCCACGGATCGACAGCATGAAAATGTGAATGTCTCCTGTAAGGCATTATGAAAGAAGTGAAGTAAGGAGGACGTATTGGGAGCGGGTTGTTGGCAGTTCTGTATTTGTCAGTGAAACTGACAGCATTGTCATAAAGGCTGTCTGCATACCTCAGCAGATTTCTGTTGGGGATGTGCTGTTATGAGCTGCACAGGCCTGGGAATGTAGTCTGGAACAAGCTGAAACCATTAAAAATGGGCCGGATGATCTTATACTAAAAGATTTAAAAAGCAAAGAGAGAAATGAGAGAAACTGATAAATGGCTGTTGGCCAGGTGGCACTGGAGCATCCAATGGAATTGAAAAGTTGATGTTTTCTTCCAGCTGTGCTTCAGGTGCAACTATTGCATGTGACTCTGAACAGGAACAAGAGCTGTTCCTGTGTTCCAGAGGATCTCTGCCACAGTGCTACTATCTCCAGCTGCTGTTGTAGGTGTGTTATTCTTGCACCCAGCATAGTGAGGACAATGTGTAATCATAGCCATGTGTTAATTCTGCAGCTTGGCAGCCAGCAAAGCTTGTCTTTTTTGGTGCCAGCCACAGCTCCAATCTCCTACTTTTCTTCAAATGGAGTCCTTTAAAATTTGAACTAATGCTTCTTTCAGAGGCTGGTTGGTTTATTGGTCCGCTTACTTGTGAAGGAATGACCCTCTACTTTCTTTTTTTTTTTTTATTATCTCTGGCTCCACATCAGAAGCACTCAATCATAGCTGAAGGTCTGGAGCAGATGCAGCGATCTTTCCAACAGACACATAGCAAGACCTTGGCTGTCAGTTACTGATTTGTTTCCTCCCTTCAGTACTAGCAGCAGCTGGCTGAATTTGTGTGGGAAGGATTGTAAAAGAATCTGCTTGTGCTTTCTAAAATGAAATATTTGATACTTAGAGTTAGAATGACACCATGTTTCTTTTTTCTTGCTCTTGATGGTGAATGCAGCTTCCTTTCTATGTGTGGAAAGAGTAGAGCAGCAGGACTGAGTTTGACTTGCTTTCCTTTTACAAGTATAAGCAACGATGCGTTGTACAGTGTTGGCAGAGCTTGTCAGCCATGTGGGAATTACCTTGTTCTTATTTTTCTGCCCCTAAGAACTGGAATGACCAGGACCACCTTGCCTTCGTGCTCACACACCTCTCAGACATGCTGGAGCTGCTGCTGGAGCCAGAACAGCTCGGTGCCTCCTCGCACGCCACTCACAACAGCTTGGTGTCTTATGAAGCTGTCTGTGCCCTCAGCTTCCTCATCGAAGGGACAGTAAACAACTCGAGGACCATCCATCCTCTCCATGAGCTTGCCCTCTGGCAGCCCTGTCATGGGCAGAACGGCTACTCTAAGATCTCCAAAACCTTCTCCTTCCCCAAACTAGAGAAGTGGTTGCGCTCCTGCCTGATAATAAATCCTTTTGGAATGACTGCCTGCCTACGGTCTGGGAAGAAGCTTGCGTGGGCACAGCAAGGTATCTGAAGGTTTTACCTTTATTCTTAGAGACAGATTTCCAGTTTTAGTTCCTCTTGGTGACCAGGCAGCTGGCAGTGGCTTTGCTATTGCCTGTTTCCTTCTGCTGTTAGTAAAGATGGGGAAAGTGATAGCTTAGGGGTGAGTCTGGGAGGAGTAGAGGGTGCTGTGTGATGCCTGTGTGTAGTTGCTGGTCCTTGGGTTACTTTATGGGCAAACATGAATGAGTTTGCTTTCAAAGGCTCCTCTGAGTGAGGTCGTTTATCGCTACCGTCATTGGTCATTGTTTAAGTACAGCCAGACATGGAAAAGAGATAATGCGATGTGTTTGTGGCAAAGCTGAGAACTGATCAAGGTTCTCATGCCTTGAATCACAGCTCTTCACCTGCAAGGGCATTGCGGAGTAGCAAAGGCACCCTACAACTTAAAGGATGGATGGTAGGACTCATGTGGTAACATGGTGCCACTGTACTGCTGTGAAGTTTGGGGCTGATTATTTCCTTGAGGGATGTGGACAGTGAACCACCATGTCTGTTGCTCTGTAGGAGACGTGTATAGACTTTTCTGTTTTTTTCTTCAATTTAAATGCATTGGTTAACTTTATTTTGCAGTTGAAGGAACAACCAGGAGAGCAAAGATTGCCTGTAACACTCGTGTGGTGCCTGAGGTGTCCCCTATGGTGATAATGAGCCAGGTGTACAAACAGACACTGGCCAAGAGCTCGAACACCTTGGTGGGTGCTCATGTCAGAATTCATCGCTGCAACGAGTCCTTCATTTATCTCCTCTCTCCTCTTTGGTGAGGTTTTATTCTATTGAGGCTCAGCCAAATGTCCTTTCAGCATTTGTTCAAGTGCTAAGCTCTTGTTAAGCTCTGGTTGCAGTCTTCCCTTCTCACTGCATCTTTGTTGTTTTACAGCTCTGTGACCATTGAGAAGTGCCAGAATAGCACATTCGTGCTCGGCCCTGTGGAGGCATCCGTTCACGTCCACAGCTGTGACAACATCAAAGTCATCACCGTTTGCCATTGCTTGTCTCTTTCCTCCACCACCAGCTGTACTTTTCACATTCTGACTCCTACCCAGCCTCTTATCCTTGCGGGTAACCAAGCAGTCAGCTTTGCCCCTTTCCACACCCATTACCCCATGCTGGAAGACCACATGGCTCAGGTGGGGCTGGCCACTGTGCCCAACTACTGGGACAGCCCCATGCTGGTGTGCAAGGAGGGCAGTGATGCCAGCGTCTTCCGCCTCCTGTCGCCCTTGGACTTCTACACCTTTGTGATTCCTTTTGAGATGGAAGGAGACACCACAGAGACACCAGGGGGGCTTCCCCCTGCCTATCAGAAGGCACTGAATCAGCGAGAGCAGAAGGTACAGATCTGGCAGAAGATGGTGAAGGAGGCGTGCCTGACCAAGTGAGTACTGTATCCTGGAAGGCATCTGAACTGTGCTAAAGCTCAGTACAGTCGTACATCATTCAGTGTGGTTCAGAAAAATGCTTTAGTATTGGGTTGGTTTGTGTGAGCGACATCTTGCCACTTCTAAAGCATTAATAGTTGGCAATCGTGAGATCCTGATCTTTGGCATTATAGTGAGGAGTATACTGTTTACAACTGTGAATCGTAAAAAAAAAAATGCTTTGTTGTGACTGCATTTTCCATCCTGCAAAGCTGAAGGAAAACATACCTAGATGCTGCTGAGGGCCAAGGAGAGGTGTCCTGGTGGCATGAGTTTACGGCTTCCCTCATGCTGGGTACTGTCTCCTTGCTGTCTCTGTTCTGCTTCCAGTGCTGCATGCTGACATGGGTGAGATCTGGGCCCGTACCCTGAACAACAGCTCCACCAATTATTGGCCTGCAGCTGATTGGTGATCATTCTTAACCCCAGCCTTTACAGTGAAGCTTTAAATTACTGTCCCACCTGTTGTTGAGGTGAGCTAAGCATGTGCATGTGGGCTATTAGAATACATCACCTCGTGGACAGTAGCTTTTAAAGTTCCCTTTAAAGTCCTCTGCCCGGCTTCTACTGTACTAGCTAGGCCTTTCCTCACCCGTCTCATGTGCTGATATGCATCTGTTTGCTTTCTCAACACCTGTTGCTGAGCTCTGAAAGAGTCCACCTTGCTTTCTTTGTCAGCGTGCTTTGTTGAGCAGTCAGGTGTAAAAATCTGTCAGCTTCAGTTTTGCTACTTTATCTTTTGTGAACAAAACATTGTGATGCAGCAATCTGAGGATCCTCCTTTACAAATACAGAATGGAGATAGAAACCCAGATACTTGGTTTTAAAGTCTTGAAGAGATGAAAACAATTTTTGATCCCTCAAAAAGCTCTATTTGAGCTCTCCACATTTTCTTCCTGTTCTGTGTGCAGTCCATGAGTTACAGTGGACATGTAACTGGATGCAGAGAAGCAGTGATCTCAGAGGAGTTTAGTTTGTGGGACACACAGAACATGAAAACCTCCTGTTGAGTCAAACAGCCAGCACTTCCCATCACACCAAGCTGCAGAGCTGTAGTCCGTTTGGTTGTTTTTAGAGCAGCCCCCTGAGCTTTCTCTGTCCCTTTCTGAACACCGTGTGCCTTTGTGCTGGGAGCAGAGGAACCTGCCATTTGGAAGAGCTCCAGAGTGAGAAGGAGAAAGGATCCTTTGGGAGGATTTTGCTACAAACAGAGGATGGCTGAGCAGTAGTGATCCAGTAGCGGTGACAGAGATGTAAAAACCTTGAAACCTCTCAGCCTTGCATCTTGGAGAGCAGCAGAAAGTTTTAACTTCAGCTTTTGTGCTGGTCTCATTCACTTTGTCTGCTGGTCTCATCTACAGTGCTCCTTCTCTCCTCTGCCATTGCCCTACCAGGACTGCTGCTTCTCATCCTGTTTTTGTGAAGGTGTTTTACCTACCAAAATCTAACAATTAAAGAAATATTAGATGGTATAGATGATGCACTTAGATTTAGCGCCCTCTGCAGCAGTCAGAGGAGGCAAGAGCTTGGTATTGGAGTGGTTTATTTCATGAAAGGGGGAAAGAATGTGCCAGAATTAGAACCTTGCTGGAAAGAAGCTGGGCAGCTGGCAGTGTAAGGTGTCTCTGTGCCCTGTGGGCAGGGAGACAGCTCGAGAGACAACCCAAAGCAAGCAGATTGTCAGACTTGTAGAAAAGCTGATGGTGTTTGAACAGGGCGGTGAAAGAGTAAGAAGATGTCTTTCAAGAAGTTGAAGCTGTCTGAAGGAGGAAAGTGGGGGGGAAAAAAAGGATGTAAATCCCGCCAGGCTAAAGGTAAAAGCCCCGTAAGACAGGACCAAAAAGAGAGCTTGAAGAACAACTTGTAAAAGCGTAAAATCCTGCTTGCTCATTTTCTGAGCACGTCAGAGAGAAAGCCTTTAAGGGCCTGTAGCGGATGGAGGTATATAATAAGCACTTGGAGAAGATAAACTCTAAGAGAAGAAAGAAGTGACTGGCTTTGTGTTTGCATTCACTGGGGAGGAATTTAGGTTAGTTTCCAGCTTAGAAACCTGCTTTCTGAGGGATCTGTCAGTGAACGTTTCCAATGGAAGTGACAGTGCAAAGAAGAGTCTTTAACTTGAAAACAGGGTATACCAGGCCCCTCTGAAGCTGAGTGGCACAGAAATGTATGGGGATGGTTTGCTGCTTTTTCCCAGTACACGATAGGAGCATCAAAACAAATTAGGAACGGGGTCAGAACAAAACCACGCAATCTCCACAGGATATTGGAAACATTTGTGTTTTATGTAGGTTCAGAAATGAATTGGGTAAGATCATAGGAGGAAAAAAAATATATATAGATCTGTCAGGAGCTATTCAAGAATAGAAATTCAGGAGCTGAGCTGATCCCAAATGGCTGGGATGCTGCTCTGGAGGAATACTGCCATGAGCCTGTGCTGCTCTTGGACATCTGACTGCTGATAGAGTGCCTGAGCTAAGTGCTGCTGTTGTTGCTGCTCTTAGCGAAAACAGAACAGTTATTTCCCTGCAATGGAAATTATATGAGGAGTGCTGTTTATGTCCACATCGTTTTCCTGATCTCCATCCTCTCTCTTCAAATGCTGTCAGAACAAAATTTTGTGTCTTTGGTGCTTGAGCACTCGCTGCTGATGTGTTTTTCTGCCTTTTTGGACAGTCCGTCTGTGCTCTGAGAGTAAAGCAGAGGAGGGAGGCCTTATGGAGCAGAGTGGCTGCTAGTGGAGTGGGGAAGCTTGCATGCTTAACTGAGGTCTGCCTTTGGGGCTGATTTTAGTCATATTCACTTGGTAGAAGCTTTCTTTTCTGGGCATGGTTCTTGAACCAAGCCCAGCTCTTAGCTGGTATTTGTAGAGGCTTGTTTTGGAAGTGAAGTTTGTAAGCGCAGAAAAGTGTGACTTTTGTATGCTTCTTTTCTGATCATCTTTTTGTTGCAGGGATCAAAGGAAGCAGTTCCAGATGCTGGTGGAAAGCAAGTTCTACGAATGGCTGATTCAGACAGGGAACCGTCAGCAGCTGGATAGCCTTGTCCCTCCTGCTGTGGGCTCCAAGCAGGCTGCAGGATAGCATCGTGTTCCTCTGCACCAAAAGGAAAGGAAGGGTGAGTAGAAGGCATCTCTTTTTGATTCTTCTGTTCCTAGAGGAGTTGTCCCATGTTTGTGTGCACAGCCTAGGTAGAGGTGGAAGAGGCTGGAAGCTGTTCAGTGGAGATTCTCCCAAGAGCCTTGCAGTTGGTTTTATTTATTTTGCAGTCAGAACCTCTTTTTAGTTGAGCCTGTTGTGTGTGTACTCGGCACCTCCTTTGTTCTCTTCAGGTGGTTTGTTGGGGACGCCCTTGTGTGTCTGTAAAGGCAGATAGGCATGTTCTATGTGACTTGAAGCGAAAACTTGAGCAGACAGCTTTTGAAAGATGTGTAGTAATATCCGTGCTTACCTGTCTCACTTTTTGTTTAAGAGAATTGGGTGAGACTTCAAATAATTGTTACTCTGCAGTCTCTTTCTCTTCCCAAGCAGAAGTGGTTTGGGAGCTGGAGGCAAGCTCTCATTATTCTCTTCTATTGCATGTTTCAAACCATAAGAAATGTTTTTATTTCCTTTTATTTTTCCCATTTTTCTTTACATTGCTTTGTCTTTGATGGTGTTGGGCATAAAATCTGCACCTCTGCTTTGTTGTAGAGTTGTGGGAACAGACAGCGCTGTCCTGAAAACATTTCCCATAACGGCTTTGCGGCTGTTCTGACTGCGCACGCTCGATGTGGATCTGATGCCCAGCCTGTGTGTGGATTTGGACATCTCTCTGGTTTAGGATTTGTAATAGCTGCTGCTTTCCCAGGAATGTACTGTAACTGTTCTGTTAGTGAATGAGAAGGAAGGTTTGTGCTGCTGGAGGATGATGAGGAAGTACACGTGCCCCTTGCTGCAGGGAGGCTGGTGTCATGGTTAGCATTTGTGGTGTGTGTGTCCAGCCTTTCCTGGTGTACAGCTGGATGCAGGACCTTGGCTGTCACACGTGTCCTTATTGTACAGGCCAGCTGCACTGTTTTTATAAATGTGAAAAACAAATGTTTGATTGTTTATGAATGAAATGCTATAGATTTTTTTTAATATGAAGATAGCACTTAAGCAATGTGATTTTGGTGGAATTACCTTTCTCGTACATTTGACTTGTTTGACAGATGTCAATAAAACTCAAGGTAAGCCTGACACAAGCTCTAGGGAATGAGTTTTACCTATACTATGAACTGTGTACTGGTCAGCTGAGAGAAAGGCACTGATTTCCTAATAGCAGTGGAGCTGAAGTCTTTGCAGGCTGTCTTAGTGCAGCATTTTGACACAAACACAATCTCCTACATTTGTTATTTCTTAGTAGACTATCAACTTGAATGAGTCCCACTCTCATTTTGTGTTGGTGGACCCCCTCCTGGGGAGGTGTGCTCACAGCTGAGCACCTGAATGAGATAGGCAGAGTAGACAGAAGCACTGATTGCATGGATGGCTGAATGCAGCAGCTGTGTGATTTGTATCCGCACTGAGGGTGGATGGAGGCAATGGGATTCAGTGCCCTGGGGCTCACAGCTGTTGGGCTGCTGGAATTTTTCAGGTCCTTCTAGACTCCTGGGGAGGCAGCCCATTTCAGTCAGGAAGAGGAGTTGGGATCAGGTTCTGATATGGGGTCAGGTGAATACGTGCTCATCATTACCAGCTGAAGATTTGGCATCTTCAGAAGTTGTGCCTTAGAAAAACATCTGTAAAGCTGAGCTGTTCAGTACCTGAGGGTGGGTCTTCCTCCAAACTTTCAGCATCTGTCCTCTGTCATCTTGGCTGCTCAGTGTCACTTGAGGACCAGATCTTGCTTTCTATCAACACCTGGGCTCTGAGTCAGTTCTTAATGAAAGCAAAATTATATTCATCTGTGGCTTTTGTTCTTTAGGACCAATGCCAGCTCCAGTTCCACATCTCTTTTTAGTACTGTATAAAGCTGTAAGATTTAATTCTAAGGCATTAGGCAATACGAGGGGAGTTTTTCATATTTAGTCAGAGTGAGTGCAGTGAAGCTTGGAGATGTCCTGCTGAACCTGCTGGATTGCCTTTTAGTAGGAACTCAGTTCTGGTTGGACTCTGAAACATCTGTGTGTGTCTCCACTGGTTGCTGGCACTGAGAGCTGTGAGCAGTGCTACATGAGTCAAGACACCTGAAATGGGAAGAGGATGAGGTACTGCTGTGCCTCTGTCACTGACAGTCTTATGTGAGTGTAACTTCCTACAAGGTGCAGCAGAGCCGCAGCAGCGTGTGTGGGACAGCCCAGAGACTGCTTGTCCTGACAGATTAGAAATAAGGTCTGTGTGTTTCAGGCACAGCTGTGCCAGCTTCGTGCCCCTTTGTCTCACTAAGCCTTTGGGATGCTGCAGTGAATAGCTGCAGAGGTGTTTGTTATAATGCAGTGGCTTGGGGAGAGGTGTGGATGGACAGAAGCCAGCATTCCTCTCCCTCCCTGCTCAGTGGGCCAGATGAGGGCAGAAGAAATGATCCCTCGCTTGAATTGCAAGCAGCGGGGTAAGATTTTTTGAGTGGAATTTATCTCTGGTAAGTTCTGTCAGCTCAGCTGGGGATATGCTATAAAAATACACAGCATCTCTGCTGCACGGATGTTTCCATTGTGGGCTTTAGAAGTAGACCCCATAAGCAGAGTCTTTGCAACCCTGTGCTCTACCCTGTGCATGTGTCCACCCTATCCTGACTGCACCCTTCATTGCGTGGGAACATTCTCCAAGAAGTACTTGAATTTCTTCCTTGCAGATGGGGATGGGCCTTTTTAGAGCTGACTGGGAACAAGAACTGTTTGGCTCGCTTAAAAGGAAGAGAGCAGCCAAAATACCCCCCTACACCCCATCTTCCAGGACTTGGCAGGGGACTGTGTGTTTTGAATGCATTTGGCAGAGTTTTGGTGTTCTGACTCAGCAGATGGTAACAAAGGGAGGATGGCGAAGCGTTCCTTTATTCCATAATCCTGTTTCCTTTTCTGGAAACGGGCTATAGCCTCAGAATCACTGACTCAATTTTTGGATCCTATTCTCATGACAAAGCGGCTGTCTGGTTTCAAACAAGCCCATTATAAAAAGGGCACCTCGGTCCTGCCTGTTTTGTAATAGGTCCTGACTTGCCTCCAGCACTGGGAAGTTTGGCTGGAACAGAAAATGTCCAGGGCTGGACCCAAGGTAAGCTTGTTTGCAGCCTATCCACGATATATACATGAGCCTGTTTCATTACGTGCAGCAGAATGTCTGCGATGAGTGAAGTCAGTGAATGAGTGCAAATCTCATCTTTCCTCTGTGCCACGCTTAAGTGGCATGTTGCATAGAGAGAAAAGGCAAAGGAGACAATGAAACAGTATTTCCTACAACCTTAGCAAGTGATCTGCCCTAGAGAGAGGTCGCTGCCCCTATGCAGCTTTATTAGAATGCAGTGGGTACTGCTAGGTATTGCTTACAGTTGCTGCTTTTGAGTTTCCTTCTAACACAGCTGCTGTTGGGAAGAAATGTGATAACTGCTGTTAGGTGGCCGATGCAGTATGAGTTTTGCAGTCATGTAAGGAAGATCTGCTGTGGCAAATCTGTTATCTGCCAGGTAAGCCCAAAAGAAAAGTTTGGACAGTGAGCAGTTAAGGGGATATCACTGTGAGCAGAACAACTCAATGGCTTTACTGACGGGAGGCGATTTGCATCGGAGTAATGTGTGACTGAAACGAACTGACGGATCTGGAATTGAAATCTGCAGTTCACCTGTCATTGTCCTGTGGGTAGAAACCATCTGCCTCCTCTGTGCCGGTAGCATCACAGGGAAGCTGAGGAGTGCTGAGTCTGAGGGACTGGAGCGAGCAGAGGGTGTGTGAAGGGCAACACAGGTGGGCAGGAGCTGTCTCCTTCAGTCTCTCTGTGTGTGCTCTAGGAAGAAAGCAGCAAACCACACCTCTAGCTGGTCACTGCTTAGTGGCTATAACATACTCCTAGATGTCAGTGGCTTTGTAAACACAGGGAGAATATCCCCCAAGGAACAGGGTGTAGTGTTGAATCAAAAGTCACTTGTAGCTCCTCATGGTGGGAAGGGGACAGCAGATGAGCTCTCCTGTTACAAAACAGAGGGCCACCTTGACCAACTTAACAGGCAAATCAGGTTGCTGTGATAGGGCACATGAACCCTCAGACGCCTGGTTGGGCTGGTGGGGCATACTGACCGACCAGCAATAACTGTGGCTAACATATTTTTTTTCTTACAGAAGGTGAATGTATGAAAAAAAAATAGTGAGGTTGTCCTAGATTTGAGTCTAGTTCCAAGGCTGAGATGGCAGCCTTGGACTGTGTTTTTCTCACAGCAGCGAAGTTAAATCAATACAAGAAACCGAGGCGCTGGAGGTGAAGTACAGCTAGCTGGGATCAAGAGGTGATTGTGTATCTTAATGAACTATGGAATAACCAAGGAATCAGCTGGTTGATGTTTGCTGTGACTGGGAAAGCTATGACCAGGGGATACGGAGACCGCTGGTGTTTCTGCTTTGCCTTAGCTAAGTCTCCTTCGGGGACAGAGGGTGAAGAAGTCAGGCTGGTGTGCATGGAAAAATGGATTACAGGGCCCTGTGTGTTAGATGTTTAAATCACTGGGGCAGGGAAAATTCTGTCCAGAGCAGCTGTGGGAATTGGCTGAGACAATTTCCAATGTTGCCAAACAACCCAGGCAGCATGCATGGGGCTGATGCCCTTCTAAGGAGGCTGGAAAAGGGCAAATGCTGCCTGAGTCTGCATGGTGTCGAATCAACTGACTTGCACATCAGTTGTCCTTTCCCTGGGGCAATTGAGTTTGGGAACTCATTTTTTTGTCTTTTTTTTCCTATTTCTCTCCATGTTGGAGACAGCAGGGGTTACAGGTGGGCTCAGATTGTGGCTGTGCGCTTTGGAGCGTTGCCCTTCCAGTGGCAACACCGGTGCTACTCATGAAGGGATGAGGAACCCCCTGCTTCCCTCCCCTGCTGGTCTTTCAGGTCACTTTCTATGAAGACAAGAATTTCCTGGGTCGTCGCTACGAGTGCGATGCCGACTGCCCTGATTTCCACACCTACCTGAACCGCTGCAACTCCATCCGGGTGGAGGGAGGCACCTGGGTGGCCTACGAGAGGCCCAACTATTTGGGGAACATGTATGTGCTGAAGCGGGGGGAGTACCCTGACTACCACCACTGGATGGGCCTCAATGACCGCCTCGGCTCCTGCAAAGCCGTCCACATAGTAAGTGTGATGCTTCCTTAGGGGTATCTTAGTTCACCAACCTGCCACCAGCTTGCTTCATAGTGTCATAGAACAGCTTGGGTTGGAAGGAACCTCAAAGACCATCCACTTTCAAACCGCTGTCACATGTGGGGATACCTCCCTTCAGATCAAGTTGCCCGAAGCCCTGTCCATCCTGGCCCTGAGTACCTCTAGACATGGTGCTTGCAGGTGGCCCCCATCTTCCTGGGGTCCCTAAGAAGAGAACAGCAATAGGTGTGTGGCACCAAGTCCTGCAGCTGGGATAATGACCTTGGGGGGAAGCAGCCTCCAACCTGGCGGGGTGGGAGCATGGTGTTAGAGCTGAGTGCTACTGCCCTGGTGTCAGTACCGGCAGCATAGCCGATGCCTTGTGGGCATGGTGTTGATGGGTCAATAATTGGACTAGATGATCTTAATGGTCTTTTCCAACCTTAAAGATTCTATGATCTGTGCATCGCTGACATGGGTAACACTAGCATGATTTGCCATTGCATGGAGCAGGTTTTAAAGCTGCAAGAAGAGGCTTTTGCTTTTGTCTGTTGTGGGTTTGAGGTGTGAGTAAACCCCTTAGCCTAGGGCAGGGAGAGTTTGTCAGCCAGTTCAGAGCTCTGAACTGCTACCAGGGATGGAGCAGGAATACATGGGAGGTGTAAGAGCAGCACGGCATTCTCCACCAGTATGAAGAACAGAGGCGATGCTGCATGTCCACTGTGCTTGGCTTCCCCTCCCATATTTGGGGAGGAGGCGTGGGGACCAGCTGCTCGCAGATGTTGGCTCAAAGCCCCCGGAGCAGTGACACAGAGCTGTGAGACCCTGCAGAGTTTGGCTGGGGCTGGTAGTGAGAATGGGTGGAGGGGAGGCGGGGGGAGACCGTGTCCAGGCAGCCTCAGATTAAAACCACCACGGTGCCTTCAGGCAACACAGTGCTTGAAATCACAGTGGAAAATACCCGTGCTGCGTTCGTCTGTAATACAACCCAGCTGGGGTCAGCAGCTCATTAAACTCCTCATTGCCCAGAGGAGCGGGGAGCAGAGGGGTGCATCCCTCCTGATGCTCGCACTGAGTGGCTTTGAGCAGGCTGCCTGCATGGGATAGAGCCCAGCATGCGCTCATCTCTCTCCACACCCATCTGAAACTGGGGCTGTGGTGGGGGTTTAGGCTGAAAGTGCTCTTTGCATATGATGCTTGGTCAAGAATTACCCCACACTGCATTTAGGGGCTGATGTTAGCTATTCAGCACTGTGCCAGTGTGTTAGGGTGTCGGTGCCTGACCTGAGCTTGGCTGTGCTTTGCCTCTGCTTCCACCCCAGTCACATCCCAAACCCCCTGCAATTCTCTCCCTTCTTCCTTCCAGCCAAGTGGAGCCCAGGGCCACATCCAGTTGTTTGAGAAGGGGGATTTCGGTGGGCAGATGTTTGAAGCCACTGAAGACTGTCCTTCCATCCTGGAGGAGTGCCACTTTCGTGAGGTCCATGCCTGCCGGGTGCTGGAGGGCATCTGGGTGTTTTATGAGCACCCCAACTACCGGGGCAGGCAGTACCTGCTGCCCAAGGGCGAGTACCGGCAGCCAGTGGAATGGGGGGCAGTGACCCCTGCCGTCCAGTCCTTCCGTAGCATCGCTGAGTAAATGGTGGGGAGCTGGGCCCCCAATAAAGCACTTGAGTCACTCAGAAACTCTGTCCCGCTTCTTCCCCATGTGTGAACACACTGGCCGGGTGCTTCCTTTGGGCAGAACGCTCTCTACCAGCTCCCACTGCCTCCAGCTCTGGCAGTGGGCAGGGACTCTGGAGCAAGGGGTTGCTGGGCATGCTGGCTGTATTAGGATGCTGCTGGGTGTGGGACAAGGGGGGCAGCCACCAAAAATAGGGCAGTTAGAAGAGGATAAGGAGGTTGGACATAGAGATAATGAACACTTCTCAAAACTGTCCTGAGATTGCTGCTGAATGTTCCCAAAGAGAAGCAGAGGATGGGAAGGGGTCAGTCCCCTGGCCCTGGAGACATGCACTGAGCAGAAGCGTCCAACAGGCTCCCAGTCATTCCAGTTTGGAACACCTGCTTTGCCCTGTGCCACTAGGTGTCAGGCTGGTTGTGCCCATACAGGAAGCAGTGATGCAAGGCGCTCCTCCTGGGGACTCCAGCCTGCTTGCATGTGGAGCAGAGGGACCCCGGGCTAATGATGGCAGTGCAAGCAGAGCCCTTGCAGCCATGCTCCCCAGTCTCCTTGGTTGATGTATGAGGTTATTACGGAGCAGGGAGGCAGGCAAAGTGATGCTTGTCAACCCACAGCCCCCGGGAGCATGGCTCCCTGCAAAAGGCTATGTGTGTCCCCATCTCTCCTTTCCTCTAAGGTTTAATTCTGCATCCTCAGACACTCAAGCATTACCCGGCTCTTAGCAATTGGGGTCAGTGCACAAGCAATCCCCTAGCAGCTTGGTCAGCTCCCGACAAAGCTCTCTGGGACCCTCCCTGGGAGGCCTAAAGGACGCCAGCTTGAGCATGGCATGCATGTTGGGTTTTGTTGCCTTTCTCATTTTACATGGAAGATTCCTGCAGGTGGGCATAGCAGCTGGTGAGTTTGGGTGCTGCAATTCCAGCTGCACCCCCACGCTGGGGCATCAGGCTCTGCCTCCCCCCTGCAGTCACATTACCTCCCTGTGTCCTTCCCGTGCATCACCTAAATGCAATTATCCCAACTCTTCCGCTCCCCACCCTCCTGCCCTCAGGTAAATTCCACATTGTGCCCCAAATGCTGGCAACCAAGGCGAACAACAGTAAAATATGCTAGTTGTGTGGGTTTTATTTTATTTTATTATTATTCCTGATTACTTTTTCCACTGGGGGCTCCCTCGTTGCGGGTGTCTCTGAGCAGCAGGAGCGCAGGCCATCCAGCCCGGCCCGCTTGACGGCTAATTTCCATTTTTCAGTATCAGGGGGTCTGCTCTGGTAATTGGCATGCAGATTGAGTCTGATGGGCCAGTTCCACACGAGAAAAGGCTCCGCTCGTTAGAATAAGCCAACCCCAGGCTGATGGATGGGGCAGAAGGAGGTCATTGCGAAAGAGAATACAGCGATATGCGTGCACAAGATGGGAAATTTCCTCCCCCCCCTTCACTTTCTTTATCCGGCCAACTCTAATCTATCATATTTCATTGAGACAAATCCTGCTCCGTTTCTTTCTCCTTTTTTCCCTCGAAGGGAAATGTGCTGGAACCTGCTCCTGGATTTAATAAGAAGATGGTGCGGTGGTGCTGGAATTAAAGCGGTGCCATGGTTCATTAGCAGCTGGGGAGCGCGCCGAGCTGGCCCAGATGTTAATTACACTTTGGGAATTAATTTCTATAAGGCGCTCCTCTATCATCCCTAATCCAGCAGGCACGCCAGGACTTCTCAAAGAGGAAGCTGCAGGGCAGGCATCTGTCCCCTCCTCTGTCTGTCTGGCCCCACTGTCTGCCTGTCCCTTCTGTCTGTCCTGCTGCTATGTATCGTCCCATTACTGTCCTTGGATCATAGTGAGGCAGGCCTGACAGTCCTCATGCGTGGTTCCAAGTCATGCAAAGTGGATTCAGAGGCAGAGCCAAGCTGCTCCATGCCCTGTGTTAAACACCCCAGCTTGGAGTTCCCCTGGAATTGCAGAGGGAGATGGAGACGGAAAGGCAGTGCCCGAGGGATCAGCTGTCCCTTTGACAGTCCCCAGCAGAGGGCAATAGAAGCAAATGGAAGAGACAAGACTTTGCGAGTGATGTGCAAGAGGAGTCGTTTGCAAGCCAGTGTCGTGCAGGCAGGATGGTGTGCAAGTAGAATAATGTGCAAGCGGTGTGATGTGCAAGCCCAACCATGTGCAAGTGGAATGATGTGCAGGTAGGGGTAGGTGCAGGCACAGGCTTATGCAAACAGAGCCATGTGCAAATGGAAGCAGTGTACAAGTGAAGGCAAGGTGCAAGTGGAGCAGTGCACAGGGGGAACGATGCAAACAGGAGATGTGCAAGTGAAGCTAATGCTTGGGGAGGTGGGGCTTGAGAAAGCAGTCAAAGTGAAACAGAGCAACTGAGGGGTATTTTCATACAATCATGGAATCACTAAGGTTGGAAAAGACCTCTAAAATCATCAGATCCTACCACCAACCCAACCCGACCATGCCCACTAACCATGTCCCTTGGTTCTCCCTTGGTAGGACTTAAAGCAAATCAATTCTCTGAGTGCAAACGATTGCTTTAGGTTTGGAGGGAGGAGATCTTTGAGAGGAGGAGAAGATAATGGGGGCAGTGTTCCTGCCTGGGTGCCCAGACCTGACAATTTTGGGGGTGGGAAATCATCTCATTAGAATGACACCAGTGTCCCCATCTCGCATGTATCCCCATTCATTCTGCAACATGATCCAGTACATTGGGATTATTACCTGTTCTAGCCTAAGCAAGTGGCAGACAGCTATTTCCTAATGGGGAAGTGTCACGGCCACTTATTAACAAACCATTTGTCATTAAGGGAGAGCGTCAGAGGCTCCTAGATGCATTTCAAAGGACACAGTGCAAGTGGAGCCTACCATTGCATATCTGGGGGACATGGGCAAAATTTGTAACAAGGAATATGCTGGGCCCAATGTTATTAACTAGTTCTCAGTCAAAAGGGTTTTAGAACTGAATGGTCAGGGAGTTCAATTATGGGTTTCCCAATGAAGTGCCGTGTGCCAAGGCAGGGATATTTTCTCCTGAAAAATCAGGGATGAGATCAGGGCGCAGCTCCTCCTGCAGGGCACACATCCCCAGGGCAGCTGGAGATGTTCCATGTTCCACGAGGTGTGACCCCATAGCTGATTTTTGTCACCCCATACCTGATATTTCTCATCCTATGCCTGTTTTTGCCATATCAATGCCTCCTCTAAGCCAACACTGATGGATGGGGCTGGGAGATGTGGGTCCATGCAGCCCATCCCTTAGCACCTCCCAGTCCCCCTCTGGAGACCCCAGCAGGGGAGGTCTCCCCCTCCACCCCCTGAATCCAGCCTCCAGTTAAAAGCAACATTGTTCTCCATCTATGAAAGGAGGCTCCTCCAATCCTCCAGTAGTTTCTCTTATTATAGAAAGTTGGTTTGCTCACTTTACAAAGGGAAATGTATTATGAATCTTTCCTTCATTCCCCTCCTTTTTTTTCTCCACGTTTAACAACCGATTTGTGTGTTGCATGAAAGTTACACAGTTCTTTAGATGCATTTGCTATTTTATTTTCTTTCATTCAAAAATATGTCAGTAATCTTTTTGTTAACATGAAAGATAAAGGATTAGTAATGCAAGATGCAGTTTTCTTGTAACCTTCTTGAAAGCAGACTATAGTTTCTTATCTGGCTCTAACATTCATTTTCCTGAAATGAAAAAAAAAAAAAAAAAAGAAGGACTTTTAAAATGAAATAAACTATATTCGATTCAGAGGAGAAGCACTAGCGAAGAAATTTATTGCAGCTGACAGAAGGGAGAGCTGCACAGAAGTCCTTCTGCTGCAGCAGCCGGCACCTCTCGAACAGAACCGTGCACGCATGCACACCCACGTGCACGGGGAATGCAGCTTTAGGGGCAAAGGAGCACAGCCAAGCCCTGTGCCATCACTGACACATCACGGCTTGGGTTTGGCAGCTATGGCAAGCTGCTACTTGTGAGGCATCGGGCTCTAGAGCTGGTGGTGATAATTGCATTGAGGACATCCAGTTGGGGCATCCCAAAGTGGAGCTGGGCTTGGTTTGTGTTGGTGTTCGTTGGGTTACCCATTGCATCCCTTTTGGGTTTGGTTTTGGCTTTGAGTTTGGCTTGTGAACCTGGTGGCTTTTGGGGTAATCATGGTGCTGGGTGTCCTGCACACCCTGGAGATTGCAGGGAGCAAGAGGAGGTGGCATTCTTAGCACTGATGTCTCTTGAGAACCATATGTTCAAGGGAAGGTTGCTGTGGTGGTCATGAGTGCAGCTCAAACTCTCTGATGGCTGTGAAGCATCACAGTGCATGCTGTGCCCATGGCATTGAGCTCTCAAGTGCCTACAGGCAGAGCTCTGATATCAGGTAGAATCTAAAGAGAGATGGATGAAAAGAAAACCTGACCATTGGAGCAGGAATTATAGTCTGGGACTGGAGGGATGGAGGCAAGAGCTTTGGTGTGGGTTAGGAACCAGCAGTGCTTGGAGGAACCATCACAGCCAGGCATGCAGAGCACCCAGAGGCAGTGCTGGTGGCTGCAGCTCCTGGGCTGTCTGCACTATCTTCTGCTGATGCCTCATAGCACCTTGCTCTGTGTAGTCCTTGGGTGGACCGGATGGACCTGCTGTCATTTCTGACCCCAACCATTCTGGGATTGTCTGCCAAGGGAAAAACTTACATCCCACTGCTTCATAGACATGGAAAATGGAAGCAAAGGTTTCAGTTTGCACCAACCTCCTTGGGTGGAGAAACCACAGCTGTGATAGGAGAGGAAATGCAGAGAGCCCAGGAGGAGCAGTGGCCCTGGGTCCCAAGGGTTAAATCATGATATAAAATGTCAGATTTCTTCGGCAATTAGCTAATGGGCCCTGAGCACGTGCAAGGTGCTTTCCCCCATCACGTGCATTTGGTTAACACTGAGTTGGCACTATAGGGAGCTGTGCTTTCAAGTTTGTTTATAACCTCATTTGTTGTTTTGCTTCGGAGAAACTTGATATTTTCTATCGCCGGCGGAAATGCTGATTTCTTTTGTGCATGACACGGCTTGCATCCTGCTCCTTGTGCAGGGCTTCACCATCACAAAATAAAACAAAGGGCATCGTCTTTGGGCTGAAATCTTTGTCTTTGGAGTCCTGTGCCAGCACGTCCTTGCTTTCATTTGAGGAAAAGTGGGTTTTCATATCAAAGGGCCCCCCCCCCATGACCCAGCCTTCCCTCTCCCCCTCTCTGCCCCGGCACACGCGCTCTTTTAATATTTCATATATTTCCTAAGCTTTTATGCCTCTAAAAGAGAAGTGAATTTGTGGAGAGTTGAGCTCTCCAGAGCTGTACTTCAGAGCTGGGAAGTAATTCAGGGTGAAGCCTGTATTAATCTCAGGTGAGAGAGATATTTAAATTCAGGCTACCAGTGTGAATATAAAATGGGGATCTCTTTACAAAAATTTCAAATTGTAATATGCAAAGCTTAAAGAAAAGAAACCCCAAGGGAACAGCTTTCTTCCGGAACATTTTGTTCCAACCATCATCTCTTTACCTTTATTTTTTTATTTCAGAAAACCCTCCCTTTGCCATTTTGTGTATTTTATTTTATTTTTTTAATTTTTTTAAATTAAATCTCACGGAGTTTTTAAAAATGAAATTCTCCATCACGGGGAGACGGCGGTGGGGCGAAGGAGGAAGCAGTAGAAAACGATGCGCAGACCCAGATTTGAGCTGCCATGGAAGGAAGGGACCTGCAGCTCCTGCCATGTTTTTTTCCTCTCCCCAGCCCTATTTTCTAAACAGATGCATGGGGTGAAGAGCGCAAAGGCATTGCTGGAAACCCCTCTGCTGCTCTGGGTGCAACGGTGGGAATTGGAGCTGAAATCCTAACCCTAATCCCCACCGGGAGGGAGGTTGAGGCAGAGCGCGGTGCCCTTGCTGTTGCTGTCAGCTCATGGCATGCGTCCACCCGCTTTCTCCTTCTGCACAGATAACATGTTAATATCGATCTCTGATCCCAGGCAGCCTATCTCAGTGTGTTTCAGTGGGGAGGTGAATTGGTTTGGCAGTGGATCAAGCCCGGTGTTGCGCTCCTGCCACCGCTGCACACCCCTCTGGCTCCCAGGTCAGGAGGAATACGTGACAGATGACACGCCATTATCAGCGCCGTCAATTAATTAAATTACACATTATGCTTATGAGGAGTGATACACTGAGCCACTCTAGATTAAGTGTCTCAATTAAGTCTTTAATTTAGATTTAATAAGTAAGTTATTATATGCTAATAAAAGATCAATTAGTTGTTAAAAGAGCATTGATCCAGGTACAATAAGTGTGTCAGGGTGACAACAAACTGGTGTTGAGGAGATTGTGTGAACAGCATGGGTGCAGTTGGGCATCTGATGTTGTTGGGGCACTTTGGGGTGGTGCCGTGCTGAGCCCTACAACCCCTTCTGCAGAACCCAGCTCTCCCTGTGCTATAAAGGTGCTGGGACAGCTGGATTTAGTGAGCCCTGGCATGGTGAATCCTTGGGGCTCAGCGCGAGTCATCACTTCTCCTCCATGGGATAACCCCTGGGAAGGAGCCGGTCCCTTCCTCCAAACTCACCCTGATGTGTGGTTGGCGATGCAGGCGATGCTCCCCGTACAAACCCCATGCTGTCATCCTGATGCCAGTCCACCTGTTTATCCATCAGCCTCAGCCGCTCTTCCCGGAGGGAGATTTTGGGTGAGCAGGGACCACCTGGGAACCTGCGGCTGGGCTGGGGATGGGAATAGGGGTGAGGATGAGGCCGGGGATGCGGGGGAAGCGCTGGGCTCCAGTGGAGCTGAGATTTCAGCTGAATATGGATGACATCATTATACTGGTGATCCTTTCAGCGACAGCGAGCCGGGTTTTAAAGTAGCGACCTACAGCATACAAATGATGGGTTTAAAGGAAATAAAAAAAGAGATGATTTGAATAGCATACATTTATAGAAGAAAAGCCTTCTTCCCCCCACCCCCCTCCATTTCTAATATCTTTCTACGGGGCAGGCGCTGTGCGTTGGAAAAGAAATTAAAACACTCCTCCTAAATACACTCCAGGCAGTAACAATGGCAAAGTTAAGAAGGTTACGAGACTTAGTTGTCCCAGCAACATGTCATCAAGTTGAAATGAGCAGGAAACACAGATAATGTAAGAAAGAGGAGGGGGGAGGAGAAGAATAAAACCACAGGAGGAAAAAATGCCAAGAGATTGAGAAAGAAAAGGGAAAACCCTTTTTATTTGCTGTTTCATTAGGATGAATCTGATTTTATAGTCTCTAAAAGAGGCTAAAATATAATCTCCTTTTGTGTAATGCGCGCGTTAGGAAAATGTGTCATCAGCAATTCTTCTGTACACTACAGCAATATTCAAAAAATTAGCAGGGATATTCAAGCCGAGCGACAAAGAAACACAAACAGAAGACTCACATCTCCAGCTCGAGCTGTCATTTAAGAACGTGTTCAACTTTTTATTAACCTCTCTGATTGTCCCTTATGGTTTCTCTCTGCCGCGGCAGAAGAGCTCTGAGTTTCAGAGGGAAGACAAAGCCGCCGGAAGGAGAGGCTGGGGATGCGGCTCCGGCTGCCTCGCATGCCAAGGGCTCTCCCTGCTCCTTCAGCATGGTGGGTTTTGTGCCAGGTGCTGGATGTGGGCATGCAGAGGGAGCACGCATGTCTCAGGTGGCAGAGAAGTGGTGAATAAAAGGAAATGTGAGCCATAAATGCAAATCTGCTTGGTCAGACATTGGGTGTAGATGCTTATTCAAGGCACCAGCCCGGTGCTAAAGCTCTACAGCATGTTGGCATCGGAATGCTTTCGTCTCACAGTGTCAAAACTGAGTGTCATGGGGACCTACAGCTTTTGGGGGATTCACCTCCATGGCCTTGTGTGGTGCTTATGGTGGTTTTGGGGCTCCCCAGTGGGACCTGTGTCTTCACATGGGCATCATTCCCATCTGTTGGGGATCCTGCCATGGGAGGAGGTTGCCCAACTTGTGTGGGGTGCAGTGGGGTTCATGGGGGCAATTCTGGAATTCAAGCCTTGACCTCTGTGTTGCTGGAGAGTTTGGGACGGTGTGAGCAGTGGGGATTCAGGACAGGGGTCCGGGATCACCAAAGCTACGTGTGATGTTGAGGTTTGATCCCAGCCTGGAGTTGCTGGGTATTACTTTGGTTTAAATAGTAATACATCCATCAGGCACTCAGCCTCCTCTGCGGTTGCTGCAGGAGACGCAGGGCTCCAAGAAGCAAACTGCTTGCTCTGCCCCCAAAACAGAGGCACTGGAGCAGTAGGCAGCTAGTTCGGTCAGTAGGGGGCATTGCAACAGGAAGAAATGGGGCTGAGAGGAGAGAAACCGACCATCTTCTCATGGCAGAGCAAGGAGCCGGCACCCTGCCCGGAGTGCTGGTGGCATGCTGATGTCGGTGAGTGATGACACCAGCACTGTCTGTGCTGGGAGGGATGGGCTTTGAGGTCCTGCAGAGCTCTTCTAATTGCATGTCTCTAAACGTAGGCATAAGAACACAGTTTTATGTACTGCTTTACAAAATGTCAACCCAGGCGTTTGTTTGGTGTGTGCTCCAAATCACGACATCCCTGGAGTCCCTCAGCCAGGCTCAGCAGTACGACCTTAGTGTGCTGAGATATTCAGGCAACTGCCTTAAATAATTCTGCTTTCTGATAAAAATCTCTCTCCTCCCCACCCTTCTCTTCCACAAAGATATTTATTTGTTGTTCTTGTGCTTGTTGTTTTCTTTTCTTTTTTTTTTTTCTAATTGTCTCTTGCTGTGGCTTCTTGTTGTGGATTATATTTTGAAGCAAGGATTGATTTAGCTAATTGATGGAGAGCTTTGCCTGTGAGGATTTCATAATCCTTGCTATGTTATCTTTGCAATAATTGCTATGATTGTGATTATTTCAAAGGGCTGAAAAAAAAGGAGACAACAGGAAAACAGGCTCACCCACTCCTATTTTGCAGCTTCTCCAGGCACCTGGGTGGGCTCCTCCTCCCCAGGGTGTTCTCTGGGGAAGAACAGCAGGAGGGCATGCAGGAAATGCATGGGATGAGGCATCCACCAAGGACGCCTCGGGGTCCTACAGCCCTAACTATAGCCACGCTGGCTATGGGCCCACGGTGACAACCCATCTGACAGAGAAGCTGGTTTTGCCATGCCATGCGAGGACACTGGGTGCCGAGTCATACTTGTGTTTGCTATGGATCATGGACATAAAGCTAGGCTGGTGTTCACTATGTGATATTGGAGCTGAGTCCACACCTGTGTTCACTGTGTGATGCTGAGCATGATGCCATGCTGATCTTCACTGTGTGACACTGGACGTGAGACCACACTGTTCTTCACTGTGTCGTGTTGGATGTGAAGCCACGCTGGCATTCACCACTGGACATTGGGTGAGAGGCGGCATCGGTGTTCACCATGGGACATTGGACATGAGGCTGCACCAGAGTTCACCATGGGGTGTTGGATGTGAGGGCACGCTGGTCTTCACCATGGGATGCTGGGCATGAGGCCACACCGTTGTTCACCATGGGACACAAGGTGCACAACTACATTGCTGTCGTTTGCCAGCTGGCCGCTGGAGGCTGCTGCTGTCTTTGCAGTCACTGGCAGCTGCCCGCAGGCCCTGAGCACCTACCTTGAGTTCTGCATGGTGCAGATGCGAGGGCAATGGAGGCTACTTGGGCCTCTTCCAGCAGCCCATGGGGGAGGAAGCATCCTCCTTTGATCATGAAAAAGCTCCTGGTCATAGGATTAGAGACATCCCTGGTGTGATGTCAGAGCCAGGGCACTACCAGGCTCTGAGCATGGGATGTACCCCCCATCCACCCACTATCTTCCCATAGGTCCAGAAGCTCCATTTAAGCCCTTAGGCTTGGATCAGGCTATATGTGTGCTTGTCTTTGGTCTTTATTCTGGTCTCTCTCTTGAGTGGGTTTTGGATGTTGTAGCTTATTTCTGGCCCCATTTCCTGATGGGATCTCATAGATGGATTTTGGATTTGGTTCATCCCCACTGTTTGGTGGGTGCTGCTGGGTGCTCTGTTCAGGAGCTGTGGGATCATGCCTTGATGGGTGAGGGCGCTGCCTTGGCTCCTGGCTCACCCTGCCTTGTAAAGCATCTTGCTGCCCAATGTGCAGTACTAAACACACCCTGGCTGCAGCAACACAGGCACGCAGCTTGTTGCTGAGGATCTTGGTGATGAGCCAACATCCATCTTCCCTCATCCTCAACTCCTTCTACGTGTTCTTCTCATCACTTTGATGTTCCTTGGCAAGGAACGTAATCTAGATAAGGTACACTCTGAATACCACACTTGATTTAAAACTTAGGTGTGAAGTGAGCTCCAAGTTTGACATCCAACAGGGAGAGAGCTGGTTACCCTGCAGCAAAGGAAATAAGTTCATTCATGCTTCTGTGTTCCAGCTGCTTTCTGTGCATGCATCATGCAAGAGCTGATGGATCTGATGGCATCTCCCTGTCCTCCTGCCTTAAACCTGTTTTGTTTGGGAGATCAGACTGCTCTGTGAAGTGTTTTCCTAAAAGTTTGACAGTGACCAAAGGTGCAGTGAGGCTTGGTGGCTGCCATTCCGCTGCAATTGGAAAAATGTGCCCGTGGGAAATGAGAGTCATCTGAGTTCCCTGCTGTTGTCTGGAGAAGTAAGAAAGGAATGATATGTGGGTTTTCAAGAGTTTCAATGGATGCAGTGATTGCAGAGCTGGAAAATCATAAATATCAGGTAACAACTGTTTCAAGCACAGGGATACAAAAGAGCACGGAAAGAGTATATAGCTTGTAAGGGTGCTGATAACTTGCCTTTCTCTGTTTGACTGCTGAGCTAATGCTTTTCCGAATGGGCCAGAATGGACAATCCCACTGAAAGATACCAGTGCATGCTAAGTCTAAGGAAAGTACTTCTGTAATTCTCCAAGAGTTATAAATTGTGTTCCCTGGGCTTTTGTATGTTATAATTTGATCAAGCCCTGGGGATACATGGGAAAGCCCATTAAATTACACAAAGTCCATGTCTTGCATCCAAATGTCTTCACAGTACGGGACCTGAGAAGGTTTCAACGGCTGCCGACAATATTTCTTACCTTTTCCTAAGTGTTCAGATAGAGTCACAGAATCATTAAGGTTGGAAAAGACCTCTAAGATCCCCAGGTCCAACCCCAACCCATCCCACCATGCCCACTGACCACATCCCTCGGTGCCACATCTCCACTGTTCTTGACCAACAGCAGCAGGGAAGGAGGAGAGAGGCAGTGAGATCTTTGGGGCTCCCCCAGCCCCTCTGCAAGGCAGCACCACGCAGGGATTGAGGGCTCAGGACACAGGAGGGGGCCTTCATCAGCCTGAGGAGAATGGATTAGCTCCTGGCAGTGCTTACTGGGTCATCCCCTCCTGCTGCTGCTTCATGCACACTTTCCTGGTGCTAAATCCAGGGAAGGGAAGGCTGGTGATGTGACTGCAGGAGCAGAGCTCAGCTTGATCAGCTCCTAAGCTGAAGTACCGTGTTTTTCCTAAACCTGCAAGGGCTGGAATTGCTCAAGGTGGTCCTGAATTTAAGACACGTCTATCACCTGGGCAGTTGTACATTAAAACTTGTACCTGGAAGACAGCATCAGGCTTAGCTTTGGGCCGTAATTATCAAGTTTGCCCCTATACTGAAAGTAGTGTTAGGACTAAGGAAAGCGGTTGAGACAATAGTCAGACAGATCCTACAGCTTTGCATGAGATGGGGCTAACAAACACGTCTCTAGCAAACCAAACGGGACTCTGATACGATGTTTGGATGTGTTATGCCACAGTTTGACAACATGCTTCAGGAAAAACCTCCAAAAACTGATTTTTTAGGGTATGCGGCAGAAGAATTGAAATGCTGCCTGACTTGGAGGCAACCAGAGAGAGACTGAGAAAGAATGGTCAGGATGTGGGAAGATAGCAGAGGCTCATGCAGGAGCTCTGTCAAGGTCATGAGAGACTCACTCCTTCCAGCATCTCAGGCAGTATCCCATGGCAGAACCACTCCCAGTAAGAAAAAACTGGCTTTTGTGGCAGCTTTGATTTCTTTTCCTGGCTACAAAGCAGAGCTTTTTTCCCCATCAGTGGGAGAAATGTATATGCAGAATGATGAATACAATTGCCACCCTGCCTTTAGGAATCTAGGAAATAGCTGAAAGAGATGGAGAACACCAAGGAGGACAAACGTGGAGATCTGTCGTTGGCTAAAGTGAGACACATCACTGATTTACAACAACTTTGTGTTCCCAGAGGCAGGGACGTCTGGTGTCTCCTCCAGTATGAGAACTAGGGACGTGAGATGACACTGGTAAGGAGATACTGAAAATGGAGAAAGGGACGTGTTTCTTTGCACAGTGTATATTTAAGCTGTTGGCTTTCAGTGCTGGGTGACTGCCCTGGGTATGTCCTGGTGACTTCTTACCAGCCCTGAGGACTGTCATTCTCTGTGACATTTGTAGGTTCCTTCCCTTCCTCAATGAGCGATCACAGCAGGGCTACCATTGGAAGCCCTTGTCCTATTCAACCCAAGTGAAAGACAGCCGTGGCATGGGTTGATGGTGCTGTGCCTAACCATGTGTCTGATCTAGATCTTTTATCTTGGAGTAAAGAGGGAAAAATGGGGTGCACTGCCTGGAAATGCCTTCCTATCCTAACCCTGTCTCAGAGCCTACTCTTTGTATGCAGAACTTGCTGTTGGGAATCATAAAATCATTAAGGTTGGAAAAGACCCCTAAGATCCCCAAGTCCAACCCCACCCCACCGTGCCCACTGCCCACGTCCCTCAGTGCCACATCTCCGCAGCTCTGAACACCTCCAGGGACAGTGACTGCCCCACCTCCCTGTGCAGCTGTGCAGTGCCTCGCTGCTCTTTCTGAGAAGAAATGTCTCCTAACATCCAACTTGAGTCCTTCACATCTGTGCTCCTTCATCTTCCTGCTGTTTGCATCTGGCATGCATGGCATGAGGCATTTCCTGAAAGCCTCAGGTGTTTTGGGCAGCTCCTTAGCACACAGCTGCCAGCGTATTCCTCCTTTATGGGTAGGTGGTAGGAGCACTCTACGCATGATGGAGATGGGAATGTGACAGCTTGAAGGTGGCATCTCTGAGGGGAAGGAACAGCCCTACCTCAGTCCAGCTGCTGTTCCTCAACACACAGAACTCCTGATCACCTTCTGGTTTTCATGCACTGGGAAAGGAGGGCAGCAGGGTGGGAATCTTGTGAAAGACCTTGTTGTCACAGCTGGGTGTCACCTTAGAGAAGACAAAATATCTTTTTTCAAGAACCGTATGGAGGAAAAGAGCTAATGTGTATGTCTCTGAGCCTAGAGAGCATGGGGCTCCTATCCCAGCACCTAAATGGGAAACATCTGTTTGGATTTGGCTGTTGCTTCACTTGCCCAATCTCCCATCATGTGCTGTGACATCCACCGTGATGCCCATCTCCCATAGTGAATGGGGGCAGCTGGGTGCGCTCCACTGGAAATCGCACCCTATGGAAAGAGGGGAGGAAGAGCAGCAGTGAGGCTGGCTGAAGGTCCCTTCCCACCACCCCACCTGCACACATGGTATGCACACACAGTCACTGCGATAGCGCTGTGCTCCTGCCAGCAGAAACTTGGAGAGAGGGGGGAGAGGGAGACAGCAAGCATACTTATCAAGTGGCTTGGACCGTAGCCGATTTGAAATATTACTAACCTTGCATTTTCAAATTTGATGCACAACAACCAAGATGCTAATACTTTCCTTAGTTTAGAAAAAAAAATCCTTTCACCCATCTCTTCTAGCCGAAGATTAGGAGAGAAGCTTTAAGAAGATTTAAAAAAAAAAAAAATCAACTTCTGAGCAGCGGAAAAAATGGTTTGTGATTCAGGGGCTCCGGGCAATTCATCATGGAAATTGGGTTTCTTAGCCGACATCATGTGAATCCTTTCGGCCCTGTCAACTTTTTAATACATTACATTGAGAATGTAAATCGTGTTGGTGAGGGGGAAAGAAGAGGGGGAAAAAAAAAAAAAAGAGAGAGAGAAAAAAAGAGAGCTGCTTCATTTTGGGTTTAGAGGGGAGGCAGCTTGAGGCCTGTAATTCATATTAACTAAATAACGCTAAAAAAAAACCCCACTCTCCAAATATACAGATATGTATATACACCTCAGGAAGGGAGGGGGGAGGGAGGAGAATGAGACAGACCAAAATTGAAATCATTTTATCCTTTTGAAGGGTGAGTATTTGAAAGGGGTTTGTTATGGATTTATTTTTATTTTCTTTTATTGTGATTTTTTTATTCGAGTTTATTTTATCCCTTTCTCTGCTTGAGCTGGTTGTTCCGTCAATGAGGAAAGAAAATGAATGTTTTGGAGGTGGAGGAAGATGGAGGCAACGGAAACGGAGGGAGAAAAAAAGGAAAAGATCCCACAGTATCCTTGCAGTGAGTTTTTGTGTGTGTTTGCATGCACGCTGTATCCCGGTGATCTCAGTTAACTCTTTCGTGGGGGGTGCAGACTGGTAGTGCCGTGAGAGCTGAGCCCAGCCTGGGTGTGCTCTGAGCCTTTGCTCTGAAGAGCTCCGGAGGCTCAGAGCAGGCTCTGTGCAGCACAAAGGCTCTGCATAAACCCCTGGACAGGGCTTAGCTTTGGTGCTGACTTGCGGCTAGTTCGGATGTGAGGAATCCTTGCCGAGTGTATTCCCATTAGGGGATGCTTTCCATGTGCCTTCAGTGCTCCCAGCGTAAAGCTGGAACAATCTGGAAGAGGCATCCAGCTTCACAGAAGGGCCTTCTCTAGTTTTTCCTTGTTGGATGGTGCAACCTGGTGATTGAGAGAGATGTTTTGTAACAGCCGTCTGTAGATGTCCCTATTCATTGCACAAGATTTGCACCAGATGACCTTTAAAGGTCCCTTCCTACTCAAATAATTCGATGATTCTATATTTCACATCTGAAGGATCTTCTGGAGGTTTCTACGCTGATGCCCTGCTCAGAGCTTGGCAGGCCTCCATGTCCAAAACCCCTCCATATGGAAGAAGACAGTGAAAGAAATTGGAAAGGAGTTGCGTCAAGAAGGGTGACAGAAAATAGAGCAAAGAATCAGTTGGCTTCAGCGTGGGCTATGAGAGTCTGTAAGGCTCTGGTGTCCTCAGAGAGGGGAAAAGTGAGGATTGTGGCAAGCATTTCTAGAAAGGTACAGAAAACAAGCTTGTTTGCTCTGAGGCAGACTTCCAGGAAAGCCTGTGAGAAATTAGACCACTCCTAGAACTTCCTTGTTGATGCTGTCGCTCAAAGTGGAGTTGTCAGCTTGGGCACCTTCCCAAAATATTAGATAGGGCAGATAGAGAACACCTGGAGTGCAAGGGTCAAAGGCATGACTGGTGCATCTTATAGCTGTGAGCTGTAGGCAGTGTGGTTTTGTCAGCAGTGTTTGCTTTGCAAAAACAATACAAGCAAATTATTTGATGGGACAAATGAGTACCGGTGTGACATGGGGCCTTACTAGCAAAATTAGGCATGGGTGCATGCTGTCACTTCTTCAGGCAGATCCAACCTCCAGGCAGTGCATATCCAACCTGCTTTGAACCTCTTCAGAAAGTGCTGCTAGGAGCAGGTAGGACAGCAATGTGTTTTAATAGAGGTGTTCAGCTCACTCTTGCTTAACCTCTCTGAATGGTTCACCTCTTGCATTGAGATTTGGCTGTAACAGGGAAGAGCTGGTTGAAAGAACAGGCTGCCCAGGGAGGTGGTGGAGTCACCATGTCAAGAAGCATGGAGATGTGGCACTGAGGGACGTGGTAAGTGGGCATGGCAGTCAACAAGTAGACGATCTTAGAGGTCTTTTCCAACCTTGATGGTTCTATGATTCGATGATCACCTCCCTTGTTCCAAGTTTGCAGCTCAGATTTGCAATGTAAAAACCAACAGCAAACAGTGATCCCTCAATTTTCCTCCTCCTCCTGCTGAGCCTGGCTGCCTGTCTCCAGCCTCTCTGTGCAGTGATTTAGCACGGCTCTGCTGTTAAGGTACCTTCCAGACCTTCCTCATCCTCACCAATCCATCCTCAATCACCACCTTGCTGGAAATGAGTTATTGAGGCTGTCAGTACTATTTGCTTTTGGATTTTAATGACCACCTGAATACCTGGGTTTATTGTATACATCGTGTTCTATAGGTGGCGAAAGGACAGATTCTCAGTTGACAACAACTGTATTAAAACCAAAGTAATCCTCTGTGGTGGGATCCAAGGAACAGCATATGCACTCATTTGCAAAACACTTGCAAAACCCTGACCTTTGTTGCAGAATGTAACTTCAAGGCTCGGCTGACTTTTTATACATGATCTAATTAAGCATGCTTGCAAAAAAAGACAGAAGTGGAAGTGCTTATAATCCAGTGTTCTTGAGTCTCTTCAGCATTCCTTGAATAGCTGCATTCCTCCTTTGGTTCAGGAGCAGCACATACTCCTAATAGGTAATCCCCAAATGACTCTTCACTTGCAATATTACTCAGTTCCTACAGCTGTTTGGCTCCTGTTTGAGTATCTGAAATGCACTGATCCATGTGTGCTTCCTGCATTGCTGGGTGCATTATTCTGCTGATTTTAAGGCATATTCTCATTTTACATCTGCATATCCTAAACATATTTGGCAGCATTTTTCTTTCTGTCTGTATTATCTTTGTGTTGCACTGACTGAGCAACTGCAAGAGAAAATAACATTTTTGGAAGGTCTTTTAAACTTTGTTGGACAAGTTAGAGAGTCCGTCCTTGTTTTCAATGATGGCCAAAGGAAATCAAAGCAGGCAGACATTTTTGGGAAATAAAGTATTCCAGCTGTACCATGAACATCCCAACCGGGAGTAGTGTTAAGTCTTGAATAACTGTTCCCATAGCCTTGCAGACTAGAAAATGAGAAAGCTAAGCTGGAGGGCTTTGAGGTTTGTGCTTCAGACTGAAAAGAAATGACAGGTGAAGAAGAGAACTCCAGGAGAGTTATGAGAGGCACCAAGTCCTAATAGCGTTTGGGCAGAAGTGGGGGGTTTGTGGAAGACCAAAGCATCTCCTGAGTTGAGATATTCTGGGAGGCATCCCCAAGTATAAACCATTTGTGACTTTTTTAAAGGTTTAAGGTTCAGAAAATTCAGGAAAAAAAGTCATGTGAATTAGAAGCATGACGGCTGCTTTCAGCAGAAATGGAAAAGAAAGGAAAAGTCTGGCAGACCAGTAGTGTCCTGCTGCTTTTATTTATTTCTACTGAAACTTGCTGCACGCCAGCCCTCCCGGTAAGAACGTTAGCTCTGAGGGTAGCAAGGATTTGCATTTTGGCAGGATTTATTAAAGTTGGGTGGGATTTGTTATCATTTTCAGGAAACATCTGGACACTGCTTTCAGACACAGGGTCTGATTTTTGGGTGGCACTGTGTGGAGCCAGGACATGGACTCAACAATCCTTACACGTCCCCTCCAACTCAATCTATTTTATGATTCTACGATCATCGCTTAATATTTATACTGTAGATGTGTCCCAGAAGCTGCATTTGGTCTTGGCTTGTGATGGGTTGAGTATGAAGTAAATGGCAGCCCACTGGTAGCAAAAAAGAAGGTAGCTTTATCTCAAAAGCACCTCTCTCCAGTTCTTCCTCCCTCCACGCAGGCGTCCCCAGGAGCTTCCCTCACCTCCCTGGTGCCCATCTGTGGTGGTGGTGGTGACCCCCATGTCCTGCCAGGAGGCCGGGTGTGAGATGGTGGGCACTGTGTCGCTGCTCAGTGGTCCTCCCAGCACCCAGGAAAGGCAACGAATTGAGTATAAAGCCTGCCTAAATCTTTGAACAAATGTAAATACTTGTTCAGGTTGGGACAGTGATGGGGAACTGGGCATCCCCTGGTGCTTAGCCTGATGAGCTCAGACCAGAATGTGGTGCCTTCTTTCATTTTCCTGTTGTAGGCACTGTGAGCATAAGTATAGTGCTGAATATCACATCCGGAATTATCACATCGAGAAAACCCTGGCTTTGGAATATTAGTATTTTATCTTACGGCTGATGAAATGATCACAACAGAGCATGATGTAATATGGGACGGGGGTTATTCTTTTGGGAAAACGGCTCTTTTCATAACCCGAGTTGCTGAATTCTTTCTTTCTGAATGAGCAAAACGTGCGAGCTGGCCCATTGTGTGTCAAGGAGATGAACTCCTAGACTAAAATGCATGATGACCCTTGAAATGAAGAGTCTTTGGCAAGCAGGCGTGATTGCATGGGCTGCTCTGGAGCTGTGAGCTAATTCGAGAAGGGAGACCACTGAGATTTCCGGCGATGGAAAAGTTGTTACCGTGTTAGCACTTTTCAATTAAATTGCACAGAAACCATGAGCAGAGTTTCAAGGCTTAAGGGTGAAATGAGACATCGTTTTTAATACCTGAGGAGAAACATTTAGAACTCTTTTTCTGTGTAAGATTTACAAACGTGGAGTTTGTTCTGAGGCAGAACTGGAGTAAAATTTAGAAATTGTGCAAATTTCACTGAAAACTTTTTCCAGCTTTCAGCAGAACTTGAATGGAGCTAAAAGGGCAGAAGTCTAATCTGAAGGCCTGCAAGATGGAAATTAACTATAGAGGTGTAATACACCGATGGTGCTTTTATACTTACAGTGGTGAGGCTGGTAGGTGAAAGGAGAATATCCGTTGGTCTAATAGGACTCCTGCCTCCAAGCTTTTGTTAAAATAGTAGGGATTTTAAATAAAAACAGAGCTTTGAAGAACGTTGAAGAATGGAGGAGATGTGACACTGAGGGATGTGGTCAGTGAGCATGGTGGGATGGGTTGGGATTGGATTTGGGGGTCTTAGATGTCTCTTCCAACCTCAGTGATTCTGTGATATTTCCCAAGTGGTAAGTAGCGATGCACTGTAACCCTCAGCTCAATATTGTATTACTGTATTGTGTTTGAGTCCTGGTCGTTGAAATATATATATATTTTAAATTCATAGCATAGTAAACATCAAATAGACATTGTAGACAATCAGGATTGATGATATGGCAAGTAACAGTGCAAGCAGATTGTTTGGGCTACTGAATTCAGCTCCAGTAAGCTGGATGTAAGTCAAACAACATATGTTTTGGAGCACGTGGATGCATTACCCACAAAAGTGAGGACAGCAAGTCCACCATTGGAAGAGGGCATTTGGTTCAGTCTTCATTCTCTAGGAGGAAGGCCGTGAGTGTGCGAAAGCCAGGGGTTCAGCATGCACACCTGCATGCAGCAGCGTTCAGTGGGTTCAGGCTGCTAAAAGAAAGCTCTGGAGGATGATTTGACTGTGGTATCTCAATGTCAGTGCAGGCATCCTGAGCTATGGGGATTGTTGCTCTAATAGACCCAGCACTTCTTGCTGAACTCGTATAACGGAGAGCCCAGAAGATGAGCACTTGATTGGACTAAAGCGTGATAAATTCCAGAGGAAAATAAGATGCTGGCAGTGAGAGCAATTAACTGCTGGAGCAACCTCTCGTGAAGAGCATGAATCTGTCATGGCTGTATGCCTCTTCCTTCTCAACTAAATGGCTCTCTGAAAGGTTTGCTCAGGTTCAAACACTGCTCTGGAATGGGTACTGAGTGTGTCCTTCTCAAATGCCTTTGTCACTTAGAGCTGCTTCCCTGGACCCAGTCACAGTAATCTCATGAATACACTGATTAATGCAGAATCATTGATGGTGATTGGTCGGGCCTGCCAAGAGACCTTTCTTCCTTCTGCAGAGATGTGTTACAAATGTACATGACACAAGGGCTGTGATCCCTGGCTGCTGCCAAGGCTGAGCACCAGCACCCCAGATTCTTTATCTGGGGTTAAAACCTGGCACCCAGGAGGAGATGTTACCAGGGCCAGAAGGGACTGCTGGCTGTGACACCATGAACGTGGTGCAACAGTGCACGGAAGATGGGAAGACCAAAGATGTGCATACAGTAACGACTTGTTGGCACTTTCTCTCCATTTCTTTCATTCCCAGTCCCCACCAGTTCGTCTCCTTCACACTTGTTTCCCTTTTTTTCTTCCCTTCTTGCCTTCCCCACTATCTCTCTAGCTGTGTATGTCGGCCTTTCTTGCCACAAATCAAACCTATTAGGAGCTCCAGAGGGACTCCTGCCAATGGCCTCTCTTTGTGAACCCTCTGGCTTTTTTTTTAATCTGCAGTGTTCCACATTATATTGCCATTGATTTAATAGTCTGCCATGAATTTTACTACCTGTCAAGCAGCACAATTATTTTGAGTTCTATTGTGGGAGAGCTTAACACCCAGCTCCGGATCACTTTACACTTTTCACCTGAGGGACCCCCTTGCTAAAGGGCACTTGCCAATTCAGGGTAGCCTTTTGTGTGACTGTAGGGTGGCATTTTGTGCCATTGTTTTAATTTGGCGTTTGGGGGGGGAGGGGGGCTGAACGGATTGGCAGTTGATGGATTAATATCTCCCACCAACTTGAACTAGGGAACGACATGTGGGATGTGGCAGCTATTGCAGGGTGGTAAAAACCCAAACTGATGACTTTCTTCCCTCCTGCTGCTCTGAAAAAAAGAGAAAAAAAAAAAAAAAGATGGGAAAAACACTCATCTTTGCTGTTGGTTCATTCTTCATGGGCTGATCCTGAAGGCTTCCCAAGCAGGGTGCTGAGAGCTCGGCTCTGATGGGAGTGCTCAGCACCCACCAGCAGTGAGGCTGCACGCCTGTGCCCGGAGGTGCATTCCCCGATGGGGGGGGGGGGGGGGGGGGGGTGAATAGGAACTGAGAGATACTTTCTGAGAGCTCAGGTTGGCACTTGCCACTGTGCAGCAGATTTCTCACTTGGAACAATGAGTGGATTACATCTGCTTAAAATAAAGAAAAGACTGGCTAATTCAGGATGAATCAGCCTTTTGTATCCTTTCTTTTTAGAGAGCTCTCTTTCCATTATCTTGCCTGACCAGGATAAATTGTTTTTCAGATGACAGGAATAACGGATTGAGTCCACACTATTCATGGGGAAGCATGCATGGAGAAGAACAGTAATAACACATATGTACCCCATAAATGTATTTCAAAATTGCAATGGGTTCCTCAGTGGACACTTTCCTTGGCATTTTCCTTGAGATTTTTCTTTCCCTGCTGAGTGTGTGATCCTTCTCTTAATGCAATGTTCCCACCAGGTTCTGAGGTAGATGAGTTTGGCGTATGACCTCAGGGTGCAGTTTTGGTAACCATGACTGATTATGGGAATAGTAATAAGGTGGTTTTTTCCTATTACAACAGCTTGTTTTTTTTCATGAGAGCCTCTGGTTGAGTTACAGTTGTGGTGGCAGTGTGTGAGGGTATTAACCCTTCTCTGTCAGATGGGATATGATGAAAATCTTCCCAGAAAGAGTGGTCGTGCATTGCCATAGCTGCACAGGGAGGTGGGGCAGTCACCATCCCTGGAGGTGTTCAGAGCTGTGGGGATGTGGCACTGAGGGACGTGGGCAGTAGGCACGGTGGGGTGGGATGGGGTTGGACTTGGGGATCTGGGAGCTCTTTTCCAATCTCAATGATTCTATGGTTCTATCTTTAGTCAGGGCTTTGGGAGACATTGCTCCATATGTCCTTTGCAGTGTGAGACCTGCCATGCACAGGTGTAATTGACCATGAAGGAGCTGCTGGCCCCTGGGCATGAGCTGAGAGCTGCCTTGAATCCACCATGGCAAGTGGCTATGTGAGCAAGTCAAGCCTTGAGTTCAAGCCAACCTTCTCTTCCTTTGACCAGAGAGAGAAGGTGAAATCACTGTGGCAGGCATAGGTAATGATCTATATAGATTGGAGAGAATAGAGGATACACTTCTGGATGTCCTTGGCTTTGCAGTAGGGAAGGCTTGTTGTTCCCTGCCAGGAAACTGGTGGGATGGCGCAGACACCTCCTAGAGTTCCATCACAATTGGAGTTCATGTTTGACCCACTGGGGGCTTTGTGGTTTGAGGTAAGAAATCCATGGATTGCATGAAGCTCCTGGGGAGGTCGGAAGCAGGATGAGATGGCTCTGCTGACTGTACACTAAGGCTCTGCAGGCTGATGTGTGGGATTGGGCCCGGGTCCCCCTGCCTCCCTTACAAACACAGTGATGATAAAGTTCAGAATGCCCAGGGTCCTCTTCCCCCAGCATTGTGACAAATACGCATTGTGTTCTCTATTGGAGATCGCAGTCAGACAGAATAATTAGGTGGCAACACAATTTATTGCCTGCGGCCCTATAAAGCTCGGGAAGCACTCTTTCAGCTTTCAGCTGGTATTTAATCAACAAATCATAACTTTTATTAAGCCTAAATGCAATGCTTCTGAGATACTAAATTTAAAGTGTGCCTGGAAACCAGGGTCATTTTTTTGTTTGATTTACATATCGCAGCATCATGCAAACTGGGAATAGGATAACAAGTGGCCCAGATTACAGTCATCTCCCAGGGGTTGCTTTGCAGGATTTTTTTTTCCTGCTTTGAGGCCTTCAGTGCATCCCCAGGTATTGCTGTGAGTGGTTTGGAGCTGTTGAGTCCTCAGCTGCTCTTACAGACTGAGTGAGCCATGGCTCACGATGACTTGCACGAGATTGCTGTGTTATGACAGTGGCTTCAGCTGCACATAAAGGCATCGTGGCAGAAATATCGTCTGCCACACAAGTCCATGGGTGGGGAATAATGGTCACAGCCCTCCCAGCATGTAAATTCCTGACCCTGAAGTGCTGTATTGATGGCACTGAGCTTTCCTGGGCAGCCTATAGCATGGTTCTTGGGGCATTTTTTACCTCCTTTGGGCTTTCCCTTACTGACCCAGTCTTCCAGAAAGAGCAGCGAGGCACTGGCACAGCTACCCAGGGATATGGTGGGGTCACCGTCCCTGGAGGTGTTCAGAGCCGTGGAGGTGTGGCACTGAGGGATGTGGGCAGTGGGCACGGTGGGGTGGGCTGGGGTTGGACTTGGGGATCTCAGGGGTTTCTTCCAATCTCAATGATTCTGTAATTCTATGTCTACCTGCCACAGGCTTCCCCAGGCTGAATGGTGGGGCCTGTTTCCAGTTGCGATGGTTGAGGAGGGTGGAGGCTGCTGGGTCTGCAACAGCACCCCCAGGCCCCACAGCCAGCAAGTGCTTTGGATTTGAGAGAAACTCCAACTTTGCCAAATATTGGAGACTGACTTAAAATGCTAACGACAATATGTAAAACCCATGAAAATTCTAAAACAAGGATGTTGTTAAAGTGGAATTAAGGACAAAAGAGTTGCTAATATCTTCAAGAAAAGGGAGAATAAGAACATTTGGGGTTTAAATGGTATTAGAATATTAGCTGAAATCTAGAAATAAGATTTATCTGTGAAACATTGCATCTGAGAAGGTTTCAATTCACCGACTGTCAACAGTCAGCACCTCTTGTGCTGGGTGATTTTCTTGCTTATGAATCTCAGGGTTTGGGAGAATGTTGTTCTCTGGACATGTGGAGGTTTCAGTGGGAAACACTGATGTGTTTGCTTTGATGTTGCCTTCTCTCTCCCCTGTAAAGGTCCTGGGTTGATGATTTTAGAGATGGTTAAAAGCTGCAGCCAAGAATAGGTTCCAAGAAAGAAGTGGTTTTACCAACAGTGGCTGCTCCTTTTCTCATAGATATTACTATCCATAGGGATGTCTTCCTGGGTTTGTGTCACTGCACTAAGCTATGCTGGAAGCATGGAGGGGTGAAAAGTGGAAGGAAAGATGAAGAAAAGGACTTCAAGTTCAATTTAAACTATCTAAGATAATTCCAAGTGAAGACAGGAAATTTGAAAAGGCAAAATGCTCCATTTCAGATGCTGAATTGCTTACAGTTTGCTAAACATTTTTATTGCCTGGCTGGTTTCTAAATCATAGGTGTGGAAGGCGTGGAGAAACATCCTTTTCTCTCAAATTATAACAATGAAAAAGAAAAAAAAAAGGTTTCCCTACTTCTCAATACTTTCTGAGTAGTTCGACAATGAATGAATATTTCTACAATTAATGGAGGTTTACTTTCTTTTTCGCCCTATTGTAATGCATATATTAGGAACTTCGGCAAGTTGGAGTTGTCCTCTGGGCTTGCATAGGGGCTGATCCTCTGACATAGAGGTCTGGTCCGTGATCATCATTGTGCCATGATATGGGGAGAGACTGAGGGTGCCGGGACAGAGATCAGAGCCCTGGGAAGATTTGCATCTTTGGGACTATTCACCATTCAACGTTTTCCTCCAAGGTTCTTACAGATGGCTGGAGTTCCAGCATGTTTTCATTGCTTTACATGCTGCCCTCAATCCTTTCTCGCTTCTTTTCCTAATTTCTTGGTAATTAAAATTTCAGCACTGCTGTAAATGCATGCTCTGGGCTGTCATTGTTGAGCAGTGTGGCTAGCAGAGACCCAGCAAAGCCATGGAGCAGGGCCATGGAGCTCCATGAAGTAGGCTTCCAACGCGTGCTTTCCAGACCTTTCCTAAACCTCCTGTCATTCTATATATTTGTTAGCACATGGATGATGCTGAAACTGAGCTATAATTATTGGTGGAGCTGGCAGTGGTGCCTATAATTAAGGTTGCCAGACATTTCCCATTAAAAGATTCTGTTTTCCAATCCTATGTCCTTGCCAACGTGTAACTGTTCAGGCTGAAATTTTCAGTTGCAGGCCACTGGCTTGGGTTGGTCTTTGTATGAATGTGTGTGTGAGTAAAACAGAGCTCAGCCAGATCCAGGAGTGTGATACAGGGAAAAAACATTGTTTTATAGTTACTTAAGGGAAAAAAATAAAGAAATGACAACCACATTGTTGAGAAAGTCACAGCATGTTGAGCAGTTCTGGCACTCCCATACTTTATTTTTGCTGGACCTTGATGTTTGGCTTTGTGTTAGGTCTGGGCTTTTTGTCATTCTCAGACTCCTCTTTCTGGTTCTGACCAAGTCACAGAGCTCTGCAGACCTGCTGCCAATGTGAGCAGAGGAACAGGTTGCTTGGAGGTCTGGCTGGCTCTCATGTGGTCTGGAGCTTGGGGAAGGAAGCAGGGCTTTCTCCATTCCCATGCGGGCCAGCAGCCTGTTCTGTGGTTTGGCCAGGGAACAGTGAGCAGGCAGCCCAGCTTTCCCACAGCCAGGGTGTTTCTCCAGCTGGTTCATGCAACAAGGAGTCATCATCATGTATTTAAGTTGTACAGGCCCCTCTGATTCTCTAGAGCACTACTTCATCTCAAGTTCGTGTTATGTGTGTAATCCTACCCTACACTGCTATCTATCCATATGGAGACATATGCAGGTAGGTAGTTACAAGATGTTCCAAAATTTCCTGGCCACTGAAATAAAATCATAGAATCATTTGAGTTGGAAGGGACCCTTAAAGACCACCTGGTCCAACTCCCTTGCAATGAATGGGGACACCTACAGCTCTGTCAGGTGCTCAGAGCCCCATCCAGCCTGACCTTGGGTGTCTCCAAGGATGGGGCATCCACCACTAATCTGGGCAACCTGTGCCAGTGCCTCAGCACCCTTATTGTAAAAACTTGTTCTTCATGTCCAATCTAACTCTCCCCTATTCTAGTTCGAAACCATTTCCCCTTGAATAGTAGAGTATGGGGAAGGCTCTCCATGCATGTAGGCCTGTAGCTCGCTTGACTTCAGTGAAGTTACTTTGGCTTCACCAGCAAAATATCCGGTGTTTGCTTGCCTTTTAAGAAATCTAATTATATAGAGGCTCTAAGAAGACATTGGAAGAGGCAGTCTTATTTTTCTAGTTTGTTGTTGTTCATCTATCTGGCCTGTTGTCTTTCTTCAGCAAATATAAATCATCAGTAAAGACAATACTGGAAGAACATCTGAAATAGCACTGCTTAAAGTTCCCGTCCTTGGTTCCTCTGTGAGATATTTCAGAGATAACTCATGACTGAGGATGGAAGTGTGCATTCATTTACAACAGGCTGCCCATTCCAAACACAGGACCATTGGGGGGAAAAAAAAACACATATTCAGGTTTTGAAAAAGGCAGTCTTTGCAAGGCTTACCCTGCAAAAGTACAGCGTTTCTTAGAAAGATGCTGAGAAAAATCAATTTACCTTTAACGAGTCAGTCAGGGTACCAATCTCAGCCAAGATACAGTAAAACAGGCAATTTGAGGCTGGCTAAAGAAAAAATTGCAACGTGACTGTGTAAGTGAATTTGCTAGTCATGCTGCCGTAATTATTTGCAACTATAACATCTGATATTGCACTGCATTGGTGTCTGTCGCTGTCTTAATTGCACTGAGGTCAGCAAATCCTCCCATCTGCGGGAGATCTACAAGGAGTCTGTCCTGGAACTTCTCCCATCCTTCTCCTCTGGAAGCACCTTCCCTCCTCCATCTTCCTTACATGAACTTTTAGAAGCGTGCCGAATACTATGCAACTTAAACTGCTGCCTGGTCAAACCAGCATTTCTTAGAGCAGAATGGCAATCAGCTTGCTGAGGTGGTGGGGAAGGAATGGTAGAAACGAGACGTTATGTCT